>CM038672.1:276865238-278260238 GCA_021605145.1 Aegilops bicornis
CGGACATAGTTTGTCCTCAAAATATAGGAAGACTTGCTACATTGGTCCTCCACCACCGCTTATCTCGATGGGTGACGGCGGAGATTTAATCTCCCTTTGGTCGGGTTTAAGCCCGATCTGATCATAGTCCGTTGCGACTCCCAGGGCGGCGATGCGATCCAAGAGCTCATTCAAGGAAGAGAGCTCTATTGGATCCATCTGTTGGCGAATCCCGAATCACGTGGAGGCTGTTTTTGATGACCGAGAAGTCATCGTCGGTATGACGCTTGAGCGAATCAGGGCGGTCATGATGAAGCCGCCTAGTCAGAGAGTTTGGCCTATAGCCAGGGCTCCCCCTGAGGTAATGTTGTCCTTGACAACAAGACGAGCCATCAAGCCTTATCGTGATGGCACAGTGGAACTCTCAATGAAAGCACCAATGTCGGTGTCAAAACTGGCGGATCTCGGGTAGGGGGTCCTGAACTGTGCGTCTAAGGCAGATGGTAACAGGAGGAGGGGGACACAATGTTTACCCAAGTTCGGGCCCTCTCGATGGAGATAATACCCTACTTCCTGCTTGATTGATCTTGATGATATGAGTATTACAAGAGTTGATCTACCACGAGATCGTAGAGGCTAAACCCTAGAAGCTAGCCTATGATTATGATTGTTGTTGTCCTTTGGACTAAACCCTCCGATTTATATAGACACCGGAGGGGGCTAGGGTTACACAGAGTCGGTTACAAGGGAGGAGATCTACATATGTGAATTGCCAAGCTTGCCTTCCACGCAAAGGAGAGTCCCATCCAGACACGGGACGAAGTCTTCAATCTTGTATGTTCCTAGTCCAACAGTCCGGCCAAAGTATATAGTCCGGCAATCCGAGGACCCCCTAATCCAAGACTCCCTCAGCAGACGAAGACTACTTTTGTCAGGATAAGCTGTACTAGCTGTCCCCTTTTGAATTGGCCGTTGTTGGTTCCCTTCCCACTCAATATTTGGGAAGAGGACCAGGGCCTCTATAAATAGGGCTTGCCACCACAGTAGAAGGCAACAGCAACTCAGCCTGGGCTGATCGGATCCTCACATACCAGAACTCATCTGGAGCGATCCTCATCCACACACCACTCACCAAGCACAAGAACACCTCTCCTCAGGAGCCTGTTCTTCCCCTTGTACTGTTCATCATCAGCCCAAGAGGCAATCCACCACCACCACACTGGAGTAGGGTATTACACCGCAACGGTGGCCGAACCAGTATAAATATTGTGTCCTTGTGTTCTTTGGGTTCGGCAAGCTAGTCCGTGAATTCGTGAAGTGTGTGAGGGAGTGGTCGGTGAGGGGGAAATCTTCGCGCCCACCCCAGTGTTCAAAACTTAAGGGTTTTGCCGGAACCCGAAATCCGACATTTGGCGTGCCAGGTAGGGGTGCGCCGGAGCATTCTTCTCGTCGAACCGTGCTTCGCCGCTCCACCACAACCATGTTGGACGCTCGTCATGCCCGCTGGTATCAGGGCCACGCCCTCGCCGCCCGTGATGCTCGGGACGGCCCTCGTCGGTGGACCTCCCGTCGTTCTCCATCGCTTTGCCGCCACGGTCCGGCTGAGGGAATGAGCAATAAGCATCCTCGCTGCACCTCGGCTGCGGGATGGTCGCACCACCACCCCATCACTGACCCCCGCTGGTTCGTCATCTCACGCCTGTCGCGCTCCCACGGACATGCGGGCCGCGCTACTCATGGCGCACGAGCTCCTGCGCTACCACCCTCGGCGACTTCTCACGAGGGACTGGCTAGATCGCATCACGAGCTCGTCGGCGCCATAGGGGATCCTTGCACCTTTGTCCCCTCTCGCTGCCTCGCCACCCACCGGCTACAGGCGACGTGGCTCATGGAGCGCCTCCGCCACCTCTGCACCAAGACGGCGCCCTGGCGCCAAGACGCGCGGCTCTGCGGCGCGACCCGCCGCGCCAAGCACCCGCGCGTGAGGAAAGAAGCTATCAAGAAGTCCCCCGACCGCAGGAGAACGCTCCACCGCTACCCGCACTGCCACGTCAGGATCGCTTGCTGTGGCAGGGCCTTGCACTATTTGTCGTGGCGGCGCGCGGGCGCCAAGATCAAGCTCCACCTCCGCGGCGGGCCCCGGTGACCACGGCAGGCTGCCATGCCTTCACCCCTGAGCTACGTAGCGTCGCCTGGCTGGGCAAGTTCAAGCCGGATCTGCCTCCTCGCTATGATGACACCCCTGACCCCACGGAGTTCCTGCAGCTCTACGAGCTGAGCATCGAGGCGGCCAACGGCGACGAAAAAGTCATGGCGCTCAAGGATGGCGCGCGCTCATGGCTCCTGAACCTGCCTCCTGGCTCCATCTCCTCCTGGAACGAGATGCGCGACCGCTTCGTCGCCAACTTCCAGGGCACTCGAGACCACCCACCGGCCGCGGGTGACCTGCGCCACATCAAGCAGCAACCAGGGGAGACCCTCCAGAAGTACATCCAACGCTTCAACAATGTTCGCCTCAAGATCCCCAAGGTGATGGACGAGGCCATCATCTCTGCATTCTCCGATGGCGTCCACGACATCAAGATGAAGGAGGAGCTTCGCCATCCACGAGGAGTTGTGCACATCCTTGGAGCTGTTCAACCTGGCGACAAAGTGCGCAAGGGCTGAGGAAGGGCGCCTTTCCCTCCTCGAGCTCCCGATTGCTGACCCGGAGGAGAAGAAAGCCAAGACAAAGGACATGAAGCGCAAGGGATTTGCCGTGGTCGCGGCGGAGCCGGACACAAAACACGGCAGGGACCAGCCCGAGTCATCCAAGAGCAGCCGACTGTTATGCACCTTCCACAACATGCACAACCACAACACCAACGATTGTCAAGAGCTCGAGGGGCCATTATTCGTGGACGGACGCTTGGTCGGCGCCCGGCGCAACGACCGAGGCTACGGCCGAGGAGGAGGGAGATCATGGCGGAGGGCCTTTCGGATGACCGGGGCCCGCGCCAGGAGTGGCGTGACCGGCCTCGTGAAGACCGCTGGCAGGATCAGCCTCGCGAGGGCGCCTGGAGGGATCAGCCTCGCGAGGACCATCCTCAAGGCAATGCTGGGCTTCCTCCGCTGCCGCCGCCACCAAGAAGGAACGACGACCACCCTCAAGATGAGGGGGTTGGGGGCTTCCAGGAGCCGCGTGCTATCGCCTGCATCTTGGGCGGAGCTCAAGCCCCGGCCTCTCAATGTATTTTCAAGCAGTTTGCCCGCGAGGTGAACGCAGTCCTCCCCAGGCTCGAGGCCACATGCCCGCTCAGGTGGTCCAAGTGCGCCATCACCTTCAGTTCGGCAGATCAGCTCAAGTGCGCGGCAACCGCTGGCGTCCTCTTTGTTCGCCCGTCATCAGCAACGTGCAAGTCACGAAGACCCTCATCGATGGTGGCGCGGTGCTCAACGTCTTGTCCATCGACACGTTCGACAGTCTCCAAGTGCCCTACGACCAGCTTCAGCCTACCAAGCCTTTCTCGGGAGTGACCGATGGTTCCACCACACCGTTAGGGCAGGTCCGCCTCCCTGTCACCTTCGAAGAACGCAACAACTACCGTACCGAGCTCATTGACTTCGACGTCGCTCACATTCGTCTGCCATACAATGCCATCCTCGGGTATCCAGCCCTGGCCAAGTTCATGGCGGTCACGCTCCACGGCTACAACGTCCTCAATATGCCAGGGAGCGGCGGGATCATCACAGTCCCCTGCGAAGAAAGAGATTTGGTGTGCTCCGTTGAGCGTGCCTTCCAAGCAGCATCAATCGAAGACCCCGACAACGATGCAGCTCAGTACCCCCTGAAGCCATCCCCAAGAAGAAGAAGCAACTACTCCGTGCCGGACCTCAGGAGAAAGGCACCGCAAGTGGTACCTCATCAAGATCAGCGCCCGTGCCTGGGGCGCCTTCTCCCCTCGCATAGGAAGGCGCGCCCGGCGCCCTCGTCGGGCAGGGCTCGGGGGCTCTCTTCTGGAGGGCCTCAGACCTTGCCAATGTCACGAGGGAGGCGCTCGGGCACCACGTGGAGGCGTGCTTCGCGGCACATTTCCCTCAGGAAGAAAACGGGCGAGGAGCGCCCAACGCTCGAGAGTTCATCGCCAAGACCACTCAGGAACTGCAAGAAGCAAGAGCCATGCGCGACGACCGCCGCCCACCTGCCGCAGCCCCCCATCCAGGCGAGGATGGCGGGTTGCACGTCTGCATCGATATTCCAGGGCTCAACAGAGCCGCATCTCAGGAGCTCTTCTGGCCGACGCTGCGAGGGCCCGCCTCACAGCTACGTTCGCATGCCTTTTGGCCTGCCAAGCGTGGCTTCCGCCTTCCAGCGCAACCTGCGGAGCATCCTGGCGGCTCAGGAGGCCAAGCACCACGCAGTCCTGGCGGAGATGGAGACGGTCCTCAAGGAACTGCCTGGACCCCCAGAGCCTCCCGAGGCTCACGGCCCCGGTGGCTCGTGAGGAGCAACCCCTGCACCATGCATCTTCAATCGCCTCAACACCCCTTCATCAACAGTAACCGGGTGACACTTTCCAAGTTTATTCAGCTGAGGCGCCTGTGGGCTGCATCATTCCCAGGCCGCGTGGGTACGTCCCTGTGGCATGTATCCCTTTTTATTTAGCTTACCTTGCTGGGGGCGCCCCTCGGGCTGCATCATCCCCAAGCCGCTCGGGCCTGACCCAGTGGCGTGTATCTTCCCTGCATTTACTTAAGCTAGTTTAATGCCATGCTCAATCTATCTATGACTATCACCTGCTTGATTGTCACCTACCAAGGGAGCGCGCGCCGATTGTCTTTCTTCAGGACCCTTCCCGTGAGAAAGGTTAGGCACGGCGTCTGTGCGTTTCGAAACCCGTCCTACGCAGCGTCGATAAATCCAACGGCTGAGCTCTGTCTGGCGGGCCGGCCCCGTTCACGTCACCTCCTGGGGCCGTTGGTGCTTGGCCTTCTCAGGCGATAACCTCAGGAGATTCGTTTGGTGCAGGTTGTCTAACCACCTCGCAGGACCACCACAGCAAACAAGAATCAAGACCAGGCGCAACCCGCCTTGAGGTAGGGCCTCGTGAGTCCCGCGCTGGCTCATGAGTGCCCAGACACACCTCGTCTAGCCCTGTCATGCAAGCCACATGTCTGGGCAGGGCTGTACATGTCCTGAGGGCTCTCCGCAGTAGGGAGTCCCCTCCCACGTACCAGTGGAAGCACCATGCTCAGCGCTGGCCGTCGACTGCCGAGGAACGGCTATGCCCGTGCAAGTGTGGAAGTGCTATGCTCCGTGCTGGTGATAAACAACTGAGGGCGGCCCCACGGCCGTATCAACCTCAGGGAGCCCTTGAGCTTAGTGTCTGACCTCACCGCAACACCTCTCCTCAGGAGAGTCGCGCGAGGGGGCTGGGCACGGGGGCTGCGCTTGGGTCATGCCCAAGCGTACGCCACCCAACCAGGTTCCCCGGACCTGGTCGTCGCGCGCCCCTCCCGAGCCGAGCCTCTGCGAGGGCGAAGGTATGAAGGATGTTTGCACGTCAAGGGGGACTCCTGAGCATCGCGACTCAGGAGCCTAACTGGTCACGTAGCCCCTCACTCCTTGGTTCCGTCCTGGTCTCTGGTCGGCCCGACGGCGGTTGAGGTATGCGCGGGGCCAGGCCTTGCCGACGTAGAACACTAAACTCACTCTTTCCTATAAGTTGTTTGCGCGTCAAGGGGGACTCCTGAGCATCGCAACTCAGGAGCCTAACTGGTCACGTAGCCCCTCACTCCTTGGTTCCTCCTGGTCTCCGGTCGGCCCAACGGCGGTTGAGGTATGCGCGGGGCCGGGCCCTGCCGATGTAGAACACTAAACTCACTCCTTCCTATAAGCTGTTTGCGAATCAAGGGGGACTCCTAAGCATCGCGACTCAGGAGCCTAACTGGTCACGTAGCCCCTCACTCCTTGGTTCCGTCCTGGTCTTCGGTCGGCCCAATGGCGGTTGAGGTATGCGCGGGGCCAGGCTCTGCCGACGTAGAACGTAAAGCGGATAGGAAGAAAATCGCAAAATCTCAAAGCAAATATTACAAGATATATTGTTCTCACAATACTGAACGCAAGTTTAACGCCTCCACGAGGCATGATGCATGTTGCAGGAATAAAACAGGAAAGGAACCGCAAGTCACCCCTGAGCACCACTGACGCCCGCGAGAGGCACTCCTCCCTTGATGACTTCGCCTTCGTCGCAGCCACCGGCCAAAGCTGCAGGAGTGGTGGCGCCTCCGGTCGAAGGCGCGGAAGTGAAGGCACAGAACTTCTTCAGCAGGGCCTCCACCTGACCTTTCACGACCGCGGCGGCGGCTGTATAGTGTTCATCAGCCACGGGCTCTAGCAGCTCGTCAAGGCGAGTAGTAGGGTCGCGAAGATGGAGGTGGCTGAAGAAATGTGTCAGCGCAGTTGAGGAAAGAACGCGGGCTTCTTCCTCGGCCATGGGACCGATGCCGCTTACAACCTCCTCAAGCGCGGCAACCAAGTAGGGAAGCACCTGGGCAGGGCCGTCCTCGTCGGTGGTCAGCGACCTCTCCAAGCCCTTCTCATAGAGTGACTTCAGAGCCTCGTGAGACCTCTTCTCGAGAAGAGCAAAGGTCACATGTCCTCGGCGGAACCTTTGCCTTAGCAGCAAGTTCGCTTCCTCCGCCTTCACCTTCCGTTCCAGCTCCTCCAGTCGGCCACGCTCAATGGCCTGTGCCTTTGCCGACTGCTCCAGCTCGGCGTCGCGACCCTTGACGGCGTCCTCCCGGGCCTTCATCTTCTCCTACTTTGCCTAACGGCCACTGGCTTCCTCTGCGTGTTCGCTGCGCAGGGTCTTCATCTTGGCCTCCAGCGCCTGGCAGCGACTCTTGGCGGCCTCGACGTCCTTCAGCACCGCCTCGTGAGTGGCTGCTGCCTGGGAGGCGGCCTGCTTCTCCTTCTCAGAGGTCGCGACGACCTGGCTCAGCACCGCTCGAACAGACACGTCGGAATGGAGCCAGCCAGAAACTAGCTTCAGACGCCCGGCCACCAGGAGGGGGTCGGCGCCTTGAAGATCTTCTCGCAGCCGGGTCATCTCCAGAAGGGTGTGCTCCAAAACGTCAGGGGAGGCAGAAGGACTTGGGATCAGCGGCGCAGCAGGAGGTGGAGGAGAAGGTATTGTCACCATAGCCTGGGAAGCTGGGAGCTCCTGAGCCTCGGAGGCTCCAGCAGCCGAGCCGGACGCCAGTGCCTCCGGAGCCAGCGAGGCCACGGGGGCTGACTCCTCCCGAGGGTTCTCCCCCATGCCTCACAAGGATGACCGGGCCGGAGAGACATGAGCGCTAACGCAGCCCTTCTCCACGGAGGGAGACGCTGACGGAGCAGGCGGGTTGGTCCCGGGCGGCACCAACACCCCTCCTTCCTCTTCTCCGTCACAGGCGTCGGCCTAATCGCACAGCGGGTAAACATCAGGAATCAACAACATAATCAAGAACAAGGCAAAGTACGAGCACTTACTGGTCCACCGCGGCGTAGTCCACCCTCCGCTTGGTGAGCTTGAAGCCCGAGAGCCTCGAGGCTTGAGGTACGGGCGCGCAGGCTCTAGGAGCAGAAGCTGGGGCAGCGGAGGGGCCGGAGGCAGCCCCAGACGACGTCAAAGCTGGGGCGGTATCTCGGGAGACCAGCGCCGACCTGCCCCTCGTCGGGACCACGGGTGGCTCCCCCTTCTCCTGGTGGGCGTCGGCCTCGTCGTCGTCCGGCAGGGTGCGGAGGATGTCGGCCTTGCTCAAGGGGGAGGTTTCCCCCATCCCTTCAGGGATCACCTCCTCCTCCTCCTCTTCCTCCCCTGGACTCATCGGAAGACAAATGATCAAGGCCGGGCGCCATTAAAGGGGTCTCTGCAAAGCGCCGGCGGCACCAGCCCGTGTTTTGCAAAGGTCGGCCTGGAGGCCACGACCTGCGCCCCGTCACGGCGAAACAAGGGAGTGAAGATGCTCGGCGGGTACTCCTGGTCGTCCCCAACCAAGAGGCGGAGAACCACGGCCAGCTCATCGTCGGACAAGGCTTTCAGGCTCAGGCGAACCTTGTCCTCTTCGTCCCCAAGCGACCACAAGGGGCGCGTACGAGCCTGAAGCGGGGCTACGCGCAGCATCAGGAATTCCCTCAGAAGCATGGCCCCTGTCACCTTTGCCGCCTTCGTGTTGCCCGGCTTCAGGTCGGTCTTGCTCCAGCACCAATGTCACACGCTCATCAGTGAGCTTCATGCAGGACCACCCCTTGTCAGAGTGGGGCATCTCCGTGGGCAGCGTCAGGCGTGGGTGGATGAATTTAGCATCCATCATGGCCCACTTGCTCCTGAAGCCGTCGGCCTTCTTCCTAGTCTTCGAGATTGAGTTGGCCTTGCCGGCCGTGATGAAATCGGCACACCCGAAGGTATGACCCTCGTTGATGCAGAGGAAGAAGAAGTGGCGCAACAGAGCCACGGACGACATCACGCCAAGGTACGCCTCGCAGTAGTAGGCGAAGATCGACAAGAAAAGGATAGAGTTAGGATGAAGATGCAGCGCCTGCAGCCCGTAGTGGCCAAGGACCTCATAGAAGAAGTCAGAGAAGGGGGGAACCAACCCTGCGACGATGCTGCTCGTGAAGAGGGGGAAGAAGGTGCTTCCCTCGGGCTCCGGCACATCAGAGGCAGCCTGGAGCTCAGTCTTCCCCCCTCGTTGTTATCCCCCGCCGTCAGCAAGCGCGTGGCAGCGAGGTTCTTCTTTGAGACGTTGGGTGCGTCGAGAGCAAGCTCGTACCAGGCCGGCGACGAGGCATGCTTGACCTTCTGAGGCGCCATTGGTCGCTGATGCGGAAGGGGAACGGAGCAGATCTGGAGATTTCGGAAGCGAAGAGCAAGAAAGGGGATCTGGAGCAAGGCGAAAGGAAGTAATGGAGGCAAGCGCTGTCTACGCCAGCCTTTTTGACAGTCGGGCAGTTGCCGAGGCAGCGTGGGGAAGCGGAGACGCCCAGGTCCAATCAACCGCCACACGTCGACCAAGGCCGCGGGCTGTTGGGGCCCGCGGCTCTCCGCACTTGCCCTTTGGCTTCGCCTCGAAGCCAAGTCCAAGCGCGCCTTGGGCCCGGGGGCTACTGTCGGCGTTCGGGGAACGGAGGTCCCAAAACTTGCCTGCCTTCGGCCCATGGCGTGCTTTGCAAGCGGGCCCGTACGGCCCATCCTCACCAACAAGTTTTCAAGACCCTCGCGAGGGGCCAAGCCTCGCGAGGTGGATGACACAAGACCTCCTCGAGAGCGGCCTCACCAGACTGGCTCCCGAGGGGCGGAGAGATCAAGGCAAGGCAAACCTCGCGAGGTTCCAGTGACGTGAGCCATGACGAAACGAGACGGTGAGGCGCCGGTGGGCGCCCGGCCTTGAAGGTCCTTGCTTCCTCTTTGGTGCTAAGGGGGCAAGCGCAGGCGAGGAGTACCGAGGCGTCAAGCAAAGGTTTCCATATCGGTGCAACGAGACCAAGACCAGCAGGATGGCAAGATGGAGGAAATCGTGGAGCCCAAACGACGTCACCACCAGAGCCTTTGGCAGGCGAAGACTACTTTTGTCAGGATAAGCTGTACTAGTTGTCCCCTTTCGAATTGGCCGTTGTTGGCTCCCTTCCCGCTCAATATTTGGGAAGAGGACCAGGGCCTCTATAAATAGGGCTAGCCACCACAATAGAAGGCAACAACAACTCAGCCTGGGCTGATCGGATCCTCACCTACCAGAACTCATCTGGAGCGATCCTCATCCACACACCACTCACCAAGCACAAGAACACCTCTCCTCAGGAGGCTGTTCTTCCCCTTGTACTGTTCATCATCAGCCTAAGAGGCAATCCACCACCACCACACTGGAGTAGGGTATTACACCACAATGGTGGCCTGAACCAGTATAAATCTTGTGTCCTTGTGTTCTTTGGGTTCGGCGAGCTAGTCCGTGAATTCGTGAAGCGTGTGAGGGCGTGGTCGGTGAGGGGGAGATCTTCGCGTGCACCCCAGTGTTCGAACCTTAAGGGTTTTGCCGGAACCCGAAATCCGACAATCACGGAGGAGATCAGGAAGTTAGAAGCGGCAGGCTTGGTGAGGGGAGTACTCCATCCGACGTGGTTGGCCAATCCAGTGGTGGTGCGCAAGGCAAATGGGAAGTGGAGGCTGTGTATTGATTACACGGATATCAATAAGTCTTGTCCAAAGGACCCTTTCCCGTTGCCGCGCATTGACCAGATTGTTGACTCCGTGGCCGGGTGCGACTTGTTATTGTTCCTTGACGCCTACTCAGGATATCAACAGATCTTCATGACGAGAGAAGATGAAGAGAAGGCAACATTCATCACCCCAT
The DNA here is from genome assembly GCA_021605145.1 of Aegilops bicornis. Taxonomy (NCBI): domain Eukaryota; kingdom Viridiplantae; phylum Streptophyta; class Magnoliopsida; order Poales; family Poaceae; genus Aegilops; species Aegilops bicornis. The sequence goes on from CM038672.1 coordinate 276,875,589, forward strand.
GTGGTACATATTGCTTTTTACGAATGCCTTTTGGGTTGAAGAGTGCTGGCTCAATGTTTGCAAGAGCAGTCCAAATTGGTTTTGAGCCCTAGCTACATAGAAATATGGAAGCTTATATGGATGACATAGTGGTCAAAACCAAGGACAAGGCGACACTCATGCAAGATTTAGAAGAGACGTTTGCAAATTTGCGCAAGATCAACCTCAAGTTGAACCCTGAGAAGTGTGTCTTCGGTGTTCCGTCCGGCAAACTCGCCGGGTTCTTTGTGTCAGAGCACAGGATCGAGGTGAATCCAGATAAGATCAAGGCCATTGAGCAAATTGAGGCACCTAAGCGGATCAAGGATGTGCGCCGGCTCACTGGCTGCGTTGCCGCCATGAGCAGGTTCATTTCCAAGTCTGCCGAACGTGCCCTCCCCGTTTTCAAAATCTTGAAGAAGGCGGGCCCAATGGAGTGGACCCCAGAGGCCGAAGCAGCATTGCAGTATTTGAAGAAGTACCTCTCCTCTACACAAATACCGGTTGCGCCTAAACCACAAGAGCCGTTGCTGCTGTATCTTGCGGTAACGAACCAAGTGGTTAGCACCGCGCTAGTGGCACAGAGGGAGGTCGACGAAGAGGCAGCAGCAATGGCGGGACATGTGGATGACGAGCCAGAGCTTCCCCCGGCAGGGCCTGGTGCCATCGAGGCGAGGCCCCCAGCAGAGTCTGACGCCGGCGGGGCTGGGCCCGTGCAACCTAATGGAGTGGTGCAGAAGAAGAAGATGATGCAACACCCGATTTACTTTGTCAGCTCCCTATTGCAGGGGGCTAGATCAAGGTACTACGACAAGTAGAAATTTCACTTCGGCCTCCTTATGGCCTTGAGGAAGCTGCGTCATTACTTCCAAGCCCAAGAAATCACCATCGTCACCCGCCTCCCGTTGCAGCGGATATTGCATAACCCAGACGCAACCGGGAGGATTGTGGAATGGGCCTTGGAACTGTCAAGCTTTGGTTTGAAGTTCAAAAGTACTTTGACAATCCAGAGTAGAGTCTTGGCAGAGTTCATTGCAGAATGGACCTCAACGCCCGACGAAGAGATCCAGGAGACCACTCTCCCTGGCAAGGAAACAATTCGCAACTGGATTTTGTACTTTGACGGGGCTTTCTTGCTGCAAGGCGCCGGTGCTGGTGTGCTACTCGTTGCACCCACCGGAGATCACCTCAAGTATGTAGTCCAGATGCACTTTCCCAGGGAGATGTCAACAAACAACACTGCTGAATACGAGGGGTTGATTGACGGTCTCAGGATCGCGGTAGACCTCGGGATCAAGAAGCTCATCGTTAGGGGTGATTCACAGCTCGTCATCAAGCAAGTTAACAAAGACTATCAAAGCCCGTTGATGGAGGCCTACGTGGATGAGGTGAGGAAGCTGGAGGAGCGTTTTGACGGTATACAAGCGGAGCATGTTCCCAGAGTGGAGAACGACACCGCCGATTACCTGTCGAAGCACGCTGCACTCAAACTACCCGTGGAACCAGGTACTTTTGTGCTTCAGTTAACTCAACCATCCGTTGAACCATCGATAGAGCAGAACAAGCGCAGGAAATGATGCCCCGGCAAGTACTTTCCCGCCGAGCTCCCAGGAGCCGCCGGCAAGTATATTGCCGTGGACGCCAAGCCTGCCACAGGGTGACAGACTCCGGCAGGGCGTCAAACCCTAGCCGTAGAGACAGCCGGTCCCATGGCAAAGGAAATGCCTTTGGTCCTTGCCGTCGAGCCCCAGGCTCCGGCATGGGCACAACATACCGTCCAATTCCTCCAAACAGGGGACTCCCTGAGGAGCAGGAAGAAGCAGAGAAAGTAGCCCGTCGGTCTACCATGTATCAGTTCGTCGACGATGTTCTATACAGAAAAAGACCAAACGATGTGAAATTGAAGTGCATCCGCCGGGGGGAAGGACTACCTTGTTGAAGACAACGCAATGGATGATTTTTGCTTATCATCGAAAATGGATGGGACCCATGGTAGTACCACTTTTGAAGATGATCCTGAACAACAAATGCTGAGAAGGGCGGCCCATGGGAAATTGGCACAATGGCGGTGCTAGCTGGGGACAAGATGCAAATGTTGGGGATGTTCCAACCATCATATCTGCCTGAGATTAAGATCTGGTTGGTAATAGGATATTCCAGACAACATGTCCGAAAAGGAAAGGTTGCAACACAAATCGACGAGATGATGTTGCGAGGTTCTTGGGAGATGAACTACGGTAGCAAGCTCCAAAACATGAGCTGGTACTGCTACACACATGTGAACACGCTGTCCCAGACATGCATGACCACATAGTAGTCTTACAACGAAACACTACCGTCTTCTGGTTGGGAACCATCATTGAGGATAACAAAGTCTTTACGCAAGTCCATGGATTAGATCCCAAGCATAGACTTCTCTTCCTTGAAAAAATCAGCCAGTGGCTTGGTGTGCTAGGGAATACATATGGAATGGAGATGATCAGTCTATCAAACCACAGAATACTTTGCACATGCTTGACGGACTTGGGATGATTCCAGCGGGAGCAAAACATACTTTCTCAAATTCACGGCGACAACTTGCTTCAAATGCACATGAAATAGAGGAAGTCACTTCTTTCATCAAAACATATACCTCATGAATGGAACATGAAGGCAATGCTTAAAAAGTTTCCAACACTATTTAACAACATGAATCATGGACGAGATAAAATGCTGCCGATGGGCTCAACAACAAGTCATTGGGATTTCCATATAACTGGAGTTCCAGAAGTATGTGAACATGGTGATAGCACTAGGCAGACCCAAGGATATAATGGTGCATGCTCGAGGGGTGAACCATGAGTGAGACAACATTACAAATATTGTTGGTTCTGATTTGATTTGATGATAGCCCACACTCAAATCAAGGTTGGATAATACAATAGCGTCGACATTTGATCACGAGGATCAATCAATGAAGATATCATCTTTCTTCAACACACACAACACAAGGATATCCCTTTGGAATGAACTAAGTTAGATATAGCTTTTATCTTCCAACACCCCAAGTTGTTGTTTAGCTTAACCTATTAGTTCAGAGGTATCCAACACAGATTCTTGGAGAATGGGCGGTTTACAAGAAACCAACTTGATCACAAACTCAACATAGCGTTCAGGTAACAACCTGGTAATACTTCCGAGAAGATATTCGGAACATCACGAACCACCGATATGTTACTAAGCTTCAGAACAATCTGCTTTTCAGAGCAAGATGATATGATCAAATAAGCAAGGGATTGAATCCTAACTCATTGATCGAAGAGTGCACCAGAATTAAGGACTAGGTAGCACAATATATCTTAGAATGATGATTCAATAACCAACATGCTAAGAATGAGAATATTGTCCATTTACTACCAAGCAACGAGTTGCTCGGAGTATTGATTTCACACATCACAATTCACTTGTCGGCATTCCGGTTACAACAACATGAGGACTGAGGAATGAATGATGATGGTGAGAAGTATCACTGCATCAAGAATTCATAAAATATGGTGCAATTCCTATGATATTCTTGACATAAATAGGGTAATACTCCAAGGTAGAACAGAACAAAAACTGGATTGGCATTTTGATTTGTGGAATACAACTACTTTGACCCAATCCTAGATATGAATGATGTACTGGAGTTTGTTTCTCCTGGTCATTCCGGAATAGAATGGCTTGACGGACCACAAGAATAATAGGCATCGATGAACACGATCTCACACATACTCTTGACTATCAATTGATAGATGAAGGTCAGAATATAACTGAAGGGGGACAACTCAGAGAACATATGCTTATTTGAGTTGTGGATGCATAGATTAGTATGTCGAGCAAAGCTCAACATTTCTTCCGGGTAACCCAAGCAGAAGGGTAGGATTGGCAGAGTCACAACTATAATAGAGAACTCATCAAGAGCACTCTGGTTGTGATCTTTTGGTTCAAAAGAACTTCCGCCATAATGGTTCATGGTATTGGAAGAGCGATATACCACAAACCTCGAGGACTATCACAAAGGTTACTAATATCCTAAGGGAACTAGCAAACACTATCAACGTGAGGTAAGTAAAGCGAATCTTGGGTCAAGAACCCAGGAGCAGAATACCTACTACTAAATGGCATCACAGGATGCTTTCGAGAATGACGGCCAGAATCATCACACTGAGAATATAAAGCATTGCTAGATTACTGGGTGGTTCTCTAGGATGCCTAGGGTCATAATACTAGCTCCAACATATATGTCAAGGCAATGGAGTACCTCAACAGACCGTTTAGTGTGCTTAATCTGGCCCAAAAGGACATGGGAAACGGGAAGAAGGGACTTCCAAATGCATCAGACTATTTAGAAACCTGGGATGACTCGGACAGCATAACGGCTGTAAATGCTTGAAAAGATTCGGAAACATCCTGCAAAGTGGTGGCATAACCACTCAACATCATCATAACAAGGTTCTGGGTCCAACTAACAACACATGGTAGTAACAGGGAACTAAACTGGGGCTTGAAACCATCAATCCTACAAGTCTACGGATTAGTAACACGTGATCCTGATAGGAAGATGAGAAGCCTAGTCCTTAATCCCCGTAGGAAAGAAGAGGGTGACTCAGATCAGAAGGGCATAAGGTAAAGGAGTAAAAAGAGCCTTACGTTCCCTTCCACAATCAATTCCCTTATATAACTAAAGCATTTCTAGACTCGACTTCGACCAGTTTGGCTTGGTAATCCTACAAGCAGTCAGGCTCTGATACCGAAGCTGCCAGACCACGATCCTAAGTCACACCGATCTAGCATGTAACACATCATATCACTTTGCGGCCTCACGCGCATACGGTATTCCCTCGGGTGCCACCTTACGGCCATGGACCGCTTATGCCTTTTGGCTCCACGTATATGATAGTGTCGCTAGAATCCATATGACAAAGAACCCGGGCCGACATGACTAGTCGTAAACCCAAAGTGGCACTAACTTACAGGGACAGGCATACATCACCCAGCAACGAACGTGTCGGTCATCAGCGAGTGAATCTAGGCTGTAGCAGCTGGGCTAACAGGACTCCGGAGCATCCGGGCTATAGCAGGCTAACAGGACTCCGGTAGACACTGCGTGACATTTCCCCGAAGGGACAGACACAGGAACGAAGAAGGACACATGACGGCTAGCCTAAGTGTTCCGGAGCAGTAGCAAGCTACCATGGCTCAGTGGAAGCACTAGGAGACATTTCCTGGTAAGAGAGACTACCAGGGATAAACAACTAGGTTGTCGGATCCCAAACATAACAAGCATTTCAATCATACACACAGTATGCTCGATATGTGCAAATAAAACATTGCATCACAACAAAACTCTACAACTCAAAGTATTTATTCATTAGGCTCCGAGGAGCCAGATATTACAAACATGGGTCCGATGACCCGGCATTCAAGTCATACAAGCAACAAGCACATGCGGAAGCTTAACTTGTCTGAGTACAGACAACTACAAGTGAAAAAGGCTGAGAAGCCTGACTATCTACAAGACCCTCCCAAGGGTACAAGATCGTAGCTGAGGTAACAAGCTAAACGTCGAAGTCCACGCGAAACTACTAGCGAGACTGAAGTCTCTCTGAAAAACATAAATTAAGCAAACGTGTGTACAAATGTACCCAGCAATACTTACATCAGAACTATCTACATATGCATCAGTATCAACAAAGGGGTTGGTGGAGTTTAACTGCAGCAAGCCAGCTTTGACTCGGTGGCTATCCTAAACTACGACTGCAAGTAACTCTTTTGAGGTGGCGCACACGGGACCACATATTCACCATATCAATACACCACTATGGATCCGCTCCCGTCTCCCTACGAGAAGGCCATCCATAGCACTCACGCTTATCTTGCGCATTTTAGAGTATCCACTTTCAATTGTCTATGAACTGTATAGGCAACCCTGAAGTCCTTTACCCCGGACATGGCTATGATGTTAACCCTGCAGGGGTGTACTTCTTCACACACGCTCTCGCCACTTACCACCATGTACACATCGTGTATCTCGGCAACCTTCAAGCGGAATCCTGGCGAGGGAGTCAGCCACGACCTGACTAACCACACAAATCTCTAGTCTAGGTTTATCGCCTATTCGGGTTCCATCCGCAAGGAGATCCGGCCGGGGTGTCGCTCACGGCCCCAAACGATGTGTGCAGGGTTCCCAAGACCACCATGACGGATGGATCTACGCTTGGTACACCGTGCCGCTGTGCCTAGTCTGTTCCAAGCCCACCTGTACCGGGTGCCACTTAGTAGACTACAAACACAACCTACAAACACCAGAAACTAGTTCCAACTCCTGGACAGAGATCAGGTTGATTAATAAGTCGAGAGAGCTTGGAGTGCCCGGAGCCCAATGTGTGGTAGTAGATGTTCATGGATCACAAACATAGAACTCAGTTCCTGAGGGCGGTTTCAATGAGACAATCCACCATGTACTCCTACATGGCCTCTCACCGCTACCTTTACCAAATCATGTTCACACACTTAGCTGTCAACAATAGGACATGTTCACAACTCTCCAATTCATCCCTGATGAATCAGACCTGACAAACTCTAAGCAATAGCAGGCATGACAAAAAAGCATGAATGAGAAGGCACATCAGGGCTCAAACAACTCCTACTCATGCTAGTGGGTTTCATCTATTTACTGTGGAAATGACAGGTCATGCAGAGGAAAGGGGTTCAACTACCGCAGCATGTAACAGTTGAAGCGTTGTTGTCCTAATGTAGTAAAAGAGAGTAGGAGCGAGAGAGTGGGATTGGATCGGAATGAACAAGGGGTTTTTCTTGCCTGACACTTCTGAAGATAGTATAGTTCTTCATCGGTGTCACAGAACTGATCGTCGGAACCATGTCTACTGAAAGGGAATAGATACCAGCAAACAAAGAAAGAACACAATCAACGCAATGCAACAATATGATGCATGAATGTGACATGGCAATATGCTATGATTTGAGCTAATACAAATTTCTACCATGTTAGTTGAAGTTCATTTGAATCAAAGATTCAAATTCAAACTTCAAAAGAAGCATTTGAAATGCTCTTTATTAGATTTGACTTGATCAGTAGGTAAAAGTTGTTCAAACATGCATGGAAATGGTACAGATGGATAGATTGGATTTTTCTGATAATTTTTCATATATAAATTATTTCATTTGGAGTTATGGATTAATTTCTATGAATTTTTGAAGTTTTGGATATTTTTTGAATTTAATAAATCATTTCTGATTTATTTTAAATCCCAGAAAATATTTACTACGTTAGCCTGACGTCCGTGTGATGTCATTAGGTCAACAACGTCAGCCCAGGTGAAACCTAACGCTGGGACCCACATGTCATAGGCTTTGTACTAACATAGAGTTAGTTTTTGTTAAACTAAATTAGCCATGGGTTAGTTTAGTGTGTGGGGCCCTGCGTCAGTGGGTGTGGGTTCAATTAGTGGTGCCATTAGCTGCTAATGACGCTGCCACGTCGGCACGACCGGAGTTAAGCCGCCGGCGACCTTCCCGCGTGGCGGAGTCCACACGGGACAGTGCTACAGGAGGCGGCTGGGCGAGAGAAGGGCACCGGGACGAGGCCCTCACTCGCGCGCATCCAACAGAGCAGGTGGGAGGTCGCGGGGTGGTCAGTGCTCGCCGGAGCAGAGCTCGTGGCGGTGGTCGGAGTTCAGGCAACGACGGGTTCGTCGTTGTGGTGCAGTAGGGGAGGCGCTGGTGTGCGCTACGTGTTCCTAGTGAGGTACGGAGCACGGTTCGCACTCGGAAGTGAGCTGCGGTGGGTGTGGCCACGACGGCGACATGGCCGGTGGAACAAGGCTCTCGGCCACGACGGCGGAGCTAGCTAGAGGAAGAAATCGACACGGGAAGTATAGGGGAACGACGGCGGGGCTCACTGCAAAGTCGGCGAGCAGGTCAGCGGCTCAGGGGAGGCTCTAGAGGCGACGTAGCGACGACGGTGATCTCGGACGCCCGTGGTTGAAGACGATGGCGGTGAGGTCGAAGAAGTGCTTCCGGAGACGCGTGGTTCGGTGGAGAGTACGAAGACGGCGAGGCGGAGACGCCTGGGACGGAGAGGGAGCGAGGGAGTGGCTGTGGCCGTGGCGGTGCACGGCGGCGCTCTCTGACGCGTTCGGGTCCGGGCGGGAGAGAGAGAGCAGAGGAGAGGGAAGGCATGGGGGAGAGTGAGGGGGTACGGGGCTGGCACATGGCGTCTTCTAGAGACATCCGAGCAAGCAGGCAGAGAGGAGGTGGCCGGGCGCGTGCGTGCGCGCCGCGGGCACACGCCCTCGTGCCTACTGGCACGAGGTTGAAGACAAGGGAGGAGTTGGGCTGGGCTGGCTACAGTGCTGGGCCGCACAGGTGGGCTGCAAGTAAGCCAGGTAAGTCCTCTCTCTCTTTTGTTTCTGTTTTTCTATTTATTTGCTCTATTTTGATTTAGTTTATAAACCAAATCATTTTTATAAATCCTGAAAATATTTGTGGGCGAATCGAATTGTTTCAGAGGCCCTCAGTAAGTTTCAGAATATTTGGAGCTACCAAATATTTTATAGGAATTAATAGCTCCAATTCAAATACAATATGAGTTAATTCAAAAATCCATAAATGACCTACAAAAGTGTGCACCATTTTTGGCAGAGGTTCTAGACCAATTCAAAAATCATGAACTTTTCTGAAGGGCATTGTCGGTGTCAAAACCGACGGATCTCGGGTAGGGGGTCCCGAACTGTGCGTCTAGGCGGATGGTAACAGGAGACAAGGGACAAGTTGTTTTTACCCAGGTTCGGGCCCTCTCGATGGAGGTAAAACCCTACTCCTGCTTGATTAATATTGATGATATGGGTAGTACAAGAGTAGATCTACCACGAGATCGGAGAGGCTAAACCCTAGAAGCTAGCCTATGGTATGATTGTTGTTTGTCCTACGGACTAAAACCCTCCGGTTTATATAGGCACCGAATAGGGTTAGGGTTACACAGAGTCGGTTACAATGGTAGGAGATCTACATGTTCGTATCGCCAAGCTTGCCTTCCATGCCAAGGGAAGTCCCATCCGGACATGGGACGAAGTCTTCAATATTGTATCTTCATAGTCCAGGAGTCCGGCCAAAGGTCATAGTCCGGCTATCCGGACACCCCCTAATCCAGGACTCCCTCTGGCATTTTGGGTTCATTGATAATATTTTTATTTTGATACTAGTTGCATTTCACTTGGTGCTAGGGTTTGAACATCCCCATTTCAAGTTTAAGCAAAATTTAAACATGATGCAACAACCAAGACTAGTCCACAAGCAAAGCTAAAGCTAGGGCTGTGACACGATCATCTCAGGATCTAACCAAGGTTGGTATAAACAATACCGTAGTAATCATTAAATGACCACGAGGAGCTTGATCTTTACCCACGATTCTTGCACAACATCACGAATATCCAACAGCTCGGTATCCTCGATACCACGGATCACAAACGGAACCACTCTTGGCTCAACAGCTAACCAAACGGTGATCATTCACGGATCACATACCCAACTTATCTCATCATCGAACCGGGGTTGTTATTAAGCCCATCATTATTATTACTCTTGACCCATAGTGTAACCAACTAGGAACTGGGCCCTTATTCGCGGGTGCGGCTATCGATAGATTTAGTATACACTCTACAGAGGTAGCGCACTGTACCCACACCACGGAACCCATGGCCTCGCACTCCCATTTGGGTGGACCAACGGCGTTCCGATAAAACCGTCCTACTGCCATGACACCCTCTCAGCCACTCCGACAAACTCCCCTGTGGAATAAGTCCTGGGTGGCCCCGTGCCTACCAAAGGCACCAACGACCACCGTCGTGGCAAAACAAAAACGGTCCCAAAAGGGGACAAGCCGGCTACAACAACTACGGGCACACAAGGCTTATGCCGTCCTACCTGGACAAGGTAGCGCCCGCGCATAACCTTCCCTCGTTGGAGGCACCGGCGAGAGGCATGACAATAGACCCAGTTAGGACCTCCCCATAAAAGGTAAATGTGGTTGCACTGGTCAGCTCGACATGGTGGCACCATGACTCATCCAATAGTTGTTCAAGTTCAATTTAATCCGGTTAAACTTGAATGCAAATATGCTAAGCCATGATAAAATAACATGATGCAATTACAATGCATGAGCATGATATGAACATAAGCATGAGGGTACAACATAACTATCCACCATATCAACAATGAATCATGTCCAACTGAACATGGCATAATGATGAGCATGAATATTACCAGTACAACACTACTCATAGCATAACATGACCATTATCATCAACAATAAGTATCATGCAAGAACACACCAATAACATTACCATGTAAACAATTAACCAACTAACAACAAGGAACAATACATATTAACGGTACTTGGTAACCACCGTTAGTCATGCACCGAAGAACATGACTAACCCAACATGTACTGCTAACAAGCATGACCAATATGAAAGTAATACTAGCAGATAGAACAAGATAACAGAGTGCAAGAAAACATAGCATGACGGTAATCACCGATCCATAAGCATAACCGAATTACTGACAACAGTAGCAAAACAAACAGACAGTTATTAAAGATTCAAGTTGAAAACCAATGCTACTGCATGGCTATCACGCAAATGGTGGTTGTGCTTTGCCTGGGGTGGAAGAAATCACCGGGAGAAAGTACGAGAAGCTCGTGGAAAGAATCGCCAGAAAAAGTTCTCTCTCGGAAGGGGCTGATATAGTGCAAGGACAAAATGGTCATTTTCACAGTTTCAAACCATAGTGAAAATGAAATCAACAGAACGATCTTGACAAAGCGAAGACGTGGGCTTTGGATTCACCTCAAACGGAGTCTCGAGCAAAAAGTTATAGCCCAACAAAGTCCAGGGACCAATCTGTAAAAAGATTTCTACAAACAGGCCCCTGAATGAGAAAACAGAAAACGCCTAAGGAGAGAATACGATTTCAAACTAGGCAAGCGGACTTATGGCTAGACCAGAAGAGGAACGCGCCTTCTGAAGACGAAAACATACTTTCGGGAAGTACGTTTCCACTTATCCAGCGTGGCAGTGGGGGCCCGTGGCGCTGTGCAGCTGACGAGTGGGGCCCGCCTTATCCTCTCTCTCTCTCCTCTCGCCTGGCTCTTTCTCCTTCCTCCCGATCAGGAACAGAACGAGGCGAGGCAGAGCGCTCTGGCGATGGCCCGGGCGACTCCGACCATCTTCGGCCGAGGCGCTGCACCGGCGACCTCGTGAGCACCGCATCCATCCAGCCATATCACGGACGCCAGAAGGAGTGGCGTCATGGCAGCAATAGAAAGCAGGGGAGGCGGTGGCCGGTCTTGGGGATGGCGACCAAAGGGGCTCCGGCGAGGGGGCAAGGGCACGGGGAGAGTCGCCGGAGTGTGGGGAAGGCGATGGTGGTGGCTAGAGGTGGAGGAGGGCTCGGCTTCGGTCAAATTTAGGCCGGAGGGGGCGGCGGCCATGGTGACAGAGGGAGGCAAGGAGAGCAGCTCCGGCTCGGGGAAGAAGTGGGGCGGGGTCCTGGGAGTGAGGGGAGATTTGGATCAAGATTTAATATAGTTGCTTAACAACCACATAAACTGGTCCAGAAGCAAAAATAGGAAGAAGCACTCACATGGAGAAGCCACTTGAGTTGAAATTTGGCAAGGCTTGATGATTTGGCCATACCAATTGGATTCACCAAAATGGTACTTGCTTCACAAACATCCTTGCTGACCAGAAACTTGCAATAATTTTAGAGAAATATTGGCTAAGTGAAATGGTGCCTAATTTGGTGGAGAGATGTTATTTGGGTAGGAGAACAATCTGGTAATTTCTCAGAATCACTTGCTTCACAACCTGAAAATATTGCCAGAATCAAAGATTTGGTCCTGTGCTCACATAGACGATTGGATGGGGCTGCAAATGGGTGGAGGTGGTTAATATGAGCACATGAAGGAGTGTGAAAAAGTTCAACTCATTTGGGTACTCCTACCTAGCACTTCCTTCACAAAACCTTCTGTCTGACAGAAAGTTTGAAAATCACTGAGGAAGTTTGGGTAGGCAAATAAAGTAGAATTTTGGCATGAGGCAATGATTTGGACATAAGAGAATGCCCAAAAGGTTTCGGAGCAATCAAGAAAGGATAGGTGGCACTTCCTTCACAGAAAGCCACACTAGACAGAAAGGAAGAATAATGTTTGGGGAATTATTCTTGGGATAGGGTAGGAAAGTTTGGGCATATTTAAGCAAGATATGACCCAAAGAAATTATGAGAATTATTTGGGAATTTATGGATGGACAGAAATATAGGTTGCTTCACAACCTAGAGCAGATAGGGTAATTCCTTTAATAGAAAAAGGAATATTCCTGAGAAAAAGAAATTAGGGTTTGGTCAAGCAGTGAAATGACATGATCTTGGAAAGGTTTTGGGAATGATGAGCCATCTTGGAGGGGGAATGAGGATGATTTCCCAGGTGGCAAGGCTACATAACCACTCCAAAAAAAAACAGAGCAAAAACCAAATAAATCAAAAGAAAAAGAAAAGGGCCAAAATCCACGTTGTTACAACTCTTACCCCCTTAAAGAAACCTCGTCCTCAAGATTTGGTTGCTCAGGGAACAAGTATGACTTGAGGACACCATTTCCAGCTCGGGTATCCTTTTTCCTTTAGTTATTGTTTCCCCAAGAATTTCAGATGATCAACTTACCTTGCTCTGGGGTGGCTTGCTTCACCTTTTCCCAGATTCTGACGGGTCTTTGCTCATATACAAATTCCTTTTTACTGACGTTGATTCTCCATACCTGTGGTGATATCCAATGGGTCTGAGCATAAATTTTCTTTTGGTCATGAAAACCTCTTTACTCCTGTCATGGGGTTGCTTCAAATAAATGCAGGGCTTCTGGTTTCAATAAATGTTGAGAATTAATCATGGCCATCTTCTGACGGGACCTGACTGCTCATAGGTGGTACTGATTTATTTTGATTTATTCCTTTGGCTCAAGCATGAGATATGTACCAAAGATTCGACTACCTTTTGTCGTGAGCAATATAACGGGGTATGGAGTTATAGCTGTGTCATACCTCAAATATTTACATCTTGAGGCTGGCCTGACAGGGGCTGACGGACAATTGGTTTTTCCTGACAGACTGACCGTGTACTTGATTCCGTCGGTAAGTATACCGGGTCTGAGCTGATTGTTCGGCTTTTGATTTTCTCATTTTGACGGTATACCCATTTGGATTTTTCCACATTAACCATTCCAAGAAGGTCAGCGGGATATGAAATCCTTGTAAAACAGAGTAGGCCTCTGAGTGTATGCCTTTGTGGATCCATATGGAATTACGGCCTCCAACTGATTTGGGTATCCGGACCCTGATGGTCGTGCAAAAATCATCATACCTATGCTGTCAGTCTCACTCTTTAACGGTCATGATTTTCTTTGTTATGATACCTTACTGAAATAACTTGGCGACACCTGTCCTTGATTCTTCGTATGACCATGGACGTGATTAGTACAACATTTTTGACATTATTCCTTATGCCTGTTTTCGGACATGGGTTCGCACACATATGACATATACCCGGGGTTTGTAGCTGTACGGAGCTCATTGTTGAGGCCAATTGTACAAGAAGGTGACAAGGTTTTAGGACATCTCCTTGTCAGTTGCGGGAATAATGACCTTGATAACCATTGTCAAGACTGTTGATTCTGTGATGTCATCCCCAGATCTTGTTGATTGTTGAAGAAGGCACTTGCCCTGACTGATTTGTGCTTCCGACAAAAATGTTGTGAGTCTGATTCTTGAGCGGTACTGCCATACATCGGCAACTCATCGTATATCCTCTCAGGATGGTCCATAGTGTTGTACTGACGGGGGATGAGTGTGCATCCAACTCGGCCTGCTCTGCAGCCATCCTGGTGTTTTCAGCTGCCAGATCTACCTTGGCTTGAGCTATCTGATCCTTCACCTTCGCAACTTTTGCGTTATGCTGATCCTGATCTGCTGGGTTAACTTCAGCGGCCAGTAGTGCTGCCAAAGTGATGAATAAATCGGACAAAACCTGAGCCGGTGGTTGCACAGAGCCTCCTGGCCCAGCTGCCATCACCGCCGCTGAACCGGAGACCATCGTTGCTGCGGTCGAAGAGTGTTGCGCTGACTGTGTACCGGCCATGAAGATCGCAACTCGGCTCGGCGGATTGAGGGGGTCCGGAATACTGTCGCCATCAGAACAACCCCCAAACTGGCCATCTTGCAGTTGATAAAATGACTCGGTCTCTCCGGTAGATGACTCGTCATTAGAGTAAACGACGGTTTCACCACCATACACCGATCTATCCTCAGATTCCGCTCCTTGGACGACTCCCACGAAGGCACGCTTCATGGTAGGCCGAACCCGGGCGGGTCTTGCACGCTGAGCCGTTTCGACAATGTCGGTGCAGATGTCCGGCTCAGGGCCCGGTTTGCCAATCTTGCCAATGAAAACGTGAATACCGCCAAAGGGACCCGGTACCCGTACTCAATTGAGCCGGCCTCGGGGTGCCAGCCTGCATCATCGATGTAGAGCTTGCCGCGACGACTCTTGGTCATCCGGCCCACATTGTATCCCTTGAGCCCTTCGAAGCTGCCCTCTAAGAACGTGAAACCATCGTGCAATAGCCCCATGGTGGGCGCCAACTGTCGTGGGTTTGTCACGGCAGATGTCCTACCATGAGGACTTAGTCGTGGAGCCATCACGACGGGTTAGCTTAAAGGGGTTAAAGCGGGACAAAGGACTCAAGGAGTTTATACTGGTTCGGCCCCTTGCGGTGAAGGTAAAGGCCTAATCTAGTTGATGTGGAATTCATAGGGTTTCGATGACCAAGGAGCGAATCCGCTTGACCTGGCTCTCGGGTTGTTCTCTGTTGTCCTTGAACCACCGCCGGGTTGTCCCTTTATATACAAAGGTTGACGCCCGATAGTTTACAGAATCCCGGCCGGCTCACACGTGTCCGGCTCGGTTTCTATCCTTTCCTACCTTACAACACAAGTTACACATCATATGGCGGTTTATGTCTACAGGCCCTAATCCGCCTTTGGGCCCTAGGCCTTTAGATCTCTACAGTAAAGCGCCATACTCCTTGTCTTCATGGGCTTCAATACGGATAACTCATTACGGGTATAACCCGCCCCTCCTGGGCGGTTTATACTTAGTAGTTATATACCCAACAGAAGTCCTTATCTGCAAATGTGGAGAGGGGTGTGGGTATCTTTTTGCAAAATTGTCATAGTTTGCTTTCTATAAGTCAGATATAGATCAGACGGTCCATATTGCAGGATGGCAGGCACACCATCATCACCAACTCAGTTTTTTATAAGAGTAGAGATAGGAGTAGGAGTAGAGAAAAAACCGAGTTGGTGATGATGGTGTGCCTGCCATCTTATAGTATAGACCGTCCGATCTATATCTGACGGATAGAAAGCAAACTATGACAATTTTATAGAAGATACCCGCACCTCTCTCCACATTTATAGATAAGGCCTTGCCTCACTCATCCTTATCTCCCACAACCTCATTGCCGAGCAATTAAAAAAGGAAGTCTCTGGAACAATCTGGCATGGTGGCCGCTGCCGGCGCCGTCCATCCCCATGCCTCCGCCCAGTCCGACCACCAATCATCACCATGGCCCACTCCTCATCACCTTATCTATCATCTTTCTCGAGATAACATTTTTTCGATGAACTGGTCGAGATACCATGTTTCCGATAAAATTCTCGAGATATTATTAGTTTTTACACATGGGATTACTCCTGCATGGGTCAATCACAACAAGTGTTTTGTAAAAAAAATGCATCTTGATGTTTCATGCAATGCACGTGCATCTTGCTAGTTTTTTTCATATAATTCCAAACCCCATGTAGACAAGGTCTTTGACCATTTTACAACTATGTTAGTATCATTGTTAGTGGTCAGCTGGTGCAAGTTATAGCCCCGGGTGTTTTAACCTTTTTTTAGTAATCATATCTGGCGATTGTTCGCCACGAGCTCAATCATGGCGAATCCCACATAACCGTCAAATTTCCATCCGACGGTGGCCTATTTTTAAGCCATAGTATTTGACAAAATCGCCACCCTTAGAAAGGCACTGTAACTGCGTCACGGGCGTTTGCAACTGCCATGTGTGCTAGCGAATGTCTGCTGGGGATTGGAGTTAGCACCGATGGCGGTTCGTAGTCGTTCCACGCTCGGGCATTTAAGTTTGTAACTATTTTAGATTAGAATATAGTAATCCTCCGGTGCTAGTAGTAGAGCAGAGTCCTACTCCACTACTACTCTTGTCATGCAAGTTAGGGCATAGTAGTAGGTACTGTAGGGAGTACCAGTACTGTGATCACTCAAGCAAGTTTTCTAGCATCGATATGACCCTCTGTCTTTGGTATGTGTCTAAATAAGTCAAGCGGCGTCTTTGTAGTCATCATCACCTGTCCACTTCCCGCAGCACATATTCGCTTCTCCATCCTTGTCCGCACATAATCGTCCAATCTTCCATCCCCGCTAAGGCGCCTCCCCCCCTCTTCCGAAACCCAAGCACTAACAATGGAAGTACCGAGAAGCATCCACCAAAAGAGTGGCTAGAATTCGCTCCCCACAGAGGTAATCAGGCTCATTGTTTCGTGTGTGGACAATCTCAGTACCATGCCGCTCGCCGCGTGCTCGTCGGGGCTGTACCGTTTACTCAAAGCCCTCAGGCCGGAGCTTTTTAAGCCAGCTCCTTCCTTGCTGATGCCGCCTGATCTTCAAAAACGGCGTGTCACGCAGCATAAAGATCGTAGGGTGGAGAGCATCAACCCTCTTTACTGCGATCCGATCCCCGTCACCCTCAACTACATTAACGGTATGTACTGGGTCGGCATGAACACGTCTTGGATGGTGCTCATCGACGGTGGCGTCAGCTGGATGCTCGTGGAGGTCTACACCCGGCGATTGATCCCCCTTCCTTCGATTAACACTTCACTGCGTTGGTACCGCGTCCCAGAATACTCGGAATCTTACAGTATCCAACATGATACCAAGTTTGATTTGCTCAAGGTTGTAATCTTCCAAGTGCCCACAAGATCTGTAAATTATAAAGACTTCAGGCTAATTGCATTCTTCAACCGCGGTCTCGCCTATCTGATAGGTCACTGCGGTAAGTGGATAAATCTGCACGTCCATCGCAGGGTCATACATCCTCCATGGTTCTCTGATGCCATTGAACACAAGGTCTTCATTTACGTTGTCGACTCCTTCTATGGCTGGACGTATTGTTGGCCTATTCCAGTCATCGCTACAAACAGCTATTACAACAGTATGTTACTTTCCTCTGATATCATCATGGCTTGCTTATATTACTGTCAACATTTACTGAAAAAATATTCATGCTCATAACATGTTGTTCTTAAGATTGACTACATCAAGAGCCCTTTTTTATTTGACACCAACTTGATATGATGTTGTAGGCCGCCTGGTGTCCCTACCCTTCCTAATCCCAGAACCTTTCAAAGAAAAGCGGCATGGCAGTTGCAGGTGGTTCCTGGCTCAATCGGACGACGGTTAACGATTGATGATCGTTCGCACATACCGGACGTGTTGTTTCGCGAAATACAATCACAGTCACTGCAAGGTCTTTGAGCAGGATCCCAGCTTCTCTGGGCCTTTAGGAAATTTTGACCGGAGGCTGGTAAGTAGCCTTGGTATATGCTCTCTATTTCTCGGACTGAATTATCCAATTAACCAGGAGATAACCGATGGCAAGGATCATGTTGGCAGCGCGGTTTCGTTGTTCAGGAAAAACTGTGTGTACACAGTGTACCATGCGTCTCTGCATGCACCATACCCTGATATGTGCCGCCATGCTCTGCAGCCCAAAGTAGGAGAGAGGGTCGCAAGTATCAGACTTCGACCTATTGGTGGAGTTTCCCCGTCGGGCACCCATCTAGTTCAAGCCGTCACCAATCTCCATGACAATAAATAGTAACTTCTAACCGAGCAGTTAGTTAGATGCGATACTCTTCTTGTAGTAGGATCTTTATTTAGTTTGATGCATACACTTGTTCTTTTTGGTAGCCCTTTTGTAATGATGGCTGATGTTTGATGCGGAAGAGAGACATGTGTCATTACTCTTCCGCCTGCTTATCGCTACATTGCACCCCTAGCCCTGGTTGCTGCTGCTGTTTTCAATGTACAATCAGTAGTATATTTCGCCTGTTGGTTGAATAAATGTGTTGTTAGAACGACAACCACAATGTTTTGGAAGTCGTTGCACGGTCCGATCATTTAGTGCCCCGTACCTTACTTAGCGCATACTATTTTTCGTACGGAACACATTTTCCACTTGTTGATAACATGCAGCCCACTGATGAAGGCCCAATAGAGGAGCCCATAATTAACTTGAAGGGAGGCTCTCACTTGAATCCGGCCCAGGTACATGCTCATGGTCCCCTAAACATAAATAAGTAAATAAATAAATAAATAAAGCTAAATGCTCACGCACCAGTTCTTTAAATTGACGATTTAACAGGAAGATATTATTTCCTATGATAGTGTCGTTACATTCAGTCGATATAATTCTTAGGCAAAGATAGCGACCAGTCTTCTTTCTCCCACCATTTTTTCCTGCAACCAGCGGACCCATGCAAATCGTAGTCTACATCGTAAATAGTTCCGGTCCATTTTTTTCAATAAGAATGTCCAACCCAGCCAAGCACATTGGCGATAGCACTTTATCCTCCGCCTTGGTGCGCTCGCTGTGGCGCCGCCGTCCGGCCCTCTCAACATAGTGAATCGGGACAACACTGTAGATGTGAGTATGACAGTACAGACCCACCAGGTCCACTCCCGAACACAAGCAAAGCGCCTCTTTTACTACTCAGATGCACGCATCATTTTTTACTCTAATCCACCCTACTGATATCTGGGACCCACATCATTTTCAAAGTATAGTCATTTAACGACAGAATTGCACAAGTTTTTAGGGATTTGTTTGGAGGAGCAGGCTATAAACTGGGTTGTGCGGTCTCTGTGGCCCGTCTAACAACATGACCAGCCCAGCAGTTTTTTCTTTGGGAAAATAGGTAGGCCACTATTTCTTTTTGAAGAATACCCAAGCTAGGCCTATTTGTTTTCTCTGACTTACTGGGTTGCTATCTTTCAAGACGAGGAGGGATGCATTCCGGCCTGGCCAAAGAGTTTGGTCAGTATCTGTTAAAAGTACATGGGAAAATTAGTTTCTTTTTTTTTGTTTTTGTTCTTCACTGATATTTTATATTTCATTTGATTTTAACATGACATAGTACTAATTTATTTTTAAATTTTATTTAGTATGGCTAATAATTTTTGGATTAAGAATATTTTGTTCCCAGAAAAAATTGAGAATTTTCAAAAATTCGCACATTTTTAGTTCAACTTTTTAACCCTGATACTGACCAGAACATGGACGACAATTCTAAAAAAGGAAAATGGGCTGCAATAAATTCCATATGAATTAGAAAATGAGTAAAATTATAAAAATAATAGCAAATGGGATGTACACGCCACAAATTTGAGGCTGACTTGTTTACGCAAGGCTTTGTCAGTGAACACACGATTCTAGCAGTAGTGACTGTTGGATGTTCATCCAACGGCCGACGTCTTCTTCAATCTCGATCTTCCTTCTCCGGCCGCCTAAACGAGCTAGCGGGACTGCTGCTCCCTCCTCTTGTGGCTCATTGTCATGCCCCTTGCAGTTTCAGCTCACCCTACTCCCTCCGCTGGCCTGGCCGCACACGATCAACTGCCTCCTTATTACGCGCAAAAAATGATTCCTCCCACTGACATCTGGGCGCACTGGTTCGGAGGTTGACCTGTGGGCCCACCAAGTTGACGCGTACGCAGGGCTTTGTCAACTTAGTCAACAAACGATTCTAGCAGCAGTGACCGTTGGATTTGAATCAAATAGCCCTGTTGTTTCTTCCATCCTTGCTCTTCTTGCACCAGCCGCCCAAACCAGCGCCTTGAGACCGCAGCCTCGCCTCCAGTGGCGGCTGTGCTACGGTCAAACCTCACCACCCCTACTACTCCACTTGTTGGCCAGCCCTGCGCCGATGGCGAGCTCTGGCAAGCCGAACGGTGAACCTCGTACTCCTCTCCGCGTGGGCTTCCACTGCCGCGTCTTCCCCGGCTCCGCGTCGTCCCCTTCCTAGGCCTCACCATCGTCCACTGCCCTGGTGTTCTCAACGCGGCGTGGTCACCTTGTCTGGTTTCTGAAGTCGGTAAAGTCCAATCAGTAGAGTGCCAGTTAAGTTCCTCAAGTAAGGATCTTTGATTCCTCCAATTCGGTAGGGTCAAGGAACGACTTCCATCGGAAGAGTACTGTACATGGAGAGGCTGACAGCTGGGTCGACGGCCGCAGCAAGGAAGTGCCTCCTTATTACACGGAAAATAATGATTCCTCCACATGACAGCAGGGATCCACCGGACGGGTCACCGTATTTCACGAAAAAAAGTTCCCCCCTGACTGCTGGGACCCACCAGCCACATCTTCGCACGCAAGGAAGTGCCTGACAGTCGGGACCCACCCAGTCGTTGCCTATGTAGCATTGTCATTCTGGTCGCGAACGTTATGCGTACATCTTTGGTCGATCGGTGCATACGCAAGCTGCAGCGATGAGCGATGGCCGTGTAAGGAAGAACGCGTGTGGTAGTAGAGGCGCCGCACGTGTCATAGTAGAGGCGCGCATGTAGCATGTACTGCGTCATTACATCGGCGGGGTGCAACAAAGTAAATCTGACAACGTCGCATTACATCTGGCGGGGTCTCGAACGCCTACTCGCGCATACGTATGGCCAGGACTCGTGTACATGGCTGTGGCTGGGTCAAAACGGAGAAACTGCGTCGTAGTCGTGTTCATGGGGAGGCAAAGGAATGCATCGTGTTCATCGGGAGGCAACGGAACACGTGCTGTTCATTGGGAGCCAACCGGCTTGGACGGAACAGCCGATGGAAACGAGACCTGGCGTACCGCAGAACGGAGGAAACGGCCTCGTGTTCGACCGGCTACGGTGGAACGCGATTTAGTTCATCGGCACGGGTCCGGCGTACCGCAAAACGGAGGAAATGGACCTCCTACGGTCAAAACGATGTCCTGTTGATCAGGAGGGGTCTGGCGTACCGCAAAACGGAGGAAAGGGACTTGTGTTGGAGTGCTACGGTCGAAACGGGGATCCTCTTCATCGGGAGGGGTGTGGCGTACCACAAAACGGGACTCCACAAGATAGTGTTCATCTCCACCGTCGACTGCCTCCACGGGCTATTGTTCATCTACCGTCGACTGCCTCCATGGGCTCCTGTTCATCCACCACCGACCTCCTCCAGCCTCCACCTGCGACTGTTCATCCATGGTCTCCTGTTCATCCAGCCTCCACCGCACGCTCCTCCACTGGCTACTGTTCAACCTGCCCTCTCCACGGGGTCCTTTTCAACCACCCCTCCACGGGCTACTGTTCATCCAGCCCTCCACCGGCTACTGTTCAACCAGCCCTCCACCGGCTACTATTCAACCAGCCCTCCACGGGGTCCTGTTCATCTAGCCCTCCATGGGGTCCGGTTCATCCACCGGCTCGATCGATCGTGGTATTGTTCATCCAGCGGCAACAACCTCTACTACCACGGGTTCTTGTTCATCCAACCCCCACCGGGAACTGTTCATCCAAACCCCCCAACAATGATCACTGTTCATCCAGAGGCAGCATCGATCAGCTTCAGTTAGCAGCAGTAGCGAAGGAATCACTCGGGTTCAGTTAACAGCAAGGGATCGATCGTGGTTCAGTAACGTAGCTAGTGCAATCCCTCGGTTCAGTTAGAGCCTGCAGTGCAATCTCTCGGGTTCAGTTAGAGCGCAATGCCTCGCACACACGCGCGTACATACAAGAGAAACGCGCATCACTCGGCCCCCGACCACCCACCGTAACCGGGAACTCCCCCGATATTTTCCTCGCCCTCGCTTCTACCACGTTTTTCTCCGTCATGGACGGCCCAAAGAATGTCATGCAGCTGCGTCTCCGGCCTGCCCAGGACAAAATGCCCATTTCTTGTCATGATTTTTTGTCATGGAAGAGCCCACCACATCTATTATGATACCGGGTTTTGTCACAATTATCGTCATAGAAGTGTCATAAGCATGACCGATTTTTTTTCTTTCGGCCCAAGATGTCACGGATGTGTCTTTTTTTTCTTTCTTCTGCGTAGAGAGCTCGACCGATGACGAAAGCTCCTCCTCGAGTGAAAGCGATGAGGAGGACAGTGATGGCTATGACGACGGCAGCGGGCGAAGGAGCGACAACTCTGACTCCTGCTGATAGTCTCCCGCACCATCTTCATCAGGCGGAAGCACCAACATCTGCATCTGCATCTCCTCCCCGGCAGTGCGATTTGCCGGGGAGTTGGATGCAGAGGTGCGGATGGTGCTGCCGAGCTCCTCCAGCAGCCTTCCAACTAGACTCCGGCACGCTTCCTCTCGGGCTGCAGCTCCATTAGCCCTCCCGGGTCTGGCTGGCCCTAGTGACGTTTGCCGACAGGGCCGTCTTCCACCGCGCTCTCCACCAAGGCGTTCCCTCGCGCTTCCGTTCCCCCCGGGTTGCCTCTCCTGGAGCCCGATGAGAGCGGGCCGGGCCTCCGCCCAGGCGCTCCTTTTGCCCTCCTCGCCTTCGAAGGCTGCACCTAGGAGGAGAGGGACAAGAAAGGCATTACGGAGCACTTATCTTTTTTCAATCTGAAATCTGTAGGCAATCGCCAAATTTTAACTCAAATAATGTAATCTCTATTGTCCATCTTTGTGTTCTATAATGCTTGTACTTGTGTTAGCATATAAATGAAAAAGATGAATCTTGCTGGGAACCCGTGCATGTGTATGTCCATGCAGAGGAGTGCCTCTTTAATAAAAATAAACGGGTTTTCCTCGGCAGGATATCCTGCCGGCTCCCCCTTTGTTTGCCGGAGAGCTCTGTCTGCTGGGGAACAGACGGAGGGGCCAGCCGCCCGCCAACTCCTATTTTACCAAAGGCTACTATGACCATCCTGACTGAAGCAACGTTCGAGTCATAGATGGGAGCACCTAAGTATCAAAAGAGAGGCCATGTTTTCTCATCCAAAGTTATAGCTTTACAAAACACTAATGGACAAGAGGTAAACTTATCTGTTTGGCTTGCCGGGGATCGCTATGTCATGCAATCTTCTCATCCTTTGTCGAAGTCAAGTTCACGGCAGGAACCGACAACTCCATGTAGATGAGAATGAATGCAGGATGCAATCCTATCTATATGCATATGCAGATGCTCATGAAATGCTTATGTAGTGATCTAGGTGTGCTCGTGCATGCATGCAATCTTAGTTGGGGTCCCCACATCGCTTCTTTATTTTCTCTTGCACGGGGTCATCGCCCCGGCTTTGTACAAGGGGTTACATGCATCTGAGGCAAGGCCTGTACAAGCGGGCGGCTGCCGGGCAGCCTCGCGCCTTACGGGTAGTACTTACGGAGATGCTCAATATTCCATGAGTTTTGCAACTGAGTGGCGTCCCCATTGTCCAGACGGACTGCGCTAGGTCTGGTGACTCGTACCACCCGATAACGGCCTTCCCACTTTGGTGACAGCTTGTTTGTACCCTTGGCAGACTGAACGCGCCTAAGGACAAGGTCACCTTCCTCAAAACACTGGGTATGAACCCTGCGGCTATGATAGCGACGCAGGGCTTGCTGGTAGCATGCAACACACGTAGCAGCCCGGATACAGTTCTCCTCGAGTAGCACAACGTCGTCACACCGGTGCTGATCTTGCGCTACTTCATCGTAGGCAAGCACTCGAGGGGACCCGTAAATGAGTTTCCTGGGGATAACTGCTTCTGCCCCGTAGACCAGATAGAATGGAGTCTGCCCGGTAGCTCGGTTAGGTGTCGTTTTGAGGGACCAGAGAACTACCGGCAGATCCTCGATCCACTGCCTGTCGTGCTTTTGCAGCGTATCGAAAGTTCTTGTCTTGAGTCCACGAAGCACTTCAGCGTTGGCCCTCTCAGCTTGTCCATTGCTCCGGGGGTGTGCCATAGAAGGGAATGAGATCTTGCATCTGAGGGCATGAACGTATTGCATGAAGGCGTGGCTCGTAAAATGGGTGCCGTTGTCAGTGATGATCCATGCCGGAACTCCGAAATGACACACCAATTCTTTCAAGAACTTGATAGCTGACTGAGCAGTCAACTTTCACATGGTAGTCACATCCGGCCACTTTGTAAACTTGTCGATGGCAACGAACAAGAATTCAAAGCCCCCGATTGCTCGGGGAAAGGGGCCGAGGATATCGAGCCCCCAGACAGAAAATGGCCACGATAGAGGGACTGTCTGAAGGGCTTGGGCAGGCAGGTGTGTTCTCTTGGAATGGAACTGGCAGGCTTCACATGTCGTGACGATCTTGACTGCATCTTGGAGGGCTGTGGGCCAATTGAATCCTTGCCGGAATGCTTTCCCAACTAATGCCCTTGATCCAATGTGTAGGCTGCACATTCCTTTGTGAATCTCAGCCAGCAGTTCCTTTCCATCCTCACAGCAGACACACTTCAATTCACACCATTGGGCCTCCTTCTGTATAGAGTGTCATCGACAAACTGATACATACTGGCCCTCCGGTTTGGAGGAAGTGGACAATGTGCCTTGCCCAAGTTGGAGCCTGGGGCTCGGCAACGAGGACTAGCGCCACCTCCTCTGCTGCGGGAGCACCAGCCTCGTTCGTGGGGTCCATAGGCCCGGCCGGAGGGGGTGGTCCGGCAGGCTGTGAGGAGTTGTTTCCGGCAGGGTCTCTGCAGGGAGCGGACGGCTCGACCGGGAAAGGCTTACCGTAGTCCAACTTTCTCCTTTTCCGGGCCATTGTGGCTGGTGATACGAAGGGCTGAGAGAGATGGAGAACAAAAGTTCCTGGTTCCACAGGAAGCTTCTGTGCAGCACACATTGACAGGTGATGAGCTATGCTGTTTTCCGCACGAGGTACGTGCTCTGTTTTCATCCCATTAAAGTGCTCCTCCAGTCTCCTCACTTCCTCGATGTATGCTTCCATCAATGGGCTTTGATAATCCTGCTGCAATCCTGAGCCCGACAAGGAGCCCTTCCTACTCAGCTGTATCGTTGGTGGCTTCTTCCCGGGGAAAGTGCATTTGGACGGCGTAGTTCAAGTGCTCCCCGGAGGGGGAAACAAGAAGCACGCCGGCCCCCGCACCTTGTAGGGAAAAAAGCACCATCAAAATACATAATCCATTCTTGGGGTGATTCCTTGCCGGGGAGAGCTTTTTCTGTCACTTCCTCATCAGGGGTTGGCGTCCATTCTGCAATAAACTCTTCCAGTGCCCATATCTGAATAGTTGATGTGCTCTCAAACTTCAAACCAAAGTTGGATAACTCCAAAGCGCACTCCACTATTCTACCGGTAGCCTCAGGGTTTCGAAGTATCCTTTGCAATGGGAAACGAGTGACAACACTGATCTCATGGGCTTGGAACTAGTGGCGCAGTTTCCTTGAGGCCAAAGATCAACTTTTGCATGCTAGAGTACCTCGATCTAGCCCCTTTTAACAAGGAGCTGGCAAAGTACAGTGGGTGCTGCACCACTTTCTTCCTTGCCAGGTCCTTGGGGTTGCTCTCGTTGCCGTGCTCATTGCTGTTCTGATCCTTTTCTGACTCTGCCGTGATCTAGACACTTTCTGCCTCATCCACCTCTCACTGTGCTACCAAGGCCGCACTGGCCACCTGGTTGGTTGCCGCCAAGTAAAGCAATAACGGATCTTGGGGTTTGGGTGCAACCAAGTTAGGCACAGACGATAGGTAGGCCTTCAATTCCTCCAGAGCTGCATCTGTTTCCGGGTCCACTTCATAGGCCCTGCTTTCTTCAAAATTTTAAAGAACGGCGAGAACGCTTTCAAGAACATGGAAATGAATCTGCTTAGCGCGACAACACATCCCGTCAAGCGCCTTACATCCTTAACTATCCTTGGTGCTTGGATCTGCTCAATGGCCTTGATCTTGTCGGTGTTTGCTTCAATCCCCCGATGGGACACGAAGAATCCAAGTAGCTTGCCGGAGGGAACACCGAATGAACACTTCTCTAGATTAAGCTTCAAGTTGATCTTGCGCAGATTAGCAAATATCTCCTGCAAATCCTGGATAAGGGTGGTCTTATCCTCGGTTTTGACCATGATGTCATCCATATTGTCTTCTATATTTCTGTGCAACTGTGGCTCAAAACAAATCTGGATTGCTCTTGCAAAAGTGGACCTAGTACTCCTTAATCCGAAAGGCATGCGGACAAAGCAGTATGTACCACATGGAGTGATGAATGATGTATTCTCCTCATCTTCTTTGGACATGAAGATCAGGTGATATCCGGAGTATGCATTCAGAATGGAGAGCAAATAACAACCTAAAGTGGAATCCACGATCTGGTCGATGCGCGGCAAGGGAAATGGGTCCTTCGGGCAAGCCTTGTTGACATCTGTGAAATCAATGCAAACCCTCCATTTCCAATTCGCCTTCCGGACCACCACTGGATTTGCTAACCACGTAGGATGCAGCACTCCTCTGACCAAACCAGCTGCCTCTAGTTTCTTGATTTCCTCGGTAATGAACTGCTGCCACTCCAAGGCCTGCTTCTGGACTTTCTGCTTGATTGGTCGGGCATGTGGGCGGACAGCAAGGTGGTGCTAGATTACCTCCCTGGGAACACTGGGGATATCATATGTGTAGGAACTTGAGAAGAGGTGTCTTGTCACATCCCTAGTTCTGGTATGACCTAGGCTAGCTAGTCACTTGTGCATCATGTTTAAATTCCATTTAATTTTGAAATGGGGATTTGTGAAACCCTCAGAATCATTTCTGGAAATGACCCAGATAAAAGTGCTCCAAAGAGGTCCAAGAAAATGTTCATGTTACTCTCTGAAAATATTGGTCAGAGGTAAAAGTCAAACCAATATTTTCAGGAGCTCACACATGTTTATTTTGGCCATTTGGAGTTAATCCAGTATTTATTTGCATTGGATAAATATTTATATATATATAAAATATTGTCCAATAATTCTGATTTTTGGCGAGGGGCTTTGGATTAATCCCTTAGGCCCTTGCAAAAATTGTCAGAAGAAAATAAAATGATTTAGTATTATACTAAATCAGAAACAAATGTCAGAGAATAGAAAGAAAATAGAAACAGAAAAAACCCTACTGGACCTACTGCGGCCCAGCTCTGTCTTGGCCCAAGATCACAGCAGCCCAAAGCCAGCCCGCCTCCTCCCCTGTCGTCTTCCTCCTGCCAGGAGGACGGGCGCGTGCCCGACGCGCGCGCACCGCCGCGCCACGCCACCTCCTCCCTCCCTGCCTGTCTGTCCCTCCGTGATGCGTCTGGACGACGCCACGCCGCCCCTCTGGACCGCTCTCACTCTCTCCCGTGTCTCTCCCTTGTCCGCCCCTCTTCCCGAGCACCACCGAGCGGAGCTCGTCGCCGCCGACACCGTTGCCGTAGCCACCGCCTCCCCTTCGCCTCTCCGACACGCGCAGGAGCTCCGCCTCCTCGCTCTGAAGCTCTCCGCCGAGCCACGCAAGACGGGGCGCCCGGTGGAGCCGTCGCCGTCGCCATCTTCGCCTCCGGCCGCCGTGGATCCTCGCCGTCGATTCGGGAGCTACCGGGCATCCCCGACCTCGCCCTCGCGCTCGCTGGTCTCGCTGTGAGCCCCCGCACCGAACCTCCCTCTCCCCGATGCCGATTTCTTCCTCTAACCGCGGGCTCCGTCGAGCCCGAGAGCTCATCGCCGCCGGCGACGAGGTCGCCGCGGCTAGAGCCCCCACACGTCGCGTCCGAGCACGCTGTCGTCCTCGGCGCGTTCGTGAAACCCAGCACCTACCCACTCTTCCTCCCATGCACCATAGCGCTCTGTCCCTCTTCACCAAACTCCGCCACCGCGCAAGTTCTTTGCCGCCGTCGACCTAGGCCACCGGGCTGCTGCTGCGTGCACCACCCGGCAGACGAGTCTCCTCGTCGCATGGATGCACTTCGCCGTCCATATAGTCGCCGGAAAGCAAAACCCGAGCATCGCCGCCGTCTCTGGACGTCGCCGGCGGCTCAACTCCGGCCGTGCCGACGTGGCACCGCCATTAGTGGCTAATGACGCCACTAACCAACCCCTAGGTCAGCGGCGGATGGACCCCACTTTTAATTTAACCCGTGGATTTATTCCTGTTTAGTTTAGATTAATCCAGTGGCCCCACTTGTCGGTTTGACCACCTGCCACGTCAACGTTGACTGGCCTTTGGTCAGCCTCTGTTCCATACTGAGTCATCGACATGTGGACCCCACACGTCAGGTTTGACCCTGGTCAGCCCGGTTGACCTGCTGACGTCGTGCTGTCGTCATGCTGACGCAATTATTCATTTTCTGGATTTAATTTAATCAGGAAATTCCAAAAAATGTTATAAACTTCAAAAAATCATAGTAATTCAACCGTCAGATTGAAATAATTTATATATGAAAAATTATCAGAAAAATGCAGTCTTTCCATCTGTACTAGTTTCATGCATGAAAAACCAACTTATACATGATGTATATGAGAAAACACATTATGGCATTTTAAGAGACTTAATTTAGAGTTGCATCTGAACCCTTGGTTCAAATGGATCTCTTCCAAATAGAATGCTAGCTGCATTATCTCAACAACATCACATCTACATGCCATGATCATGCATCATATTGTTGCATATGTTATGTACTGATTGTTGGCACTGTTCCTTCTCGATAGGTCTTGCTCCGGAGACCGTTCCAGAGTACCTGTCTGTGAAGCAGTGCCTCCCTTGTTGATTTACCAGGCAAGCAAACCCCCTTGTTCATTCCGATACAATCCTACTCTCTCGCTCCTGCTCTCAGTTATTGCATTAGGACAACAATGATTCATCTGCTACTTGTGCTGCGGTAGTTGAACCCATTCCTCTGCATGACCTGTCATTGCCACAAGAATAGTTGAAACCCACTAGCATGTGTAGGAGTTGATTGAGCCATGTTGTGTTCCTACCATGCTATGCCTGCTATTGCTTAGAGTTGTGTCAGTCCGATTCATTGGGAATGAATTGGAGTGTTACGATATGTTACGATCTTTGAGAGTGAAGTGTGTGAACATGATTTGGTAAAGGTAGCGGTGAGAGGCCATGTAGGAGTACATGGTGGGTTGTCTCACCGGAACCGTCCTTAAGCACTTGAGTTCTATGTATGTAGATCCATCGACTCGATACTACCACACATTGGGCTCCGGCGCTCCAAGCTCTCTCGACTTATTAACCAACTTGATCTGTCCGTGAGTCGCAACTAGTTTCTGGTGTTTGTAGGTAGTGCTATTTTTCTACCAAGTGGCACCCGGCAGGTGGGCTTGGGACAGACTAGGCACACGTGGCCTGGTGTGCAGTGGCACCGGATGGTGGGCTCGGGAACCTGCACACATCGTTTGGGGTCATGCGGCGACACCCGGCCGGATCTCCTTGCGGATGGAACCCGAATAGGCGATAAACACAGGCTAGAGTCTTGTGTGGTTAGTCGGTCGTGGCCGACACCCTCGCCAGGCTTCGCTTGAAGGTTGCCGAGATACGTGGCGTGTACATGGCGGTAAGTGGCAAGAGCGTGTGAAGAAGTACCCCTACAGGGTTAACATGATCTATTCGAATAGCCGGGTCCACGGTTATGGACTTCTTGGATGCTTACATGGTACATAGACAACTTGAAGTGGATACTCTAAAATGCTCAAGACAAGTGTGAGTACTATGGATGGCCTTCTCGTAGGAGACGGGAATGAATCCATAGCGGTGTATTGATGTGGTGTTTGGTGGACTCTCGTGCGCTGCTTCACCTCAAAGAAGTTCTTGTAGTCGTAGAACAGAATAGCCACTGAGTCAAAGCTGGCTTGCTGCAACTAAACCCCACACTACCTCCTTGATACAAATGCATGTATGATAGGATCTGATGTAAGTATTGTTGAGTACCTTTGTACTCACGTTGCTTTATTTATGTTTTTGCAGCAGAGACTTCAGTCTTACTAGTGGTTCCGCTTGGACTTCGACGAGTAGCTTGTTACCTCAGCTACGATCTTGTACCCTTGGGAGGGTCTTGTAGATAGTCAGGCTTCTCAGTTTTTTCCTTTTGTAGTTATGCGTACTTTCGGACATGTAATGCTTTCGTTGCTTGTATGTTTCGAATGATGGGTCTTGTGACCCTGTTTGTATTAAATGCTATGTGGCTCTTACGAGCCTTTATCTATATGAGTTTGCGTTATGTTGTGATGCCATGTTGTACAACACATACTTGCATGTTATGCGACGTGTAACGTGTATTGCTATGTGTGGGATCCGACAACCTAGTCGTCTATCCTTGGTAGCCTCTCTTATGGGGAAATGTAGTCTAGTGCTTCCACCGAGCCATAGTAGTTCGCTACAGCCTGGTTTACCGGAGTCCTGCTAGCCCAGCACTACTGCTCCGGAACACTTAGACTGGCCGGCATGTGATTCACTTCGTTCCTGTGTCTGTCCCTTCGGGGAAATGTCACGCGGTGACATCCGGAGTCCTGCCTAGCCTGCTACAGCCCGGGTTTCCGGAGTCCTGTTAGCCCAGCTGCTACAGCCCGGATTCACACGTCAACCGACATGCTCGATGTTGTTTCATGTATGCCTGTCCCCGTAAGTTAGTGCCACTTTGGGTTCACGACTAGTCATGTCGGCTCGGGTTCTCTATCATATGGATGCTAGCGACACTATCATATACGTGAGCCAAAAGGCGCAAACGGTCCCGGGCCATGGTAAGGCGACACCCGTGGGAATACCATGCGTGAGGCCGCAAAGTGATATGAGGTGTTACAGGCTAGATCGGTGTGACTTAGAATCGGGGTCCCGACATGTCTAGAGGGGGGTGATTAGACACTAAGTATCAAAGTTGCAGTTTTTAACTTCTTTAGGTTTAGGAAGAGTTTAGGCACAAGTTTAACATTCACAATACATAACAAGAAAGCATGCAAAAAGTATATGAGCAGCGGAAAGTAAAGCATGCAACTTGCAAGAATGTAAAGGGAAGGGTTTTGGAGGATTCAAACGCAATTGGAGACACGGATGTTTTTGTCGTGGTTCCGATAGGTGGTGCTATCGTACATCCACGTTGATGGAGACTTCAAACCACGAAGGATAAGGGTTGCGCGAGTCCACGGAGGGCTCCATCCACGAAGGGTCGACGAAGAAGCAACCTTGTCTATCCCACCACGGCCGTCGCCCACGAAGGACTTGCCTCACTAGCAGTAGATCTTCACGAAGTAGGCGATCTCCTTGCCCTTACAAACTCCTTGGTTCAACTCCACAATCTTGTCGAAGGCTCCCAAGTGACACCTAGCCAATCTAGGAGACACCACTCTCCAAGAAGTAACAAATGGTGTGATGATGATGAACTCCTTGCTCTTGTGCTTCAAATGATAGTCTCCCCAACACTCAACTCTCTCTCATAGGATTTGGATCTGGAGGAAAGAAGATTTGAGTGGAAAGCAACTTGGGGAAGGCTAGAGATCAAGATTCATATGGTAGGAATGGAATATCTTGGCCTCAACACATGAGTAGGTAGTTCTCTCTCAAAACTGGTAAGTTGGAAGTGTAGGTTTGTTCTGATGGCTCTCTCCACGAATGAAGAGGAGGTGGAGGGGTATATATAGCCTCCACACAAAATCTAACCATTACACACAATTTACCAAACTCGGTAGGACCGAATCAACAAACTCGGTCGGACCGACTAGTGACCGTTAGGGTTTTCGGTGGGACCGACATGCAACTCGGTAGGACCGATATGGTTAGGGTTAGGGCATAACGTAATCTCGGTGAGACCGATTACACAAACTCGGTGATACCGATTTCTATAATAAGCTAACCAGAGAGTTGGTCAGGCAAACTCGGTGGGACCGATTTTGGTTATAAGTTAACCAGAGAGTTTGCATTGTAATCTCGGTAGTACCGATTGCCCAAACTCGGTGAGACCGATTTTGGTAATGGACATACGTAGAGATTACAATCCCATCTCGGTGAGACCGAGATCCCTATCGGTGAGACCGATTTGCCTAGGGTTTGTGGCAGTGGCTATGACATCTGAACTCGGTGGCGCGGGATAGAAAGAATCGGTAGGGCCGAGTTTGACTTTAGGTTTAGGTCATATGTGTGGAAGTGGGAAAGTAGTTGAGGGTTTTGGAGCATATCACGAAGCACTGTGGAGCAAGAAACTCATTAAGCAACACCTCATCCCTTCTTGATAGTATTGGCTTTTCCTATAGACTCAATGTGATCTTGGATCACTAAAATAGAAAATGAAGAGTCTTGATCTTGAAGCTTGAGCCAATCCTTTGTCCTTAGCATCTTGAAGGAGTTCCCACATCCTTTAGTCCATGCCACTCCATTGTTGAACTTATCTGAAACATACTAAATAAAAGTGTTAGTCCAACAAGAGATATGTTGACATTAATTACCAAAACCACCTAGGGAGCACTTGTGCTTTCAGTCTCCCCCTTTTTGGTAATTGATGACAACATACATCAAAGCTTTAGATAAAGATATAAAGAATAGCAAGTAAAGCTTCAGAAAGACATGTAACAAGCATATGGTCCCCCTACATGTATGCAAACATGTGAATATGGAATATAGAAGCATGTGAGAGCATAACCATGATAGAGTAGGCAATGTGTTACATGTATCTTGGCCATATGCACCAGAGCAAAGAATATTAAAGAAAATACCTTCATGCTCATGAGTCCTTCTTGCAAACAGTATGTACATCAGCAAGAATTCCTCATACACATGATTCTGATGCATATACTTACCTTGTAGTCTTGAGTTGGCTTAGGATGGAATGAACCTCCGTAAACAAGGTTAAATAACACAGGTACATCTACTAGCCAGAGCAAACAGAAGAAACCACAAGAATACCAAGACTGGGATGACATGTAGAGAGTGGGTACTAAGTACCACATTGGATTAGACATGTCCCCAAGGGTAAAGATGTGCAATGAATTTAAATGATTTCTTTCCCTTAGATGTCTTGCTCCCCCTGAATCTAGCATGGGATACTGGGAGAAGATAGGGAACAGAAAATCAGAGCTGAAAGATATAAATGAACAGAGCTAATGCAAATAAGCACATATGAACATGTCTATCCCCTCAAGAAGACATGTGGCATCTCTCCTCTTTAACACCAAGCATCTGGGATCCTTGAGAAATACTTTCTACTTGAGTATTCTCTCCCCCTGGAGATCTCTTTCTCCCCCTGTGGAAGTAATACTCTCTCCCTTTTGAAAGTGATAAGCTTTGATGTGATCTCTCTCCCCTTTGACATCAATTTCCAAGAAGGGTTTGATCCTTGAGTCACAACACAAAGCATTTATATAAATGTGATGCTTGTAGAGGACAAGATTCATTGAGTGGAGCTGGATCAGAAGAAACACAGAATAAGTGGCAAACTGTTTTTCCTGTTGTGAAATCAATGGCACCGAGTGGTATGCTTCGGTTGTACCGAAAGGATTCGGTTGGACCGAAAACAACAAATCGGTGAAACCGAGTTCATCACAGAGAAAACACTTGTCACCTCAGCTAACTAGACTAGTAAGATCTCACAAATATTTGCAAGGAATTTACTGAATGATATGCAATGAATTGGATGTAGGAAATGCAGAGCAAACAGAAAGAAATCTAGATGAAGTTTTTTTTGAAAGGGGAAACAAATAAGCAAGAAACAAATGCAAAAGCACAGAAAAGAACACGAGAGAACTTCATCTAGAGATGGTCGGCGTCAAAGTCACCTATGTTAGAGTATATTGACTTAGGAGTCAAGTGAGATCACTTGATCATAGGTCATACTCATCGTTTAAGCTCAAAATGGGGTTACCATTTTTCGTTTAAGCATCTTGATGTATTCACATCTTGTCGAGTTACTTTAGCTCATGACTTGGAGTAAAGCTTCTCTAAGATGGAATAACATACCTTGGTTGGTGGTGTTGACCATGTAGTTGAACTTTTGTGGGTTGCTCAAGGTTGATGTAGCTCATCAAGAGTTGGGAGCACCACTTGGAATTTGAGTCCATCTACCTACATGGGTTAGTTCTTGCAAGGAAGAGCACCTGTGTATCCAAAAATGACAATCATGAAGCTCAACATAGTATTTGTCAAAGGATATGTTTGAATGGTTCCGTGCTTCCTTGTCTTCATCCACCATAGTGTAGAGACTTGGTGATGTAGAGATTGCTCAAGATGTGAGTAGATTACAATCTCATGGAATTTGATTCAACCAAGTACCTACATGGGTTATATAACATGCAAGATGCAAATATATCCAAGACATAAGATTTTCATTATAAGAGAAATATCAAGGATTAGTCATAAGCTCATGTCTTGTATGTATCCAATGGAGTTTCTACTCCAAGTTTGAAGCATCTATGATGTTCAATTCTCCTCTCAACCTGCAAAACACTTTCTCATCAAGAGGTTTAGTGAATATATCCGCTAATTGCTTTTCGGTGCGAACATGCTTAAGATCAATGTCACCCTTAGCAACATGATCTCGAATGAAATGATGACGAACTTCAATATGCTTAGTTCGAGAATGTTGTACGGGATTATGACCAATTTTGATAGCACTTTCATTGTCACAAAGCAATGGAACATGTTTCACATATATCCCATAATCTTTAAGAGTTTGGGTCATCCAAAGTAATTGAGCACAACATGAACCAATGTAATGTACTCCGCTTCGGCGGTAGATAAGGATATCGAGTTTTGTTTCTTGGAGGACCAAGACACAATAGATCTACCAAGAAATTGACAAGTACCCGAAGTGGACTTTCTATCAACCTTGTCTCTGGCATAGTCCGAGTCGGAGTAGCCAACAAGATCGAAAGAGGCCCTCTTAGGATACCAAATGCCAAAATTTGGTGTAAGAATTAAGTATCTCACTATCCTTTTTACGGTCTTAAGATGACATTCTTTAGGAGCAGCTTGATATCTTGCACACACTTAGCATAATATCGGGACGTGAAGCACATAGGTATAACAATGAACCAATCATAGAGCGATAAACCTTTTGATCAACCAGTTCACCATCTTTGGTCAAATCAAGATGTCCGCTAGTAGGCATGGGTGTAGACATACCTTTGCACTCTTGCATATTGAATTTCTTGAATAAGTCCTTAGTGTACTTCGTTTGATAAATAAAAGTACCTTCCTTAGTTTGCTTGATTTGCAACCCAAGAAAGAATTTGAGTTCACTCATCATTGACATCTCAAACTTCTCCGACATTAGCTTTCCAAACTTCTCACTAAAATGAGGGTTAGTTGATCCAAGTATGATATCATCAACATAAATTTGGCATACAAATAATTCTCCATTAACCCTTTTAGTAAAAGTGTGGAATCAATTTTCCCAATTTCAAATCCCTTTTCAAGAAGAAACTTGGTCAAGATTTATACCAAGCTCTAGGAGCTTGTTTAAGACCATAAAGAGCTTTGTGAAGTTTGTAAACATGATTGGGTTTCTTAGGATTGATAAAGCCGGGAGGTTGTTTAACATAAACTTCCTTCTCTATTTCACCATTTAGAAAGGCACTTTTAATGTCCATTTGGTATAAGGTGATATCATGGTGATTAGCATAGGCAAGTAAGATGCGAATGGATTCATGTCTAGCAACGGGAGCATAAGTCTCACCATAGTCCATACCTTCGACTTGTGTGTAGCCTTGGGCGATTTAGACGTGCTTTGTTGCGAACTACTTGTCCATCTTCATCTTGCTTGTTGCGAAACACCCATTTGGTACCGATGATGTTGTGGTTGTTGTCGGGCTTCTCAACCAATGTCCAAACTTGGTTTCTCTCAAAGTTGTGTAGCTCTTCATGCATAGCATTTATCCAATCCAGATCTTCCAATGCTTCTTCGACCTTCATAGGTTCAATGCTAGAGATGAAAGAATAGTTTTCACAAAAGTTAGCTAAACGAGTTTTAGAGCGAGTGATTCTCCCGGTTTGAATATCATCGTAGATTTTCTCTACGGGATGGTCTTTAGCAATTCTTGCTCGAACTCGTGAAAGCTTTTGCTTGGGTCTTGGTTGAACATCTTCTTCATCTTGTTCTTCTTCTTCTTCTTCTTGATCTTATTCATTGTTGGCGTTGTCGTTTTCTTGTCGTGGTGGAGAAGGAGGTTGTTGGCGTTCTTGATGTACTTCCTCGCTTTTCTTCATCTTGGTGTGTTCCACTTGTGGATGCTTCCGTATCAACTCTTGGTTCACCTTGTCGTGAAGTAGAAGCTTCCACTTGGACAGACGAGGTACTCTCCTTCACCTCCGTTGGACGGACCTTGCCAATAGACAAGTCTTGGATTGCTTCTGAAGGATCTTTGTCTCCTACATCAATTGGCAATTTTCTACTTGCGAGCCGTTAGATTCATCAAACTTCACATCTACCGACTCTTCAACCTTTCGGGTGAAATTGTTGTAGACACGGTAAGTGTGAGAGTTTGAGCCATAACCTAGTAGGAAACCTTCATGAGACTTAGGAGCAAATTTAGAACAACGATGCTTATCAAGAATGTAGCACTTTGAGCCGAATACTCGAAAGTATCCAACTTGGGGTTTGTTACCGGTGAGGAGCTCGTATGCCGTCTTGCCGAGTAGCTTGTGAAAATACAAGCGATTTGTTGCATGACACGCTCTCTCAACCGCTTCTGCCCAAAAGTGCTTCGGCGTCTTGTACTCATCAAGCATCGTTCTCTCCATTTTGATGAGCGTCCGGTTCTTCCTCTCAACAACTCCATTTTGTTGAGGTGTGTATGTAGCCGAGAACTCGTGTGAAATCCCTTCTTCGTCAATAAAGGTGTCCACATTTGCGTTCTTGAACTCCGTTCCGTTGTCGCTGCGAACCTTCTTGATCTTCACTTCAAACTGATTTTGAGCCTTCCTGGCGAAGTTTTTGAAGATCTTTTGGACCTGCGATTTATCATCGAGAAAGAACACCCACGTAAATATTGAAAAAATCATCAACTATAACTAGACCAAAAGAATTTCCACCGAGACTCTTGTAAGCGTTGGGACCAAAAAGATCCATGTGAAGTAGCTCAAGTGGCCTCCTTGTGATCATGATGTTTTTCACGGGATGCCTTCCTCCAACCTGTTTACCTTCTTGACAAGCACTGCAAAGTTTATCCTTATCAAATATGACATCGTTAACGCCGAGGATATGATTCCCTTTAATAAGCTTGTGAAGGTTTCTCATGCCAACGTGACCTAGTCGTCTATGCCATAACCAACCTTTTGAGGATTTAGCAATGAAGCAAGTTTTAGGTTGAGCCTTTTTAGAGAAATCAACAATGTAAAGATCACCTCTACGTATACCGGTAAAGACCATTTTATGATTATGCGGACGAAACACTTGGCAATCTACTTCAAGAAATAGGACATTGAAACCGAAATAAGCAAGTCTAGATCTTGAAAGTAAGTTGTAGCCAAGAGATTCAACGAGCATAACATTACGAATGGAGCTATCATGTGAGATGGCCACCTTACCGAGGCCAACCACCTTACCCTTTGAGTTGTCACCGAAAGTGACATACTTTCGAGGACTATCATTTTCAGCAAGCTCACGAAACATGTCTTTATCTCCGGTCATGTGATTGGTACATCCACTGTCAAGAACCCATTCCTTTCCTCCTGACATATATCCCCGAAGATTTGCCATAAGATCAAAATGTCTCATTGCATCGTCAAGATCGAAGTCACTATCATCATCCTCATCATAGTATCCATGTTCAACATCGTCATGTGGTGGATCAAGTCCTAGAGAGGGTAATTCGTTAGAGTGAGTTTGACAATGATCTTGCTTATGAATTCTTATAGCTCGGAAATAATATCACCAATAATTCCAACATCTCCTTTGGCACGCATAAGGTTTGTAAGTTCAAATAGGCGATCACCAAACATAGGATCACTAGTATTCATCTTACTCAAGGCAATAGACTTATGGAGAATTTCATCTAGATTTTCAAGGAATAATTTGGAAAGCGTTCCTCAAGAAATTTCCATATAGCGTAGGCACACTCAAGAGTAGGTAAGTTTCTAATTAAGTTTCTAGGCAAGCCTCTAGTGATAAGATTAACAGTTCTAAGATTCCTAGTCATGTCAATTGATTCATCAAGGGTAGGATGCATAGGATCAACATGAGGTGCACAAGGGCTAGCAATGTACTTGTTCAAATGATATTGATTGAGAATTACAAGCATCTCATTTTTCCACTCATGAAAATACTCTCCATCAAGAATAGACACTCTATGTCTAAGACTCCCCAAAGTAGACTCATCCATCTTCCTCCAACGGTTATTAAACCAAGGCAATGGAGACCAATGCTCTGATACCACTTGTAGGACCTTGAGAAGAGGTGTCTAGAGGGGGGGGGGTGATTAGACACTAAGTATCAAAGTTGTAGTTTTTAACTTCTTTAGGTTTAAGTGGAGTTTAGGCACAAGTTTAACATTCACAATACATAACAAGCAAGCATGCAAAAAGTATATGAGCAGCGGAAAGTAAAGCATGCAACTTGCAAGAATGTAAAGGGAAGGGTTTTGGAGGATTCAAATGCAATTGGAGACACGGATGTTTTTGTCGTGGTTCCGATAGGTGGTGCTATCGTACATCCACGTTGATGGAGACTTCAAACCACGAAGGGTAACGGTTGCGCGAGTCCACGGAGGGCTCCACCCACGAAGGGTCCATGAAGAAGCAACCTTGTCTATCCCACCATGGCCGTCGCCCACGAAGGACTTGCCTCACTAGCGATAGATCTTCACGAAGTAGGCGATCTCCTTGCCCTTACAAACTCCTTGGTTCAACTCCACAATCTTGTCGGAGGCTCCCAAGTGACACCTAGCCAATCTAGGAGACACCACTCTCCAAGTAACAAATGGTGTGTTGATGATGAACTCCTTGCTCTTGTGCTTCAAATGATAGTCTCCCCAACACTCAACTCTCTCTCATAGGATTTGGATCTGGAGGAAAGAAGATTTGAGTGGAAAGCAACTTGGGGAAGGCTAGAGATCAAAATTCATATGGTAGGAATGGAATATCTTGGCCACAACACATGAGTAGGTAGTTCTCTCTCAGAACTGGTAAGTTGGAAGTGTAGGTTTGTTCTGATGGCTCTCTCCACGAATGAAGAGGAGGTGCAGGGGTATATATAGCCTCCACACAAAATCTAACCTTTACACACAATTTACCAAACTCGATAGGATCGAATCAACAAACTCGGTCGGATCGATTTAGTAAACCTAGTGACCGTTAGGGTTTTCGGTGGGACCGACATGCAACTCGGTAGGACCGATATGGTTAGGGTTAGGGCATAACGTAATCTCGGTGAGACCGATTACACAAACTCGGTGAGACTGATTTTGGTAATAAGCTAACCAGAGAGTTGGTCAGGTAAACTCGGTGGGACCGATTACTCAAACTCGGTGGGACTGATTTTGGTTATAAGTTAACCAGAGAGTTTGCATTGTAATCTCGGTAGTACCGATTGCCCAAACTCGGTGAGACCGATTTTGGTAATGGACATACACAGAGAGATTACAATCCCATCTCGGTGAGACCGAGATCCCTATCGGTGAGAACGATTTGCCTAGGGTTTGTGGCAGTGGCTATGACATCTGAACTCGGTGGCGCCGGATAGAAATAATCGGTGGGGCCGAGTTTGAATTTAGGTTTAGGTCATATGTGTGGAAGTGGGAAAGTAGTTGAGGGTTTTGGAGCATATCACTAAGCATTGTGGAGCAAGAAACTCATTAAGCAACACCTCATCCCTTCTTGATAGTATTGTCTTTTCCTATAGACTCAATGTGATCTTGTATCACTAAAATAGAAAATGAAGAGTCTTGAGCTTGAAGCTTGAGCCAATCCTTTGTCCTTAGCATCTTGAAGGAGTTCCCACATCCTTTAGTCCATGCCACTCCATTGTTGAACTTATCTGAAACATACTAGATAAAAGTGTTAGTCCAACAAGAGATATGTTGGCATTAATTACCAAAATCACCTAGGGAGCACTTGTGCTTTCAATATGGTTTCCAGGAAAACACA
The DNA here is from genome assembly GCA_021605145.1 of Aegilops bicornis. Lineage (NCBI taxonomy): Eukaryota > Viridiplantae > Streptophyta > Magnoliopsida > Poales > Poaceae > Aegilops > Aegilops bicornis. The sequence goes on from CM038672.1 coordinate 276,915,835, forward strand.
TCGATATTCTCCCGCAGGAAGGCAACGAGTGCGCTTTCCTATTTTTCAGCAAGGGTGGCACTGATAGTGAAAGTACCATCAACGCCGGCCAGCCCTGCCGGGACCTTCTTCACTTCGGGTGCAATAACCTTGGATCTCTTGCTGTTGGAACACTCTGGCACGTCGTAAATGGGTGCCGTGCACTCAGAGGGGGCACGCTTCCCGGACTCCTTGCCGGAGGTCCTACAATCCCTCTTCTTTCCTTTGCTTTCCTTGGCAGGAGCCGCTGCTGCCGCAGCCTCTGCTGCGACTGCATCCCGGTACATCTTGTCCATGCAGATAATTGTATCCTTCTCATTTGACGGGATAGTGATGACTCCCAGTGGCCCAGGCATCTTCAAAGTGTTATAATCATAGTGGGATGCTGCCATGAACTTAGCGAGGGCCGGCATCCCAGAATCCCGTTGTACGGCAGGGGGAGATCAACCACATCGAACATAACCTTCTTAGTCCGATAGTTCAGTTCTCCCCCAAACATCACCGACAATGTAATCTTTCTCTTGGGATGGCTCCTGCTAGGATTGACTCCTTGAAACGTGTCGATGACTTCTATCTCTTCTTCTCCTATCTGAAGCTTGTTGATGACTGCCGGGGAAATCAGATTCAACCCGGCCCCGCCATCCACTAACATCTTTGTGACCTTGAGGTTGCGAGTTTTTGGGGATGCCAACAATGGCAAACACCCTACCGCTGTGGTGCGGCCAGGGTGATCCTCCTCACCAAAGATGATGGGTGTGCAGGACCACTTGAGCGGCTTCCGGGCCTCTAGCGCTGGTTCCACAGCATTGACCTCTCGTGCCCATCGCTTGAGTTGGCGATGAGAGGTGTGCAAGGATGCACCTCCATCAATGCATCATCATAGATTTCTGAAATTCTTGCTCACTTGTTTCCTCTTCATCCCCTTCATCACTCACATCATCACAGATTTCCTTCTCTTGGCCCCTGGCGGGTTTTCCTTGGTTCCGAAAGGGTTTGCCAGGGCGATTTGCTTCACCGCCTCGGCCCTTACCGCCAGCAGCATTCTGACCTTTTTCCCTATCACGCTTAAAATAGTCTGCCCTTTGTTTCTAGACAAGCTACTAAACCTAATAACACTCCTGAAGGTCGTGGCCTTTGGTCCGGTGGATCCTGCAGTACGGCCCATCACCTTTCCCAACTTTTTCCGCGGCAGTGGCTTCCCGGCAGGCAGTGCACGCGGCAGCTTCCTTGCCGGGGGCCTGAGCCTTGGCCTTCTTGCCGGTACTAGGTGTGCCTGCACCTTCTACAGTCATCACTACCTTATCTCTTGGCTTCTTACTGCGCTTCTTGCCCTTTCTCTGACTGGTTAATTCATCTTCATCCTATGAATCAACATTGTTGCAATCCTCCTCTCCAGGAAACTTCATTCCTTCCTCCATCCGAGCACACTTATCCACCAGTGTGTATAGCTCCTTCAGTCTTGGGCAACCGCACATTCATCTTAGAACGAATGCGACAATTGCGCACATTGGACTGGAAGGCTGCTATAACGGTTGCCAGATGGATATTTGGTATATTTCTATGATTACCGAATCTCTGTAAATACTTACGGAAGATTTCTCATTTCTTCTGCTGGGTTCTTGGTGGCACAGATCTGCCCATGACGAAATGGAGTTCTCCGGTAGGTGCATCAGCCAAGACCACACATTGGACTTGAGGGCCAAATGGAAGTAGTTGGCGAACACCTTCCCGTATCTTCCCCCGACAACCTGAACAACGATGGTGTAGATGCTCAGGAACTCCGCCGGGTTCAGCCTCAAGTCGTATTTCTCAGATATCTCTGTCTTGAACGTGTGAACGGATGGCCAACGGACTTGCCGTAGCTCTCGTGTAAAAGGCAGGGCAGCCGACCCCGAAAGGTAGGCACCCGCCAACACCGAGCGCAGGCTCGTCGACGTTGAAGCCGCCGCACCCGTCGGTCTGGCAGAGGTCGTCGTGGTGACGATCCATGACGACGCACGCGCCTCCCCGCCGCCTATCCTCCGGAGCTCGACGTTGTCCTGGACGTGCTCGAGGGACGGAAGAGGCCATCGAGACGTCATCGGGGTCTTGATTCAGCTGCGTCCATGTCGGGTGCTGTGGTGGGGACTGCACGGTGGGGACATCCCCTTCGTTCGGCCAACATTACGGGCGGTTGCTGTCGCTTGGGGAGGTCGTGGCGGGCCAGCCGCCATGAGCCCCCAGCCTCGGCAAAACCAAGCAGGCTATCGATAATGGCACGCCATTCATCCATCTGCTTGGCTGCTGGCGAAAACCTCAGCAGCAACTGACCGCACCATTGCTCGGCATAGATGTTGATGTCGTCGACCGCACCATTGCCCGGCTCCTGATGGTGCCAGCGGTGGCGACGGCGGGGGTGCCGCGTCCACGTAGCTGCGGGACAACCACCTAGGCAGCGGGGCCGCGCGGCAGTGGTGCTCTTGGGTCAGCGGCTCTGTCGAGCGTAGCGGTCTGGTCGACTCGTCCGGGAGGAGGCACGTTGCCCGCGGTCGCTCCCGTGGTGGGGGCGGCTAGAGGGCGATGGTTCACCCTGGACCGAGCACCGTTGATGTGGTTGTGCTCGTCGGTGGGGGAGAGGGTGCAGACGAAGTGACCCCCTCGCCCGCAGCTTGTGGAGCATGACCGCTAAGGCGTTGCTGATGATGTCCTCCTCCGATGTCTTCAGCCCCTGTGTCAACCGCAGGGGGAGTGGGGATGGTGCCACCTGCTCCAACCACGCCCCTAGCAGCGATGGGTTCCATTGTTTAGTCCGTGTGGGATGTGATGTTCTTTGTCTGCACAACATCTACGCTCTATCTACAGAGCATCAACATATATACTTAAAAAGACAGCATTGCATAACCAAATTAAGCATACAATTACACAAGTGACTACACACATAACATTTCCACACAACAAAGAAAGCAATTACATGCATACTAAAGTAGGAGAAACGAGGATCTAATGTAGCGACCAGACCTCAAACAGTCTGATCTCTGTGCATCAGTGTCATCCCTGGATCAGTAATGCTGACACACACAGTAATCGAAGGATTTATAACTGAGTAGCAATCACACACTTATTACATCGAAAGTCTCCAAAAGAGAACTTATTACAATAAATATGGCTTAAGGCCATCTAACAACGATAACAGCGGAAGGCTTGGAAGATAAGCGAGTCCATCAACTCCAACGGCATCACTGCATATAGAACCACGACCTAAGGCACCTTACTCGTCGTCTGAAAAGTCTGCAACATGAACGTTGCAGCCCGAAAACGGGTCAGTACATGGAATATGCTGGCAATGTAACACATAGAGAGTAATATGAAAGAGTAATGCTATACTACATGCATATATGGTTGGTGGAAAGCTCTATGGTTACAGTTTTGCATAAAGCCAAATTTTCCCTACATCAAAGGAATAAATTTTATTTAACTATCATGGTGGTTGTTAAACACTGAGAATGGTTGACAGCATTCTCAATCCCAATTAAACATCATCATTAAAACCCAACAATATTAGTTAAAGTAACATGATGAGATTCACATGATAATCCAAGTACTAGATACTCAAGATGTCCATAACCGGGGACACGGCTAACCATGATTAGTTTGATACACTCTGCAGAGGTTTGTGCACTTTTCCCCACAAGACTCGATCTCCTCCGTTGGGATTCTCGCACTACATGGTGTTTGAGAAACGGATGACCGAGACATAGTCTTTCAGAAGCGCTAGCACCTTACGAACGGGTAGACCGTACCAACCTACATCCCCTACATCAGCTAGTCTACCACTGTAAGAGTTCGCACGACTTAGTCAACTATGTTAGAGCCCATAGTAGCTTGTGGCTGCACACGGAAGTTTCTAGCATGAATAATCTCATGATCCCTTTGAGCCTGGGTGGCGGTCCAAAAAGAAACAGGCAATCCTGGAATACCCAGGTACCTCAATCCACCCAGATGTGTGTTTAAGTTGCCACCTAAAGTAAACCATTAATTAACAATCTCACATCTGTCATGGATACACTCACGCAATCCACGTCTACTATCATAGCATGGCATACTAAGCAAACGTAGAAGTAACTCCCAAGGGTTTGATAATAAAACATGTAATAGGTACTACCTCAACTACTTTCCCAAACCCACAATTTAATTAGATCCTAATCATGCAATGTTTGAGGATTGATCTAATGCATAAAAACTGGGTATGAAAAGGTATGATCAAAGTGTTACTTGCCTTGCTGATGATCCGTGCAACCTAGAGATTCAAAGTAGCAAGTGGCGCACTCCGGGTACTCTATCGCAAACAACCAATCACACAATAAGTACTCAACTAATGCACAGGTAAAACTCAAATAAAAGATCTAACCAGAAAGTTCAACTTAAGAACTCCAGTTTGCAAAAAGGATCAAATCGAACGAAGCAACGAAAAACAAACGGAGAAAGAAACAGGCTTCGTTTTACTAATCTGGACCTAAGTCAAATTTTACAGAAGCAAAAACTTTTTTGAGATCATTATTCGGAAAGAGGGTTTCGATACGAAACTCCAGGCGCTTGAATCGCCTTATTCCGATAAACGAGCGAAAAGTTATACTAGATTGAAAATCGGATCAGAAATCACGATTAGAAAAATCGCGGAATAAATCCGAGAAAAAGAAAAATGACGAACAGCTTAACGAACGAACGTTCGTTAACTGGATCTAAATAGTGAACGCGTTCGTTAAAACGAACGAACGAGCGAACGCTCACTATTTAACCTAAAACGAAAAAAACCGATCTAATAAAAAAACAAAACTAAAAAAACCGATGAAAAACCGACGGAAAAACCGAATGGTTTTTCTGAAAAAAACGGCGGCGGCGAGGTCAACCTCGGGGTGCGGGTCCGGCGAGGCGGCGGGTCCGGCGAGGGCGGCGGTGGTCGGCGGCGACGGCGGCGTGGTCCGGGCGAGGGCGGGCGGCGGTCGGCGGCGACGGCCGACGGATCGGGCGGCGAGGCGGGCGTTGGCTCAAGCGGCCAAGGCGAGGCGGCGGCAGCGTCGGTGGCGGCGGATCGGGCGGCGGGGTCGGGCTAGGGTTAGGGTTAGGTGGGCGGGCGTGGCCGGGTCAAGGGCGGTGGTTTGGCAAGGGCCTGTGGTATATAAAGCCCGGCCAGTGAGTCCCGGCGATTACGGCCTAGAGTTGGTTCGCATTTTTTTAAATAACTCCGCGCAGAAAAACTAACGAAAGAAATACTAAACGGACTCCAAAAATCCCGAAATAAATTTTCCCCGGCTTCTAAACTCAAGGCGGACAAGATGAACATTTATTTGGGGCCTAAATGCAATTTTGAAAAATTCACATTTTTCCTAAATTCAAATAAAATAGCGAAAAACTCCAAATAAAATCTTATTTGATTTTTTTATTAAATCTTCTTTATTTCTTTATTTTGGGAAAGTAATTTTATTCCCTCTCTCATATTTTGACAGTAGAAATAATTGAAGATAAAATAAATAAAATTAAATGATCCTATTTTCAAAATTTGCGAAAACTCAAATATGAAAATAATGAAATCTCCAACTCTCTCCGTGGGTCCTTGAGTTGCGTGAAATTTCTAGGATCGAGCCAACATGCAATAAAATATGATATGCAAGTGATGATCTATGTATAAGATTCCAAATTGAAAATTTGGGATGTTACAAACCTACCCCCCTTAAGATGAATCTCGCCCTCGAGATTCGTGTTGGCTAGAAAATAGGTAAGGGTGGGCCTTAAGCAGATCCTCCTCTCGTTCCCAGGTGGCTTCATCCTCGGTGTGGTGGCTCCACTGAACTTTGCAAAACTTGATAACCTTGATGCGGGTGACTCGACTGGCATACTTGAGAATTTTGACTGGTTTCTCCTCATAAGTCAAATCATTACCTAACTTAATCGCTTCAAGCGGCACAGTATCTTTCAGTGGTATATCAGCCATCTCTGCGTGGCACTTCTTCAACTGAGAAACGTGGAACACGTCGTGAACTCCTGACAATCCCTCGGGCAATTCCAACTTATACGCAACTTCTCCCATGCGCTCCAAAAGTTTGTACGGTCCCACAAAACGTGGTGCTAACTTTCCTTTAACTCCAAAGCGCTTAACTCCTCGAAGCGGGGATACTCGAAGATAAACTCTGTCTCCGACTTCGTATACTGTCTCCTTGCATTTTGAATCCGCATAGCTCTTCTTCCTAGACTGGGCTACCTTGAGCCTATCGCGAATCATCTTCACTTTCCGTTCAGACTCCTTAATCAAATCTGGTCCAAACAACTGGCGGTCTCCAACTTCATCCCACAACAGCGGGGTTCTGCACCTCCTTCCGTACAAGGCTTGAAGGGCCATCTTCAAACTGGTTTGATAGCTGTTGTTATAAGAAAACTCCGCATATTGCATGTTGTCATCCCAACTTGATCCATAATCCAATGCACATGCTCTCAGCATATCCTCCAAAATCTGGTTGACTCTCTCGGTTTGTCCATACATGCGTGGATGAAAAGCTGTACTAAACTCTAGTCTGGTTCCCAAAGTCTCGTGCAACTGATTCCAAAACTTTGAGGTGAATTGGGTTCCTCTATCTGATACAATACTCCTCGGAACTCCATGCAGACATACGATTCTGGTCATGTATACCTTAGCCAATTTGGCACTGCTGTAGGTAGTCTTCACTGGAATGAAATGAGCTACCTTCGTCAAACGATCGACTACAACGCAAATCGAGTCATAGCCTGAACGAGTCACAGGCAATCCCGTGATGAAATCCATGCCTAACTTTTCCCACTTCCATTCGGGTATTGGCAATGGCTGTAACAACCCTGCTGGCTTCTGATGTTCTGCCTTCACTCTCTGACATACATCACAAACTTCTACATACTCCGCAATATCCTTCTTCATTCCGGTCCACCGGGAAGTATCCTTCAAATCCAATTACATCTTGGTATTTCCTGGGTGGATCGAATACGGCGAATCATGGGCCTCTTGCAGAATCAACTTCCTGATCTCCGGATCATTAGGCACATAAACGCGGTCCTCAAACCATAAGGTATCGAGCTGATCCTCACGAAATCCCTTAGCTTTTCTCTTGATCATTTTCTCCTTGATGAGGCAATCTCCTTATCCGTCTTTTGAGCTTCTCTGATCTTATCCAAAAAGGTAGACTGTATCTCCAATGCTGATACATAGCCTCTCAGGACTATGTCCAAACATAGCTCTCGAAATTCTTCAGCTATTTCTTTTAGTAAACCTCCGGTCATTAGAGTGGTGACATGGCTCTTGCGGCTCAACGCATCTGCTACTATGTTAGCCTTTCCGGGATGATAGTGCAATCTCATATCGTAATCCTTAATGAGCTCCAACCATCTCCTCTCGCTCGAGATTTAACTCATACGTGTGAAGATGTACTTCAAACTCTTGTGATCCGTGTACACCTCACGATTGGTTTCCAATAAGAAAATGTCTCCAAGTCTTGGTCGTGCACTACGGCTGCTAACTCCAAATCATGAGTAGCATAATTTAACTCCACGAGGCTTAAGGCTGTCGTGGAAGCATCTGAAACAACTCTTCCCTCCTGCATAAGCATTGCTCCAAGTCCTCGACGTGAAGCGTCGCAATACACCTCGTAATCCTTGCTTTGATCTGGCAGAATTAACACTGGTGAGGTAACCAAACGTTTCTTCAATTCTAGGAAACTAGCCTCACATTCCTTAGTCCAATTGAACTTAGTATCTTTCTTCAACAACTCCGTCATAGGCTTCGCAATCTTCGAGAAATTCTCAATGAATCTCCGGTAGTATCCTGCCAGTCCAAGAAAACTCTGGATCTCTCCAACTATCGTTGGTGCTTCCCGGTTTGTCACGGTGGCAACTCTAGTAGGGTCCACTGCTATACCTTCTCCGGATATAAAATGTCCGAGAAATCCAACTTCCTTCAACCAAAACTCACATTTGCTGAACTTGGCATATAACTGATGTTCTCTGAGCTTCTCGAGTACCAAATGGAAATGCTCCTTATGTTCTTCTTCATTCTTTGAGTAGACCAAAATATCATCAATGAACACCACAACGAACTTATCCAAAAATTCCATAAACACCTTGTTCATCATGTTCATGAAATAGGCAGGTGTGTTAGTCAGACCAAATGACATAACGGTATACTCATACAGCCCAGCACTGGTTGTAAAAGCCGTCTTAGGTATATCCTGCTCTCGAATCTTCAACTGATGGTATCCCGATCGCAAATCGATCTTGGAAAATACCTTAGCTCCTAGCAATTGGTCGAACAAGTCGTTGATCATCGGCAATGGGTACTTGTTCTTAATTGTCACTTCATTCAATCCTCGGTAGTCAACAACCATTCTCAATGATCCATCCTTCTTTTCCACTAGAAGTACTGGCGATCCCCAAGGCGAAGCACTTGGGCGAATAAAACCTTTATCCAGTAACTCCTTAATCTGCTTCTTAATTTCTTCCAAATCTTGTGCGGGCATCCTATACGGTCTCATAGATATCGGACCGGTGCCTGGCAAAAGCTCAATCAAAAACTCAATGTCTCTATCCGGTGGCATGCCTGGCAACTCTTCTGGAAACACGTCCGGGTAATCCTTCACCACTGGTACTTCCTCCTGCACAACTCCTGATAAGGAATTTACATGTGCCCTCCTCGGCTCATGCCGTGATACATACTTAATTCTCCTTCCTTCTGGGTGGTAAGCAAAATCGACTTCTTTGGTGCAATCAATGTTCCCTCCATACTTCGACAACCAATCCATGCCTAATATCACATCCAATCCTTGCGATTCCAATACTATTAGGTCCGAGGGAAACACGTAGTTACCAATCCTTAATGGTAATCGATCACACCATAGACTAGCCATATATTCTGGTCCGGGTGAGGTTACTAGCATGGGTGACCTAAGGGCTTGGGTTGGCAATTTATACTTATCCACAAATCCCCTTGATATGTATGAATACGATGCATCAGTATCAAAAAGAACAACTGCAGTAAATGTCTTAACCAAAAACTTACCTATTACTGCATCTGGCTGATCTTCAACCTCCTCCACGGTAACGTGGTTCACACATCCTGTTGAAAGGGTTCGGCTTCTTCCTGAGCTTCCATTGCCATTACCATTTTGGGCTTGGGACATTCATTTGCATAATGCCCAGTCTTGACATTTAAAACAAGTGACTTGGCTCAGTCTCTCTTATTTGGGGTTGACGGGTTGGTGCGGTTTTGTCCATTGCTTCCTCTATTCCCGTTTCCATTCTTGGTGCCATTATGATTGTGCGAGCTACCTCCTCCATGGGTATGCTGAAATTGTCCTCCCGACTTCGGGGTAAAGCGTAGCTTCTGCTGAGCTCCAGAATTATACTTCCTCTGTCCATACTTCCTCTTGCGATTGTCAATCTGCTGCTGCTTCCCTTCAATCATAAGAGCATGATCTACCAACTCCTGGTAGTTATTGAAAGTAGCCACCATCAACTGCATGCTCGGCTCATCATTCAGTCCTTCCAGAAACTTCTCCTGTTTAGCAGCATCTGTAGCTACGTCATCTGGGGCATAACGAGCTAACCTACTGAAATCCTCCACATACTGGCCTACAGTCCGTCCTCCTTGGCGTAAGTTGCGAAACTCATGCTTCTTCATGGCCATAGCTCCTGCCAAACGTGGGCGACGGAAAGCTTCTTGAAACTGATCCCACGTGGCTCGTGTCAATAGGGTGTGTGGTCGTAATTTTCCCACCATGATGTTGCGGGTCCATCAAGCTGATGTGCGGCAAAATGCACTCTTTCCGCATCAGTGCATCCTGCAGTGATCAGCTCCCTTCCAACCTTGCGGAGCCAATCATCTGCAACAATCTGCTTGGTGCTACTAGAAAACACCGGCGGATTTAGCCTCAAGAAACGAGTCAAATGGTCAACAGGTGGTGGTGGTGGTGGGTTGTTGTTGTTGTTGTTGTTGTTGTTGGTGTTGTTGTTGTTGTTGTTGTTGTTGTTGTTGTTGTTGTTGGTGTTGTTGTTGTTGTTGTTGTTGTTGTTGTTGTTGTTGTTGTTGTTGTTGTTGTTGTTGTTGTTGTTGTTGTTGTTGTTGTTGTTGTTGTTGTTGTTGTTGTTGTTGTTGTTGTTGTTGTTGTTGTTGTTGTTGTTGTTGTTGTTGTTGTTGTTGTTGTTGTTGTTGTTGTTGTTGTTGTTGTTGTTGTTGTTGTTGTTGTTGTTGTTGTTGTTGTTGTTGTTGTTCTTTGTTGTTGTTCTTGTTGTTATTCTTGTTGTTATTCTTTGTTGTTATTCTTGTTATTTATTCTTCTTGTTATTCTTTCTTTGTTATTCTTCTTGTTATTCTTCTTTGTTATTCTTCTTTATTATTCTTCTGTTATTGTTAGTCTTTATTGTTGGTGCTTGTTGTTGGTCTTGTTATTCTTTCTTGTTATTCTTTCTTGTTATTCTTCTTGTTATTCTTCTTTATTCTTCTTCTTTATTCTTCTTTGTTATTCTTCTGTTGTTATTCTTCTTTGTTATTCTTCTTTGTTATTCTTCGTTGTTATTCTTCTTCTTTGTTATTCTTCTTGTTATTCTTCTTGTTATTCTTCTGTTATTCTTTCATTGTTAGTCTTGTTATTCTTCTTTGTTGTTATTGCTTGTTGTTGTTCTTTGTTGTTGTTGTTGTTGTTGTTGTTGTTGTTGTTGTTGTTATTGTTGTTATTCTTTGTTATTCTTTGTTGTTGTTATTCTTTGTTATTCTTCTTTATTGTTATTCTTGTTATTGTTATTCTTTCTTCTTGTTATTCTTCTTTGTTATTCTTCTTCTTGTTATTCTTGTTGTTATTCTTCTGTTGTTATTCTTCTTTATTGTTATTCTTTATTGTTATTCTTTGTTGTTATTGTTGTTGTTGTTGTTGTTGTTGTTGTTGTTGTTGTTGTTGTTGTTGTTGTTGTTTATTGTTGTTGGTGTTGTTCTTTGTTTATTCTTCTTTGTTATTCTTCTTTGTTATTCTTCTTTGTTATTCTTCTTTGTTATTCTTCTTTGTTGTTATTCTTGTTGTTGTTGTTGTTGCCTTGGTTCTGTGCAGTGTTTGAATCAACGCATTCTGCTGCTGAATCAACTGAGTAATCTCCGGTGGGAAAACAAATCCGGTGTCGCGTCTCGGAGGCATCTGATGGTTTAGAAAAGAAGAGAAAATAGAATAGAATGAGGTCTAGTGAGAAAACACTACCCATATGCACATGAGACAAAAGCAAACAATATCACTCCAATCAATATAAACAAGGGCATACAACGGTCTAAGTATCGTTACAAACGTGCTTGGACTAAACTAATTACAATGGGGGAAATTCTACTACTGTTATGATGGTCAACTAGAAAAACTGCTCCGATGAAGACTCCATGATATACGCTCGACTTCATCAACATAGTCATCATCACTATCATCGGGATCCGAGTCGGTGTCGTCGATGATGATATAGTTATCCGGGCAAGTGGAATCGTCATGATTTCCTCCTGGCGCGGGGTCTCCCATGAAAACTCCGAGCTTCCTAGTTAAGTGGTCATTCTTCTCCACTAGCACTTCAATTTCTTCCATGTAATCTTCACGTGTAGCCTTGAGTTCTTCCTCTAGCTCCTTGATCTTGGTCATAGCCTTCTGCAGATCCTCCATGCCTACACACATTTGGTTCTCCTGACGTCGGATGTGCTGGTTTAACTCCTGGATATATGCTGCGATTGATCTATCCCTCCTGGTGCTGATCATCTCCCATTGCTCATCTCGGCGCCCACAAATCTGGTAGATAGTATTCTTGAGATCATTGCGGTAAACTTCTCCAATACGTCCCACGGTGATGTGGGCTACCATGCTCTTTCCTAAACTCCAGGTTGGTGCATCAAAGCAAAACTCTATGGTCTCCGTGACTGGTGCAAATGTCCTTCCTGGAACTTGAACTTGAATCATCCAGCGCTCCTCTTCAGGTAAAGTGGCGTTGTAGGTCCCGGTGAAACTTGGTACTCCGATGTTCAGGTATCTAGTGACTTCCTTCAACTGACATCCAAAGGGTGTATCTTCATCCGGTTGTGTGAACTTGTTCCTTGCATCCGCCATCCTAAAAGAATAGAAAAGATGAGGAGTCAGAAATGAAAAGAAAGTGTAGTGATCTAGGGCTTTAGCTTAGTGGCCGTGTCCTACAGTCAGCGTGTGCTCTGATACCATCTTTGTAGTGACCAGACCTCAAACAGTCTGATCTCTGTGCATCAGTGTCATCCCTGGATCAGTAATGCTGACACGCACAGTACTCGAAGGATTATAACAAAGTAGCAATCACACACTTATTACATCGAAAGTCTCCAAAAGAGAACTTATTACAATAAATATGGCTTAAGGCCATCTAATAACGATAACATCGAAAGGCTTGGAAGATAAGCGAGTCCATCAACTCCAACGGCATCACTGCATATAGAACCACGACCTAAGGCACCTTACTGCGTTATGCGAAAAGTCTCGCAACATGAGCGTTGCAGCCCGAAAACGGGTCAGCACATGGAATATGCTGGCAATGTAACACATAGAGAGTAATATGAAAGAGTAATGCTATACTACATGCATATATGGCTGGTGGAAAGCTCTATGGTTACAGTTTTGCATAAAGCTAATTTTTTCCTACATCAAAGGAATAAATTTTATTTAACTATCATGGTGGTTGTTAAACATTGAGAATGGTTGACAGCATTCTCAAAACCAATTAGACATCATCATTAAAACCCAACAATATTAGTTAAAGTAACATGGTGAGATTCACATGATAATCCAAGTACTAGATACTCAAGATGTCCATAACCGGGGACACGGCTAACCATGATTAGTTTGATACACTCTGCAGAGGTTTGTGCACTTTTCCCCACAAGACTCGATCTCCTCCGTTTGGATTCTCGCACTACATGGTCTTTGAGAAACGGATGACCGAGACATAGTCTTTCTGAAGCGCCAGCACCTTACGAACAGGTAGACCGTACCAACCTACATCCCCTACATCAGCTAGTTTACCATTGTAAGAGTTCGCACGACTTAGTCAACTATGCTAGAGCCCATAGTAGCTTGTGGCTGCACACGGAAGTTTCTAGCATGAATAATCTCATGATCCCTTTGAGCCTGGGTGGCGGTCCAAAAAGAAACAGGCAATCTTGCAATACCCAGGTACCTCAATCCACCCAGATGTGTGTTTAAGTTGCCACCTTAAGTAAACCATTAATTAAAAATCTCACATATGTCAAGGATACACTCACCAAATCCACGTCTACTAGCATAGCATGGCATAGTAAGCAAACATAGAAGTAACTCCCAAGGGTTTGATAATAAAACAGGTAATAGGTACTACCTCAACTACTTTCCCAAAACCCACAATTTAATTAGATCCTAATCATGCAATGTTTGAGGATTGATCTAATGCATAAAAACTGGGTATGAAAAGGTATGATCAAAGTGTTACTTGCCTTGCTGATGATCCGTGCAACCTAGAGATTCAAATTAGCAAGCGGCGCACTTCGGGTACTCTATCGCAAACAAACAATCACACAATAAGTACTCAACTAATGCAAAGGTAAAACTCAAATAAAAGATCTAACTAGAAAGTTCAACTTAAGAACTCCGGTTTGCAAAAAGAATCAAATCGAACGAAGCAACGAAAAACAAACGGCGAAAGAAACAGGCTTCATTTTACTAATCTGGACCTAAGTCAAATTTTACAGAAGCAAAAACTTGTTTGAGTTGATTATTCGGAAAGAGGGTTTCGAGACGAAACTCCAGGCGCTTGAATCGCCTGATTCCGATAAACGAGCGAAAAGTTATACTAGATCGAAAATCGGATCAGAAATCGCGATCAGAAAAATCAATCCGAGAAAAAGAAAAACAACGAACAGCTTAACGAACGAACGTTCGTTAACTGGATCTAAACGATGAACACGTTCGTTAAAACGAACAAATGAGTGAACGCTCGCTATTTAACCTAAACCTAAAAAACTGATCTAAGAAAAAAACGAAACTAAAAAAACCGACGAAAAACCGACGGAAAAACCGAACGGTTTTTCTAAAAAAAGGCGGCGGCGAGGTCAACCTCGGGGTGCGGGTCCAGTGAGGCGGCGGCTCCGGCGAGGGCGGCGGTGGTCGGCGGCAACGGCGACGTGGTCCGCAAGCGGCGGCGGTCGGCGGCGATGGCGGGCGGCGGGTCCGCGGGCGGATCGGGCGGCGAGGGGCGGCGGCGGCGGATCGGGCGGCGGGTTTGCAGGCTAGTGTTAGGGTTAGGTGGGGCGCAGCGGCGGCTGGGCTGGCGGCGGCGGTTTGGGCTGGGGCGGGGCCCGTGGCGCGGCTATATAAAGCCTCGACCAGGCGGAGTCCTGGCCGGTTACGTCCAGAGTCGGTTCGCGTTTTTTTTAAATAATTCCGTGCAGAAAAACTAATGAAAGAAATACTAAACGGACTCCAAAAATCCCGAAATAAATTTTCCCTGTCTAAAATCAAGCCGGACAAGATGAACATTTATTTGGGGCCTAAATGCAATTTTGAAAAACGCACATTTTTCCTAAATTCAAATAAAATAGCGAAAAACTCCAAATAAAAATCTTATTTGATTTTTATTAAATCTTCATTATTTCTTTATCGGGAAAGTCATTTTATTCCCTCTCTCATATTTTGACAGTAGAAATAATTGAAGATAAAATAAATAAAATCGAATGATCCTATTTTCAAAATTTGAGAAAACTCAAATATGAAAATAACGAAATCTCCAACTCTCTCCGTGGGTCCTTGAGTTGCGTGAAATTTCTAGGATCGAGCCAACATGCAATAAAATATGATATGCAAGTGATGATCTATGTATAACATTCCAAATTGAAAATTTGGGATGCTACGTCTAATCATCTACTTATTATTGCGGCGACGCTTGCCATTGCTCTGCTTTCGGCCGGATCCCTGGTTGTTTTGGGGAAGGAGGCACTTGCTCATGTCAACGATCCGCCTGTACATGTGGTAGCTCGTGTACACTTCCTTGTCCGCGTACATGACGTAAGCTTTGTCAAGTTTCTCCATCCAAGCCGAGTGCCAGGCACGCTTGTCCTTGTTGCACGAATCCTTCATGTCTCTGTAGTAGGGGTCAATGATGGCCTCGGCGAGATGAACCAGTGAGTCCTTCTCATGCTCCTTGCTGCCCCAGATCTTGTATTGCCCCTGGATGTTGACAAGATTCTGGTAGGCGATGCCCGAATTCTTGAGCGCCTTTACATCGTTGGTGATGTCCACTATAGAGAACATGTAGTGGGGGCTGTTGACAAACCTGGTGAAATGCTCACAAGGCCTTATGGCCAGGCAATAGTGGTAGACGATGACGTGGTGGCGCACGCACATCTGGGCGACGGCGACCTTGGAACGAGACCCGGCACGAGCGCGGGTGTACTCGAGGTCGAACCCGACCACCTTGTACTTCTCCGCGGCAAGGAACAGCTCCATGATGTGTATGGAGTGTTCCACCCAGACCGGGTCATTTTTGTACACCATCGAGAGGTCCATGAACCTTCTGTGGGTGTCCACCACGGCACGCATGGTGAATTGTCGTCGTCTGCCGGCAAGACGGAGCGCCATTGGAGCCGCGAAGGATACCCTCTAAGAATTTCTCGTGGTGGGTGTGCTTCTTGCAATGGTGGGGCGCGATCGAAAGGTTGAAGAGACACAAGGGTAGGTTAAATGGATGCTGTAATAAATGAGGGCCGGCCGGCCTGTAATCGTCACGTCTTGTCACGGCGTTCATAGCGGAGGATTTCGATACATGCTTGACCACACCGCACCGCACGCGTGGGCTCGAAGAGGCGCCAAATGTATCGTCATTGAGCCTGTTCCCGCGCTACCGCGCTATTTACCGCGGAAGCTTCCCGCCCGGCTAGTTTGGTGACGCATCGGCCAGGAGAGGGACAAATCATGGGCGTTTATTGGCAAAAAGCTTTGTAACAACAAAGTGTGTGGAATGACTTCGGTCGTAAGTTTACCCTTGGGTGATGAGGTCAAAGTTGCACAAAAGGGTGATGATGGACACTCGAGTGCGATAATTAATTCTGCGCTCTACAGCGCACACGGTGGAAGAAACCAACTTTGTGCGATAATGTCGAAGATTGCAGTCGAGTTAGCTATACAGATCGTGTGCTGTAAGATCGATAAGGTAAACTGATTCGAGAATGGTTAATGAAATCTAAGACCATTGCATATTAAGGTCAAAATAGTGCTAGCAATATACGAGTCTTATACGATGCCATTTCAATGATTGTACCACAAAATCTTGAAATGTTACAAGGTTCAAATTCCAGAGTTATATGGCTCAAATTCGAAGATTACAAGGTTCAAACTGATATTAGAAATGAAATTCAGCTCATCAGCTGCAAATGCTCGCGCTGATCCACTGAACATGGATATCAATGAGGTTCAAACTAATATCACCGCTTCTAAGTCTGGTTTCTAAACCTCACAATTTTTGCAAAGGGGTCAGCCATTGAGAAGTCATGTATGGGGTTGACATGATGACTTCCGATTACTCTGTCATCTGAAGTTCCAAAATGAAATTCAGCATTTTTGGAGCCTACTCCATTATGCCGCAGGCACCGGCGCTGATCATCAAACCATTCATTTTTGTGAAATAAATGTAGGGCAAACCTCATTTCCTTTAGCACACTTGCTCTGAGAACGAAGAACCTGGCGAATATAATTTCCGGTAAGGTCCCTCGGTAGGAGTTTAAAGTAATTTCTGAGAGATGCAGATCTAGGCATTCGACGTGATTGTTATATTTTATCACATTATCCACCACTAGGCCTAATCTTATATGCAAAAGAAGAAAACATGTTAGTGCCTACATGCAGTTTTGAACATTACTACATGCCTAGCTATTTGGTTTGCAGGATTTGTAAAATGCACTAACATGACATCTTCGATCTGACATGATTAACATGGGCATTTGATTACATTCTAGAAAAATGTAGCCTTCTTCACAAGAGGTTGGAGTGGATGAAAAGTTCCCTAAGAAAACTAGTACAGATGAATCCAAAGGAGAAATGCTTATTGATTGTAACCATATGGATGAAGCAACCAATATGGGGGGGACATGTATGTACTAAAATCCTCCAAAAGAACCTTCAGAAATCGTAATACATTGTCATTGTAAACTTGGAATAAGGTGTCACAAATTGATCTCCCTTATGGTTAACATTTAACAGGAAAGGAACATCACCTCGATATATAGCTTCTCCAGGCACGGAAAGCATCTCAGGAAACTGAAAACTTGCTCCAGGTCGGGGCCGAAAGATTCTAGTGCCAAGACCTTCACTGTGCGCAGTTTCGGGGTCAAGCTTGTCGGAATAATTTTTTGAATGACAGACGAACAAACATCTTCATAATTAGAAAAAATGTTAATTTGTAGAAGGAGAGGTAGAAGGCGGTTGTTGTACCTGAACATGTGTGGATCATATAATAAGTTCTGAGTATTTGTCAGACGAGTAGCCCACCACTTTCAATTTCGGTGCAGAAATGACATGGATTCTTGTTGGACCTTCTTGATCAACTACAAGTAATCTCTCAAGTGCCGGTGTGTCCTCAATGACCATACCATGGTACACATCTTGTGATGTCTTCCAGCCGCACCAGAAACACACATAAATAGTCCAGAGAGTCATGGAGGTGATGTGGAAGGTACTCAACCCATTGATCGCCTGAAGACGAAGGTACACGAGTGCAGTACAGCCACGGAGCAGGCACTCCATGTCACCCTTTGAGAGGCAGACGGCGATGAGCTCGAGGTGCTTCAGTCGTGGTAGAATAAGAGTGGGCGCATCATTAAGGGGCGGGAAATGGCAGTTCATGAACTTGGCGACGCATAGCGTGGGCGCGAGGCGGAGTGCGGACATTGGCAGTGACCGCATATGCCCATCATCAAAAGCGAACTCCTCGAGCTGATCTAGGGCGGGGGATCGGAACCAGTCATCAAGCTTGGCTCAGTCCTTGCCGTTGGAATGTAACTTGCCCATTCTAAGGCCTTTGGTTGGGCCAAGGTGACTGCGAGGATCTTGGAGAACGCATCCAAGCTTTTGCGATAGCCATGACAGAGCTCGTGGGTGTCGACGAGGTCGAGAGGGCTGGAGTTCCATAGGGGCGCCACCGCTAGGAAAGGAGGGTTGTCTGCGCCCCATATTTGATTGGGAGGAGGGAGATGATGACTTTCAACATATCATCGGGGAGGCTGCTGATGAAGTCTAGGCCTGCTAGAGTCGCTTGCGGTTATAGCTCGCCCCACCTCCGCTTGTTGGCAGCCCCGTTCTCCACCTCCGGAGTCTCCTTGTCAGCGGCGCTTTCTGATAGAAATGGGAGTACAGGGAATATTTAGTTAAAACAGGGCAATAGAAATGTGTATTGGTAACTAGAAGTTATTAGGTAGGAATATAGTAAGAAAAGGGAATAACAATTGGTTGCTTAAATACTACACAATTCATTTGACATTGCTGGGTAAGTCAACATGCATATAGTGGAAGAGAAAACTTACTTCGAACAAAGTCTGGACGGATGATTTTGTCGGGGAAGTTAGCATATATCTCATGACCAGTCCCTTTTATGTACAGCTCTTTCAGTACATAAAACTTTGCAATTTCTTTCCAAAAGCCAGTGCCAAAATAGAAGTCACCATGTTCATCAAGTCTTACAGTAGCAATGATTGTAAATCCATGGTTTCTGTGCAGTATGACATCCGTGGAGCCTTGATCTATGTAAAGGGAAAAATTGTGCACTACATAATCTATTGCATAGCAAGGGATGTTCTGCAGAAAATGGTAGGATTGTTAAAGAAAATATGGTAACATGCAAATATGGGCCCAAATTGAAAGAGCTGTACAACAGTTGAAATCGAAGGACAAAAATCTATAATTAAACAAATAGGGTAAACATGATATCATGGAAATATGAGAGTAATCGAAAGAACAATACATCATTAATTTGCCTAATATAGAAAGAAGAGGGGAAAATCCCCTTTGACGTATATGGTGCATGTGGCACCTTTTATCCAAATGTAGCAATATTTAGAATATGTTCAGGAAAGTAGGCCATGCCAACCAATTTAGGGTGAGATTGAACATACCGCGCGTGTCTTCAAGTTATCTGGTACGGAGAGATGGAATCTCTGGCGGCGGTCGCAAAGTCCTGAAGTGTCGGCGCACTGTACATTCTATGGATGAAAGAAAACAATCAAATCAGCTTGAATAAAAATGAATTCACGGCGATTTCAGCCGGGTGATTAAAGGAGGCAGATGAATTGGGATAAGAGATGAGATAATATCTTGTTAAATTAGTTACCTTGTCATCCATGAGAAAGAACCCCCAGTACGGCAGATTCCCCAACCGAGCGGAGCTGGGTCGACCGCGAGCAGCGTCGAGAAAGTCGATGGTGATAGGTGGCGACAAGCGGAAGTGGCAAAATACGGTGGGCTTTTCCGGCAGCCTGGCGGCGGTGGCAGGCGTCGAGCTAAGTGTTTACCACCGCGATAGGTGGTGCCATGGCATAGACGCGGAGGAGCTTATGCATGTGTGAATGGGGAACGTACCGGAGGGGCCGATGGGGTGGCGGGTGGGGTGAGGGTTTTTGTGACGTGGGCATGGTGAGGGTTTTCTTTTTTCTTTTTTGAATTGGGTGGTGAGGGTTTTCTGTCCCACAAAGAATTTTGGGGGCGACGGTTTGCTAGAGCGAACCGTGTGTGATTGATGCAGCTTGCAAAATGAAAGTCATTGCACATGGTTCCAATTTTGGGAACCGTGTGTGATTGACGTACTACCTCCTTGCTGGTTTATTGGTCCCCCGTTGTAATTTTTACCAAAATTTGGCGAAATATTTAACATACTCAGACATAGATAATAAGCGTACACATACATAAGCATAGTTCAACCATAAGTACATAGTTCAACTATCATTAAGCATACTTAAGCTTACATAGTTCGATCCATCCCACATCTCATCTCACATGCGGTTGGCACGATCCTGAAGCTTCTCCAGGTACTCGGCATAAGCACCGTGCGCCACCCTGGAAGAATACTTCTGCTTGAAGGAGCCAACAGCCCGTCCTCTTGCATGCGCCAGAACACTTAGATACGCGTCATGAAGATTCTGGTTGCAAAATGGGAATCCATAGCCGTTGTTCCAGGTCCTAATACGCCTGTTATGCATTCCCGCATAAAGCTCCCTTAGGATTTGACTCTTGTACCTCCTCTGGCATCTTCATCCTCGCTATCCATATCGTCAGACAACACCTATACAAATAGTAAAACAAATTTGGCATCAAATCAATGATTACATGCCGTCAAGTAGGATTAGGAATTTATGGCTATTTATTTATACATATCTAGAGATTATGGTTCGATTTTTAAGCACACTCGTCTATGTATAGACCAATCTTGAAGAAAATAATGGCACAAACATATGTAGGTCATTCAAAATCAATTGTCAAGCCTTGGCTAGGAATTATTAGCACGAACACTAATCCTAGTCGGATTACTAGGAGAAATCATTTGCATAGATGAAACAACTAATCACTTATCACCTGTACCATTCAAACAATCATTACACTTACACGGATCTAATGAAACTTACTCAGATTTCATGGATTGGGAGAACATAACCATAGGATTTCTATTCCAAAAAGGGGGATACAGGAGTAACCAGAGAAACCCTATGATCTATTTGACACATAAATGGGTATAGATGACTAACCAGCTGTCCGTCATTGTCGGAGTCATCGCCGGAGTGGTCGTCGGAGTCGTCGCCGGAGTGGCTGTCGGAGACGTCGCCGAAGTGGTCGTCGGAGTCGGTGTGGAACTCCGCCTCCGGCTGTGGAAGCTCGACGCCGTCGACGACGTCAGGGTGCAGCGATAACTCGCCAGCGGTGACGGCAACCTCTGTCTCCATCTCCACGCAGTGCTCCGGTGCTTTAGCAGCCTCGGCATCGCCACTCCCTCCGATGGGGCGCTTCGGCGGCATCCTCATACACTGACGGCTTTGAGGACTGAGAGCGGCGTCGAGGATGCAAGCGAAGAGAGAGGATTTTGTGTGTGTAGTGAGGATGGGGGGTGCGGCCACTCGGATGCAGCATTGATATGGGGTAGTGGAAGTTGTGGGAGAGAGGCGGGCGATGGTCAAACCGATGGCTCGCCTCTCGGTGAGCCTTTGCACCAGACTGCTGGCATGCCTACCAAAGTTTTACACAGCTACTCGCATGCCTCCCGATGACACTGTGCAGCGAGCACGCCTCCGTCAATTCACACACCTGCACGCACGCCTCCCCGTCTGCCTGCGCGGCGGACTACTCGCATGCGTCCCGTCAACTCACGCATGCTCGCACGCCACACGGGTGGCGCGGCGACACATATATTGATTTTCTATTTGGATGATTAATGCTGCCGCTTTATTGCTTAACCGAAGCATGGGACGTATCCATTGTTGGTCTAACGCTCATGGTTCGAATAGATAATCCGTTTGAGATATTGGTTCCCAATTATTAATAATCTCTCGTCTATAATTAGATAAAGATTACATCAAAACTGGTCTCAAATTTGACAAAAAAGGTACAATGCCACTTTGTATTGGTGTCCATATGACAACACGATGTGATGCTCTATATGTGCAATTATTTACTGTGTAGTACATTTCATCAATCCAGTTTTAAACATACCGATAGGACTGCATATATTTGCTTCCTATTAAGCCTGTTATAGCTAGCATATGCCTCTTTTAAAGTTTTTTGATTGTTCGGTTGTTTGTAGTTAGCATATGTTCAGTTTCAAATGCTATCTTTGCTTGTTCGTAGTATGCCTTGTTTATTCCAGTTATTCACAACGTGATGTTCTATATGTGCAAGTATGAACTGTGTAGTTCAATTTCATCAGTATCAGTTTCAATAATACCACTATGAATGACTACATTTGGTTGCTGCATCTTATAGTTAACACGCCTTTCCATTTTTATTTAACAATAACTAGTGTACTTAGACCGGCACAATACCAGCTTGAATGACTATGTTTGCTTGTTGTTAAATGTTAGTCCTGTTGCAGTTAGCACACCTTTCCACTTGTTTTGCTTTACTAACGTGCTTAAACCTGCACACTGAAGCTATCTTTTGGAGATTATTTTGCTTGCCATGTATAATTTTGGTTGATGTTTAGCCTGTTGTGCTTAACATGCTTCTCGATGTACCTACACAGGACAATTTTGGGAACGACTGTTGTTTTCCATCAAGGTTAGTTCCATCCCATGGCTTATATCTGCTCACTGTTCAGGATATCGGTAGCTGGTAACATATAGGTCACCGGCTGATAAGGGACTAATCGGTGAATCGGACTTTTAACTGAATATATCTGCAACCCATTTTTTGTTAGGTTAACTAGGGCCGTATGTAATAGATCTGAGGCTACATAGCAACATGCACTGTACTTAATGTCTAAATATGCAATCCTATGCTACATAGCAACAAGAGTATTACATTAATGTTCTAATGATTTCTAGATATACGTAGAAGAGTAGCAACAGCAACAGCAACAACACATCCCTGTTTGGATACTCAACTTAGCTAGAGGTTAGAGTTAGTTTCTAGCTCATTACTAAGCCTGAACTAACTCCATCGAAAGAGTTGTTTGGATGGCAGGGTTAGATTGACAATAAATGCACTAGGAGAACTAGCTCCAATTAGCACCTCTTGGGTTGGATAGTTTTTTTGGGTGGGTTATAGATGCAACTAGCTCAAACTATCCCTCATGTTTAGATATACTTTAGGGCTATTTGAGCCCGAACTAGCTCAAACTAACTGTAACCCATGGATACAGCAACAGTTAATCAGCCGATAATTTGTAAGAATGAACTAAACTCCTTTAGGCCCATAATATAAGATGTTAATTCATCTAATATGTGAGTATATTGGATGTTATAAGATACTCCCTCTGTTCCTAAATATTTGTCTTTTAGAGATTTCAAATGGACTACCACAAGCAGTATATATAGACATATTATAAAAGAGTGTTGTACTACATCATTGTGCAAATGCTGTTTAGCTTCTAATATTAACTTGGTGCTTTTAGGTACATATGTCATTGGTAAAGATCCGTGTTTCGACCCTTTCTGCGTATGGGGCAATGAGATATCGATGAACCAACATCAAGTGAGGAAGCTGATAAAGGTTGTTAGTAAAGTACGAGAGCATCACTTTGTATCTTGAGATTTATGATTCCAAGCCTCCTACTCTTCTTAGGTCTGCACACTATCCCACGCAGCTAGTGAGTTGCATTTTTCACCTTGTTTTGTCTTCTTTGTCCAGAGGCATCTCCTTCTTAGTTTATCCAACAACTCAAGGATTTTAGGTGGGAATCTTAGAGTGCATAGTGCAAAAATTGTAAGTGAGGTGATGACTGTGTTTAGTAAGGAAAGTTTGGAGCCGTAGGACATCAAGGATAATGTAGATGTGAGCCTTCTTTCCATGTTACAGACAATAGGCATTAGATCCTGGACCGAAGGTTTGGATGTCCCAAGAGGTAGTCCAAGGTATGTGAATGGCATCTTGCCAATTGTACATCCAAAGATTTGAGCTATATCTTTACTTAATACCTCATCACAATTTATTGGTATCAATGTTGATTTATGGAAGTTGATTTTGAGACCAATTGTAGTGGCATAGTCAGTGAGAATATTCTTCATTGTTTGTGCTTGATCAGGGCATGCCGGCATAATGATAATAGTGTCGTCAGTGTATTTAATGACCGGGTAATCAATTTGGTTTTGTCTAGGGAAAGGTAATTGTAGCAGTCCATGTCTGAAAGCATCATTAATGGCTGCTTGCAAGAGATCAGCAGCAAGAACAAAAATGAGAGGAGAGAGTGGATCACCCTGTCGAACACCACTTTTACAGATGAATTGTCTGCCCGGTACACCATTCAGGAGAATAGAAGAATTGCCAGAACAAAATAAAGATTTGATCCATAAAAGCCATTTATCATTGAATCCCATGTGTTTCATTATTTCTAACATTGCATCATGTTCCATGGTTTCAAATGCTTTGGCAAAGTCTAATTTAAGGAGTACAATCTTATTCTTGGAGTTCTGGCATTGGTGTATGTATTCAAAGGCCCAAGCGAGGCAGTCTTGGATCGCTCTTTCCTTAATGAAACCATATTGATTCATGTGTATAATCTTTAGAATAATCTTTTGCATACGATTGGCAAGTAGTTTTGTAATCACTTTGAGACATCAGTTAAGGAGTGTAATAGGTCTGAAATCATTTAGTGTAGCCGGTGAGGAAATTTTAGGAATCAAGGTAATATATCCTTCATTGATGCTTTCCAGGTTTAAGGTACCAGCATGAAATTGATCACATAGATTGTAGAAGTCCTCCTTAATAATGTGCCAGCAGGTCTTAAGAAATATACCTGTAAAACCATCAGGTCCTGGAGCTCGGTCTGCAGGCATTTCTTTAATGACATTATCAATTTCCTCCCTGGAGAATGGAATTGTCAATTGGTCTTCCTTGGGTGGAACTGCTTTGGACCACCTACTATACCAATAAAATTCCACATGCCTCTGACCCATGTGGATCATTCTGGTGGAGGGACATCCTCAAGCTAACTCCTATTTTTAGGGGAATTTCAAAGGTGGAAATGAGATGTGGCGACAATGTACTAATGTGGAAAGACCTGTGGTCGGAAGAAGTCCTATCTGACACACATCCTAGGGAATTTTCTTATGTCAGAAATGAAGACTGCTCAGTCAAAGATTTCTTGACCATAAACTCGCTGGAAGAAGCATTCTTTCTACCACTTTCTACACAAGCCCTGGGAGAACTACAAGATATGCAAAACTTGGCGACACACATTACACTAGACAATAGCCAGAATGCAAAAGATATCTGGACTTACCCTTGGAGAGGAAGATAATTTTCAGCCAACAAATACTACGAATTCTACTTTAGGTATATGAAGGCCCACAAGACTTACCACTGGCTATGGAAATCAAAGATCAATGCTAAACTCAAGGTCTTCGGGTGGCTCATGCTATCTGATAGATTGAACACAAGAAACATTTTGAAGATAAGGCATTATAACATTGGTACTAACCTCAACTGCCTGCTTTGTGGCCAAAAAGAAGAAGACATTGATCACATGATCCTCACTTGCCCATTTAGCAGAAATTGATGGGCAACCTTTGGGCTAGACCCTGGTGATCAAGCCACTCGGCTGTCCTGGCTAGAACAAGCTAAAATCATTTGGGGCAGGCCTTTGTTCATGGAGATCATCCTTCAAGCATCCTGGAGCATTTGGAAAGAAAGGAGCAATAAACTTTTCAGAGATATAAATCCATCCTACCACTCTTGGCTGAGCAGATTCAAGGAGGATTTTAGTCTCCTTCAATATAGGGTTAAAGATATTAAGAAAGAGTTTATCTTCTTACTTTTAGACTCCCTACCCTACGATTAATTACACCCTTTAGTTAGTCTTTACCCCACTACAAAGGTAGTTGGTATGAAACTTGTACATGATGTAACTACAGCCTTGTAATTGTGTGCAATATATAATATATATGACAGTGGGAGCCTCTCCCACTGTCCCAGTTCCTAAAAAAAAGGTTGTTAGTAAAATGGGTCCAAAGATGGCAATTAAACTATTTGTTTACACTTTATCCAAGACAACAGCGAACTACAGGATGGTAAGTAAGAACTCTGCAGCCTTCCTTTTACTGCCCATGATGAGTTGTGTTAGATGACAATGTTTGAATCTTTTTCCTTTGCAGTGGTTGCCAAAGCAGTTTACTCAAGATTACCTCTCAAACTACATGATTGGTGGGCATGCAAAGTTTAGAGTATTTCTACCAAAACACAATGATTATCTAGATGTTTTCATGAAGACCGTGAAGGATGGGCGGTCGGCCATCACAAGGGGTTGTACTAGAGTCGTGCGTGCCTTCTGAGTGGAGGAGGGCACAATATGGGCATTCCGCTTCACCTTGTTCAGCAACCAGAATATATTTCGCCTCTTTCTTTACCGTCTTTAATAGTACAGGTATACAACTATGGTTCATCATTCTTTATTTGGTTCTTATGTAATTCTTGAACATATGTACCTATGAATCGAACAATGCATTGGTTGTTAGAACCTAATGGATATGAATAAAGCTGTAGCATACATTCAAATTCAAATTAAAATTCAAATCCGAATCCGGTACAATTTGGAAAAGAAGCAATTAAATTATGATGAAATTACACTCTCCGGGTTGTTACGACATACACGGTTGGTAAAACACAAATGTTTGCGACATGCACCATAATCCGAGACGGTTCACAGAGAGGAAACGTGTGCAAGCATGCACACAATTGTCGTTTGCAAAGCGTGTGCGATGTCAGACAATATCACAAATGGTGCATGTTGGGGATATACCCTGCGGTATGACCCGACCGGAGATATAACCCGGCCGGGACTTGGTGTTTCATTGGTAAGCTGGCAGATGTTAAGCCAGAT
Source organism: Aegilops bicornis (assembly GCA_021605145.1). Classification (NCBI taxonomy): domain Eukaryota; kingdom Viridiplantae; phylum Streptophyta; class Magnoliopsida; order Poales; family Poaceae; genus Aegilops; species Aegilops bicornis. The sequence continues at coordinate 276,942,421 of CM038672.1, forward strand.
GTTACGTCAGATGGTAAGCCGACAGATGTTAAGTCAGATGTTAAGCCGACAGATGTTAAGCCGGCATATGATAAGCCAGATGGTAAGTCAGATGGTAAGCCGGCAAACGTTAAGCCAGATGTTAAGCCGGCAGATGTTAAGCCAGATGGTAAGTCAGATGGTAAGCCGTCAGACGTTAAGCCAGATGTTAAGCCAGACAGTCAAATTGTAACAGAGTCGCTGTAGTTAATAAGCCCGAGACGTTAAGAAGCCCATGGTAAGACGTTAGAATAGGTTAAGTCCTAATCCGAGTTTGACTCTACATGTAACCTACCCCTTCAACTTATATAAGGATGGGCGGGGCACCCCAAGAGGGGCAAGTGAGAAGCAAAATAATAGTTAAGGTTAGACACAACTAGGAGCGCCGGCTTACGGCGACTCCCTCATGAGCATAATGAGACTTAGCCACAAATAGCATGTAGGGTTATTACCGGATGATGTTTCCCGGTGCCCGAAGCTGTCTAAAACCCTTGTCTTGTGTTGCGTCTCTCGATTCCGATCAACCCCTCTCAAGCTACCACATAGATGCATTGGCCTCACGACTAAGTCCTCACACTAGGACATCTGCCGTGACAAATACACGACAGTTGACGCCCACCGTGGGGCAGACATACGGTGGTGTTGAGTTCTTGGAGGGATCTTTCACAGGGATTGAGAACTTCATAATTTTTCGGATGAAGAATAGCCGGTTTTCAAGTAATTAGGGTTACAGTCTATTCGTTGTTGCTGTCCTACAATTTATCTGGTGGGTTTTAAGTCGCCGGAAACCGACGAGTTTTGGAAACTCCAAAGGAGCCGGTATTTCTAATACAGCTACAGGCCACAAGACAAATTGCTATTATAACACGAATTCACTACTGAGAGTTTTTTGATCAAAACTGCCGCTACTCGAGTTGACTCTGAGCAAAATCCATCATCGATTATTACTGTTGCTGCACTAATAATCATGGCCAAGTGCTAGTAGTTGCACGGATTGTGAGATCTATTTTAATTTTGGAGTAGTACTACTGCTACTTCTAGAGCTCTAAACAGAACAAGATCAATTCTTATTCATCACGTATCGAGGGAAGACTCCAAATGTTCCATGATTGAACAAGGCACCTTCGAGTCGCCCATGGACTCTGCTTCCGCCTCGGCCTCATCGCCACGTCTGCTGAGTCACTTCGTCTGTGAGCACCTGGCCGCGGCTGGCCTCGCGCTTCCGCTTCTTTATGAATGACTCCGCGATCACGGCTGCGTTGAACCGCGGCCTCTACTGCGGCCTGGAGTTTCAATTCTATCCTAGCGCTAAGCCGCCTCCACACCACATAGTTGAGCCATCGAGGTTAAACCGCCTGGCTCCACCGGATGCAGTTGCCGCCCCTGGCTTCCGAGCCGCCCTGCCACAATCTCCGAGTCACCCTCGCCGTGCCTCGAGCAGGCCCTTTGCTGTAGTTACCACCGTGAGACTAGCCGGCAAGCGCCGCCTCACTCCGCCAACCATGCCCGCCGGTTGTAACACGACCCGCCCTCAACCGGAGCCACCACCATCTACGAGCGACCACGTCCCGCCCTCGCCGGAGCACCTTCGTCTTCCTGCTGTCACTCCTCACGGCCACGGCTCCAACTTGCCATTAGCATTGATCTGGCCATGAACCGCCCTTGCGGCCTCTCTCCAAGTCGTCATCGAGGCACATCGCTGAGCTACTCTCATCCCTTGGCTCTCCGAGTCTCGGCTCGGCCTCGTCTTGCCGTGAACCGCCCCAATTTGGCGCGCCTTCACTTCTCCCGCGTCTTCAGCTGCGAGGCGGATCACCTCCAAATTTGCTGAGCCGTCGCAGCCTCGCCCAGTGGCCAAGAGCCACTGCGGCACCTGTCGGAGCAGGCCTCGGGCCGCCTCGACCGTTCTGCTGCCTCCATGGCGTCGCCCCCTTGTTGTGCTAAGGCTGTTGCGGTCATGCCGGCTACGCCTGCTTTCGAACCGCTGGGCGTCTCCGCATGCGCTTCGTCCGGGTCCGCCTTGCTCACCCACCGGCTCTGCCTCGCCGGGTCTCCACGCTGCTTTCCTCTTGCAGGCCGCCACAGCCTCCCGAGCCAACCGCCCTACTGCGCGCCCATCGCTGTGTTCCACTCCGTCGGCGAAGTCGTCGTTCGAGCTTCTGCCGGGTTGCCAAGTCGCGGGACTCCATCGCTTTGAGTCGCCGCCTCCATCTCCGGGCTGCCACGGCGACCCTCCTCCTTTATTGCGGCCGGCAGCCACACCTTGAGCGGCCGTGTTGAGCCGCCCGGCTACCTCGACGCCCTCTGTCCTCTGGTCGTCCCGTGAGCCCCCCAATTCCATGGTCTCACGTCCGCTTTGCCACGCGTCGACCCTAATGTGAGCCGGCGCTGTCAGTGAGCCGCGCCTGAGCCGCCAATGAGGGTGCGCTGAGCCGTGGCTGTGGCCTGTTTTGGCCTTGCTCCTTGAGTCGCCGACTTGCCTCACAACGCCTCCGCTGTACCTCTAAGCCGCCATCGCCGGCATGCCTGCGGTTCCATCGAGCTGCCGCCGCCGCTCCGAGTCACTGCGGCGCCGGCTGGGAATGACGCGGGGAGGGAGCATGCCTTGGACCGGATGCTCATGCGGCTGGCCCTCGCCGGATGCCCACCCCGGCACCTTGCTCTGCCCAGGGTCGACCTTCTCCTTCGTTGTCACATAAGCCGCTTCATCTCTGCTTTATCAGTAGTACTACGGGGCTAGGCAAAAGGGACAAGTCAAAGCTGCAAAAAAAGTCAACATGACTCAAGTGGCCTCTGCCTTCATGGCCTTTCTCTGAGTTACCTCCGTGGGTATGGACATGTCAAGTCGCCGTCACGCCTCAGCGCACCTCCATCGGGTCACCTCCAAGCTTGCATTTTCCCTTGACTCGTGAACGGACAAGCCAAGACTAGGCCAGAGTTCAAAGAATCAAGAGATTTGAAGAACCATCTTGCAGCTCAGAGAGACTAAGGCCAAGCCAGAGGAGCAAGATATCACCAAGAGAAGGGCCTCCCTTGCCGGACAAGCAAGCCCGGCAAGGGGCCAGGCCACCCCCAGAAGCAGATGCCTGAGGCACCCCGGCAGGGCCTGCCGGGGCTCGTGGAGGCAAAACCACCTCAGTAACCACTCCAGCACACCCACGTCGTCGGTCAATGCGGTGTCAAGCCGCAAGGTGATTAATTGGCAGCCATTCGCCACATGGCATCCATTTCATACAGAAAAAACCCACAGATAACACCCATCCTGTGACGTGTCAAGAGAACAGTGAGTCGGGTAGCAAGATAGCGGCAAGCCTTGCCGGGCAACTAGTGATGTGACACTAAGTGGTGCATTTAATGCGCCCTGTCAGCCGGCAGAGTTAGGTATGATAGCACTGTTTGCTATCATACCAGTGCATAATGAATACTTTGCCATTGTGGTGGCCCCTTGATCTATAAAAGGAGGCCCATGGCACCCGTAGAAAGGGTTTGGGAAAGTTGATGAACCCAGATCCCCATACGCGTGTAGTCGCTACTTCCCTATGGCAGGCCCTACCTGGCAAGTGTACTATGCTTCACCACCTCCATTCCACCATCAATCCACCAAAGCTGGAGTAGGGTTTTACGCCTCGCGGCGGCCCGAACCTGGGTAAATTTCTTGTGTGCTCTCTACCGTATGTTGGTCTGCTCTTTGTGTAATGCGACGTCCCCCTTCGAACTAGCAAGGGGCCTCCTGGTCCCATAGGTGGCCGCGGATATCCCGCGACATCTTTGGCGCGCCAGGTAGGGGGCTTCGGTTGCTCGAACCTGAAAGCGTGCGCAACACGTCAGCTTCCTCAACATCTTCGTGTTTGACGGTGCCGTCGACCGTGGCGCCCGCAAAGATGCAGAAGCGAAGTGGGGGGGGCACCCCTGCGCCATTTTATCACTCTCCAAGCCTTGCCATGGCAACGGCTATGGAGAAGATCACCGGTGGTGGCGATAGATCCGTCCCGGTGGCCCGTACGACGTACCCATGTTGTGGGCACCGTCTAGAGAAAGGGCACGAGATGTGCGAGCATGGGCTCCCTCCTCCCCGTCCTTTTATTTTGTCAGTAGTTTAATTGCTTCAGCCTCGGCGTCGTCGATGTCGACGATTACCGCGCGACGCTCGGTCCAGTATTTGCCCTTTTAGGGGGTAATCCTGGGCGAAGCACTGGTATGAGTCCATCAATAGATACCCCGGCAAGCATACTTCAGCGAGGCTTCCTGCGTTGGTGTGATCCACGCAATGGCAGCCATTGGACTGACTTAAAAGGAAAGGAAAGGAGGACTAGAGGAGCCCGGCGCTGCGCCCCGACGCCCACCGGCCACAAGGAATACGTGTCGGTCCTTGCCGGTAACGAAGAAATCACGTGATTCGCTTCCGCCCCTCCAAGTGCCGTGGGCGCGCCTTGGAGCGCAGCCCGGTAGAAGAAAAAGGGGGCTGGAAACGAAAGCTAAATTTGCGCTATCTCCTCATATTGATGCCTTTCAAGTCTTTGCAGTCGTTTATCCCTTAAACCCTAGTGAGCATTCGTATAGTGAAACCCCTCATGTGGTGGAACCTTGGTTAGTTTCTTGATCACACCATCTTCCTGTCCAGAGCCATGCTCGCAGGTCGAGAGGCTGCGTCGAGAGCTATGTAGGACAAACCTGCCAAGACGCATCCACACCAAGATGACTGTTAAGGGCCAGACCCTTACGAAAATCATGCCAATATGATATCGGCGGGCATCTAGAGCATACAGAGGAATTGATCATACGAACGCAGGCATATAGGGTTCAAAGGGATAAACACGCATTTAAAGATCCAACTAAGAATATCTGTTTCGCGCGACACTAGAGATAGAATGACTAAACATGAAATATTTATCATGTTCCATTACAAGGCCCAGGGGAAATGACATTGGCCCGGTGGCCAGAAGGAACACCTTAAATGCGAAGAACCCTGTCGGCGCGGGGAGCGGCTTTCTTCTCGACGGCCGTGACGTCAGCACCCGCTGGCAGCTTCTTGAACCCGTCGTCAAGATCAAGCTCTGGGTGGCGGCAGGCGGTATTGAACAAGACCATGAAGAGGGTGTTGCGAGCGATCTTCCGGGACTCGATTGTGAAGTGCTCGGCCCTCCCCTCTTCATGAACCTTTAGTTTGTCGATCAACTCGTTGAAGAAGAGCCCCAACATGACACTCGGGACCTCCTGCTTGCTGGCTGAGTAGACTGGGCCGTCCATACCCATCGTCGCCGCTTGGGCGCCAAGGCGAGTGGCGATGTCAATCAGGCTCTTGATCCAGAGGTTGCTCATGTCGACCCGGTTCTTCAACCTGTCCTCTACATCTTGCCGAAGATGCTTGGCGGTTTGCAAATCTATGGACAACAACTGATACCGGGATTCAAGGGATTCCGCCGACTTCTCCAGTGAGCCGATCCTCACCTTCATGTCCGTAATGCTGCCATTGGCGGCCTCAATGCTCTGGGTCTTAGAAGAAAGTTGCGACTACATATCAGCCAAGCGGAGCTCTGCCTGCCGCGCTTCCTCCTTGAGTGCCTCCACCTCCTTCGTGCCTTTGGCGAGATCCTCATTCAGCTTAGCCACCTGCCGGTCGAGGTCAGTCTTGGGGGCAGACGCAGCATCCAAATCGTCAATAAGCTTCTTCAGTTGGGCAGCATTGTTGGCGTCCTGGGAACGGGGGTCCCCAGACTTGCCTGCCTGCGGCCCATGGCGTGGCTCCACCAGCGGCCCCGTACAGCCCATCTTCGCCAGCAAATACTCAAGACCCTCGCGAGGGGCCAAGCCTCGCGAGGCGGACGACACAAGACCTCCTCGGGAGCGACCTCACCAGGGTGGCTCGCGAGGGGCAGAGAGATCATGGGAGGGGACACCTCACGAGGTTCTGTGGACGCATAAGCCATGGCCGGAGCAGGCGGGCGACAACCTGTGATAACTCGTTTCCTCTTTGGTGCTAAAGGGGCAAGCGCAGGCGAGGAGTCCCAATGCATCAGGCAATGGTTTCCATATCGGTGCAACGAGACCAAGACCTGTGGGACGACAAGACGGAGGTCATCGTGGAGCCCAAGACAGCGTCACCACCAGAGCCTTTGGCAGGCGCAGACCACCTTTAGTTAGGATAACTTGTACTAGTTATCTCCCTTAGAATTTGGCCGTTGTTGGCTCCCTTCCTGCTCAATATTTGGGGAGAGGACTAGGGCCTCTATAAATAGGACTAGCCACCACAGTAGGAGGCAACTCATCTTGGAAAAGATCCATTCCATCCTCACGCTTATCGAGCACAAGAACACCTCTCCTCAGGAGGCTGTTCTTCCCCAGTAACTGCTCATCCTCAGCCCAAGAGGCAATCCACGACACCACACTGGAGTAGGGTATTACACCACAATGGTGGCCCGAACCAGTATAAACTCTTGTGTCTCTCTTGTGTTGCGGGTTCGTCGAGCAAGGCTTTGAGATCGCGGTGAGGCTGAGGGCGTGATTAGGTAGGGGGAGATCTTCGTGCACACCCCAGTGTTCGAACCTCAAGGGTTTTGCCGGAAACCGAAATCCGACATCTGGCGTGCCAGGTAGGGCTGATATGTACCCCGTCGCTTTGTCGCATCCATGGCGGACGCTCGTCGAGCCCGCGCTGAGCGTCGGGCCGCCCTCGCTGCCCGCGTCGCTCAGACCGCTCCTGTCGGCGGGCCTCCCCGCCGTTCCCCGTTGCCCGCCGCTAACGCCGCCACCGGCCCGGTGGGAAACGAGCAACAAGCATCCTCGCTGCACCCCTCGGTGCGGCTGGATGGCCGCACCGCCACTCCGTCGCTGACCCCGGCCGGCTCATCGTCTCACGCTCATCACGCTCCGATGGATGCGCAGGCCGCGCTGCGCATGGCACGCGAGCTCCTGCACTCCCGCCCTATCGACGACCTCTGTGAGGACTGGCTAGACCGCATCGCCCAGCTCTTCAGCGCCACAGGGGGCTCCCCTGCTCCATCCCTCTCGCTACCTCGCCCTTCACCAACTACGGGCTACGTAGCTCATAGAGCGCCTCCACCACCTCTGCATCAAGACGGTGTTCTGGCGCAAAGACGTGCGACCCCCCGGCGTGATCCACCGCATCGGGCGCCCACACAAGAAGAAGGAAGCGGCCAAGAAGTTCCCTTGCCGCAAGAGAAAGCTCCCGTGCTCCCAGCGCCACTGCGACAAGACCGTGTGCCGCCTGCGGCGGCCGTGCGCAGACATCAAGGGTAGGCCCCGCATCAGCAGAGGGTCCCGGTGGCCACGACGGGCTGCCGTGCGTTCACCCCCGAGCTGCGTAGCGTCACCTGGCCGAGCAAGTTCAAGCCAGACCTGCCTCCTCGCTATGACAGCACCCCCGACCCCGCGGAGTTCCTGTTGCTCTACGAGCTGAGCATCGAGGCGGCCAACAGCGATGAAAAAGTCATGGTGAACTGGTTCCACATGGCTCTCAAGGATGGCACTCGCTCGTGGCTCCTGAACCTGCCCCCGGGCTCGATCTCCTCCTGGAACAAGATGCGCGACCGCTTCATCGCCAACTTCGAGGGCACTCGCCACCGCCCTCCGGCCACGGGCGACCTGCGCCGCATCAAGCAGCAGCCAGGAGAGACCCTGCAAAAATACATCCAGCGCTTCAACAATGTTCGTCTCAAGATCCCCAAGGTGACGGACGAGGCCATCATCTCCGCGTTTTCTGATGGCGTCCGTGATGTCAAGATGAAGGAGGAGCTCGCCATCCACGAGGAGCTGTGCATGACCTTGGAGCTGTTCAACCTAGAGACCAAGTGCGCAAGAGCTCAGGAAGGGTGCCTTTCCCTCCTCGAGCTCCCGGCTGCTGACCCCGAGGAGAAGAAGGCCAAGGCCAAGGACGTGAAGCGCAAGGGAGTAGCCGTGATCGCGGCGGAGCCAGACACAAAGCGTGGCCGGGACCTTCCCGAGTCGTCCAAGAGCAGCCGTCCATTCTGCGCGTTCCACGACGTACACAGCCATAACACCAATGACTGTCAAGAGCTCATGACCATTCGAGATGGACGCCTCAGTTGACGCCCCGAGCGCAACGGCCGGGGCTACGGCCGAGGAGGAGGACATGGCGGAGAATGTTGGGACGATCGTGGCCCTCGCCAGGAGTGGCGCGACCGGCCTCGCGATGACCGCTGGTGGGACCAGCCTCGCGAGGGTGCCTGGAGGGATCAGCCTCGCGAGGATCGCCCTCAGGGCAGTGCTGGCCTTCCTCCACTGCCGCCACCGCCAAGAAGGAACGACGACCACCATCAGGACGAGGGGCTGGGGGCTTCCAAGAGCCGTGCGCTATCGCCTGCATCTTTGGCGGAGCTCAGGCCCCAGCTTCTCAACGCATCTTCAAGCAGTTTGCTCGCGAGGTGAACGCAGCCCTTCCCAGGCTCGAGGCCACGCGGCCACTCAGGTGGTCCAAGTGCGCCATCACTTTCAGCTCAGCGGGCGAGCTCAAGTGTGCGGCCACCACTGGCACCCTCCCGATGCTCTGCTCACCCGTCATCAACAACGTGCAAGTCACCAAGACCCTCATCGACGGCAGCGCAGGGCTTAACGTCCTGTCCGTCGAGACGTTCGACGGCCTCCAAGTGCCATACGATCAGCTTCAGCCTACCAAGCCCTTCTCAGGAGTGACCGACGACATGTTCACCTTCCAATCACCTTCGGACAACACGACAACTACCGCACCAAGCTCATCGACTTCGACGACGCCCACATCCGTCTGTCGTACAATGCCATCCTCGGGGTATCCGGCCCTAGCCAAGTTCATGGCAGTGATCCACCACGACTACAACGTTCTCAAGATCCTAGGAAGCGACGGGATCATCACCGTCCCGTGCGAAGAAAGAGATGTGGTGTGCTCCATCGAGCGCGCCTTCCAAGCTGCATCCATCGAAGACCCCGACAACAATGCAGCGCAGTACCCTCTTGAGGTCGTCCCCAAGAAGAAGAAGCAGCTGCTCCACACATGTCCTCAGGGGAATGACGCCTCAAGTGGTGCCTCGTCAGGATCAGCGCCCGCGCCTGGGGTGCCTCCCTCCCTCGCATAGGAAGGCGCGCCTGGCGCCCTCCTCTGGTGGGGCTCGAGGGCTCTCTTCTAGAGGGCCTCAGACCTTGCCAGCATCGCGAGGGAGGCGCTCGGGCACCACGTGGAGGCGTGCTTCATGGCACGCTTCCCTCGGGAGGATACCGGGCGAGGAGCGCCCAGCGCCAAGGAGTTCATCACCGAGGTCACTCAGGAGCTATAGGACGCAAGAGATATGCGCTGCAACCGCCATCCACCTGGCGCAGCTCCCCATCCAGGCGAGGATGGCGGGCTGCGCGTCTGCATCGACATTCTAGGGCTCAACAGGGCCGCATCTCAGGAGCTCTTCTGGCCTTCACGCGTGGGACGCTGCAAGGGCCCACCTCACAGCTATGTTCGCATGCCATTCGGCCTGCCGAGCATGGCAGTCGCCTTCCAGCGCAACCTGCGGAGCATCCTGGCGGCTCAGGAGGCCAGGCATCACGCAGTTCTGACGGAGATGGAGACGGTCCTCAAGGAAACGCCCGGACCCCCAGAGCCTCCCGAGGCTCAGGGCCCCGTTGGCTCGTTAGGAGCAACCCTTTCGCCACGCACCTTCAGCTGCCCCAACACCCCTTCGACAACGGAACAAGGTGACATTTTTGGAGTTTATTTAGCTGGGAGCACCCCTTGGGCTGCATCATTCCTAGGTCGTGTGGGTCTGTCCCTGCGGCATGTATCCCTTTTACGTTTTAGGCATTGCTCTACTAGGGGCGCCCCTCAGTCTGCATCATCCCCAGGCCGCTCGGGTCCAACCCAGTGGTCTGTATCGTTCTTGCATTTATCTGAGCTAGTCTGCTTTTGATGCATAATCTATCTATGGTTATCACCGCCTGACTGTCACCCACCATGGGAGCCGCGCGCCGATCGTCTTTATTTAGGGCCCTTCGCATAAGAAGTCTAGGCACGACGTCTATGCTCGGGCCCATCCCTGCAGCGTCGATAAATCCAACGGCTGAGCTCTTTCTGGAGGGCCGGCCCCGTTCACGTCACCTCCTAGGGTCGTTTGTGCTTGGCCTTCTCATGCGATAACCTCAGGAGATTCGTTCGGTGCAGGTTGTCTAAGCAGCTCGCGGGACCACCACAGCCATCAAGAACCAAGACGAGGCGCAACCCGCCTTGAGGTAGGGCCTCGTGAGTCCCGCGCTGGCTCATGAGTGCCTAGACACACCTCGTCTAGCCCTGCCGTGCAAGCCACGTGTCAGGGCGGGGTTGTACACGCCCCAGGGGCTCTCCGCAGTAGGGAGTCCCCTCCCACGTACCAATGGAAGCACCATGCTCCGCGCTGGCCGTCGACACTGCCGAGGAGCGGCTATGCCCGTGCAAGTGCGGAAGCGCTATGCTCCGCGCTGGTGATAAACAACTGAGGGCGGCCTCACGGCCGTATCAACCTCAGGGAGCCCCTGAGCTCATTGTCTGGCCTCATCGCAACACCTCCTCTCGGGAGAGTCGCACGAGGGGGCTGGGCACAGGGCTGCGCTCGGGTCACGCCCAAGCGTACGCCACCCAGCCAGGTCCCCCGGACCTGGTCGTCGCGTGCCCCTCTCGGGCCGAGCCTCGGCGAGGGCAAAGGTATGAAGGTCGTTTGAGCGTCAAGGGGGGCTCCTGAGCATCACAACTCAGGATCCTAACTGGCCACGTAGCCCCTCACTCCTTGGTCTCGTCCTGGTGATCCGGATGACCCAACGACAGTTGAGGTATGTGCGGGGTCGGGCCCTGCCGACATAGAACACTAGACCTACTCCTCCATCTCCTTTGCGTAAGCTGTTTGCGTGTCAAGGGGGACTCCTGAGCATCGCGACTCAGGAGCCTAACTGGCCACGTAGCCGCTCACTCCTTGGTCTCGTCCTGGTGATCCGGACGGCTCAACGATGGCTGAGGTATGCACGGGGTCGGGCTCTGCCGATGTAGAACGTAAAGCAAATGGGAAGGAAATCGCAAAATCTCAAAGGAAATATTACAAGACATATTGTTCTCCCAATACCAAACGCAAGTTTAAAACGCCTCCACGAGGCATGGTGCATGTTGCAGGAGTTTAAACAGGAAAGGAGCCGCAAGCAAGTCACCCCTGGACACCGCCGTCGCCCACAAGGTATGCTCCTTCCTTGGTGGCGTTGCCTTCACCTGCACTGCCGGCCAGAGTGGCAGGATCAGTAGCACCACCGGTCGAAGGCGCGGGAGCGAAGGCGCATAATTTCTTCAGCAGGGCCTCCACCTAACCCTTCACGGCTGTGGCAGCGGCTGCGCAGTGCTCGTCGTCCACAGGCTCCAGCAGCTCGTCAAGGCGGGCGGCAGGATCGCGAAGATGGAGGTGGCTGAAGACGCGCGTCAACACGGCTAAGGAAAGGACGCGGGCTTCTCCCTCTGCCACGGGGCAGATACCGCTCAAGACTTCCTCAAGCGCCTCGACTAGATAGGGAAGCAACTGGGCGGGGCCGTCCTCGTTGGTGGTCAGCGGCTCCTCCAAGCCCTTCTCGCAGAGTGCCCGCAGTGCCGCGTGGGACCTCTCCTCGAGAAGTCACGAAGGTCAGCTGATCCTCCACCAGGACCTTCTCCTTGGCGTCAAGTTCGGCCTTCTCTGCCTCCACCTTCTGCTACAGCTTCTCCAGCCGGCTCCGTTCCGTGGCCTACGCCTTCACCAACTCGTCCAGCTCGGCGTCGCGACCCTTGATGGCGTCCTCCCGGACCTTCATCTTCTCCTCCTCCACCTCGCAGCCATGGTCTTCTTCCGCACGCTCGTTGCGCAGGGTCTTCAGCTCGGCCTCCAGCACCCGATAGCGATCCTGGGCAGCCTCAACATCCTTCAGCGCCACCTCGCGAGCGGCCGCGGCTTGGGCGACGGCCTGCTTCTCCTTCTCGGAGGTCGCCGCGGCCTGGCTCAATAGCGCCCGAACGGACATGTCTGAGTGAAGCCAGCCGGAGACTAGCTCCAAGCGCCCGGCTACCAGGTGGGGGTCGGTGCCCTGAAGATCTTCTCGCAGCCGGGTCATCTTAGAAAGAGCGCGCTCCAAGACGTCAGGGGAGGCGGAAGGATTTGGAATCGGTGGTGCAGCAGGAGGAAGAAGAGGCAACATCGTCACCATAGCCTGTGAGACTGGGGGCTCCCGAGCTTTGGGGACCCCGGCAGCCGAACCGGTCACCGGCGCCTTCGGAGCTAGCAGGGCCACGGGGACTGACTCCTCCCGAGGATCCTCTCCCAGGCCTCGCAAGGACGCTCCAGCCGGAGAGACGTGAGCGCCAACGCTGTCCCTCCCCACGGAGGGAGACGCAGCCGCGACAGGCGGATTGGTCCCAAGCAGCATCGCCGCCTCCTCCTTCCTCTTCTTCGCCGCGGGCGTCGGCCTAATTGCACAGCGCAGCGGCATCAAGAATAAGCAGCATAAGCAAGAACGATGCAGATCAAGCACACTTACTGGTCCACCGCGGTGTAGTCCTCCGCTTGTTAAGCTTCAAACCTGAGGGCCTCGCAGCCTGAGGCGCGGGCGCGCGGGCTCCAGGAGCAGAAGCAGGGGCAGCAGACATGACAGTGGCATCCCTAGGCGGCGTCAGATCAGGAGCGTCAATTACGGGAGATCAGCACCGACCTGCCCCTCGTCGGAACCACGGGAGGCTCCCCTTTCTACCAGGGGACATCGGCCTCGTCATCGTCATCAGGCATGGTGCGGAGGGCGTCGGCTTGGCGCAAGGGGGAGGTCTCCCCCATCCCCTAGGGGGTCGCCTCCGAGTCACGCTCCTCGCCCTTCTCCTCTTCCTCCTCCTTGCGGGAGTCGCCAGAAGACACGTCCACTAGCACCATCGCCTCCGGGACCACAAGGGGCGCCGACGGCACCAGGCCGTGCTTGTCAAAGGTGGGCATAGCGGCCACAACCTATGCCTCGTCCTTGCGAAAGAACAAGGGAACGATGGCGCTCAGCGGATACTCTTGGCCATCCCCGACCAAGAGGCGGAGAGCCACAGCTAGCTCCTCGTCAAACAAGGCCCCCGGACTCAGGCGAAGCTTGTCTTCTTCGCCCCCAAGAGTCCACAAGGGGCGCGAGCGCACCTGGAGCGGAGCCACCCGCAGCATCAGGAACTCCCCCAGGAGCATGGCCCCCGTCAGCTTTGCCGCCTTCGTGTTGCCCGGCTTCAGGTCGGCGGCCATCTTCTCCAGCACCAACGTTGCCCAGTCATCAGTAAGCTTCAGGCGGGACCACCCATCGTCAGACTGGGGCATTTTCGTCGGCAGCCTCAACCGGGGGTGGACACACTTGGCATCAACCATGACCCACTTGCTCCTGAAGCCATCGGCCTTCTTCCCGGCCTTCGAGATTGCGTTGGCCTTGCCGGCCGCGGCGAAGTTGGCACACCCTGAGGTGTGGCCGTTGTTGATCCGAAGGAGGAAGAAGTGGCGCATTAGAGCCACGGACGGCATCACGCCCACATACGCCTCACAGTAGAAGGCGAAGGTCGACAAGAGAAGATGGAGTTGGGATGGAGATGAAGGGCCTGCAACCTGTAATGGCGGAGGACGGCATAGAAGAAGTCGGAGAAGGGGGAACCAGGCCCGCGACGATGATGCTCATGAAGAAGGGGTAGAAGGTGCTCCCCCGAGCCTCCGGCTCTGCGGAGGCGGCCCGGAGATTGGTCTTCCCCTTCTCGTTGCTCTCCCCTGCCATCAAAAGGCGTGTGGCGGCGAGGTTCTTCTCCGAGACATTGGGCGCGTCCTGAGCCGGCTCATACACAGCAGGCGGCGCGGCAGCCTTGGCCTTTCGGGGCGCCATTGGTCGAAGCTCGAAAGGGGATTGAAGCAGATCTGGAGATTTCGGAAGCAAGGAGCGAGAAAGGGGATCTAGGGCAAGGCGATGGAAAGCAATGAAGGCAAGCATTGCCCGCGCCATCCTTTTGTCAGACGGGCAGTTGCTGAGGCAGAGTGGGGAAGTGGAGATGCCCACGTCCAATCAATCGCCACACGTCGACAAAGGCCGCAGGCTGTTGGGGCCCGTAACGCTCCGCACTTGCCCTTTGGCTTCGCCTCGAAGCCAAGTCCGAGCGCTCCTTGGGCCCGGGGGCTACTATCGGCGTCCTGGGAATGGGGGTCCCCAAACTTGCCTGCCTGCGGCCCATGGCATGGCTCCACCAGCGGCCCCGTACAGCCCATCTTCACCAGCAAACACTCAAGACCCTCACGAGGGGCCAAGCCTCGCGAGGCAGACGACACAAGACCTCCTCGGGAGCGACCACACCAGACTGGCTCGTGAGGGGCGGAGAGATCAAGGCAGGGGACACATCGCGAGGTTCCTCTGACGCAAGCCATGACAACTCGAGCCAGGCGGGCGTCAGTCGGGCGACAGCGCCCGCAGTGTCCTCGTTTCCTCTTTGGTGCTAAAGGGGCAAGCGCAGGCGAGGAGTCCTGAGGCATCAGGCAAAGGTTTCCATATGGGTGCAACGAGACCAAGACCAACGGGACGACATGACGGAGGTCATCGTGGAGCCCAAGACGGCGTCACCACCAGAGCCTTTGGCAGGCGAAGACCACCTTTAGTCAGGACAATTTGTACTAGTTGTCTCCCTTCGAATTTGGTTGTTGTTGGCTACCTTCCCGCTCAATATTTGGGGAGAGGACCCATGGCCTCTATAAATAGGACTAGCCACGACAGTAGGAGGCAACTCATCTTGGACAAGATCCATTCCATCCTCACGCTCATCGAGCACAAGAACTCCTCTCCTCAGGAGGTTGTTCTTCCCCTGTAACTGCTCATCCTCAGCCCAAGAGGCAATCCACCACACCACACTGGAGTAGGGTATTACACCACAACCGTGGCGCGAACCAGTATAAACTCTTCTGTCTCTCTTGTGTTGCGGTTTCGTCGAGCTAGGCTTTGAGACCGCAGTGAGGCTGAGGGCATGATTAGGTAGGGGAGATCTTTGTGCGCACCCCAGTGTTCGAACCTCAAGGGTTTTGCCGGAACCCGAAATCCGACAAGCGTGGTCAATAGTGAGGGTGTCCAGGGCAGCTCCATGCTTATCCTCCAATTCCTTAGTGTGTTGCTCCCTGGCGTCCAGAGATACCTTGCGGTCCGCCAAGCATGTTTCCCAAGCCTTGACATCCTCCCTCGTCATCAGGAGGGTCTCTTGCTGCCTCATTAGCACCTTGAACTGCTTGTTGTTCCACTCGCGCAACTCCAGGCACTTGTCCTTCAGCCTCTGGTCCACTTTGCTGGCGGACTCACGCCGCTCCTTGAGCGACTGCCACTTCTGGTTGTGCTAGGCCTGCATCTCCTTCATGCCCGCTGCCATGATTCCATGAAAGAAAAGTCCATGGCAATGGCGGCTGAGTCATCGGCCTCTCCAGCTCCCTGGTAGAGCGGAGCCAGGAGGCGTTGGAGTTCTTCATCGAGCTCTGCATCCGTGGTGAGGGATAGGCCGGGGGCTCCAGCTCTGGGTTGTGTCAGCACCATTGCCAGCGCGCTCGAGGGAGATGACAGAATCTCAGCAATGGTCCCGTTGGTGGGTAACAGGCCCATGGTCTGGAGTGGGATCTTCATCACAATGGCCGCTTCCCCTATCGGGGCGTCCTCTGAAGAATGCCCCATCACCGCCAAGGAGCCCTGAACATCCCCAGCAGTGAGATCCTGACCCTCAGCGGCTGCGAGCTCCATGGCTTCATCTACGGTAGCCCTCCCTATGTCAGCCACCACCTCCAGCAAATCTGGTTCTTCGGTTCGAGTGGCTGCATATGAAAGGACCAGTGAACAATGAAGAAATGGAAGTTTCGGAGTGTATAAAGAAACCAGTGGAAGTAATCAGAGCATAAAAGAAAAGAAGAATTATTAAGCAAGTTACCTGGGGAGGTCTGTCGGGCAGGGGTCTCTGTTTCCCCGGCAACGGCTGTTGCTGAGTCATGAACCTCGTCCTCTGCCGGGGTAGACTCGGTAGCCTTCCGTGCAGTCTCAACTGCGGAAGGTTCCACGATGGTTTCTTCGGCTTGAGCGGCAGAGGAAGCATGCCCTTTAGGGAGGGGCTCTCCCTGTGTTATCTCGCCTCCTCCTCCGCTTGGGGGCGGAGAGGTTGTCTCCATCATGTCCGGCGGGCGGGGCCAAGTCTCCGCTCCCTGTCGGACGGCTAGACTGGGGGCTTAGTACTAGGATTCCTGCGTCCTCCCCCGCCAAAGCCGAGCCCTCCATGCCTTTCAGTGACCCGAGGCGCCGGAGCCTCTTCCGGGAACGATGGATGAGGATCTCCGTGTCCTCCTCCACTTCCCTGCCCCAACAAAAGGTTAGTCAGCAAAAGCACTCAAGTCTGCCTGAAAGATATCTACCACAAAAGGGAATCTTCCTTACTCTTCTACGATGAGCATGGAGTTCTAGTTGAACTCCGTGGGAGGGGGAGACTCCCGTCCTCTCTTCAGAGGGGAAGACGAGATCTGCGAGGTGCTCGAGCCGGAGCGGGGGCTGGACTCCGCCTCCGTGGCCGCCGGTCGTTTGGCGGAAGGAGCCTTGGACTGAGCAAGGCGAGGGGATTGGCGACACGCCACCTTGGCCTTGGTAGACTTGGTGGAGGTATTCTTCATGTTCTTGGTGGCTGGCGCTGGGTTGGAGGTCGCCGCCCCTTGGGCCGTGGCGCGCCGGCGGGTGCGCTGGTCTGGGTCCGGTGCAGGGGCTTGTGGTCCAGCCGCAAGCCACTCATCTTCAGGGGCTTCTGCCGCGTCCTCCTCCCTCTCCTTCTCCTCTCCCTCCTGGAGCTCCGTTCCTGTTGTGGCTAGGGCGTCCAGCCCAGCAAAGTCAACCCCGGCAGATCCTTCCACGGCTTGCACTTTGCTGCCGCCCTGGGACGAACTTCCGTTCCCAGCTTTCTCTTTGCCTTTCCCGGCCTTTGTGGCCTTCTCCATCTCTGCGCGGCGGGCCGCCTTGTCTTCCTCGATGCTCTTCAGAATATATGCCACCTCCGCGGCAGAGGTACGTTTATACATCCCACCCTTAGTCCCGATGGCCCTCTCCACGAGGGAGCTTGACTACTGGAGCTCTTCATCGAGAGTGGGGAGCTTCCAAGAGCCCGATATCCCTTCAGCATTCCTATCCGGCATCCACTTGAGTATCTGGTCCTGGGTAGACTTGATGTTCAGGGGGATGACGGTTGCCAGAAGCTTGAACAACTCAAAGCGGCCAAACAGTTGGTCGCACAACCAACCGTGGCCATAAACTGACAACTTGTTGGCCAGTCCTGGCAGCAACCTCATCTTGTTTACCGTGTCTCCATACAGCCACGCAGGTCTGTCCCTTTCCTGCAGCGGTGAGATGCAGCGGAGAAGAAAATATGCCCCCACATGCTCAATGGTTAACCCGGTAGCCGCCAGACGGGTGATCCTGTTGATTGTCGAGCGCAGCCTATCCTTAGTGAGCCCTCTCAACCTCCGATCCTTGCCTCGCTCGACACACTCCTGCCGTGCTTCACAGAACTCAGGGGCTTCCTTGTCCTGGATCCAGCACCAATATCCTCTCCATTCATCCCACCTCTTGTGCTGGTACGCAGGGAGGTAATCCCATGTCTTCCTTGGCAAGCGCGGCATCTAGCTGATGATTCTGGAGCGGTCGACTTTCCTCTCGATCATTGAGACGAAGTAATGCCGAAACAGATCCACATTGGGCATCACTCCGATGAAATTCTCACACAAATGCGCAAAGATGGCCATAGTCGCCATTGCATTGGGCGTGAAATTGAGGAGATGGAACCCATAGATGTTCATAATCGTCTCGAAGAACTCGGAGAAGGGGGACAGAGGCCGCAGATGAAGTAAGCGGCAAAGAACTGATAAGAATCAGGGGGATCCACCTCACCCGCCTTGTAAACTACGGGCGCCCCATGCCCTTTCTCAACGGGCCGCCCCCACAGATACCCGTACTTCGCCTGAAGAACGGGGCCGCTCAAGGTGGACGGAATGAAGACGACGTCCTCGCTCCGCTTCTTGTTCAGCTCCACCGACCTCTTGCTCCCCTCGGTGGTGGCCTCCTTCGCCGCAGCCATCGGCTTTCTCTTCTCCGCGGGTTTCTTCCCCATTCCCGTGGCAACACAGGGAGGGGAGGGATTCGTTGGGGTGGGTGGCGGTGGAGGGAGGAGCGAGATGAGGAACTGTCACTTGGCTTGCCGAGGAAGAAGTTGGAGGAGCGGGGAGAGAGACAGTTGAATCGTGCTTACCACTTTTCCCTACTCTTAAGGGGGGAAAGGCGGGGCAGATGCGCGACACTTCAGAAAGTTACCGTTTTACCATAACTGCAATTGTGCCACGACCCCACGACACGCAGTAATTGCGCAAAGTGGACATTGGATTGACCAGTCGTCATGGTGAAACGACGCGCACAACCCTCTCCTGCCAAGTGTTCGTGCACTGTTTGGGGCCTAACCCAACTTGCCACGCGACACGTATGGCTCAGGCCCGGGGGCTCATGTCAGGGAAAATATACAAGGGTATGCATTTTCCCCTGACTCTTGCACAGACAAGCCAAGACCAGGCTAGAGTTCAAAGAATCAAGATATTTGAACAACCAGCATGCAGCTCAGAGAGACTAAGGCCAAGCCGGAGGAGCAAGATATCGCGAAGAGAATAGCCTCTCTTGCTCGACAAGCAAGCCCGGCAAGGGGCCAGGCCACCCCCAGAAGCAGGCGCCCCGGTAGGGCCTGCCGGGACTCGCGGAGGCAAAACCACATCACCAACCACTCAAGCCGCAAGGTGGTTAAGTGGTAGCCATTCGCCACATGGAAGCCATTTCCTACAGAAGAACCCCACAGATGACACACTCCTGCGATGTGTCAAGAGAACAGGCGCGGAGCTGGCAAGATAGCCGGGCAAGCCTTGCCAGGCAACCAGTGATGTTACACTAAGCGGTGCTTTTAATGCGCCGTGTCAGCCCGCAGAGTTAGGTGACCCCTTGATCTATAAAAGAAGGCCCATGGAACCCGTAGAACGGGTTTGGAAAGTTGATGAACCCAGACCCGCATACGCGCATAGTCGCTACTGCCCTAAGGCAGCCCTAGCCGGGCAAGTGTACTATGCTTCACAACATCCATTCCACCATCAATCCACCAAAGCAAGAGTAGGGTTTTACGCCTCGCGGCGGCCCGAACCAGGGTAAATTGCTTGTGTGCTCTCTGCCGTGTAGCCGTATGCTGGTCTGCTCTTTGTGCAATGCGACGTCCCCCTGCCGAACCAGCAAGGGTCCTCCAGGTCCCATAGTTGGCCGCGGATATCCCGCGACAAAGTATATAATTCATACTACCATGACAATGGTCTAGAGGTCTTCTTGAAGGCGGTAAAGGATGGGCGAGCGATCGTCACAAGGGGTTGGACAAAAGTTGTTCGCGCCCACGGCATGCAGGAGGGCACATTATGGGCACTACGCTTCTTCAACACCATCGACAGCCAAAATAATTTACACTTCTCTCTTCACCTTACCGCCTATAAATATTGTGGTTCATTTTAGTTAATTGCTGCCTAATCCTATATTACTAAATATATTGTACTGAGAATTTTATTGATGGATTGGTTGTTGAAAATTTGTGCAGAGAATTTGAATTCCACATTTCATATTTCAAAACTTCCCATTTGAATAATAAATTATAGGGGAAAACAAATAGGAGCGAATAAAATAATGTACACATGGTTAGAAAGAAAACAACATGCAGACGGTTCTTTGACATGAAACATTTGCGATGCTCAACGAATGCACACACGGTTTCATCCCATATGCGTGCGCGATTGCTACTTGTGATCTGTGTTGGGATTTCACCGAAGAGGAAAGGAAGATGCAGTATAGTAGAGATAAGTATTTCCCTCAGTTAAGAACAAAGGTTATCAATCTAGTAGGAGAACCAAGCAACAACTTGTTAGCAAAACCTGCATACAAACAACAAATCCTTGCAACCCAACACGAACAAGGGGTTGTCAACCCCTTGACGTTTACGAGGAAGATTAAATTGTATGGTATTTATAGATAGAACTATCAGGGTAAACGAATAGGGGTATGTGTTTCCCCCTGACTCGTGCACGGACAGTCAATCACCGTCCAACAAAAATCTAAGATCAGATCAAGGCACGAAGGGATCAGTTCATTGATGGATCAAAGTGCTGATCAAGAAGACCAAGACTAGCCACAGGGGCAAAATATCACTAAGGGAAGAACTTCCCTTGGCGGGCAGACGAGCCTGTCAAGGTTGGGGCCCGGAAGGATGCCTACAAGATCGTCCCGGCAAGCCTGCCAGGGCTTGGGCAGGCCAACCACTCCACCGCCCCACCTCACAGCAATGCCTGTCATCAATCAGTGCGGTGTCAAGCTCCTAAGTGACTAAGTGGATGCTTCCTGCCACATGGCAGACACTTCCTACAGAAAATACCTCCAAATGACACCCGTCCTGAGACGTGTCAAGCAAGCGGTATGAAGCGAGCAAAACAACCCAGCAGGGGCCTGCCGCATCTTGTGATGTGACCGAAGCGGCGCATTCAATCTTATTTGTCGACTGTAGAGTTTGGTATGATAGCACTGTTTTCTATCTAATTAGTATTTAAAGACTTATTTGCCATTGTGGTGACCCCTTCACCTATAAAAGGAGGCCCATGGCAACCGTAGAAAGGATTATTCGGACTCGCACACATTCATATGCATGTAGCCACTCTCGCCCCGAGGCAACCCTGCCGGGCAAGAGCGTCGCGTTTTACACCATTATCCACCATCAATCCACCAAAGCAGGAGTAGGGTTTTACACCTCGCAGTGGCCTGAACCTTGGTAAAACTGGAAGTGTGATCTCTGTTGTGTTGTGTTACGCTTCTCCGCTCTTTGTGCAACGTGCCCGGCCCCCCGCGGAACCAAAAGGGGATCATGGCCCCGTAGGTGGCCGTGGTTTCCCACGACATCTTTGGCGCGCCAGGTTGGGGGATCTATTTCGCGAACCCGAGAGCGTAAGCAGCGCATCATCTTCATCACCTGCTCTACAAACAACATCATTATTTAATGGCGCCCGGGAGAAGGTGGAGAAGGACAAGGATGGAGTGGGAGAACAACATTGCTTCCCCCTCTGGTCCTGTCTGAATTGCATCATCTCCTTCCGACGCGGCCACAACAACGATGGAAAACCAGCAAATAGGGCGACAAACCACACCATGCCAATCAGGCAGCATGGATGCACCGCAAGCCCTGTTCGGGGAAGAGGCGATGTGCAAGGGTACATGGTTTCTCTCTCTCTCTCTCTCTCTCTCTCTCTCTCTCTCTCTCTCTCTCTGCCACTCTCACTTTTCGACAATCGAGCTACTTTGGGTTTTAGTATCATGAGCGTCGATGAGCCCGGGCGACACTCGGTTCAGCACTTACCCTGCTTAGGGAAATCCTGAGTAGAGCGCAGGTGCGAAATGTTGATCGATGCCCCGGCAAGTACGCTCCGGCAAGGCCGTCCACGTTGGCGTGACTTTTGTGCCAGTCACTGTTGGATTGTTCAGAAAATGTGAAGAGAAGGAGGGAGAAACCCGTCGTGCCCGACATCGCATCCTGTCGCCCGCAAGATATATATGATCTTGATCGACCCCTGCGGGGGACTGGAGATTGATACACATGCGGCACCTTCCTTCCCAAAGCTTACGAGCCCAACAAGCGGCGACGGCAGAAAGGAGTACATGGGGACACAGATAAGAGCTAAGTTCATGCCATCCTTGCGTTATTACAGGTTCTTTTAGATCTACGTATTCGTTTATCCCTTGAGTACCAAAGTGTTCATGCGATGAAATCTTTCACAAGATGGTACCTCTGATAGATTCCTATTTGCACCCTCGTTCCGTTCAGAGCCAGCTCGCGGAACGAGTGGCTGCGTCAGAAACTACCAAGGAAAAACCTGCCAGGATGCATCCACACCAAAATAAGTGTTAAGGGCCAAACCCTTACGACCATCGCGGCAATATGATATCGGCAGGCAACCTGAATGTGCATAGCGACTAATCATGCGAACACTGCATGGATGAAATTCAAAAGGGATAAACATGCGATTCAGATTAAACTAAAGTATCAAGCTCCCCATGAAAGCATGAACAGAACAAAGTCTAAACACATGGCATGCTTCATTGTTTTGATTACAGGACAACACAGTAGTAAGAGTAATTCAAGACCGGGCCTGCGATCTCATGGGGTAGCGCGAATGCCGAGGACCTTGTCAGTGAGAGGGGTGGCGTTCTCCTCGGCGGCAGAACCATCCGCGCCTGGCGGCGGCTTCCTGAAACCATCGGCAAGGTCGAGATCTGGGTGCCGGCAAGAAATATTGCTCAGGATCATGAAGTGGGCGATGCGGGCGAGCTTCTGGGATTCACTTGCGAAGTGGCCGGCCCTTCCTACTTGCTGGCTGAGTTGACTAGCCCTTCCATGCCCATTGTCGTAGTTTGGACAGAAAGCCGTTTGGCAATGTCACCCAAGCTCTTGGTCCAGAGATCGACTTGCCAAGAGTGGTTTGCCAACTTGTCTTCCGCATCCTTCCGGAGGTGCCTTGCGGTGTCCAGATCCTTCGACAGCTACTTCTCACGAGCCTCGGCGGATTCTATTGAGATGTCCAAGGAGCCGATCCTAGCCTACAAATCTTCAATTGTGCCGTTGGCTGTCACAAGGCCTTGGATCTTGGAGGAGAGCTGCGATTGTGTGTCCTTTAGAAGGGACTCTGCTTTCTGTGCCTCCTCTTTAAGGGCCGAGACCTCCTTGGTACTCTCGGCAAGCTTCTCTGTCAGCTCGGCCACTTGCCGGTTGAGGTCCTCCTTAGTGGTACAGGCAGCGGCAAGGTAATCGACAAGCTTCTTCTGCTGACCAGCAGAGTCGACAGTAAGGGCTTTCAGGGCAGCCTTGTGCTTGTCCTCCAGTTCTTTAGTGCGTTGCTAAACAAGGGCCTGGAGGTCATCATGCTTGGCACGAAGAGTGGTTTCAAGTTTCTCCTCCCGGAGAGCAATGCTCTGCTCCCTGGCATCCAGAAGAGCATTGCGCTCTACCAGGCGCGCCTCCCAAGCAATGACGTCCTCTATTGTCATCGAGATTTTTTCCTCCTGCTTTAGAAGGACTTGAAACTGCTTGCGATGCCAGTCGTGCAGCTCCAGCCCCTTATCCTTCAGCCTTTGGTCCACCTTGTTGGCAGACTTGCGTTGTTCCTTGAGCTCCTGCCACTTCCGGCTGTGCCGCTCCCGTATCTCTTTGAGGCCCATGGCCACGGACTCCATGAAGGATAAGTCCATAGCAACGGAGACGGAGTCGTCCACCTCCTCTACCCCTTGGTACAGCGATGCCAGTATGCGCTGAAGCTCTTCATCAAGCTCCGCACTCATCGCCATTGACGAGCCAGGGGCTCCAAGTCCGGGTTGTGAAAGCACCAATGCCAGGTTGCTTGAAGATGGTGGTGGGACCTCCGCCGAGGTGCCAAATCAGGGAAGGGGGCCATGGTTTGGAGGGGTACCTTCTCTTCAATCAGAACCCCTGACCCTGACTTGCTGCTGGGTGTTTTCTCGGGTTCCTTTAGGGGTCCGAGGGCACCCTCTACAGCATGTTCCTATCCCTCTGAGGCAGCGATCTTAGCAGCCTCCTCCACGACATATTTGCCTGTGATGGCCACCTCCTCCAGCAAATCTGGCTCCTTGCTTTTAAGGGGTTGCAATCAGGACCGACAGTCAATGACGAGAATACAAAGATGTTGGCAGGACAGGGATGTGAAGTAGAATGATAAGGAAGAACAGGAGACGAAAAACAGATAAGTTACCCGAAGAGGTTTGCCAGGCAGGAGCTTCAGTTTTCTCTAGCAACATCAGCTGCCGGGCCAAGACTGCTGCTCCCTCCTTCGGTAACCACGGCATCGCCCTGTGGAGGCTCTTCCGTGGGAACCCTTGGCGGGGTTTCACCAACTCTATCAACGGGTGGAGTGGGCCCCTCATGGAAAGGCTCGCCTTGGGCGGTCCCCTCCACTCCTTTGGCCTCAACAATGGAGAGCTCTCCTTCATTGCTCCCTGCGGGAGGGGCATCTTATGCTCTTTTGGGCCGGGGACTGAGCTGGGGCTTGGTACTGGGGCGCTCGTGCTGCTCCCTGCCAGACACGTCCCTTCCACTGTCCTCGGTGGCTCCGCGCGTTTGAGCCGCTTGGTCCGGTGGACGAGGGTCTCTGTCTCCTTCTCCTCCTCCTCCCTGTTAGCACCAGCAAGCAAGATCAATCAACACGTACAAGCGGACATATTGGAGTTACTACAAGAGAAGGAGAGAAGGAGGGAGTGGTCTCCCTTACTCTTCATCGATAAGCATGGAGTTTAGCTCAAACTCCATGGGTGGCGTGGGAGCTCTGCTCCTCTTCCGGGGCGGGGGAACAGAGATCTCCGCAACTTCGACCCCTGCCAGGACGAAGGAAGCTCCGATGAAGACAAGCTCTGCGAAGAGCCCTGACTCGATCGGGCACTGAGGTAATCATTCGTGACTGCTGGCTGTTTGGCCAGAAGGGCTTTGGCCCCGGAAACACGAGGAGAGTGCCAATGCCCATCTTCAGGGACGCTGCTCTTGGACATGACATCCTTCACCTTCTTGATGGCGGGCATAGGATCGGAGACTGTCGCTCCTCGGTTAGCAGCCCGCTTAACAGGATGTGGGTCCAAGACCGGCTTGGGAGCCTGAGTATCTGCCGCGAGCCACTCCTCCGCGGGCTCTTCTGCCTCCGTGAGCTGCTCTCCATCCTGGGCCTCCGTCACCGCAGTATATAGAGCCTCGATCCCGACAGGATCGTCCCCTGCAGGTTCGTCCTCGGCATCCTCACCCTCTGTAGGATTATCCCCGGCAACCCCTTCCGAGGCTTGTGCCTCGTCTCTGCTGCGGGAGGAACCCCCCTGCTCTGTTTTTCCCCTTTCCACTACCGCTTTCTTGGCCTTCGCCATCGCTGCGGCCCTCAACACTCTGTCCTCCTCCAGCCACTTCTTGATGTATGCCACCTCTACCATGGAGGCTCTCTTGTACACTCTGGTCTCCACATTAGAGGCCCGCTCCTCCAGGGTGGAAGTCCATTCAAGCTCTCCGTCGAGCATGGGGAATTGCCAATTGTCGGATTTAGGGTTCCGCGGACCCTTGAGAGGTTTGAACTCCGGGGTGCGCGCGAAGAACTCGTCCTCCCAAGTCTGCCCGCTCATCGAATCCACGGCCTAGCTCGACGAACCCCACGAACAAGAGACACATCAGTTTATCCTGGTTCGGGCCACCTTGCGGTGTAATACCCTACTCCAGCTTTGTGGTGGATTGCCTCGAGGGGCTGAGGATGAACTAGTACAGTGGTTGAATAGCCTTAGGAGGCGAGGTGTTCTTGAGCTCGATGAGCTGGTGGATGAGAGGATGATCTGACTGACCCGTCCCCGTTCTATGGTGGTGGCTAAGTCCTATTTATAGTGGCCTTGGTCCTCTCACCAAATGTAGGTGGGAAGGGATCGCACAACGTCCAAATTTGAAGGGAGACAACTAGTACAAGTATCGTGAAAAAAGTGGTCTTCGCCTGCAAAAGCCTCTGGTGGTGACGCTATAGTGGGCTCTGCGATGACCTCCGTCCTGCCATGCTGGTAGTCTTGGTCTTGTTCACTGATATGGAAACCTTTGCTTGATTCCTCGGGACCCCCCGCCCGCGCTTGCTTCCTTAGCACCAAAGAGGAAATTGGTATACTGCGCCCGCTGGCGCCCGCCTGGCCTTGGTCGTCACGGCTCACGTCATATGAACCTCACGAGGTGCACCTTGCATAGATCCCCGCTCCTCCGGAGCCAGCCTAGTGAGGCCGCCCGCTAGGGAGGTCTTGGTGTAGTCCACCTCGCGAGGCTTTGCCCCTCGCGAGGGTCTTCGGTTGTTGTTCCTGAAGCTGGGCCATACCGGGCCGTTGACGGTGCCATGCTATGGGCTGTAGGCAGGCAAGTCTTGGTACCCCCGTTCCCAGGACCCCGACAGTAGCCCCCAACCCCAAGGCGCGCTCGAACTTGGCTTCGAGGCAAAGCCAAAGGGCCAGTGTGGAGCGCCACGGGCCCCAACCGCATGCATCCTCGGGTGATGCATGGCGATTGATGGGATGTGGGCGCCTCGGCTTCCCCATGCACTGCCTCAGCAATCGTCTGACTTGACGAGACCCTGCTGCATGTAGAGAAAACCATCATTGCGTGCAGTCATGGCAGCCGGCTATTGGCCTCCTCTTGGCTATAAATGAGGAGAGGGGCGGAGCCCCCATAGCTCATCTCCTTCTTCTCGTCGCTCACTCCTTCTTCTTCCTCTTCACCTTTTCGTCTTGCTGTAGTATCCATGGTGCCGATCAGGAGGTTTCCTGCAGCGGAGAAAGGAAAAAGCCCCCGTGAGGAGCAGGGGCCGCTCCCGCCGAAGAAGAGGCTCAGCGCCCCCCCCCCCCATGATGCCGGCATTAGGCCAGAGGTGACGCGGCCTTGGTATGAGCGTCCTCCGCCCGGCTTCCCGCTTCGTCTGTACGGCCAGGTGTCAGTGTCAAAACCGGCGGATCTCGGGTAGGGGGTCCTGAACTGTGCGTCTAGGATCGATGGTAACAGGAGACAGGGGACACAATGTTTACCCAGGTTCGGGCCCTCTCTATGGAGGTAATACCCTACTTCCTGCTTGATTGATCTTGATGAATATGAGTATTACAAGAGTTGATCTACCATTGTAATGGCTAAACCCTAAAAGTCTAGCATGTATGACTATGGCAATGAGTCTGTCTCCTCCAGACTAAGTCCTCCGGTTTATATAGACACCGGGAGGATCTAGGGTTACACCAGGTTGGTTAGAAAGAAGGGAATATACATGTTTGGTCGCCAAGCTTGCCTTCAACGCCAAGGAGAGTCCCATCCAGACACGGGTGCAGTCTTCGGTCTTCGTATCTTCATAGCCCATCAGTCCAGCCAATGGGTAACAGACCGGACGCCCGAGGACCCCATAGTCCAGGACTCCCTCAGTAGCCCTTGGACTTGGCTTCAATGACAAGGTATCCAGCGCGTAGATCTCTCTTCGGCATTGCAAGGCGGGTTCCTCCTTCCGAACTCGAAGATAATCTTCGAACGTATTGAACGTGTCCGGACCTGTAACACACACACCACACACAACCGCAAAGGGAATATAATATTCCACGAGTCCCATCTGCTGACAACTTTTGCAAGATGATGTCATATCTGTTCGGTCACTATATCGAACCGTTTTGGTCTGCGGTTCGCGTTTTGAGATGCGGTTTCCATTGGCACGTCTTGTCAAAGTAGCGATCGTGTCCCCTTATTGCGGGATTTTCATCAATGCGGGCATGCGTAACCCAACCGTGCCGTTTACACAGCCCTTGGGAATAGGCGAGTTTTAGGGCGAGTGGGGAGGCGTTCGATATTCACTGCCTTTATAAGGAGATAAGGATCCCCTTTCTTCACACACACACACACGCCTTCTCTCTCTCTGCCCTTCCATTCTCGAGCTCCAGCGCCCAAGTTCTTGACTTTTCCACCTCAAGCAAGCGTTCAACCATGTCCGGATCCGGAGCTGGAGGCAAGTGGATGGCCTCCTCCGTTAAGAAGAAGGAAATCAAGGAGCTCCGGGAGGCCGGATACCTGGCCAAGGAGATCGTTCACCGACTCCCGGCCATGGGACAGATCGTCCCTACCCCAAAGCCCCATGAGAGGGTTGTGTTTCTCACACATTTCATCTGCGGGCTTGGATTCCCTCTCCACTCGTTTGTCCGTGGACTGATGTTTTACTACGGGCTGGACTTCCATGATCTAGCCCCCAACTCTATCCTCAACATCTCGGCATTTATTGTCGTGCGCGAGGCCTTTCTCCGCATCCCACCGCACTTTGGCCTATGGCTGAAGACCTTCAATGTGAAGCCAAAGGTGGTGAGTGGCCAACAAGCAGAGTGCAGAGGCGCCATGGTGGGCAAGATGCCCAATGTCGCCTGGCCCGAAGGCTCCTTTGTGGAGATGGTGAAGGGGTGGCAGTCGGGGTGGTTCTACATCATCGAGTCGCGCGATACCAACTGGGAGGCGGCCCCCGAATTCTGATCCGGAGTTCCGATGCGGCTCACCTCCTGGCAAGAGAAGGGCCTGACCTGGGGTTCTTCGGACGAGCTGACTGGGCTCCAGACGTGCGTCTAGAACATGATAACCAAGAAAATCAAGCTCGTCAACGTGATCCAGGTTATGCTCATTCGTCGGGTCCTTCCATGCCAACGTCGGACTTGCTATTTGTGGGAGTTTGATCTGGCCAAGCACCAGACGCTACTAGAGCTCTTCGGCACGACGCACGAAGACATCTGGAAAGTTCTCTTCAAGGCCGGTGAGACACCACCACCCACGACCGAGGATCTCGAGCTTAGCTTAAAACTTCGGGCTAACTCGGTAAGTTCTTTCATGTTTTCAAGGTATACCATTTACTGGCATATTTTGAGGAAGGAGTCTAAGCCTTTCTATCAATTTTTTCAGGCCTGGATAGAGGTAGCGGGGCGGATTAACTCTCCGGCTCCACTACCAGAAGACCAAGAAACCCCACTTCTGACGAAGATGCTGTTTCCGGCGCCATATGTGGTGCCGGAGAAGAAGGCCAAGAAGAAGGCCAAGGGGGCCAAGAGTGGCCCTCGCCGAAAAGGTGCTTCGGACATGACGTCCGAAGACGACGAGTCTCACTCCTCCGCCACGGAAGACGTCGACGAGGTGGAGGAGAACAAATCTCCCCCTGATTAGGGGAGGAAAAGGAGGACAGCCTCCACAAATCTGGAGGCGGAGGCGCCCAAGAGGGGGAAGCGCGCCCTCACGGATAACTCTGCGTGGGACGTCGACAGCAGTCCGGAGCGACCCCCTCGGACCAAGCCCCGGGCCGCATCTTAAGTACCAAAGAGCTTGTGCACGTCCATGTCTCCGCTTCATGGTACTAATATGTTGAATTATGCCATTACAGTCCAGCCCACGACAGCCCCCTGCGATCCTCATCAGGAGGTTAGCTAGATTCAAAAGCTATCGCCAGTGAGTCTCCGCCAGCCGCTCACTCTCCTCCGGCCAAGGGTGACGACGAGGTGGCGTTCCAAAGGACTTTCCCAGGCCAGGGAGAGGTTCAGGAGGCCGTCGGGGTGGTTCCAGAGGATGATTCCTCGGCCGCCGGACACACGAGGGAGGAAGCCCCCATGGGGACTGGAGATGGGGGCCATATACAAGTCGGCCCCTAGCTGAATACCCTTCCGGAGACCCATACGGTTCCGAAGTCAGGCGAGCAGCCTTCCCTGAAAGGAGGAGGGATGCCTGCTCCGCCGGTGACCTCTATCCAACCAGAGGCACCGGATAATCTACTGGAAGCGCTAAGAGGCGCTTCCATTATGGATGAACACCATATCCTTATGGGTACGGTGATTGGGGAGGTCCAGTCCGCCAAAAGCGGACTGACCGAAGCCTGTACTAGCCTCCTAACCGGCTGTGAGGTAAGTAATGTAATTGTAGAAAGAATATCACAGTGTAGACAGTAGCCCTTGATGCTCTGTTCGGTGTTCGGAGAGAAAAAGCCGAACAGAGGATCAAAATAATTTTCGCAGGAGTCTAACATAAGATGTCTATGTGAATAAGCAGGTGTCGCTTCTGGCTACTGCCGCTCATACTGCGGAGGTCTCCGGAGTGAAGCAGAACCTTAAGCGGGCCGAGGAAGAGCTCGGCCTCGTGAAGAAGCAGCTGGAGGATAGCCAAGGTATGCAGTAACCTACTTGTATATTTAGGAAGGATGAATGGTTCATGCTGACTATAGTGTCATGAATTTTATTAGGGGTCACGACCAAGGTGGCAGTCCTTAAAAAGGCATTAGCCGAGGACGAGGACAAAGCGGCCAAGGAAAGCACCGCGCGCGAGAAGTAGGAGGCCCGGATCAACAAGGTCCAGCAAGAGCTCCAGGACGCCGTCAAGAAGTACGAGTCCTTGGAGCGTGATTCTAGGACTCAAGAGTTCAAACTTGCCAAGGCCCGCCAGAGCGCACAAGATGCCCGAGCCGAAGTCCAGAGCGCTCTCCAGGAAATCCAGGTGGCCAAGAAGATCGCGGCGGGTAAGGCTTTCATTATGCGAAGCAAATCTGCAAAGGAAACGTTCCTTTTACTTACCCGAATTTTGAGCTCTCCAAGGGCGTTTACGGATCTGCCGCGCAGCACATCAGATGCTGCAGAGTTCTATCGAGCCGAAGAAGGGAGCTCTACGGAGAAGCTGTTCTGGTCTCAATAGCTTAGACCGGAACATCCGGTGCCCTTTAGTGACCAGCTGAAACAGCTGGTCGAGCTGCACAAGGCGGCAGAACTAGCCATGAAGGACCTAATAGTTCGGCTATGGCCTACCATGCCCGACAGCTACTTCGGACTCATGAAGTGGCTTGTGAGTGCCTGCCCGCGGCTTGAAGTCATAAAGCGGCCGGTCTGCATTGAAGGTGCGCGGATGGCCTTTACTGCGCCAAGATGCACTGGGTGAAGATGGATGCCAAGAAGGCGATGATCGAGGGGCGCTGAGGGCAAGGAGCACCGCCGACCGAGCTATATTTTGATAGTGTCTGGAGGGATCGGTGAGCAATGTGCGAAGGATGTGATCTTTGAATGAATATTTGTCTCGCCCTGTATTATCAAACAAATACAATTTGTGTAATATAATGCTTTGTGTTAATTTTTTACCTCCTGTGCGTCCGTTTATTAAATCTAAGGGTTGGCCAGTCGTCGGCTTCAGCCCCACGTAGGTAGTACGGGGGTGTTTGGGATGGAATCTAAACACTCTTGATCCAATTATTTGGTCCTTGAAGGAGGTGTTTAGCGCAACGAACAAGGCAATCGGGCTATAATGCTTTATCACCCTCACTTAGCCCTAGGAGTTCGATAATATAAATGTAGGTGCAACCCCTAGCATCCAAACTAGGGTGTTGTAAACACCTCATCGGGTAAGTACCGACCCTTCGCGTAATGCAGAAAAAAACCTCTATCGATTCGAAACCTCCGAATAGCTGACCGACTCTCGCCGCATCATGACAGTCAGTTTTTGGCTTTCTCTACTGAGGTGCTCATCCGGATGAACCGGGACACAATCGCAGTAGTTCTCCCTTTACTACCCTAGCCGATATAGCGGAAAGCAAGGTAGTACGCACAGGAGCAGGGCAACCCAACTATTAACCAAATACATGATTCAGAGCCAATGCATATAATGCTAAATTCGGGGTGCCGAACTATACTGTTAGAGTGTTCGGACTTTGTTGCCGTAGTGCGGGACACTATGAAGCCCCTGGCGAATATGAAAGTACCAAAGTGTACGGGTGCTATGTGATAAAATTATCATCAAAAAACAAAGGAGAACAGAAAGAGAGCAAAGGTAATAAGCTGGAGCCTTAAAAATTTGTGCTGCAAACTGTTTCCATTATAATTTGATAAATACGTCAAGGCGTATTGATACAAATAGTGCGATAAGCAACATGCTATTTAAAATGCCAAAACCAAGGGAGAGGAGCGTGTGGGTCCCGAAAACAGGTAAAGTGATCGTTAAAGAAACCACCTAGAAATTCCCCCGTACGTCTGTGCTTCTTGCCATCTTGGTATATTCATCCTTTATCAGGACCAGTGAACAGGTCGTCAGGGAAGGCCTGTAAAAAAGAAACCTAAAAAGGAGAAAAAGTAGATAGTGAAAGTATATGTGTCCAGGAGCAGTCGAGCAGTGCTATGGATCACAAGGTAGCAATGCCTCCATCTATGCCCATGGTATTTTGAGTGCGTAATTATGTACGCGCGGTATGAATACCGCCACTTGATTGGGGCTGGGACGGAGGCCGAATTGCTAGTCGAGCTCTTGACGAGCCGAGCTTCCCTGCTGCAGAATAGTCCGGGCCCTCTTAGTAGTGTCTGGGAGTTCGGCCACAGAATTAAGGTTCTGCTTGAAAAGGCCACTCTGTACCTCTGCTGCTAGGGCAGCAGTGTGCTCCTCGGTGCGGAGGGAGCGTTCCATGTTTCCATTGAATGTTATCATGCCGCATGGTCCGGGCATCTTGAGCTTGAGATAAGCATAGTGTGGCACTGCGTTGAAACGAGCAAATGCGGTTTGTCCAAGCAGTGCGTGATAGCCGCTGTGGAAGGGGATGATATCGAAGATTAGCTCTTCGCTTCGGAAGTTGTCCGGAGATCCAAATACAACCTCTAGTGTAATTGAGCCCGTACTGCGGGCCTCTACACCTGGTATGACTCCTTTAAAGGTAGTCTTTGTGGGCTTAATGCGTGATGGGTTAATGCCCATTTTACGCACTGTATCCTGATAAAGCAGGTTGAGGCTGCTACCGCCATCCATCAGGAACCGTGTGAGGTGGAATCCGTCGATGATTGGATCGAGGACCAGTGTGGCCGACCCGTCTGAGGACATTGGTCGGATGGTCTCGGCGATCAAATGTGATCGGGAAGGAGGACCATCGATTGAATTTTGGGGCGACTGGCTCTGTCGCATAGACGTCCCTGAGTGCACGCTTGTGTTCCCTCTTGGGGATGTGTGTAGCATATATCATATTCATCGTTTTGACCCGACGGGGGAATTTCTTCTGTCCCCCTGTGTTCGGTGATCGAGTGTCCTAGTCATCGTCCTTGCTCTGTGACCCCTTCTCCTTGTTATCGACATTTAACTTGCCGGCCTATTTAAAGACCCAACAATCTCTGTTGGTGTGGTTGGCTGGTTTTTCTGGGGTGCCATGTATCTGTCACAGACGATCGAGTATGCGGTCCAGACTGGATGACCCCGAATTGTTCGGCTTCTTCCACTGACCGGACTTAGAGCCACTGAATCCGGCGTTGACCGCCGTGTCATCGGTATGGTTGTCGTTGATTCGACGCTTCTGTCTGTTGCGTCGGGGCTTGCCGTTGCTATCCTTGGCTTCATAGGTGCCAAGTTCACTTGCATTATTGTTGCAACAGGCTAGCCAACTATCTTGGCCCACGCAAAAGCGGGTCATAAGTGCCATAAGAGCTACCACGGACTTCGGCTTTTCCTGCCCGAGATGTCGGGCGAGCAATTCATCACGGATGCTATGCTTAAAGGCCGCCAGGGCTTTGGCATCTGGATAGTCGACTATCGGGTTCTTTTTAGTTAAGAACCTAGTTCAGAATTTCCTGGCTGATTACCCCGGCTGTTGGACTATATGACTTAAATCATCTGCATCCGGAGGCCGGACGTATGTTCCTTGGACGTTGTCCAAGAAGGCCTCTTCCAAGTCTTCCTAGCTGCCGATGGAGTTTTCTGGCAGACTGTTCAACCAGTACCGAGCTGGTCAATTGAGTTTCAGTGGGAGATATTTGATGGCATGGAGATCATCGCCACGAGCCATATGGATATGGAGAAGGAAATCCTCTATCCAGACTGCAGGGTCTGTTGTCCCATCGTATGATTCGATGTTTACGGGTTTAAACCCTTCTGGGAATTCATGGTCCATTACTACATCAGTGAAGCAAAGAGGGTGTGCGGCACCTCTATATCGGGCCACATCATGACGTAGCTCTGATGGAGTTCATCTGCGGAGTTCGGCCCACGAGTGACTAGGCTTGTTGCGTGCGAATAGGTGGTTGTCGTCATGTGTCGGGGCACGCCCTCAAGATCCGTAGATCGATCTAGTATGTCCTGCATTATTATCCAATTTTTGCCACAGTTCGTAGGTATGTCCCCGAGCTGATTTATCTCTACCCTTACGGTGAGGTGGAGCAGGCTGGTGTTCGGCTTGAGTTGCCGCTTTGTCCCGACCCTGTGGTGGTCGGTCAGCCGCATTGTGCGATGATGGTATGGGCTCCAACGCCTCATCATCAAACTGAGGCAGCAATTTATGTTGTTGGTAACTTTTGGCTGGTGCTTAAGGCCTTATTCTTCGGCTG
This sequence comes from Aegilops bicornis, assembly GCA_021605145.1. NCBI lineage: Eukaryota > Viridiplantae > Streptophyta > Magnoliopsida > Poales > Poaceae > Aegilops > Aegilops bicornis. Next base: position 276,976,402 of record CM038672.1, read on the forward strand.
CCAGGACATCAGTCCATTTATTGTTGAGCAGATCTTGATCAGCTTGAAGCTGTTGCTACTTATTTTTCAGGCTCCTTGCAGTGGATATTAGCTGGCGCTTAAAGCGCTCCTGCTCGAGGGGTTCCTCAGGCACGATAAAGTCTTCGTTGCCGAGGCTCTCCTCCTCCTCAGAGAGCGGATGATAACTACCATCCTTCGGGTCTTCATTTATGGCCTGTTTGTCAAGGCTCACTTGCCCATCCTCCTGATTGTCCTATTCGGCAGTTTGTTCGTCGTGGTCTTCTACGTCTTCGGCACCGTCTGGAGTGTTGTCGTCTCCTGTGCTGGCATTGTCGTCTTTGCTGCGGCGTGGTTTAGAGCGGTGCCGCTAACGTCGGCGCTTTGGTTGTGTCTTAGAGGGGTCAACCTCCGCTGGGTTTTCCTTGTCATCGCCGCTATTGTATTTTGGCGTATCCACCATGTATACGTCGTATGAGGAAGTGGCCATCCATCGTCCAGTGAATGGTGGGTTTTGGGCCTGCTCGTCTCCAGCGTCGTCGTCCATACCGTCGATGTCTTCGGAGTCGTAGTCAAGCATGTCGGTTAAGTCTTCGACAATGGCTATGAAGTGGGTGGTGGGTGGGAAGCAAAATTCTCCCCCATCATCAACCTCCAGTTCAAACCGGACATAATCTGGCTATGAGTCCCTCGTCAAGGATAGACTTCTTAATGAATTTAGCACATCGCCCAAGGGCGAATGCTGGAAGATGTCTGCGGCGCTCAATTCGAAGATCGATAACCGATCAAGCTCGGCGTCTGCGAACGCACATGGTTTGGAACTTATAGCCGGAAACGAGTCCGGAGTTTCAGTGACACAGATATAACATGAGGCTAAGTCTGTGTGCGGCTCCAACGCCACGGAGTCTGTGGCCTCCGTGGAGGGGTTGAGCTTCCCGTCCTTGGATGGCGCGATTTGCTCCGGATCTAAGGCCAGAGTAGTTACAGGAGCTATCTCCTGGATCTGGTCCGATGACAGATTTAAGTCATGTTCATCGAGGTGATAGGGAGCGGCTGCCGCGGTCTCGAATCCGTTGAAGATCAATTCTCCACGGATGTCCGCGACGTAGTTCAAGCTCCCGAGTCTGACCTGATGGCCAGGGGCGTAGCTTTCGATCTGCTCCAAATGGCCAAGCGAGTTGGCCCACTGTGCGAAGCTGCCGAACATGAAGATCTGTCCGGGGAGGAAGACTTCCCCCTGGACAGCATCATTGTAGATGATCGAAGGGGCCATCAAACCTCTTGCTGACGGCATAGTGGAACTCTCAATGAAAGCACCAATGTCGGTATCAAAACAGGCGGATCTCGGGTAGGGGGTCCTGTCGGGGATATACCCCACGACGTAAACCGGCCGGAAGTATAACCCGGCCGGACTTGGCAGATTATTTGAGACCCCGCTGACACTTGGCAGTTCACTGGCGACCCGGCGGTTTACGATTCATTGGTAATCCGGCAGGCGGGTCAGAGGAGCGACAAGACCCGGTGGCCCGACTGGCGGTTCATGAAGGCCGGTTCAGCTACGGTGGGTCGGTTTAAGAGGAAAGGCATAAGGAATATTTGTCTTACAAGGAGTTAAGACCTGGACTTGTATCCGGTTTGTATTACAGATAGACTAGTCCTAATCCTAATAGGACTCCACATGTAACCCGCCCCTTCAACATATATAAGGAGGGGCAGGGCTCCCCAAAGAGGGACAAGCTACAAGCAAGAAGAAACAATCTTAGGGCTAGACACAAAGAGGAGAGCCGGTTCTGGCGACTCCTCGTGATGATAATGAGACCTAGCCTCAAACAACATGTAGGGTTTTTACCGGATGATGTTTCCGGGCCCGAAGCTGTCTAAATCCACATGCGGTGTTGCGTCTCTCGATTCCGCTCAACCCCTCTCACGCTACCACATAGATGCGTTGGCCTCGCGACTAAGTCCTGACACTAAGGACATCTACCGTGACAATTCCACGACAGTTGGCGCCCACCGTGGGGCCTGCGCACGATGGTGATGAGTTCTTGAAGGGATCTTTTCAAAGGATCGAGAAATTCGTGATGTGCTGGATGAAGAAGAACCGGCGCATAAGAAGATCATCGTCTCCATGGCAAGCAGTCGAAGGGAGATACGAGATTGAGATTAAAAAAAATTAAATAGGGTTTTGCGTCCGGTTCAGCCGACGCGAGACGATCTGTCTAAACCGACGGGAGATTCACCGAGTTATGCAAGCTGTCAAGTCACAGTTTCCATTGAAGCAGACAAAAAGTTGTCGCTGTCCGATCCGCCGAAGTCCGTAAAATTGCTGCGGCTGGATTTCGAGACTGTTTTGTGTTGCTCGTCCATGAGGATACAAAGATAATCAAGTGGAGATCAAAACTAGTACTGCTATGAGTACCAATTGATGGCTACTGTGGAGGCATCAGACCACCAGGCGATTAGACAAATCACTACACCTGCTGCCGCCAGGCTAGAAGCAGTCTATTTCCTCGTAAGAATCAAATACTACTCTGCGTGGGTCGCTCCGTTTCAAACTGGCCTCCGTGGTCGCTCTGGGTCAAACTGGCCTCCGCCTCTCCGTCCAAGTTGTCGTCGTGCCTCGTCTCATGTCTGAGTGGCGGTCGCGCCTCGTCTCCTGTCTGAGTCGCCGGACACCGACCTTATTTTCGTCGCCGGTCCGAGCGCACCTCGCCTCCCACTCCGCTGTTTTTACCTGGAAACCTCCGTCACCACGTTTGAGCTGGCCACGCCCGGAGCCGCTGAACGCTACTGCTGGAGCAGGCCTCGACCACTGTTTCTAGTACCTGAAATTTTACTGCGATCGCTTATTGCCGAGGCCGGCAGGAATTGTGATTCAACCGCCGAGGCCTCGACCACGATTTCCCCAATTTCAATAATGTCACCTGCGACTACTACTATTAGGCGTGGAGACCGAGGCCCGATAATCAATGCAAAAGTTCCACTGTATATATGAAGGGATCCATAGCAATCATATGGGCGGTGATTAGCGGCTGCGCGTGGTCAGCATCAACAAAATATAGTGGCAGCGGCAGGATCTCTGTTATTCTTTGTCACTACAGCAGTGACGCCCAAGGCCGTGGACAAAGATGTACTTGGGGCGTGTGCCCGCTAGCCTTATTTGATGGGGTACGCACCTGCAGGAGAAATCTGCGGGAGTCAAAGGCCAAAGGGAAAGGAGAATAAGGAAAGGACTATTACTAGTGCATCTCACGGAAGGTCTAGTATTAGTACTATTCAGCAAATGAATTAGCACAGGTCCAAAAGTCTCACAAGGATATGATACCAAAGTTATCTGGCGTGCTGGCTAGGAGCGCGGATGTCGATCTGGATGAGGACAGGCGCCAACCTTTGCGAGCCACACACACAAAAAAAATCAGCCATGCAAGCAATGCTGCTACGTGTGTGGAGCTACTGACTCGGAAGTGCGAGAGCCGTCGGGGCCGTGTTGACCAGCCTGCGGTGTTGAACCGTCAGAGCAATATTGAATCGCCTGTCTGTTTAAGTTGTTTGTGTCGTTTTCAACGGATCATCCGTCAACCAAACAGATCAGGTGATATCCATCTAAATTTATTTTTCTTAACACATATTATTTTATCAAAAACAATTACTCTGGTCTATGATAATTTTCACGGGACCATTATTCCTTACAAAGGTGTCGCATAAAGGGCTGGCCAAAGATTATTTGTGCAAATCGCCGCTCCACTACATCCGCACGCTGCGGATCGACTCATTGTCCGTGTCCACGTTTGTCTCGCCCGGGTCCGGCCGTCTCCAACGCTGTGGCTGATTCTCCGCCCGCGCGGTTTACAATGTCGCGCCGACTCATCTATCCGAAGTCGCCTCGATGTTGCGGTCGCCCTTGCTGTCCGTCTCTCGCGGCTCGGTACATCGACACACCGGCCGCATATGTACGCATGAGCTGTTTATTGGGTATGAGCAAGTCACAGCTTGGGTAGCGGTTTTCTTTCAACAAAATGGAGGCAAATTATCATATACTATCAACCGCCGCCCGCACTAGATGGCTCAATGGGCAGGCGCACAAGTCGCCGCCGCTTCTGATTTGGTTAACTTCAAATCACCAGTTGGAAGGAACCATTGGCGAGATTCTTGACACGGCTCATCTGAGATCATTTATAACCCGCGCAGTCACCTCAACTACGTGGATTCACATCGGGCTATCAACACCGATGATATATGCCGGTTTACATCACGGTCACATATGGAGAGTCTCAAGCTAACTCCTCGAGTCACCTTTGAGACTCGGGGCTCTGATGACATGACTTCGGCAAATCTTGCCGATTTAAGCAAAATTAAGAACCCTAGGACGATGGAGGGAAAGATAACCCGGTCCGGAGGCTCCTGTTATATTGATGAAAACTTAAAAGCCGTCGAGAAAATTTCCGGCTTAGAAAGTATATGACAGTTACAAAATCCAGGCTCAATGAAGAAGTCCGGGTCATCGAGAAAGGATTCGGTTTAAAATCCGGTTTAAGGAAGTCAGTCTCATTGAAGCTCTCAAATATCCGGGTTACAATCCGGTTCAAGGGAAATCTGTTCTCCTGCAAAGCTCTGAAGCTCTCAAATCCGGTTTAAGAAATGTCCGGTTCAAAAAGGAATTAACTTCTCGCAAGTTCGAGTTTAGAGGCTGTCAGAAAATTTCTGGCTGAAAATGAAGATTTCGGTTTAAAATCCGGTTCAAGGGAAAGATGTCTCCCACAAAGCTTTGAAGCTCTCGATATCCGGTTCAAAATCCCGGTTCAAGAAGGATTTTTCTCTTACAATAAGTTAAAAGGTGCCAAAGAGGACCTGCTGCCATGATGCGCGGTTCAAACATGGGTATCATGCCTTATTGGCTTATCATATTATTGATCACTTGGGGGCTTGGTCGTATCCGAACCATAGACACACCTCTTGATCGGCTCAAAGCCACATCATCACTTGGGGGCTTGGTCAGATCCGAACCATAGCCACGCCTCTTGATCGGCCTAGTGCCGCAACATCACTTGGGGGCTTGGTGGGTATCGAACCAATGCAACACCTTTTGATAGGCGAAAGCCACCAGATCACTTGGGGACATGGTCAAGTCTGAACCAGCCACGCCTCTTGATCGGCCTAGGGCCATAGAGTCACTTGGGGGCTTGGTCGAACCCGAACCATTGCCACGCCACTTGATCGGCATGATGCCACGGTTTCAGTTGGGGACCTGGCTGACTTGAACCATGGCTACACCTTATTGGGAGCTTGGTCGTGTCCGACCATGGTAACACCATCTGATCGGCTCAGTAAAGCCTCATTTGCAATGGTTTTATTTTGCCTTTGCTTGAATTCTGTTCTTTTTTGCTAAAGAACTTTTACTTCTGTTGCGTTTTAATCCGGTTCAAACTGTCAATTACAAATTGGCGGAACATGGTCAAATCCTAATCCGGAGACTATCTGCCCGGTTTGATGTTACCATCTTATTATGGAGTAAACCGTTGTTCATTAACCCGGCTTGACTTTCAATTACAAGTTGTCAGTACATGATCAAATCATAATCCGGAGACTATCAGCCCGGTCTGGTTTGACTTCTGAGTCGCCGATATTATATATGGTTAAACCGGTGTTTATCACAACCCGATGCGGTTTTATCATAAACCGCACGAGATGAAAGGAGTTATCATTACTCAAGATTGGGATTATCACCCTTACTACAAAAGTTGGTAAACCTACGATGTGATTCAATGTCACAGGTATGATATACTTCATATTTGATTATTCTTAATTGCAGCCTTGGTTATAAACCCGGGTTATATGTTGGGCATTATGACCCGTCCGGCGGTAAACCGCCAGGACACTTTAAACTTGTTGTATGCAGAAACAGGTTGAATACATCATAATTATAAATCACCGGCGTTTATTAACCCGGCCTGGCTTGGACTATAAATCGCCAGTTTATATTTGGATTGCGCCATTGGAATCATGCGCTTATAAATCATTGGGGTTATATTATCTAAATAGCCAAACTTGGCTAAATGTTTATTATGATATTGAATGAATAAGGTTTTCATACCGGTTTATATTATCTTGAATAGCCAACATGGCTGGCTTTTTATTATGGTTATTAATAACCGATATTATTGAGGTTTTCAAAGTCGCTTTAGCGCAATGGCTATTATTTTATCAAAGGATATGATTTATTCTATAATGGAAGGAATAGTCGAGTCGGTGCAGGCTTACGACCCGGCACTTGGGGGCTACATTATTCAATTTGAGATTACATGCAAGTCTCATGTCACCGCAAGCATGCACCATGACACTTGTGGGCTACCAATTGCTCACATCAACAATTCAAGGTACACAAATTTTGATCTATTATTGAAGGATCCACTTGCCCAGTTGGTAAAGCACAAAGCTCTCAACCTTGTGGACGTGGGTTCAAGCCCCATGATGGGAGTTACATAATATAATGTTTGAAGTATATATAAAGTCCCAGCTCAATATTATCTTACTGAGCCGGCCCTTGGGGGTTACACGTTGCTGTTAAAGTCTACATGATCATATTTTCGAAGTCCCTTCTCATTATTGGCATAATGACCCGGCCCTTGGGGACTATACTGGTTGAAGTTTTTATGAGCATCAGGAAATTACAAGTCCCAGGTTGCTGCAAGCATGACAACCTGGCACTTGGGGGCTACATATGTGGAATACTCAATTCTGACTAGTGATTGAGATAAACAACCTGGATTTCTTCAAGATTGTGACATTCATATTGAAGCAAATCTTAAGCTGTTGATACATTACCTTCTTAAGGTTTGAGGGCTACAAGTGAAGATTGTGACATTCATATTGAAGCAAATATTAAGCTGTTACTACGTTACCTTCTTAAGATTTGAGGGTTACAAGTGATAGGCATATAAGAGGTATATTTTCAAAAGCTGATGTTAACAAACAGTTATGATCCGGTGCCATCAATATTTGTAAACCGGCAAAGTTCTACATTCTTAAACCGGCAAGTTCCATATCTTCAAACCGGTTGAATATCATATGAGTATTTCAGAACCAATATTTCTTAAACCGGTACTTTTGAAGCCGAGTCAAGTGGATTATTCTTCATAATATTTTTCTATGAGAAACCAACGTCAGCAATTTGAGTATGAAGTTGGTTATTGACCCGGATTTTCTAGAAGGAGGAAATGACAAGGACTTAAGGATGATCAGGTGCCGGTTGACAAGAATCCTTAACCCGGAGCACACCCTGTCAAATTTGTTCTTGTGTTTATTTTGCAGCATAAGTTTACCATGGATAAATCCAAGCTAAACTTGGGGGCTAATGTCGGGGATATACCCCGCGACGTAAACCGGCCGGAAGTATAACCCGGCGGACTTGGCAGATTATTTGAGACCTCAGCGACACTTGGCGGTTCACTTTGGCGACCGGCGGTTTACGGTTCATTGGTAATCCGGCAGGCGTGTCAGAGGAGCGACAAGACCCGATGGCCCGACTGGCGGTTCATGAAGGCCGGTTCAGCTACGGTGGGTCGGTTTAAGAGGAAAGGCATAAGGAATATTTGTCTTACAAGGAGTTAAGACCTGGACTTGTATCCGGTTTGTATTACAGATAGACTAGTCCTAATCCTAATAGGACTCCACATGTAACCCGCCCCTTCAACATATATAAGGAGGGCAGGGCTCCCAAAGAGGGACAAGCTACAAGCAAGAAGAAACAATCTTAGGGCTAGACACAAAGAGGAGAGCCGGTTTACTGGCGACTCCTCGTGATGATAATGAGACCTAGCCTCAAACAGCATGTAGGGTTTTTACTGGATGATGTTTCCCGGGGCCCGAAGCTGTCTAAATCCCTGTCTGGTGTTGCGTCTCTCGATTCCGCTCAACCCCTCTCAAGCTACCACATAGATGCGTTGGCCTCGCGACTAAGTCCTGACACTAAGGACATCTGCCGTGACAATTCCGCGACAGGTCCCGCACTTTGCGTCTAGGATCGATGGTAACAGGAGACAGGGGACACGATGTTTACCCAGGTTCGGGCCCTCTCTATGGAGGTAATACCCTACTTCCTGCTTGATTGACCTAGATGAATATGAGTATTACAAGAGTTGATCTACCAGGAGATCATAACCGCTAAACCCTAAAAGTCTAGCCTGTATGACTATGGTAATGACTCTGTCTCCTCCGGACTAAGTCCTCCGATTTATATAGACACCGGGAGGATCTAGGGTTACACCAGGTCGGTTACAAAGAAGGGAATCTACATATTTGGTCACCAAGCTTGCCTTCCATGCCAAGGAGAGTCCTATCCGGACACGGGTGCAGTTTCGGTCTTCGTATCTTCACAACCCATCAGTCCGACCCATGGCTAACAGGCCGGACGCCTAAGGACCCCTTAGTCCAGGACTCCCTCACCAGGCACAAGGCTCCGGAGTAGGTGGCAGCACTCAATGCCGTACGAGCTGCGGCCGAGGTGGCCAGGCTGAGGTCGCACGGGCTGCTGGCCCGCGAACCCACGCTGAGGGCTTCTCACACGAGTTTGTGGTGTGGGCGGCGACGCCACCGCGCACGTGGATCTAGCTTCCGCGGTTCTTCGCCGAGGAGATACCGCCGAGGTGGCCACTTGACTTGTGGCTACAGCACACCGGGTGCTGCAGTCTGGCCACCGGGACGGAGGTCGAGGTCGTCCCCCCGGGAAAAATCTTCATGCCACGTGGATGGGGCGAGGTCGCCTGTGCCTGTCGTGCGGATGGGCCACTCGCCATCCATTTTGAGGACGATGGCGTCGATGAGGAAGGCCACCGCCTGGAGTGCTGCCCTGGAGGAAGCGGCCTGCATGGCGTGGGTGCGGGCACCAAGCCCGCCCCCGATCCCGTCGGCAGCTCCTCCAGCAGCAGCGACCACTCCTGGGAGTCCAGCGAGTCTCCTGAGCCTAGCGAGTCTCCGCAGTCGAGCAACAACAGCTATGTGCCCCCGAGCTCTCACCGTGCCCGGAACGCAGCAGCAGCATCCGCTCGGCGTCGACGATGATATGGATGAGGTTGGTGTCGGCGTCATGTGGCCCAGTGTTGATGATGGTGTCGATAGCAATGCTCGTAGTCGCGTCGATAGTGATGCCCGTAGTCAGGGCTCCTTGAGGTTTTTCCTTCTTTTGTTCCCTGCGAGGAATCGAGACAAACCCCGTGGGGGTATGTAAAGAACTTGTAATGCTTTTGATCCAATTTTTATTACTCCTAGCATAAGTTTGCGGCTGCGCGTCCCGCTTCGGCATTGTTCCCCTTTTTCGTCCTCGTGGTAGCTTAGCACTTTATGCCGGCAGGACCCAGTCCCTAGGCAAGCTTCGGCCGTCGCTGGTATGCCAGGTCGCGATGCCGTGGTCAAGGCCAGGAGTTGAGCGGCCCAAGGTCCGGTAAGAGCTCCTGAGGCACGATGCTCAAGAGTTCCCCTTTGGCGTGCAAGCAGCTTCCTGAAGGCCGAAAAGGAAGGCGGCATTGCTGGAGCAAGGCTGCGAGAATCAAAAATTCCAGACAGCGGACTCATGCTAACACAAATAGGTGACTTATCTTAACGAGCCTGAGGTGATCCCTTTGCGCGGCGCCCGATTGTGCTCTAGAAGTGGTGCTACCAGGTAGGGCTCACACCGGCCTCCCCTTTCCTCGCTCATCTAAGTGCTCTACGTCCTTGGGTCCCGACCCTTGAGCGAGGCTCAGCGGCCGCTGGTATGCCAGGTCGTGATGCCATGGTCAAGGCCAGGGGGTGAGGGCTGGAGAGTCAGTAGGAGCTCCTGAGGCGCGGTGCTCAGGAGCCCCCCTTTAACGCGCAAGCGAATTGCGTAAAAAGGGGCAGCCAACGGAGCCGCTTGTAGTTAAGCTATGGAGGTCCCTGTGGATTAGTTAGAGAGAAGAATATAACTCATAATCGTGTTTGTTGTCCTGCCGCTGATCTTTCCACAAGAAGATGAAGGCACTGAGGATCTGGTGAGGAGACGTGCACGGGGCGGGCCGCGAGCCAGAGCTCGATCTCTCAGATTTATCAGCGTTGCAGGGACGGACCCGAGCACAAACACGGGAGGTGTAGGAGGGGGGTCAGCAATGCGGGAGGCCATGAAGGGCAACAGGCAAGCACGTGATAATGTAAACCATCTTATGGAAAGAGATAACGCTAGTTCTGATAGATGCAAAACGATACATGCCACAAGGACAGACCCACGCGGCCTGGGGATGATGCAACCCGAGGGGAGTCCCCAACGGAGTAAATCAAAGATGCAAAAGGATACATGTCGCAGAGATAGGCCCACGCGATCTGGGGATAATGGAGCCCAAAGGGCGCCCCAACTGAATAAACCGGAAAATGTCACCTCGCACCGTTGCTGAAGAGGTGTTGAAGTAGCTGAAGACGCGTGCTGAAGAAGTTGCTCCTCACAAGCCGCCTGGGTCCTGAACCTCGGGAGGCTCTGGATGCTTAGGGGGCTCGCGAAGAACCGTCACCATCTCTGCCAGGACCTCATGGTGCCTGGCCTCCTGAGCCGCCAGAACACTTCGCAGGCGACGCCGGAAGGTAACAGTCGTGTTTGGTAGACCAAAAGGCATGCGAACGTAGCTGTGAGGGGGGCCTCACACCGACCGACGTGCGATGGCCAGAAGCGCTCCTGGGATGCAACTCTGTTGAGCCCTGGAATGTTGACGCAGACGCGCAGCTCGTTGTCGTCGCCAGGACAAGGAGCCGCGAGAGGTGGTGGGCGGCGATCGCCGCGCATGGCTCTCGCCTCTTGAAGCTCCTCGGTTGCCTTGGTGATGAACTCCCGAGCACCTGGCACCCTGTGCCTTGTGCCCTCGTGAGGGAAGCGTGCGATGAAGCATGCCTCCATGTGGTGCCCGAGCGCCTCCCTCGTCACATTGGCTAAGGCAGAGGCTCTCGAGAAGAGAGCCCCCGAGCCCAGCCTGTGGAGGCCGCCGGGTGCGCCTTCCTATGCGAGAGAGGGAGGCGCCCCATCCGTGGGCGGAGGTCCTGAGGTGGTGCTATTGGAGACACCGCTCTCGTGAGGCTCTTGGCGGAGCTGCTACTTCTTCTTCTTAGGGACAACCTCAGGAGGGTAGACGGTGCCTTCATTGTCTGGGTCCTCGACCGCTGCAGCCTGGTAGGCACGCTCGAGAGAGCACACCGCATCCTTCTCGTTGCAGGTGATCGTGATGATGTCTTCGTTCCCTGGCATCTTGAGAACATTGTAACCATGATGAGTCACTGCGATGAACTTGGCCAGGGCTGCATATCCAAGGATGGCATTGTACGGAAGGCAGATGTGGGCGACGTCGAAGTCAATGAGCTCGGTGCGGTAGTTGTCGAGCAGGCCAAAGGTGATAGGGAGGCGGATCTGCCCTATCGGGGTGGTGGAGTCGTCTGTCACTCCTGAGAATGGCTTGGTGGGCTGCACCTGATCATAGGGCACCTGGAGGCGGTCGAATGTCTCAATGGAAAGAACATTGAGCCCCGCACCGCCATGGATGAGGGTCTTGGTGACGAGGACATTGCTGATGACGGGTGAGCAAAGCATCGGGAGGGCGCCGGCAGTTGCCGCGCACTTGAGCTGGTCGGACGAGCTGAACATGATGGCGCACTTGGACCACCTGAGCGAACGTGTGGCCTCAGGCCTGGGGAGGGCTGCGTTCACCTCACGGGCGAACTGCTTGAAGATGCATTGAGAGGCTGAGGCCTGAGCGCCGCCAGGATGCAGGCGATGGCGCGAGGCTCCAGGAAGCCCCCAGCCCCCTCGTCCTGGTGGTGGTCATCATTCCTTCTTGGTGGTGGTGGCGGCAGCAGAGGAAGGCCTGCGTTGCCCTGACGACGGTCGCGCCCTCGCGAGGTTGGCCCTGCCAGTGGTCCTCACAAGGCTGGTCGCGACACTCCTAGTGGGTGCCACGGTCGTCCAAGCGTCCTCCACTTCGGCCTCCTCCGCGGACGTAGCCTCGATCACTGCGCTCGGGGCCTCGACCGAAGCGCCTGTCACGGATAGCCTTCAGCTCCTGATACTCATTAGTGATGTGGCTATGTACGTTGTGGAAGACGCAGAACGGATGGCTGCCCTTGGATGACTCTGGGTGGTCGCAGCCGCTCTTCATCTCTGGTTCAGCCGCGAGCACGGCCGCCCCCTTGTGCTTCACATCCTTGGCCTTGGCCTTCTTGTCTTCCGGGTCGGGCGCTGGTAGCTCGAGGAAGGAGAGACGTCCTTCCTCAGCTCTCGCACACTTGGTCGCCATGTTGAACATCTCCAGAGCCGTGCGCAGGTCCTCATGTATGGTGAGCTCCTCCTTCATCCTGACATCGCGGACGTCATCGGAAAATGCTGATATGATGGCTTCGTCCGATACCTTGGGGATCTTGAGGCGAACGTTGTTGAAGCGCTGGATGTACTTCTGCTGGGTTTCCCCCGGATGCTGCTTGATGCGCCGCAGGTCACCCGCGGCAGGCGGGCGGTCGCGGTGCCGTGGAAGTTGGTGATGAAACGCACGCGCATCTCGCCCTAGGAGGAGATCGATCCCACGGGCAGGTTCCGGAGCCACGAGCGCATCCCATCCTTGAGAGCCATGGGAAACCAGTTCGCCATGACCTTCTCGTTGCCATTGGACGCCTTGATGCTCAGCTCGTAGAGTTGTAGGAACTCCGCAGGGTCGGGGGTATCATCGTAGCACAGAGGCAGGTTAGGCTTGAACTTCCCCGGCCAGACAACGATGCGTAGCTCAGGAGAAGGCTCGGCAGACAGCGGTGGTCACGGGAGCCTGGCATGGAGGTGGAGCCTGATCTTGGTGCTCACGTGCCACCACCGCAGGCGGCGCGTAGTCTTGACGCGGTGGTGCAGGGACCGCTGGAGCATCTTCTTGTGGCCGCTGGACCTCCTGGCAGCTTTCTTCTTCACGTGCGGCGCCCTGCACGGCGGGTCATGCCATGGGACAGCGCGCCTTGGTCCGAGGGCGACGTCTTGACGGGGAGGTTGTGGAGGCGCACCATGGGCTACGTCGCCCGCGGCAGGCGGTAGGCAAGGTAGTGGGAGGGACGGTGCAGGCGAGCCCCCAGCGGCACTGACAAGCTCGGAGATGCGGTCCAGCTTGTCTTCGTAGAAGTCGTCGAACAGGCGGTTGCGCAGGAGCTCGCGCGCCATGAGCAGCGCAGCCTGCGCGTCCGCCGGCCCACGACGAGCGTCAGACGATGAAGCAGTCGGAGTCAGCGACCGAGTGGCCGTGCGCCCATCACGCCGCACGGAGGGGTGCAATGATGAAGCTTGCTGCTTGTGCCCCGCCGGGCCGGTGGCGGCATTGGCAGCAGGCGATGGAGAACGATGGGGAGGCCCACCGACGGGCGCCATCTGGGTGATGCAAGCGGCGAGGGGGGCCGATGCTCAGCACGGGCTCGGCGGGCGTCGGCCATGGAAGCGGTGGAGCGGCGGCGGGTCGACCGACGGAAGAGAGGCTCTGACGCACCCCTACCTGGCGCATCAAATGTCGGATTCAGGGTTCCGTAGACCCTTGAGAGGTTCGAACTCTAGGGTGCGTGCAAAGAACTCGTCCTCCCCAGTCAGCCTGCTTACTGAATCCATGGCCTAGCTCCACGAACCCCACGAACAAGAGACACAACAATTTATCCTGGTTCAGGCCACCTTGCGGTGTAATACCCTACTCCAACTTTGTGGTGGATTGCCTCGAGGGGCTGAGGATGAACTAGTACAGTGGTTGAACAGCCTCAGGAGGTGAGGTGTTCTTGAGCTCGATGAGCTAGTGGATGAGAGGATGATCTGAATGATCCGTCCCCTTTCTATGGTGGTGGCTAAGTCCTATTTACAGTGGCCTTGGTCCTCTCCCCAAATGTTGGCAGGAAGGGATCCCACAATGGCCAAATTTTAAGGGAGACAACTAGTACAAGTTATACTAACAAAAGTGCTCTTCGCCTGCAAAAGCCTCTGGTGGTGACGCTGCAGTGGGCTCCGCAATGACCTCTATCCCGGCGGGCTTGTTCTTGTTGCACCGATATGGAAACCTTTGCTTGATTCCTTGGGACCCCGTGCCTGCGCTTTCCTCCTTAGCGCCAAAGAGGAAACTGGTATACTGCGCCCTAGCCTTGGTCGTCACGGCTCACGTCATATGAACCTCATGAGGTGCACCTTGCATAGATATTTCCGCTCCTCGGGAGCCAGCCTAGTCAGGCCGCCCTCAGGGAGGTCTTGGTGTCGTTCGCCTCACGAGGCTTGGCCCCTCGCGAGGGTCTTGGGTTGTTGTTCCTGAAACTGGGCCGTACCGGGCCGTTGACGGAGCCACGCCGTGGGCCGCCGGCAGGCAAGTATGGGTACCCTCGTTCTCAGGACGCCGACACCAATCACTCGCAACTCCATGGGCATTGCTATCTGGCATCCACTTTAGAATCTGGTCCCTGGCGGAGTTGATGTTCAGTGGGATGATGTTCGCCGGCAGTTCGAATAATCCAGGGCTGTCGAACAACTGATCGCACAACTAGGCATGGCCATATACCGATAGGTTATTGACTAGGCCAAGGAGCAATCTCATCCTGTCAGCAGCATCTCCATAATCCCAGACAAATATGTCCCTCTTCTGCAATGGCGCAATTCGACGAAGAAGAAAATCGGCCCCGACATGCTCAACAGTCAGCCCGGCAGCCTTTGTACGGGTGATCCTGTTTAGCGTCAGGCGGAGACTATCCTCGCTGATGCCAAACGCTCTCCAGTTATTGCCACACTCAAGGCATTTTGTCCGTGCCTGGCAGAAATCCGGGGCCTTCTTGTTCTGAATCCAACACAAATCTCCCCTCCACTCCTCCTACCTCCTGCGTTGTTGGCCGGAGATGTAATCCCAGTTCTCCCTTGGCACTACCCGTGGCATCCATCTTATATTCCATGAGTGGTCGCTTTTGTTCTCCACCCGCGGGATGAAGTAGTGCCTGAAAAGATCAACATTGGGGGCAAAACAGCCCGGCAAGGCCTGCCGGGCACGCGGTGATGTGACATTGAGCGGCGCATTCAACGCGCTCAGTCAGCCTGCAGAGTTAGGTATGATAGCACTGTTTGCTATCTAATCAATATGTAAAGACTGATTTGCCACTGTGGTGACCCCTTCATCTATAAAAGGAGTCCCATAGCAACTGTAGAAGGGATTATTTGGACTCTCACACATTCATACGCGTGTAGCCACTCTCTCCCCGAGGCAACCCTACTGGGCAAGAGCATCGCATTTTACACCATTATCCACTGTCGATCCACCAAAGCAGGAGTTGGGTTTGACACCTCGCGGCTGCTCAAACCTGGGTAAAACTGCCCATGTGATCTCCTCTGTGTTGTGCTACACTTGTCCGCTCTTTGTGGAACGTGCCCGTCCCCCCGCCGAATCAAAAGGGGCTCATGGCCCCGCAATGTATTTATTTTAATATATGATAAAAGATAGACCTGGGGGCCATAGTTTTCACTAGAGGCTTCTCTCTTGAAAATAGCATACGGTGGGTAAACAAATTACTGTTGGGCAATTGATAGAAAAGCAAATAATTAGGTTGATATCCAAGGTAATGATCATATATAGGCATCACCTCCGAGACAAGTAGACCAAAACGATTTTGTATCTACTATTATTACTCCACACATCGACCGCTATCCAGCATGCATCTAGTGTATTAAGTAAGAAAAAACAGAGTAACGCCTCAACCAAGAGGACATGATGTAGACAAGATAAACTCACGTGTGAATAAACCCCATGTTTTTACCCTTAATAGCAACAATACATATGTGTCATGGCCCCTTCTGTAACTGGGATTGAGCACGCAAGATCAAACCCATTATAAAGCACCTCTCCCATTGCTAGAAAAATCAATCTGGTTGGCCAAACCAAGTCAATAGATTGGAGAGAAATACGAAGCTATAGTAATCATGCATAAAGTAGTTCAAAGAAAGCTCAAATAATATTCATGGATAGATTTATTCATAAACTCACAATTCATCGGATCCCAACAAACACACCACAAAAAGTCATTACATCGAATAAATCTCCAAGAACATCAAGGAGAACATTGTACTCAATATCAAAGAGAGACAGAAGAAGCCATCTAGCTACAAAATATGGACCCATAGGTCTGTGTTAAACTACTCATGCATCATCGGATGGGTAGCAAGGTTGATGTAGAGCCCCTCCGTGATCGATTCCCTCTCCGATAGTGTACCGAAGAACGCCTCCAGATGGTATCTCGTGGTTCTAGAACTTGCAGTGGAGGAAAAACTATTTCGGGTGTCTCTCTGATGTCAGGGGAAATTTTGAGTATTCATAGAGGCAGAATTAGGGTTGGATGTGCCATGAGGGGCCCACAAGCCTGGGAGGCGTGCCCCCCCCCCCCCGGGACGCGCCCATAGGGCTTGTCGGTCCCTCGTGGCTGTACTGGCCTTCTCCTGAACCTTCTGGGGTCTCTTCTGGTCAAGAAAAAAGTAATCCAAAGTTTTTTCTCCATTTGGACTTTGTTCGATATTGATTTTCTGAAAAGCCAAAAACATGCAAAACATAGCAAATAGCACTAGACAGTAAGTTATTAGGTTTCAAAAAAATATACATAATTACATATAATGACACATAAAATATCCAAGATTGATACTATAATAGCATGGAACAATCAAAAATTATAGATACGTATCAGAATCATCATATAATGCAACCTATCACATTCGTCATATAATATTTTCTTTTGCAGCATGGATATTTAGACTTGAATGATTCAAAGCAATAGTCTATAATTTGACATGAAAGCATCAATACTCAAGTTTACCAACAAGCAACAATGTCTTTCAAAATACCCCTAGTCCATTATGCTCAGTCATTGATCCATTCATGAATCACACTCAGCATTAGCTACATCCAATGCACAAGTATGACAATAGTGTTCTCTACTTGGTGCTTTATAAGCGAAGATGAAGACTCAAATATTTTTTTGCATGAAAGTAAATAGATAGTCCCTTCGTAGAGGGAAGTAGAGATTTGCGGAGGTGCTAGAGCTCAAAGTTCAAAATAGAGATAAAATTGTTTTTGAGATAGGCATGCGTTTCCTGTCAACGAAAACAACCGAGAAATCCCAATATATACAATGCTAGAGAAATTATAGGCGGTTCCCAAGAAGAAAGTAAAGTTTATTTCCTTTCCACCATTCTTTCACAATCCATGGCTAGCCGTATCCACCGGTGCCTTTCATACCAACATTTTCCAAGGAATTTATTATTGATTACTTTTTTATTTCGGGACTGGGCATCCCTATTACCTTTCACACTCTCGTGCAATGACAAGTGAATAAACACTCATCGTGAGAATAAAATACCTAGCATGGAAAATATTCGCCACCCCCTGCCACTTCATGAGCGGTACGGGCACAACAAACAGATTTTTTTGAATGATTAGAGTTGGCACATGCAAATTTACTTGGAACGGCATGTAAATACCACATCTAGGTAGGTATGGTGGACCCATTTGGCACAAGTTTAGGTTTAAGAAATTGGATGCACAAGCAGTATTTCAGCTTAGTACAAATGGATTGAGAAGCGACCAACCAAAAAACTAAAACTGTAAGTATTATCTATATGTAAGTTTTTATTATATCCCTCTTGGATATTCATCACCTTAGGACTAAATTCATATCTTGTGCAAAGTACCATCACTATTATCAACTGTCAAAAAGATATAAGTGAAGCTTGAGAATGCACATATTTCTATAAAATCTTATCAACTCTCAAAATAATATAAGTGAAGCATGAGAGTGTATGTATTTCTTTAAAATATAACCTCCTCCATCCTCAAAAAGATATAAGTGCAGCACTAGAGCAACTGCGTAGCTCGAAAGATTTAAGTGAAGCACATAGAGTATTCTAGCAAATCATGATAGCATGTGGCTCTCTCAAATAAGTGTGTTCGGTAAGGATGATTGTGACATACTAAAAATGAAACAAATCAAAGACTCATATAATATGCAACACTCCAAGTAAAACTCGTGATATGTGACGAATAAAAATATAGATCCAAGTAAAATTACCGATGGTTTGTAGAAGAAAGAGGGGATGCCTTCCGGGGCATCCCCAATCTTTGTTCCTCGGGATGCCTCGGGCATCCCCAAACATAGGCTCTTGCCACTCCTTATTCCTTCATCCATTGTGATCTCACCAAAACTTGAAAACTTCAATTACACAAAACTCAACAAAACTTCGTGAGATCCGTTATTATAATAAAGCAAATCACTACTTTAAGTACCGTTGCAAACCCATTCATATTTTATTTTTGCATTACAGCTACTGTATTCTAACTTCTCCATGGCTTATCCCCCGATACAATCCATAGTTTCATCAAAACAAGCAAAACAATGCATCAAAAACAGAAACTGTCAAAAACATAATAGTCTGTAGCAATCTGAACATTCACACTACTTCTATAACTCCGAAAATTCTGAAAACTTAGGACAATATGGGCAATTTGTGTATCAATCATGTGTAAAAAGTTTAGAATTTTATCATGCTCTAGCAAATTTTAACAATTCTACTATTGGATGCAAAAGTTTCCGTTTATGCATGGAATCAAAGCAAGTATCACCCAAATCATCCCAAAGGCTTTGCTTGGCACAAACACTAATTTAAACACTAAAACACAATCATAATAGTAGCATAATTGTGTGCTTATTGAAAAACAGAAAAGAAACAAAAATGAAAGGATAACTATTGGGTTGCCTCCCAACTAGCGCTATTGTTCTATGCCCCTAGCAACGCATAATGCATAGTTTCAAGTATTGTCATCTTTCATCTCATTTTCTAAGGGTGTGTTACCATCAGGAGGCTTTTCAAAGGTAATATGAAACACATCATCCATAAATACTTTAGCATTAGAAGTTGGTCCATCCGCAAATCCCCCTTGATTACCGGCTACAATCCAAGAGTATTCACTATTAACACTACTTAAATCTTGTTGGATCATATTCAAAGGAGGGACTTCCTTTTTTAGTATTCTCATCAAATATGTGGTCATTGCATAACAAATACCTCAACAAGTAATGTCTATTGTAAAGGATCTCATCTATGAGGAGGATTTTTTATCACAGGCAACTCATAAAAGAATCTTTGCAAAGTAGGATAAGTGCATATAAACCTTCTCTCAAGTTTAAGAACAAGTGCGGAAATAGCCTCAACATTATTTTTGGTTATTTTAAGTACAGGAGCATCATCACAAGTCAAACTTCCAATGCAATTAAAGAAATCTTGGATGATGCCTTTTCCTATAACATTCCCTTGGCCCAACACAAAAGTTTTAGCATCATGATTAGTAGAACTTCCAATTTTAGGAGTTCCGCAATCATCCATTCCTGCCATGCTAAAATCACTCATGGTAATAGTTTCAAATGAGCAAACAGGAAAACACGCAAAAAGGCAAACGAAACATGTTTTTTGTATTTTAGTAAAACTTTTTAGAAGTGGGGGAGATGAAGATGTGAGGCAAATGGAAAATAATGTAAATGAAAGGAGATGAAAGTTTATGCAAAGGTACTTGATAATTGTTGACTATGTCTCCCCAGCAATGGCGCCATAAATTTTTGCTACTACTTGTGATGTACATTGGGATTTCCCCAAAGAGGAGAGGATGATGCAGTACAGTAGAGATAAGTATTTCCCTGAGTTAAGAACCAAGGTTATCAATCCAGTAGGAGAACCAAGCAACAACTCGATAGTGACACCTACACACAAACAACAAATCTTTCCAACCCAAGTAAACAAGGGTTTTCAATCCCTTGACGATTACGAGCAAGAATAAATTGTATGGTATTTGATAGATAGATCTGAAAAAAATAAAAAGTAAAACAAATAAAATAAAAATGCAGAAAAATATTTTTGGTTTTAATATATGATAAAAGATATACCCGGAGCCATAGTTTTCACTAGAGGCTTCTCTTTTGAAAATAGCATATGGTGGGTAAAAAAATTACTATTGGGCAATTGATAGGAGAGCAAATAATTATGATGATATCCAAGGCAATGATCATATAGGCATCACGCCCGAGACAAGTAGACCCAAATGAGTCTGGATCTACTACTATTACTCTACTCATCGACAGCTATCCAGCATGCATCTAGTGTATTAAGTTTATGAAAAAACGGAGTAACGCCTTAAGCAAGATAACATGCTGCACACAAGAGAAACTCATGTATAAAAAACCCCCATATTTTTACCCTTAATAGCAACCACACATACGTGGCATGTACCCTTCTCTCACTAGGATTGAGCATTGTAAGATCAAACCCATTACAAACCACCTCTCCCATGGTGAGAAGAATCAATCCAGTTGGCCAACCCAAATCAATAGACCGGAGAGTAATACAAACTATAGTAATCATGCATAAAGAAGTTTAGAGAAAACTAAAAAATATTATGTCGAATTCAGGGCTCCGCAGACACAAGAAAGGTTCAAACTATGGGGTGTGTGTGAAGAACTCAACCTATGCAGCCTACCAGCCCGTTGCCCCATGACCTAGCTCGATTTGCTCAAACAAGGAAGGAGACGAACACAATGGTTTACCCAGGTTCGGGCCACCTTGCTGTGTAAGACCCTACTCCTGCTTTATGGTTGATTGGCCTCACCAGGGGCTGAGGATGAACTAGTACAAGGAATGAACAACCTTGTGAGGTCTGTCGATGAGAGAGTGAGTCGTCCCCTCTATGGTGCTGGCTAACCTATATTTATAGTGGCCTCGGTCCTCTTCCCCGAAAAACCGGTGGGAAGGGATTCCACAGTGGCCAATTTGAAAGGGGAAAAGTAGTACCGCGTTGTCAAAGTACATGACCCAGCCATCGGGCGCCTCGTCTCAAGGCACGAGGGAGCGATCTTCACCCAATCCCCGGCCAGGGGCGTCAGTCCATTCCACCACAAAGTCAGCGAGGGTCATGCTCTTGATGACCCTGGTGGTGCTGAACTCTAGCCTAAAAGCTTGCAGCTTGATGTTCCATTCCCAACCCGGTATTGGGGCTACGGAGTACCTTCTCCAGGGGGTACACAGAGACGACCTTCATGGGATGGCCCTCGAAGTAGTGTCATAGTTTCCTGGAGGTGATACGTCTCTATCGTATCTACTTTTCCAAACACTTTTGACCTTGTTTTGGACTCTAACTTGCATGATTTGAATGGAACTAACCTGGACTGACGCTATTTTCAGCTGAATTGCCATGGTGTTATTTTTGCACAGAAATAAAAGTTCTCGGAATGACCTAAACTTCACGGAGAATATTTTTGGAATATATAAAAAATACTGGCGAAAGAATCAAGGCCAAGGGACCCACACCCTGTCCATGAGGGTGGGGGCGCGCCCACCCCCTGCGGCGCGCCCCCTGCCTCATGGGCCCCATGGACCTCCACCAACCTCAACTCCAACTCTATATATTCACGTTCGGGGAGAAAAAAATCAGAGATAAGGATTCATCGTGTTTTACGATACGGAGCCGCCGCCAAGCCCTAATCTCTCCCGGGAGGGCTGATCTGGAGTCCTTTCGGGGCTCCGGAGAGGGGAATCTGTCGCCGTCGTCATCATCAACCTTCCTCCATCACCAATTTCATGATGTTCACCGCCGTGCATGAGTAATTCCATTGTAGGCTTGCTGGACAGTGATGGGTTGGATGAGATTTACCATGTAATCGAGTTAGCTTTGGTAGGGTTTGATCCCTAGTATCCACTATGTTCTGAGATTGATGTTGCTATGACTTTGCTATGCTTAATGCTTGTCACTAGGGCCTGAGTGCCATGATTTCAGATCTGAACCTATTATGCTTTCATGAATATATGTGAGTTCTTGATCCTATCTTGCAATTCTATAGTCACCTATTATGTGTTATGATCCGCTAACCCCGAAGTGACAGTAATCAGGATACTTACCGGTGATGACCGTAGTTTGAGGAGTTCATGTATTCACTAAATGTTAATGCTTTGGTCCGGTACTCTATTAAAAGGAGGCCTTAATATCCCTTAGTTTCCAATAGGACCCCGCTGCCACGGGATGGTAGGACAAAAGATGACATGCAAGTTCTTTCCCATAAGCACGTATGAGTATATTCAGAATACATGCCTACATTACATTGATGAACTGGAGCTAGGTCTGTGTCACCCTATGTTATAACTATTGCATGAGGAATCGCATCCGGAATAATTCTCCATCACCGATCCAATGCCTACGAGCTTATCACATATTGATCTTTGCTTAGTTACTTTACCGTTGCCACTGTTACAATTACTACAAAACTGCTACTGTTACTTTTGCTACCATTACCATTACTTCCATACTACTTTGCTACTAAATACTTTGCTGCAGATATTAAGTTATCCATGTGTGGTTGAATTGACAACTCAACTGCTAATACTTGAGAATATTCTTTGGCTCCCCTTGTGTCGAATCAATAAATTTGGGTTGAATAATCTACCCTCGAAAACTGTTGCGATCCCCTATACTTGTGGGTTATCAAAACTATTTTCTGGCGCCGTTGCCGGGGAGCATAGATCTATTCTTTGAGTCACTTGGGATTTATATCTGCTAATCACTATGAGGAACTTGAATGACGAAAAAACCAAGATTTATCCCTCAACTACGAGGGGAGGTAAGGAACTGCCGTCTAGCTCTGCAATTGATTCTCCTTCTATTTTGAGTAAACTTGCGACACCTAAACCTGCTTCTGCTATTAATTCTGATATGTCGCATGTTATTGATGATGCCACTTCTGCTATGCATGATGCTTATGATGAAACTACTTCTATGCTTGATACTACTGTGCCATTAGGTGAATTTCTTGATGAACAACTTGCTAGGGCTAGAAAGAATGAAATTATTGAAACTGATAATATTGATGAAAGTGATGATGAAGATTCTCCCCCTAGATGTGAATTACTGTTGTGCACGAGGATTATGTTATGGATGAAGAAACTGCTAGAGACTTTCTTGCTTGCAATGATAGATATGATCTTAAGCAATTAT
Source organism: Aegilops bicornis (assembly GCA_021605145.1). Classification (NCBI taxonomy): domain Eukaryota; kingdom Viridiplantae; phylum Streptophyta; class Magnoliopsida; order Poales; family Poaceae; genus Aegilops; species Aegilops bicornis. Next base: position 276,999,438 of record CM038672.1, read on the forward strand.
TAGCTAAGCTGAAAGAAAAATCTTTGAATGCTAGAATGAAATATGACCCTGCTTTTGTTACTTCACCTATTTGTATTTTTGATAAGGATTATGATTTCTCTGTCGAACCTGAGATAATTACTTTGGTTGAATCTGATCCTTTTTATGGCTATGAATCTGAAACTGTTGTGGCACATCTTAATAAATTAAATGATATAGCCACCCTATTCACTAATGATGAGAAAGCTCGTTACTACTATATCCTTAAATTATTTCCAATCTCATTAAAGGGTGATGCTAAAACATGGTTTAAATTCTCTTGATCCTGGTTGTGTGCGTAGTCCCAGGATACAATTTATTACTTCTCTGCTAAATATTTCCCCGCTCATAAGAAACAAGCTGCCTTAAGGGAAATATATAATTTTGTGCAAATTGAAGAAGAGAGTCTCCCGCAAGCTTGGGGGAGGCTTCTCCAATTACTTAATGATTTGCCTGATCATCCTCTCAAGAAGAATGAAATACTTGATATCTTTTGTAATGGACTAACTGATGCTTCCAGAGACCACCTGGATAGTTGTGCTGGTTGTGTTTTCAGGGAAAGAACTGTTGATCAAGCTGAATTGCTACTGAATATATGTTGACTAATGAAAATAATTGGCACTTGCTGAACCAACTCCTAAGCCAACTCCGAAGAAAAGGGGTATTCTATTTCTCAGTCCTGAAGATATGCAAGAGGCAAAGAAATCTATGACAGAAAAGGGTATTAAAGCTGAAGATGTTAAGAATTTACCACCTATTAAATAAATACATGGTCTTGATAACCCGACACAGGTAGTAAAGGTAAATTCTCTCTATAGATTTCATGAAGGTGATATTCCTCATTATAAGTCTGCTAGCCAATGCTTAGATGACTTTGATAATTTTATTGTTAAACAAGAAAACTTCAATGCTTATGTTGGTAGACAATTGAAACGTAATGCTTATATGATTGAACACTTGAGTGATTATATATCTAGAGTTAAAGGTGAACTTAAACTCATTAGTGAACATGCTTCTATGGTTACCACACAAGTAGAACAAGTTCTTAAAGCTCGAAACAATTTGCTCAATGAATTAAATAATAAGAAAAATGATAATGTTGTTAGAGTTGTGACTAGAGGGGGTAAAATGACTCAGGAACCTTTGTATCCTGAAGGTCACCCTAAGAGAATTGAGCAAAATTCTCAGAGAACTAATGTTGATACGCCTAGTCCTTCTAAGAGGAAGAAAAAGAAAAAACGATAGGACTTTGCATGCTTCTAGTGAACCTCTTGTTGTCACACCCGAGAATCCCAATGATATTTCTATTTCTGATACTGAAACACAATCTGCTAATGAACATGAACCTAGTGATAATATCAATGATGATGTTCATGAAGATGCTCAACCTAGCAATAACAATGATGTAGAGATTGAACCTGTTGTTGATCTTGATAACCCACAATCAAAGAATCAATGTTATGATAAGAGAGACTTCGTTGATAGGAAGCACGATAAAGAAAGAGAACCATGAGTTCAGAAACCCATGCCTTTTCCTGCTAAACCATCCAAGAAAAAGGATGATGAGGATTTTGAGCACTTTGCTGAAATGATTAGACATATCTTTTTACGTATGCATTTGACTGATATGCTTAAAATGAATCTGTATGCTAAGTATATGAAAGAAATTGTTACAAATAAAAGAAAGATACCAGAAGCTGAAATTTCCACCATGCTTGCTAATTATACTTTTAAGGGTGGAATACCAAATAAACTTGGAGATCCAGGAGTACCAACTATACCTTGCTCCATTAAAACAAACTATGTTAAAACGGCTTTATGTGATCTTGGAGCCGGTGTTAGTGTTATGCCTCTCTCGTTATATCGTAGACTTGATTTGAATAAGTTGACACCTACTGAAATATCTTTGCAAATGGCCGATAAATCAACTTCTATACCTATCGGTATTTGTGAGGATGTGCCTCTTGTGGTTGCAAACTTTACTATTTTAACGCACTTTGTTATTCTTGATATTCCCGAGGACGATAGTATGTCGATTATCCTTGGTAGACCCTTTTTGAATACTGCAGGGGCTGTTATTGATTGCAACAAAGGCAATGTCACTTTTCATGTTAATGGTAATGAGCATACGGTACACTCTCCGAGGAAACAACCTCAAGTCCACAGTATCAATTCTATTGGAAAAATTCCAACGATTACTATTGGAGGTTTTGAATTTCCTCTTCCTACTGTCAAGAAGAAATATGATATTCTTATTGTTGGGGACGTGCATATCCCCTTTGAGTTAACCTAGTGCTATTCGAAAATTCTCTGGTTTCATGCGATTCGGAAAGAGTTTGTTAACAAGACTTGATCAACCTTGTTAGTGGATTCCTTTTGATGAGCATGAGATGGATGAAGTTAGAAAGCACAACCTTATATACCCTCCTTTTACTTTCTATTATTTAGATTAAATAAAGCAAAAATAGTATTTTATGTCTGTTTTCTGAATTATCCTTGCAATAAAAAAATAGCCCGAAAATAGAAGTTCTCCAAATGCCCTGAAATTTAAATATGACTTTTTTCTATAATATTTAAGAATATTTGGCACTGAGAAGACATCAGGGGGAGCCAGCACCTGGCCACAAGGGTCCAGGGCGCGCCCACCCCCCTGGGCGCACCCCCTGCCTCATGGGCCCCACGTGGCCCCCCTCCACTTATTCCAGCACCCACACACTCCTTCTTCCTCCCGAAAAAATCATCCACCAGCTCAAGCACGAGTTCTAGCTCATCTTGCTGCCATTTTCGATCTCCTTGCTCAAAGCTCCATTCACAAAACTGCTTTGGGGGATTGTTCTTCGGTATGTGACTCCTCCAATGGTCCAATTAGTTTTTGTTCTAGTGCTTTATTTATTGCAAATTTTTGCTGCTTAGGTGACTCTGTTCTTGAGCTTGCATGTCAAATTTATTTGGTCCCAAGTAGTTCTAATGTATGATATAGTATCTAGGCACTTGTAGGAGTAGTTGCTATCATTTTTGTTGAGTTCGGTTCACTTTTATTTTGAGTTACAAAAAATTCCAGAAATTTTCAGAAAATGATGAAGAGATTATTGAGGGGCTCTTCGAGCCAAAGCTTGAAGGATAAGCAAATTGAAGAGGATAAGAAACCCAAATATAATCTCCCTCGCACCGCAGAGGTTCTGCCGTGTGAAAGGCCTTGTGATGAGTTCTTGAGAGCAGCAGGGATTCATGATGATTTTTAATATTTGGCTGAGAATGCGGGCCTCACTGACTTCCTCCGCGACCAGCTCGAACAATATCTCCTACTCACTAATATTTTTGTGCCAAATTTTCATTTCCATGCTAGGAGGTCACCACCTTCGGTGGATTTTTATTTATATGATGAGTATAGGGAGATGCCCCTTTATGATTTTTGTGAGGTTTGCAAGTTTCCTTTTGAGGGCAGCGTCGAGGAACCATATCCTAGGGATGTGGCGGGATTTATTCATATGATTGCTGTAGGGGAAACAAGAAAAGTGTTAGAAGCAAGAACTACTAGCATACATTTCCCTGTTCCACGTTATTATGCAATATTTGCTAGTAGATGTTTGATTGGCCGCGGGAACAGTGGGGGCCTCAGTGCTCCTGACCTCACCATTTTGTGCCATGCTTTACTCCGTGATAGAACTTTCAGTTTAGGTGCTATGGTTGCTAAACGGTTGAGTCTAAACCATACAAAGGGCCCAATTTTTGGAGGTATCTTTGCTTCACGTCTTGCTAAATATTTTGAGATACCTATTAGACACTATGAGAGAGAAGAAAAGTTGTTGCCCCCTATTTTCTTATACTATAAAAGTATGGTAGCACATGATTTTATTTGCGATGACAAGGAGAAGAGACTCATTTATAACCTGGTATTCAGTGGAAGGACTTGTCAGATTATTACCCTGCCTGCACCTTCTTTGTTTAACATTTACTTAGGCACATACATCGTCCTGCCCGATGACATTTATGCATATTGGGAGCGAACACGATCCCTAGAGCCTGAGCCTGAGCCATCTCCTAACCAATATCAGGAGCCTATTTATCAGTGGGATCCGGAGGAGCTCGCTAACCAGTGGCACCCCGAGGATCCTCCTCAGTACACTGGAGAGGACCATTTTGATCCATGGGCATAGACCAACTTAGGCCAAAAGCCTAAGCTTGGGGGAGTACGTATTTCTCACCGACATTACATTCATGTTCACACACTCATTCTAGTTATCGGTGCTCATACTTTTTCATTGTAATATCCATGCTAGTTTATTTTCTGTTTTAAGCCTTCTTCTTGTGTGTTTGAAAAACCTTAAGAGAAACCCAAAAAAAATTTAGTGTAGCTTTTAGTTAGTTTACTTTCCATGCTTGTAGTAGTAGTAATCAAAAGAAAATCCAAAAATATTTCTCGTTCTTCTTTTGCTTGTTGGGAGCTTTCCCATATAAATAGTTTTATTTCTTTTCTTTTCTTTGGGGGTCAAGAGGAGAAGACCATAATGAAAATGTTGAAGTGGCTCTCATATGCATTATTGTTGATTTAACGAAGAGCCAATATTACCTTGTCTTCTCCTTTGTATTAAATGCTTCTAGATTCCAGCTTAGTCCAATGCACGTGCACCATTATTATTATTCATGCCATTCGGTCGTGCAAGTGAAAGGCAATAATGACGATATATGACGGACTGATTGAGATGAGAGAAGCTAGTATAAACTCGACCTCTCTTGTTTTTGTAAATATGATTAGTTCATCGTTCCTGATTCAGCCTATTATGAATGAAACATGTTTGCAATGACAATTAGAGATTATATCCTACTCATGCTTGCACTCAATGTTTGTTAATTTTAATGCATGTTCATGACTGTTGTCGCTCTCTAGTTGCTCGCTTCCCAGTCTTTTTCTAGCCTTCACTTGTACTAAGCAGGAATACTGCTTGTGCATCCACTTCCATAAACCCCAAAGTTATTCCATATGAGTCCACCATACCTTCCTATATGCGGTATCTACCTGCCGTTTCAAGTAAATTTGTATGTGCCAAACTCTAAACCTTCAAACGAAATTCTGTTTTGTATGCTCGAATAGCTCATGTATCAACTAGGGCTATCTGTATCTTCCATGCTAGGCGGTTTATTCTCAAGAGGAGTGGACTCCGCTCCTCACTCACAAGAAAATGGCTAGTCACCGGGATGCCCAGTCCCATGCTCAAAACAAATCAAAATAATTGCAAACAAAACTCTCCCAGGACTGTTGTTAGTTGGAGGCACCAGTTGTTTCGGGCAAGCCATGGATTGATGCTTGTTGGTGGTGGGGGAGTATAAACTTTACCATTCTGCTTGGGAACCGCCTATAATGTGTGTAGCATGGAAGATATCGAGATCTCTCGGTTGTTATGTTGACAATGAAAGTATGCCGCTCAAAATATTATTTATCTCTATTTCAAAATCGAGCTCTGGCACCTCTAAAAATCCCTTCTTCCCTCTGCGAAGGTCCTATCTAATTACTTTTATGTTGAGTCATCACCCTCTTATTAAAAAGCACCAGTTGGAGAGAACCACTGTCATCTGCATCCGTTACTATTAATTTATATTGAGTATGAGTATGACTGGACCTCTTTTACTATGAATTACAATGTTTAGTCAATCCTTGATCTTCAGAGGTGCTCTGCATTTATGTTTTACGGTCTCAGAAAGGGCTAGCGAGATACCATCTTGTTATATCATATTATGATTTTTTTGAGAAAGTGTTGTCATCCGAGATTTATTATTATTGCTCGCTAGGTGATTATGCCATTGATATGAGTAAACATGACACCTAAGTGTTATCGTGAATATGGTTAGTTCATAATCTTGCTAAAAACTTGGATGCTGGCTTTACATATTTGCAACAACAAGAGCAAACAGAGTTTGTAAAAGTTTTTATTTATCTCTTTCAATTTGTCAACTGAATTGTTTGAGGACAAGCAAAGGTTTAAGCTTGGGGGAGTTGATACGTCTCCATCGTATCTACTTTTCCGAACACTTTTGCCCTTGTTTTGGACTCTAACATGCATGATTTGAATGGAACTAACCCGGACTAACGCTGTTTTCAGCAGAATTGCCATGGTGTTATTTTTGTGCAGAAGTAAAAGTTCTCAGAATGACCTAAAACTTCACGGAGAATATTTTTGGAATGTATAAAAAATACTGGCGAAAGAATCAAAGCAAGGGGGCCCACATCCTGTCCACGAGGGTGGGGGGGGGGGGGGCGCCCACCCCCTAGGGCGCACCCCCTGTGTCGTGGGCCCCCTGGAGCTCTATCGACCTCAACTCCAACTCTATATATTCACATTAGGGGAGAAAAAAATCAGAGAGAAGGATTCATCGCGTTTTACGATACGGATCCGCCACCAAGCCCTAATCTCTCTCGGGAGGGCTGATCTGGAGTCCGTTCGGGGCTCCGGAGAGGGGAATCCGTCGTCGTCGTCATCATCAACCTTCCTCCATCACCAATTTCATGATGCTCACCGCCGTGTGTGAGTAATTCCATCGTAGGCTTGCTGGACGGTGATGGGTTGGATGAGATTTACCATGTAATCGAGTTAAATTTGGTAGGGTTTGATCCCTAGTATCGACTATGTTCTGAGATTGATGTTGCTATGACTTTGCTATGCTTAATGCTTGTCACTAGGGCCCGAGTGCCATGATTTCAGATCTGAACCTATTATGTTTTCATGAATATATGTGAGTTCTTGATCCTATCTTGCAAGTCTATAGTCACCTATTATGTGTTATGATCCGTTAACCCCGAAGTGACAATAATCGGGATACTTACCGGTGATGACCGTAGTTTGAGGAGTTCATGTATTCACTAAGTGTTAATGCTTTGGTCCGGTACTCTATTAAAAGGAGGCCTTAATGATGCGGAGCATCCCTCACTCATCCCCATGGATGCACCTACATCTTCCTCAACACCACGTGGACCCATGACTCGAGCTCGAGCTAAAGCTATTGAAGATAAGGTGAACTCGCTCCTCTCCAAACTCCCACTTCCTAATCATGAGACATGGCTACTACCTCATTCGGAAACTCTATGTGTAATCAGGTACTTGGGAACGAGCCAAGGAACAGCTACTTGCGAGAGCCAAGACGACGAGGACCCCAAGCGTGATGGAGAAGAAAAGCTGCTGAAGCTACATGCGTCGGACGACCAACCAAGTCCTGACGTCCGACGACTCCCAAGCCACGGACGACCGACGCCTTCCGGACGTCCGGCAGCTGGGCACCCGAATGGAAACTCACGGAAGACCGAAGCCACCGGACGACCCGTACCAGAGCTGAATCTACGCACGTCCGACGATCCACGGACGTCCGGGCCTTCCCGAAGCCCCGGACGACCGGCCATCTCCGGACGACGCACCCGAGTCCGAGCCGAATCTACGGACGTCCGAGCCCTGCCGGACGTCCGGACCGTCACGAGCCTCCTGACGTCTGACGCCTTCCGGACGTCCGGCCCCTGAGTGATCGCGCCCGCGGGCTGGAGCCCTTGTACCCCTTCACTTCGCCCCCATTTGCATTAAGACTATAAGTAGACCTCCTCCTCCTCCTCCTAGTTAGGGTTAGCAAAGGATTAGCTCATATTTGTGTGAGAGCTTTGCTCATCCACTTGGTTACCTTCTCCTCGGAGATCGTTCCTCCTCGGAGAAGATCCTTCCAAGAGGATTCAAGACCCCCTTCTAGGGTGGACCCCCATCAAGACTTCCTCACGGAGAAGACCGGCTACTCGTGTATCTTTCCTTTGTTGATTTTGAATCTTGTGCTACCTTATGTGTTCGGTGATCTAGCCCTTGTGTGATCGAGACTTGTCGGTTTAGTGTTTCTCTTGTGTGTTTTTATTTGTGTTCTTCCGCTCGTTCGTCGTGTTCTCTCCGTAGGATCCCCTCCAAACGTGAAAGATCTCCGACTAGGGCTCCGCCCTACATCATCCTGGTATCATGAGCCACATTGATCACGTTTTTGGAGCTCCTACCCCGTGTTTTCTAGCTTGATTTTGTTGTTTTTGTCCTAAATCCGAAAATTCCCCACCAAAAATAGCCCCAATTTTTTTTTGTGATTTGTTGGTGTGTTGAGATTTTGTTGGATTTGGTCCATGGATTTGAGTTGCTACGTGTGGATCTAGCTTTTCCCATCCTCCCCACCCTTTTCCATCCATCAATCCGCTCAATTTTGACCTCACCATCTTCTTCCACCTCAAAATCGCCCCGGCCCAACCTCGTTGACCCGACCACCGGACGTCCAGACCTTTCAGGCGTAGGAACCCTGTCCCGATTCAAATTTACTGACGACCGGACCCTGTCGGACTTCCGACGACCGGACGACCGGAAAAACCGGACATTCGTGAAACCCTGACGAAACTGAAATTCTTCAGTTTAACCACCACCACCACCCCACCTTCCACCACATCTTACAAAACCACATACACCACCATCCTCCCCAATACATCCTATGACGATTTTGCCACATTTTGGTCCTTGAGATTTTGAGTTGCGGTTCCCGTGTCGTATTGTGTTTCGGCTATCTAGGTACGGTTCGACTTCATCATCACCTCGGCTCATCTTCGCAAGGGTCACATCATCGCCAAGGACGGTAACATCGTCGACATCTTTGTCATACCTTGCAATTGCATTGATACCCACATGGCCTTACTTTTGCGTAGCTTACCCATCAAGACTAGCCATTGAGTATTGCCGGCAACGTGACTTGTGCACATTAGTGATCATACTCCATAGCATACATACCACACCACCGTGGTGCATATCTTGGGATCCATTTGTGTGTCACAAAGTTGTCATAGCATACACAATTGCTATCTTGGTTCGTGAAGTTTTGCATGAGAAAAGAGCTCAAAAGTGAAAGAGCCACCCAAGCTTTTAAGCAAAGAGGAAAGATAAGCAAAGATCTTATGAGCAAGAACCATAGCATCATACCACATTAAGATTGTCATATTGGATCATCTTGTATCATATCAACGAAATACCAAACATATAGCAAAAGTGGGATAGAGATAGTTGCATTTTTGCCTAGTAGGTTGTGCACAAGTTCAGATCCGCCTATTGTGCAATCGTGCTAGCATCTCTCTAGTATTGTGCAACAAGAGCATTTTCGTGGATTCCACATTTTAGCTCACTTTTGGTTTGCACAATCCCACTTATCTATTTGCGTGTGTGTTTCCTTGTACCATTATTTGCTTGGTCTACTTGTTGCATTTGCAAATTTGTGAACCTTTTCCAACATTATTGACGCTCACTTACAATTGCATCAAATTTTGTGCCACCATCCTCACCAAGCTCCACCATAAGCTATTATTTGTGTAGGTGTGACAACCGACAAGGATTGGTACCAATAGTGCTATTTCATTGTCCACATTTGAGTGATCTTGATTCATCATCAACATCGGTCAAATGTACATTGGCATAAGTTCTTCTCCTTCTACTACTCACATATTTTTGCTTGGAATTATGGATAGGCCAAGTACTTCTACAAACCCACTCTTGATCGAGCAAGACGACGACATGTCCTCATACGTCACCAAGAGCCACCTCTTTGGTGCACAACGAGCGTTGCACCAAGAGCAACAAGCAAGGAGAGACCGCATCGACAACCTCGCCACCGACTTGCGACTCTCCGAGCAACGTACAAGAGACTACTTCGACAACAAGTTCGACGCTCACAAGTAAGAGAATGATGCAAGAATGGACGAGATCCGCGCCTTGATGAGGAACCGGCATCATTCCACTTCTTCATCCTCAAGACGGAGCCGCTCGAGTCGACACTCCGACGACACCTTCTATCACTCAAGTACACCGTCATCGAACACTCTTCGACGAGCCGCGTGTCAAGACCATCATGCATCTCGCAACCCGCTACATGAGAAGCATTCACTAGAGCAAGTCGATGAGCAAGTCCCTCGTCCTCAATCAAACCAAGCCGCTTTTGCCCAAGCTCAAGAACGACAACGACTACGACACCAAGAGGAAGAACGAGCGCGTCTACACCAAGAAGAACAAGACGCCGAGGCGCAACATCTTCAACGACAACAACGTGAAGCGCATGCTCTTGAGGCGCAACGTGCCCTTCAAGAATCAAGTCGAGCCATCGCCAACCGCAATCGTGAACGGCGAAATCAAGAGGAAGCCCTTCGAGAAGAAATCCAAGAGAGGAACTACCAACCCCATGTACAACGTCAAGTTCCTCAAGCTCCTCCACAAGCTCGTCAAGCTCCACCTCAACCTCAAGTTCAACAAGAGCAAGTTGATCATGGACTTCCTCCACGCCAAGAGCAACATGAAGACGATTGCAATCCACGTCAAGGGCGTCATCATCACCATCGCCAACAACACAATGAAGAGCAACGCTATGGAAAGCTCAAATTCACCATGCCCAAGTTCAATGGAAGCAATGACCTCAAGAGTACCTCTCATGGGCATTGAAGGTCGACAAAATCTTTCATTTGCACAACTATGAGGAAGAGAAGAAGATCGCTATGGCATCACTTGAGTTCCAAGACTATGTGCTCATATGGTGGGAACAAATCCTCAAGAGGCGACAAGCAAGAGATGAACCTCCAATCACCACTTGGGCTCAAATGAAAGATGTCATGAGAGCACGTTTTGTGCCAACCTACTACAACCGCGACCTCTTCAAGAAACTCCAACTCCTCAAGCCAGGAACAAAGAGTGTTGAAGAATACTACAAGGAAATGGAGATACCAATGATTCGAGCCAATGTGAAGGAAGATGATGAGCAAACTATGGCACGTTTCTTGAATGGACTCAATCATCCCATCAAGAAGATGGCCGACTTCCAACCATACTCCACCCTCATTGAGCTCGTGCATCAAGCTACAAAGGCGGAACGTTAAGTGCAAGATGACTTCAAGTACGCCACGTACTCGTCCAAGACCTACGGCTTCTCCAGCAACCAAGCTTCAACACCTCCTCCAACATCTACATCAACCAAACCTTCTACAAACAACGACGACAAGTCGAGTTACAAGAAAAATTCGACAAGTTCAAGTCGTCCTCCTCCTACTACAAGCAACTTCAAGCCGCGTGCTTTGTCATCTACTCCGACCGATGAGACCATCAAGACAAGCTCCTTCAAGTGTTTCACTTGCGGCGGCCGAGGCCACAAGTCCTACGAATGCACCAACAAGCGCACCATGATCCTCAATGACGACGGTACCTATGACTCAATGAGTGATGAGGAGATGGAAGCTCTTGAGCAAGTGGCCATGCACCAGCGAGTGAACGAAGATGAAGATGACCAAGTCTTTTGTGATGAGGATTCGAGCCCCGCTCTCGTTGTCTCCAAGGTCTTTACTCTTCAACATCAACAAGAAGACGACCAAAGATGCCACATCTTCCACACAAAGGCCAACATCAACGGAAGGTCCGTCAATGTCATCATCGATGGAGGTAGTTGTCACAACTTGGCAAGTGAAGAACTATGCTCCAAGCTTCAATTGGTCAAGAGGAAGCACCCGAATCCCTACAAGGTTCAATGTCTAAGTGACTCCAGCACTATAAAGTCTCTCTCTTTATCCGAAGAGCCCTGGCCGGACTACGGACAGGAAGGTTGGGATGCGGACGACGAAGAAATTCAACGCCCACCCACCACCCACTTTGTACCCACTGTCGATGATTTAACCGACATGCTAGACTTCGACTTCGAAGACATCGACGGTATGGACGATGATGCCGGAGACGACCAAGACCCAGCGCCTACAGGGCACTGGAAGGCCACCTCATCATACAACATATACATGGTGGATATCCCAAAAGATGGGAACGGCGATGGAACAACGGAGGATGACCCCTCCATAAAGCAACCGAAGCGTCGGCGTCAGCGGCGCCGCTCTAAATCCCGCCACAAAGAAAAGCGGTGATTCCGACAGGAGATAATAACACCGGACAAGATTGAAGACAACCCCCTCCAAAGCAGGACTCGGCGCAGGAGGAGGGAGAAGCAAGTCCGCACGACGGTCTGCGCAGAAAGAGAGGTCGAGGATGATAATTACGCGCCTCCCTTGAAGATGAGGCAAGCCTCGACGACGCATTTAATTTGTCGTGGCTCGAGGATCCCGTCGAACAGAGGCGTTTCAAACGCAGGCTTATGGCCACGGCAAACAGCCTCAAGAAAGCAGCAACGACTTAAAGCTGACCAAGACCTGCTAGTCGACGGATGGATCAAGTCCTTGCACCGAAGAGTATGAACTCGAACGCCCCTCAAAAGCTACCCCAAATGCAGGCCGTTGCCTCGATCGGAGGAGGAAGCACCCAAGTCACCAACAAGACGACATGACAGACCGCCACCCTGCGGGTCATGACAGAGAAGCCTCTCGGCCCTCCACTCAAGCCACACCCGGCGCCGCTCAAAAAGTACCAAGGCACGGGAAAACGCGCGGACTTGCGAGATATATTGGAGGATAAGGCAAAACATACAAGATCGATCTATGGATCGCGTGGCGCCAACGACGCGGGATAATTACCGTCGCACCGGATCGCAAACCCGCCGGGCGAACACAGCAGAACAAAGCTCATATGAGCTACGCCGTGATATAGCCCAATACAGGCGCCAAGACACCCACTATGCTTCACGGATGAGGTAATGGATCATCAAATCTCCGAGGGCTTCAAACCCGTAAACATCGAATCATAAGATGGTACCACAGATCCTGCGGTGCGGATCGAGGACTATCTCCTCCATATCCACATGGCCCATGGTGATGATCTACGTGCCATCAAATACCTCCCACTCAAGCTTAAAGGACCAGCTCGGCATTGGCTCAACAGCTTGCCACCGAATCAATTGGTTGTTGGGAGGACACGGAAGCCGCATTCCTTGATAACTTCCAGGCACATATGTGCGACCACCAGACGCCGATGACCTTAGCCACATAATCCGGCAGTGGAAGAATCGACCGGACAATTACGGACACGGTTCCTAACAAAGAAAAATCAAATCGTTGATCGTCCGGATGCAGAGGCCCTTGCAGCCTTCAAACATTACATCATGACGAGTGGCTTGCCCAAAGACCTATGACAGGAAAAGCCAAAATCCATGGCAGCCCTCACATAACTCATGACCCGCTTTTGTGCGGGAGAGGACAGCTGGCTAGCTCGAAGCAACAACTTGGCCAAACATCCTGATAGTTCGGATACCAAGGACAGCAATGGCAGGTCGCGTCGCAACAAGAACAAGCGCCGCATTAACGGCGATAACACTGAAGATACGGCCGTCAATGCCGGATTCAGAGGCTCTAAACCCAGTCAGTGGAAGAAGCCATTCAAAAGAATCTTGATCGCTTGTGCCAGATACATGGCACCCCCGGAAAACCAGCCAATCACACCAACAGGGACTGTTGGGTGTTTAAGCAAGCAGGCAAGTTAAGTGCCGAACTCAATGACAAGGGGCTGCATAGCGATGACGAGGAAGAGCCCGGCCGCCCGAACAATAGAGGTCGAAGGGTTTTCCCACGCAAGTGCGGACGGTGAACATGATATACGCAACCCATATACCCAAAAGGGAGCGGAAGCGTGCACTAAAGGGACGATATGCGATGGAGCGGTCGCCCGAAGTTCAACCCATGGTCTTCCTGCCCGATCACCTTCGATCGAAGGGACCACCCCACTAGCATCCGTCACGGCGGTTTCGCCGCATTGGTTCTTGACCCAATTATCGACGGATTTCACCTAACCAGAGTCCTGATGGACGGCGGCAGCAGCCTGAACCTGCTTTATCAGGATACAGTGTGCAAAATGGGCATAGACCCCTCAAGGATTAAACCTACAAAGACGACCTTTAAAGGCGTCATACCGGGTGTAGAGGCCAGTTGTACGGGCTCGGTTACACTCGAAGTGGTCTTCGGATCCCCGGATAACTTCCAAAACGAAGAGTTAATCTTCGACATCGTCCCATTCCGCAGCGGCTATCATGCACTGCTCGGACAAACCGCATTTGCAAAGTTCAATGCGGTGCCGCACTACGCATACCTCAAGCTCAAGATGCGGGCCCTCGAGGAGTAATCACGGTCAATGGAAACAGCGAACGCTCTCTCCGAACGGAGGAGCACACGGTGGCCCTCGCGGCGGAGGTACAAAGCAGCCTCGGCGACAACTCTCGAGTCCGGCCATTAAGCGTCCGGACAACATCAGCGGCGGAGTAACCTACTACAAGACCGCCTGGCACGATTCAAGCACGCGTAGCAATCCGGCCCCAACCCCAGCCCTCGCGAAATTGCGAAGCTAGTGTTACGCGTACATAATTACGCTCTGGAGATACCATGGGCATATGGGGAGGGGCAAGACCACGGCACGCCAAGAATGCGGCTAGACCGCACTGTGGGCTCCCGATTGTGTCTTTCTTTTCCTTTTTTCCTTTTTCTTCCTTTTCCTTACTTTCAGGACTCCGTCTTTCAGAAGTCCTGTCCGGCACTAGAATCGCCGAACTCACGATGCAACAACGAGGGAAGCAGTAAGCCACATCGAAGTGTTCAGGTGGTCTCTATTACGAGCATTATACCTATTTTACATACCATCCCGCAGCTTACCCCTGGAGGGGGACATGTTAGATAGTCTCATCCCTTGCTTATCGCACTATTTGTATCGTTCTGCTTTCATTGCAGTACCTTTTTGATATAAACAATACATAGCTTTTGCTTATTATTGCTCTACTTCCTTTATCTATACATATGTTCATTTCACGACATGTTGCAACCGTATACTTTGGTACGGCCAATACACCGTGGGGCTTAAGTATCCCAAAATTATGGTGTGATAAGTCCGAACACTTTCACAAGTGCGGCGCCCGAACTTATAGCATTATATGAATCGGCTCCAAATCATGTCTTGGGTCAATAGTTGGGTTTGCCCGGCTCCCGTGTTTTGGTACCTTACGTTCCGTTATATCGGCTAAGGTAGCACCGGGAGAACCACTGCGATTGTGCCCCAGTTGAGCTGGGTCAAGCACCTCAGTGGAGAAACCTAAAAGTGACCGTCATGATAGGGCGAGAGCCGGTCGCTGTTCGAGAGGTTTTTTCGGGTCCCTAAAGACTTATGCCGCTTAGAGCGAGGAACCGGAATTGTCCGGCCAAGGCGTGGATAGCGCCCCGAACACGGTCTTCCGAATACTAGGGGCTTCGCCGAAATTTAAAATTATAGAATTCTATGGCTAAGTGAGAGTGTTCAAGCATTATAAGTCTGGTTGCCTTGTTCGTTGTGTTGAGCGCCTCCTAGATGGACCCAAGAATGGGAACAAGAGTGCTCAAGTTTATCCCGAACACCCCAAAGACTCGTGGCATGGGCTGAAGCCAATGACTTGCCATCTCTCAAATTTGATAAACGGCCGCCTGAAGGTAATATTTTAAATTAACAAGCGTTGCTTAGTGCATATGAACAAGTTTTCAGCGTCACAGGATAACAAATGCGAGCCTATTCAAAAATTACATCTTTGGAGCACTCATCCGCTATTCGGCGGGCACCCTTCAGAGGCCCTCATAGTACATTTTGGGCGGCGATGCTCATGGCCCTTCGGTGGCCCGTCCGTCACAAGCTTCTCCGCATCCAGCTTGCCCCAGTGCACTTTAGCACGGGCAAGGGCCCGACGGACACCTTCAATGCAGACGGAGCGCTTGATGACTTCAATCCGTGGTCAGGCATCCACCAGCCGCTGCACCAAGCCGAAGTAGCTCCCGGGCATGGCCTCCAATAGCCACAGCCGCGCTATAAGGCCTTTCATGGCCTGTTCGGCGACCTTGTGGAGCTCGACCAGCTGCTTCAGCTGGTCGCTCAGGGGCACCGGATGTTCGGCCTCAGCATACTGAGACCAAAACACCTTTTCCGTCGAGCTCCCCTCCTTGGCGCGGTAGAATGCGGCAGCATCAGACACACTACGGGGCAAATCTGCGAATGCTCCTGGAGAGCTCTGAATCCGGGTAAGTAATAGGTAATTCACTTTCACATGCTTGCTTTGCATAAAGAATGCCTTACCCGCTGCTATCTTCTTTAACGACTCAATTTCTTGGAGGGCTTTTTGGGCCTCGGCCTTTGCAGCTTTGGCAGTCTCAAGAGCCGAGGCGAGCTCGGACTCTCGAGTCTTCGAGTCACGCTCCAAACTCTCGTGTTTTTCCACGAGAGCTTGGAGCTCTTGCCGTACCTTAGCCAGCTGCGCCTCCCCCTTCTCTCGCTCGGTGCGTTCCGCAGCCGCTTTGTTTTCGGCCACGGACACCGCTTCCTTCAGGGTCGCCACCTCGTTCGTGGCCCCTGCAGTACCCATGTTATTCCTGTTATCTTTTGCAACAGAAATCTTTCTATATGGTATTTCTTTATTAAGGTACTACGTACCTTCCTTGTCCTCGAGCTGCTTCTTGGCTTTTCCGAGCTTGTTCTCGGACCGCTCGAGGCTCTGCTTTAACGCATCGACCTCCATGATCGGTCTTGGCAGAGGTCGGCGGTAGCACTGCAATCCCATATTGACATACTTATGTTAGACTCCTGCGTATATCTTTTTAGATCCTTAGTCCGTCTTTTCTTTCCAAACACCGAACTAAGCATCGTGGGCTACTGTCTATGCGGTAATATTTTTACATATTCTAAACTTACCTCAAAGCTTGTTAGAAGGCTGGTACAGCTTCGGCCACCGCTCTTATGGACTGAACTGTCCGGATCACCACACTCATAATAGTGCAGTGCTCCTCCTCGATGGAGGCGCCGTTGTGCGCCTCCAGTAAGCTATCCGGTGCCTCCGGTTGGATGGAGGACACCGGCGTCTTACCCTTCTTGCGAAGAGACCGCTTGCCGGACTCCGGAACCGCTGAAGGTTCCGGCATGGGGTCCGGACAAGTGTCGGGCTTAGATCCCCTGGGGTTCTTGCCCCCCACGCGCCTGGAGTCCGGGAGGTTGCCTTGTGGCACCTCCTGCGCCACCTCCTCTTGACCAAGCCCCCCTTGGGGCCCCACCGGCGCCGTCCAGCTGCGTGAGGTGAGGAGGCGGTCGGAAGCGAAGTACTCTCCATTTCCGACGAGCCCAGGGACCCGCTCGATGAATCAGTGAACTCGCCCTTGGGCGGGCTGCACGATTGTTCGACATTAGAGAACTCTGCAATAATAAAAAGCCATGGGTATCCGGACACTTACGATCTCTCCAGGGGCTTGGCCCTTGTAGGCCAATCCTCCTCCTCGTCGTCGACGTCGGTGGAGAAGTCCGGAGGAAGGGTTCTTCCCTTCTTGGACCCTCCGGCCTCCCCAGTTGGGGCGGCCTTCCTTTTCCTCTCCTCCCCTGCTGGGGGAGAAGCTTCTTCTTCCTCCTCCTCGTCTTGAGGAGAAGATTCGCTTGAGAATCCGACAAAGCACCTAGCGTCGGGAGCTCCTTCGAGTTCCCGTGGCCTCCTTCTTGGCCTTCTTCTACGGCACCACATGGTGCCGGAGCCAGCAGCTGGCTAAATCCAAGGGCGTCCCGGCTGGTCTTCGGCAAAGGAGCCGGACAGTTAATCTGTCCGGACGTCTTCACCGATCCTGTCCAAAGAATAGGGAGTTTTTAGATCCCACGTAGAGTCAATCTATGAAAAAAGAGTCCCGTAAAGGGTAAAATTACTTACCTCGCTGGCTTGACGCCGCGAGTTGTATCCGCGGTCTTTGTTAGCGGATGCGGGGACTTCGGCGCCCTTGAACAGCACCTTCCAGGCATCTTCGTACGTAGTATCGAAGAGCCGCCTCAAGGTTTGGTGCTGTGCCCGATCGAACTCCCACAAATTGAAGGCCCGTTGTTGGCATGGGAGAATCCGGTGGATGAGCATCACCTGGATTACGTCGACAAGCCTGAGATTCTTGTCCACCAGGTTTCGGACGCATGTTTGGAGTCCAGATAGCTTCGTCCGAATCCCCCACTTCAGGCCCGTCTCTTTCCATGACGAGAGCCGTGGGGAATCCAGATCTGAATTGGGGGCCGCCACCCATTCAGTGGTCGCGTGGCTCGGTGATGTAGAACCACCCGATTGCCACCCTTTATTGTCTCCACAAAGGAGCCCTCGAGCCTTAGGAGTTTGGAGATCTTGCCGACAATGGCGCCTCCGCACTCCGCTTGACGGCCACCCCCAACATTCGGCCTGACATTTAAGGTCTTCACCATAGGCGAAGTGGGGCTGAATCTGAAGGAAGGCCTCGCACCTGACGATAAACGCCGAGATGTTGAGGACGAAATTGGGGCCAGTCATGGAAGTCGAGCCGTAGTAGAACATGAGCCCCGGACAAATGGGTGAAGTGGAAAACCTAGTCCATGGAGGAAGTGGGGAGAAACACCACCCTCTCATGGGGCCTGGGGTTGGAATGAGCTGCCCTGCGTCGGGCAGCTCAGGCGCCGATATCACCGGACAAGTATCCGGCCTCCCGCAGTCTTGTGATGTGTCCCTCCGTGACGGAGGAGGCCATCCATCTGCCTCCCGCTCCAGACATGGTTGGAGAAGGTTGAGGAGGAATGTGCGGACTTGGGTGCTAGAGCTCGAGTGCGCAGAAATGGATGAGCAAAGGAGGAAGAAGGCGAGGGTGAAAAGGTGGATCCTTATCCCTTATATGGACGGACGAAGCTATGCGTCCCCACGAGCCCGGTAAAACTCGCTATCTCCCAAGCGCCGTAATCAATGGCGCGGATGGGTTACCCACGTCCGTATTGATGAGAATCCCGGAATAAGGGGGCATGATCTATGCTTTGATAAGACGTGCCAAGGAAACCGCCTCGCTAAATGCGCTAAGGCGGAACGGTAAAAAACGATTCATAAAAAGGCCCGGCCGTGGTGTGATGTCACGCCGCGGAATACGTCAGCAGATCTGTGCAAAAGTTATTCTCTCTACGGTGGTATGTGGAACTTGTTTTTGCGAGCGGACACTATCCCGGTGTTCAAAACCTTCCATGAAGTATCCGGAGGAGGAACCCGCCTTGCAATGCCGAAGACAATATGCGCGCCCGGACTCGTCGTCATTGAAGCCTGGTTCAGGGCTACCGAGGAGTCTGGACTAGGGGGTGTCCGGATAGCGAACTATCATCACGGCGGACTCCAAGACTATGAAGATACAAGATTGAAGACTTCGTCCCGTGTCCGGATGGGACTTTCCTTGGCGTGGAAGGCAAGCTTGGCGATCTGGATATGTAGATCTCCTACCATTGTAACCGACTACGTGTAACCCTAACCTATCCATTGTCTATATAAACCGGAGGGTTTTATTCCGTGGGGACGAACAACAATCATACCATAGGCTAGCTTCTAGGGTTTAGCCTCCTTGATCTCGTGGTAGATCTACTCTTGTACTACCCATATCATCAATATTAATCAAGGTGAGTAGGGTATTACCTCCATCGAGAGGGCCCGAACATGGGTAAAAACATCGTGTCCCTTGTCTCCTGTTACCATCCGCCTAGACGCACAGTTTGGGACCCCCTACCCGAGATCCGCCGGTTTTGACACCGACAGTGAGATTAAGTCAAACCACAAGAAAATGTACGGTTATAATGCTATTATGCTACTATCTCTTAGTCTTGTGCTTGATGAATAGGAATATGAAAAGGAGGAGAAGTGGAAATTAGAATTCCTACGGTTTTTCTTTCAAGGAGACACTAAAGGAACAAATCCTACTGTTTTCCTTTGCTCCATTCCTTTGCTCCATTCCTTTGCACTAAATTCATGAAAAGTAGTACCATAGGAAACTTTCCAATTCCTATGTTTTTCATTCACTTTTCCTTTCAAGCACTAGCGATTCTAGTAGGCAGGCTTGAGCAAGGAAAATCCTACACTAAAAAAATGTTTTTGTGTTACTTCTATTACTTTGGACCCAGGCCACTGCCATAATAGCTCAACTCCCAGGCCCATCGACAAATTCATAGCTCAAACGCATAGAGATAAATAATGATGGCGTTCAAGAGAGTCCATCACGGATAGCTAAGTTGCCTGGTACCTCATTGCTTGTCATATAGTAGGATAAAATAATCGTATTTCCTGTTACTACGAGTGCTCAGTGGACAATATATATAACATGTAGAGTAAAAAAGAGATGCAACAAGTGTACAACCTCTTTGGCGAAGCCATGTCGATCTCAGCGTGATTGGGTTGGCCGATGAGGATGCTCCGGCTGACTTTGTTGTCGGAGGAGGGGAAGAAGATCTTAGGTGTCTGGAGAGGGAGCCTGAGGTACTGCTCCGCTGTGATGGAGGGTTTCGTCGTTGGAGCAGCTGCGGTGAGTTGGACGACGCCGAGGCTGAAGCATGACAAGAGGGACAAGAACAACGTTAACCTGAGTGGAATTCTAATAGCATCTCCAATACATGACGTAAAATACATAACCACAAAGTGCTAGATGTAAAATACATCAGCCGCTCATCTCTGAACTTAACTATCAAAATTGAAATTAACTGTCGAAACTGAACTTAACTGTCGAAACTGAACTTAACTGTCGAAACTGAATTTTGCTGTCGAAACTGAACGCACTAGATAGGTGAGGCTACACGTCGGTCGACTGACTTTTTCATCTCTGGTCAGTCGATTTTGCAGCCGTTGGATACGAAATCAAGGGCTTGTGGTTCATCTTCAACCTCCACCCTCCAGAGCCACCAGCCACCACCGCCCAAACAGCAGCCCCCCGCCACCCGCGACCGGCAGTGCACCGCCCCGCCCGCCCCGAAAACACTCCCCACCGCCGGTTCGCCGCCGCCCCGGCCATCCCTCTAGCCCCCCCCCCCCGTGCCGAGCTTTTTCTCCGGCGATCCCCACGCCACCGCCCCGCCAACGCCTCGCCACCGCCGGCGACCACCGCCCCCATCCTGAACCATAAGATAGATAGTGGGGTATCTCTCCGGCGAGCCCCCCTCCCGCCTACAGCTAGTTCTTCCTTCGCCCCACCGAGCCCCCCACCCCACCCCTGAAAATCGATCGACCCAAAAGTCGATTCAGTCGATCAAGTGTAGCTAAGTCAAGCAAAGCATCGCAAGCAAGAGCAAGAGCGAGCAAAGCAGCATGAAAGCAAGAGCAATAGCAAGAGCAGACCAGGCAGGGGACCGAGAGCAAGAGCAGACCAGGCAGGGGACCGAGAGCAAGAGTAGAGCAGCAGCACGAGCGAGAGCTAAAGTAGAAGGAGCTCCTACTGATGTGGACGTCGCCGCCGAGGGAGCGACACCGTGGAGGAAGTGGCCGGCGACTCCGCCGTGGATGGAGCCGCGCCGTGTCGGCTCGGGACCGAGCGCCGGCAGCACCGTGAGATCGAATCAAGAAGAAAATGCGGCGATTAGTGTACAACCTCTTTGGTGGCACCGATTAGGCCGCAGCTTCATCCGAGGAAACGGTGATGATGATGCTCTTCCGGTGGTGCAGGTGAAGACGGCGGTGTGGGAATGGAGGTGGCGCGAAAGAAGAGGGGAACATCGGGGCAGCTCCTTGGAGGTGGAGGACGGGGTGGCTGAACCGGCGGGACGATGAGATCGACGATGGATCC
Source organism: Aegilops bicornis (assembly GCA_021605145.1). NCBI lineage: Eukaryota > Viridiplantae > Streptophyta > Magnoliopsida > Poales > Poaceae > Aegilops > Aegilops bicornis. The sequence continues at coordinate 277,020,973 of CM038672.1, forward strand.
TCATCCGGTACGGTGGATGAGGGACGTCGAGGTGTTGCTGTGGACAACGTCGTCGGGGAAGAGGCCCCGGCTGGGTGGCGGACGGAGCAGAGTGTGGGGTTTCATCGCGGGTTTTCGCGGCCTCGGTGTACGAATGGGTGGCGGATGGGATGGCAGTGGGGAACCATGGCTTAGAGATGCGCTTGTCCGAAATGTGGGGTAAGTTACGAAAGTACCCCCCACCGATTTGAGGCGGTTCTTTCGGTTCAGGGGTACCACGGGCATTTCGCGTGTCGGGATTCCACATGAGGTGGGAGTTGTCGCGCGCGTTGTAATTTCGGAATAGCAAGGCGCGGGTTGAGATGGAGGGAGTTGTCGGAGCACAACGAGACAAAGATATATCTTAAATATTTCGGGCTAACAAGGCGCGGGTTGAAGAGGCGGGAGTTTCGCAGCACGATAGACAGAGACGCTAGCTTCAATTTTCGGCATAACAAGGCGCGGCTTGAAATTTAGGAAGAACAAACTTAACGTGTACCAAAAAAAAAAGAAAATTTGCACCTCAACACACACAACACACACACAAACACCATTTAGACTAGAGTAAGGTACACGTGCATTGCACGCATGAGAATTGGCAACCAAATTATGAATAAATACCACATTATAGCATGCAAGCTTTGAGTCATATATGCATGATGTAGATGTTCGTTTAATTCTTATAGTTCATTTCATTCAAAATCATCTAGTTTTTATAAGAAAGCTAATCTATTTTAAGATTCATGGAATTATGCGTTGTAAGACATAAAGTAAAAACAAATAATGGCAAATCATGTAGAAAAACATTTGGGAAATTACGATACGGAAGATTCTAGAACAAATAAGAAGTGCTTGTGTTTTGATGTTTGTGCATTATGCTTAAGTTCAACCATGGAGTCTTCTAGATTATACATGTGGCGAAATCTGGTGGAATCTAGATGATATCCAATGGCCAATAGTGCTCAAATTTGCCATCTTTGGACCATCGGATTCGCCTCATCCAACGACCATCTTTCAAAGTTAAAGTTACCCGCACACAATATAAAAAATATAAAAGATAATATATATCTATAGGGGTATAGATATAGATATGTGATGTGAAGCCTCCCATCATCTCCAATTAGAATAGTGTGTCCATGCACGGATGCGACGTGGCCAAATGATGTCTGCCATCGGTATCTCAAATTCAAATCAGTCTGACCTTATTCAATGTGTATACATTACAACATGCTCGTTTACAAATGACACCACGCAGATCTCCGTTATATTCACGCATGCATGGGTTTCAAACATCAGGATCTCTTATTCAAATATTTGAATTCAACTTTACATTGATTATGACCTCACCTATTCTTTTACACCCACACAGTAGTCTTCTCTTTATAATTGTACCACTAACTTTCTCTCGTGCATGCATGCACACACACTACCAGTCGGCATTATCCATCGCACACATGCAATCTTTTTCTTCAGGTCGATCTCCCATGAAGGCACACACCCACACACATACCCCTCTCCATCATATCGGGCATTCTTTATCTCTCACGCGTGCATGCGCAACGATCGATGTTCCTCTATGTATGTGTGTATATAGCTAGGTCTTTCATAGTTTTCCACACAAACCGATCAATCGATATATCCAGTGAGGTCTCACCCTCTTTCCCACGTCCACATCGATCAATCTATACCTCTATATATAGGATTAACATATATAGCTAATACACCCACATTAATTATATATCCAACGTCCCCCTCTCATCATCCATGCCTTCCCGCTTCATCTCTCAGACACGTGCACAATGGCGAAGACAGGGGGCAGTAAGGGCCCTGCCCCCCCCTAACATCACTATATATCGAGGCTAATATGAATGTGATCATTAGACAAATGCTGCTAGAAAAGGTCCAATTTCATGAATTGACCCTCCTCGTAAAGGATTAGCAATGCTTGCCCCCCTAGCTCATTTATTTTTCATGGCTCCGCCACTGCGTAACAACAAGCGTGTTCGCCCCTCTCTCTAAATATCGATCTCGCACTTGTGCATTCCTTCATAGTCTCCCTCCACTCGCCCCCTCGCACCATCTTCTAGCCCCCCACCGGATTTTTCCACATGTACAATCTAGCAGACTCCATGTTTGAACTTAAGCATAATGCACAAACCTCAAAACAACAGTGGTTCTCTTTTGTTCTAGAATCTTCCGTATCATAACTGCCCAAACTTTTTTTCTAGTTGAACTGCCATTATTTGTTTTTACTTTATGCTTTACAACGCACAATTCCATGAATCATAAAATAGATTAAGGGCTTCTTTGATTCAAAGGATTCTCAAAGGAATTTTGGAGGATTCTAATCATTAGGAATTTTTCCTATATTGGTTGTTTGATTCGTAGGATTCTAAACCATAGGAATTTTTCCATATGGTTCATTTGCACTAGATTTCATAGGAAACATCCCATCCACTCAAACCTCTTTGAAAGAATTCTGCGTTTTTTCCATGCACAATCAAACACTCGTACAATCCTGTAGGATTCAAGACGACATTCCACTATAATCCCATGTTTTTCATATTCTGCGTTCTTAGCTTTTTTATAAAAACTAAGAGGGTGCTTGGATCCAAGGGACTTATTTTAGTCTGACTAAAAATAGCCTCTTTAAGAGACTAAAGTTCCAAGCACCCTGACTAAAGAGGGGCTAAAACTAGTCTTGAGACTAAAATTTTTTAGTCAGGGGTACCCCTACTAAAATGTGGATTAGTCCTCTCTCTCCTCATTTAACTCCTCTCCTTTAACACGGGCAAGTTATGGATTGGAGGGTTTGGAGGATAATAAATGCTCATTAACTTGATTTTAGTCTCCTTAGTATTTGGATCCAAACATGGATGAGGCTAGCATGTTTTAGTCTCACTACTTTTAGTCATGGGACTAAAACGTATCCAAGCACCCTCTAATTGATTTTGAATGAGATGAACTATAAGAATTAAACGAAGGGCTACATCATGCATATATGACTCAGATCTTACATGCTATAGTGTGGTATTTATTCATAATTTGGTTGCAAAATCTGATGCGTGCAATGCACGTGTACCTTACTAGTACTTCGAGTATGTGCAAAACACGTAAATTAGAATACCAATGGCACGCTACATAGTGTCTCTCTTACAGTTCATGAAGCCACGTGGCACATCTGGAGGTGTTGTCGCGACCTCCTTGTGTGGATTGATCACAGTGACGTGCTGCTGGTTCCAGAAGAATGTACTCGTCCTCCCTGAGCCATACTGGCGGTACATGCACGAAGAGAAGATGTGCACGCACGCCACGCACGCACTCATTCCCTCGCACGCACACGCGGGTACACGGGCGGACGCAATTTTGTACCAAGATCCACCCCATGTGATAATTTGACACGTGTAAAGTCATTCACTTCATTGATGGTTAATTAATACAGCGCATGCAAATTGAGTGGACGTGAGGGTGGAAGAAAGACATTATTACTCGATCAAGGCATGCAGTAGTTAAATCGTGGGTTGCTAAGTAGTACTTCCATTGGTCTCCTTCAGATTTTGTGCCAATTTTTGACAAGAATATAATATTTACGCATTTCAGCAAAGGTAGTACTTGAAATTTATGTTCCGCTAAACTCATCGGGAGCCGCTTTCGGCCTCAAACCAAAACCATCAATTAATCTTTACCTTGTTCCCATCACATTCAAAGCCTGCTCACACCTACTAGTAATGCATCAAACCTGAACTTGTTCCTGCTATGCGTGTATTAGTACTAGTGCTAGTACTTAGGTTATAAAAGGGGAACTACCTAACCAAAAATTACTCTACCTTTCCTCCTCATAAGTGCTTCTTCTTCGTCCGTCGTTGCCATGGCCGGTGAGCAGAGCTCTAGGTCGAGAACTACTTGTAACAAGGGAGTGGCAACCAAGGCTGCAAAAAAAAGAGAGGGCTCGCCGCCATGAAGAGACCTCGAAAGATCTCTCACGGGCAGGCGATAGCTCCCAGGAGCGCCCTACCCGCGGAGGCGAACATGCCGAGCCGGTGGAGCTGGAGTCGTTATCCCTCGATGGCATGCCCGATCAGCTCAATAAGCACCTCAATAAGCAGAAGGAGTTCATCCAAGGCTTGATGGAGTTGCTGAAGGAGAGCCTCGACGACATGCCCGGTGAGCTCAATCAGCAGGGGGAGTTGAATGCCGGCTTGGTGATGCTGCTGAAGAAGAGCATTGCCTTGGAGAAGAAGGTGACCGACGAAATCCTGCGACTTCAGGAGGACAAGGCGAAGCTCTGCCACGATATCGACCTGTTGAAGGAGAATAACGCCGGCTGGAAGAAGCTGCATGAGAATAGTAGTTCCTCGATGAAGATGCTGCAGGCCCTCGTCATGGAACAGAAGGAGAGGAGCTGGCGAAGCTCCGTATCGAGCACCCGGCTGCTGTCAAGGTACATAATGCGGCCGTGGAACAGATGATGAAGGCTCGCGTCGAGAAATCCCGCGTCATGGACAGAATGAAGAAGATGGCGGAGGAGACGCGCAAGGAGATGGAGGTCGTGGAGGCGATGAAGAAGCAGTTACGACTCCACGGAGAATTAGATCATTTGGGGTGATAATCTTCCTTCTTCTTTTGCTGCTGTGTTTCATATTTTGCTTTGGGTGTTTCGCCGCACGTGTCACGTTCTCTGCGAGGCATGAATAGTACAATGGTTTTTTTAGGGAATGAATAGAACAATACTACAATGAGATGACTAGCAAATTAGATCATTTTTTATCGCCATATGGCACTGGGCTGCCGTGTTTCGTGCTCCTTCGTTGCAACACTACTCCAGTGGCAAACTTGAGCATACCGCACGGTTCTTTGCTCCTCCTCGATCAGGTCGTCTGCGCATTTATACGAGCAGTCAAATCACAAGGCCCCACCTGCAGTAATGAGCTGTCAAATCACAAAGGCCCTCGCCTCCCGTGAAACCGACCAAGCTAGACTGCCCCGCCCTCTAGCCTTTTAAAAAATGTATACTTTTGTACAGCAGTAGTATCGATGGATTGCGCCATGGAGCAAAACTTGAAAAAAAGGTGGTACATATAGAGAGCGCTGGTCGCCAAACTATGCATATAGTACTATTAAAAGGCTAGTCACAATAATGGTGTCCAAAGACAACCCACCCCTCAAGTAAAACTAAGCACCCTGGAATTCTTTGACAAAACTAAGCACCCTGAAATTCTTTGACAACTAAATCAAGGGCTATATGATGTTGGCCATATATATTGTACGATATAATGTGAAGAAACGAGTGGTAGTACTATACCAACTAAAAGATGAAATGTAAGAAATACTAGTATGTATGCGTCTTTGAAGAGTTAAAGTAACAAGAAGAAACATAACATAGTTCTCATTGGGGCTCAAAGACAACACACCCCTCAAATTAAATTAAGCACACCTGAAATTATACTTTGCAACTATCCCGGTAGACACTGCATTAGAACCACCAGGAGCAACGACACTGCCACCTTACTCGGAGTCCTCGTCCTCGTCCACGTCCTCGACTTCGTCCTTGTCCCTCTTCCTCTTGGCCGATACTTCTTTGCTTGAACCGCCAACTTGGCTGTTGCTCTTCATCCAACTCTTGTAGATATTGAAACAAAGGTAGCCATCCATTGCAGCATAGTGAACATGGTCTCTATCTAGTACATTCCGCTGCCATGCATGACGATGAAACGTGTATGGAGGTTTCTCCGCCATCTTGTCTGAAGGATGAACCATGGCTCTCGCCAGGTCAAGATTGAAGGCTGGCGAGAGGACACCAGCCGATTCTTTTGGAGGTCGAAGGTGTTTCCTACAACGAGGCCTATCTGACGCAGGACTTCTTTGTCATTACCAAAGTCTACAGTAACGAATTTGAATAGGTTGCTCTCGACGAATTCCTTAAAATCCTGGCACTCAACGTCGGCATGGCATATGTGGTAGACTAAGCATAAGTCATGCACGCAAACCCGGATCACGGCGGGCTTCTTCCTCTCTTCGTCCTTTAGATCCTTCTCTCGTCCCAGGACTGTGGTGTACTCAACATCTAGCCCAGCGACCCACTCATCATCTGAGTCTTGAACATGCGCCCAAGCGAGAAAGGCATCCTTTCACCATCGCGGAAGAACGGGTGTAGATGATGTCGAACTCATCGCCGGTGATGGTTCTGACCTTGTACTCACCGCCGATCGGGGAGATTTGGGACGCCATGGATTTGGGAGGAGGGTTAGGATTAGTGGAACTGCCGTAATGTGAATGGACGGGACGACTAGGAGTGAACTGCCGTAGTATTAAAGGACGTGCGGGGACAAGTAGGAGCGAATCGCCCGGCGCGAACGGCAGGTAGTGGCTTTCCATTCTCCCATGATACAAGCTTCCGAGAGCCCTTGGATCTGAGATTGAACGGTTGCATGGCGTGATTCTAGACCTATGGGTGAATATCCTTTCCTGGAGGGTTATTCTGCAAATTTTCAGTAACTTTGCATGCGATCGTTTGAGCTCAGATCCAAGGGCTGCCAAAGAGCTCAGATTATGGTCGTTTTACCACGACCGTCTGTCGCCGCGCGGTCGTGCCCTTGGAGATTTAACATGGTGCGTTAGGCTATCTGATGTTGGCATGTCATACATAGTCATCACTTAGTCACTCATACTACAACAAGGTTGGCTATAAGGTTGGCTAGTGTAATGCCAAAAACGTTATTATATTATGGGACACAGGGAGTACTAGTTTTTATTGCATTTGCCAAGGAGTGACCTCTTCCAATGAAATGGTGTTGCTAAGTTTGCTTCATTTAATTAGCTATAGACTCAAAATTGTCTTTTCAATTGGTACACGCGCTTAGCACCATTTCTTCCTTGGGTCACCAAACTAGTCTCTCTCTTTTTGATTAACTTGCCACATCAGACTTTATGCCTATGTGGCAAGCTTAAGCACATGTAGGAGCAAGTAAGTACAATAGTGCACTTTACATGGCATTTTTGCATATGTGGAGGAAAGAGAGGCAAGGAAAAAGTGGAGAAGTGGGATCTCATGCAAGAGCCAACCTCTACTACATGGTGGAGCATTGGGAGAGGCACCTGTATGGAGCTGGTCAGGAATCGGGAGACTCGCCGGTCAGAAGGCCGCAGCAGCTTAAAATGATAATGGCAAGTCAAATCACGGGGCCCCACCTGTCCAAAGAAGAACTCATTGTCACAAATCACACAGCCCCACGTTTGCAGCAGCCTACTCCCTCGTCTCCTCACGTCTCTGTCGAACCGACTAGGCGGAATCGCCTGACGCCACTGCAGGTGAAAAGCCCCGCCCTCGACTTTTAAATAGTATACAGTATACTAATTTTGTATCAATGGATTGCGCCCGCGCCATGGAGCAAAGCGTCTAGAAAACGGCGGTACACATGTACGGAGTATACAACATGCCCGTCATGTTCGCGTCGCACCCCAGACGGTCGGTCGGTCTGGCACGCTGCTCTCCAAATGGAATGCGCGTCATATTGCGTTCGCACACACATGTGGGACGACAATTGAGAACCGACCATAGGCACACTCCCCGGCCCCGCAAGTCGGGTGACTTAATAGAAGAGGGAGATGAACGATAGTACTAGAGAAGTGTTGTAGTACTACGTTGGTGCCTGGACGATCCATGCAAGACACAGAAGATTAGTTTGTCCATTCATGTGATCAGACTCCAGCAGACACGCCTAGATTGGCTATCCTCTACATATCGTGCAGGCTGTGTTGTACATGGCTGTAGTTGTGGTGAGAAATCTAAAAAAAGGTTTCTTGTCATCTCGCAAAATTAGGTGTCATGTGCTTCAGATCACTGCGAGGGTTAAACAGCGACAACTGAGTTGGGCTAGTCATTGGGGGCACATGCACGAACACTGAATACTTCCAAGACCAGCGCCGCTCTTCCACTCTTCTCCTCTTAAACCACCGCCACTCCTCTCCTGTTCCAATCTAAATCCAGTGCCGCTCCTCTCCTCATCCATTTCAAAACCACCGCCCTTCCTCTCTTGTGCTAGTCCAAAACCAGTGTCGCTCCTCTCCCGTTCTAATCCAAAACCAGCGCTGCTCCTCTCCTCTTCCATTCAAAAACCACCGCCCGCAAGTGAAGGTGCTGTGGAGAAGTAGATCGATGGAGGAGTACAACCGATACGTGAGGATCGCGGATGGCGACCCTGTGAAGCTAGCTAGGATGTTGGAGATATAGTCTTGGTTTGACAACAAGGACCAACTAGCGGCGACGGCGACATCCATGGCCAAATATCTGCAACAGAGCGAAAAGGCGGTGACACTCCCGGAGGGAGTCGCGCCGGAGTACATAGAGCTGCTCCTCTAGGACATGGAGCAAAAAGATTCACCGAATCCGATCGTGAGGGAGCGGTGGTGGGAGTATCGATCCCACCAGATGGAGCATCCACCAGAGATTGAAGGATCGTGCATCTATAGGGTGCCGTTTGTGAGGGTGTCCTGCCAGAGCAAGCCGGTGGAGTCTTCGTCGACCAAACCCAACTGCAAGAGGAGAAAAGCAATTGGCCCGACGACGCTTCCCCGCCATCGTCTCCCTCGCTGTTCACATCATCTCACGGGGTGGCTGTCTACCGCCGAGGAATAGGAGGGGGCTGCCCCCCCAGCCCAATAGTCGAGCAGGTTGTGAATTGTGAGGAGGAGCTTAGGGTTGTCAGTATTTGCAGGTTGTGAATTGTGTTTTGTGTTGTGTATTTTGAGAGTACTTTCAGATATGAATGTCTTTTGAATTTGAAATTTGCAGTATTGAGCATATGAAGTATTTTATGAATTCTAGAGATCTATTTTTAGCACTTAAAAAATGTAGTTTCATATGAGTATAAAAGTGCGGAACAATGTGATTCTCAGAGAAGAAAGCGCAAGTTTCAGTTTCATATAAGAAATCGCAAGTTCAGTTTCAGATAAGAAACTGCAACTTTCAGAGACAGAGCATTTATATTAACACGGCCTTTTCAAACAGGGTTAACATCATGTTAGAAGTTTTATTCATGGTCGAAAATGGAACTACCAGCCAGTTAACATCATGGTGATCAACGTTCATGCATAGCACATCTTCATATGATGCACAGTCAAAATGCCCACACAATGTCGAGTGTGCGGAACACAGAGAAAACGAGGGACGAAGTTTTGGCAAGTGTTGGACGTGGTTTTGGGCTGCCCCGTCTAGGCTTTCATTTTTAACATGCGCAGCCCACGACCTCGGATGGGAGGTCCATAGGCCTGTTTGTATTTTCATAGGGCCGTCATGTATCGACCGGCCTATGGACCTCCCATCCGAGGTTTTATTTTTGCAGCCCAATTTATGTATTTTTTTGAAGAAAACGCAGAGGTTTGTTCTATTTTTCTATATAAGAATAGGAACGCCAGGTCCAACTTATGTTTACCTTCTAACTATATTATATATATTTAAATTATTTTATATGTTGACTGTTTAGTTCACATAATTGGCAAATAGATGACCGCTCTCGCGATCCCCTTCGCCACCACCACCACCTCCACCCTCGCCACCACCCCTGCCACTACCTCCACCCTTGCTGACGCCATAGATCTCGCCGCCACCCCTGCCTCCTGACTCCGGGCGCGCCTGACCCCCTCAGCAAGTCCGCTCGCGCGCCCCATGGAGTTGTCGGCCATATCTACGGGGGAATGGCTGGAAGACAGGCAGATGTACAAGATGCATCTCCCACATGTCTACAAAGCCTTCCCGCGGATGCTCCAGCCGCTCGACTCCGTCGCGCCGGTGGTGCTGTGGGAGACTCGAGGGAGGAGATGGAGGGAGCGGGCGATGCGGATCCGTGACGACGCTCTCTCCTGGACCCAGTGCACGTGCGAATGGAGGGAAGCAGAGGAGGAAGCTGCGAGGGAGGAAGCCGAGGAGGGACTGAATCCGTTCTCTCACTCGCGCAGGTATGCTCGGATGTGCAAGGATCATGTGTGTTGGGAGCTGCTGAGTCTAGCCCTGCGGATCTACTTCGAAGGAGATTTCTTGGAGAAGCACAGGATGCCCCACCCTAGTGAGCCGCCGATTGCGTTCGTTCGATGTGCGAACGGAGAAGTGAATTCAGGAGATCCACGCCGTGCTGCGAGATGGGAATGCTTGACTGGACTCCTGCCCACCAAAGACGCCACGGAGCCGAGCAGGTGGATCCCCTACCTTACCTCTCCCCAAACCTGCAGAAGATTGAAATTAGGCTTGCAATCTGCTTCAATTGAGTTGTCTGGTGGTTATTTCGCTTCGAGAGACAACATCTGGTGGAGGATGAGAAGGAACCAGGAACTCCGATGAATTTCCCCTATCACAATGGGGGGAGCGCCGGTTGGGCAGTGGTACGGCCCACCTCCGCCCCAAATGGGGGCACAATCTGGGCAGGCTCCTGTAATTGCCCAAGATCAATCTGCTGGTGGTTACGACTCTCGGATCGGTGGGAAATCTCAAGGCAAGAATCAGCAAAAGAAGAGATAGGACATCCAGAAAACTGCTCCTGCCCTTGCTTCGGGCCTTATGGCATACTCTGAGGTGATCTGCTACAACTGTGGGGGAACCAGGGCATCATTTGGAAAAATGTGTCAAGCCCAAGAGTTGTTTTATCTGCAAAAGGGTTACCCATAAAGTTGAGAATTGCCCTGTCAGAAGGAAAACCCACAGTTCTGCTAGATATGTTGGAAGTGCTGCTCCAGGATTATGTCCACCATTGATAGAATTTTCTGTGACACAGAATTAGATAGTTTCTTTCCCCTTTCTAGTTGTACAGCTCTGCCCAGATGTGGTAGTGACCACACTCCTTTGGTCTGGGACTCTGGTCTTAACCAAACTCCAAATAGCAATAGTTTTAAATTTGAAAAGTGGTGGTTGCTTAGAGAAGATTTTATTGAGCTAGTCAGGAAAATCTGGAGTGAGCCTACTGGGAGCAGCTGCCCCCTAGAAAATTGGCAGATCAAAATCAGGAGATTTAGAAGAACTACCAGAGGGTGGAACTCCAATGAGGAAGCTAATCTTAGAAGATACAAAAGGCTTCTCCTCCTTGAGTTTGATTCTCTAGATATTAAGGCAGAAACCACTGACCTCTCGAAATTTGAGACTAATAGATTAAACTTTGTCCATGGAGAGCTCGAGAAAATTTGGCTTCAAGAAGAAATCAAAGCCAAACAAAGGTCTAGAGATAGGAACATTAAGGAGGGTGATAGAAATACTGCTTACTTCCGTGCAGTAGCTAACCAGAGGAGGAGGAAAATGCTCATTCACTCCCTTGATGGCCCTAATGGCCCTCATTCTTGAGGTAGATGAGATCTTTGAAAGTGGCTAGTGACTTCTACAAAGACCTGTTTAAGAAAGAAAACCCTTCTGGGTTCTCTCTACAAAACAATTTTTTCTCTGCTTCTGAAAAAGTCTCTCCTGCTGAAAATGAGCTGCTAGAAGCCCCTTTTTTAGAGAGAGAGGTGAAGGAAGCCATTTTTAGCTCTTATCCTGATGGGGCTCCTGGTCCTGATGGGATTCCCTTCTTGTTTTACCAGCATTTTTGGGACTTGGTGAAAAATGATCTCTTAGATCTTTCCAAAGCCTTTCATAGAGGAGAATTGGATCCAGCAACTTACTCATGGGGGGTCTGTTGGGGTCAAGTTAAATAACTGTGAAAGTGATTTTTTCCTTGCTGGTAAAGGCCTTAGGCAAGGTGACCCCATCTCCCCGCTTTTGTTTAATTAGTAGTGGACGTTCTTACTAAAATGCTGAGCAAAGTTGTTGATCATAGTCTGATTGTAGGGCTCTGTCCTGAGGTCTGCCCTAGTGGCATCACCTGCCTTCAATATGCAGATGATACCATCCTTTTCTTAGATAATGATGTTGGAGATATGCCCTAGAGGCAATCATGTATGATGATATTTCCTATGTGTTTATGAATAAAGATAGTCCTTGGACATTATCAATGATTTGTATCAGCAAGTACGTGAATTGTTTGTGGGACTATGCATTGTATGATGACTGTCCTAAAAGGTCCCTAGTCGAAAGGGTTGTGAGGACACGCAGCCGGCTAGACTGGCATATGACACGGTCGATGGCTTGGTCTCACTAGCCATGGAGCATTGGATGCTAACCGGATAATATGGACTTGGAAGGGTCTGGTCGGATTCGACGTAGTCGGATCCGAGTCGAGATAAGGTCCAGTCGGCATGCACTCCAACTATGAGACGCAGCGATATGTCATCTGTGAGTCTCTAGTACAACATACGTTCTATGTCCTAAGACCTGAAATGGCGCATGTATTCGAGATGGTGATAGACTTGCTTTGGGCCGACCAAACGCTACTCCGTGACTGGTAGTTACAAAGGTAGGTTTCGGGTTTGTCCAATCCCATGCTGCGAGACATGGTCGAGCAAGATGGGATTGCCCCTCCGATCGGAGAGATATACTCTGGGCCCCTCGTGTGATCCGACCAGGAACAGCATGGCCATGCGACAAGGATTATGAGATAATCCGGATAGTGGTCGGTATCCTTTGAACGAAAGAGGTCGGGTTAGCACAAGGATGACAGTCTCGCCTTGAGCCCGACAACATATATCATGCGGCAAAGGGAGCGAAGTGTGACACGTTATGCGAGTTCGCTTAACCAGCTTCATCGTCACGCTTGGTGGTCGGCACGACTTTGCTAGAGGCCGCTACCAACCGTACAGGTCGGAGGTGATCCGAACTGTGACCAAGCCGACTTGAACCTAAGGGGTCGCGCGCTTAAGGGAAGGAACCTACGAGGTCAGTTCGCAGGACACTGGTCGGATGTGATCCAAACTGGACTAGGAACGTGACCAAATAGACTTTGGGCTTTAGGGTCCGTGCGAGGCCCAAGTGTTGAGCCCGCGACGGACGCCTATATAAAGTGGAGGTGCGGCACACTTAGGCGGTTGATTGCTTCGGCGCTGCGACTAGGGTTTGCATGTGTTGCGAATAGCCACCTCCACTCGCCGCTGACTGTGTGTTCGGACCTAGCAGTGCGCCGCACGACGTTCCTCCCGCACGTGCGGATACCGTTAGAGGCGGTGCACTTGCGCCGCTCCGGCGAACTCGTACGTGGGATCGGACAACCGGCCGCTCGAGGGAGATCGGACGAGGAGGAGACGATCCACGCAGACGCGCTGCCCCAACACTTCTTCCGCTGCACAGCACCGCGCGTCTAGTGGTAACGAACTGTGATCCATCTCCCGTAGCATGTTCTTGGTTGTTCTGCGCGTAGGAAATCTTAATTTGCAGTCGACGCACCCTACCGTAGAACTCAACAAATGACTCCACACATGCTAGCAATCTGGAAACTGTTCTAACCTGTTTTGAACAAGTCTAGGCATGAGAATCAACTACTCTAAAAGTGAACTCATCCCTATCAACATGGATGATCGGGAGTTAGCTGACTTCCTCTCTATTCTAGTCTGTAATAAAGGTAACTTCCCCATTAAGTACCTAGGTATCCCTCTCCACTATGATAAACTGAGGAGAGAGGATATCCAACCCTTTCTGGATAAAATCATTAAAAGGATTGTTGGGTGGAGGGGCAAACTTCTCTCTTACAGAGGTAGATTGATCCTCATATAAGCTTGTTTGGCTAGCATTCCAGTGTATCTCCTCTCCTTCTTCAAGTTCCCTAAATGGGCAGTGAACCTCATCAATTCTCAGATGTCTCATTACTTGTGGAATGATTTTGAGGGAAATAGGAAGCTACACCTTGCTAATTGGGCCCTAGTCTCTATGAAAGATTTTGGAGGCCTAGGCATACCTAACCTCCAAGAAATTAACATATGTCTTCTAGGGTCTTGGATTAAAAGATTCTATGAGGAAGACCGAAACCTCGGAAGCTTCTTATTGCCCATAAATACCTAGGAAATAAACCTAATATTTTTGTCCCTTCCTCCAACCCTAAGGCCTCTAGATTCTCGGAAAGGATTAAAATCTATTATGCATCCGTGAAATTTGGCTCTGAGATGGAACATAGGGGATGGGAGCAGAACCAGGTTCTGGGAAGATACTTGGTTTGGCACATCTCCCCTAGCAGTCCAATTTTGGTCTATTTACTCTGTCTGCAATGAGCTTAACAAAAGTGTCAATGAAGTTTGGGACGGTCAATGCCTAAAACTCTCTTTTAGAAGGAACTTCAGTGATAGTCTCATGGAACAATGGTTCCAGATGGAGGAAATTGCCAAAAGCATTACCTTTACTGCCGAGTCGGATGCCCTGATTTGGCAGCTGGACAATAAGGGGAAGTATTCCTCCAGCTCCCTCTATCATGTTATCAACTTTAGAGGGCTTCAACCCGTGTTTATCCCTGCTGTCTGGAAATTGAGAGTTCCCCCTAAAATTCATGTATTTACGGCTTCTCTCCAAAAACAAATTGATGACTAGGGATAACCTTAGGAAGAGACACATCATCAAACCCTTGATTGTGTTTCATCGCTTGGAACAAGAGCCTTGTTCTCACCTATTTTTGAATGTATAGTTGCTAAACATCTCCGGGCCCACATTGAGGAATATTTCTCTAGTCAGATTGGCTCATCCTTGAATCTGTTGCGGATTCTGGATTGCTACCAAAAAGTGCTCAGTTTTAAACACTGTTAGCTTAGCAGTCCTTTGGTGCCTCTGGAAATATAGAAATGCTATGATTTTCAGTAACACCTCCTGGATTTCCATTCCGCAGGTCTTGAGGTTGATCAGGAACCAGGTGAGGAACTGGGCGATTCTCTCCTCCGGATCGGACAAGGACAAGTTGATGAGCTTCGTGGAAACCCTAACAAGATCCCTCCAGATACCGTTGGCGATCACTTGTGGCTGAACAAGGCTCGACCTGCTCTGGGGCTGGACCCGTGGGCTCATCTCAAGATCTCTGATGAAGATGATGGGCACCTGGCGCCGAAAAAGAGGGACATCCACCATGCTACACCTTCCAGCCCGGTGTCTCCGCTTGCTTACTGGTCGCCGCAGGCTGACACGGCCCCTCGGCTGAAGACCATGAAGGCTTCGTTGGACCCTCCTTGTGTCATTTGAGTGCCTATCCGCTCTGCCTTTGGCACCGCTCGGGTGATTTGTGTTATTCAGAGAACTTGCTCATCCACCCCCCCTAGTTTGTAGCTTTTCTACCTTTGCTTTCAAACTGCTCTTTGAGCTGCTGTATCAGAATATATTGTGGTTTCGTTCTCAGCAATGGAACCGGGGAGATGCTCCCTGTTTTTCTAAAAAAATTATTTTATATGTTATTATATATTATTTTATTGTCATCATATATTTAACAGATACTTACATATGTAAGAAAACAATATCCCACATCTTATTAACTTATAAAAATAATTTCTTAACAAATAAAATCCTGGATTGTTTTGTACGAAAATCCTAGTGATTGTGTACAAAAGCTTGGTAAGATTTAAGGACAAATGTAATAATATCACTTATTATTTAAATATATTTATAACAAAATGCTCAGCCCCTTTTTATTTTTTGATAACACTGCTGGCCCAATGAAAGTGCGTTATATCGACTAGAGGGGGTGAATAGGCGAGTTTTATGAATTCTTCACTGAGGAATTTGCCGGTGAGGAAATTCCTTAGCGAAGAACTACTTGCAGCAGAATAAGTACTCAGAAGTAAGCATAACAGAATACAGGCATGGTCATCATGATGAAATGAATACAATCACAGAGTAGAGAAAGCGTAATCACAGGATAACACAAGATGAAGACAAACAGACTGAAGAAATTGAACTGAGGAAATTGAGAAAGTCTTCAGTCAAAGTCTTCAAACACAGATATGAACAAACACTCAACAAAGTAATGAGGAAATGAAAGAGTTGAGGAAATAGAACCAGTAAGCTTGGTGAAGACAATGATTTGGTATACCAGTTCCAACTGATGTCTCAGTTGTACGTCTGGTTGGAGCGGCTGAGTATTTAAACTCGAGGACACACAGCCCCGGACACCTAGTCGCTGAGCACGCAGCTCAGGACACCAAGCCCTCACCGTATTCTCCTTGAACTAAGGTCACACAGACCTCGTCCAATCACTCGTGGTAAGTCATCAGGCGACTTCCAAACCTTCACAGACTCGGTCACTCGACGATCCACAATTCCTCTTGGATGCTCTAGACCATGACGCCTAACTTGATGCGGAAGAAGCATAGTCTTCAAAGGTAACAAGCGTCGGATCCACACAGGATCAATCTCTTCAGTGATGCTCAATCACTTTAGGTTTGTAGGTGTTTGGTTTTGGGTTTTCCTCACTCGATGATTTTCGCTCAAAGTCCTCGGAGGATCGGATGCTCTCAAATGACAAGTGTCGGTTTCTCTCGGAGCAGCCAACCAGCTAGTGGTTGTAGGGGGCGGCTATTTATAGCCTAGGGAGCAGCCCGACATGATAAGACATAAATGCCCTTCAATGATATGACCGTTAGGTGGATAAGATATTTTGGAACAGGTGGCCAAGTGACAAAGAATGGTCGGAAATTTGACTCTCAAATTCCTCACGGCTATCATGATCCTCACTTGTGTAGGCAATCCGACCTTTGGCGAATTCCTAACTCCTCGGTCCAGACAAATTCCTCGGTGACGGAAGAACTTCGTCTACATCGAAGAAATTGTTGAAGCGTATGAGATTTCCAAAGGCTTCACTCGAAGGATTGGTAGGTGTAGGGTTTTGAGTTGAGCATCACATGGAAATTTTTCCTTAGTATTTCCTCGACCCCTTTAACAAAGACGGTGTTTCCTATGACTCAAGAAAGAGAAAACGAAACTACGAAAACAAAAGTATTCACGCTTCATGTTCCTCAAATGAATACCAAGTCTTCAAGGTCACACCAATTTCTTCACTTTCAAAGTCTTCAGAATACCAAAGTCTTGATCGAAGAACTTCATTTTTAGGGTCGACTTTACGTGTAAATATCAAACTTCTCATAGACTTATAGACCTGTGTACACTCATAAACACATTAGTCCCTTAACCTATAAGTCTTCAATACACCAAAATCACTAAGGGCACTAGATGCACTTACAATCTCCCCTTTTGGTGATTGATGACAATATAGGTTAAGTTTTCAACGAGGATAAACATATGAAGTGTAAATACTGATATTGAGGAATTTGATTGCAAGATATAGAAGAACTCCCCTTGAAGATGTGCATAGTGAGGAATTTGCTTTTGAGGCAATGCACATTTGAAGAGTTGAATCATGGAGATCTCCCCCTATATCTTGTAATTCATACACGCATTTGACATATTATATGAAGAATTTGAAATGCATGATGAAATATGGTGACTGATGTAATTCAGCATGCGTGTATTAACATATAATGAGGAATAAGCATGCAGAGGAACACATCAAAAGTATCAGAGCACCATCGGGTTTAAGATTACAACTCGATCCAATAAAAGTTTCAGAAGAGCGAGAGTTGTAACTTAGCGGAAAAAAACGCCCATAACGCCCATATAATAGTCCCGCTTGAAGACTAACTCAAATTTCTCCCCCTTTGTCATCGAATGACCAAAAGGATTGAAACTGAGGACTAACGCCCCTGAAGAATATCAAGTTGATGGAGGAGCGCCAGCGTTGTCGGGGTCGGTTGTCGTAGTAGTGCCTGCCGTAGTGTCGTCCAAGTCTTCATTTTCATCAGTGTCGCGCGATGAAGAATAGGAGCTAGCCACCAAGGAAGGAACCTTGACCTTCTTGTATTTCTCCGGTGGAGGTGCAGACCAGTCAAATTCTTCCTTCAGACCCATTTTCTTCAGATCTTCTTTCTTTGTAGACATGAGATGTAACAGCCTGTGCACGGTTTCTTGGAGGTAGTATTGGTTTTTCTTCACTGCATTGTGTGTTGAGGTCATGTTGTGAAGAATTGAACCAAACTGTCGCTTGACCCATTTATGATTGCGATCAACTTTTCTACGAAGACTGAGGAGTAACTCACGATCAGTCATCACCCTGGGTGTTGTGGCTTGAGGATTTTGCTTGGCAGAGTTGTTGGCAGCAGAGTCATGTGTGGCATAGTCATCATTGGTTGAGTAGGATGCAGCCTTGCGAAATTGACCATCCAATGGACGAATGCCTTCATCTATCACAGCAGTTGCCTTGCCTTTGTCATCAGTTGAGGAAAATGTCCGTTTGAGGACTTCAATCGGAGGCAAGTAGCTACAGTGGTTCAGAGTATCAGCCTTGTAATTGAGTGAAGACCTTGTCCTGATGAACCTCATAATCCATGGTGCATAAGGCTTGACTCAAATGGCGACATAGCAATATTCGCCAGAGTCCTCATGAAGAAATCATGGAAGTTGACGGGAACGCCATGAATGATATTGAAAAGCATATTCTTCATGATGCCAACGACTTCTTCATCATTTGAGTCATGGCCTTTGATAGGACTCATTGTCTTCGTCAGAATGCGATAGACGATCCGAGGCACATCTGATAATTCCTTGACGAGGAATTTGGTTCGAGGGGCCTACCCTGGCTTCAAAGGCTCCATCAGCACTTGCATGTAATGATTTGTAAGCTCGGGTTCATTGTAGACGCAACGAGCACCTTCAAGGGGAGGACTGAGTGGGAGGACACGAAGCAATTCGATTCTTTGGTGCCTTGTAGTGAGTATTTTACGACATCGATCCAGCACCCATGAGTTCACATCTTGAAATTTCTGTGATGTGCAGCGTCATATAGAATTGAAGAATGAGTTCTTCATTCCAATCAAATATGTCAATGCAGAAATTTAGCAATCCAAAGATCGTGAAGAACACCGAGGACCTGCTCGAAGCTGGCAAGTAGATTCCATGTCCACGTGAGGAATGTGTGCATGATCGAAGACTTTGTATTTGTTGAATAGCACTGAGGAATAGAAATTGGCTTGACTAGCAGTCCAGAAACGCCTCTTCCTTATGCGAGCAGAGTCATATGGGTTGTAGTCAGTGAAGAACACATGCTCGCCGAAGAAATCTTCAGCCTTGAACTTTTTCTTTCTTGAGAATGGATCCTTTGGTTTGGGCAGAGGAGTGTCGGTGAGTTGCATCACAACCTCGTGAATCGCAATCTCAGGTTCTTCAGCCGAGGAATTTCTGGTTCCTCTTGATGTGCAGTCTGCGTGTTCAAAGGATCAGCAGCAGCAGTTTCTTCAGCACTAGTGGCTGGAATTTATTCATGCATATGCGAGGTGGGGTGAGTTTCTTCAGAGCCCATTTGAACGGTTGGTGCATGGGACTGAGGTATTTTTTGTAGTGGGGTGAAGAGTGGAGAATTGGGGTGCTAACTTTCCCAAAAGTCATCATTCATCACTGGCGTAGTGCATCCAATATCCACATCTTCATCTTCAATTTCTTCAACGCCAGCCTCTTTAGCTGTGAACTGAGGCATTGGCGAGGAAACAACTGGCGTTGAAGGGATCGCATCCACTTCAATTTCTTCATCAATCCGCTCTGACAAAGCAGCAGAATGATTTTCTTCATCAGATCCGCTAGGGATCACATATTCTTCACCAAAAGGAACAAGGTCCTTTGATGGCATGGTTGAGATCGGAATAGCATCAATGGGATTCTCAAACGAGCTGGTCATAGGCTTCATTTTCTTCGAGTGAAGAATCAAGCGGTGATGCTTTCCTTTTCTTCACTGCAGCTCGCTCTGCAGCCTTTGGTCTTCTTCACATCCGATGCAGATGGAAGGATAGGAGTTGGTGTAGGCGCAGGAGGAGCCGAGGAATCTGGTTGATTTGCCTCAGCGCAATCGATGCGGTTGCCACGACTTCTTTATTTTCTTCAGCGCACCACTAGTGGATGCCTGGCGCAGTTTCTTCAATGGCTGGAATGGAGTCATCAGCCCTAGAACTAGCAGTTTCTTCAAGATGCGAAAGTCATCAGCGGTGCTGGCATGTTCTTCAGTAGGCTGAGGAGAAGCTTCAGCCTGAGGAACTTCTTGTTGCGTTGGAGCTGCAACATTGGTGAACTTCTCAATCAGTTTAACAACCTGACTTTGGCTCTTTGCCAATCAACATAGTAGGCGTTGAAGTTGTCGCTGAGGGCTTTGATTTCAGACTGAATTTTGATGAGTTCATCAGTTGTCATTTTGACAAGTTTTTCCTCAGGAACTTCTCTTTCTTGAACTGAGCCTTCTTGATCTGTCTGGCCTTCTCAAATTTCCATTTCTCTTTAGAGATGAAATGGGTCAGCATGTGACTTTGGCCAGGAGTCAAATGAAAATTAGGCATAGGGGTGTCTGGATCCTTGTGCCAGAGATCAATGTGATCGAGGATCATCTTAGGATCCAAAAGCAAAGGGCACAGTGTGCCTTTGGCTCTAGCGGCCCTTTCTTGTCTGCATCTCTCGATGATTTACGCAAGTTCATCATCATCAGCTTCATCGTCAGATGGCACTTGGAAGGCAACCTGTTTCTTCTTCAGACTTGGCCGAGGACCTCGTCCAGCCGTTGCCTTTGTCTTCAGCAGAGTGGGGCCAGATGAAGAATTTGGTGCAGCTGAGGAACTCGCTGAGACACCAGAGGCAATAGAGATGCCTGCAGTCCTTTGGCACATGGCCAGATGCACAGGTGCTGAGGACTTTGCCGGAGCAGCTGAGGACTTTGGAGGAGGAGCTGAGGATTTTGGAGGAGCAGGAGCAGCATGAGGAACTGGCCGTGAGGGCTTTGAAGATTCCGGCCGTGAGGGCATTGCTGAGGGACTTGGCCGTGAGGGCACAATTGGTGAAGCACTTGGCTTGTGCGTGGGCTTCTTTGCCATTGATTTCCTAGGCTTGACAGAGGCCTTAGTGGCAGCAGCAGCAGCAGAGTCTTCATTGAATTTCCTCATTGCTTCTTTGGCTTGTCTTGCCAACTTGGCTTGGCGCTTGGCCCATTCTTCAGGAAAATCCTCACCACGCTTGATGCTGGTGGGGTCAGCTTCTTGGCCAGGTGCCAATGGAGCTCTTGGGCATGGAGGATTAAGTGCAAATTTCTTCATATACTTTGGAGTTACATACCTGTACTCCCTCCATTCTCTTGCCCATCTCCTTTCAATCCTCTGTATGCGCACCTTGCGCTGATTTTTGTTCTCCTTTCCGAACTTGGCCTCATCAGGTGTGCAATAGTCAGCATAGATGTCCTCAGGTATTTCAAAAGCAGTCATGACCTCAGGCCTCTTTCCTCCTTTCTGTGGCTTCTTACCGTCTGCCATATTCTTCAGTTGAGGAATTTGAACAATCGAATTCTCCGAAGAAGTATCCAACTTTTCTTCGAGGAATGCTGCAAATGAGTTAAGTTGATGAGAACCTAGTGATTCAGCAGCGGACATGAGTACATGTGAACAGATTATAGTTGCGAGGAATTTGGAGAGGTCATATGCGTTCTCAGAAGGTTTTTCAAAAAGAACAAGTTTGTGGAATTTGACCAGATGAGCCTTGAAGAATTTCACTAAGCATTCTTTGTCTTAGGTTCCAGAGTTGTATAGATCGAGGATCCACACAATTGAGGAATCTTGAAGAAAATGATGCTTAGAGAAACGAATCAAGAACAGATGACTAGTGAGGTGTTTTGTGTGTGAGGATTTGAAGAATAAAACACCTTTGAAGATTTTGTAGAGAAAATTTGAATCAAAGAGGGCAGTAAAAGTATCTTTTAATTACCCTGGATGAAGAACACGCATTTAACCGAGAAGTGTAGATTTGAAGCTCGTCGATTCAGATCTTCCACGCCCTAACTTGGCGGAGGAAGACAGCTACTGGCGGCGGAGTGAAGATTTCGCGCCCAGCGAGTACGATGGGGACGAGGTCGAGGCAAAGAAGCTCTTCCTCACCGGGCGATGATGGAGTAGCTTGGCGCTTAGGGTTTGAGAAGCTCGGCGGAGAGAGAGCGGTCGAGCGGAGTAAAGGAAGTGAGGAAGGGGAGAGGGGGTATTTATAGTCGCAGTGAAAAACTGTTCGCCCAAGGATTTAGGATGAACGTGCCCCTGACCCTTCTCATTTGCTTGACATTGTCACCCACGTACTGAAAAGTGGAGATCGTGTTAGATCGTGGGTGAATAGATAAGTCTATCGTAGGAAGCGGAACGGTTTGAGCAGCAAAGCCAAAAATTTGGATAAGATTGGTTTTAAAGTTCCGTTCGCAATTTCTTCAGCTGACAAGGACAGAGTGAAGATTTTGAATGAGTTTCAAATAGAACGCACATGAAGAATTTGTGAATAGATTGCATTGAGTATATCATAGAGGGGGAAGGATCCGATCACATTCACTTAGCAGAAAATGCAACTTGAAGAAATAGCCATAAGTGAATGCTGTAGAGGACATAAACCCATATATATATAGCCAATGAAGAAAAATGACGGAAACATGAAGACTTTGCAAAGTTGAATAATTTGAAAAACTGAAGAATTTCAAAACTGAGGAAAAGCTCAAATTGAAGATTTTCAACTTTGGTGGTGGCGTGACCCATCGTATAAGAATGATGATTTCAGACACAACGTACAATTGTCGTAGGGTTCTGAGAATCAAATTCTTCATTAATTCCTTCACACTTAGAGTGTTGTTCTTCATTGCTTGAAGAAAAAACGTTTCTTCATGTGTTGCACATCTAAGTCATCAATCTTGCATAGGTGTTAGGATAAGTGTCCTTTTCAAAGAACATTCGAAGATTCTAAGATGTTTAGCTCACACCGCAACTTGCTAAATCTCTTCTCATCCAAGGGCTTTGTGAAGATATCGGCTAGCTGTTCTTCAGTCTTCACATGCTCGATGGAGATGTCGCCCTTCAACACATGATCACAAAGAAAATGATGACGAATCTGAATGTGCTTTGTCTTCGAGTGCTGAACTGGGTTGTGAGCAATCTTGATGGCACTCTCCTTGTCACAGTAGAGAGGCACATTCTTCACATTGATGCCGTAGTCCTTGAGAGTTTGCTTCATCCACAACAATTGAGCATAGCAAGAACCAGCAGCAATGTACTCAGCTTCCGCAGTAGACAGTGATACGCGGTTCTGTTTCTTCGAGGACCAACAAACCAAAGATCGTCCAGGAAATGACAAGTACCAGATGTTGACTTGTGGTCCACATGATCACCAAAGATAGTCGAGTCGAGAATATCCAATGAGATCAAAAGTAGAGCCCTTGGGGTACCATAATCCTAGTGTTGGTGTGTGAGCTAGATATCGAAGAATATGCTTCACAGCCTTATGGTGTGATTCCTTCGGTGTAGCTTGAAATCGGGCACACATGCAAACACTAAGCATTATATCTAGCTTAGATGCACATAAGTACAATAAAGAACCAATCATGGAGCGGTATACCTTGTGATCGAAGTCAATACCATTTTCATCAGTGCATAGATGGCCATTTGTGGGCATAGGATCTTTTACGCCTTTGCAATCTTGCATGCCGAATTTCCTCAGAACATCCTTGAGGTATTTCTCCTAAGATATGAATATGCCATTCTTGTTGATTTAATTTGAAGACCTAAGAAGAATTTCAACTCTCCCATCATAGACATTTGATATTCTTCACTCATCATATAGGCAAATTCATCACTATAACGTTGGTCAAGACAGCCAAAGATAATATCATCAACGATATTTGGCACACAAACAGTTCACCATCATAAGATTTAGTAAAGAGAGTAGGGTCGAGTGAACTGGTGTGAAGCCATTCTTCATGAGGAATTCCTTCAAAGTATCATACCACGCCTCGAGGGCCTGCTTGAGGCCATAGAGGGCCTTGTTGAGTCCTCAAGACTTTGTCGATTCTTTGGATCTTCAAAACCTGGGGGTTGAGCAACATATACTTCTTCCTCAAGCTTACCATTGAGGAAAGCACTTTTCACATCCATTTGATATAAAGTGATATCATGATGGTTAGCATAAGCAAGTAATATGCGAATAGCCTCAAGTCTAGCAACAAGTGCAAAAGTTTCATTGAAATCAATTCCTTCAACATGTGTGTAGCCTTGAGCTACAAGTCGTGCCTTATTCCTCGCCACAAGGCCATTTTCATCTTGTTTGTTGCGGTAGATCCACTTTGTGCCAATGATATTATGCTTGCGAGGATCTGGACGTTTGACCAGGTCCCAGACATTGTTGAGCTTGAACTGATGTAATTATTCTTGCATGGCCTGAATCCACTCAGGCTCAGAATGCTTCATCTACCTTAGTGGGCTCTGTGATAGAGACAAAAGCATAGTGCCCACAAAAGTTAGATAAATGTGAAGCTTTTGAGCGCAGGAGAGGACCTTGTGCTTCAATGTCATCGATGATCTTTTCAACTTGCACTTCTTTTGCAATGCGAGGATGAGCTGGTTGTCATTGAGGAATTTGATCAGCATTTCCTTCAGTATCAATTTCCTCAGCATTCTCTTCAGGTGCATCAGCTCGACATTCTTCACGTTCTGGAATGAATTCTTCGCCAGATTCTTCAGTAGGAATGACATCCTCGATCGCCTTGAACTTGATAGAATCCTCGGTGCTTTGGTTCATCTATCACAGAAGGTAGGTGCTCTCTTTGCGAGCCATTAGTTTCATCGAACCGCACATCTATGGTTTCAACAATCTTGTGAAGAACATTTTTGAAGACTCTGTAGGTGTGCGAGTCCTTTCCGTAACCAAGCATAAAACCTTCATGTGCTTTCGGTGCAAATTTAGCATTGTGATGAGGATCTCTAATCCAACATTTAGCACCGAAGACTTTGAAATAACTCACATTCGGTTTCTTGTCAGTGAGGAGTTCATAGGCAGTCTTCTTTAAGAATTTGTGAAGATATACTCTGTTGATGATGTGGCACGCAGTGTAAATTGCCTCAATCCACAAGTGACGAGGCGTCATGTACTCATCAAGCATAGTGCGAGCCATCTCAACAAGAGTTCTGTTCTTGCGCTCCACGACGCCATTTTGCTGAGGATTATAAGGAGCAGATAACTCATGAGTAATACCAAGTTCATCAAGATAGTCATCAAGACCGGAATTCTTGAACTGAGTTCCATTATCACTCCTGATGTGCTTGATCTTCACACCAAAGTTGGTTGAATCCCTCGAGGAAAATCGTTTGAAGACTTCCTGCACTTCATGTTTGTAAGTAACAATGTGTAGCCATGTGTAACGAGATTAATCATCAACAATAACAAAGCCATATAGAGATGCATCATTAGTGACAGCTGAGTAATGAATAGGACCAAAGAGGTCCATGTGAAGCAATTCGAATGGTCGAGTAGTGGTCATGATAGTCTTTGCTGGATGCTTGGCCTTGGTCATTTTTCCAGCTTCACAGGCTCCACACAAGTGATCCTTGAGGAATTTGACATTCTCAATGCCAATGACATGCTTCTTCTTCGCCAGCGTGTGCAAATTCCTCATGCCTGCATGACCAAGTTGTCGATGCCATAGCCAGCCTTCTGAAGCATTTGCAAGTAGGCACACGGCTGGTTGCGGTCCTGTAGAGAAATCAACAATATACAAATCTCCTCTCCTAAAGCCTTTGGAATTGTCAGCTTCCATAACCACAACACAACGATACTTTCCAAAGACAACAACCATATCAAGATCACAAAGCATTGAGACTGACATGAGGTTGTATCCTAAGGACTCAACAAGCATGACTTTGTCCATGTGTCTGTCCTTAGAGATCGCAACCTTACCTAGACCCAATACCTGACTTTTGCCTTTGTCAGCAAAGATGATATGCTTAAGATGTGATGGTGATAAGGGAGCATCCATCAATATATTCTTGTCACCAGTCATGCGATTTGTACATCCACTATCGAGGACCCAATCAGAGGCTTTGGGAAGATCATCCTGCAGATGAATTAGTGCAACTTACGAACTCATATACTTCATCAGTGAAGAATATGATATCAAATTCATCAGATGAATTTCATAAAGCAGTAAAACAGATATAGTAGTAGGAGGACGTGTGAAATGAAAGTTCACTTCTTCATGATTAGCCAGCGTCCTTTCAGGCAATTTTGTCAGGCCCCCAGCAAATTCTTCAGACGTTAAAGCACGTCTGGAGACCTGAACCTGCAGAAGAGATTAGTTCTTTTTCTTCACCACCCACATCTGAAGGGGTGGCAAAGAGTTCATCACTCTATGAGCTCCATATGAGAATGGTGGCATAGAAGCCAATCCATTTCGTTTCACATGAGAGGGGTTAGGGTAAGCATGTGAATAAGTAGAGAAATTCTTAGAGGACTTATGAACATAATGGTTTGAAGAATAATGCACATATTCATAGCCCTTAGCTCTACCCTGAGAAACAGAGTTAGCACGATGATAATCATATGAGGACTTTGATCCTTTTGAGGAATTTGATCCATGTGAGGAATTTGGTCCGTATGAGGGCATGGATCCATATGAAGAATTTGGTCCATATGAAGAATTTGATACGGGGTTCCAATTCTTCACAGGTAGTGTCATGAGGACATTCACCTGAAAACTTTCAAGGCACCTTTTGGGAACCCAGATTTTCTTCATCGGGGAACCATTCCTGGAGTTAGTGCCAACATATCTAGCAAATACTTCACCATTCAGATTTTTGAACAGTTTATAGTTGGAGTCAAATGACTCATCAGAAGAATGAGGAGATTCACATGTAAAGCCAGATAAGTTAGATGGATCAACTGGTGGTCCCTATGCAGCAACCCATGAGGTTTTGGGGTACTGTTCAGGCTTCTAGTATGTACCATCAGCATTGATTTTCCTCTCAAAGGCAATACCCTCTTTCCTAGGGTTTCTGTTGAGGATCTGCTTTTTAAGCACATCACAAAGAGTCTAATGCCCTTTGAGGCTTTTGTACATGCCTGTCATGTAAAATTCCTTCAGCCCTGCATCGTCAGTGATACTAGCAATGTCCTCAGATGAGGAATTAGTGATAGCAGAGGCAGGAGAAGAATTTGTAACAATTGAAGCATTTGAACATTCAGGTGAAGAATTAGCGATTCACGTTCAATGCACTTTAAGCATGGAGGAACAAATTCTTCTGAGCAGCTGATTTGTTGAGCAAGTAATGAATCGCGCTCCTTCGAAGATCTTCATAACTCACTCTTAGCTTCTCAAGATCTTGCTTTCTTTGAAGAAATTCATAAGAAAGCTTCTCATGATCGAGACAAGAGAGTGTTATGATGACCTTGAAGGCTGTCAAACCTAGATCAAGTCTTTGAAGATTTTCAATGGGGCTTTAGTGCAATCCATTTCTTCACCTAACATATCATCACTTTTGTCTAGCATGTTTTGAACCTTTTCAAAAGCCCTTTTTTGTTTTACAGCAATCTTAGCAAGTTTAGAGTAGCTGGGCTTGATGTCTTCATCAGATTCATTCTCACTAGATTCAGAGGAGGTATATTTGAGTACCTTGGCACCCTTTGCCATGAAGCAATAAGTGGGAGCATAGTCATCATTATCTTCATCAGCCTTGTTGGTGAGGTCAGTTTTTTCAGAGTTGAATATAGACTTGTTGTGAATGCAAGATGTAGAGCCGGACTCGCCACACCAGACTCGGACTCCTCGGATGCCTCCTCTTCCTCATGTTCCTCGATTCAGCTTGAGTCCATTTCCTTGCCAATGAATGCCCGAGCCTTCTTGGAGCTGCTCTTCTTGTGAGATGAAGCCTTGAGGATTTTGATGATGAAGATTTTGACGATTTCTTCTTCTTAGCGCCATCGTAACTGTAATCCTTGTATTTCTTCTTCTTTAATTCCTTTTCCCATCGAGGACAATCTTGAATATAGTGACCAGGTTTCTTGCATTTGTGGCATAGCCTTCTCTTATAGTCACCGGATGAGGAATCACTGCTCCTTGAGGATTTTCCAAAGCGACCACGTGTTGAGAACTTGGAACTTCTTCACGAGTAGTGCTAGCTCTCGCTCAATTCTTCAGGATCACCAAGGCAGCTAACAGAATCTTCACATTCAGATTCGGACACTGCCTTGGCCTTCAGGGCACGTGATTTGCCATAGCTCGAACCATAGAGAGCTCTCTTTTCAGCAAGCTGGAACTCACGAGTATTTAGCCTCTCGAGGATATCAGCGGGATCAAGTGACTTGTAGTCAACACGTTCTTTTATCATCGGTGCGGAGTATCAAATGAGGAATCAAGCGATCTCAACAATTTCTTCACCACCTCATGGTCGGTGATGTCAAGTGGCACCAAGCGCTTGAAGCTCATTTGAGATGTCGATGAGGCGATCGAAGGTTTGTTGAACATTTTCATTGTCGAGTCTTTTGAAGCGGTTGAAGAGATTGTGAAGAACATCAACTCGAGAGTCACGCTGAGTTGAGACTCCTTCATTTACTTTGGACAGCCTATCCCATATAAGCTTAGCAGTTTCCAAAGCACTCACTCTTCCATACTGTCCTTTGCTCAGATGGCCACATATGATATTCTTCGCTTGAGAATCGAGTTGCTTGAATCTCTTCACATAGGTAGCATTCAGTGAGGGTGAGACAGTGGGAACACCATGTTCCACAACATACCAGAGATCGTTATCAATTGCCTCAAGATGCATTCGCATCTTATTCTTCCAGTAGGGGTAGTCTGTCCCATCGAAGGTAGGACAGCCAGTAGAGACCTTGACCATACCAGCGGTCGACATAACTAAAACTCCAGGCGGTTAAACCAAAATCACACAGAACAAGGGAGTACCTCGCTCTGATACCAATTGAAAGTGCGTTATATCGACTAGAGGGGGGGTGAATAGGCGATTTTGTGAATTCTTCAACGAGGAATTTGCCGGTGAGGAAATTCCTTAGCAAAGAACTACTTGCAGCGGAATAAGTACTCGTAAGTAAGCATAATGTAATACAGGCATGGTCATTATGATGAAATGAAGACAATCACAGAGTACAGAAAGCGTAATCACAGGATAACACAAGATGAAGACAAACAGACTGAAGAAATTGAACTGAGGAAATTGAGGAAGTCTTCAGTCAAAGTCTTCAAACATAGATATGAACAAACACTCAACACAATAATGAGGAAATGAAAGAGTTGAGGAAATAGAACCAGTAAGCTTGGTGAAGACAATGATTTGGTAGACCAGTTCCAACTTCATCTCGGTTATGCGATGCGGTTGGAGCGGCTGAGTATTTAAACTCGAGGACACACAGTCCCGGACACCCAGTCGCTGAGCACGCAGCTCAGGACACAAAGTCCTCACCGTATTTTCCTTGAACTAAGGTCACACAGACCTCGTCCAATCACTCATGGTAAGTCTTCAGGCGACTTCCAAACCTTCATAGACTCGGTCACTCGGCGATCCACAATTCCTCTTGGATGCTCTAGACCATGACGCCTAACCGTCTAGAAGAAGCACAATCTTCAAAGGTAACAAGCGTCGGATCCACGCATGATCAATCTCTTCAGTGATGCTCAATCACTTTAGGTTTGTAGGTGTTTGGTTTTGGGTTTTCCTCACTCGATGATTTCGCTCAAAGTCCTCGGAGGATGGGATGCTCTCAAATGACAAAGTGTAAGTTTCTCTCAGAGCAGCCAACCAGCTAGTGGTTGTAGGGGGCGGCTATTTATAGCCTAGGGAGCAGCTCGACATGATAAGACATAAATGCCCTTCAATGATATGACCGTTAGGTGGATAAGATATTTTGGAACAGCTGGCGCGCAACACAACAATGGTCGGAAATTTGACTCTCAAATTCCTCACGGCTATCATGATCCTCACTGTGTAGGCAATCCGCACTGGCGAATTCCTAACTCCTCAGTCGGGACAAATTCCTTAGCGACCAGAAGAACTTCGTCTCTGTCACTGAATAAATTGTTTGAACTGTATGAGATTTCCAAAGGCTTCACTCGAAGGGATTGGTAGGTGTAGGATTTTGAGTTGAGCATCACATGGAAATTTTTCCTTAGTATTTCCTCGACCCCTTTAACAAAGACGGTGTTTCCTATGACTCAAGAAAGAGAAAGCGGAACTACGAAAACAAAAGTCTTCACGCTTCATGTTCCTCAAATGAATACCAAGTCTTCAAGGTCACACCAATTTCTTCACTTTCAAAGTCTTCAGAAAGTCTTCAGAATACCAAAGTCTTCAGTCGAAGAACTTCATTTTTAGGGGTCGACTTTCTTTGTAAATATGAAACTCTTCATAGACTTATAGACCTGTGTACACTCATAAACACATTAGTCCCTTAACCTATAAGTCTTCAATACACCAAAATCACTAAGGGGCACTAGATGCACTTACACCCAACCCAACATTATAATTAGAATCAGCCCAGCAAAATCGTGTATTTCAAGAAAGTGCAAATGGCCTGTAATTTTTTAGGAAATAAAATAAACGGGCCGCATGGACGCTACATTATTTGTTCACCCAGCCCAGCTAATGGCTGTAATTCAAAAAAATAATCAAATTGATTTGTAAATTCTACCGTGCAAAAAAAAGATCAGAATTCTGAAAAAATGGGTTGAATACGTGCCACATTTTTGGAGGCTGAAATGTGGGCCAATAGGTCGAAGCCAACGCAAGTCGTTGTCAATTTAGTCAACAAATCATTCTGACATGTTAGCCGTTGGATTTACATCCAACGACCGGCATCCATCTCCAATCTCTCGTCTTCTTCCTCCAGCGCCGCAGGGACCACCTCCCGCCTCCTGCTGCTAGCAGCTCTGCTTAGCACGCTTTGCTATGAAGCGCTACTCCACCGTTGGCCAGGCCATCCCTCCACCCCTCCACACCTCCTGTTCTTCTCCACCGACTGTCGAACCACACCGCACTAGAACCAGTTAACCCTCGTACACCTATCCGTCTGCGACTCTACTCCCGCATCTTCCCATCTCCGGCTCATTGCTGTCCGGGGCCTCGCCGTCGTCCACCACCTTGGATGCGCTCGACGCGGCATGGTCAATGCGGTCAACGAACGACACCATCGGAAATAGACTGTGCGTGGAGAGGCTGACAGCTGGGTCCACGGCCACACAGAAGGAAATGCCTCCTTATTACGCGCAAAATAATGATTCCTCCACCTGATATCTGGGACCCACTGGAAGGGCCTCTGTATTTCGCGAAAAAAACGTGCCCCCCGCTGACATGTTGGACCCACCAGCTATCTTCACACGCAAGGAAGTGCCTCCTTATTACGCACAAAAAAATGAATACTCCCCACCGGTTTGGAACCCGGCATAGTGGGAGGCTGACTTGTGGGCCTACCAAGTTGACGGGGACGGAGGGCTTTGTCAACTTAGTCAATATGAACGATTCTAGCCCCTGTTACCGTACGATGTTCATCCAACGGCCGTAGTGCTTCTTCAACCTCTGGTCATCTTGCTCCAGCCGCCCAAGCCAGCGCCGGTCGTGCCGCATGCTCCTGCCTCCAGTGGCTGACTGTGATGCCGCGGAGGCCTCACCGCCCCCTACTACTCCAACCGTTGGCCAGGCCATCCCTCTAGTCACCCACACCCCCTGTAATTCTGCGGTGACAGCAGCCTCACACCGCCGCCGAACCAGTGAACCCTCGCACTCCTCTTTGCGTGGGCATCCACTGCTGCGTCTTCCCCGACTCCGAGTCGTCCCCTTCCTACGCCTCGCCGTCGTCCACCGCCATGGTGCTCTCGGCGCGGCGTGGTCAACGTGGTCAAGGAACGACTTCCATTGGACGTGGACTGTACGTGGAGAGGCTGACAGCTGGATCCACGGCCGCAGCAAGGAAGTGCCTCCTTATTACGTGCAAAATAATGATTCCTCCACCTGACAGCTGGGACCCACCGGACGGGCCACTGTATTTCGTGAAAAAACGTGTCCCCCTGACTGCTGGGACCCACCAACTACATCTTCGCACGCAAGGAAGTGCGTCCGGGAAAAAAGACGATTCGCCCTCCTGACTGCTGGAACCTACCAGCTACATCTTCGCATGCAAAGGAAGTGCGTCCACGCAAAAAAATTACGATTTGCCCCTCTTACTGCTGGGCCCCACAAGCTACATTTTCGCACGCAAGGAAGTGCCTGACAGTCGGGACCCACCTGGTCGAAGCGTACGTTGCTTTGTCATTCTGGTCGCGAACGTGTACGCACATACTGGTCGTTGTAGAGGCGCGCATGTGTCGTAGTAGAGGCGCGCACGTAGCATGTACACATACGTACAGCGGCCAGGGTGCAAGAAAGAAAATACAGCCACGTACGTACATACAGGCAGGGTCTCAAACGCCTACTCGCGCATACGTACGGCGAGGGCTCGTGTACATGGCTGGGTCGGAACGGAGAACCAGCGTCGTCGTCGTCGTGTTCATGGGGAGGCAACAAAATGCGTCGTGTTCATGGGGAGGCAACGAAATGCGTCGTGTTCATCGGGAGGCAATGGAACGCGTGGCAGCCAACCGTCTTGGACGGAATAGGCGATGGAAACGAGGCCTGGCGTACCGCAGAACGGAGGAAACGACCTTGTGTTCGACCGGCCACGTTCGAAACGGGGTCCTGTTGATCGGGAGGGGTGTGGCGTACTGCAAAACGGAGGAAACGGACCTCCTACAGTCGAAACGGGGGTCCTGTTGATCGGGAGGGGTGTGGTGTATCGTAAAACGGAGGAAACAGACCTCCTACAGTCGAAACGGGGGTCTTGTTGATCGGGAGGGGTGTGGCATACCGCAAAACGGACGAAACGGACCTCCTACGGTCGAAACGGGGGTCCTGTTCATCGGGAGGGCTGTGGCGTACCGCAAAACGGGACAACATGGGATACTGTTCATCTCCATCGTCGACCTCCTCCAGCCTCCATGGGCTACCGTCGACCTCCTCCAGCCTCCACGGGCTCCTGTTCATCCAGCCTCCACCGCGCGCTACTCCACCGGCCATCGCTCAACCACCCTCCATCGCTCATCGCTCATCCAGCCCTCCACACCACGGGGTCTGTTCAACCACCCCTCCACGGGCACCCTCCACCGTCTACTGTTCATCCTGCCCTCCACACCACGGGGTCCTGTTCAACCACCCCTCCACGGGCACCCCTCCACCGTTTACTGTTCATCCAGCCCTCGACCACACCATGGGGTCCTGTTCATCCAGAGGCAACGCCACCACTCACTGTTCATCCAAACCCCCCGCAACACTCACTGTTCATCCCAGAGGCAGCATCGATCGGCTTGATTAGCGGCAGAGCGGCGAATCGCCGATCGGGTTCGATTAACACCATCGATCGATCGCCGGGTTCGAATGCGTAGCCTGCGGGCAATCGCCGGGTTCGATTAGAGCCCAACGCCTCGCCGGGTTGATTAGAATAACGCCTCGCACACATGCGTGCGTGTCACGAGAAAGCAGCGCATCTCTCGGCCCCCGACCTCCCACCGTAACCGGGAACTCCCTGAAATTTTCCTCCCCCTCGCTTCTACTATGGTTTTTTCCGTCATGGACGGCCCAAACAATGTCATGCAGCTGCGTCTCCGGCCCGGCCAGGACGAAAAACCCATTTTCTGTCATGATTTTTTGTCATAGAAGTAGGAGCCCACCACATCTATGATGTTACCGGGTTCTGTCACAATTATCATCACAGAAGTGTCATATGTATGACAGAAAAAAAATTCGTTCGGCCCAAAATGTCACGGATGTGTCTTTTTTTGTAGTGCATGGCCAAGGAGCGGTGGACTGTTCGAAGGATTGTCCCATAGAAGAACCTTCTCCTCGAGGACGCATGCACGACCAACAAGCATGGCCTTTTCCCAAGCCTGTTTATGCACTGTCTTGAAAAAGTTGGTGCAGGAAGCACCGAGTCTTGCGGCGGTGAGGACGTCGGAGCGGCATGCGATTTCTCCCAGACGATCGTCATCCAAGGTCTCCCAGCCCCGACGAGGAGGAGTAGCGCCTGGCGAATCCATGGGAGCAACGACGAACTGCCTTCTCTTTAGGGGGAGGGGAACTGGCCTCGTCCCCTCCAACTGTAGCTCCTCGACCGTTCCTTAGGGAAGGGGTGAGGCTATTACTATTTACTACATACTGCATCAGTAGCAAAGATTAGTACTACTTTCCCAACTAGTACTGCGATGTACTATACTTCTAGTATAGTGCACCAGTTTTGAACTCTTGAATCTCAGGGCCAAGGAGCAACAGTTGGAAGTGGAGGGTACTACTGTTCTCTAGAACCATCGCTATACTATCAATGCAGGGAAAGTACACCTGCATAGTGCCTACTCCCAGTGCTCTATTCAAGCCGTAGCTGGCCCACTCAGCAGCTCCTCTCACGCACACACTAGCAGCCTGTTTATCAGTGAATGTTACTATGGGGCAGAACATTTGAGTTATTTGATATAGCGAGACTAGGCTTTTAGCTTCCATTTGTGGATGTGTCATGGATCTCGTCGAACTTTGTTAGTAGTTCCTTCTTTATGAATGAGATGAGGCAAAGCTTTTGCCTCCGTTTGAAAACAAAAAAATCACGTCAAGAGGAATTTCTTCTATAGAGCCGATAATGGAGTGAAGTCCATGTGCGCAACGCCATAAGCTACAGAGTAGTAGAGTACTAGAACTTTACGTACAGAGCCATATTGCATAATTCTCAATGTCGCGCCAGGCTTTTCTGGCTCCTCTGGCTTAATTGGGAGGCGCTAGTTTAAATATGCTACTAGCTGACGAAGTTTCCTTAGGTAGCCACCGACCTACAGTTCTCCTTAAACTTCTGTGCTTGGTGGAAAAGAAGCGAACAAAATGCGGCACAAGCTTGCATCTTGCTCTCTGCTGAACGGGATCGCCGCCACTAGGCCCTCTAGAAAAAAGTTGGAGCAACATTGTATGAGAACATATTACCCATCTTCAGGGACAAGGGGCTGAACGAGGTGCGGCTAGGGCGAGCACGCGAGCCACAAGATGATGGGAAAGAAAACCCGTTCACGTGGCTGGGCTATCCACTGCACCCAGATTGTGGTGCGACACGTCCGTTCGACTTGAAAACTCAAATTACCAGTATACAATATTGGCTCGCAGCGAAGTTACTATTCAAAAAAGGCCGCCATGCGTTCGGCCGGGATTGAACCCACAAAACGAGCTATACACTCGCGTGACCAGTAGTAGTACTCGTTGGAGTACAACGCAATCTAGAATCGCCTTTTGTCGCTAGTACATTATTCCTTACAAGAGACCACTAATAATGCCAAGAGAACCACTAATAATGCCAAGAAACTACTACCACCTGCATATGTGGCAAACTTAAGATAAGACTACCTTATCAACCATTGCACATGCGCTTACCAACCAGCCCTACCAAGAAACGAATACTCTACAAAGTGTCGTTATAGGCACGTTTCAACCCATGTCGCCCCTTAAGTCGACGCCTTCTATTCGACCGGCAAGTTAGGCGTTATGACTTGTGGACCTACGTGTCAGTCTGCACAAAAATCCCCGAGTGACCTCCTACCTCCGGCCTGTCCACCTAGTAATCCTCGGCCATGCGACGCAGCTACTGCCGCCGGCAGAAGTCGAGGTCAAAACCGCCGGCGGTGCGGAGCCCATCTTGTGGCAGCGCGGATGCCAGCTCCGTCCGGCGCTCGCTGCCGCTAGCTAGTCAAGATAGCACACACCTTGCTGGATGCATCCAGCTGCTTGTCTGCAAGGTTTGCTAGCTAGATTGGCACAACGGTGCGGTGGCTTGCTCAAGGCCGCCGCTTAAGGCCAGCCATCCGCTTGAGCGAAGGCGGTAGCGGCTTGCTCGTGCATGAGTCACGCTCGAGCCAGCCTGCCAACCCATGCGGAGGCCAGCGCGGCGCCCGGCCCATCCGGCGAAGCGGCAGCCAACTCGCTCATCACTGGCGCCACCGACGAACACGCATCAGTACTGTTTAAGTAATGTTGAGGAAAAATAATGATTTGAGGGGGAATAACAGGATAGAAGGTCAGATGTGGGTCCCTCATGTCAAGGTCAAAAAAATGTGTTGGTTTAAGCTGCCTCGTCAGCACGGCCGTGTGGGCCAACCCCGTCATAAAGGGGTTTAAACGAGCCTAATCGGCACTAGGTCGTAGTTTTTGGCGCGGATTAAGAAATTTTGGGTATGTTTTTGCTATTTTGTGTACAATAGTTTCAGGGCTGGTTGAAAGTGGTAGTTTTTTGTTAAATACTCTACATACTGTAAGTAGGAGTGAAGTTTAAGCTTTGGAAGCCAATAAGCAAGGCTAGTTACATAGTGCCTATGCGTATGTGATTCAAACTAAATATCAACCATGAGTGACTAATATCTTGATGGAAAACTCGAAACTATGGAAATACTAGCTTTTTTGCATGGTTGGAAATACTAGCAATGTTCATGTGCATTGTAACAGATCATAATTAGGATAATACTTATTCACAAGCTTGATAGAAAACACTCTAATTTTGATATACATATATCACTTGAGATATATTATGTTTCAATCAGAATATATTCCTTGGGCTGTTTTGGTGAGGTGAGGGAGGGATGTGGTTAGTTTTAAGATACTAATTGTGGATTTTTATGCAAATTGGTAGAGAAGTGGGATTTTGGTGAGAAAAGGCAACCACTTACCTCGCAGTCGTTAGATGTAGATCTAATGGTTAGAAATGACGGATGGCAGACACACCATCATCACCAACTAAGTCTTCTGTAGGAGTACTAGCAAGATGTCCGTGCATTGCACGGAACATCAAGATGCATTTTTTTATAAAACACTTGTTGTGATTGACCCATGCATGAGTAATCCCATGTGTAAAACTAACGATATCTCGAGAAAGAGGAGATAAGGTGAAGAGGAGTGGGGCGTGGTGGTGATTAGTTGTCAGACTGAGCAGAGGCATGGGATGGACGACGCCGGCAGCGACCACCATGCCAGTTTGTTCCATAGGCTTCCTTTTTTAATTGCTCAACAATGAGGTTGTTGGAGATAAGGATGAACTAGGGAAGGCCTTGTCTGCAAATGTGGAGAGAGGTGCGGGTATCTTTTAGTTTAATTTCTATCCGTCAGATATAGATCAAACGGTCTATATTGCAAGATGGCACACGTACCATCATCACCAACTCAGTTTTTTTATAAGAGAAGAAACTATAAGTATGAAGATACAAACGTATTATCGATACTTGTTTCCATAAACTAGGATTTACATTCTATTCAACGGCTCAGCATGTGGGGCCTTAGCACAATGACTTCTGGACTGTGTAAAACAAAGGTTTTCCCGCCGCCGATAAGGAGGGGGTGACGACGGCGCGCTTTTGCCTTGCTCTAGTCCTAGTAGTCATACTAGGTGGTCTATGCACGTGTAGATTTATTATTTTTCACGTCTCGTGTTCACCATACTTCCACGACTGTTGATGAATAGATGGTAAGTTATTCACGGGGAAACCCTTGTTGAGCATGTTTGCGAGAGAGAGAGACAATGTGCGTGTGTGATATGTGTAGAGATTGAGGCAATGATAAGAGATTCTTTGTGTCTATGTGTGTGGATAGAGAGAGACATGTACATGGGGCTTTGTGTTGTGTAACGTGGAGACACATAGACATAATCAGAGAGTGAGTGTGTGAGATACACATGCGGACATAGGGAGCGATGTGTGAGTTAGAGAGATGGAGAATTTTGGTGTGCATCTGAGTTAGAGAGAGGGGGGATATACACATACCTAGAGTTGGAGAGAATATTCAAGGGTGTATGTCTTAAAAGAAGGATCCCGATATATGGGTGTTTGTGCGCGCGTTTGTGTGTGAGAGGGAGTGTGTGTATGTGGAGTAGAGAGACCACTAATGATGTAAACCTAGTATAGGGAAGGGGAATGGTATGACATGTGTGTCAAAGAGAGACAAAGGCATGTGTAGTAGCGGGATAGCATGGGTGCGGGCGGCCCGCAGACTATTTGGAAGAGACATCGAGTGTGTGTGGGAGAGGGGTGTGAGAGTGAGAGAGAGAGAGAGCTGACGGAGAGAGAGAGAGAGAGAGAGAGAGAGAGAGAGAGAGAGAGAGAGAGAGAGAGGAAGAGAGGGGGAGAGAGAGGGGGAGTTTCTGTGTAGAAGTGGCGTATAGATAGGGAGAAAATGTTGATTTGTTCAAAAGTGGCCTATGTACGGAGACGCAAGGGAAGCGAGTCATTGTGTGTGTGATAGTGACTTCATGAGAGATCTAGAATAGATGGTGTAGAGAACAACGTGCGAGATTGAGAACGATGATACATTAGGGAGCTGGGGAGGGTCCGCATGTGGGAGAGATAGAAAGAGGAGAGTGGTGCACAATGAGACAAAGTGTGCTTGTTTGCAGTGGGGGTGGTGTGTGAGGTGAGTGTGCGAGAACCACATAAATAGGGAGATAGACATTTGGGGGTGACGTTTTGTGTGTATGTGAAAGATACACTCTACATAGTGCATGTGCTTGGGAAAGAGAGATGCCGGGAGACCTAGAGAGTGGGGGAAGAGATGTGTGCATGCCCGAGAGACAAAGTGATAGATACCTATATTAGGGTCTGGACTTTAGAAGAGAGGGGGGTTGTTAATGTGCTTATGTGTTCGACTGTTCGTGTTTGGGGGAGAGAACGGCTTGTGTGGGGGGGCGACAGGGGGGGGGCGTTGGCTTCAGATAATGAGTGACGTGTCTATATTTGAGGGACTTTAGCATAATTGAGATATATATGGTCAATAGTGTGCACACTCATGGTTGATCAATTTGTTTCACAGTTTGGACTATGAGATAACGATACTTTTGGGGATATACCTTGATGTACCATAATTATAAACCTAAGATTGGAATTTTGGAATTCGACTCCATCATTAGATTTTGTAATTCATTTAAACGGAGGTACATTTTTTAAGCCGGGATTTCGTGATTTCAAATTCATATATCAAACCTAGAGATACACACATACGGGCATGTTCAAACTTTATAATCATCCACTTTATTCATACACACACACATTTTTGCTTTTGTCATCATATTTAGGATAAACACATTTGGAATTTCATTTGAATTGGACCGTATGATGGTATTTGCTTGACCTAGCGGAATTATCCATATTTGAATTGAATGGATAATCTAAGTTTTGAGTTGGAGACACTGATTTTTAAAACTTGCACTTTTTTGCGTGCAAAACAAATAAATTCTCAACCATGATATCATAGTCGGCCGTACAAGAGCAGAACACTTATAATTTCTGGCGCCAAAAGCTTTCAAACTTCCCGCTCACATCAAAATATCTCGCGCCCGAAAGTTTAGGCCTGCGATATTCCTGTTTTACCACTACCACATGAACGGAAAAGGGCTGCTTTGGTAACTCCATTTTTTCCCTCTTTGCCCCCAACATTCTTCCCTAGAGCCCCTCCTCTTCCCCTCCCCGACCCCCCCCTCCAACCACGGCAAGCTACTGAATCTAGTCCTCCGCCGCAGCGGTGGACCTCACACCCCACCGGATCTACCTTTCGCACATTGGAACCCCCAACTACCAACTCACCACTTCACCGAAGCCGCTTCAGCGACTGGCTTGTCCACCGCTCAAGATCTCCTTGACTGCCATCATGGTCCACCGCACCAGATCTGCTTAACCGGCGCCCTCGTCCACCACTGTGTAGGCCCTTCACTGACTCCCTCGTCCGCCCCATCGCTGGCCCTTCATACAAGCCCTCGTCCGCTGTAGCAGATCCGCCTCATCGAAAGCACTGTACACCACGCCCGCCGAAGCCTTAGCCCACTTCACCGGACCCACTCCACGGACGCCATATGCAACTCTGTCGGCCCTGCTTTACTGACGCCGCAGCCTCACCAGGTTATTTTGATTTGTACTCCTTCATTTTTTCTCTTTTTTATCATGCAACTATTCACTTACCATAGATGAGCTTTCTTGTATGTCGACAGGTGCCGCAACCAAAGCACTGGGGCCGCTTCAGCAATGGCGATAGCCGGCCCAAACTCAACCGCAACATGAGCACCATCGACGATCCTTTGCTATCAAGTATGACAACTATGCCCATACGCTGCCAAGAATCAGGTACTATTATCCAAAGGTCGGCGCCTACGTTCACTTTCTTAGCATAAGCACCGCACCTTTGAATTTCTTCAGGGCATCATTCAATTTTTCATGAGATGCGTTATTCTTCTTGCACCTATAGGGCCATACTTCTGGCAGTGAACAAGTTACATGTGCTAAATTACAAACCAGTGCACATATAGTTACAATGATTTAGTTTTGTCCTAAGTATTACTGTACTTCCTAGATATCACTGCCTACTATTTTACTTCTTGCATGATATATTTATGATAATTGTGTTGTTTTGATGCCACCTGTTGGTTCCATCAGGCTGCTTCATGTTCTCTATGATGAATTACCACACCAGCAAACTAGCATGTGGTTCCGCTGCTTTTTGTTCGTTTTACCCTACATTTTCTGATGCTAGCTATTACATCACTGCTCTGAGCCTCTGTTCATTACTTTTTTGTGTGTTCTTGATCTTCCCAAGTTGCATGACTAATTTGATGCTTCTATTAATTATGGAGTTGTGAACCCCATCAAGCAAAGTATTTGTTCCTTTGGAGCCGGCACCTCAAACAAGCATAAAAATAGAGTGAAACACATATATTGTCGTGTAAGCACACACCCTTCTTTCATTATTGTAGATGAACCATTGATGATCAATTGGAACCAGTGCATGCGATTAAAATTAATTTTACCTAAATAGAGGGTGCAGAATAAACTACAACAACTAGATTTGCAACCACGGGATGCTGACGATATCTTCAAATAACATTGCAACAGCAGCGAGGCTTCACAGCTGTCGGTGTCAAAACCAGCGGATCTCGGGTAGGGGGTCCCGAGTTGTGCGTCTAAGGTCGTTGGTAACAGGAGACAGGGGACACGATGTTTACCCAGGTTCAGGCCCTCTCTATGTAGGTAATACCCTACTTCTTGCTTGATTGATCTTGATGAATATGAGTATTACAAGAGTTGATCTACCACGAGATCGTAATGGCTAAAACCCTAGAAGTCTAGCCTGTATGATTGTGATTGCCTCTACGGACTAAACCCTCTGGTTTATATAGACACCAGAGGGGACTAGGGTTGTACAAAATTGGTTACAGAGAAAGGAATCTTCATATCCAAACGCCAAGCTTTCCATCCACGCCAAGGAGAGTCCCATTCGGACATGGGTGAGAGCCTTCGGTCTTGTATCTTCACGGCACATTAGTCCGGCCCATGTCCAACAGGACCGACGCACAAGGACCCCTTAATCCAGGACTCCCTCGGTAGCCCCTGAACCAGGCTTCAATGACGAGGTGTCCGGTGCGCAGATTGTCTTCGGCATTGCAAGGCGGGTTCCACCTCCGAATACTCCAAAACATCCTTCGAACAAAAAGAACGTGTCCGGTTCTGCAAAACAAGTACCGCACACAACCGTAGAGAGTATGATATTTCACGAGTCCAATCCACTGACAACTTTTTGTAGCGTGACACCACGTCACCACCCGATCATTATTTCGAACCGTTTTTAGCCTGCCGCTCCATGTTTTGAGATGCGGTTTCATTGGCACATCTTGTCAAAGTAGAGATCGTGTCCCCTTATTACGGGAGTCTCATCAATACGGGCGTGGGTAATCCAACCGTGCCGTCTGCACGGCCCTCGGGAAACAAAGTAGTTTTAAAGGCGAGTGGGGAGGCGCTTGATATTCGCTGCCTTTATAAGGAGATAAGGGTTCACCCTTTCACCCATGCCCAAAGGACCCATTCCTCTTCTTTGCATCGATCAGATTGTGGATTCCACTTCCGGGTGTGATCTACTTTCCTTCTTGGATGCATACTCCGGGTACCATCAGATATTCATGTCCAAGGAGTACGAGGAGAAGACCGTGTTCATAACTCCATGTGGCACGTACTGCTTTGTGCGGATGCCCTTCGGGTAAAAAAGCG
The DNA here is from genome assembly GCA_021605145.1 of Aegilops bicornis. Lineage (NCBI taxonomy): Eukaryota > Viridiplantae > Streptophyta > Magnoliopsida > Poales > Poaceae > Aegilops > Aegilops bicornis. Next base: position 277,062,810 of record CM038672.1, read on the forward strand.
CTGGATCCACTTTTGCAAGGGCAGTGAAAATTGGGTTTGAGTCTCAGTTGCACAGGAATATTGAGGCTTACATGGATGATATAGTGGTCAAAACCAAGGACAGATCAACGCTCATTCAGGACATGGAAGAGACCATTGCAAACCTGCGCAAGATCAACTTGAAGTTGAACCCTGAGAAGTGTGTGTATGGAATTCCCTCTGACAAGCTACTTGGCTTCTTTGTGTCTCACTGGGGGGATAGAGGCCAACTCCGACAAGATCAGACCGATCGAGCAGATTCAAGCACCCGAGATAGTCGAGGACGTGAGGCGTTTAACTGGATGTGTTGCCGCGCTCAGTAGGTTCATTTCCAAGTCTGCCGAGCGCGCCCTGCCATTCTTCAAAATTCTGAAGAAGGCAGGGGCCATGAAGTGGACTCCGGAGGCAGAAGCAACACTGCGGTACTTAAAAGCCTATCTTTCCTCTGCTCCCACCTTGGTCGCACCTAAACCATAAGAGTCGTTGCTGCTATATTTGGCAGCAACCAATCAAGTGGTTAGTGCAGCTGGTGGCCTTGATGGGGAAGTAGATGAAGGTGCAACCGAACTATTGTCCTCCCCGGAGAAGGAAGTGAACCGGTCACGGCAAGGTTAGGTACGGACCAGTATAACGAAGAGTAGGGTGGCAAAGGTAATCCCAAGGCCACGACAAAGAAGAGGGTGGTGCAGCAACCAGTTTACTATGTTAGCTCCCTATTGCAGGGGGCTAGGTCAAGGTACTCTGGAGTGCAAAAATTGATCTTCAGCCTCATCATGGCCTCAAGGAAGTTGCGCCACTACTTCCAAGCCCACGAGATCCCAGTTGTCACTCGTTTCCCTTTGCAACGCATATTTAGGAACCTTGAGGCCACCGGCAGAAGTTGAATGGCCATTAGAGGTTTCAAGTTTTGGTCTGAAGTATGAAAGTACCTTAACCATTCAGAGCAGGGCACTGGCGGAGTTCATTGCAGAATGGACCCCTACTACAGACGAAGAGACGCCAGAAATAGTTATCACCGTCAAGGAGGCACCACAAGAGTGGATCATGTCCTTTGATGGTGCCTTCTCATTGGAAGGTGCAGGGGCTGGGGTGTTGTTCGTCGCGCCCACCGGAGAGCACCTCAAGTATGTGGTCCAAATGCATTTTCCCTGGGAGAAAGCTACCAACAACACTGCAGAATATGAAGGGCTCCTTGCCGGACTCAGGATTGAAGTACAGTTGGGGATCAAGAAGTTGATCATCCATGGAGATTCACAGCTTGTGGTGAGACAGGTTAACAAGGCTTACCAGAGTCCATTAGTGGACGCATACGTCGAAGAAGTGAGGAGGTTGGAGGAACACTTTGACGGATTGCAAACAGAGCACGTGCCACATGCGGAAAATAGCACTGCTGATTATTTGTCAAATTGTGCCGCACAAATGCTCCCTGTGGAACCAGGGACCTTTGTCCTTCATCTGACACAACCATATGTATCTCTGTTGACGATGGCTAGGAAAAGGAGGAAGCTAGACTCCAACAAGCCTTTACTGGAAGGGCCTCCAGAGGTCCCCGGTAAAGAAGCTATCGGGACTAACCATACCTCACTGGATGAGTTGCACTCTTCCGCAGGACCACAAGTCCTTCCGATCAAGGTAGGCACTCCCACGAGTGAGGAGGTGACGTTGGTCCTAGTTGTCGAGCCACGAGCTCCAACTTGGGTGCGACACATAGTCCGCTACCTCCAAACTGGAGAACTTCTTGAAGAGCAAGAATAAGCTGAAATATTAGCTCGAAGGGCCAGTATGTATTAGTTTTTCAATGCCACATTATACAGAGGAGTCCCAACGATGTGAAATTGAAGTGCATTTGCCGGGAAGAGAGGAAGGAACTGTTAGTAGAAATACACAAAGGCACGTGCGGCTCCCATATTGGATCAAGAGTCTTGGTTGGAAAAGCTTTCCGACAAGGTTTCTACTGGCCCACGGCCCTCCAAGATGCAATTGAGCTAGTCACCAGATGTGAAGCCTGCTAGTTTCACTCCAAGAATATCCATCAACCTACTCAAGCTCTCCAAATGATCCCTTTTTCATGGCCATTTTCAGTCTGGGGGCTCGACATCTTAGGCCCCTTCCCCCGTGCTTCCGGGGGCTTTGAATTCTTGTACGTTGCAATCAAGAAGTTACAAAGTGGCCGGAAGTGGAGCCTGTGAGGAAGGTAACCGCACAATCAGCTATCAAGTTCTTGAAAGTATTGGTGTGCCATTTTGGAGTACCCGCCAGAGTTATGACAGACAATGGCACCCAATTCACAAGCCGCGCCTTCATGCAATACGTTCAAACCCTTGGAAGCAAGGTTTCATTCGCCTCTGTCGCTCATCCCAGGAGCAATGGACAAGCTGAGAGGATGAACGCTGAAGTGCTGCGTGGGCTCAAGACAAGGACTTTTGATAAGCTGCAAAAGTGCAACAGACACTGGATCGACGAGCTGCCGGTGGTTCTTTGGTCCCTCCGTACGACACCAAATTGAGCTACCGGCCAGACTCCCTTCTCCCTAGTCTATGGGGCTGAAGCAGTGCTCCCCACGAAACTCATTTACGGGTCACCTCAAATATTTGCCTACGATGAAGTAGAGCAAGAGCAGCACCTGCATGACAATGCCGTGCTCCTTGAGGAGAACCATCTCCGGGTTGCTGTGCGTGCTGCATGCTACCAGCAAGCCCTGCGCCGCTATCACAGCAGCAGGGTTCATGCCCGGAGCCTTGAGGAAGGCGACCTTGTCCTTAAGACGTTCAGTCCGCCAAGGGTTCCAACAAGTTAACACGAAGTGGGAAGGCCCTTACCAGGTAGTACGAGTCACCAGGCCTAGAACTGTTCGTCTGGAGACCGAAGATGGCATCAAAATGCAGAACTCATGGAATATTGAGCATCTTCGCAAGTTCTACCCGTAAGGCATGGCTGCCGGGCCCTACCCCCGCAGCCACTCTTTTGTACAAGCGTTGCCGACGCACATGTAACCCTTTGTATAAAGCCAGGTGCAAACCGTGAGCACAGATAATAAAATGAAGTGTTGGCGTCCTAAAACATGAATGCATGATTAGCATAGCATAAACTTTCCATGGTCATTTAGATAAGGTCATATGCTGCTATGTTTTCCCCTGCACTAACTACAAGGCTCTTGCTGCGGACTTGATCCTGGGAAGAAGAGAGGGAAAACAAGCTTAAATATCGATCCCCGACAAGCCGAACAGATAAGTTTCTTTTTATCCATACATGTCTCTGTAAGAAGAAAACTTGTGCATAGACAAACATTGTCACCTTGAAAACATTTGTGCTCCCATCCTTTGATTCAAACATTGTTTCGGTCAAGATGGTTGTAGTGGCATCTGACAGAGAACGATCAACAAGGAATCGGTTCCCTTCTATAGATTTAAGCCCGACAGGCCAAGCCCGTGGCAACAACAGAAGGCATCGGCAAGATAGCTTGCCGGGAAAACTTGTTTACTTAAAAGTATAGAGGCGTTCCTCCTCTGCATGGATAAGATACATGCACAAGTACCCAGCAAGGCTTGTCTTTTTCATTAGTATGCGGATAATCAAGTACAAACCTTACAGAGCACAAACATGGATAAAAGAGGTTACATATTTGAGACTAAAATTTTGCGAGCGCCTACATCCTTTGAAATATAAAAAGGGCAGATGCCTCATAATGCCTTTATTGCCCTCCTTCTCCCATTGTTCATCTCGAGTGCGAAAAGGGCAAAAGGAACGCCTAGGCGAGATTCACGCGGGAGAAGGCACCAAGAGAGATTCCACCGGCAACAGGGCAGAAGAGGCTCGTGATGATGGTGCCGGGGCGGGGGAAGAATCAAAGAACGGAGCGACAAGCAGGCAGACGAAGGCGTCGATGCCACCGTATTCCGACCCGACGGCCTGCCACCAGCCTTCCTCGTCTTCGCCGGTTTCCTCCTCGTCACTATCACTCCGGGAAGAGGCGGGTGTTGTAGAATGAAACCCTAGATGGGATCTTTTCACACTTGGAGGGGGAAAAGAGGAAGAACACACAAGAATACAAGGAGGAAATCAGTTAAACAAACCCAAATAACACATCCACTAGAGTAGCATACAAGAGATCCACAAGCATACAAGCACAATTCAAGGGAAATAGCACTAGGGTAAAGTTCTTCCCACTCCTAGGAGATGAGGTCTTGATGTTGATCTTCTCCAAGAGGGGGCCTTGATAATCCACAAGGGTTCTTCCCAAAGTGGGGCTTGATCTCCAAGAGGAGGGATACAAGGAGCAAATCTCTCTAGTGTCTATGAAATACCTTGCTAACCCCACAAATGAACTGGGGAAAGAATTTATATAGGCTAGGGACGAAATTGGGGAAAAGAGGGGTACAATGGTCCATTTTAACCCTAAAATGCGTAGGCAAGTCGGAGGGGTCCGGCACCCAAGGTAAAGGGTCCGGCACCCGAGGTAAGGGCCTGCACCCGGAGGAGGGCGTGATCGAGGTGGCCGGGCACTGGGGCCAAGGACCGGCACCCAGGGCCAGGCGCCAAGGCCATGTGGCGGCAGATGGGGCCGGGCACCAAGGGCCAAAGGCCGGGCACCCGGGGTGCAGCCTAGGTGGCGGCTGGGCGAAGGGCCGGGCACCCGGGGTGGGTAGGGGCGTGGCCCAGGTGGTGGCCTGGAACCCAGGGTGTCCAGGGGAGTTGGCCCTCCCTGTGGCTGCTTGTTCAGGCACCCGGGGTCCTTCTGTCCAGGTATCCGGGGTGTCCGGGAACTCCTTTCCTTCGTACTTCTCGTTCCTTTCTTCCTTCTCCTTGTCCATAGGTGCTTGTGTCTCCGTGCTAGCCTCTTCATGATCATCACTTTGGTACCTAAGCACGCATAATACTTCCGTTTAAGGTAGGACCCAACTCCCGTGTGAATTTGAAATGAGCTCGAAGAGGAAGGAGTTAACCATGGTTTCGATGGCGCGTGCACGTGCCCTTGTCATTGTTCCTCTCGGTGCTTGTGGTGGTGATGACGGGGGATGCTCTGCATTACCGGGCCCCTGGCCCGTCACTTCCCACGGAGAGGCTACTGATGTTGGTGGCGGCGCCCAAGGTGCATTCAGGACAACGCCCCCACATTGGTGGGCAGGAGGGCGTCAGCATCTTCAGCGTCGCCCCCGGCCTTGTCGGAGAGGGAAGCGCTGGGATCACTAAAGATACCAAGCACGGCGCCACAGGCGGGCCCCAGAAGCCCCGAAGACTCCACCAACGGTTCTTCGAACTCCAGCAGCTTGTGGCAGAAGCGACACCCATGCCCCAGACGGATAGCTCGTATGGAGGGTGCAAGAGCTCTGCCATTAAGGAGAGGCGCGGCTCCTTCCATACAGGAGTCCATGCTCCAGCTATGGGTGCGATGCCACCAACTACGACTGCCCAAACCACAGGCACAACGTCTCCCTCGGCCGCGGACCAGACTCACTCCCCGAGTATCAGCACGAGCCTTCGGGATCATCACTCCCAAGCCGAGGCCCGGAGCCAGGCTCCAACCTCTTTCCCTCGGCGTAAAGAAAAAGAAGGCAAGCAAGAAGAAGGAGAAGATGCGAGGATGAATGCCTCTGTTCCCCCCTCGCGCTCCCTTTATAGATGAGATGGGACCAGGGGTTGATTCCCCAACTCCCCCCCTTGGGGGCTTTGATAGAGGCGACGGTGTCTCGATGTTTTGATGAGATAGCTATCATTTTCTATGGGAGTCGACTTTGACGATCCAACTACGAACGTGCGAAGACGTCGTGCCTTAGCAATCACTAAACCAACTTTCGAGGGGTTATTGACCATGCCAGAGCATGATTAACCTGACCACGAGGGTCTATTTCATGTGATTAAATGAAGAACAAGCAAGAAAATAAGATTGCAATCTGGATATTGCGAGTATAAGAGGAAAGCTTTATTAATGAAGGTGGGGATCTGTGACGTCTTGGTCTCGTCATTGAACACAAATGAAGTACGCGAAGTAGGAGCTATGGCCAACTTTTAATCTAAACAAAACCCAAAGTCACAAAGATTCCCTAACGCCTATATATATGAAGGAAGAGGGGGGAATTTCGTGGCGCCTTGTGGGAGGGGTCCAAAACCAACGCTAACTCTCTTTTCCCCACACATACGGACTCTAAAAACAGCCTATACTTCTGTATTTCGAAATTACATGGGCCTGGCCCAAAAATAAGTTGGCGCAGCACCTAAAATAAGCTATGGATGAAATTTATGAAGGGGCATCTTGTATATTCCGTCCATGTCCTTGTAGGCCATCACAGAAGCTTCAAATTGCTCAAATATGCACTAGAAACGCCATTCTGGATCCTTCGTGCGCGCCTTCATCTCCATGCTTGATCCTGCTCCAGTGTTCATTCCTCTTGTCCATGCTAGGCCCTTAATTAGTAATCAACACAAATGTACCCAATTTAGGCAGCAATGTATAGCAGTAGGGGATGTGGGTGTAACAATGGTATTGATGTCCTCATCATCCTCCGCTTCTTGAAATGAAGTCGTCCTCGACGGAAGCTCATCTTCCTCACCCAAATAAGGTTTCAAATCTGCACTGTTAAATGTGGGACTAACCCCAAAATATGCAGGCATGTCAAGTTTATATGCATTATCATTTATTTTCTCTAACACCTTAAAACGACCATCAACACATGGCATTAGCTTTGATTTGCGCAAATCAGAAAATCTATCCTTATGCAAATGTAACCAAACATGATCTCCAGGTGCAAAGACAACACGTTTTCTACCCTTATCTTTAGCAAGTTTATATTTAGCATTCATTCGCTCAATATTTTCCTGAGTTAACTCATGCATTTTTAAGATCAATTCAACACGTTGTTTAGCATCAAAATTAACCTTCTCCTAAGATGGAAGAGGCAACAAATCAATGGGTGCAAGAGGTAGGAAACCATACACAATCTTAAAAGGGCACATCTTAGTAGTAGTATGCAGCGAGTGATTATAAGACAATTCAATATGAGGCAAGCATTCTTCCCACATTTAAGGTTAGTCTTCAAAACAACCCTAAGCATTGTAGACAATGTTCTATTGACTACTTCAGTTTATCCATCAGTTTGGGCGTGACATGTAGTACTAAAAAGTAGTTGAGTCCCCAACTTAGCCCATAAACATCTACAAAAGTGGCTAAGAAATTTAGTATCATGATCTGAAACAATAGTATTTGGCACACCATGCAAGCAAATAATTTCATGAAAGAACAAATCGGCAACATTAACAACATCATCGCTTTTATGACATGGTATAAAGTGTGCCATTTTCGAGAATCTATCCACGACAACAAATATGCTATCCCTCCCCATCTTTGTTCAAGGTAAACCTAAAACAAAGTCCATAGGTATATCCTCCCAAGGAACACTAGTATAGGCAAAGGCATATATAAACCATGAGGATTGAGTCGTGACTTAGCTTTTTGACATGTAGTGCAGCGACCAACAAAACACTCAACATCCCGTCTCATCTTTGGCCAAAAGAAATGTGTAGCAAGTATGTCCTCTGTCTTCTTCATGCCAAAGTGTCCCATTTATCTTCCTCAATCCGCCTCCTGCAATAACAAAATACGAATGGAGCAAGCTGGAATGCATAGCTTGTTAGCACGGAACACAAATCCATCATTAACGATGAACTTGTTCCATATTCTTCCTTCTTTACAATTCTGCATTACATCTTTAAAATCAGCATCATGCACATATTGATCTTTGATGGTCTCCAAACCAAATATTTTGAAGTCTAGTTGTGAAAGCATAGTATAGCGACGAGACAATGCATCAGCAATAACATTTTCTTTACCCTTCTTGTGTTTAATGACATAAGGGAAAGTCTTAATGAATTCAACCCATTTAGCATGTCTATGATTCTATTTAGCTTGACTTTTAATATGTTTCAAAGATTCAAGATCACAGTGTATAACAAATTCTTTTGGCCATAAATAATGTTGCCATGTTTCTAAAGTAAGAATAAGAGCATACAATTCTTTATCATAAGTAGAATAATTCAGACTAGGCTCACTCATTTTTTCAGAGAAGTATGCAACAGGTTTGCCATCTTGTAATAACACACCTCCTAATCCAATTCCAGTAGCATCACATTCAAGCTCAAAATTCTTATTAAAATCAGGAAGTTGGAGTAAAGCAGCATGTGTCAAGTTATCTTTCAACACCATGAAGGCTTCTTCCTATGCGGTACCCCAACAAAACGGCACATCCTTCTTTGCAAGCTCGTTGAGAGGTGCATCAATGGTGTTGAAATCTCTAACAAAACGCCTATAGACACCAGCGAGGCCAATGAAACTCCTCACTTGTGTGACCGTTTTGGGCTGCGACCAACTTTTAATAGCTTCAATCTTGGCTTTATCAACTTCAATTCCCTGTGGAGTAACAACATAGCCAAGAAATGATACTCGGTCGGTGCAAAAGGTGCACTTCCCAAGGTTACCAAACAAACGTGCATCATGTAGAGCAATAAAAACAACACGTAAATGTTCCGGATGTTCTTCCAAAGATTTTCTATAAATCAGTATATCATCAAAATAGACTACCACAAATCGTCCAATGAAAGCACATAAAACTTTGTTCATCAATATCATGAAAGTACTAGGTGCAATAGTTAACCCAAAAGGCATGACTAACCACTCATATAAACCAAACTTAGTTTTAAATGTTGTTTTCCATTCATCTCCCAATTTCATACGAATTATGTGGTATCCACTATGCAAATCAACATTGGAGAATATTGTAGAGCCACTCAATTCATCAAGAATATCATCTAGCCTAGGAATAGGATGATGATAATGAACAATATTATTAGTGCCTCTACAATCAACACACATACGCGATGTTCCATCCTTTTTCGACACTAGAATAATAGGAACAACACAAGGACTAAGGGATTAGCGTATATAACCTTTGTCGAGCAGCTCCTGGACTTGACACATAATCTCCTTCGTCTCCTCTGGATTGGTACGGTATGGTGCACGGTTGGGTAGCGATGCACCAGTAATTAAGTCAATCTGATGCTCAATCCCTCGAATAGGTGGTAATCCCAGTGGCACGTCTTGTGGAAAGATGTCAGCAAACTCCTGTAAAATGTTAGTGACAGCAGGAGGCAAAGAGGAAGGCACGACCTCGAATGAAAATAATGCCTCTTTCCACACAAAATCATAGCAAACAGATTTGCTGCAATCTAGATCGTCAACATCAGATTTGGTGGCAAGTAAACATCCACTTTTCAATTTAATTTGAGAAGCAACACTAGATGGTTTATTATTAGATTTCATTTGTTCCTCAAATTCTTTTGCCACTAGACGATGGAACCGCATATTCAACAATGCAAAACTCTAAAAAGACTATGCGAAGGATCATATTGGTTCGGATATGATGAAGTAACCCTATTTTTTTGGCTTTTTCATGGACTATCGATATGAAGAACAGACTCGTTCTAAACTACGAAAAACTGGAAAATCTCACCGAGCAACCTGGAAATCTAATACCACTTGATAGAGGTGACGGTGTCCCGATGTTTCCATGAGATAGCTATCATTTTCTATGGGAGTCGACTTTGACGATCCAACTACGAACGTGCGAAGACGTCGCGCCTTAGCAATCGCTAAACCAACTTCCGAGGGGTTATTAACCACACCGAAGCATGATCAACCTGACCACGCGGGTCTATTTCCTGCGAGCAAATGAAGACCAATCAAGAAACTGAGATTGCAATCTGGATATTGCGAATATAAGAGGAAAGCTTTATTAATGAAGCTGGGGTTCTTTGACGTCTTGGTCTGGTCTTTGAACACAAACGAAGTACGCGAAGTTGCAGCTATGGCGAACTTTTAATGTAAACAAAACCCCGAAGTCTAAACGACGCCCTAAGGGTATATATGGAGGAAGAGGGGGGATTTCGTTTCCCCTTGTAGGAGGGGTCCGAAATCAACCCTAACTCTCTTTTCCCCACACATACGGACTCCTACCCCGCGCGATGGCTGCGGTGTACGAGGCAGAAAGGACGAGTGTAGTGGGAACTCTGAGATGGAAATTACCTCCCCGTGAATAAAAGTCATTCACGGGCCATTACAGAGATGGCACCACCGCGTTTGGCATCGCGCGGCGCGCATGAAAACCGAAAACTGACTCAAGCACACGTTAATGAAGAAGCAAGGAAAATATCAAGAAGAGAGCCACCTCAAGCGCCCCGCCTGTCTACCTGATAGGGCCTACCACAACGATGCTCGGCAACACGTTTGGGCTAGGCCCAGGGGCTCCTGTCGGTGCAACAAACCTTCACGTAAGTTGCCCAGACTGTACATAGGCGCAATGGTGAGGATACAACAGCACCAAGCTCCCAAGTCGAGACTAGGCCAGAGAGATAGCTCTTTGAGGAATCAAAGGGCGGATCAAGAAGACCAAGGTAAGTCAAGGGAACAAGATGTCACTAAGAAAAGACCTCCCTTACTGGGCAGGCGAGCCTGGTCAGGTCAAGGCCTCACCAAGCACAAGTCCCAAGATTTCCCTGGCAGGCTTGCCGGGGCTGCCAAGGGCAAATCTCCCCACCAAGACCCAACCGCTCCACCACGCAGCGATGCAAGTCACTTGTCAGTGTGATGTCGATCACCCACGTGATTAACTGCTGTCATTTGGCACATGGCAGCCATTTGGAACGGATATTTCCCTGATATGACACCCGTCCAGAGGCATTTCATGCAGACATGTAGAAGATGATTAAGCGGCGTGATAGGCTTGCCGGGCTGCATCCTGAGCATGACACCTAGCAGTGCATTTAATGCACTTTTTTCTAACTGCCAGAGTTAGGTATGATAGTACTATTTCGCCATTGTGGTAACCCCTTAGCCTATAAAAGGAGGGCCATGGAAACCTAAAAAAGGATTCGGACCCTTGTACACCCGTATGCGTGTAGCTGCTTCCCTCGAGGCGACCTTGCGGGGTTTGGATGCTGCGTGTCCACCACGGTCCTCCCTTCAATCCAGCAAAACAGGAGTAGAGTTTCACGCTTCTCAGTGGCCCGAACCTGGTTAAAAACCAGCAGCGTCACCTCTGTCGTGTTGTTCCCTGGCTTATGCTCTTTGTGCAACATGCCCTTCCCCCTTGCCGAACCACAAGGAGCTAATGGCCCAATAGTTGATCGTGTTCCACCACAACAGGGATCAATCATAGTCCTTTTGATAAGTAAGAGTGTCGAACCCAAGGTGGAGCAGAAGGAAATGACAAGTGGTTTTTAGCAAGGTATTTTCTGCAAGCACAAAAATTGTCGGTAACAGGTAGTTTGATTGCAAGATAATTTGTAACAAGCAAGTAATGGTAACAGTAAATAAAGTGCAACAAGGTAGCCCCATCATTTTGTGGCAAAGCACATGCCAAAATAGTTTCTTATAATAGGCAAAGCATTCTTGAGGGTACACGGGAATTTCATCTAGTCACTTTCATCATATTGGTTTGATTCGTGTTTGCTACTTTGATAATTTGATATGTGGGTGGACCGGTGCTTAGGTGTTGTTCTTACTTTAACAAACCTCCTACTTATGATTAACCCCCTCGCAAGCATCCGTAACTATAAGAGAAGTACTAAGATAAAATCTAACCATAGCACTAAACATTTGGATCCAAATCGGTAACTTATGAAGTAGAGCATAAACTAGGGTTTAAGCTTCAGTCACTCTAGCGACCCATCATCTAATAACTACTCCACAATGCATTCCCTTAGGCCCAAATATGGTGAAGTGCCATGTACTCGACGTTCACATGACAACACTTGGGGAATCACAACATACATATCATCAAAATATCGAACACATATCAAGTTCACATGATTACTTGCAACATGACTTGTCCCATGGCCTCAAGAACAAAAGTAACTACTCACAAATGATAATCATGCTCAAGATCATAGTGTAATTTAATAGCATAATTGATCTGAACATATAATCATCCACCAAATAAACCATATAGTAATCAACTACAACATGTAATAAACACTACTAGTCACCCACATGTACCAATCTGAGGTTCCGATACAAAGATTGAACACAAGATATGAACTAGGGTTTGAGAGGAGATGGTGCTTTTGAAGATCTTGATGGATATTGGCCTCCCAAAGATGAGAGGGTTGTTGGTGATGACGATGGCTTCGATTTCCCCCTCTGGGAGGGAAGTTCACTTCTTATTTTTTCTAGGTCAAAGTGACCTATATACCAGAAGATGGGCACCTGAGATGGGCCATGTTGAGCACATCCCACCAGGGCGCGCCTGGGGGCCCAGGCCTGCCCTGGTGTCTTGTGCTAACCAGGTGGGGCCCCTCCGATAGTTATTTGCTCCAGTATTTTTTATATATTCAAAAACAGTTCTCCATAAATTTTCAGCTCATTTGGAGATTTGCAGGAGTAACACTGATGTTGCTTTTTCAGGTCCAGAATACCAGCTGCCGGCATTCTCCATCTTTGTGTAAGCCTTGCATATTATGGGAGAAAAGGCATTAGAATTACTCGATAAAGCATTATTAGGCATAAAACATTATAAATAACAATATGAAAACATGATGTAAAATGGACGTATCAGCAACCCATCATCTAATAAGTACTCCACAATGCATTCCCTTAGGCCCAAAGATGGTGAAGTGCCATGTAGTCGACATTCACATGTCATCACTAAGGGAATCACAACATACATATCATCGAAATAGCAAACACATATCAAGTTCACATGATTACTTGCAACATGACTTCTCCCATGACCTCAAGAACAAAAGTAACTACTCACATATGATAATCATGCTCAAGATCAGAGGGGTATTAAATAGCATATTATGGACCTGAACATATAAGCTTCCACCAAATAAACCATACTGCAATAAACTACAAGATGTAATCAACACAACTAGTCACCCACATGTACCAATCTGAGGTTCCGGTACAAAGATTGAACACAAGAGATGAACATGAACTATGGTTTGAGAGAAGATGGTGATGTAGAATATGTTGATGGAGATTGGCCTCCCAAAGACGAGAGGGTTGTTGGTGACGACGATGGCTTCTATTTCCCCCTCTGGGAGGGAAGATTCCCCGGCGGAATCGCTCCACCGGAGGGCAAAAGTGCTCCTGCCCAAGTTCCGCCTCGAGATGCCGGTGCTCCGTACCAAAAGTCCCCCCCCCCTTATTTTTTCTAGGTCAAAAGACCTTATGTACCAAAAATGTTGGGCACCGGAGGTGAGCTGGGCTGTCCAGAACCAACCAGGGTACCCCTAGGGGCCTTGCATGCCCTGGTGTCTTTTGGTCGACAGGTGCCCCCCTTCCGGTAGTTATTTACTCCAGTATTTTTCTTATATTCCAAAATAATTCTCAATAAATTTTCAGCTCATTTGGAGTTGTGCAGAATAGGTATCTTCGACGTAGCTTTTTCAGGTCCACAATTCCAGCTACCGACATTCACCCTCTTTGTGTAATCCTTGCATATTATCAGAGAAAAGGCAATACAATTACTCGATTAAGCATTATTATGCATAAAAACATTATAAATGACAATACGAAAACATGATGTAAAATGGACGTATCAACAACCCATCATCTAGTAACTACTCCACAATGCATTCTCTTATGCCCAAAGATGTTTAAGTGCCATGTAGTCGACGTTCATATGACACCACTAAGGGAATCACAACATACATATCACCAAAATATTGAACACATATCGAGTTCACATGATTACTTTCAACATGACTTCTCCTGTGACCTCAAGAACAAAAGTAACTACTCAGAAATGATAATCATGCTCAAGATCAGAGGGGTATTAAATAGCATAATGGATCTGAACATATAATCTTCCACCAAATAAACCATATAGTAATCAACTACAACATGTAATCAACACTACTAGTCACCCACAGGTACCAATCTGAGGTTACGGTACAAAGATTGAACACAGTAGATGAACTAGGGTTTGAGAGAAGATGGTGATGTTGAAGATGTTGATGGAGATTGGCCTCCCAAAGATTATAGGGTTGTTGGTGATGACGATGGCTTCTATTTCCCCCTCCGGGAGGGAAGTTCTCCCGGCGGAATCGCTCTGCCGAAGGGCAAAAGTGATCTTGCCCAAGTTCTGCCTCGAGATGGCAGTGCTCCGTCCTAAAAGTCCCCCCCCCCCCTTATTTTTTCTAGGTCAAAAGAACTTACGTACCATAAAAGTTGGGCACCATAGGTGGGCTGGGCTGACTACAACCCACCAGGGTGCCACTAGGGGCCTGGCACGCCCTGGTGTCTTGTGGTCACTAGGTGGCCCTTCCTCCGGAAGTTATTTAGTCCTGTATTTTTTATATATTCCAAAATAATTCTCCTTAAATTTTCAGCTCATTTGGAGTTGTGCAGAATAGGTAACTCCGACGTAGCTTTTCAGGTCCAGAATTACAGCTGTCGGCATTCTCCCTCTTTGTGTAAACCTTCAGGGCATTAGAATTACTCGATAAAGCATTATTATGAATAAGAATATTGTAAATAACAGTATGAAAACATAACGTAAAATGGATGTATCAGCAACCCATCATGTATAACTACTCCACAATGCATTCCCTTAGGCCCAAAGATGGTGAAGTGGCATATAGTCGACATTCACATGACACCACTAAGGAAATCACAACATACATATCATCAAAATATAGAACACATATCCAGTTCACATGATTACTTGCAACATGACTTATCACGTGACCTCAAGAACAAAAGTAACTACTCACAAGTGATAATCATACTCAAGATCAGAGGGTTACTAAATAGCATAATGGATCTGAACATATAACCTTCCACCAAATAAACCATATACTAATCAACTACAACATGTAATCAACACTACTAGTCACCCACAGGTACCAATCTGAGGTTCCGGTACAAAGATTGAACACAACAAATGGACTAGGGTTTCAGAGAAGATGGTGATGTTGATGGAGATTGGCCTCCCACTACTAGGAAAAAGCTTATAGACAGACGCTTACTAGTAGCGCTCTATATTGCCCCGCGCTACTGCTACTTACTAGTAGCGTGCTATATTAACCCGCGCTACTAGTAATATTTACTGGTAGAGCGTGGCCCAAAAAAACACGCTATTAGTAAATATCTCCAACCATGCCCCGCGAACAGACCATAGTAGTAGCGCGGGTTATAAAACATGTGCTACTACTATGTGGATAGCTATAGCGCAGGTGAGGCAGCCGCGCTACTAGTATACTTCCACCCCACCAACCGTCCCACTCCACCGTCCACCCGCCCCCATTTATCTAAAAAAATTCACCGAAGCCCCGATCCAGATCCCCTCCACCGCGGCCTCCTTCCGCCTCCTCTCCTCTCCCAATCCACTACAGCCGGCCTCCCTCCCCTCCGACCCCTCCAGCTGCACCCGGCCGGCCAAGCATCAAGCTGGCTTGCCCTACCCTCCCCATTCCTGCCAGGCCGACCACGAGGGGGCGAGAGGGGCGGCCGCCCCGGGGCCCCGATCGTGAAGGGGCCACCGATGGCTGGATGTTGGCTCGCTGTGCATCCTTGATTTTGTTAAGTGTACGTGCGTGATGTATATCCATATAATAGATCGATCGACAGATGGACTAATTACGAGCTTGCCAAACGCCGCAGTGCAATTTGGGCAAGGAATTAGCCATGCCAAGGTCGACGGCGCACCAATGCCCCATCTGCGTCTTCTAATTTTGATTTTGCCTGTTAGGCGTGATTATTGAAAGCAGGTAATGCGATTTTCCAGATTCGAATCAACTTCATCTTCAACAAAAATCCCCTCTTTCTATAATATTTTCATATAGTTCATTCGTTTGGTCAAGTTCATCCTCATATATATCTCTTGTGTTGATCTGCGATTAGGAAAAAGGAACTTGTAATTCTATTGATGACTCGCAAGCAGCAGAAAATCATTCAATTTCTAATTTTCTAGCCATATCCATGTACCTTGTTACATACTACTAACTTTCTTAGCATTTTTATTTCATTAGCACTGTTCTTTACTTAGTTGAATTACCAGTATTCTAAATTTGTTGTATCATATGCTTGGTTTTCTAATTAACAAAATTATTGTTAATTTAGAAACATGTTAGCTAGAAAGTATCCATAAAACTAGGAAGTCATATGTATGAATCTCAGGACCGGCCCTATTCCCTGCCCGGCACGTCTGCTGCTGACATGCTCGGCATCCACAAGAACCGCTGGGGCCCAGGCATCTCTCCCCATACAAGTGCAAGCAGGGGCGAGTGCCCTCCCCCCTCCGGCCACCACCCCCTGCTCGAGCTGCCTCGCCGCGCCACGGAGGGACACCGGATCGAGCTCGCTGCTCGCCTGCTCATCTGCTCCGATGCTCCGGTTCCTCTCGGGCCAGATATGAAAACTTCTAATCTAGCTCCCAAGTCCTCGGAAATGCATGATGCTATTTGAGTTTTGGGCTCGGATGAAGGAGTCAATTGACATCATCAGGAGAAGAAACTCACCAATTTGGCAACACTATTTGGTCTGTGTGGTGTTTTGATTAATTAGTAGACATCAGTACTTTATAAGCCCTTCTGAACGAGAGGAAAGAAATGCCATATTGGCTCAAGGCCCAGCTGCGCCGATTTTTAGGACATTCAAAAGACCGATGCCGTCTCTCCTGTCCTAGAAATGCCATATGTACTGAACTTGGATTTCTGGTGTTTTTGTAACATCCATGTAAAGTGCATAGCAGCCCTATTTTATGCTAGATCCTTTTTTTAACCAAATCAGTTAGGGATGATAGCCCTTTCATGAGCAATACTGCGAGATGTTGGTTGCCTTTTAGAAAAAATCTGGAGCGTGGGGTGACTCGGGTCAGAATCGAACTTGGTTCGCTTAAAACTGCAATCACAAATCTGGACAGCAAGCTTATATCTGAAAAATGAGTTAGCTAGGCTCAGAATTCTGAGTTGGCCCCTTTACATATGTTTTAGATAAAGTTCCAAGGTTTCTTTAGAGTATTTATTTGTGTCGTTTGGATGTACGGCTTGAGAGCAGCCATCAGTATAGTTTGCTGTCTCGAAATATATGTTCCTGGGTACAGTATTTTGATATGGGAGATTAGGCCCTGTTAGAGGTGGTATTAAAATAAATTACAACATGAAAATTTTAGAGGCTGTTATGTAGATACTTAAACACATATCATTTGTCAGGTTTCGTTTAGTATATTAAATCCTATGAAATTATCAAAGTGGGTTGTACTATGTTGGACATAATTTTATGTTTGGACTTGGGTGAATGTAACCAGACTTATACTCTCAGATTTTGTCATAGTTATGGGTGTGAGGACTTATAATATGATAAAGTATATATGAGCTGTGGTCTTGTGCGTAGGAGCGACGTTAAATTATATATGCTTATGTGAGACCATGTTTTATAGTGATTGTGATTTATGCTTGATTACAGGTGTGGGTACTTCTGGTTCGGGATTGTTTGACTCACAATTTGTGCCCCACGGTTGAGGCAACTTCATGACAGGATAATGACTTTGCATATTCCCTGCAATCTCTTTTTATTATGATATTTGGTCTTGTCAATGATGATTATGGTGATGGAGAAGACGATGACAAAGATATGTTGATTCAAGTACTTTGCTTGCATTTGCATATTTGCACTCATGATGATAGTGAAATAAAGAGTTACCTACCTTGGGGTTGGCACCTTGGGTTGTGACCTACTTTGGAGGCAACCTCCATGTTTTAGAGTGAGTGGATGTCGACAGGCGTCCACTCAAGCGATACCGGTATACGCAATGAAGTGAGATGAGCATGTAGGCATGTAGGACACCAATACATGTGCTGAGTTCTGATGAGTATGTTGTATAATAGAGACTTGGTATCTATACATGTGCAATCCTTACTATTCCTGTATGTACTTGCTAAGTCTTTGTACTCATCCTTGTTGTTTATATGTTTTTAGGTGAACCCTGAGGACGACATGCATGGGAGTCTTAATGCTGTTTCATTATCTTGGTGCAAAATCTCCTAAGGTAACTCACATTATATGCTTTCTCATTACCTTGGTGCAAAATAGTTGTTTGGCTTAATGCCGTTTCTGGTTGTGAAGAGCATTATCATTGTATACGACCTAACGTTGTTGCAACACCAAAACCAGTGAAATATATTGCCTTTTTTTCTACTGATGACATCTCCTGGAATCTTTACTCCATAAAGTAAAGATTTAGATAACATCATGTGTTAAGAGTTCAGTTCTTTTCTTATCTGAAACTAACATATTTTACAATGGGCATGATGGATGTTGCAGGTTCATTGATTATAGCCAAGGGTTCATGCTCGGAAATGACTACATCTTTCTCCATGTTGTCGGCTCAGCTAGAGTCCTTAATCACGAGGAGATGGGACATGTCAATTGTTAGAGTACACTTGACAGGTGCATTTTGTGAAATTCTAGCCAAAAGATTGATAGCATGCTTGCCTACTTGTTCTTTTTAGTTCAAATAAATGTTCCTTTTCTTGTTGAATCCAAAGTAGCTAGCGGAAGAGCCAGTTCTTGGACCTTTTAGTTTGAATAGCCAGTGAGGAATTAAGAATATATTTTCGACATGAGCCCCTTTAAATTGCTAGATGAGAAGGAATCTTAACTTAATGGATCTTGTGAATTGGAATATACCATTTAGTTGAAACGATGCAATTTGCGTACTAACAAGTTTTCACTTTCTCGACGTGGGCGCAGGGGTGATCGACGCTGACTAGCGCGGCCGGTGGACGCTGTGCTCTTCAACCACTCGGAGGCGGACTTCTCTGTGAAGCCGGTGACCACGCCGCGTAGATGGTTGTCCAAGTGATTTTGACACCGGAGGTCGCCGAGGTGGAGGACCTCGACGCCACCGTCTGGGGGGAGGGAGATTCTGATCCACCGACGTCTAAGCTTCGAGCCTTGGTAGATACATCTAGGGAGTGGCCCGTTTAGGTTGGTGATGGAACACCAGGGAAGGTACCCACCTTTCGATGATGGTTGTGTGTGTCTGATGTTAAATGGAATCTTAAGAATGTTCTGTGACGTTGGTTTGGCTTGCACTGAATGTATTGCCATCCATGAATACTACATCTAACTTTTATTTTTTTAGTTCCTAAATTGTTAGTAGTAGCGTGGGAAATAAGTGAGCGCTACTAGTAGTTAGGTTAGTAGTAGCGCAGGTGCACCAGCTCTACTACTAACTTTTTAGTAGTAACGCGGGTGCACCAGGGCTACTACTA
Source organism: Aegilops bicornis (assembly GCA_021605145.1). Lineage (NCBI taxonomy): Eukaryota > Viridiplantae > Streptophyta > Magnoliopsida > Poales > Poaceae > Aegilops > Aegilops bicornis. The sequence continues at coordinate 277,082,100 of CM038672.1, forward strand.
ACCATTTAGTTATAGCGCGATAGTAGTAGCGCGGGTACCCGCGCTACTAGTAGGCAGTTTTCCAGTGCTACTACTAGCCTTTTTCCTAGTAGTGTCCCAAAGATGATAGGGTTGTTGGTGATGACGATGGCTTCTATTTCCCCCTCCGAGAGGGAAGTTATCTGGTGGAATCGCTCCGCCAGAGGGAAAAAGTGCTCATGCCCAAGTGCTGCCTCGAGATGGTGGTGCTCCCTCCCAAAAGCCCCCCCTCCCTATTTTTTCTAGGTCAAAGCACCTTATGTACCAGAAAAGTTGGGCACCGGAGATGGGTTGGGCTAACCACAACCCACCAGGGTGCCCCTGGGGGCCTGGCGCTCCCTGGTGTCTTGTGGTCACCAGGTGGCCCCGCCTCAGGTAGTTATTTGCTCTAGTATTTTTCATATATTCCAAAATAATTCTCTGTAAATTTTCAGCTCAGTTGGAGTTGTGCAGAATAGGTAACTCTGACGTAGCTTTTTCAGGTCCAGAATTCCAGCTGCCAGCATTCTCCCTCTTTGTGTAGACCTTGCATATTAAGAGAGAAAAGGCATTAGAATTACTCGATAAAGCATTATTATGCATAAAAACAATATAAATAACTGTATGAAAACATGATGTAAAATGGACGTATCAGCAACCCATCATGTAATAACTACTCCACAATGCATTCCCTTAGGCCCAAAGATGGTGAAGTGCCATGTAGTCGACGTTCACATGACACCACTAAGGGAACCACAACATACATATCATCAAAATTTCAAACACATATCAAGTTCACATGATTACTTGCAACACGACTTCTCCCGTGACCTCAAGAACAAAAGTAACTACTCACAAATGATAATCATGTGAGTAATAAATCGAATTTGGCTGTACTAAATACATGAGAAACAAATACAATTGCTATATTTCCAAGTTGTTAAGCATCCTTGATTTGGTTAACTGTCTGATCTTCTATTAGGAGTATGTTATATTGTGCAATGTGGTGCTCAGTTAACGTTTGGTTCATTTGTTGTGGTGTTTAGTTAACTGCTTGGTTCAATTCTGCAATGCGATGATCAATTGTTGTGGCTGCATTCTGTTATTGTATACCATGTGAGGAATAAATCGAATTTGGCTGCACTTAATACATGAGAAACATATACAAGTGCTATATTTCCTAGTTCTTAATCATGCTTGGTTTGGATAAATGGGTTTTCCATGTGGCTTGAATTAATCTGATGAATCTGCAATGTGGTTATTTATCATCAACATAGTTTACTGATAGCATGCGAACCCTTACTTAACTTGATGACTAACTAACTTATATGTGTTGTAGGGAAAAAATGGGAAACACTGAGGTTTACAAGATGGTACTAACTATTATACCTTGCCTTTTTGTATTCCTTTGCCCCATTTCCAATATAGAGAAGATATTTATGCACATCCTTGTTTTCAGCCTTCACTGATGATTACCTCTCAAACCACCTCTGTGGTCAGGAGGCGAGGAAAGTTTTCATACAACACCCACGGTTCAATATTGAAGTGTTCCTGAAGAGGTCGAAGGATGGACAGTTAATCATCCAGAGGCACTGGCCTAAATTTGCAAAGACCTTCAACATGAATGAAGGCTCAATATTCGCCTTCCGCTTCAGCAGTTTTCCAGATGAGATGCGTCTCTCTATGTACCGTCTATGATGCTAATTTCGAAAGGTTCTAGATGTTGCATGTGAAACTTGTCACTGGTGCGCTTGTGTAATGGGGTAGTGAGTCTTTGAAGCTATATCGTGTTGTACTCCGATGTATTTCAATTACGAAATCCTGCTTCCTTAATATGGAAATGGAATATATTATGTGCTTAATATGAATGTCAATTAGATTAGTAAATGGATTATTAATAATAGGGAAATTAACCCGCTAATTGGCCAATTAGCTTGCTAATTGGGTTTTCCTATTGCAAACGGTTAATGAGAAACCACCGTGGGGGATGACCTCAGGCAACGCACACAGTTTCTAGGAATAAACCATGTTGGATCAATGAACAATCACACACGACATTCTCTTCAAAACTATTTTGCGTTACGCCACCTTGCGCAAACGTTTTCCTTGTAGTGACTGTGTGGGATGTATATACGAATGGAAACATTTAGTGGTGACTGACTGTGTGGAATGTACTTACGACTGGAAATGATTTCGCATGTATAATATTATTTTTTGAGCACTATTGTACGTACTTCTGTATTTGAGTGCTCGCTGGTCGCACATGACCTCATTTTGCCGAGCGTGTGTGTGCCAGGAGGGCATATCCCCAACGGTTTCTGGGTCGTGTGGGAAGGACCCCCCCCCCATCGCCCACACTCACTTGGCGACGGTTCCGAATGCCGTCGCGGAAAGGGGTTAAAAACCGTGTGTTTAGGACCGACGCGTACCATTGATTGCTTCGCAAATTGGAACAATTAAAACAAGGCATTAACATTGTTCATGCTTACTACCAAGAGTTCAAATCTTATATGCAATATTGTGACATAGAAGAAACTTAGGATGATACAATGAATAGATTTTTTAGTGGTTTGCACCATGACAGTATATTCCTCGTTGCATTACTTGTATATATGTTCGTGCTTGTACCTTTGAGAGTCAGATACATGAGGATGCATTGGGTGACTACATCACCTATCCAGTTCATGCTCACCACCACCGGCTGGTTCGTCCACTGTTGCACCTGCTAGAGCAGTCAAACCTCAAATTGTGAGCGCGAAATCATCTCAAGTGTATGGTACATTGTCATTGTTCCTACCTACATCAGCTATGTCTTTGCGACAAGGTAACAATAAAGGTATCGATGATATAACTTCACATGAGAATGATGCATGCCGAGTTAACTTGAATACATCATGTGTTGAGTTACCTATTGATTTGAGCACACCACATATTTTAGAGAATCGTGTTATTGTCATGAATGCATCATGTGATCAAACAGCTGAAATACCAACAATTTTGAGTGCACCCATTGAATTAACTATTGATGCAAAAGAACCAATGTTTAATTATCTTGATACGAACTCTAATCTTGGTGATGATTTTGTGTCAAATGACTGATTGCATGTTTGCTTATTTAAGCATCTTGTAGCATCTAAATTTGATGCAAGTAAGGTTTATTAACCAATGTTGGGATGGTTTAAAAATGAACATTGTCAATCTTTTGATATTAATAAGAGCTTCACTTATATGTACAAACTGAGTTGCAATATTTTCATGCCTTCTACTTCTTGTGATAATATTTTGGCTTTATATTTTATGAACAATGAAAATTACTCATGTTTACATGTGTCATACGTGCAAAAACCAAAGGTATTAAAAATGGATGACATATACATATACAACATGTACACCTTGTCTCTTTTGTTAGCCACATTTCAGATTAAGCAACGCCAAGGACGACCTTTTTTTTCATGAAGGGGAGGATGATGAGGACATGACTACCTTGGATACAACTAAAAGTATTGCATACATGCATATCTGTGAGGTGATTTCTAATGCAAATTATGCAATAATTTATTTATGTATCCAGGACAAAAATACTTCACATACTTTGGTGCCATGTCTAATTGTAGGTGTATGAGACATTTGTACAATCCACATATGAAGATAAGGGAAAAGGAGAACTTTAGGTGCTGTTCAGCAAGTCCTGTAATGTCACTTTTTGTCCAAAATAAGATAGAGTCCAAGTCTCTCACGTTCTGGAAATAGATTCAGACTGTACAAACAAACCTGACTCAAAACGCCAAGTTCTCTTTCATCCGGAGTCCGAATAGGGTGATTCTTTTTTGTTGAAAAGTTGATTTCGTTCTCTTTCCAACCCAATTGGATTCACCTTTAAATTTGTCTGGAGCATTGAGATATTGACAAACAATCTGATGCTGCAGCAGAATCCGAGTCAAACTACAAGTCGAATGGTGTTGCATCACCTCCACTTGGGCCCATGTGCCTTGTACGACCTAGGGTTGGTTTTGGGATGCACTGGGACGTCCTCCCACCTCCTTCACTGCCACCCCTTGCTCCTATATAAGTAGATCAATCTAGTAGATTTTTCCTTGGGATTTGTTTAGGGTCCAAGCCCCGAAGAGGCACTCTCTCGCAGCACGAGAGTCTACCACAAGGACCCATCAACAAAAACCGTTTCGGCAATAACTTTCGCTCCCGAAGTCCGATTTTGATGTTCTTTAGCTTGTCGAGTAGCTATTGACATCCCCATCCATATAGATAGGTTACAACATCATTTGACTCCATCAAATTTTTGGCATTTTCACATCTTTGCCTAGGCCATCCATCATATCATCCGCAAAACCACCATAGATTTATGCAACCTAACCCATTTTAGTTCCATATAGCATTTGTGGTTGCTTGAGGGGTGACTTGAGTCTGCTAAGGTGTTTCGGCTACTTAGGGACAGTTGCTTCTTAATCAACCACCACCACCACTTCCCCATTGCTCACTCCGGAACCACCTATGCATTCTGCTACCACCATTTGACATTTTCCTTCGAGATTTTAAGTTTGCGGTTTTTTCTGTTTCCTACGGTGTTTCAGCTAACTAGGAACGGTTCGACATCGGCAACACCGCCGCTCAACTTCGTCAAGGATTCGTCATCAACCACCTTCACCATTTTGACACCCTAACCGTAAGCAAGAACGGTAACCTCTATATCAACTTGGTATCATGGTATCCCATTGGACATTCATTCTTGCCATTGCATTGATAACCCCTAGCCCATTTTGCGTCACTCGCCTATCGAGACTAGCCATTGAGTATTGCTGGCAACATTACTTGTGCACATTAGTGATCCGTACCTTCCATTGCATACATATCATCTCATCTTGGTATCATCATATCATCTCTTGTGTCACAAGATTGTTCCCGCATATGCACAATTGTTATCTTGGTTCGAACATTTCGCGTAAGTGGCCATATAAAAAATGGAATAAGCTTTTAAGCAAAAAGAAAGCAAAGAAGCTTGTAAGCAAGAGCCATAGCATCGCCACATTGCATACCATACTACCATATTGATCATCATGGATCATCGTATGCGAAACAACAGAACATCATACATATATAGCATACTTGGGATAGAAAGTTGATACATTTTGCATCTTATAGGTTGTGCACAAGTGTCGTATCCGCCTATTGAGCCATCGTGCAAGCGTATCTCTAGAGTTGTGCAACACGAGCGTTTTTCGTGGATTCCACATTTTGTGCTCATTCCTTGGTTGCACGACCCCATTTATCTATCTATGTGTGTGTTTCCGTATGCCACCCATTGCTATTGGTCTACTTGTTCCACTTGCGAATTTGTGAATCTTTTCCAACATTATTGACTCTTGCTAAAATTTTGCATCAAATTTTTGTGCCACTATCCTCACCGAGCTCCACCATAAGCCTTACTTGTGTAGGTGTGAGAATTAACAAGATCCGGTACCAATTTTGATATTTCCTTAATACATTATTGAGTGATCATTGATTCATCTTTCAACATTGGAAAGGTACATTTGGTCTAGTTCTTTCCTTTCTTCCACTCACATTTGCTCGAGTCTTGTGATGGATAGGTAATGCATTTCATCTCCGGTCTTCCACGACAATGACGGCACAAACAACTACATCACCAAAACGTCCATCTACGGACTACAACGAGATATGCAAGGCATTGAGCGACTCGCCATCGACATTCACCATAACGAAGCAAGGAAAAGGGACTTCATCGACACCAAGTTGGACGAACAAATGGATCAAGTACGAGACATGGTGGCCAACTACAAGTCTTCTTCCCCTTCGTCATCTTCAAGGCGGCGATGCTCTAGTAGCAAATCTTCCGAACGCCATCGAGCTCAAGAACTACAACACCATCAAGATGAAGATGCTCGCGATGTGTACACCTACAAGTCGGAAAAAGCTCTACATCAAGCTACGGCCAAACTTCATAAGCACAAGAGAAGACCGCGAGACGAGCACCAACAAGACGTAGCTACGACTACTACCACCACTTCGGCATCTTTGCCAGGTGTTATCAAGGCATCTTCGCCTTTGGACATACGGCATCTTCGCCTACCTCCGATGAGTACACCTACATCAAGCTGATCAAGTCCAAGGCGACCACGTACAAGTGAGGGCAACACTTCCATCTTCAGAAGCCCCTCAAGGAAGATGGCCGAGCATGGGAAATTCCCTTCGATCATGGAGACAAGCTACGAGGTGCCACATCATATGGGCCTCATACAAGATGGTAGAGCAAGAGCCATCCCCTTTGACCACGGCGACAAGCGCAAACCTCTCCAACAACATGAAGACAGCACCCCAATGGAACTCTTACTCTGAGTCAAGCTACGACACCGCACATGACACATTATCTTTGGTCTCGGAGGAGCATGATGATTTGGCAACTCCTACGTCATTCATCTTTGGAGGCGTTATGGATGAGGAGGTTGAGCATGGGACTATCCCTTTAACCAAGGTGGCGATAGGAGTTGAGCATGGAGACAATTGCACCTACATCTCTCTAACACCCACATAAGACGAGATGCCCCAAGTCCCATGTGAGGAGAGCCACCCCACCATGAGTGATATGAGTGACTCCACCATATGTGACATTGGGAGCATTTCCTATGAGAGGATGAGTGTGACCACCACTAGCCCTGCACACGACATTATACCACACATCCTATGTGAGGTTGAGAGCCATTTGAGTGACTCCACCAAACATATGAGTGAGAGCATCTTACCGGGAGTGAGTGAGCCACAACACTTAGAGAGTGAGGTAGTTGAGACGGCACGTGAGGCCACTATGATTTCTAACGACTTAACCTCTACTCCGAGTGTTTTTTCTTCTTTGCTTCTAGGTCTCCTACATGAAGACATGCCTATCCTCGACGAGTCCATACCTCCAATGGAGACGACGATGGCCGAGTGAGTGAGCCACAACACTTAGTGAGTGAGGTAGTTGAGACGACACGTGAGGCCACTATGATTTCTAACGACTTAACCTCTACTCCGAGTGTGTTTTCTTCTTTCGTGCTAGGTCTCCTACATGACGACATGCCTATACTCAACGAGTTCATACCTCCAATGGACTCCTATTGCCTCATTGCAATATATTAGCTTGAGTGAGGTAGTTGAGACGATGATGGACATGGTGGACGATGATGCACCCCCACATGGTTCCATCATGATGATGACGTTGACCACAATTTGGTGTTTGATACCTCACCTACACCACATGAGTGGAATGACCAAGGTAACATGGGTGATGGTTATTCACTTGTCCCACTAGTGGACTATCTTACCAATGATTGCTTGCATGATGTTGTTCCACCTATTACCATGCTTCATGCTAGTGCGACTTCCCCATGCGATGATTTACCCTTTATGATGAGTTTGTTGATTGCCATGTGGAATCTATTAGTTGTGATGCCATGTTACATAGGATTTCTTGTGAATTCTCTTGGTCACATCATGTTTGACAACCCGCTTGAGTTGTCATATGCTATGTATGATATCAACAATATGTCATATTTGCAATCTCTTTGTAGTAACTATGCATATGCCATTAAAATAAACCCAAGTTGCACATATGGAATAGATGACAAGCACATGATTAGTGGCATTTGTTTTTCTTGTGATGATATTGATATGCTCCCTTTGCATCATTTATCTCATATGCCATGCCATGGCCACCTAGCTTCGGATATGCATTGTTTTGGACATTGTCCAATTTTTCCATATGATGTTTCCGATATTGCTCATGAGGAGACCCCCATAGTTTCCTCATACATGTTTGGAGATTTTGATTCATCCCATCCGTTGCATGATCCCAATAATTATGTGCACAATATGTTCCCATGAATGAAAATGATATTGATGTGCCATATACTTGCATTCTCAATTTGTGTCCTCATCGTGTTATACAAAATAACTATTTTTTCATGATGGATGACATGTTCTTATACCATGCATCAAATTTCTTTGAGCGATGCTTATCTTGTGCCAACTCACACATGCACATACACATAATGATGGATGATGTGTACATTTACCATGCACACAATTTCTTCGGTTTGTGTCTCTTTTGTGTAGGTACCCATGAATACTTGTCAACCTCTCAATCCCATGAGTTGACAAAACGATCTCTAGAGAGCAATGATGACTTGGGATCCCGTGGATTGTCTTTCCCACCGCTCTCTCCGCACAATGACTTCGCACATTTCTTCTACATGGCCCTCACATGGTTATGGGTTACCGTTCATTACATATTCTATGCCCGTATTGTCATGTTCACTTTGCATGACATGCTTATTCCTCTTCCTTTACCATGCATTTGTGACCCATGCTTGGCATTACACACGATGATTGATTATACTACTTGTACATGTGTTTGCAAGCTTGGTGGAGATATTGCTTGTTCTTGCCATGTTTTCTTTGTGATCCCTTCCTATGATGACATCTTGATATTGCTTTATGTTCATGCTTGCAATATGCCATGTGCCATGCCTATGCCTACTACTTGCACACATGACATGATTGCCATGATTACCTATAGTATGTTGCATCTTCGCACTACTAGCTTGCAAGACATGATTGCCTCGCACATGTTGCACAATTGCTATCTCATTTATGTTGAGTGCCACACTATCTTCACCACACCATTTGCACATTATGCTTGGATTGTCTTGCACTTGCCCCATGTGTTTAGACATTTCATTTCATCTGGTGTTGTGAATGACTCTTATGCCTACCATAGACCATTCATTGAGAGTCTTGTGCATGCTTGCTATGACATTGAGGTAGATTCTTATTCTCTTGTCACACATATTTGCATCGCTACCTCACATTTACATGCTTGTTTCCATGATGCCCTTGATTTTGTTCAATTTATGTGCTTACATGGCATGTCACAATCCGTTGTCACACCATATGCTATTCTTGATGATGACACTTGTTTGGTGAATCACCTCTTAAATGCTTGGTTTTGCACTAACACTAAACACATTTATTTTTCCAAGTGTTTGTTGTATTTGCTCCTTTTGAAGGAATCTCTAGATGGTGCGACATTGGAGAGTGCCCGTTTCGAGCTTCAACATGATAAGTGCTTGGTGGTCGTCCACTTCTACACGGTGGCGCCCTATCTTTCCCGTGGTGATGAAGATCACCATCCGTGGACGGATCTCTCCCAAGGGGGGGGGGTGGGGTAGATGATGCGAAGCATCCCTCGTTCATCCCCATGGACGTTCCTCACCACCGCAAGCACGAAGAGGACCAATGACGAAAGTTCGCACATACCACTGAAACCAAGGTTACCTCTTTCCTCTTCGAGATCCCTTTGATTTCAAAAGAGAAACGGCTTCTACCTCAAGCGGAGACTTTGTGCATGGCTAGGTATCGAGGAGAAGATCATGAAGAAGGGATCTCCATGTACACATGGAGCCCTCAAGGAGAAGGAAGATCTCCAAGACACGAAGCACCATAGGCTCGCTGGACACCCCGGCTGCCCGGGCCCCTACAGTCGCGGCCTGGGTGAGGCCCCTGACCAGTCTGAGTGCTCGGGCTTTCAACCCCCGGGTGCCCGGCCTCCTTTGTCCTGAGGCGATTCCCCCCGGGTGCCCAGACCCTCCACCACCGGGTGCCCAGACCCTCCACCACCGGGTGCCCGGCCCTCCATGGTGCCTCTCCCTCTGGGTGCCCGGGTTACTTTACCACGGGTGCCCGGACTCCTCCGCTTTGCATGCGTGCATGTTGGGTTAAAATGACCCTTGTACCCCTTTTCTCTATTATTTCATCCCTAGACTATAAGTACCCCTCCCTAGCTCATTTAGAGGATAGCAAAGTATATGTGAGATATTGAGAGAGCTTTACTCATCTTCCTCCTCTTGGAGATCATAACCCGCTAAAGGAGAAGATCATCTTGTGGATATGAAGACCCCATCTAGGGAAGGATCCCCATCATAGTATCATCAAGACCTCTTTCCTCATAGGATTGGGATGACTAGTTACCTCATGTATCTTCTTGTGTTGTATTTGGACCTTTCTATCCCTCTTTGTCTAATTGGATCTAGCACATGTGTGATTGGATCAAGTCAATTTGAGTGTTCCTCTTGTTATCCCCCTTTGTGTTTTTCTTGTTCTTGGGGATTTCCCCTCCAATTCGTGAAAGATCTCCATCTAGGGTTCCACTCTACAACACTAACGTAAGTCATCCAAATCACAATCAGTAGCAACACGTATATCAGGACGCAATATAAAAACGATAATATAATGGCGCAAGCGCATGGTTCATTACACGCCCCGACAGGGCTCTCTACTTTTCTGATGTAGGAGAAAGAAAGAAGCAAAATCATCCGCGCAACTATAGCGGCTCCTGAGACCTCGCTCCAGCAGCTCCCGAGCACAGTCGGAGTCTTCCTCTTGATTCACTGGGCCGCGTCGGCAAGGCAGCTCGTCGCCCTCCCCAGTCCGAGCTCGGCGGCGTGCCAGCTCGTCTTAGTCACCATCGCTCATGCTCTCCCCAGTAAAGGAGCCTCCACCGCTGGAGGCCTCGCGATCGTCGCCTTGAGCAAGCTCATCGCCGGAGATGTTACCGCCCCTCCGGCCTTCGTCGTTGGAGGTGTGGACATCGTCGTCGTCGCTCTCCAAGCAGCACCCCAGGAGCCTGTTGGGTTCTACGGTAGGGTGCGTCGACTGCAAATTAAAAATTCCTACGCGCAGAACATCCAGGAACATGCTACGGGAGATGGATCACAGTTCGTTACCACTAGACGCGCAGTGCCGTGCAGCGGAAGAAGAGTTGGGGGCAGCGCGTCCACGTGGATCGTCTCCTCCTCGTTCGATCTCCCTCGAGCGCCCGGTCGTCCGATCCCACGTACGAGTTCGCCGGAGCGGCGCAAGTGCACCGCCTCTAACGGTATCCGCGCGTGCGGGAGGAACGTCGTGCGGCGGACTGCTAGGTCCGATCACACACTCGGCGGCAAGTGGAGGTGGCTCCTGAGGCCGAAGCGATCTACCTCCTGAGGCCGAAGCGTTCTCACTACCGATTGGTGTGCCGCACCTCCACTTTATATAGGCGTCCGTCGCGAGCTCAACACTTGGGCCTCGCACGGACCCTAAAGCCCAAAGTCTACTCGGTCATGTTCCTAGTCCAGTTCGGATCACATCCGACCAAAGGTCCTACGAACCGACCTCGTGAGGTTCCTTCCCTTGCCGCGTGACCCCTTAGGTTCAAGTCGGTTTGGTCACGATTCGGATCACCTCCGACACAGACGGTTGGTAGCGGCCTCTAGCAAGGCGTGCCGACCACCAAGCAGATGATGAAGCTGGTTAGGCGAACACAGCCTACATAACGCGTGTCACACTTCATTCCCTTTGCTGCACGATATATGTTGTCGGGCTCAAGGCGAGACTGTCATCCTTGTGCTAGCCCGACCTCTTTCTCGTTCCACTGATACCGACCACTATCCAGATTATCTCATAATCCTTGTCGCATGGCCATGTTGTTCCTGGTCGGATCACACGAGGGGCCCAGAGTATATCTCTCCTGATCGGAGGGGCAAATCCCATCTTGCTCGACCATGTCTCGCGGCATGGGACTGGACAAACCCGAAACCTACCTTTGTAACTACCCGATCCACGGAGTAGCGTTTGGTCGGCCCAAAGCAAGTCTGTCACCATCCCGAGTACATGCGCCACCAGGTCTTAGGACATAGAACGTATGTTGTACTAGAGACTCACAGATGACATATCGGCTGCGTCTCATAGTTGGGTCTGTCCGACTCGGACCTTATCTCGACTTCGGATCCGACTATGTAGAATCCGACCAGACCTTTCCAAGTCCATATTATCCGGTTAGCATCCAATGCTCCATGGCTAGTGAGACCGAGCCATCGACCGTGTCATATGCTAGTCTAGTCGGCAAGGCGTCCACACAGCCCTTTCGACTAGGGACCTTTTAGGACAATCATCATACAATGCATAGTCCCACAAACAAGTCACGACTTGCTGATACACATCATTGATAATGTCCAAGGACTATCTTTATTCATAAACACATAGGAAATATCATCATACATGATTGCCTCTAGGGCATATCTCCAACAGAGCCTGCCATCTTCCCCGAAGACCCTGACGTAGGGGGTCGCAACACAATCATACCTGAAGTGGAGGGTACACCTCCCTGTAGGCTGCGCACGCGGGCAAACGGCTGCCACCCGCAGTTCAGGAAGACATCGCCCGCGGGGGTGACCTCGACCTCCACCCACAAGGCCCTACTGCAGCAACCATTGACCTGCTGCCAGAGGCCACCAGGTCCCCTGACCGGCAGAACACCTGCAAAGCGCGGGAGGTGGAACCAGATGCCTGCGGGCCTCTGCGCCCCACCATGAACTCCGAGGATGCGTGGGCCGAATGGGATCGCAGACGTGGTGGCCGAACGGCTGCCACATGAAGCCCTGTCGCCGCGGCCACCCCGGCGACGACAACTTCCGCTGTGGTGAGGAGTACCCCCACGACTGCCGGAGGCGGCGCCAGCCTTCAAGGGGATGAGCCCGCGCCCTCGGGGAGCCACCGCTGGCGTCGCGGCGTACTTACGGGGGTGGTCACAGCCTCGCTTGGGTGGCAGCGAGCCTGGTCCTCCCTTGGGAGCCTTTCCCTTCTCCGCGGCGGAGAACCTCCTAACTGGCGCCATGGACGTTCTGGCAAGATGACAGAACGAAGAATAAGAAGGAGCGAGCGGCAAGAAGATGAAGATGAGCTGGGGGTTCCGCCCCCTCTCCCATTTATAGCTGGAGTAAGGCTAATTGCCGGGCTCTCACACCCCAAGCAATGATGGCCTTTCTGCATGCGCCAGGTAGTTGTCAAGTCGGGTAGTTGCCGAGGCGGCATGGGGAAGTGGAGCCGCCCACGTCCCATCAAGCGCCACGTGTCGGCTCGGACTATAGGCGATTGGGGCCCATGGTGCTTCGTCCTTGCCCTTTGGCCTCGCCTCAAAGCCAAGTCCGAGCGCACCCTTGGGCCCATGGCTACTGTCGGCGTTCTTGGAACCAGGGTACCCAGACTTGCCTGCCTGCGTCCCACGGCATGGCTCCATCGACAGCCTGGTTATGGCGCATCTACGCAACCATCAAGACAAGACCCTCGCGAGGGGCCAAGCCTCGCAAGGCGGTCGACACCAAGACGTCCAGAGGGGCAGCCTCTCCAGGCGACCTCCTGAGGAGCGGAGATTTCTATGCAGGTGCCCAACCTCATGAGGTTGGGGTGACGCAGGCCATGACGACCAAGGCCAGGCGGGCGTCAGCGGGCGCATAGGGGCCAGTTTCCTCTTTGGTGCTAAGGAGGCAAGCGCATGCGCGGGGTCCCGAGGAATCAGGAAAAGGTTTCCATTCTAGTGCAATGAGACCAGGACCGCCAGGACGGCAGGATAGATGTCATCACCGACCCCACAGCAGCATCACCTTTCGTCAGGATAAGATGTACTACTTGTCCCTTTTCAAATTGGCAACTGTGGGATCCCTTCCTGCCTACGTTTTGGGGGGAAGAGAACCGAGGCCACTATAAATATAGGTTAGCCACCACCATAGCAAGGGGCTGGAGAACGCATCCTTTCCACCCTAACCAGAGCAGACCTCACGAGGTTGTTCTTACCTTGTACTAGTTCATTCTCAGCCCCTCATGAGGCAAATCCACCACAAAGCAGGAGAACAGTCTTACACCGCAAGGTGGCCCGAACCTAGGTAAACTGCCGTGCCCATTTTCTTCCTTGTTCATCAAGCTAGGTCGTGGGGGGCGACGAATTGGTTGGGTGAAGAGGTTGAGTTCTTCGCACACGCCCCAGAGTTTGAACCTTCCTTGGGTGTGCGGAGCCCTAAATCCGACAATGTAGACATGGCACAAAATTCTGTGAAGTATTATTGTCCTGGATAACATAAATAAATTATTGCACAGTTTTCATTAGAAATCACCTCACAAAATGCAAGTATGCAATATTTTCGGTCGTATCCAAGGTAGTCATGTCCTCATCATCCTCCCCTTCTGGAAAACAAAGCCGTCCTCGGCGTGTGAGGGAGTCCTGGACTAGGGGGTGTCCGGATAGCCGAACTATCATCACGGCTGGACTCCAAGACTATGAAGATACAAGATTGAAGACTTCGTCCCGTGTCCGGATGGGACTTTCCTTGGCGTGGAAGGCAAGCTTGGCGATACGGATATGTAGATCTCCTACCATTGTAAGCGACTGTGTAACCCTAACCTATCCGGTGTCTATATAAACCGGAGGGTTTTAGTCCGTAGGGAAGAACAACAATCATACCATAGGCTAGCTTCTAGGGTTTAGCCTCCTTGATCTCGTGGTAGATCTACTCTTGTACTACCCATATCATCAATATTAATCAAGCGGGAGTAGGGTATTACCTCCATCGAGAGGGCCCGAACCTGGGTAAAAACATCGTGTCCCTTGTCTCCTGTTACCATCTGCCTAGACGCACAGTTCGGGACCCCCTACCCGAGATCCGCCGGTTTTGACACCGAGATTGGTGCTTTCATTGAGAGTTCCTCTATGTCGTCACCGATAGGCCCGATGGCTCCTTCGATCATCAACAATGACGCGGTCCAGGGTGAGACTTTTCTCCCCGGACAGATCTTCGTATTCGGTGGCTTTGCACTGCGGGCCAATTCGCTTTGCACCGCCTCGGGGGCTACCATCTCTACGGCGATTGAGCCGAACTCCATCCCTGTCCTTTGCGAAGACCTCGACTCCAGGGTGCCGGACTCCTCTCCGGACTCCGAACCCTCCGCGCCCCTGCCAATCGAATCCGACACGCCGGTCATGGAGTTCACTTACGCATACATCTTTCAAAGACTCGCCCTTTGGCGACATCCTGAATTCGCTAAAGTCTCTCTCTTTATCCGGAGAGCCTGGCCGGACTACGGACAGGAAGGTTGGGATGCGGACGACGAAGAAATTCAACGCCCACCCACCACCCACTTTGTAGCCACCGCCGATGATTTAACCGACATGCTAGACTTCGACTCAAGACATCGACGGTATGGACGGCGATGTCGGAGACGACAAGACCCAGCGCCTACGAGGCAATCGGAAGGCCACCTCGTCATACAACATATACATGGTGGATATCCCAAAAGATGGGAACGGCGATGGAACAACGGAGGATGACCCCTCCAAAAGCAAATCAAGCGCGGGCGTCGTGGCGCCGCTCTAAGTCCCACCACAAAAAAACGGTGATTCCGACACGGGAGATAATAATACCGGACAAGATGCAAGACAACCCCTCCAAAGCAGGACTCAAGCAGGAGGAGGGAGAAGCAGTCCGCACGGCGGCGGCGTAAAGAGAGGTCGAGGACAATAATTACGCGCCTCCCTCCGAAGATGAGGCAAGCCTCGACGACGCATTTAATTTGTCGTGCCTTAGGATCCCGCCAACAGAGCTGCTTTCAAACACAAAGCTTATGGCCACGCAAAACAGCCTCAAGAAAGCAAAGAACAGCTTAGAGCTGACCAAGACCTGCTAGCTGACAGATGGACTGAAGTCCTTGTAGCCGAAGAGTACGAACTCGAACGCCCCTCCAAAAGCTACCCCAATCGCAGGCCGTTGCCTTGATCAGAGGAGGAAGCACCCAAGTCACCAGCGCACGACATGGCAGACCAGCCACCCCGTGGCCGCGACAGAGAAGCCTCTCGGCCCTCCGCTCAAGCCACACCCCGACGCCGCTCAAAAAGTACCAAGGCACGGGAAAATGCGCCGGACTTGCGAGATATATTGGAGGATAAGGCAAAACATACAAGATCGATCTACGGATCGCGCAGGCGCCCAACGAAGCGGGATGATTACCGTCATACCGGATACAAAGAAACCCGGCCGGGCGAACACGATGAGACAAAGCTCATATGAGCTACGCCGTGATATAGCACAATCTGTAGGCGCCAAGACACCCACTATGCTTCACAAATGAAGTAATGGATCATCAAATCCTTGAGGGCTTCAAACCCGTAAACATCGAATCATACGATGGTACCACAGATCCTGCGGTCCGGATCGAGGACTATCTCCTCCATATCCACATGGCCCGCGGTGATGATCTACATGCCATCAAATACCTCCCACTCAAGCTTAAAGGACCAGCTCGACATTGGCTCAACAGCTTGCCGGCCAGTAATCAATTGGTTGTTGGGAGGACACGGAAGCCGCATTCCTTGATAACTTCCAGGGCACATATGTGCGACCACCAGACGCCGATGACCTTAGCCACATAATCCAGCAGCGGAAGAATCGCCGGACAATTCTGGACACGGTTCCTAACAAAGAAAAATCAAATCGCTGACTGTCCGGATGCAGAGGCCCTTGCAGCCTTCAAACATAATATCCGCGACGAGTGGCTTGCCCGGCACCTAGGACAGGAAAACCCAAAATCCATGGCAGCCCTGACAACACTCATGACCCGCTTTTGTGCGGGAGAGGACAGCTGGCTAGCTCGAAGCAACAACTTGGCCAAACATCCTGATAGTTCGGATACCAAGGACAGCAATGGCAGGTCGCGTCGCAACAAGAACAAGCGCCGCATTAACGGCGATAACATCAAGATACGGCCGCCAATGCCGGATTCAGAGGCTCTAAACCCGGTCAGCGGAAGAAGCCATTCAAAAGAAATATCCAGGGCCCGTCCCAACTTGGACCGAATACTTGATCGCTTGTGCGGATACATGGCACCCCGAAAACCAGCCAATCACACCAACAGGACTGTTGGGTGTTCAAGCAAGCGAGCAAGTTAAGTGCCGAACTCAATGACAAGGGGCTGCATAGCGATGACGAGGAAGAGCCCGGCCACGAACAATAGAGGATGAAGGGTTTTCCCACGCAAGTGCGGACGGTGAACATGATATACGCAACCCATATACCCAAAAGGGAGCGGAAGCATGCACTAAGGGACGATATGCGATGGAGCCATCGCCTCAAGTTCAACCCATGGTCTTCCTGCCCGATCACCTTCGATCAAGGGACCACCCCACTAGCATCCGTCATGGCGGTTTCGCCGCATTGGTTCTTGACCCAATTATCGACGGATTTCACCTAACCAGAGTCCTGATGGACGGCGGCGGCACGAACCCGCTTTATCGTGGATACGGATGGCAAAATGGGCATAGACCCTCAAGGATTAAACCTACAAAGACGACCTTTAAAGGCGTCATACCGGTGTAGAGGCCAGTTATGCGGGCTCGATTACACTCGAATTGGTCCTCGGATCCCGGATAACTTCCGGCGAAGAGTTATTCTTCGACATCGTCCCATTCCGCAGCGGCTATCATGCAATCGCCGGATGAACCGTGACGGTAAAGTTCAATGCGATGCGACCACGCATACTTCAAGCTCAAGATGCCAGGCCCTCGAGGAGTAATCACGGTCAATGGAAACACCGAACGCTCTCTTCGAACGGAGGAGCACACGGTGGCCCTCGCGGCGGAGGTACAAAGCAGCCTCTCACAGCAACTCTCGAGTCCGGCCATTAAGCGTCCGGACACCATCAAGGCGCGCCGAGTAACCTACAACAAGACCGCTGGCATGATTCAAGCACGCCAGAGTAATCCGCCCCAACCCCAGCCGCGCGAAATTGCGAAGCTAGTGTTACGCTGCATATAATTACGCTCTGGAGATACCATGGGCATATGGGTAGGGGCAAGACCACGGCACACCAAGAATGCGGCTCGACCGCACCAGGGGCTCCCGATTGTTTCATTCTTTTCCTTTTTTTCTTTTTTCCTTTTTCTTACTTTCAGGACTCCGTCTTTCAGAAGTCCTGTCCGGCACTAGAATCGCTGAACTCACGATGCAACAGCTAGGGAAGCGGTAAGCCACGTCCGAAGTGATCGGTGGTCTCTATTACGAGCATTATACCTGTTTTACATACCATCCTCAGCTTACCCCTCGGAGGGGACATGTTAGATAGTCCCATCCCTTGCTTATCGCACTATTTGTATCGTTACGCTTTCATTGCAGTACCTTTTTGAATAAACAATACATAGCTTTTGCTTATTATTTCTCTACTTCCTTTATCTATACATATGTTCATTTCACGACATGTTGCAACCGTACACTTTGGTACGGCCAATACACCAGGGGCTTAAGTATCCCAAAATTATGGTGTGATAAGTCCGAACACTTTCACAACTGCGGCACCGAACTTATAGCATTATATGAATCGGCTCCGAATCATGTCTTGGGTCAATAGTTGGGTTTGCCCGGCTCCCGTGTTTTGGTACCTTACGTTCCGTTATATCGGCTAAGGTAGCACCGGGAGAACCACTGCTATTGTGCCCCAGTTGAGCTGGGTCGAGAACCTCAGTGGAGAAAGCTAAAACTGACCGTCATGATAGGGCGAGAGCCGGTCGCTGTTCGAGAGGTTTTTTCGGGTCCCTAAAGACTTATGTCGCTTAGAGCGAGGAGCCGGAATTGTCCGGCAAGGCGTGGATAGCGCCCCGAACTCGGTCTTCCGAATACTAGGGGCTTCGTCGAAATTTAAAATTATAGAATTCTATGGCTAAGTGAGAGTGTTCAAGCATTATAAGTCCGGTTGCCTTGTTCGTTGTGTTGAGCGCCTCCTAGATGGACCCAAGAATGGGAACAAGAGTGCTCAAGTTTATCCCGAAAACCCCAAAGACTGTGGCATGGGGGCTGAAGCCAACGACTTGCCATCTCTCAAATTTGATAAACGGCCGCACAGAAGGTAATATTTTAAATTAACAAGCGTTGCTTAGCGCATATGAACAAGTTTTCAGCATATAGGCTAACAAATGCGAGCCTATTCAAAAATTACATCTTTGGAGCACTCATCCGCTATTCGGCGGGCACCCTTCAGGAGGCCCTCATAGTACATTTCGGGCGTGCGATCCTCATGGCCCTTCGGTGGCCCATCCGTGACAAGCTTCTCCGCATCCAGCTTGCCCCAGTGCACCTTAGCACGGGTAAGGGCCCGACGGACACCTTCAATACAGACGGAGCGCTTGATGACTTCAATCCGTGGACAGGCATCCACCAGCCGCTGCACCAAGCCGAAGTAGTTCCGGGCATGGCCTCCAATGGCCACAGCCGCGCTATAAGGCCCTTCATGGCCTATTAAGTGACCTTGTGGAGCTCGACCAGCTGCTTCAGCTGGTCGCTCAGTATTACCGGATGTTCGGCCTCAAGACATCGAGACCGTAACACCTGGTCCGTCGAGCTCCCCTCCTTGGCGCGGTAGAATGCGGCAGCATCAGACACACTATGGGGCAAATCTGCGAATGCTCCTGGAGAGCCCCGAATCCGGGTAAGTAATAGGTAATTCACTTTCACATGCTTGCTTTGCATAAAGAATGCCTTACCCGCCGCTATCTTCTTTAACGACTCAATTTCTTGGAGGGCTTTTTGGGCCTCGGCCTTAGAAGCTTTGGCACTCTCAAGAGCCGAGGCAAGCTTGGACTCTCGAGTCTTTGAGTCACGCTCCAAACTCTCGTGTTTTTCCACGAGCTTGGAGCTCTTGCCGCATTCTTAGCCAGCTGCGCCTCCCCTTCTCTCGCTTCGGTGCGTTCCCAGCCGCTTTGTTTTCGCCACGGACACCGCTTCCTTCAGGTTGCCACCTCGCTCATGGCCCCCGCAGTACCCATGTTATTCCTGTTATCTTTGCAACCGAAACCTTTCTATATGGTATTTCTTTAATAAGGTACTATGTACCTTCCTTGTCCTCGAGCTGCTTCTTGGCTTGGCCGAGCTCGTTCTCGGACCGCCGAGGCTCTTCTTTAACGTGATCGACCTCCGCTAGTCAAGGCGGCAGAGGTCGCAGCCTGCATTCCCATATTGACATACTTATGTTAGACTCCTGCGTATATCTTTTTAGATCCTTAGTCCGGCTTTTCTTTACGAACACCGAACTAAGCATCGAGAACTACTGTCTATGCGGTAATATTTTTACATATTCTAAACTTACCTCAAAGCTTTGTTAGAAGGCTGGTATAGGCTTGTCAGCCCGCTCTTGGCGGATCGAATTGTCCGGATCACCGCACTCATAAAGGCGGTGCTCCTCCTCGATGGAGGCGCCGTTGAGCGCCTCCAGTAAGCTATCCGGTGCCTCCGGTTGGACGGAGGACACCGGCGTCTTACCCTTCTTCCGAAGGGACCGCTTGCCGGACTCCAGAACCGCTGAAGGTTCTGGCATGGAGTCCGGACAAGGGTCGGGCTTAGAGCCCCTAGGGGTCTTGCCCCCCACGCGCCTGGAGTCCGGGAGGTTGCCTTGTGGCACCTCCTGCGCCACCTCCTCTTGACCAAGCCCCCCTTGGGGCCCCACCAGGCCGTCTGCAGCTGCGTGAGGCGAGGAGGCGGTCGGAAGCGGGCAAGTACTCTCCATTTCCGACGAGCCCGAGGACCCGCTCGATGAATCCCGAACTTCGCCCTTGGGCGGGCTGCACGATTGTTCGACATTAGAGAACACTCTGCAATAATAAAAAGCCATGGGTATCCGGAAAATTACGATCTCGCCAAGGGCTTGGCCCTTGTAGGCCAATCCTCCTCGTTGTCGTCGACGTTGGTGGAGAAGTCCGGAGAAAGGGTTCTCCCCTTCTTGGACCCTCCGGCCTCCCCAGTAGGGGCGACCTTCCTTTTCCTCTCCTCCCCCGCTGGGGGAGAAGCTTCTTCTTCCTCCTCCTCGTCTTTAGGAGAAGATTCTGCTTCAGAATCCGACAAAGACTGGCGCCGGGAGCTCCTTCGAGTTCCCGTGGCCTCCTTCTGGCCTTCTTCTCCGCACCACATGGGAGCCGGAGCCAAGAGCCCCCGCTAATCGGGCGTCCACTGGGTCTTCCGGGCAAAGGAGCCGAGCAGTTAATCTGTCTGCACGTCTTCAGCCAGTCCTGCCAAAGAATAGGGAGTTTTAGATCCCACGTAGAGTCAATCTATGAAAAAGAGTCCCGTAAAGGGTAAAATAACTTACCTCACCGGCTTGATGCCGCGTCTTTGTATCCGCGATCTTTGTTAGCGGATGCGGGGCTTCAGCGCCCTTTGAACAACACCTTCCGTGCATCTTCGCACGTAGTATCAAAGAGCCGGCTCAAGGTTCGGTCTTTGTGCGGATTGAACTCCCACAAATTGAAGGCCCGTTGTTGGCATGGGAGAATCCGACGGATGAGCATCACTGGATTACGCCGACAAGCCCGAGATTCTTGTCCACCAGGTTTCGGACGCATGTTTGGAGTCCGGATAGCTCGTCCGAATCCCCCCACTTCATGCCCGTCTCTTTCCATGACGAGAGCCGTGTGGGGAATCCAGATCTGAATTCGGGGGCCGCCACCCATTCAGGGTCGCATGGCTCGGTGATGTAGAACCACCCCGATTGCCACCCCTTTATTGTCTCCACAAAGGAGCCCTCGAGCCATAGGACTTTGGCCATCTTGTCGACCATGGCGCCCGCACTCCGGCTTGACGGCCGCCCACAACCTTCGGCCTAACGTTAAAGGTCTTCAAAGAATAGGTCAAGTGGGCCCGGATGCAGAAGGAAGGCCTCGCACACGCATTTATAAATGCCGAGATGTTGAGGATGAAATTCGGGCCAGGTCGTGGAAGTCCAGGCCGCAGAGAACATGAGCCCCGGACAAATGGGTGAAGTGGAAAACCTAGTCCATGGAGGAAGTGGGGAGAAACACCACCCTCTCATGGGACACAGGGGTTGGAATGAGCTGCCCTGCGTCGGGCAGCTCAGGCGCGATATCGCGGGACAAGTATCCGGCCTCCAGTCTTGTGATGTGCCCCTCCGTGACGGAGGAGGCCATCCATCCGCCTCCGCCTCGACATGGTTGGAGAAGGTTGAGGAGGAATGTGCGGACTTGGGTGCTAGAGCTCGAGTGCGGAAATGGATGAGCAAAGGTGGAAGAAGGCGAGGTGAAAAGGTGGATCCTTATCCCTTATATGGACGGGACGAAGCTATGCGTCCCCCACCAGCCCGGGTAAAACTCGCTTATCTCCCAAGCGCCGTAATCAATGGCGCGGATGGGTTACCCACGTCCGTATTGATGAGAATCCCGGAATAAGGGGGCATGATCTATGCTTTGATAAGACGTGCCAAGGAAACCGCCTCGCTAAACGTGCTAAGGTGGAACTATAAAAAACGGTTCATAAAAAGGCCTGGCCATGGTGTGATGTCACGCCGCGGAATACGTCAACAGATCTGTGCAAAAGTCATTCTATCTACGGTGGTATGTGGAACTTGTTTTGCAGAGCCGGACACTATCCTCGTGTTCAAAACCTTCTATAAAGTATTCGGAGGAGGAACCCGCCTTGCAATGCCGAAGACAATATGTGCGTCGGACTCGTCGTCATTGAAGCATGGTTCAGGGGCTACTGAGGGAGTCCTGGACTAGGGGGTGTCCGGATAGCCGAACTATCATCACGGCGGACTCCAAGACTATGAAGATACAAGATTGAAGACTTCGTCCCGTGTGGGATGGGACTTTCCTTGGCGTGGAAGGCAAGCTTAGCGACACGGATATGTAGATCTCCTACTATTGTAACCGACTACTGTGTAACCCTAACCTATCCGGTGTCTATATAAACCGGAGGGTTTTAGTCCGAGGGACGAACAACAATCATACCATAGGCTAGCTTCTAGGGTTTAGCCTCCTTGATCTCGTGGTAGATCTACTCTTGTACTACCCATATCATCAATATTAATCAAGCAGGAGTAGGGTATTACCTCCATCGAGAGGGCCCGAACCTGGGTAAAAACATCGTGTCCCTTGTCTCCTGTTACCATCCGCCTAGGCGCACAGTTCGGGACCCCCTACCAGAGATCCGCCGGTTTCGACACCGACAGCATGGTTTAATCAGAAATGTGGCTAACAAAAGAGACAAGGTGTGCATGTGGTCTATATATATATCATCCATTTTTACTTCCCTTGGTTTGTGCACATATGACACATGTATAAATGAGTAACTTTCATAGTTCATAAAATATAAAGCTAAAATATTATCACAAGAAGTAGAAGGCATGAAAATATTGCAACTCTGTTTGAACATATAAGTGAAGCTCTTCTTCATATAAAAAGATCGAGAATGTTCATCATAAAACCATCCCAACATTGGTGAATAAACTTTAATTGCTTCAAATTTACATGCTACAACATGCTTAAATAAGCAAACATGCAATAAATCGTTTAAAAAAGAATCATCACCAAGATTAGAGGTCAAATCAAAATGATTAAACATTGGCACAATTATTTCAAACATATTTGATCCAAATCTGATTTATTCCTTGATTCACATGGTTCTTTCTGAGTTAATTCAATGGGTGCACTTGACATTCTTGATATTGCATTTGTTTGATCACATGGGAAAGTCTAATCATCAACATAGTCCTCTAAAATAGGTGGTGTGATCAAAGTAGTGGGTAGGTCATCACATGGTGCATTGAAATTGACAAGGCATTCATGGTACTCATGTGGAGGTGGAAGATCAGTACCTTTGTCATTAACTTCTATAACCAACTCAGATGATGTAGGCACTCTCGGTGGTCATGTGTCACATGGTGGAGGTGATGTAATCCTCACAACAACAATTGTGGTTGTCATAGTATGCCTAGTAGTTGAAGGAACAACTGTATCAACTCATGGAGTGTGCACCGTGCGCCTGTTCTCCATGTGGGCAACTTGTCGTTTTATTTCCTGTTCAGCTTTGTAAGCAAGACAAAACAAATGGTCCATAGGATAACACTCTTCATGAATTAGTTTCTCTTGAATATCACATTTTAATCCTCCCCCAAATCTATCTATAAAATCTTCTTCACTTTCTTCTAAAAATGAGTGCAACAAAGTAGTTTGTAAATCATCATAATATTTTGTTACAGTGTCAGTACCTTGTTTTAAATGTTGTAATTTTTTAATCATGCCACGAGTATAATAAACATCAATGAATCGATCTCTCATGACAAGTTTTAAATCATCCCAAGTAGTAGGTATAAAATCAGGGTTTAACTGTCAATATTCACTCATCCAAACTAAAGCAAACCTACTGAAAAGTACTAACCGCAGCTTGAAGTTTTCCATGCTCATCAAAATTATGGGAAGCAAATATAGCAATTATTTCGTACTCCCATTGAATATATAAATCAGGCCTAAAACAACCATTAAAGGGTGGCATGGAAACATTAACCTGATTATGCACATTCTGATGTCGTTGCTCCTCTCGTGACGGTTGTCGTGTTTTCTTGGGCGGTGGCAAGTCTCCCACGATCGATAATTCCCAAGAACTAACAACTCCGAAACCTGCCATAACTAGTAGAAAACAAGAAAGAAAAGTAAAAAAATAATGTTCCTATGAACTACAAGAATGTGGTGGTAAAACACTCACAGTATAGCAAATATCTATGTCTTACAAGTTCTTACCATGCAGAAGGAGGTGACCGACAACCAGCGGTGTCAAATAACTCCAAAGAATTAGAAAGTGATTGCCAGGTGAACGTAAATATGCACAATGTAGAAATATGTGGAGCTGGGTTGGCTATATATGGTAGCAAAATATTAGCAATAATCAATTCAGAGATGCAATGTCGAATAATCGCTCAACGACGGTACTGTGCTGGTCCAAGGCTAGACCAGACTAGAGAAGCGAGCGTAGAACACTAATGAGGTCACGTCGTAGCACAACTATCATCAATAAAGGATATGAAGTAGCTCTAGACAGCAAGATATAAGTGAAGATCACAATGGTAGTTAATGATGAGAAAAAACAACCAAGCAGGATATGCCAACAAATCTCTCTCCAACTTTCCTATAGAAAAGTTTTTGTCAATTTTCTGATAATTTTTCAACAGAATGCTACTGACTCAAGCTTTCAAATGTAAAAAGAATCACTCAATTCCGAGTTGATATGAGGAGTCAAAAAGTTCTAAAACTGGAATAAGCTATGTTCGTGAATTTCGAAGGGCAAAAAGACCTATTTAGAAGCTGATTTTGAGGTGTCAAGTACTGAAGCTACTGCAACTATTCAGATGCGGCTCGTCACTAGCTTTCATTTCAGTACTCATAGAGCCAAAATGGACTTCGTATGAGGAAGATATGCCTGTTTTACTGAAGAGTGCATAAAACAGATTCCAATTCGAATTTAGGTACGAGATTGAGTCTAGATATATCCGAATTTTGTTTGTTTTCTTCTCTCTTTTTTTCTCACACTTTTTTTCTTTTCCTTTCTCTCCTTTTTTTCTCTGACTTTTTCTTTACTTTTTTCTCTGTCTTTTTTCTTCTCTCTCCTTCTTTACAGAACAAACTAGATAAGATGTAGATTGGATCAAGCGAAGATGTGAATGATCTCAACTATGATTATGACAATGACAGTGGATAGCACATGGTGGAAATTGATGGATGGGGTGATGGAAAGCGGAACAGATAACGATGCAGCGGCGGCGTGACTAATGTGAACAGAACTCAAAACACTAAACGGACTAGACACTAAGACCAGAAACTCGACACGACGATGCAACCGAAAATTAAACTTCGCAAGCAATGAAAAGAAAATTGCAAAGGCTCAGACTGGCTTAGACAGAGGATGAATGAATCTAACTGTTTTATGCCTTTTTATGGTATAGTATATAACAAATAAATCTAATCTAGGGATAACTGGAAATTCTCACCGAGGGACCTCAAAACTAACGCCACTTGATAGAGGCGACGGTCATGATCTTTCAATGAGATGATAATTATTGCTTTGGTGGACCCGACTTTGACGATCCGACTACAAACGTGCACAATGTTACGCCTTAGCAATCACTAAATCAATCTCCCGAGCTTACTGACAAAGCTGGAAGCACGATCAGCCTGACCACGAAGGTCTATTCTTGCACGCAATCGAAAAACAAGCAAGAATATGATAATGAAATCTGAATATTGCGAATATAGATAAAGTATTGATAAAGGTGGGGACCCGAAAGCGGTCTTGGTCTAGTCGTTGGACACAAATGAAGTACACGAATTTGCAATGGCTAACTTTTAACTAAACAAACTAAATAAATTGCATGGAAAAAGCTACTAGATTGATCTACTTATATAGGAGCAAGGGATGGCAGCCATGGAGGTGGGAGGACGTCCCAAGGCATCCCAAAACCAACTCTAGGTCGTACAAGGCACATGGGCCCTAGTGGAGGTGATGCAACACCTTTGGACTTGTAGTTTGACTCGGATTCTGCTCCTACGTCAGATTGTTTCGTCAATCTCTCAATGCTCCGGTTGAATTTGAATTTGAATACAATTGGGTTGGAAAGAGCATGAAATCTACTTTTCAACAAAAAAATGACCCAATTCGGACTCCGGATGAAAGAGAACTTGGCGTTTTGAGTCAGATATGTTTCTGTAGTCGGAATCTGAGTCTAGAACGTTAGAGATTTGGACTTATCTTTTTTGGCCCAAAAGTGACGTGAGAGGACTTTTTGAACATCACCTAAACTTCTCTTTTTCCGTTATATTCATTTGTGGATTGTGCAAATGTCCCACACACCTACAATTAGACATGGCACAAAAGTCCTTGAATTATTTTTGTCCTGGATAACATAAATAAATTATTTCATAGTTTTCATTAGAAATCACCTCAAGAATATGCATGCATGCAATATTTTTGGTTGTATCCAAGGTAGTCATGTCCTCATCAGTGTCATCATCGTTAAGGAAACACGGAGCGCTCACTCAAGACCGAGGTGCACACAGCGGCTCTGGTAGGCGAAGTCCAGATTAGTAACGAGGCCCCGAAGTCCCAGCCCGCCGTCAAGGTACGAGAGGCAAGCAAACGGATCCGAGCTTTATTTCAACTCTCGGAGCCTTCCCACGCTCAACGTAAATAGGGATACGCACCCCACAACATGGCCACCCCAGCTGTAAAGTACGTGCCTCGGACGCACAACTTTGCGCTTAAAATACCATGGGCAGCTGTGGGTACCAGGTATCCAAAGACCAAATGTCCGTCCTGACTAACCTATAGTCAAACACGTCTTCGGACAATGATAGGTACCATCTAGGACCTATTCGGCATCAAGCTAATATATTTCAACGACTTCTCAAGACCCTCTATCAAGGGCCCATCAAACGATTACTATCCCCTCCAAGGAGTTCTTCCCCCCTCAAGAGCAAAGGCGCAGATGTGCAGCAGGGCACAGTAGGGACATCAAAACACAAATTAAGGCCATGTGTAAACCTTTGCTCTGTAAAGTTTCTTTTTAAAGCAAAGTATCTATAGCAGTTGATTCGGCAATTCGGATTGTACGGTTAGACGTCATGAGTTCATTGGAAATAAAGACCATTCTTCACGGTCCCATTGCAGTCATTTATGTTGCATTGCTCTTTCCGCTCTTCGACGCCGGAATAAACTAGTTCGGTACATGTTATCTTTAGATGCGATCGGCTAATAAACCGGGGCTAGACTATAATACTCGCCCCAAGCATCATGCCGACACTATTTTCTATCTCATGTGCTCGGCATCTTGGATATTGCATTATATGAATTGGTTCCGAATTATGTCTTGGGTCAATAGTTGGGTTGCTCGGCTCCTGTGGTTACCCTCTTACGTTCCGCATGTTCGGCTAGGAGGGTAAAGTGAGAACCACTGCGATTGTACTTCCAGCTCGCCTAGTTAAGTACCTCGGTGGAGAAAGTTGAAAACTGACTGCCATAATAAACGAGAACTGGTCCGTGATCTGATGACAAAACTAAAAATTGATGGAGGTTGGGCAGTGTTATACGAAGGGTTTGTCTTTACACAAACCAAGTGATAATGGTCTCTAGCTCGGTTCATCCGAATATCACAAAAAACTAGGGGCTAGTCACTAGCCCCCGCAGTCAAGCTCCGATGGTTAAGTGAAAGCACTAAAACCGCATTGTCCGATTGCCTTGTTTCCGTCACACACTACCGCCTTCATGCACCGAGACGTCGGCTAAGGGTTACAATGTTAAGGAAGAACACCCCTCGTAGTATCTACAAGGGGGCTGAAGCTGCCGACTAGTAACTTTCAGTATAAAACGACCGCACATGAGTCAAAATAATCAAACAAAGCATGATATAGCATGCAAAGCAACCACATCATAAAGCACAAAAGTTTAATTGTCATATGATACATGATAGTATGCTCATTCATAAATTACATCTTTTGAGCATTGGGCCTCTATCGTCCGAGCACCATCCATTACGATGGGAAAATAGTGCTCGGGCACCTATGCTCCTTTCCAGAGGGCGGCGGTCTGGTGGCCACCACGACCGGCTTGATCTTCGTCCAGTGCACCATGTTCTTCACAAAGGCCATCTGAGCTCCATCGATGCATACAAAATGCTTTAAGACGTCAATCCAGGGCGCAACATCGCATAGCTTCTGCACTAAGCCGAAGTAGCTGCTAGGCAGCGACTCAGAAGGCCATAGCCGGACACAGAGTTCCTTCATGGCCGGCTCCGCCATCCGATGCAACTCCATCAACTGCTTCGTTTGGTTGCTAAGGAGGGGAGGGTGTTCGGGCGCCTGGAATTGCACCCAAAGTAGCCTATGCTCGACATCGCCCTCCTGGGACGCAAAATGCCTTGCCGCATCTGCCGCACTCCTCGGAAGATCCGCAAAAGTGCTTAGGGAACACCATACTCGTGTGAGCAAAGCTAATCTGTTACCACCAAAGACACTTTGCAGTAAGTACGGCTTACCATCTGCAATAAACCTAACTTGGCAGAGTTCTTCGCGGGTGCCTCGCGTCTTCATCCTCGCCTCTTGGATTGCCAGCTTCACTAAGGATAGCTCGATGGCTTGACCCTTATTTTTCTGCTCAAGGTCCTCACATTTAGTGACGGCATACTTGAGCTCTTGATTCACCTCAGTCACTCTGGCCTCGTGCTTGTCACTGACGGTCTTCACCGTCGACAGTTCGGCGGCCGCTCGTTCAGCCGTTGCCTACTATTCTGCGGCCTCTTGGTTCACCTTCTTTAGCTCGGCCTTGACGTTCTCGACCTCGACGGCAACAGCTGCGGTCATAATAAGCACTCCTCGCTTAGGGATAAACCTGAATACCTCGCTTGATGAGGAAAACCACAGTGTTAAACACCCCAATCCGGACTTACCTAGCGCCTCGTCGAACCCCTTGTTGAGAAGGTCGAGCTCCTTGTTAGGGCTCTTGAGCTTCCGATTAACCTCGGCTAGCTCCACGGCGCTGACAGCCGCCAATGAAGACGAGGCCTACTGTTGTAGGGTGAAACCCTAGGGAAGATCTTTTCACACTTGGAGTGGGGAAAGGACGAAAACACTAGAACACCAGAGGAAAATCACTCAAACATGCCCAAGTCACACATCCGCTAGAGTAGCATACATGAGATCCACAAGCATAGAAGAACAATTCAAGGAAAATATCACTATGGTAGGGTTATTCCCACTCCAAGGAGATGAGGTCTTGATGTTGAACTTCTCCAAGAGGAGGCCTTGATAATCCTCAAGGATTCTTCCCAAAGAGGGGTCTTGATCTCCAAGAGGAGGGAATACAAGGAGCAAAGCTCTCTAGTGTCTATGAAATACTTTGCTAACCTCTAGAACAAGCTAGGTGAGGAGTACTTAAAGGCTAGGGACAAAATTGGGGGGAAATGGGGGTACATGGGTCTTTTGCCCTTAGTGCACGCAGGCACAAACCGGACGAGCCCGAGCACCCGGGGTAAAGGGGTCTGGGCACCCGAAGGGGATACGGCAGGAGATGGCCGGGCACCCGGCGTGCAGAGGACCGGGCACCCCGTTCGGTCAGGTAGGCCGCGGCCAAGTGACTGTAGGGGCCGGGCACCCGGAATTGATGGCACGGGCACCCGTTGCGGCCTGGGGCCGCGCCCAGGAGGAGGCCAGGCGCCCGAGGGGTGATGGCCCAGGCACCCAGGGGTAGCGGGGGCAGCGCCCAGGCAGGGGGCCGGGCACCCGGGGCGGCCTAGGCCAGCGCCCAGGAAGGGGCCAGGCACCTAGAGCGGCCAGGGGCTCGTCCAGCCAGCCGTAGGGGAGGGCCGGGCACCCGGGCTGCTGGTGGGCAGGCACCCAGGGTAGTCCAGGGCCCTCCTTTGCTTCGCATTTGGGCATTTTTCTTCCTTCTCCTCCTCCATATGTGCTTGAGTCTCCCTCCTAGCTTCTTCATGGACTTCTTCTTTGTACCTAAGAATGCACAACATTTCCGTTTGAGGTAGAACCCAATTCTCAAGTGAATCCGAACAAAACTCAAAGAGGAAAGAGTTAACCTCAGTTTCGACGGCACGGGCGCGTGCTCTTGTCATTGGTCCTCTTCGTGCTTGCAGTGGTGATGGGATATCCATGGGGATGCTTGAGGGATGCTCCGCATCATCTCCTCCCTTGGGAGAGATTCATTCGTAGATTGTTTTCTTCATCACAATGGTGTTTGGCCAAGTCCTTGACGTTGAAGATGTTGCTTACATTATACTTGTCGCGTGGGATGTAGATCTTGTAAACATTGTCATTGTAGCCTGCGAGCACCTTCAAGGGTCCATCGGCTCTCGAAAGGAGCTAGCACTTGCGCTCCTTGGGGAAGCGGTCCTTTTGGAGATGTAACCATATGAGATCGTCTGGTTGGAACACCATTGGGGACTTGTTGATGTTGAGCTTGGTGGTGAGGCGGTGTACTTGATGCTCGATCATGGACCTTGTTTCTTCATGCATCTTCTTGAGATAACTTGCTCTTGCACTAGCATCCATGTTCGCTCAGTCTTGGAGCGGTATAGGAAGGATGTCCATGGGCGACAAAGGTTTGAAGCCGTAGACAACCTTGAAGGGGGACTTGCCAGTTGTAGCGTGTCTTGCTCAGTTGTAGGCACTCAGCAATGAGCACTCTTCCTAATCCTTGATGTTCTTGTTCATCAACATGCGTAGGAGAGTAGATAGCATCCGGTTGGTGACTTCTGTTTGGCCATCGGTTTGAGGATGATAGGCCGTGAAGAATATTAGCTTGGTACCGAGCTTGGCGCATAGCGTCTTCCAAAAGTAGCTTAGGAACTTGATGTCTTGGTCCGAATTGTCTTTGACACTCCATGTAACCTCAAGATTTCCCTACAAAAGAGATTTGCAACATGTGAAGCATCATCAAACTTATTGCATGTGATGAAATTTGCCATTTTAGAGAATCGGTCGACAACAACAAATACGGAATCCTTGCCATTTTGAGTCCTAGGTAATCCTAGCACAAAATCCATGCTAATAGCTTTGTCGGATTGCGGGTTCCGGCAAAACCCTTGAGGTTCGAACTCTGGGGTGCGCACGAAGATCTCTCTCCCACAAGCTCACGCTCTCACCACAATCTCAAAGCTTAGTTCGCCGAACCCGAAGAACAAAGGACACAAGAGTTTATACTGGTTCAGGCCACCAATGTGGTGTAATACCCTACTCTAGTGTGGTGTGGTGGATTGCCTTGCATGCTGGGATGAACAAGTACAAGGGAAGAACTACCTCCTGAGGAGAGGTGTCCTTGAGCTCGATAACCTTGTGAGTGTGTGGATGGAATGGATCCCATCCCAGATTGGTTTCCCTCCCGCGTCCCCCTTTCCTATGGTGGTGGCTAGTCCTATTTATAGGGGGCCGGGTCCTCTTCCCAAATATTTGGCGGGAAGGGATCCCACAACGGCCAGTTTCAAGGGGGATAACTAGTACAAGCTATCCTGAAAAAAGGTGGTCTTCGCCTGCCAAAGGCTCTGGCGGTGACGACATCATGGGCTCCACGGTGACCTCCGTCCTGCTGGTCTTGGTCTCGTCGCACCAATATGGAAATCTTTGCTTGATGCCTCGGGACTCCTCACCTGCGCCTGGTCCTTTAGCACCAAAGAGGAAACCAGTACTCCACGCTCGCTGGCGCCCGCCTGGCCTTGGTCGTCATGGCTCACGTCACGAGAACCTCATGAGGTGCAGCTTGCCTTGATCTCTCCGCTCCTCGCGAGCCAGCCTAGTGAGGCTGCCCCTGAGGAGGTCTTGTGTGGTTCGCCTCGCGAGGCTTGGCCCCTCGCGAGGGTCTTGAGTGTTTGCTGGTGAAGATGGGACGTACCAGGCTGCTAGTGGAGCCACGTCGTGGGCCGCAGGGAGGCAAGTCGGGGGACCCCCGTTCCCAGAACGTCGACAATCTTCCCATGGTTGATGTGGAATAGGAAGTGGCATATGTAAACCATGGGATTGGGCTTGTGACTTAACTTCGCGGCATGTAGAGCACCGGTTGGTGAAGCGTGAGACATCGTGGACCATCTTGGGCCAAAAGTAGTTCTTGGAGAGCGTGGAAAAAGTCTTGTCGCGTCCAAAATGTCCCATGAGTCCTCCTCCATGAGCCTGTTGCAAAAGTAACAAATGAAGAGAAGACTCGAGGATGCATAGTTTGTTAGCTCTCATTAAATAACCATTTTTGATATAATATCGCTCCCAAGAAGTATGGTCACACACTTAGCATAAGGAGTAGCAAAATTAACATCATGCTGATGCAAGTCTTTGATATGTTCGAAACCAACAACATTCAATGCAAGTTGAGTAACTAACAGGCACTTGCAGGAAAGAGCATCAGCTACAACATTTTCTTTGCCCTTAATTTACATGATCACATAAGGGAAAGATTCAATAAATTCACTCCAATTATCATGCCATTTATTCAAGTTGGTTTGACCTTTAAGTTACTTAAGTGTCTCATTATCGGTATGTATGCAAAATTCATGTGGGCGAAGATAATGCTCCCAAACATGCAATACACGCACTAAAGCATACAATTATTTGTCATAGATGGGATAGTTAAGTTGAGCGTCGGAAACTTTTTCGCTAAAGTATGCAATGGGTCTCCTTTTTGCATCAAAACTCCACCAATACCATTTCCACTAGCATCGCAGTGAACCTCAGCATGTGTAAGCAAAGATTTGAGCTCATCAAATGTGGTAGATTGCGAAGGTCCCCAAACAAAGGGTGCATTTTTCTCACTCAAGGCATGCAACGGTGTGGCAATAGTGCTAAAGTCTTTCACAAAGCGACGATAAAAACCCGCTAGACCAAGAAAACTACGCACTTGTTGCCAAGTAGTGGGTTGTGGCTAAGTTTTAATAGCTTCAATTTTAGATTCATCAACATGAACACCCTTTGAAGAAACAAAAAAACCCAAGAAAACAAGCTTGTCAACACCAAAAGTGCATTTTTCCATATTGGCCTAAAGATGTTCTTTTTGGAGAGTGTGCAAAATGGCCCTATGATGACTTACATGATCTTTGAGGGATTTTCTAAACACAAGTATGTCGTCAAAGTAGACCACAACAAACACTCCAATGTATGGGCGAAGCACAAAATGCATGACACGCATGAAAGTACCGAGAGCTTCCGATAAACCCATAGGCATAACTAACCACTCGTACAAGCCAAATTTGGTTCTGAAAGCGGTTTTCCATTCATCCCCTTCTTGTATGCAGATTTGATAATAGACGCATTTAAGATCGATTTTCGAGAAAATGGTGGCATTGCTAAGCTCATCTAGCATATCGTCAAGGCATGGAATGGGATGCCTATAGAGAATGGTGATAGCGTTGATGGGTCTACAATCCGAACACATGCGAAAACTACCGTCTTTCTTAAGCACAAGAACAATCGGAACCGCACAAGGGCTTAAGCCTTCACGTACATGGCCG
Source organism: Aegilops bicornis (assembly GCA_021605145.1). Lineage (NCBI taxonomy): Eukaryota > Viridiplantae > Streptophyta > Magnoliopsida > Poales > Poaceae > Aegilops > Aegilops bicornis. The sequence continues at coordinate 277,115,787 of CM038672.1, forward strand.
TTGTTGATGAGTTGTTGTACTTGCCATTGGATCTCCTTAGTTTCTTCGGGGTTGACACGGTATGGAGCCTTGTTTGGTAGAGGTACGCCGAGGATGAGGTTGATCCGGTGTTCGATTCCATGTAGAGGAGGAAGACCCAGAGGTAGCTCATCAGGGAAGACATCCACGAATTTCTGCAACAATTTAGAGAACACTAGAGGAAGAGGATTAGGAGGGTTAGTCCTTTCCACCTCATCTTTGCACACTAGGACGTAGTGGATGACACTTGATGGGTTCTCACACACTTCTCTCATCTCTCTTTTGGTGGCTAGGAGGACTAAGTTTTTCTCTCTCGGTGAAGAGTCACCCATTTTGGGCTTGTGGCGCTCACTCTCTTTGTAGTGGTTCACTCTCTCACTAGTCTCTCCATGATGGGTGGATGCTTGCTTGTCGGCGATCACTTGACTTGGCGATCACTTGGTTTGTTCTTCCATTGTGGATGACACCGCGGTCGAATTGCCAAGTTCTCCCTAAGAGGATATGACACACGGACATAGGAACCACATCACACTCCAAGGTGTCCTTGTAGGCACCGATCTTGAACGAAACTTGCACGGTGTGCTCCACTTGAATAGTGCCTAAGTCGCTAAGCCATTGGACCTTGTAGGGACGAGGATGCTTCTTCTTGACCAATTTTAGCTTGGAACATAGCTCTTCACTTGCAAAATTGTGGAAACTTGCTCCGTAGATGATGACCTTCACGGAACGCCCGTTGATGCCGGCCTTGGTGTGGAAGATCTGGCAACGTTGGTCTTCTTCTTGGGGGTGTTGAAGCGTCAAGGCCTTAGAGACCACAGGAGAGGGACTTGCATCATTGCCACAAAAAGACTTGATCATCTTCATTCACGCGCTGGTGCATGGCCACGAGCTCAAGGGCTTCCATTTCTTCTTCACTCATGACAATCATGGTTCGCTTGTTGGTGCATTGGAAGGACTTGTGTCCTCGGCCACCACAAGTGAAGCACTTGAGAGAACTTGTCTTGATAGGATCATCCGGTGGCATCGATGATGAGGGAGTCTTGGATTTGTAGTTGCTTGCCGAAGGACAAGTCAAAGAAGGCGTGACTTGCTTGGAAGTTGACCTGTCGCTGGTACTTGGTGGTGCTCTATTAGAGGTAGGAGGTGCTGAAGTCGTGGGATTTTGAGTGTAGGAGCCGTATGTCTTGGACGAGTACCTGGCATATTTGAAGTCATCTTGTACTTGCCGCTCGGCCTTGGTTGCTTGGTGAACTAACTCGAGGAGGTTGGAGTAGGGTCAGAAGTCGGCAATACTCTTGATTGGGTGGTTGAGGCTGTTCAAGAAGCTTGCCATAGTTTGCTCGTCATCTTCTTTGACATTGGCTCTTATCATGGCAATCACCATTTCTTGTTAGTATTCTTCCATCGTCTTCGTGCCTTGCTTGAGGAGTTGTAACTTCTTGAAAAGATCACGGGTGTAGTGTGTAGGCACGAAGCAAGCTCTCATGACATCCTTCATTTGCGTCCAAGTTGTGATGGGTGGTTCGCCTCTCGCTTGCCATCGCTCGATCACTTGTTCCCACCAAATGAGGACATATTCTTGAAACTCGAGTGAGGCCATGGCGATCTTGTTTTCCTTGTCGTAGTTGTGAAGACGGAATATCTTGTCGACCTTCAATGCCTATGAGAGATATTCTTCGGGGTCATTGCTTCTTGAGAACTTGGGCATGGTGAACTTGAGCTTGATGTAGCGTAGTTCTTCGTCATAGTGGCGGTTTTGATGTCGCTCTTGGCATGGAGGAAGGTCCTCAAATGCCCGTTCCTCTTGATGTTGCTCTTGGTGTGGAGGAGGGTCTTCAAGCACTTGTTCCACTTGCTGTCGCTCTTGGCGTGGAGGAGGATGAGGCATATGTGCTTGGTTGCTGTCGGATTTTGGGTCCCGGCAAAACCCTTGAGGTTCGAACACTGGGGTGCGCACGAATATCTCTCCTTCCCCTGGCTCACGCTCTCACCAGAATCTCGAAGCTCATCACGTCGAACTCGCAGAATAAGGACACAAGGTTTATACTGGTTCGGCCACCGATGTGGTGTAATACCATACTCCAGTGAGGTGTGGTGGATTGCCTCTTGGGCTGAGGATGAACAAGTACAAGGGAAGAACAACCTCCTGAGCAGAGGTGTCCTTGAGCTCGATGAGCTTGTGTGGTTGAGGATGATCCGAATGGCCCCAGATCAGTTGCCTCCTACTGTGGTGGCTAGTCCTATTTATAGAGGCCCTGGTCCTCTTCCCAAATGTAGGCGGGAAGGGATCCAACAACGGCCTAATTTGAAGGGATACAACTAGTACAAGTTCTCCTGACTAAAGGTGGTCTTCGCCTACCAAAGGTTCTGGTGGTAACGCTGCCCTGGGCTCCATGGTGACCTCCGTCCTTCCGTCCTGCTGGTCTTGGTCTTGGTCTTGTTGCACCGATATGGCAACCTTTTCCTGTACCTCGGGACTCCACGCCTGCACTAGCCTCTTTAGAACCAAAGAGGAAACGAGTACGCTGCGCACTCTGGCGCCCACCTAGCGCCCACCTGGCCTTGGTCGTCATGGCTTGCATCACAGGAACCTCATCAGGTGCCCCTCGCCTTGATCTCTCGCCCCTCGCGAGCCAGCCTGGTGAGGCCACCCCTGAGAGGTCTTGCATCGTCCGCCTCGCGAGGCTGGGCCCCTCACGAGTGTCTTGAGTGTTCGCTAATGAAGATGGGCCGTACAGGGTCGCTGGTGGAGCCACGCCGTGGGCTGCAGGCAGGCAAGTCTGGGGACCCCCGTTCCCAGGACGCCGACAGTAGCCCCCAGGCCCAAGGCGCACTCGGACTTGGCTTCGAGGCGAAGCCAAGGGGCAAGTGCGGAGTGCCGCGGGCCCCAACAGCCTGCGGCCTTGATTGGCGTGTGGAAATTGATGGGACGTGGGCGTCTCTGCTTCCCCACGCTGCCTCGGCAACTGCCCGACTGACAAAAGACTGGCGCGGGCTGCATTTTGCCTTCATTGCTTTATTCGTCTTGCTACAAATCCCCTTTCTCGCTCCTTGCTTCCAGAGACTCCAGATCCGCCCAGATCCTCCTTCAAGCCTGTCGCCAATGGCGCCCTAGAAAGCCCGGGCCGCTCCCTCGTCTTCGTGGTACAAGCCGGCGCTCGATGCGCCGAGCGTTTCGGAGAAGAACCTTGCCGTCGTGTTCCTGATGACGGCGGAGGGTGATGAGAAGAGCAAGACTGTGCTCCGGGCTGGCTCCGCCGAGCCTGAGGCCTCAGGCAGCACTTTCTACCCCTTCTTGATGACCAGCATCGTCGCCGGGCTGGTTCCCCTTTCTCCGACTTCTTCTACTCCGTCCTCAGCCACTAAAATATTCATGCCCTCCATCTTCATCCCAACTCCATCCTCTTACCTTTTTACTGCGAGGCGTACGTTGGAGTGATGCCGTCTGTGGTGCTGCTGCGCCACTTCTTCTTCCTCCAGATCAAGGAGGGCCACTGCTCTGGGTACGTTGGCTTCATCGCGGCCAACAAGACCAACGCCATCTCGAAGGTCGGGAAGAAGGCCGAGGGCTTCAGGAGCAAGTGGGTCTTGATGGACACCAAGTGCTCCCACCCCCGGTTGGTGCTGCCGGCGGAGACACCTGTATCCCAAGAGGGGTGGCTTTGCGCGAAGCTCACCGACCCCCGGGCGGCGCAGGTGTTGGAGAGGATGACCACCAACCTGAAGCCTAGTGACTCAATGGCGGCGAAGCTGACGGGGGCCATGATATTCAAAGAATTCATGACGCATCGCGTGGCTCACCTTCAGGCACGCCCGCGCCCCTTGTGGAAGCTTGGAGACAAAGGGGACGACCTCCGCCTGTGCCCGGAGGCCCTTTTTGACGAGGAGTTGCGCTCAGCCCTCCGCTCCTTGGTTGGGGACGACCAAGGGTACCCGCCGGACTCCTTTGTTCCCTTGTTCCGCCGCTCAGATGGGGCGGAGGCTGCCGCCGCCATTCCCGTCTTCGGTGGGCGCATGCTTGTGCCACGTGCGCCCTCGAATGTCCTGGTGACGACAACTTCGGTCGACCTGTCTTCTGGCGAGTCTCGCGAGGAGGGAGAGAAGGAAGAGGAGGAGGAGGAGGAGCGCGACTCGGAGCGACCCGCGAAGGGGCGAGGGAGACCTACCCTTTGCGCAAGGCCGACATCCTCCGCACCCTACCTGATGACGATGACGAGGCCGATGTCCCCCTGGGAAGGGGGGGCTGCACACGGCAGGAGGCTCCATGGGGTCCAAGGTCAGTCCTCGGAGGAGGTCACCGGTCGAGGTTACAACGGGGGGAAGGTCGGCGCTGATCTCCCAAGACGATGCCCCTGTTCTGACGCTGCCTAGAGCTACTTCCGGCCTATCTGCTGCCCCTTCTTCTACGCCTGAAGCCCTCGCGCCCGCACCTCAGGTTGCGAGGCTCTCAGGTTTCAAGCTTAGGAAGCGGAGAGACTACGCCGCGGTGGACCAGTAAGTATTCTCGTCCTGCCTTGTTCTTGCTTCTGCTGCTGTTTCTTGGTGCTTCTCCATTGCGCAATTAGGCTAACGCCCACGATGAAGAAGAGGAAGGAGGAAGCGGTGGTACTGCTCGGAACCAAATCTCCTGCAGCAGCTGCACCCTCCTCCATGGGGAAGGGCAGTGACGGCGCTCGTGCTTCCCCGGCCCGATCGTCCTTGCGAGACTTGAGGGAGCATCCTCCGGAGGAGGCAGCCCCCATAGCCCCGCTGGCTCCGGAGGTGCCGACGTCCGGCTCGGTTGCTGGGGTCGCCAAAGCTCGGGAGCTCCCAGCCTCCCAGGCCATGGTGATGATGTTGCCTCCTCCTTCTCCCACCGCACTGCTAACCCTGGATCGTTCCCCCTCCCCTGACGTCCCGGGGCATTCTCTTTCTGCACTGACCTTGCTACGGGAGGATCTTCTAGGCACCGACCGTCGCCTGGTGGCCGGCTGCCTGGAGCTAATCTCTGGCTGGCTTCACTCTGATGCGTCTGTCTGGGCGGCGCTGAGCCAGGCTGCGGCGGCCTACAAGAAGGACAAGCAGGCCATCACCCTAGTTGCGGCTGCCCGCAAGGTGGTGCTGAAGGACACTGGGGCCACCTAGGATCGTTGTCGGTCGCTGGAGGCTGATCTGAAGACCATGCACAGTGAGCGTGCGGAGGATGATCGAGGCCGCAAGGTGGAGGAGGAGAAGATGAAGGCCTGAGAGGATTCCGTCAGGGTCGCGAGGGCGAGCTGGAGTAGTTGGTGAAGGCGCATGCTATGGAGCGCAGCCAGCTGGAGGAGCTGGAGCAGAAGATGAAGGCAGAGAAGGCCGAGCTGGAAGCCAAGGCGAAGGTCCTGGCTGAGGACCGCGTGGCCTTCAAGTCCCTTGAGGAGAGGTCCCGCATGGCGCTGCGGGCACTCTACGAGAAGGGCTTGGAGGAGCCGGTGGCTACAGACGACGAGGGCCCCACCCAGCTGCTTCCTCATCTGGTCGTGGTGCTTGAGGAAGTTGTGGGCGGTATCGGCCCCTTGGTGGAGGGAGAAGTCCGAAATCTTTCCTCGGCCGTGCTGACGTGCGTCTTTAGCCACCTCCATCTTCGTGATCATGCCGCCAACCTTGATGAGCTGCTAGAGCCTGTGGATGACGAGCGCTGTGCAGCTACTGCCGAAGCCGTGAAGGACCAGGTGGAGGCTTTGCTGAAGAAGTACCGCGCCTTCGATCATGCGCCCTCTACTGGCGGTGCTGCTGAACCTGCAACTCCGGCGGGCGGTGCAGGTGAGGGCAACGTGTTGGAAATATGCCCTAGAGGCAATAATAAAATGGTTATTATTATATTTCTTTGTTCATGATAATAGTCTATTATTCATGCTATAATTGTGTTATCCGGAAATTGTAATACACGTGTGAATACATAGACCACAACGTGTCCCTAGTGAGCCTCTAGTTGACTAGCTCATTGATCAACAGATAGTCATGGTTTCCTGACTATGGACATTGGATGTCATTGATAACGGGATCACATCATTGGGAGAATGATGTGGTGGACAAGACCCAATCCTAAGCATAGCTCAAAGATCGTGTAGTTCGTTTAGCTAAAGCTTTTCCAAATCTCAAGTATCATTTCCTTAGACCATGAGATTTTGCAACTCCCAGATACCGTAGGAGTGCTTTGGGTGTGCCAAACGTCACAACGTAACTGGGTGACTATAAAGGTACACTACGGGTATCTCCGAAAGTGTGTGTTGGGTTGGCACGAATCGAGACTGGGATTTGTCAACCTGTATGACGGAGAGGTATCTCTGGGCCCACTCGGTAATGCATCATCATAATGAGCTCAATGTGACCAAGTGTCTGGTCACGGGATCATGCATTACGGTACGAGTAAAATGACTTGCCGGTAAGTAACGAGGTGTTGGGATGCCGACGATCGAATCTCGGGCAAGTAACGTACCGATTGACAAAGGGAATTGTATACGGGTTACTTGAATCCTCGACATCGTGGTTCATCCGATGAGATCATCGAGGAGCATGTGGGAGCCAACATGGGTATCCAGATCCCGCTGTTGGTTATTGACCGGAGAGGCGTCTCGGTCATGTCTGCATGTCTCCCGAACCCGTAGGGTCTACACACTTAAGGTTCGGTGACGCTAGGGTTGTACAAATATGAGTATGCAGTAACCCGAAAGTTGTTCGGAGTCCCGGATGAGATCCCAGACATCACGAGGAGTTCCGAATGGTCCGGAGGTAAAGAATTATATATAGGAAGTCAGGTCTCGGCCATCGGGAAAGTTTCGGGGGTCACCGGTATTGTACCGGGACCACTGGAAGGGTCCCAAGGGTCCACCGGGTGGGGCCACCTATCCCGGAGGGCCCCATGGGCTGAAGTGGGAGGGGAACCAGCCCCTGGTGGGCTGGTGCGCCCCCCCTTGGGCCCCCCTGCGCCTAGGGTTGGGAAACCCTAGGGGTGGAGGCGCGTCCACATGGCTTGGGGGGCAAGCCACCCCCTGGCCGCCGCCCCCCTAGGAGGCCTATATAAAGAGTGGGGAGGGAGGGGATCCGCACCCATGCTATTGGCGCCTCCCTCTCCCCACGCACCACCTCTCCCTCTCGCTGAAGCTTGGCGAAGCCCTGCCGAGATCGCTGCTGCATCCACCACCACGCCGTCGTGCTGCTGGATCTCCATCAACCTCTCCTTCCCCCTTGCTGCATCAAGAAGGAGAAGACGTCTTGCCCAACCCTACGTGTGTTGAACGTGGAGGTGTTGTCCGTTCAGCACTAGGATCATCGGTGATTTGGATCATGATGAGTACGACTCCCTCAACCCCGTTCTCTTGAACGCTTCCGCTCGCGATCTACAAGGGTATGTAGATGCACTCCTCTCTCTTGTTGCTAGATGAACTCATAGATTGATCTTGGTGAAGTGTAGAAATTTTTTATTTTCTACAACGTTCCCCAACAGTGGCATCATGAGCTAGGTCTATGCGTAGTTCTCTTTGCACGAGTAGAACACAAACTTGTTGTGGGCATAGATGTTGTCAACTTTCTTGCCACTACTAGTCTTATCTTGCTTCAGCGGTATTGTGGGATGAAGCGGCCCGGACCGACCTTACGTCGACGCTTACGTGAGACAGGTTCCACCGGTCGACATGCACTAGTTGCATAAGGTGGCCAGCGGGTGTCTGTCTCTCCACTTTAGTTGGAGCGGAATCGATGAAAAGGGTCCTTATGAAGGGTAAATAGAAGTTGACAAATCACGTTGTGGCTTTTTACGTAGGTAAGAAAAGCGTTCTTGCTAGAACCCTATTGCAGCCACGTAAAAGATGCAACAACAATTAGAGGACGCCTAACTTGTTTTTGCAGCAATTGCTTTGTGATGTGATATGGCCAAAAGTTGTGATGAATGATATATATGTGATGTATGAGATCATGTTCTTGTAATAGGAATCACGACTTGCATGTCGATGAGTATGACAACGGAAGGAGCCATAGGAGTTGTCCTATTTATTGTATGACCCGCGTGTCAATGATTTAACGCCATGTAATTACTTTACTTTATTGCTAAACCGTTAGCCATAGTAGTAGAAGTAATAGTTGGCGAGCAACTTCATGGAGACACGATGATGGAGATCATGATGATGGAGATCATGGTGTCATGCCGGTGACAAAAATGATCATGGAGCCCCGAAGATGGAGATCAAAGGAGCTATATGATATTGGCCATATCATGTCACTACCATTTGATTGCATGTGATGTTTATCATGTTTATGCATCTTGTTACTTAGAACGACGGTACTAGATAAGATGATCCCTCATAATAATTTCAAGAAAGTGTTCCCCCTAACTGTGCGCCATTGCGAAAGTTCGTTGTTTCGAAGCACCACGTGATGATCGGGTGTGATAGATTCTAACGTTCACATACAACGGGTGTAAGACAGATTTACACACGCATAAACACTTAGGTTAACTTGACGAGCCTAGCATGTACAGACATGGCCTCGGTACACAAGAGACCGAAAGGTCGAACATGAGTCGTATGGAAGATACGATCAACATGGGGATGTTCACCGATAATGACTAGTCCATCTCACGTGATGATCGGACACGGCCTAGTCGACTCGGATCATGTATCACTTAGATGACTAGAGGGATGTCTAATCTGAGTGGGAGTTCATTAAATAATTTGATTAGATGAACTTAATTATCATGAACTTAGTCTAAAAACCTTTGCAAATATGTCTTGTAGATCAAATGGCCAACGCTCATGTCCACCTCAACTTCAATGCATTCCTAGAGAAAACCAAGCTGAAAGATGATGGCAGCAACTATACGGACTGGGTCCGGAACCTGAGGATCATCCTCATAGCTGCAAAGATAGATTATGTCCTAGAAGCACCGCTAGGTGAAGCTCCCATCGAAGAACCAAGACGTTATGAACGCTTGGCGGTCTCGTCTTGATGATTACTCCCTCGTTCGGTGCGGCATGCTTTACGCTTTAGAACCGGGCTCCAAAAGCGCTTTTGAGCAACACGGAGCATATGAGATGTTCAAGAGCTGAAAATGGTTTTCCAAGCTCATGCCCGGTCGAGAGATATGAAGTCTCCGACAAGTTCTTGATTGTAAGATGGAGGAAAATAGTTACATCGGTGAGCACATACTCAAAATGTCTGGGTTGCACAACCGCTTAACTCTCTGGGAGTTAATCTCCGGATGCCTTGTTATTGACAGAATCCTTGATCGCTTCCACCGAGCTTCAAGAGCTTTGTGATGAACTTCAATATGCGAGGGATGGAAAAGACCATTCCTGAGGTATATTCAATGCTGAAATCAGCAGAGGTAGAGATCAAGAAGGAACATCAAGTGTTGATGGTGAATAAAACCACTGAGTTCAAGAAAGGCAATGGTAAGAAGAACTTCAAGAAGGACGGCAAGGGAGTTGCCGCTACCGATAAGACGATTCTTAGGGGAAGAAGTCAAAGAATGGACCCAAGCCTGAAACTGAGTGCTTTTATTGCAAGGGAAGCGGACACTGTAAGCGGAACTGTCCCAAATACTTAGCGGACAAGAAGGCCGGCAACACTAAAGGTATATGTGATATACATGTAATTGATGTGTACCTTACCAGTACTCGTAGTAGCTCCTGGGTATTTGATACCGGTGCCGTTGCTCATATTTGTAACTCAAAGCAGGAGCTGCGGAATAAGCAGAGACTGGTGAAGGACTAGGTGACGATGCGCATCGGGAATGGTTCCAAGGTCGATGTGATCGCCGTCGGCACGCTGCCTCTACATTTACCTACGGGATTAGTTTTAAACCTCAATAATTGTTATTTAGTACCAGCTTTGAGCATGAACATTGTATCACGGATCTCGTTTAATACGAGATGGCTACTCATTTAAATACGAGAATAATGGTTGTTCTATTTATATGAGAGATATGTTTTATGGTCATGCCCCGCTGGTCAATGGTTTATTCTTAATGAATCTCGAACGTAATGTTACACATATTCATAGTGTGAATACCAAAAGATGTAAGGTTGATAACAGTAGTCCCACATACTTGTGGCACTGCCGCCTTGGTCACATTGGTGTCAAGCGCATGAAGAAGCTCCATGCTAATCGACTTTTAGAGTTTCTCGATTATGAATCATTTGACACATGCGAACCATGCCTCATGGGCAAAATGACCAAGACTCCGTTCTCCGGAACAATGGAGCGAGCGACCAACTTATTGGAAATCATACATACCGATGTGTGCGGTCCAATGAGCGTTGAGGCTCGCGGAGGATATCGTTATGTTCTCACTCTCACAGATGACTTAAGTAGATATGGGTATGTCTACTTGATGAAACACAAGTCTGAGAACTTTGAAAAGTTCAAGGAATTTTAGAATGAGGTAGAGAATCAACGTGACCGAAAAATAAAGTTCTTACGATCAGATCATGGAGGAAAATATTTAAGTCACAAATTTTGTACGCACTTAAGGAAATGTGGAATCGTTTCACAACTCACTCCGCCTGGAACACCTCAGCGTAACGGTGTGTCCGAACGTCGTAATCGCACTTTATTGGATATGGTGCGGTCTATGATGTCTCTTACCAATTTACCGCTATCATTTTGGGATACGCTCTAGAGACAGCTACATTCACTTTAAATAGGGCACCGTCTAAATCCGTTGAGACGACACCGTATGAATTATGGTTTGGGAAGAAACCTAAGTTGGCGCTTCTAAAAGTTTGGGGATGTGATGCTTATGTCAAGAAACTTCAACCTGAAAAGCTCGAACCAAGTCGGAAAAATGCGTCTTCATAGGATACCCTAAGGAAACCATTGGTTATACCTTCTACCTCAGATCTGAAGGCAATATATTTGTTGCCAAGAACGGGTCCTTTCTGGAGAAAGAGTTTCTCTCGAGAGAAGTAAGTGGGAGGAAAGTGGAACTTGATGAAGTACTACCTCTTGAACCGGTAAGTAGCGCAGCTCAGGAAGATGTTCCTGTGGTGCGAGCACCAACTGAAGAGGAAGTTAATGATGATGATCAAGATACTTCGGATCAAGTTACTACTAAACTTCGTAGGTCCACGAGGACACGTTCCACACCAGAGTGGTATGGCAACCCTGTCCTGGAAATCATGTTGTTAGACAACGGTGAACCTTCGAACTATGAAGAAGCGATGGCGGGCCCAGATTCCAACAAATGGCTTGAAGCCATGCAATCCGAGATAGGATCCATGTATGAAAATGAAGTGTGGACTTTGACAGACTTGCCCGATGATCGGCGAGCGATAGAAAACAAATGGATCTTTAAGAAGAAGACGGACGCATATGGTAATGTTACCATCTATAAAGCTCGACTTGTCGCTAAGGTTTATCGACAAGTTCAAGGGGTTGGCTACGATGAGACATTCTCTCCCGTAGCGAAGCTAAAGTCCCGTATGAATCATGTTAGCAATTGCCGCATACTATGATTATGAAATATGGCAAATGGACGTCAAAACGGCATTCCTTAACGGCCATCTTAAGGAAGAACTGTATATGATGCAGCCGGAAGGTTTTGTCGACCACGAGAATGCTAACAAGGTATGCAATCTCCAAATGATCCATTTATGGGCTGGTGCAAGCATCTCGGAGTTGGAACATTTGCTTTGATGAGATGATCAAAGCGTTTGGTTTTTTGCAGACTTATGGAGAAGCCTGCGTTTACAAGAAAGTGAGTGGGAGCTCTGTAGCATTTCTCATATTATATGTAGATGACATACTTTTGATGGGAAATGATATAGAACTTTTGGACAACATTAAGGCCTACTTGAATAAGTGTTTTTCAATGAAGGACCTTGGAGAAGCTGCTTACATATTAGGCATCAAGATCTATAGGGATAGATCAAGACGCCTCATAGGTCTTTCACAAAGCACATACCTTGATAAGATATTGAAGAAGTTCAATATGGATCAGTCGAAGAAAGGGTTCTTGCCTATATTGCAAGGCGTGAGATTGAGCTCGGCTCAATGCCCGACCATGGCAGAAGATAAAGAAGAGATGAGTGTCATCCCCTAAGCCTCAGCCATAGGATCTATTATGTATGCCATGTTGTGTACTGCACTGATGTAAACTTTGCCGTAAGTTTGGTAGGAAGGTACCAAAGTAATCCCGTCAAGGAACACTGGACAGCGGTCAAGAATATCCTGAAGTACCTGAAAAGGACAATGGACATGTTTCTCGTCTATGGAGGTGACGAAGAGCTCGTCGTAAAGGGTTACGTCAACGCTAGCTTCGACACAGATCTGGATGACTCTAAGTCACAAACCGGATACGTATATATTTTGAATGGTGGGGCGATGGAAGTGCGATTTGCAAGCAAAGCGTCGTCGTGGGATCTACATGTGAAGCAGTACATGGCAGCCTCGAGGCAGCGATGAAGCAATCTGGGTGAAGGAGTTCATCACCGACCTAGGAGTCATACCCAATGCGCCGGGACCGATCGCACTCTTCTCAGGACAACACCGGAGCTATTGCACTCGCCAAGGAGCCCAGGTTTCACAAGAAGACCAGGCACATCAAGCGCCGCTTCAACTCCATTGGTGAAAATGTTCAAGATGGAGATATAGATATTTGTAAAGTACACACGCACTGAATGTAGCGAGATCCGTTGACTAAACCTCTCCCTAGGGCAAAACACGATCAACACCGTAACTCTATGGGTGTTCGATTCATCACAATGTAACTAGATGATTGACTCTAGTGCAAGTGGGAGACTGTTGGAAATATGCCCTAGAGGCAATAATAAAATGGTTATTATTATATTTCTTTGTTCATGATAATAGTCTATTATTCATGCTATAATTGTGTTATCCGGAAATCGTAATACACTTGTGAATACATAGACCACAACGTGTCCCTAGTGAGCCTCTAGTCGACTAGCTCGTTGATCAACAGATAGTCATGGTTTTCTGACTATGGACATTGGATGTCATTGATAACGAGATCACATCATTGGGAGAATGATGTGATGGACAAGACCCAATCCTAAGCATAGCACAAAGATCGTGTAGTTTGTTTAGCTAAAGCTTTTCCAAATGTCAAGTATCATTTCCTTAGACCATGAGATTGTGCAACTCCGGATACCGTAGGGAGTGCTTTGGGTGTGCCAAACGTCACAACGAATCGGGTGACTATAAAGGTACACTACGGTATCTCCGAAGTGTCTGCATTGGGTTGGCACGAATCGAGATCGGATTTGTCACTCCGTATGACGGAGAGGTATCTCTGGGCCCACTCGGTAATGCATCATCATAATGAGCTCAATGTGACCAAGTGTCTGGTCACGGGATCATGCATTACGGTACGAGTAAAGTGACTTGCCAGTAATGAGATTAAACGAGGTATTGAGATGCCGACGTTCGAATCTCGGGCAAGTAACGTACCGATTGACAAAGGGAATTGTATACGGGGTTACTTGAATCCTCGACATCGTGGTTCATCCGATGAGATCATCGAGGAGCATGTGGGAGCCAACATGGGTATCCAGATCCCGCTGTTGGTTATTGACCGGAGAGGCGTCTCGGTCATGTCTGCATGTCTCCCGAACCCGTAGGGTCTACACACTTAGGTTCGGTGACGCTAGGGTTGTAGAAATATGAGTATGCAGTAACCCGAAAGTTGTTCGAAGTCCCGGATGAGATCCCGGACGTCACGAGGAGTTCCGGAATGGTCTGGAGGTAAATAATTATATATAGGAAGTCAGGTCTCGGCCATCGGGAAAGTTTCGGGGGTCACCGATATTGTACCGGGACCACTTGAAGGGTCCCGGGGGTCCACCGGGTGGGGCCACCTATCCCGGAGGGCCCCATGGGCTGAAGTGGGAGGGGAACCAACCCTTGGTGGGTTGGTGCGCCCCCCTTGGGGCCCCCTGCACCTAGGGTTGGGAAACCCTAGGGGTGGGAGCGCCTCCACCTGGCTTGGGGGGCAAGCCACCCCCTGGCCGCCGCCCCCCAGGAGATTGCATCTCCTAGGGCCACCGCCCCCCTAGGAGGCCTATATAAAGAGGGGGGAGGGAGGGCAGCCGCACCCATGCTCTTGGCGCCCCCCTCTCGCCACGCACCACCTCTCCCTCTCGCCGAAGCTTGGCGAAGCCCTGCCGAGATCGCTGCTGCATCCACCACCACGCCTGCCGTGCTTTGGATCTCCATCAACCTCTCCTTCCCCCTTGCTGGATCATTAAGGAGGAGACGTCTTCCCCAACCGTGCGTGTGTTGAACGCGGAGGTGCTGTCCGTTCAGCACTAGGATCATCGGTGATTTGGATCACGACAGAGTACGACTCCCTCAACCCCGTTCTCTTTAACGCTTCCGCTCGCGATCTACAAGGGTATGTAGATGCACTCCTCTCTCTTGTTGCTAGATGAACTTATAGATTGATCTTGGTGAAGCGTAGAAATTTTTTATTTTTCTGCAACGTTCCCCAACACAACGTTGCTGTGGAAGAGGCATCCCTTGCAAGTAATGACGGCGTCCAGGGATGAGGAGATGGCTTGCTGGCGGCTCCCTTCCTGTTTGGCTTCTGCAATATGCACCATGCCTCGTGGAGGTGTTTAAACTTGTGTTTGGTACCGGGAGAACGATATGTCTTGTAATATTTGTTAGAGATTTTGCGATTTCCTTTCCATTTGCTTGGTGTTCTGCGTCGGCAGGGCCCGACCCCGCGCATACCCCAGTCGTCGTTGGGTCGTCCGGATCACCAGGACGAGACCAAGGGGTGAGGGGCTACGTGGCCAGTTAGGCTCCTGAGTCGTGATGCTTAGGAGTCCCCCTTGACGCGCAAACAACTTATAGAAAGGAGATTCAAGAGTAGGCCTAGTGTTCTACGTCGGCAGGGCCCGACCCCGCGCATACCTTAGCCGCCGTTGGGTCGTCCGGATCACCAGGATGAAACCAAGGGGTGAGGGGCTACGTGGAAAGTTAGGGTCCTGAGGTGCGATGCTCAGGAGTCTCCCTTGACGCTCAAATGACGTTCATACCTTTTCTCTCGCCGAGGCTCCGCTCGGGAGGGGCGCGCGGCGACTAGGTGCGAGGGACCTGGCAGGATGGCGTACGCTTGGGCGTGACCCGAGCGCAACCCCCATGCCCAGCCCCCTCGCACGACTCTCCCGATGGGAGGTGTTGCGACGAGGCCAGATACTGAGCTCGGAGGCTCCCTGAGGTTGATATGGACATGGGGCCACCCTCAGTTGTTTATCACCTGCACGGAGCATAGCGCTTCCGCACTTGCACGGGCATAGCCGCTCCTCGGCCCTATCGACTGCCAGCGCAGAGCATGGTCCTTCCACTGGTGCGTGGGTGAGGGCTCCCTCTGAGTGGAGCCCCCGGGGCGTGTACATCCCCGCCCTGACACGTGGCTTGCACGGCAGGGCTGGACGAGGTGTGTCTGGGCACTCGTGAGCCAGCGTGGGACTCACGAGGCCCTACCTCAAAGCGGGTTGCACCTGGTCTTGGTTCATGATGACTGTGGTGGTCCTGCGAGATGGTTAGGCAACCTGCGCCGAGCGAATCTCCAGAGGCTATCGCGTGAGAAGGCCAAGCACCAATGATCCTAGGAGGTTACATGAACAGGGCCGGCCCGCCAGGCAGAGCTCAGCCGTTGGGTTTATCGACACTGCAGGGACAGACCCGAGCATAGGCGCGGTGCCTAATCTTCTTATGCGAAGGATCCTGAAGAAAGATGATCGGCGCGCGACTCCCGTGGTAGGTGAAAATCAAGCAGGGGATGACCATAAATAACTCATGCATGGGAAGCGAACTAGCTTAGATAGATGCGAGAATGATACATGCCACTGGGATGGACCCAAGCGGCCTAGGGATGACGCAGCCCGAGGGGCGCCCCAGTAGGGTAAGCTAAAGATGCAAAAGGATACATACCACGGGGACAGGCCCATGCGACGTGGGAATGATGCAGCCTGAGGGGCGCTCCCAGCTAAATAAACTTGGAAAATGTCACCTGGTTTTGTTGTCGAACGAGTGTTGAAGTGGCCGAAGACGTGTGATGAAGGGGTCGCTCCTCATGAACCATCAGGGCCCTGAGCCTCGGGAGGCTCTGGGGCTCAGGTCGTTCCTTGAGGACCGTCTTCATTTGCGCTAGGACCGCATGATGCCTGGCCTCCTGATCTGCCAGGATTCTCCGTAGGTTGCGCTGGAAGGCGGCTGCCACGCTCGGTAGGCCAAACAGCATGCGAACATAGCTGTGAGGTAGACCCTCGCACCGCCCAACGCGCGAAGGCCAGAAGCGCTCCTGAGATGCGGCCCTGTTGAGCCCTGGGATGTCAATGCAGACGCGCAGCCTGCCATCCTCTCCTGGATGGGGAGCTGCACCAAGTGGGTGTTGGTAGCCGCGCATGGCTGTTGCATCCTGTAGCTCCTGAGCAGCCACAATGAACTCCTGAGCGCCGAGCGCTCCTCGCCCGATGCCCTCCTGAGGGAAACGTGCCGCAAAGCACGCCTCCACGTGATGCTCGAGCGCCTCCCTCGTGATGTGGGCTAGTTCTGAGGCCCTCCAAAAGAGAGCCCCCGAGCCTCGCCCGAGGAGGGCGCCCGGCGCGCCTCCCTATGCAAGGGAGGGAGGCGCCCCAGGGGCGGGCGCTGATCCTGAGGCGGTGCTGCTAGAGACGCCGCCGCCCTGAGGCCCTGTGCGGAGTAGCTGCTTCTTCTTCTTGGGGATCGCCTCAGGAGGGTATTGCGTGCCCTTGCTGTCAGGGTCTTCGATTGCTGCGGCTTCGAAGGCGCGCTCGAGGGAGCACACCGCAGCTCTTTCTTCGCAGGGTACTGTGATGATCCCGCCGCTTCCTGGCATCCTGAGGACGTTGTAGCCGTGGTGGGTGTCAGGACCCCGATTCCAAGTCACATTGACCTAGCCGGTAACACCTCATATCACTTTGCGGCCTCACGCACGGTATTCCCACGGGTGTCGCCTTACCATGGCCCGGGACCGCTTATGCGACTTTTGGCTCACGTATATGATAGTGTCGCTAGCATCCACAAGACGAAGAACCGGGCCGACATGGCTAGTCGTGAACCCAAAGCGGCGCTTAACCCACGGGGACAGGCATACATGAATCACATCGAGCATGTCGGTCATCAACGTATGAATTCGAAAGCAAGAGCACTAGCTAATGTGACTCCGGTATCCCGGCTGAAAGGTGCTAGGTAGGGCTCCGAATATCACCGCGTGACATTTCCCGAAGGGATGACATATAGGAACGAGGTGAAACACATGCCGACCATTCAAGTGTCCAAAGCAGTAGTCTTTGGGCTAGCAGGACTCCGTGAACCGGGTCAGAAGCGGACTACTATCGCTCAGGAAGCACTAGACTACATTTCCCCATATGAGAGGCCGCCAAGGATAAACAACTAGATTGTCGGATCCCACTCATACCAAGCATTTCAACCATACACACAATATGGCCGGTATGAGTACATACAACATGGCATCACAACAAAACTCTACAACTCAAATTACTTTATTTAAGAGGCTCCGAGGAGCCATACATAACATATCCATACAGATAGGGGTCACATGACCCAACACTCAAGTCATACAAACATACAAGCACATGCGGAAGCAAACTAGTCTGAGTACAAACTCTAAAAAGAAAGAAAGCTTGATGAAGCCCTTCTATTTACAAAGTGGCCCTTCACAAGCCTTGGATCACCACACAGGGTGGCTAGTTCACTACCGACGCCAAGGTCTACATAAAACCCATCGGAGAGGGCGGTGTTGTCGCCCCAAAATATTAATTAAGCAAACATGAGTACGGAGGTACTCAGCAAGTCTTACAATGTAATCCTATTATACATGCACATTCTCAAGAAGGTAGTGGAGTTATTGCAGCAAGCCAGCTTTGACTCTTGGCTAAGCTATCCTACGTGACACCACTTGAAAAGCATTTGTCGCACACGAGTCCACTAAACACCATCACAATACCCCACCGTGGATCCTCTCTCGTCAACCTACGAGAGGGCCATCCGTGGTACTCACACTTATCTTGAGGCTTTTAGTAGTATCCATTTACTTGTCTATGAACTGTATAGGTGACCAAGTAGTCCTTTATCATGGACGGCTATTCGAATAGTTTATACCCTGCAGGGGTGTACTTCTTCACACACGCTCTCACCACTTATCGCTGCTACACGACATGTACTCGGCAACCTTCAAGCGGAAGCCCAGCGAGGGTGTCGGCCACGACCTGACTAAACACACGAGTCCCTAGTCTAGGTTTATCGCCTATTCGGGTTCCATCCGCAGGGAGTCCGGCCGTGGTTTCTACTAACGGCCCCGAATGATGTGTGCAGGGTTCTCGAGACACCAAACGGGCGAATCGGTACACCGTGCCACGTGCCTACCACAACACAACCCACTCCTAAGGTCAGCGCTGCGTGCGGCCCCCATAATGCTACAAACACCAGAAACTACTTGCAACTTCCGGACTGAGTACAAGAGTGGTTAATAAGTCGAGAGGGTCAATTAAGGATCCCATTGCGTTGTAGTAGCTAAGTCTTAAATCACACACACAGATCTCAGTTCTTAGGGACGGCTTCAATGAAACAACCCACCATGTACTCCTACACGGCCTCTCATCGATACCTTTACCAAATCGTGTTCAACACTTTCACTCTTGAACCCGACACAACCTTTCACTCCAGTTCATCATCCCGATGAGCGGACACGACACAACTCTAAGAATAGAAAGCATAGCATGGTAGGAATCACAAACATGGCTCAATCAACTCCTACACATACTAGTGGGTTTCATCTAGTTATCGTGGCAATGACAGTCATGCAAAGGAAGTGGGTTCAACTACCGCAGCACACAACAGTTTGAAACGCGTTGTCTTAATACAAAGTAATCAAGAGCGTAAGCGAGAACATGGGTTTGTATCGGAATGATCAATGGGTTGCTTGCTCGATGTAGTGGTGGTAGGATATCGCCTTGACGGATATCCAGGGTTATCCTCGGAGGCAGAACCTATCACGAAAGACGCACCGAACATAAAAAACACATGACGATATGCAACAATATTATGCATGCTATGACATGGCAATATGAATGTGTGTTGGCCAAATGCAAGCTAGAACAGAAAGGGATGAACTCATTTGAATCAAAGATTCAAATGTTAGCTCATTTAACATAGCCATAAAGGTGCATTATCTTATTCTGCTTAAACAGCAAGGTTAACTTGCTCTGTCATGCATGAAACCATTACCAATGGATAGATCGAATTTTTCTGATCAAAATTCAAATATAAAACTTTGCATTTGGAGTTACAGATTAACTTCTATGATTTTTTGAAGTTTGCAACAATTTCTGGAATTTCCTGTAAACAAATAAAACCAGAAATAAATTATTGCATCGTGAAGGCCGTCGAGTGACGCTGTGGGGTCAATGGGGGCGTCCAGGTCAACCTGACCAGTGGGTCCCGCATGTCAGTAGCTAATTAGGCTAACTAATTTTGATTAAACCTAAACTAGGTTAATTAGAAGAGGGCCCCACCTAGTCAACTATGTCGAGGGTCAAAGCTTGCGGCGTTTAGCGGCCCGAGGCAGACAGCAGCGGCATGTCATGAGATTTGCCTTGTGGCTCCATTTGCTAGGCGGAGAGCAGCTACGGGCAGCTGGTGCTCGCCCGCATCCTGCCGTGGTGATGGCTCGGTCGGGGAGTGGCCGGAGCATCGCCGACGACGAGTTTGGCGGAGGCCGAAGCTCGGGCCAGCTCGTGCGTGTGGCTGCAGTGGCCTAGGCGGTGTGGCGCTAACACCTACAGCCTCTACGCGGCGCGAGGAGTGTGACGGGCACAAGCCCGTGACCAAATGGTCACCGGAGCAGCGCCGGCGACGTGGTCAGGTGGCGGCGCTGTCGGGCACAAGAGACGCGCGTCTCACGGTATTCTAGGGGCGAAACAGAAAGCACGGGAGGTTCAGCAGCTCACGTGGAAGCCGCGAGGATGGTCAGCGTGCTCGGGAAGGCTCGGTGCGGTCGGAACAGCGACGGCGATATGGGCGGCCCGAGGTTGAAGACGACGGCGGGGATGATGCAGGGCTCCGGCGTCGTGCGGCTTGGCTAGTCGACGTAGTCGACGACGACGAACCGTCCGGACACGGTGAGAGGGCGCGGGGACGGCGTTGGACGCGGCTGTGGCGAGCGGCGGCGACGGTGACGTCTCGGGCGACGTCGGGGAGGGCGAGAGAGAGGAGCCAGAGGGAAGAGCGAGTGTCTGCGAGGTCGGGGAGAGAGAGAGGGTTCGTCCCACGCCGACAGCTCGACGAGGGGAGCGGCGAGGCGGCGGGCAGCTGCGTGGCACGCATGCTGTGCTCACCGTCGAGCAGTTGCTTGCCTGCCTGGCAAAGCCAAGCAGCTCGCTGGAGCGGTGGCTGGGCTGGGCCGGCAGGTGGGCCTGCTGGGTGGCGCCAGGTAAGCCTTTCTCTTTTGTTTCTGTTTTTTAATTATTTCTGTAGGTTTGTTGCATTTCTAAAAATACCTAGGCAACTCCAAAATTCACCAAACTGCACCTGGTCCTTAGTTGGAATATTTCCAGCATGGAACATTTTAGTTTGGGATTATTTGAGCATTTGAAATATTTTATATAATTTAAATGCCCAAATTCAAATAGCTAAAGATTTAATCCAGTTGACCTTAGAGTGACCTAGAAATTTGTGCATCACTTACGAAAGTGGTTTAGGACCAAGGCAAAGGTGATGAACATTTTAGAAGGGCATTTCAGGTTCATTGAAAATATTTTTAGTAAACTCTAGTTGGATTCGGAGGGTTACGGGGTTCTGTCTTCCCCATTTCAAATTTCGATGAAAGGTAAACATGATGCAACACTCTAATGCAAGGACTAACTAGGATGTGACAACTCACCCCACTCAAAAGAATCTCGTCCCGAGATTTAGGATCCGTCGGGAAGAAGGTGGGGTACTCAAGTCGAAGGCGATCCTCCCTTTCCCAAGTGGCTTCTTGCTCGGAATGGTTTGACCATTGAACCTTGAGAAACTTGGTATTCTGACATCGAGTGGTACGCTCAGCTTGATCCAGGATACGAACGGGATATTCTCGATAGGTGAGGTTATCTTGGAGATCAAGCGTTTTGTGGTCCACTCCACGGATAGGATCCGAAAAGCAACGCCTGAGTTGAGAAATGTGGAAGACATCATGGACTCTGGAAAGATGCAGAGGTAGTTCCAATTGGTAGGCAACTTCTCCTCGTTTGGCAAGAATGTGAGAGGTCCAATGTAACGAGGAGCCAACTTGCCTTTGATACCGAATCGACGGGTTCCCTTTAAAGGAGTAACCCAAAGGTAAGCCTTCTCGTCAACTTCATAAGACATAGGCTTATGCTTGCGGTCATATTGGCTCTTTTTACGAGATTGGGTTGTTTTCAATTTCTCACGAATAACGCGAACTTGCTCTTCTGCTTCCTGGATCATATCCGGGCCATAGAGTTGTCTCTCCCCGGTTTCTGACCAGTTAAGAGGCGTTCGACATTTTCGTCCATAGAGAACTTCGAAAGGAGCTTTGCCCAAGCTAGCTTGATAACTATTGTTATAAGCGAACTCAGCGAATGGAAGGCATTTATCCCAATTCATGCGAAAGAGATGATGAAGCTTCGAAGCATATCCTCCGTAATTTGATTGACTCGTTCTACTTGACAACTTGATTGAGGATGGAAGGCGGTGCTAAAGGAGAGCGAGTTCCCATAGCATTTTGGAAACTTTCCCAAAATCGAGAGGTGAAGAGACTTCCACGGTGCGAGTTAATCTCAATGGAACACCATGAAGAGACACTATTCGAGAGATGTACAAATCAGCTAGCTGGCTAGCGGTTATACTCTCACGAACGGGTAGAAAGTGGGCTACTTTGGAAAGGCGATCGACGACGATTTAAGATAGCATTATTCCCTCTCTTGGTCCTGGGAAACCCGGTAATGAAATCCATACCGATTTTATCCCATTTCCATTCAGGAATAGCCAAAGGTTGAAGGGTGCCAGCAGGCCGTTGATGCTCTGCTTTAACTCCACGACAGATGTCGCAATTAGCAATGAATTGAGTGATTTCTCTCTTCATCCTAGTCCACCAAAACCTCTGGCGTAGGTCTTGATACATTTTAGTACTACCGGGCTGAATGGTGAGAGGAGATTCATGAGCTTCCTTAAGGATCAATTGTCGTAGTTGTTGTTTCTTGGGAGCCACCAAACGGTTCTCAAAGAAGACAACACCTCGCTCATCTATGGAGAAACACTTAGCAACTCCGCTAGCAATGTTCTCCTTAATTCGAGATATTCCTCTATCATACCGCTGAGCGGTTATGATTTGATCCATAAGGTTGGGTTTCGCCACCAGGGTGGAAAGGAATCCTCGAGGAACAATGTGAAGGTTAAGCTTACGTAATTCCTCGTGGAGAAGTGGTTGACTTTGTTGTAACATCAGATTGTTACAATAAGATTTGCGACTTAGTGCGTCAGCCATGACATTGGCTTTGCACAGGGTGTAAGATATTCCTAAGTCGTAATCCGTAATCAACTCGACCCAACGTCTTTGCACGAGATTCAAATCCGGTTGGGTGAAGATGTATTTCAGACTTTGATGATCGGTGTAAATTCATAGCGATTACCAAGAAGGTAATGTCGCCAGGTTTTGAGTGCATGGACCATCGATGCAAGCTCTAGATCATGTGTGGGATAGTTATCCTCATGTGGACGAATCTGCCGGGAAGCGTAGGCAATCATATGACGATCTTGCATGAGTATGCAACCTAGTCCTTGTCGCGAGGCGCCGCAATAGATAATAAAGTCCTTAGAAAAATCTGGTGGTACAAATGCGGAGCAGATGTCGAGCGTCTTTTCGGTTCTGAAAATTTGAACTCGCCTTTGTGGGGTCCACTCGAACTTTTATCTTTCTTGAGGAGTTCGATTAGAGGCTTAGCAACCTTGGAGAAATTCTCGTGAAGCGGCAGCAATAGCTCGCTAAACCGAGGAAACTCCGAACTTGCTTGACCGATTCAGGTGGAGTCCAGTCAAGGACGGCTTGAACTCGTTCGGGATTGACAGCAATGCCCTTACCAGAGATTACATGGCCTAGATAGGTCACTTCTGGCAACCAGAACTCACACTTAGAGAATTTGGCATAAAGGCGATGCTCTCGAAGTTTCATCAATACTAGCCTTAGATGTTCGGCATGTTCTTCCTCATTCTTGGAGTAGATGAGTATATCATCGAGGTAAAACCATGACGAATTTATGCAAATACTCCATGAAGACCGAGTTCATTAACCGAGAGAAAGTGGCTGGAGCATTGGTTAACCCGAAGGACATGACGGTGTACTCGTATTGGCCATAACGAGTAACAAAGGCCGTTTTAGGAATGTCCCCATTCTTGATTTTGATTTGATGGTAGCCCAACCTCAAATCCATCTTGGAGAAAGGCGAGGATCCAAATGAGCTGATCATATAGGTCGTTGATCCTGGGGAGCGGATACTTGTTCTTGATAGTGACCAAATTGACAGGTCGGTAATCTACAACCATCCGATCCGTTCCATCCTTCTTCTTGACGAAGAGGATGGGGCAAGCCCATGGGGATGAACTAGGATGGATGAAACCCTTTTGCAAGGACTCATCGAGTTGTTTCTTAAGCTCGGCTAGTTCTAGGGGTGCCATCTTATAAGGTCTTCTAGAGCTTGGGACGGTTCCTAGAACAAGATCTATCACGAACTCGACATCCCTGTCAGGTGGAACACCTGGCAGTTCTTCTGGAAAGACATCCGGAAAATCACGTACTACCGGAATATCTTCGAGGTCTGGAAGGGGGTTGGCATTTAAGGAGTAGATCTGACGCTCAGACACTCGGGTTAAAACATTAACTGTCTTGCCCGAAGGATGGATGAGTTGAACAGTTCTAGTAGAGCAATCAATCTTAGCGTAAGGGGCTGACATCCAGTCCATACCCAAGATGATGTTTATGTCCGAGGACTTGAGATCTATTAGTGATGCAAGGAAGACTAATCTGTCGACAAGGATTTCATTTCCATGGCTGATTTTGGAGGTTTGCCACTTAGATCCAGGAGTTTGAATTACCATGGAGGTGTGCATGTCACAAAACGTGGTGTTGTGCAAACGAGCATAGCTCTCGGAAATAAATGAATGAGATGCTCCAGTATAAAAAAGAACAGTAACAAGGAGCATACCGAGAACGACGTTGGGATCCTCATGGGTTTCCTCAGCTGAAACGTAGTTGACGTGGCCATGAGCAGTGGCAGCTGGTTTGGCGTAGAGCACCTTTCCTGCTGGCTTACCACGGCCAACAGACTTTCCGATCTGACTGGGGTTGTTCTGGGGACACTCACGGATGTAGTGACATGTCTCTCCACACTTGAAACATGTTATCACATTGGGACGTGGAGGAGCATTAGCAGCAGGGCCACCATAGGCCTTGGGCGGTGCAAACTGCTGGTTGGGGCGGGGCGCCTGAAAGGATGGCCTCGGAGTGAATCTGGGTGGTAGAGCGGTGCTTGGAATCCAGACCCTGTGCTTCTGAGATCCAGAGCCGGATGAATAACCAAAGTCACGGGAGTGCTTGCGTGAAGCTTCAAAGTCGACCGGCCCATTTTCAAAGACCGATAGCCTTGTTGACTAACCACGGAAGGAGGTGCACTCGTGCGACGAAGATCACGGGCGAAGCTTCGTGGCTAAGTCCCTTGCGGAACCTTGCTCGCTTCTTGGCGTCGGTGGATACCTCTTCAGGAGCATAACGTGCTAGATTACCAAACTTCGCGTTGTGTGCATCCACGGTCGATCTACCACAGGTGAAGTTGCGTAACTCTTCCCTCTTACGATCCATGAGACCTTCCGGAATGTGATGCTCACGGAAAGCCGCACTGAACTCAGCCCAGGTAGTGATTTGGCCAACCGGGCGCATAGCCTTGAAATTATCCCACCAAAGGCTAGCAGGGCCTTCGAGGTGGTAGGAAGCAAAGGTAACCTTATCAGCTTCAGCCACGTTGGCAGAACGTAGCTTGTGGGTGATGCTGCGAAGCCAGTCATCCGCATCGAGAGGCTCAACGGAATGTTTGAACTTCGGTGGATACAGCTTGACAAAGTCATTGAGTGACACCAGGTCATTCCTTGGCTGGCGTGCGGTATTCTGCTCAATCCGCTCCAGCAAGTGATTGGTCTCACGCTTGTTGCGTTCTGCCTCCATCATAACTTCGGCCAGAGAAGGCGGTTGAGGCAGATTTACATTCCTAGCTGCGCTGGCTTCTCCCTGCTCCGGAGCAGCAGGGTTGTTGCGGGTGTTGACCATCCTAGGAAACAAAACAACGGTTTAGACAAGGATGGCAAAATTTGGCAAGGAAGTGCGGAATGTAATGGATAACACGGAATGCAGAGATGTTCATCTGTATGACATGGTAATATAGAAACTGCCATATATATACCAACGGTCATACACACCATTCATAGTTTAGTACAAGCCCGCCTAGAGTACAACTACAGTGAAAGGCGTTACATCTCATCGGAAGCATTCCCAAACTCCTATACATTATTTTTCTACACTTCCGGAATGATACACACTAAGTCATATTCCACAGGTCACGCAGGACGGTGGAAATACAACTATTACAATACTAGGGATACTAATACTAATTCAGACAGCTCCGTAGTAGTCCTCATAGAAGTCACCTCCATATCCTGGAAGCTCAACATGATTATCCGGAAACAGACGCTCCTGAGGAGCTTGTGGACCATAGGGGCTAGGATGAGGTCTTGGACCAACAAACGGTGGCCTGCGTGGACCACGGGGTGGGGTGATGCCTCCCACATCACGCCAATCCATCATGTCTGGCAGAGCAGATCTCACAGGATACAGATCCCTCGTATCCATACATCCAGCTTGCATGTACCGGTGCAAACCGAGTCAAAGTGGCCCAATGATCGGCACGGGTGTTGAAAAGCTCCATTCTCAAGGCCCGATTCTCTCGGTCCTTATCCTCGAGCATCTCAGCAGTGGTGCGGGTTAGTGAGTCCTCCTGGCTGGAATCAGCATAGATGGCCTGAAGATACCCTTGCGCCCCTGGGAGCGAAGCTGGCATATAACGAAAGTCGGTGTTCCGAAGCAGGCCAGCCCTGACTCGCATGATGGTCATCATAGAGTATGCAACATCCTGCACAGCCATCTCAATAGTGACCCCGAGTCCATAGGAGTGGTGAAGAGGCTCAGTCGAGCCAGGATATGAAGGAAATATCCTGACAGTGCAGAGGTATTGGCTTTGATTAAAGTCTCGGAATTGCTCTTCGACGGTGTATTCGGGATACCAACGGTAACCCGTCTCAATCATAACCCGGACTAACATAGCCGTATGACCGGGCACATCGATGCACCTGGTCAGACGAACCACTTGGTTTTGAGCACGAGTGGCCATCTGAAAGCACAGCCACAATGCAAAGACATTAGAATTTCTAGGGAAAATCGGACAACATAACATCTGTAAATGCTCAAGAACAGATTTGAGACATTCAAAATCAGATTGCAAAACCACTCAACAACATCATATCAAGGTTCCGGTTCAACTGATAACATACTATAAGTAGTAGAAACTGAACTGAGGCTGTAACCAACAATCCTATAAGTTACTACGGATTAGTAACACGTGAACCTGATAGAGAGAAGAGAGCCTAGTCCTATACCCACGTAGAATGAGAAGAGCATGACTCAGATCAGAGGGCATAAGGTAAAGGAGTAAAAAGAGCCTTACGTCCCTCCCACAATCAATCCCCCTACATATAACTAAAGCATTTATAGACTTAACATCGACCAGTTTGGCTTAGCGAACCTACAGCAGTCCGGCTCGATGCCAACGCTGTCAGACCCCGATTCCAAGTCACATTGACCTAGCCGGTAACACCTCATATCACTTTGCGGCCTCACGCACGGTATTCCCACGGGTGTCGCCTTACCATGGCCCGGGACCGTTTGTGACTTTTGGCTCACGTATATGATAGTGTCGCTAGCATCCACATGACAGAGAACCCGGGCCGACATGGCTACTCGTGAACCCAAAGCGGCGCTAACCCATGGGGACATGCATACATGAATCACATCGAGCATGTCGGTCATCAATGTATGAATTCAGGCTGTAGCACTGGGCTAACAGGACTCAGGTATCCCGGGCTGTAGCAGGCTTGGCAGGGCTCCGAATATCACCGCGTGACATTTCCCGAAGGAACGAGACATATAGAACGAGGTGAAACACATGCCCGGCGATCAAGTGTCCAAAGCAGTAGTCTTTGGGCTAGCAGGACTCGGTGAACCGGCTGTAGCAGACTACTATCGCTCAGATGCACGAGACTACATTTCCCCATATGAGAGGCTGCCAAGGATAAACAACTAGATTGTCGGATCCCACTCATACCAAGCATTTCAATCATACACACAATATGCCCGATATGAGTACATACAACATGGCATCACAACAAAACTCTACAAATCAAAGTACTTTATTTAAGAGGCTCCGAGGAGCCATACATAACATATCCATACAGATAGGGGTCACATGACCCAACACTCAAGTCATACAAACATACAAGCACATGTGGAAGCAAACTAGTCTGAGTACAGACTCTAAAAAGAAAGAAAGCTTGATGAAGCCCTTCTATCTACAGTGGCCCTTCATAAGCCTTGGATCACCACCTGGGTGGCTAGGTCACTCGTCGACGTCAAGATCTACATAAAACCCATCGGAGAGGGCGGTGTTGTCGTCTGAAAACATTAATTAAGCAAACATGAGTACGGAGGTACTCAGCAAGTCTTACAATAGAATCCTATTATACATGCACATTCTCAAGAAGGTAGTGGAGTTATTGCAGCAAGCCAGCTTTGACTCTTGGCTAAGCTATCCTACGTGACACCACTTGAAAAGCATTTGTCGCACACGAGTCCACTAATCACCATCACAATACCCCACCGTGGATCCTCTCTCGTCAACCTACGAGAGGGCCAACCGCGGTACTCACACTTATCTTGAGGCTTTTAGTAGTATCCATTTACTTGTCTATGAACTGTATGGGTGACCAAGTAGCCCTTTACAGTGGACGCGGCTATTCGAATAGTTTTTACCCTGCAGGGGTGTACTTCTTCACACACGCTCTCACCACTTATCGCTGCTACACGACATGTACTCGGCAACCTTCAAGCGGAAGCCCAGCGAGGGTGTCGGCCACGACCTGACTAAACACACGAGTCCCTAGTCCAGGTTTATCGCCTATTCGGGTTCCATCCGCAGGGAGTCCGGCCGAGGTTTCCACTAACGACCCCAAATGATGTGTGCAGGGTTCCCGAGACACCAAACGGGCGAATCGGTACACCGCGCCACGTGCCTACCACAACACAGCCCACCCCTAAGGTCAGCGCTGCGTGCGGCTCCCATAATGCTACAAACACCAGAAACTACTTGCAACTTCCGGACTGAGGACAAGAGTGGTTAATAAGTCGAGAGGGTCAATTAAGGATCCCAATGCGTGGTAGTAGCTAAGTCTTAAATCACACACACAGATCTCAGTTCTTAGGGACGGCTTCAATGAAACAACCCACCATGTACTCCTACATGGCCTCTCATCGATACCTTTACCAAATCGTGTTCAACACTTTCACTGTCGAACCCGACACAACCTTTCACTCCAGTTCATCATCTCGATGAGCCAGACCTGACACAACTCTAAGCATAGCAAGCATAGCATGGTAGGAATCACAAACATGGCTCAGTCAACTCCTACACATACTAGTGGGTTTCATCTAGTTACTGTGGCAATGACAGGTCATGCAAAGGAAGTGGGTTCAACTACCGCAGCACACAACAGTTTCAAACGCGTTGTCTTAATGCAGTAATCAAGAGCAGAAGCGAGAACATGGGTTTGTATCGGAATGATCAATGGGTTGCTTGCCTGATGTAGTGGTGGTAGGATACTGCCCTTCAGACGGATATTTGGGGTTATCCTCGAGGCGTAACCTATCACGAAAGACACAGAACATAAACAACACATGACGATATGCAACAATATGATGCATGCTATGACATGGCAATTTTAATGTGTGTTGGCCTTATGCAAGCTAGAACAGAAAGGGATGAACTCATTTGAATCAAATATTCAAATGTTAGCTCATTTAACATAGCCATAAAGGTGCATTATCTTATTCTGCTTAAACAGCAAGGTTAACTTGTTCTGTCATGCATGAAACCATTACCAATGAATAGATTGAATTTTTCTGATCAAAATTCATATATAAAACTTTGCATTTGGAGTTACAGATTAACTTCTATGATTTTTTGAAGTTTGCAACAATTTCTGGAATTTCCTGTAAACAAATAAAACCAGAAATTAATTATTGCGTCAGCAGTGCGTCAGAGTGACGTCAGGGGTCAACGGGGGCGTCCAGGTCAACCTGACCAGTGGGTCCCGCATGTCAGTAGTTAATTAGGCTAACTAATTTTGATAAAACATAAACTAGGTTAATTAGCAGAGGGCCCCACCTAGTCAATTATGTCGTGAGGTCAAACCCACGGTCGTGAGTCAAAGCTCGCGGCGTTTAGCCGCCGTCGAGGCCGACGGCGGGCGTCTTATGGATTTGCCCACAGGGCTCCATTTGCTAGGCGGAGAGCAGCTACGGGCAGCTGGTGCTCGCCCGCATCAAGCCGTGGTGATGGCTTGGTCGGGGAGTGGCCGGAGCATCGCCGGTGACGAGTTTGGCGGAGGGCCGAAGCTCGGGCCAGCTCGTGCGCGTAGCTGCAGTGACCTAGGCGGTGTGGCACTAGCACCTACAGCCTCTACGCGGCGCGAGGAGAGTGACGGGCACAAGCCCATGACCAAATGGTCACCGGAGCAGCGCCGGCGACGTGGTCAGGCGGCGGTGCGTTCGGGCACAAGAGACGCGGTGTCTACGGTATTCTAGGGGCGAACCAGAAAGCATGGGGAGGTTCAACAGCTCACAGGGAAGCCGCAGGGATGGTCAGCGTGCTCGGGGAAGGCTCGGTGCGGTCGGAACAGCGACGGCGATCAGGGCGGCCCGAGGTTGAAGACGGCGGCGGCGGGGATGATGCAGGGGCTCTGGCGTCGTGCGGCTTGGCTAGTCGACGTAGTCGATGACGATGAACCGTCCGGACACGGTGAGAGGGCCCGGGGATGGCGTGGGACGCGGCTGTGGCGAGCGGCGGCGACGGTGACGTCTCGGGCGACGTCGGGGAGGGCGATAGAGAGGAGCCAGAGGGAAGAGCGAGTGTCTGCGAGGCCGGGGAGAGAGAGAGGGTTCGTCCCACGCGGCTTGACTCGACAAGGGGAGTGGCTAGGCGGCGGGCAGGCTGCGTGGCATGCATCTTTGTGCTCACCGTCGGCATTGCTTACTGCGTGGCCAAGCCAAGCAGCTCATTTGGAGCGGTGGTATTTGGGCGGGCCAGGTGGGCTGCTTGGGTGGCGCCAGGTAAGCCTTTCTCTGTTTCTGTTTTTTAATTATTTCTGTAGGTTTGTTGCATTTCTAAAAATACCTAGGCAACTCCAAAATTCACCAAAGTGCACTTGGTCCTTAGTTGGAATATTTCCAGCATGGAATATTTTAGTTTTGGATTATTTGAGCATTTGAAAAATAATTTAAATGCCCAAATTCAAATAGCTAAAGATTTAATCCAGTGACCTTAGAGTGACCTAGAAATTTGTGCATCACTTCTAACAGTGGTTTAGGACCAAGGCAAAGGTGATGAACATTTTAGAAGGGCATTTCAGGTTCATTGAAAATATTTTTAGTAAACTCTAGTTGGATTCAGAGGGGTTTTGGGGGTTCTGTCTTCCCCATTTCAAATTTCTGATTAACGGTAAACATGATGCAACACTCTAATGCAAGGACTAACTAGGATGTGACAGTGGGTCACTGCCATGAACTTGGCTAATGCTGGATACCTGAGGATGGCATTGTACGACAGACGGGTGTGGGCGACGTCGAAGTCGATGAGCTCGATGCGGTAGTTGTCACGCTGGCCGAAGGTGACAGGGAGGCGAACTTGCCCTATCGGGGCGGTGGAGCCGTCGGTCACTCCCGAGAAGGGCTTGGTAGGCTGTAGCTGATCGTATGGCACTTGGAGGCTGTCGAATGTCTCGACGGACAGGACGTTAGGCCCTGCACTGCCGTCGATGAGGGTCTTGGTGACTTGGACGTTGCTGTTGACGGGCGAGCACAACATCGGGAGGGCGCGTGCGGTCACCGCGCACTTGAGCTAGTCCGCCGAGCTGAAGGTGATGGCGCACTTGGACCACCTGAGCGGGCGCGCGGCCTCGAGCCTGGGAAGGGCTGCATTCACCTCGCGAGAGAACTTCTTGAAAATGCCCTGTGATGCTGGGGCCTGAGCTCCGCCTAAGATACTGGCGATAGCACATGGCCCCTGGAAGCCCCCAGCCCCCTCGTCCTGATGGTGGTCGTCGTTCCTTTTTGTCGGTGGCGGCAATGGAGGGAGACCAACATTGCCCTGAGGGCGGTCCTTGCAAGGCCGATCCCTCCATGCGCCCTCACAAGGCTGGTCCTGCCAGCAGTCCTCACGAGGCCGGTCGCGCCACTCCTGGCGAGGGTCGCGATCGTCCCAGCGTCCTCCACCTCGTCCTCCTCCTCGGCCATAGCCCCGGTCATTGCACTCGGGGTGTCGACCGAAGCGTCCATCTCGGATGGCCCTGAGCTCTGGACAGTCGTTAGTGTTGTGGTTGCGTACATTGTGGAAGGCGCAGAACGAACGGCTGCTCTTGGACGACTCGGGGTGGTCCCAGCCGCACTTAGTGTCCGGCTCTGCCGCGAGCACGGCTACCCCCTTACGCTTCACGTCCTTGGCCTTGGCTTTCTTCTCTTCTGGGTCGGTAGCAGGGAGCTCGAGGAGGGAGAAGCGCCCCTCCTCAGCTCTCGCACACTTGGTCGCCATGTTGAACATCTCCAGAGCCGTGCACAGCTCCTCATGGATGGCGAGATCCTCCTTCATCTTGACATCACGAACGCCATCAGAAAACGCTGAGATGATGGCCTCGTCCGTCACCTTGGGGATCTTGAGGCGGATGCTATTGAAGCGCTGAATATACTTCTGCAGGGTCTCTCCTGGCTGCTGCTTGATACGGTGTAGGTCACCCGCGGTCGGAGGGCGGTCGCGTGTGCCCCGGAAGTTGGCGACAAAGCGGTCGCGCATCTCACCCTAGGAGGAGATCGAGCTCGGGGGTAGGTTCAGGAGCCACGAGCGAGCACCATCCTTGAGAGCCATCGGGGACCAGTTCGCCATGAATTTCTCATCGCCATTGGCCGCCTTCATGCTCAGCTCGTTGAGCTGCAAGAACTCCGCAGGGTCGAGGGTGCCGTCGTAGCGAGGAGGCAGGTCTGGCTTGAACTTGCCCGGCCAAATGACGCTATGCAGCTCTGGAGTGAAGGCACGGCAGCCTGCTGTGGCCACCAGGGCCCTTTGCAGATGCGGAGCCTGCCCTTGATGTCCGCACGCCGCCACTGCAGGTGGCACACGGTTTTGTTGTGGTGGCGCTGGGACCACATGAGCATTTTCTTGCGGCCGGGGAACCTCTTGGCAGCTTCCTTCTTCTCACGCTGGCGCCCGGCGTGGTGAGTCACGCCGGGGGGCTGCGCACCTTGGCGCCAGGGCACCGTCGTGGTGAAGAGGTGGTGGAGGTGCTCCGTGAGCTACATCGCCCGTAGCTGGAGGAGGGCGAGGCAGCGAGAGGGGCGGTGCGGGAGAACCCCCAGTGGCGCTGACGAGCTCGGTGATGCGGTCCAGCCAGTCCTCGTAGAGGTCGTCAACCGGGAGGTAGCACAGGAGCTCGCGTGCCATAAGCAGCGCGGCCTGCGCGACCGTGGGCGCACGACGAGCGTGAGACGATGAGCCTGCTGGAGTCAGTGACGAGGTGGCGGTGCGGCCGTCCCGCCGCACAGAGGGGTGCAGGAATGATGCTTGCTGCTTGTTTCCCGCGGGGCCGGTGGCGGCATTGGCGGCGGGTGATGGAGAACGGCGAGGAGGCCCGCCGACAGGGGCCGTCTGAGCGACACGGGCGGCGAGGGCGGCCCGGCACTCGGCACAGGCTCGACGCGCGTCCGCCATGGATGCGGTGGAGCACTGGAACGTGGATCAACAGAGGGAAAGCTCGCACCCCTACCTGGCACGCCAAATATCGGATTTCAGGTTCCGGCAAAACCCTTGAGGTTCGAACACTGGGGTGCGCACGAAGATCTCTCCTCCCCCTGGCTCACGCTCTCACCACAATCTCAAAGCTCAGCACGTCGAACTCGCAGGACAAGGACACAGGGTTTATACTGGTTCGGGCCACCGATGTGGTGCAATACCCTACTCCAGTGTGGTGTGGTGGATTGCCTCTTGGGCTGAGGATGAACAAGTACAAGGGAAGAACAGCCTCCTGAGGAGAGGTGTCCTTGAGCTCGGTGAGCTTCTGTGGTTGAGGATGATCCGAATGGCCCCAGATCAGTTGCCTCCTACTGTGTTGGCTAGTCCTATTTATAGAGGCCCTGGTCCTCTTCCCAAATGTAGGCGGGAAGGGATCCAACAACGGCCAAATTTGAAGGGAGACAACTAGTACAAGTTATCCTGACTAAATGTGGTCTTCACGTGCCAAAGGTTATGGTGGTGACGCTGCCCTGGGCTCCATGGTGACCTCCGTCCTACCGTCCTGCTGGTCTTGGTCTTGTTGCACCGATATGGCAACCTTTGCCTGACGCCTTGGGACTCCTTGCCTGCGCTTGCCTCTTTAGCACCAAAGAGGAAACGAGTACACTGCACGCTCTGGCGCCCGCCTGGCCTTGGTTGTCATGGCTTGTGTCATAGGGACCGCACGAGGTGCCCCTCGCGAGCCAGCCTGGTGAGGCCGCTCCCGATGAGGTGTTGCATCGTCCGCCTCGCGAGGTTTGGCCCCTTGCGAGGGTCTTGAGTGTTCGCTGATGAAGATGGGACGTACAGGGCCGCTGGTGGAGCCACGTCGTGGGTCGCAGGCAGGCAAGTCTGAGGACCCCCGTTCCCAGCATGCTGACAGTTGTGCCTTTCTAGGTTCTCTTCACGTCGGGCAGCTTCTTGTTGTTGTGCTTGACGGAGTGCTTCTTCTTGTTAACGCACTTGGCGGTTGCGCTCATCGATGGCTCTAGTGGCCTCGTGGAGTGCACGTTGTGCTTCAAGTGCTTGTGCTTCACGGTGCCCTTGTGCTTGTCGGATTGCATCACTGTCTTGAGGTTCTTGATGTTGCACTTGTGGAGGTTGCTCTTGGTCTTCAGCGTCTTGTGCTTGACGTCTTGCACTTTCGCGTTCTCGGACTCGGTATTACAAACCATTGCCATGGAACGGTTTTTCATGAGCTTGGCGATCTTGTGTGTAGTCGCGACGAGGAAATGGGGCTCGAGGAGGACTCGCATCTGAAGAGGATTATACCGACGAGTGCCAACTTGAGTGGCGACACCGTCTTGGTGAATAAGTTGAGGAAGACGCGCGGCTCACGATCATGTTGCAGAATTCTTCCATTTGTTTGTCAAGCTTGGCGTCTAGGTAGTCACGGTTCCTTGCTTCCGATTGACGAAGGTCGGTGGTAAGTTGCTCAATGCGATCACCCAAAGCTTCACTTTCTTGATGGAGAGCTCGTTGGGTGACGAAGAAGTGGTTCTTGGTGACATAGTCATGTTCAGCATCTTGACCCTCGAAGAGTGGTTTCTCCGAAGTAGTTGGCCTATCCAGCATAACCAAGTGGAGGTGAGGAGGAAAATGAGATAACAATACCAAGTTACCTTTTCCAAAGATTGTGTATGTATCAAGTGTCGCTCAATGTAATGCTACAATAGTAGAATTGGTATCGGGTTTGTTTCTCACACCTACACAAGTAAACTTATGGAGGAGCTTGGTTAGGATGAGTGGCACAAAATTTCAAGCAAATTTTAGTCAAGATGTCGATAAGGTTGAGAAGGTTCACAAAATTGCAAGTAAAGCAAATAGATCAAACCCAAGAATATCACAAGGAACACACACACGAAAGATATATGGGATCCGCACAACCAAGGAGTGAGCTCAAGATGCGTGACCACGAGAAATTCTCTTGTTGTACGGATGCAAGAGAGACGCTAGCTCGATTGCTCAAATGGGCTAGATACACTTGTGCACCAACCTATGAGAGAAACGTGACATCTTCAATCCCAAATATGCTAAGTATGTAGTAACCAAGATGATGTCGAGATGCAAAATGGCTCGATGCTATTTTTACAAGCTCTTCGTTTCTCCTCTTTTGCTTAAAAGCTTTCTTTTTTTCACTATGCTTGATGCTCGAGCCAAGTATGATATGAGACAAGTATTTAAGATATGCACCGGGAGAGACTTATCGCACAAAGATGATAGCAAGATGATTTTGCATGCTAAATGTAGCTATCCGAAGTAGGCGTATCACTAAGGTTCACAAAGAGCATGGCCTGGCAATTCTCAACTCGCTAGTCTCTATAGGTAAGTGGCACAAATTGGCTCGGGTTATCAAAGCAATGGCAAGGAAATGTACTAAGTGTCGTCGAGGTTACCGTCCTTGCTTATTGTTGGTATGAGGATGAAGTGGTCGTTGTCGATGTCAAGGTCGATGCGATGATGAAGAGCGGTATCATCGATGTCAAACTGTTACTAAGTAGCCGAAACACCTTAGGAAACAGAAACCGCAACTAAAAATCGGTCAAATGTGGAAGGTGGGTGCTTTTATGGTGAAAATTTTGATGGAGGCAAATGGTGGTGGTAATGATATATGTGGATGGGGAATCTCAAGACATACAAAACAAGCTAAAGAACACAAAAACGGACTTGGGAGTTGAAAGTTATGACCAAAACGAAGGTGTTGTTGGGCTGATTCGGGGCGGTGCGGGCACCCGGGGGTACGGGGTGTGGGCACCCGAGGGTCGGGCTGCGGGCACCCGGTGGTCTCTGATTTTGGCAGAAACCTTTGGGAAGTGGCCAGATTCGGTGGATTTCACGGTGGGAAGGGTGGGGATGATTGGTTAGGGGCTATATCCAATTGGCAAACAACAAATCCATGGACCAAAAGAACCAAATCTCACAAGATCGAACAAATTGCAAAATAATATTTTGGGTTATTTTTGTGGGGATTTTCGAATTGGGACCAAAAAGTAACGAAATTAGGCTAGCAAATAGGGGGATGGGACTCCAAGATGTGAATCAACCTTGCTCATGATACCAAGATATTGTAGGCTGAAACCCTAGGGAAGATCTTTTCACACTTGCAGGGGGGAAAGGATGAACACACAAGAATTGCCCAAGTCACACATCCACTAGAGTAGTATACATGAGATCCACAATCATACGAGAGCAATTCAAGGAAAATAGCACTAGGGTAGGGTTCTTCCCACTCCAAGAAGATGATGTCTTGATGTTGAAGTTCTCCAAGAGGAGGCCTTGATAATCCTCAAGGATTCTTCCCAAAGAGGGGTCCTGATCTCCAAGAGTAGGGGATACAAGCAGCAAAGCTCTCTAATGTCTATGAAATACTTTGCTAACCTCTAGAACAAGCTAGGTGAGGAGTATTTATAGGCTAGGGACGAAATTGGGGAAAAACAAGGGCACATGTGTCTTTTGCCCTTAGTGCACGCAGGCACAAACCGAACGGGTTCGGGCACCCGGGGTAAAGGGGTCCAGGGACCATGAGGGGATATGGTAGGAGATGGTCGGGCACCCGGGATGCAGAGGACCGGGCACCCAGTTCAGTCAGGGAGGCCGCGACCAAGTGACTGTAGGGGTCGAGCACCCGGGGGTTGATGGCCGGGGCACCCGGTGCGGGCTGGGGCCGCGCCCAGGAGGAGGCCAGACACCCTGGGGGTGATGGCCCCGGCACCCGGGGGTGGCGGGGGCAGCGCACAGGCAGGGGGGCGGGCACCCGGGGCAGCCAAGGCCGGCGTCCAGGCAGGGGGCGGTCACCTGGCGCAGCCAGGGGCTCATCTAGCCGGCCGTAGGGGGGCCGGGCACCCGGGGTACTTCATGGCCCTCCTTTGCTCCGTGTTTCAACATTCTTCTTCCTTCTCCTCCTCCATATGTGCTTGGGTCTCCCTCCTAGCTTCTTCATGGACTTCTTCTTGGTACCTAATAATGCACAACATTTCTGTTTGAGGTAGAACCCAATTCTCAAGTGAATCTGAATGAAACTTGAAGAGGAAAGAGTTAACCTCGGTTTCGATGGCACGAGCGTGCTCTTGTCATTGGTCCTCTTCGTGCTTATGGTGGTGACGGGATATCCATGGGGATGCTCGAGGGATGCTCCCCATCACCTACACAATAGCTTACACAGATCAGACTCCCGATTTATTGATTTTCGATCCTCTGCCAGATTTTTTCAATCCTGCCAGAATCTCCGGGGCTACGATTTAGTTCTTGCTATCACGGGCATTTTTTGACTATCAGATCCCCGCGTGAGTTGTTCAAACTCACGCAAGGCTCGGGGGCTGCTATATATGAGGATTGCATGGCCTCACATAATAAATTCTCTTTATAGAAGGATATTACATGGCTACTTCGAAGCTCATTAGAAGGCCGCCAAAAGCCTCCTTCAGTCTGCTATTAACGGACTGAATACTTTGTAAAACCACGCCCATCAGGGCGCGGTATTCCGCGACGATGGAGGAGCTATTCAAAGCCTCCTCCATCACGTCCGGCCACACAGCTACGACCCGCTCTATTGCGAATGGCGCTGGTGGTGGAGTCTCGCCCCCGCCCCCTTCAGAGGTTGGAATTGACGATTCCG
This sequence comes from Aegilops bicornis, assembly GCA_021605145.1. Taxonomy (NCBI): domain Eukaryota; kingdom Viridiplantae; phylum Streptophyta; class Magnoliopsida; order Poales; family Poaceae; genus Aegilops; species Aegilops bicornis. The sequence continues at coordinate 277,153,635 of CM038672.1, forward strand.
GGGTCTTCTAGGGCTTCGAGACCGTCTTCGGAGAGAGCTCTTACTGACCGAGCTCCCCCTCTTTGTTCACCAAAATGGATCCCCCTCCTGATCTTCAGCGACTGAGGTGTTGACCTCGGCCATGATATCATCACCCCCCCCCCCCCGTGTCTGGGTCGGGAGGGGTCTTTCGGGACAACACCTTCCCGGTCTCCATGATGACTGGAGGACGCGTAGAGCATGATGCGGTCCCACTCTCCGCTAGACAGCTCCTGATCTTCAGCGACTGAGGTGTTGACCTCGGCCATGATATCATCACCCCCCCCCCCCGTGTCTGGGTCGGGAGGGGTCTTTCGGGACAACACCTTCCCGGTCTCCATGATGACTGGAGGACGCGTAGAGCATGATGCGGTCCCACTCTCCGCTAGACAGCTCGGTTGGCGGAGAGTCCCTCTCTGAGGCTCAGATAGCGGGAAGGTCGTGCGATGGGCTAGAATATGAAAAGCATGCATATGGTTACTAATGAACCTTAATGTGGAAGCATAGGAGGTTCTTCGGACTCATAACTTTGGGCTGGTGGCTTGAACCTGGGTTCCTTCGGGGAACCTCTTCGGAAGCCTCACACTCCTCGACGGAGTCCGAGCTGTCATCAGACAAGGCCACCTTGGCCCTGGATTGCCTCTTTGGGGTAGAAAGAGGATGATTCTCCTCGGCATCATCTGACGCTGCTCTCTTCCTTGTTCTAGAGGAGTTGCTCTCTTCCCCGTCCTCTCCCTGCTCGCCGTCATGAGTGGAGGGGGCTTGGGTTTCCCTGGATTTGGTATCCAAGGGTCCTCTGGGGCGGAGGCCTTCTTGGACCTCCTTCTTCACGCCTTTGTTCTTCTCCTTCTTCTCCGGCGCCTTGTACAGCGCCACGGCTAGCATTTCTGCCAGCAAGGCCGTTCTGGGGCCCTCGAGCAGCGGGGCCAACCATTGATCTGCATGGCTTTCTTCAGCCAGCTCTATGCGGGGAAGGAGTAGATGAGTACTTTGTCAAAAAGGGATATCCAAACATAATGGTAAAATTTTTCATACCTCCCGAGGGGGCATTGCGGCGTCAAGGCAGATGTCCTCCTTACTGGCTAATCATTCTTTTTGGGGCTTGAACATCACTTTCCACAACTTGTCGTGGGAGGTACGGTCGAAGCGGAGCACAGTGACGGGGTCTTTGGGCTTGTAGTACCACATGGGAGCAGCCCGGTCTTGGCAAGGCATGAGGCGGTGGTGGAGCATGATTTGAACCACATTGGTCAGTTCAACCTTTTTCTTTATCATCTGGGAGATGCGCTTCTATAACGATTCCACCTCCGTAGGACACTCACAGTCGAGACCTTTCTTAGTCCACGAGACCAGCCTGGTGGGAGGTCCGGACCTGAAGGTGGGGGTCGCCGCCCAATTTGCACCGCGTGGCTCTGTGATGTAGAACCACTCCTTTTGCCATATCTTAACGGTATCTATGAAAGTGCCCTCCGGCCACTCAACTTGGGGGAGTTTGCTGATCATCGCCCCCCTCCCGCAGTCTGCTTGTTGGCCGTCCACAATCTTGGGCTTGATGTTGAAGACCTTCAGCCAAAGGTCGAAGTGTGGCTGAACCCGAAGAAGGGCCTCGCATATGACGATGAAGGCCGAGATATGCAAGAAGGAGTTTGGGGCGAGATCATGAAAATCTAGCCCGTAGAAGAACATCAACCCCTGACAAAGGGGTGGAGCGGGAAGCCTAGTCCCAGATGAAGTGGGGGACGAACACCACTATTTCGTCTGGCTTGGGCGTGGGAATGAGTTGGCCCTCCTCTGGAGCTCGATGGGTGACTTTGGCCGGAAGGTAGCCGGCGCGCTTCAGCTCCTCGATGTTGTCGTTGGTGACGCTGGAGGCCTCCCACTTCCCCTTCAAGCCAGATCCAGTCATGGCCGGATTAAGGAGGTGGTTGTGAAGGTTTCTTGAGGAAGAATGGATCTGGGCGCTATAGCTTAGGAGATTGGGAAAGCAATGGCGATGGAGGAGGGGAAAGCGTATGAAGGCCTTGGTGACTGTTTCCCTTTTATAAGTTGTCGTAATACCAAGAGCCCCTTTATTGCGCTGCAGACCTCGCCACTTCCCGATATAATCCTGCTGTTATGCGCGCGTACGATAACCCAAATCATTGATCATATCCCTTAAAATAACGGGGCACGATATCCATATTGATGGGCGTGCCAATGGAGGAACTGCCTCGAACCGTGAAGCAAGTTTTCATAAATGGTCAGTGGTTGTGGCCGGTTTGACCTTTCGCCAAAAATTATCAGGCAAAGGCACTATTCACACTCGAGCGGTTGGCCATCGAGGCTAAGTAATGTATTAAATTCAGAAATCAGGACATAATCTGGATAATGCATGGCTAAACTTGCCTAGGCAACCCTTGAAAGTTTGGCTGAGGGGGATTGCATACCTGGCGTGAGCACCGGGGAAGGAAGGAACTGGTACACAAAGCCGATGATTCCTGCATGTACCTCGGCTTCGAAGACTAGTTCAGGGGCTACTGAGGGAGTCCTAGACTAAGGGGTCCTTGGGCTGCCGGTCTATCTCTTGTGGGCCGGACAGGTAGGCCGTTCTGTAACTACTGGAAGGCCGAGCTATAAGGCAATTCCATATTCGGGAAGGAAACCTTCGAAGCCTTGGTGTGTCCTCCAAGTCAAGATGGGAAAATCAGCATGTTTATTCCCTGATAGCAGCCGACCATGTGTAACCCTAGGTACCCGTGGTGTCTATATAAACCATAGGGTTTAGTCCATAGAGGCTAGATGAAGAACCATCATCCTACTCATCTAGGGTTTAGTTCATCTGATCTCGTGGTAGATCGACTCTGTAACCTTCATACACATATCAATATACTCAAGCAGGACGTAGGGTTTTACCTCTTCGAGAGGGCCCGAACTTGGGTAAACACTATCCATGTGTTTCCAGTTCACCATTGATCCAAGATCCACAGCTCGGGACCCCCTACCCGAGATCCGCCGGTTTTGACACCGACACTTCCCAGGACGCCTGGACAACTCTCAAGAGTAGCTTCTCCTCTCAATCCACGGCAAATTTATGGCGCTTCGTCGACAACTTCGGGACGACAAGAAGCGTGACCTCTCAGCCACGGTCTACTTCAACAAAGTGAAGACCCTCGCCGACACATTAGCTGCCATTGGGAAACCTCTCTCTGATATGGAATTCACTGGATTTATTCTTGGTGGGTTGGATGGTGACTATGGTTCTCTGGTCGAGGTGGTCCAAGGCCGTGACACTCCAATGCTGCCGGGGGATCTCTATGCCCGTCTACTTCAAACAGAACAGTGCATCGAATCTCTAAAATTCATGGTGGGTTCTCCTCTGCCAACACCGTGACCCGTGGTGGTTCGAGGCAGCCCTACCGTGCAAGTGGTGGTTCATCCGGCGGCAAGGCTATTCTGCAGTCACCACGATAGCAACAGAACTACTCCAGCAACAAATGCATGCACTACTACAAAAAGGGCTATAGATGGAATGGCCACTAATGGCGCACATGTGATGTGGTGCGCCATTACTATATTCTAATGGCGCACCATGTCTCGGTGCACCATTAGTAATATATTACTAATCGTGCACCTGGTGTGTGGTGCGCCATTAGTAGTTTTGAAAAAAAACATAAAAAAATTTGTTACTAATGGCGCACTGTTGCATAGTGCGCCATTACTAATTGACATAGTAATGGCGCACCACATCCGTCGTGCGCCATTAGTAGTTTTGAAAAAAAAAGTAAAAAATAATAAAAAAAAATTGTTACTAATGGCGCACCATGTCTCGGTGCGCCATTACCAGTTTTAACTAGTAATGGCGCACTTTCCACTGGTGCGCCATTACTAAGTTTTTTTCAAAAAAAAAACATCAATTTTTTTTTTCAAAACTAGTAATGGCGCACCGTGGGTGTGGTGCGCCATTACTAGTTTAACTAGTAATGGCGCACCGTGGGTGTGGTGCGCCATTACTAACTTGCCCCAACACCGAATGCACCCCCCCCCCCGGGTGGATCGCCTTTTCAGTTTTAAAAAAAATAAAAGAAAGTGATGGAAATGTCAAAAAAATAAAAGAAAATATGTTTCCCATGTGATATGTGCTCTAGTTTTTGGGAAAATTTACAAATATGAATTTCGACTTTATTTGCAAAATCTCTCCGAAATTTGTAAAATGGGCATAACTTTTGCACACGAACTCGGATGAAAAAGTTTTTTATATGAAAAATCATCTACTCGAAAAGTTACATCCAAATTTAACTGGGGGAACCCCGTTAAACATTTTCAAAATCCCCAAAAACCTAACAGAAAAAAATTTACGGGGCTTTCAAGATCTAGCGGCAAAAAAATTCAAAAAATTTCAAACTTACTAGTGGCGCACCGTGGATGTGGTGCGCCACTAGTAACAGAAAAAATTGGTTATGAATTTTTTTTTTCAAAAAACGATACGTAATATGACCGGGAGGTTTGAAATATTTTTCAAAATTTCATCATAGTCATGAACATGAACAAAGTCCTAGACATCAACAAGGTATAACAGGATTGATATGCTAGATATATCAACAAGTGCCTGTGAAGTGAGCTGTTGCTGGGGTTGGATAGAACTCTGAAGTTAAGCGTGCTTGGGCTGCGATTTGACCTGAGATTAAGCATATTGACCCGAGATTAAGCCACAGTGAACTGAGATTAAGAAAATTTTGAAAAAAAAATTTAAAAAAAATTCTGAAAAAAATTTGAAAAAGAAATTTGAAAAAAAATGTTAGTAATGGCGCACTTCTATGTGGTGCGCCATTAGTATACCAGATACTAATGGCGCACTTCTATGTGGTGCGCCATTAGTATACCAGATACTAATGGCGCACCGTGAGCTATACTAATGGTGCACTACATGGTGCGCCATTAGTATACCAGATACTAATGGCGCACCAGTGGTGCGCCATTAGTATTATACTAATGGCGCACCAGTGGTGTGCCATTAGTAAAAAATACTAATGGCGTGCTAGTAATGGCGCACCGGTAGTGCGCCATTAGTAGGCAAAACCGGTGCGCCATTAGTAGGCCTTTTTCTAGTAGTGATGGGTGGAGGCTCGTCATCAGATTGCCCTACTTGTGGTCGTCCCGATGGTGTTCACCCCACATGCTAGCTTTGTGGTTTCTAGGGTCATATTGCATCTCGCTGCCACAAGCGCTCCAAGAACTTTTCTCAGGATCGGGAACGTTGGACGCAACAATGAGTGCCAGGCAACCATGGCTACTTCAGGTTCTGTTGGTGCCGCTCAAGGCCATACACCATCCTACCCCATTGATGCAAGTTGGGACATGGACACAGCAGCAACACATCACTAATGAATGAGCTAGAGAAGCTCCACTCTCATGAGCCCTACCATGGTCAGGACAAGGTGCACACAGCCAATTTGTCACGTATGCACATCGAACATATCGGTTAAACTTTCCTTCCAACTAGTACCTCTAGGAACCTTCAACTTCGTGATGTCCATAATGTTCCATCTGTTACACGTAATTGATGAGGACATCCGAGGTTCACCTCGTTTATCATCTTCTCCTGATGATAAATCTCAGCCATCAAGTGAAGCTTCTACAAAGAAGATCTATTTGGGTCCCATGACAAGGAGCCGTGCCAAAGAAATAGCACAAGAGGTGAACGCGCTCCTAGCTTATCATAATTCAAATGACCATGAGAACTTTATCTTGCCTAAATCTAGGTATTGCTGATTTTACTTAGGTACAATGTCGAGGACAACCAACAACATTCAACACATGAAGAGCCAAGTTTTGGAGCCCATAAAACAAGTTTAAAGAGAACAAGTTTCAGCTCTGATGAAAGCCTTGTTTTGGTGACAAGGACAACTAGTTACACCGCAAGGAAGAATAGCAAGCCATCTCAACACTCTATTGTTGCATGTGAAGTTCCAGAATTCGTCCCAGAACTTGCTGAATCATGCAACGCAAATATATGAGCATCTAGCATGTGTGGGAGTACAAAATGGAGAGCATATGAAGTTTACTTTCAGGAAAATCAAACGGTGCATCATTTGGAGTCCTGAGTCAAAGGATATGAGAGTTCCAATGCAAGCTATCCAGGGCATTAATTGCTGCGCGAGGCTCCATGAGTTTGCTCCCTTGACCAGCTGGTTAGCACGAATTTGAGCCCCTCTTTTGGCCTGGTTTCACACCTAAACTAGGAGGTTGTTCCAAGTATTAATACCCCCATCGCCCACTTCAGCCACAACTCTTTGGCAATTTGATTTCAGCATAGGTTAGCTAAGTGCAACTAGAATATTGTTTGAGAGTTCACTTCCTCCTTAGCTCTTGTAATCTTGCCTTGTGAGAGGGTAAACTCACTTTGTGATTTTACAACAGCAGCCGTTGAGGCGGCGACCAGTTCGTGCTTCCAACTTCGTGCGTGGTTGCATGGATTGGAACTAAGAGTGTGGTTGGGCGAATACTTGTTGCTGGTTGTTGCATTTGCAATAGGTAGCTTCGGTCTCGTCAGGTTGCACTAGTTATCCTTTAGCCGACAGCGTTGTTGGTTGGGATCGAGGGTTTTCCTTCATACCCTTCAGGTGGCGTTGATTCGCAACATAGAGCAGATCCTCCGTGAAGATTGTGCTACCCCGTATCATCTTGGTATGAGAGCTTCGGTTGACACGGTAGGATCTTGTATCCCTAGTTTAGTTCGTGTTCTTGTTCATCCTAAAAGTCCAGAAAATAGCCCCACAAAAAATCCCTTTACCTAGCCCTTTGCAGCCTTTAATCTGTTATTTGGTGAGTTTTATCAAGTTCTTGTCCACTAGATCTTTGTTTTTAGTTGCTGAGTTTCCCCCCATCCAATCTTGTGTGTTTGTGTTCATTTTCGTGCACAGATTTCAGATCTGCATCCTCCACCAAATCATGCATATCTTTGTCATCCGGAGTCCATTTTGAGTGTTTTTGTGCATTCTGAAAAGCCCACACTATGTGCTCTCCATTCATCCTTGTTAGATCTGATTACCATCATGTTTTCCACCCAGTAAAACCAGATCAGTTCACGTGTGTTTGCTGCCAAAGTTTCAACTGCATGTTCTTGTTGGTTGACTTCATCTATTGTGATTTTCGTGATTCCCCCAAAGTGTGTGTTCAGATCCAAGTCCCTTGTTGGAAGTTTGTCAAAAAAAAGAGGCAAAAAAAAAAGAAATCTGCCCAAAGAAAGAAAGTGTGTGCAAGAAGCAAAAGAGAGAAAACTTGGGACTGTTCTTCACTTATATCTTGAGAAATCCCTGTTTGTGTTGTGAGTTGAAACATGTCAGGTTTGCAAAGTCTTCAATCCTTGCTTGCAGCAAATCTGATTCCTTGGCGAGAGTTGCATGTACCTCACGTATATCTCATTCAGCAACTAAATGCATTAGAATCTTGTGTGAATGATTACTTGGTTCAACAATATCTAGATTGAAGATTAGTGCATCTTTTGCTACATATATACCCACCCAAACTCCACCAAACAGCCCCGCATGTGCAACCCTAGACTTGTATTCGCATGATTATCACTCTTTGTATACCAACCACCGACACCACGGTTGAGCGTGATTCTGCTCTCACTTGGAAGTTACATGAGCTTAGGTTGGTAAGTGAGGTGAGCTTGAGTTGTTATCCACATATATTCTTCTAGTACTATAGGGCCTTTGGAGAACTAACCATGGCAGGTGAAGAAAACGAGTATGATGTTGAAGGAAATGGGCATCTCAATCAGCCCGTCACACGGTTTCACTTCAACGCATTATGTGATCATCTACGCCGAGAGTTCAGAAACAGCCTTGACCCAATTGAAGAGAAGCAAGACAAGTTGTCGAGAGATTTGCAGCAGCTTATGGGTAATGTTGATGAGCAACTCACTCAGAACATGGCAGCCATGAGGACTGGTATTGTTGCTGATATTGTGCGAGAGCTTCGTCGTAACCGAGAAGATGCAAGTGTCCATGGTGAAGAACAAAATGTAACTGATGGGGAAGGTGCTGCCTCCAATGCACAAGCTAGAAGAAACCGTGCTCCTGCTCCCCATGCCATGAGGCCTCCCGGTCCCGGACGTGGAAATGATCATGGTAATGGACGTGGTCATCATGAAGCTGCTGCTGGTCGTGGTCTTAGAGGAGGCCACCGAAGAGCAAATTTGCACCATGAAGGTAGTGGAGATGAGTCTGATGAAGATGAAGAAAGCATGCACCATAATGACAGATTTCATCATCATAGAAACTATGGTCGTGGACGGCAGGAGGAGGAGAGGTTTGGAAAGCTGAAATTTACCATGCCCAAGTTTGATGGTGGATCTGATCCAGAAAGTTATCTCACATGGGAATTGAAGGTTGACAAGATTTTCCGCATGCACAACTACTCTGAAGAGAAGAAATTAGCAATGGCCTCACTTGAGTTTGAAGACTATGCTCTAATTTGGTGGGAGCAAGTTCAGATTCAGCGAGAAGAAGAAGGAGAACCTGTTGTTGCTATATGGACAGAAATGAAAAGAGAGATGAGGGCAAGATTTGTCCCAAGGCATTATAGACGTGACATCTTTGATAAGATCCAGAATTTGAGGCAAGGAAAGTTATCAGTTGAGGAGTATCATAAGGAGATGGAGAAGGCAATGATAAGAGCCAACATACATGAAGATGAGGAGCAGTCCATGGCAAGGTTCCTCTATGGGATGAATCCTAATGTTAAACGAGTGGTCGATTTGCAGCCATATCGTAATGTAGTAGAGATGGTACATCTTGCTTCTAAGGCTGAACATCAATTGCAAGAAGACTCGAAGCAAAACAGAACTACGTCCTTCACAGCTCGAGCTACATCAAGTGGGAGTAAGTTTATACCTCACTTCAACGTTGGTCGAGGTATTATGACTAGTTCTGGTGGTGGAAATCAGCCCCATGCACATGCAGCCACGAGCAGAAATGATGCATCGAATTCGAAGGAGAAGAGCAAATTTGCAGCTCCTAGTTCATCCTCCATTGGCTCCACGGGGAAAACTAGTGAGATAGAGTGCTTTACATGTAAGGGACGTGGCCACATGAAGAAGGATTGTCCCAACAAGCGTACCATGCTGATCACCGAGAATGGAGAATATGAGTCTTGTAGTGAACCTGAAGAAGAAACTGAAGATGGTGATGGTTCAGATGGTGATGAGCAAACCTATTGTGATTATGAGCAAGGTGCCTCTCTTGTTGTCACTAAAGTTTTGAGTGTGCAGATCAAAGAAGCTGAGAATGGACAACGACACAATCTGTTTCAAACAAGAGGCAAAGTGCAAGACAAGGTATGCAAGGTAATTGTTGATGGTGGGAGTTGTCACAATCTTGCAAGCAAAGAAATGTGTGATAAGCTTGGGCTGAAGCTGCTACAACACCCTCATCCATATCATATACAATGGTTGAGTGAATGTGGAGAGATTAAGATCACACACATGGTACAGGTGCAATTCAAGATTGGAGATTATAATGACACCGTTGAGTGTGATGTGGTGCCAATGAAGTTGTGTCACTTGCTATTGGGCATACCATGGCAATATGATCATTCGGCTCAACATTGTGGCAGAACCAATCAATACACCATCAAGTGGAGAGGAAAATACTTGGTGCTTAGACCCATGACACTCCAACAAATGATGGCTGAGCACTTGAAGAAAGTTTCTGAAGTAAAAATAGTGAGTAAGAAAGAGGGAGAGAAAAAGAGCAAGAGAGAGATCCACAAATCGGTGAGTGAGCGCCACAAGCCAAATCTGGGAGAGAAGAATAAAAGAGAGGGAGAGAACTTAGTAATGTTAGCCACCAAATCAGAACTGAGAGATGTGAGGCTCAACCCAAATCAAGTGGTCGTTGTACTTGTGTACAAAGATGCTTTGCTTTCAGCTAACGACTTAACATGTCTCCCTAGTGCTGTTTGTGATGTCTTGCAGGAATTCGAGGATGTTTTTCTGGAGGAAGTACCCGCTGGTCTACCTCCCTTGTGTGGCATAGAACATCAGATTGACCTCATTCCAGGAGCATCACTTCCGAATCTACCTCCCTACCGCACCAATCCTGAAGAAACAAAGGAGATACAAAGGCAGGTAAAAGAACTTTTAGATAAAGGTTATGTGCGTGAAAGCTTAAGTCCTTGTGATGTATCTGTGATTTTGGTGCCCAAGAAAGATGACACATGGCGATTGGTAATGGATTGTAGGCCTATCAATATTATAACTATTATGTATCGTCATCCTATTCCTAGGTTAGATGATATGCTTGATGAATTGAGTGGCTCAACTGTTTTCTCTAAAATTGATTTGAGGAGTGGATACCATCAGATTAGGATGAAAGAAGGAGATGAATCGAAAACTTCTTTCAAAACAAAATTTGGGTTGTATGAGTGGTTAGTCATGCCTTTTGGATTAACTAATGCACCAAGTACATTCATGAGATTGATGAACCATGTTTTGAGAGCTTACATTGGAAAATTTGTTGTTGTGTACTTTGATGACATCCTAATCTATAGCAGATCCATTAAGGAACATATTGAACATCTAAAACAAGTGATGAATGTGCTAAGGACAGAAAAACTATATGCTAACGTTGAGAAGTGTTCCTTTTGCACAAACAAGGTTGTTTTTCTTGGCTATGTCGTTTCAGGACAGGGAATTGAAGTGGATGAATCTAAGATGGAAGCAATCAAGAATTGGCCAACTCCAATGAATGTAAGCCAGGAATCACATGCAGGAGGATTAATGGGACACTTTGGTCGTGAGAAGACTTATGAGCTGTTGGCCGATCACTTTTATTGGCCAAAGATGAGGAAGGACGTTGAGAGATTTGTGCAGTGATGCATCATATGCCACAAAGCTAAGTCTAAACTGAACCCCCATGGTTTATACTCCCCTACCTGTTCCAAAAGCTCCTTGGGAAGATATTAGCATGGATTTTGTTTTAGGACTGCCTAGGACTAAGAGGGGGAGGGATTCAGTTTTTGTTGTGGTTGATAGGTTCTAAAAATGGCACACTTCATTCCGTGCCACAAGAACGACGATTCTTGACATGTTGCTGATTTGTTTTTCAGGGAAGTTGTTCGCTTGCATGGAATGCCAAGGACTATTGTTTCAGATCGAGATGTGAAGTTCATGAGCTACTTTTGGAAAACATTGTGGGCAAAATTAGGAACCAAGTTGTTGTTTTCAACAACGTGTCACCTCCAAACTGATGGGCAAACAGAGGTAGTGAACCGCACACTCTCAGCCTTCTTTGCGCACAATGATCAAGAAGAATTTGAAGGAGTGGGAAGAGTGTTTGCCGACGTGGAGTTTGCTTACAATCAGGCAGTTCACTCTACCACAAACATGTGCCCGTTTGAGGTGGTATATGGATTCAAACCACTTGCACCAATTGACTTGCTGCCACTTCCATTGCAAGAGAGATGTAACATGGAGGCTTCAAAGCGTGCTGCATATGTGAAGGAGATTCATGAGAAGACCAGAGAACAGATAGTACGGAAGTCCAAGTACTATGCTGCTAAGGCAAACAAAAATCGCAAGAAGGTGACTTTTGAGCCCGGATATCTGGTTTGGACACATTTGCGCAAAGATCGGTTCCCAGAGAAGTGCAAATCCAAGCTAATGCCTCGTGGAGATGGACCATTCAAAGTCTTGGCCAAGATCAATGACAATGCTTACAAGATCGAGCTTCCTGAAGACTATGTTGTGAGTCCAACATTCAACGTTGCTGATTTGTCTCCATGCTTCGATCAAGAGGGTCACGAGTCGAGGACAACTCCTTTTGAAGAGGGGGAGGATGATGAGGACATCCCAGGTTCACCTTGTTTATCATCTTCTCCTGATGATAAATCTCAGCCATCAAGTGAAGCTTCTACAAAGAAGATCTATTTGGGTCCCATGACAAGGAGTCGTGCCAAACAAATAGCACAAGAGGTGAACGCGCTCCTAGCTTATCATAATTCAAATGACCATGAGAAATATATACTGCCTAAATCTCGTGTGCTGATTTTACTTAGGTACAATGTCGAGGACAACCAACAACATTCAGCACATGAAGAACCAAGTTTTGGAGCCCATACAACAAGTTTAAAGAGAACAAGTTTCAACTCTGATGAAAGCCTTGTTTTGGTGATAAGGACAACTAGTTACACCACAAGGAAGAATAGCAAGCCATCTCAACACTCTATTGTTGCATGTGAAGTTCCAGAATTCGTCCCAAAACTTGCTGAATCATGCAACACAAATATATGAGCATCCAGCATGTGTGGGAGTACAAAATGGAGAGCATATGAAGTTTACTTTTAGGAAAATCAAACGGTGCATTATTTGGAGTCCTGAGTCAAAGGATACGAGAGTTCCAATGCAAGCTATCCAGGGCATTAATTGTTGCGCGAGGCTCCATGAGTTTGCTCCCTTGACCAGCTGGTTAGCACGAATTTGAGCCCCTCTTTTGGCCTGGTTTCACACCTAAACTAGGAGGGCTGTTCCTAGTATAAATACCCCTTCCCCCACTTCAGCCACAACTCTTTGGCAATTTGATTTCAACATAGGTTAGCTAAGTACAACCAGAATATTGTTTGAGAGTTCACTTCCTCCTTAGCTCTTGTAATCTTGCCATGTGAGAGGGTAAACTCACTTTGTGATTTTACAACAGCAGCCGTTGAGGCGGCGACCATTCGATGCTTCCAACTTCGCGAGTGGTTGCGTGGATTGGAACTAAGAGTGTGGTTGGGCGAATACTTGTCGCTGGTTGTTGCATTTGCAATAGGTAGCTTCGGTCTCGTCAGGTTGCACTAGTTATCCTTTACCCGGCGGCGTTGTTGGTTGGGATCGAGGGTTTTCCTTCGTACCCTTCAGGTGGCGTTGATTCGCAACATAGAGCACATCCTTCATGAAGATTGGGCAACCCCGTATCAGTAATCCTCTATCAGTTCCTAAACTTCTCATGACAATGACGTTTTTGTTGAATTACACCCTTTTGATGTCTTTGTTAAGGATCGCACAACGAGGGACGTTCTTCGTAGTGGTCATTATCATCATGGTCTCTAGCCAGTTGATCAACCTATAGTTTTCCGGGTCTTCGGCACTGTTCGTGTCAAGCCATCTTAGTGGCATTCGCGTCTTGGTCATCCGGCCTCTCCCATCGTGCACATTGTGCTTTGCCGCCATCAACTTCCTGTCGTGTCTAGCAATAAAGATATCTTCGCGTGTGATGCTTGTCAACAAGGCAAAAGTCATCAACTCTCGTTTTCATTGTCTACTCGTGTAGTTAAGACTCCTCTAGAAATTGTGTTCTCAGATGTATGGGGCCCTGCCCAACCTCAGTTAGTGCTCATAATTATTATGGTAGTTTCATTGATTGATGCGGAGCATCCTACGACCATCCCCATGTACACTACGACTACTCCCCAAGCACCAAGTGTCCATACGATGAGACTTCGAGCATACACCATTGGACCTAAGGTGAACTCGCTCCTTTCCAATCTTCCCTTTCCGCATGTTAGACATGGATGCTTCCTCAAGCGTGGACCTTGTGCATACTCATGTACACCGGAGGAGACCAGGGAGAGCCTAAGGACCAAGGCCAAGTGTGAGCGGGAGCGAAGGAAGGAGAAGGAAGAAGAGCCAACTGCTACGGCACCCGGACATCCGGCCCCGGCCAGACATCCGACCCCCTGCCTCGGAAATCCGGCATCGGCTATCCAGAGAGTACCAGGAAGGACCAGCGCAACCCAGACATCTGGCCATCACCCTGAAAATCTGGCTCCTCCCGAAGCCCCGGACATCCGACCCCTTCGGCCGGACATCCGACCCCGCCTATCCAGAGAGCACAGGAGCGGGAAGTCTAGCCCGGACATCTGGCCAGAGGCCCGGACATCCGGCTCCTCGCGAGTCGCCGGACATCCGGCCCCCAGCCCGGACTTCCGGTGCCCCTACGCAGCTGCTGGCCAAGAGCCCATGTAAACTCTCTCCCACTTACCCCTTTGTGGCCCTACACTATATATACTCCCCCACCTCCTCCTAGCTAGGTTTAGCAAAGGATTAGCTCATTTCAGAGATAGAGCATTGCTCATCCACTTGATACCTTCTCCATTGGAGTTCACAACCTCTACGGAGAAGATCCTCCAAGTGGATTCAAGACCCCTCACGGGAAGACCCCTCAAGACCTCCGCACGGAGATGAACTAGCTAGCTTTGTATCTTAACTTTGTTGTCTTTGGATCGTGTATCTATTTATGTATTCAGATCTAGCACATGTGTGATCGTTTCTTGTTGATTTGAGTGTTTCCCCTTGTTTCCCTCATGTTTTCCCCCTCGTGTTCTTCGTGTTTTTCATGGGAATCTCCTCCATTCATGAAATATTGGCCTATATCGGGTTAGCCCCGTATCATATGGTATCATGAGCCACGTTGATAACGAATTTGGGGCCCCCACCCTTGTTTCTAGCCTTCTTTTGCTTGATTTCATCCTAAATTTGAAACTCCCCACCAAAAATAGCCCCCAATTTTTTTGACTTGTTGGTTTGATGATGTTTTGTTGACTTTGATCCGTGGATTCATTGTGTCTTGAGTAGATCTAGCTTCGCTCCACTTTTCCCCATTTTCCATCCATGAAATCCGTCCAATTTTACCCCTGGAATTATCAATTTCCGCCCCCAATTCAAAAATTTCCGCCCCAAACGAGATCTGGAATCATCGGGTCGAACATCCGGGCCACCGGGCCAGACATCTGGCTCCTGGAGCACAAAATCTGCACGGTTCTGGACATCAGCCCCCGGATATCTGGCCCCCACCCCCGGATGTCCGACCCCTGGAGCATCAGCCTCCCGTGTCTTGATGTTCTTTAGCTTGTTGAGTAGCTATTGACATCCCCCATCCATCTATATAGGTTTCAACATCATTTGAGTCCATAATTTTTTTGGAACTTTGGCATGCCTAGGGCTTCCACATATCGTCCGCAATTCCTCCATCGACTTCCGCAACCTAACCCATTTGGTTCCCTATAGCATTACTGGTTTCTTGAGTAGTGATTCGAGTCCCCTAAGGTGTTTCAGCTCCTTAGGGACGGTTGCTTCTTCATCAACCACCACAACCACTTCGGCATAGGCTTGCCAACCATACACTTCCGCCACCTCAACTTAACCCCGTTTTGTTTGAGCTTGTTTGTGTTGTGAGTTGTGTCTCCTAAGGTGTTTCGGTACTTAGGGACTGTGCTTTCAACTCCTACACCGTGTATAGCCCATCATACCCTTCTACCACCTTAACCCATTTTGACCGGGTTTCCACCAATACTTCCGCAACCACCACCGCATTCCCGATACCACCATTTTGACATTTGACGTTTGAGATTTTGAGTTCGCGGTTTTTCCGTTTCCTAAGGTGTTTCTGCTAATTAGGAACAGTTCGACATCAAGAGCACCACCACTCATCATCTCCACGAGGTCGTCGTCATACATAAGGACGGTAATCTCAACGACACCATTGTATATTCCCCTTGCAATTGCATTGATAACCCCTATCCCATTTTGCGTCACTTGCCTATCGATACTAGCCATTTGAGTATTGCTAGCAACGTTACCTGTGCACATTAGTGATCATCGATCAGCCCTTCCATTGCATCCATACCATATCATTTTGGTATCATCATATCATCTCGTGTGCCACAAGTTTGTTCCCGCATATACACAATTGATATCTTGGTTTGTACATTTCGCACAGTGGCCATATCAAAAAAAAAGAGAGAGAAATAAGCTTTTAAGCAAAAGAGAAAAACAAAGAAGCTTGTAAGCAAGAGCCATAGCATCATACCACAACATATCATATGGTATCATACTCGGTCATTTTGGATCATCTTGTGCTAAAGCACCGGAACATACATACATAGCATACTTGTGATAGGAAGTCGCTACATTTTGTCTCATATAGGGAATGCACAAGTTTATATCCGACTTTTGAGCAATCGGCTAGCGTCTCTCTAGTGTTGTGCAACAAGATCATTTTCCGTGGATTCCACATTTTCCTCTCAATCCTTGATTGCATAACCACATTTATCTATTCATGCATGTGTTTCTGTGTGCCCACATTGCTATTGGTCTACTTGTTACACTTGCGAATTAGTGAATCTCTTTCAACATTATTGACTCTTGCTAACATTTTGCATCATATTTTTTGTGCCACTATCCCCACCGAGCTCCACCAAAAGCCTTACCTGTGCAGGTGTGAGAATTGACGAGATACGGTACCAATTGTGCTATTTCCTTACTACACTATTGTGTGATCATTGATCCATTTTCAACACCGGGTAAGGTACATTTGGTCTAGTTCTTCTCTTTCTCCCACTCATATTTGCTCCAGTCTTGTGATGGATAAGCAAGGCATTTCATCTCCGATCTTCCAGGACAACGACAACACGAACAACTACATCACAAAAATGTCCATCTTCGATCTACAACGACAAATGCAAGGCGCACAATCAAGATTGAGAGAGCGCATCGACAACCTCTCCATCAACATACGACTCTCCGAAGAGACTGCTTCGACAACAAGCTTTCCGCACAAAAGGAGGAGGAGGATGCAAGGATGGAGGAGATTTGGACCTTGTTGGTCAACCGTTCTTCTCCTTCATCATCTTCAAGGCGGCGACGAGCAAGTCGATCATCTTCGGAGCGCCCATGCGATGCAAGCGCAATTCGTCCATGTCCACACCTACATGGCGACCATCATCACATTCATGATCCACATTGTCATGAAGGGAATGTCCCCTCCAAGCAACATCTATGCGAGGACGAACGCCGTCGAGCTCAAGCACGACAACGACACCATCAAGATGAAGATGCTCTATATGCGTACACCTACAAGTCCCAACAAGCTCTACTTCACGCTAAGGCCAACCTTCATGAGCACAAGAGAAGACCGTGAGAGAAGCACCACCAAGAGGAAGCTACGGCTACCACCACCACTTCGGCATCTCCAGCAAGTGTTATCAAGGCATCTTCGCCTTTGAACGTGCGGCATCTTCACCTACTTCCCACAAGTTCGCCTACATCGACATCTTCAACAACAAGGTGACCAACTACGAGCGAGGGCGACTCTTCCATCTTCGGAAGCCCCTCAAGGAAGAAGGTCGGGCATGGGAAATTCCCTTCGGTCATGGAGACGAGCTACGAGGTGCCACACCATATGGGCCTCATACAAGACGACAAGAAGACGGTCGAGCAAGGGCCATCCCCTTCGACCATCGCGACGAGCACGAACCTCTTCAACAACATGAAGATGGCGCCCATATTGGGCTCCTACTCCGAGTCAAGCTACGAGACCGCACATGAGTCCTTCTCTTTATTCTCGGAGGAGAGTGATGTTTTGCCACTTCCTACGGCATTCATCTTTGGAGGTTTTATGGATGAGGAGGTTGAGCATGGGGCTATCCCTTCAACCAAGGCGGCGATAAGAGTTGTGCATGGATACATTTGCACCTACATCTCTCTGACACCCACATATGATGAGATGCCCCAATTGCTATGTGAGGAGAGCCACAACCCCATGAGTGGGATGAGTGACTCCACCATATATGACATTGAGTGCATTTCCTATGAGAGGATGAGTGTGACCACCACTAACCCCACACCTGAGAGCATGCCACACATCCTATGTGAGGTTAAGAGCCATTTGAGTTACCCCACCAACCATACGACTAAGAGCATCCAGGAGGGAGTGATTGAGCCACAACACTTAGTGAGTGAGGGAGTTGATAGGGCATGTGAGGCCACTATGATTTCTAATGACGTAACCTCTACTCCTAGTATGTTTTCTTCTTTGATGCTAGGTCTCCTACATGACAACATGCCTATCCTCGATGAGTCCATACCTCCAATGGAGACGACAATGGCCATGGTGGACGATGATGCACCACCCACATGGTTCCATCAAGATGAAGATGACAACGAGTGGATCTTCGACACCTCACCTACAACACATGAGCGACGCTCCAAAGGTAACACAGGTGATGGTTCTTCTCTTGTCCCACTAGTGGCCTATCTTACAATGATTACTTGCGTGATGTTGATCACCTTATGGATTCATCGCATACTATGTCGTGTTTCTATATGCACCCATTTATGATGAATATGATGGTGAGCATGTTCAATTGCCTAGTTGTGATGCTATGCTCCACAGGATATCATGTGAAAATTCTATTGGTCAAGTCATGTTTGACAATCCATTGAACTTGTCATATGATATGAGTGAGATCTCCCATATTGCATCATTACAATCTCAACATAGTAACTATGCATGCCACATTAAAATAAATCTGATTTGCACTTATGGCATAGATGACGAGATGATGGTCATTGGCTTTTGTTTTTCATGTGATGATATTGCCATGCTTCCTTTACATGATTTGTGCAATTCATATACTATGCCATGCCATGAACACATTGCTTCGGATATGCATTGTTTTGTATGTTTTCAACATTCTCCATGTGTTGTTTCCACTAATGATCATGAGGAGACCCCCATAGTTTCCTCATACATATTAGGAGATTTTGCTGCATTCCATACTTTGCATGATTCCCATAATTGCGTTCACCATATGCATTCCATGAGTAACAATGCTCTACATATTTCTCATGATGCATTACACAATTTGAGTCTCCATTATGCTATACATAATAACAAACCTCTCATGATGGATGACATGTTTCTATATCACGCATCTCATTTATTTTAGAACTGGCTATTTTGTGCTAACCAACACATGCACGTGTGCATCATGATGGATGATGTGTACATATACCACGGACACACAATTTTCCTTTTGCCTTTGTTTTGTGTAGGTAGTCACACATACTCATCAACCTCTGAATCCCAAGAGTTGACGAAACGAGCTCTTGAGAGCAACGATGATTTGGGATACCGTGAATTGTCCTTACCACTGTTCTCTTTGCGCGAAGACTACGCGCATCACTTTTACTCGGATCTCACATGACTATGGGCTATTTATCACTTGTCACCTTATGCTCATTTTACTGTGTTCACTTTGCATGTTATGCCTATTTCTATGCCTTTGCCATGCAATTGTGAGCCTTGCTTGCATTTACCCATGATTCACCATTATACTACTCCTATGTGTATTTGCATGCTTGGTGGAGATACTTGTTTCTATTGCCATGTTCTATACATGCCCCATGCTATTTTTGATTCTTGTGTTGGGAGAGTCAAGACATCCCATTGCTATTTCCATAGGACCTCTTGCCAATACTATGATGATACATTGCTCATATCTTGCTTTCATGCTTGTGATATGTCATGTGCATTGTTCATGCCCACTATTTGCACACATGCCATGATTACCTCTAGTATGTTGCGTCTTTGCACTACTATCTTGCTAGACTTGATCACTATGATTTCTTGCTATGTTGCCTCACCCATGTTATATTCTTGCTCATTCCATTGGGTTGATAGCATATATGTTCATGCCTCTCACATGATATATCTTGATCATTGTCCTTGTGTCCGTTACTTGCCTTTCTCATGTCCAATTGTAGTAAGTGCAACAATTCTATGCTTATTGCTCTTGGAGACTTGGACACCTTATTTGTGAAGCATGTTTGTTTGATTGAGCCTAATGTCTTTGGCCGTTCTCTCATCTTATGCCTACATACCATGCCATACACCCTTGCCCTTTCTTATGATAAGAATGATGAAAACACTTGTTGGGCACCTCATTAACCGAATGATAGGTTTTGCATTTCTGCCAACCTAATTTGTTTTTCTGAGTGTTTTTCATGTACTTTCATTTTGAAGGATTCACAAGGCGATACCTTCATGAGAAAACTTGGTTATGTGAAGGCATACACGATGTGCAACACCAACATTTGCGAGAAATTCCTAAAGCTGAGCTCCTTCCCTTTGAGCCATCTTCAAATATGCATATTGGATGTGCTATACTTTCATTGTTGTCTCCTTCTTCTTGTCTACATGATGCATCTATTGGATGGAGGACCGACATTGGAGATGGACCCTATGGCCCTTCAAGTTGAGAAGTGCTCGAACTTAGTGGATGCGCCTACTTTGGAAGCACCACCATACCACCACTTATACCACGACATCGAGCCATGGTACAACACTACCCATGACAAGTTTGCACTTTACGCATGACTTGCATTATGATTGCCTTGTCGCATCTTGTATTACCATGTCATCCATTATATATGAGCTTGTGCAATTTCTTGGCAAATTTGTTGTGACCTTCCTTGATAGCATATTCACACATAATGATCGCATTTCCCATCATCACTTGCATGATCACATACTCACATTGAGCACCAATTACCATGTTCATGCTCTTGATAAACCATCCCATTATGACATCATTTTGCACAACGGTAGAATTTGTCGCTTTGTGCACCATCCCAATTACAACATCTTTGTGTGCACAACGGTAGAATTTGTCGCTTTGTGCACCATCCCAATTACAACATCTTTGTGTGCACAACAAATGAGCTTGCTTTCATGAATGCTTTGCATATCATTCTATATCATCTTGATAAGCTTCATGCGCTTTGTCATGAACAATCTTATCGGATGAACTCACGCTTATTTGATGGACACCATGTGTGCGCTAACCATTGTATTTACGAGTGTCGTATGTGTTTGCTCTTTTTGCATGTATACCACTCCGGACACACCTTGGAGTACTTGGATCGCGCCATGTCTACAACTCCATCCAACTACAAGTCCGTCCACGACAACCGTTTCCATGGTGATGAGGTTTATGATCTGAGGTCGGATCTTTCCCAGGGGGGGGGGGGGGGGAGATGATGCGGAGCATCCTACGATCATCCCCATGTACACTACAACTACTCCCCTAGCCCTAAGTATCCATATGATGAGACCTCGAGCATACGCCATTGGACCTAAGGTGAACTCGCTCCTTTCCAAATCTTCTGTTTCCGCATGTAAGACATGGATGCTACCTCAAGTGCGGACCTTGTGCATACTTAGGTACACCCGAGGAGACCAGGGAGAGCCCAAGGACCAAGGCCAAGTGTGCGCGGGAGCGAAGGAAGGAGAAGGAAGAAGAGCCAACAACAGCAGCCAGACATCCGGCCATGTCCCGGACATCCAGCCCCGGCCGGACATTCGAACCCCTGCCCCAAAAATCTAGCATCAGCTATCCAGAGAGCACCGGGAAGGACAAGCGCAGCCCAGACATCCGGCCTTCACCCGAGAAATCTGGCTCCTCCCGAAGCCCCGGTCATCCAGCCCCTTCACCCGGACATCCGGCCCCGCCTATCCAGAGAGCACAGGAACGGGTAACTCTAGCCCGGACATCCGGCCAGAGGCCCAGACATCCGGCTCCTCGTCAGCCGCCGGACATCCGACCCCCAGCCCGGAGATCGGGTGCCCCTACACAGCTGCGGGCCAGAGCCCATGTAAACTCTCTCCCACTTACCCCTTTGTGGCCTAGACTGTATATACTCCCCCACCTCCTCCTAACTAGGGTAGCAAAGGATTATCTCATTTGAGAGATAGAGCTTTGCTCATCCACTTGATACCTTCTCCATCGGAGTTCACGACCCCTATGGAGAAGATCCCCCAAGTGGATTCAAGACCCCTCACGGGAAAACCCCTCAAGACCTCCTCACAGAGATGAACTAGCTACCTTTGTATCTTTCCTTTGTTGTCTTTGGGTTGTGTATCTCTTTGTGTATTCGGATCTAGCACATGTATGATCGTTTCTTGTTGATTTGAGTGTTTCCCCTTGTTTCCCTCGTGTTTTCCCTCTCTTGTTCGTCGTGTTCTTCGTGGGAATCCCCTCCATTCATGAAAGATCGGCCTACACCGGGTTAGCCCCGTATCATTGATGCTTATAGTCATTTTACGTGGCTTTATTTTCTTAAATGCAAAGTTGATGTGTTCAATGTCTTTCTTAAGTTTCCAACTCATGTTGAGCGTTTCCTTAATCATAAGATACTTCACATTCAATCTAATTGGGGGCGAATACTACAACCTCAACACATTTTTTTAGAAACTTGGAATTACACACCATGTGTCCTGTCCACATGCACATCAGCAGAATGGCCCCACTGAATGAAAGCATCGTCACATAGTGGAAATTGGCTTAACTCTTTTGGCTCATGCATCTGCGCCCTATCGTTTTTGGACTGATGCTTTTTCCACAGCGTGTTTTCTCATCAATAGGCTCCCCGCACGAGTATTAGGCATGAAAACTCCCATTGAGTGCATGCTTCAAGAAACACCTAATTATACAGTTTTCAAATGTTTGATTGTGCTTGTTGCCTGCATCTTCGACCTTAAAGCAAACACAAACTTGAGTTTTATTCCAAAAAATGTGTCTTTCTTGGGTATAGTGCTCTTCATAAAGGATACAAATGTCTCCATGTTCCTTCCAACCGTGTTTATATATATTGCGATGTTATCTTTGATGAGAACCACTACCCTTTCTCTAAATTTTCTGAGTCGCACACTTCCTCTAATTCCATTTCATCGTCACTTGTTTTGTCCGACCAATTTGTAGATGTTGTGTATGCCCCTATTTTGCTTCCTCGCCATGTTGCAGGTACTAGATGAGGAGCTCACCTTGAATTACTAGAGGACACATGAGATCCTAGGGCATCTAATGTCAATCGCCCGACCATGCATGGCTTGGACGTGATCGCATGCAAGTGCATCTGCGCCATGCAGCTGCGGCTCTGAACGAGTCGAAGCCAGCCGAGTCGTCCCTGGATTTAGCTGCCTCAACTGCCCGTGACATAGACACAGTTGGGCCGCCCCCTGGTACAGGTGCATCCACGGTGCGTGGCTCTGACGCCACGGAGGCGTCTTTGTCCATGGTTCATGATTAGATTATGCCCTCAACGTCCTTGTCCATGTGCCCTATCATCATGGCCCATGATGGGGCTGACTCAGCTTCGCCGACGTTGATGTTAATGGCTCTGCATCTCCTGTGCCCATGTCGTCCCCTGTGCCACCAACTCATGTTGCTGCTCTCGTATGCACGCATGCAACCAGAGTTGGATTTTCTAACCAAAGCAAAGGACGGATGGTACTGCTGCGTGGCTAACGGCTTGTATGGCACATGCCATTGTTGATCCGACATGTAAACCTCATCATTTTCAAGCGGCGATGAGCATACCTCATTGGAGAATAGCTATGGAACATGAATTTTTTGCTCTTCAAAAAAATCAAACCTTGAAACTTGTTCTTCCTCTTTCCGGGGTTAAAGCTATTGACACCAAACGGGTTTTTAAAGTTAAGAAGCACGTTGATGGATTTGTTGAGTGCTACAAAGCACGTCTGGTTGCAAAGGAGTTCAAGCAACCCTATGGTCTTGATTATGAAGACACTTCCAGTCATGTTATCAAACCTACCACCATTCATCTTCTCCTATCGCTGGCAGTTACTTGTCGTTGGTCTATTCGTCAACTGGATGTTCAGAATGCATTCCTTCATGGTGTCTTAGACAAAGAGGCATTGATGAGGACATCAATACCATTGTTACACCCATAGCCTCTACTGCTATACATACTGGACGAATTAGTAGAGCTCGTGCATGCCAATTGAATTACTAGGTACTTCTGTTTCTTGGTAACGATTCTACTATTCATGAGAATGTGATGCTGCCTAAATTGGATACATTTGTTTTTCTTACAAATGAAGGGCCTAGCTTGGACAAGAAAGATGAACCTTACAGCAAATTCAAGCATGGAGATGATGGCATGCGCAAGGGGAACAAGAACAGAGTTACAGGTGATGATTCCAAGACTTTGAAGCCACCGTAATGAGTGCATGAAGCCTTGGACGAAATATACAAGATTCCACTCATAAATTTCATCCAGAGGCTATTCTAGGTGCTGCGTCACTTTATTATTGGGCCAGGCCCATGTAATTTCGAAATACTTGATTATAGGCTGATTTTAGAGTCTGTATGTGTGGGGAAACAAGAGTTAGGTTGGTTTTGAACACCTCCTCCAAGAGCCAGAAATTCCCCCCTCTTCCTCCATATATGCAACCCTTAGGGCATCATTTAGACTTTGGGTTTTGTTTACATTAAAAGTTCACCGTAGCTACAACTTCGCATACTTCGTTTATGTTCAACGTCCAGACCAAGACGTTACAATACCCCACCTTGATCAATAAAGCTTTCATCTTATATTCGCAATATCCAGATTGCAATCTTTGCTTCTTTCTTGTTCATCGTTTGCTTGCAGGAAATAGACCTTCGTGGTCAGGTTGATAGTGCTTCGACGAGGTCAAGAACCTCTCGGAGTTGGTTCAGCGATTGCTAAGGCGCGACGTCCTCGCATGTTCGTAGTCGGATCGTCAAAGTCTACTCCTCTGAAACGATAATCACCATCTCATCGAAAGATGGGACACCTTTGCCTCTATCAAGTGGTATCAGATTTCTAGGTTGCTCAGTAAGATTTTCCAGTTTTTCGTAGTTTAGATCGAGTATGTTCTTCATACCTATAGTCCATGAAAAAGCCAAAAAAATACGGTTAATTCATCATATACGAACTAATCTGAGCTTTTGCATAGTATTTTTTAGAGTTTTGCTTTGTTGAATTTGCGTTGCATCGTCGTGTCGAGTTGCTGGTCTTAGCATCTAGTCCCTTAGAGTTTTGAGTACTGTTCACAGGTTGTCACACCGCCGTCGCACCATCATCGTCACCACTGCCATATACCACCATCATCATCACCGCTGCCATATACCACAATCGTCATCACCGCTGCCATATACCACAATCATCATCACCGCTGCCATATACCACCATCGTCATCACCACTGCCATATACCAGCATCGTCATCACCGCTGCCATATACCACATATCCACCGCCATCACGATAATCCGAGTCCACCTCCATCACAGATGCACCACTAGTACGTGTTCCACCGCCCTATGTATATCCGCCACCACTCTGAGTCCAGTAGTTGTTTCTTTGTTTTCTATTTCCAGATCAAGCCATAGTCCAAGTTGTGACCAAGTCGGATTCCGCAACTTTTGTGCCACTCACGAAAAATAGTTCCAGTTTCAAAAAAAACTCTGGCTAGGAAGTTTTTAGACCATTTGTAGACTTTTTTGGAAAAAAAATGTTGCAGAGGAAAAAAAGAGGGAAAAAGTGGAAAAAAGAGTGAGAAAAATTTAGAGTGTGCTCCTCCCTTGTTTATGTGCAGCGCCATGATATTATTAGTGTTCTAGGCTCGTGTCTCTAGCACGGTCTAGCCTAGGACCAACACAGTACCGTCATTGAGCATTTATTCAACTTTGCATCTCTGAATTGATTATTGCTGACCATTTTTGCTACCATATTATAAGCCTTCTTAGCTCCACAAACATATACGTCGTGTGTTTGACTTTTCTCGGTAATCTTTTTATCCAAGCTTTGAGAGTTTTGACTACAACGGTTGCCGATCACCACCTACTGCTGGGTAGGAACTGGTAAGAATTTGACATTTGCTTGACGGATTTGTGACGCACTGCCACTTTCTAGTAGTCTGTAGGATCATATTCTTGTGTGTTTCTATTCTTGCTAACCATGGCAGGACCACAAGCCGACGAGATTGACTAGGAGAACATGACGAAGAAGGAGCTTCATGATAAATTTCAGCAAATGTTGAGTCAACAGGTGGAAGACGTCATGGCCACCTTTGGGAAGGCACTAGAGAGGATTGATGACGTGGAGAAGACAATTGACACCAAGTTGGATGCCAAGTTCGACAAAGTACAGCTACCTCTTGAGCATGCGTTGGTTTTCCCTTGAAGAGGAAAGGGTGATGAAGCAAAGTAGCGCAAGTATTTCCCTCGGTTTTTGAGAACCAAGGTATCAATCCAGTAGGAGATAACACGCAAGTCACCTAGTACCTGCACAAACAATCAAGAACCTTGCAACCAACGCGATAAAGGGTTTTGTCAATCCCTTCACGGTCACTCGCAGAAGTGAGATCTAATAAAGATAATAAGATAACTATTTTTGGTATCTTTGTTGTATAGATTGGAAAGTAAAGATTGCAAAATAAAATAAATAGGAAACTAGAATTGTAGATCAGAAACTTATATGATGTAAAATAGAAGATTATATGATGGAAAATAGACCCGGGGGCCATATATTTTACTAGTGGCTTCTCTCAAGATAGCATAAATTATGGTGGGTGAACAAATTACTGCCGAGCAATTGATAGAAGCGCGCATAGTTATGAGAATATCAAGGCAATGATCATGAATATAGACATCACGTCCGTGTCAAGTAGACCGAAATGATTCTGCATCTACTACTATTATTACACACATCGACCGCTATGCAGCATGCATCTGGAGTATTAAGTTCATAAGAACAGAGTAATGCATTAAGCAAGATGACATGATGTAGAGGGATAAACTCAAGCAATATGATATAGACCCCATCTTTTTATCCTCGATGGCAACAATACAATACGTGCCTTGCTGCCCCTGCTGTCACTGGGAAAGGACACCGCAAGATTGAACCCAAAGCTAAGCACTTCTCCCATTGCAAGAAAGATCAATCTAGTAGGCCAAACTAAACCGATAATTTGAAGAGACTCGCAAAGATATCAATTCATGCATATAAGAATTTAGAGAGGAACCAAATACTATTCATAGATAAACTCGATCATAATTCCACAATTCATCGGATCTCGGGAAACACACCGTAAAAAGTATTACATCAAATGGATCTCCA
Organism: Aegilops bicornis; assembly: GCA_021605145.1. NCBI lineage: Eukaryota > Viridiplantae > Streptophyta > Magnoliopsida > Poales > Poaceae > Aegilops > Aegilops bicornis. The sequence continues at coordinate 277,180,398 of CM038672.1, forward strand.
AGAACATCGAGGAGAACTTTGTATTAGAACCAAAGAGAGATAAGAAGCCATCTACCTAATAACTATGGACCCGGAGGTCTGTGGTAAACTACTCACACATCATCGGAGAGGCTATGGTGTTGATGTAGAAGACCTCCGTGATCGATTCCCCCTCCGGCAGATAGCGGAAAAGGCCCCAAGGTGGGATCTCACGGGTACAGAAGGTTGCGGCGGTGGAAAAGTGGTTTTGTGGCTCCCCCTGATGTTTTTAGGGTATAAGAGTATACATAGGTGAAAGAAGTACGTCGGTGGAGCTCTGTGGGGCCCACGAGGGTGGGGGGCACTCCCTCCTGCCTCGTGGCCGCCTCGCGGAGTTCCAGACATCAACTCCAAGTCTTCTGGATTGCTTTCGTTCCAAGAAAGATCATCGCGAAGGTTTCATTCCGTTTGGTATTCCTTTTACGCAAAACACTTTGAAATAGGCAAAAAATGTAAATCGCACTGGGCCTTCGGTTAATAGGTTAGTCCAAAAAAATAATATAAAAGAGCATATTAAAGCCCATTAAACTTCCAAAATAGATAATATAATAGCATGGAACAATCAAAAATTATCGATACGTTGGAGACGTATCAAGTACTCGCGCGTCTTCCACAACCAGCACCTGCATCTGCTACACCATTACAACAACAACCATTTCCACGTCGCGAAATAGCCCTCCGCCGAGCGGGCCGTGTTCCTCTTGAGCCAGGACAAAAATTCTGGTGCCGCTGCTACTGTTGTTGATGCTTCAGTAGCTCCTGCTGCTACTGCACAGGTGGAGGACTACTACAAGGATGGGTTTGATCAAAATCACAACTACGTGCAACCACCAGGACCACCACGACCAGGTCGACCTCACGCATATAGTCGCAACGGTAGGGCTCCAGCACCACCTCAGGTATGAGATTATGACCATATTCCTAAACTAAAATTGAATATCCCACCATTTGAGGGTAGATACATTCTTGGTGTATATCTTATTTGGGAGTTAGAAACTGAACAACGTTTCACATGCTTACAGTATCCTGAGGATAGACATGTTGCTGCTACTGTTTGTGAATTCAGTAGTTTTGCTTTTGTTTGGTGGTCTGAATATTGTAGATTATATCATAATAATATTCCTACTACTTGGGCTGCTTTGAAAACTGCTATGCATACTCGTTGGGTTCCACCATATTATCAACGTGAATTACTTCAAAAACTGTAGCGTTTGAGACAAGGAAAAAATTCTGTAGAGGAGTATTGTCAGGAATTACAAACTGGCATGATTAGATGTGGTATTGTTGAGGATAATGAACCTATGCTTGCATGTTTTATGGGTGGATTAAATAAAGATATTCAGGCCATTCTAGAGTACAAGGAGTATAATAATATCACTCGTTTATTCCATCTTCCTTGCAAAGCTGAACGTGAAGTGCAGGATCGACAGGCATTGGCGTGAACTAATTTTTCTATAGGTCGATCTTCATCATGGACACCACGTACATCCTCTACTCCCACACATCCTACTGCAGCACCACTGACTTCAGCCGCCAATTCCAATCGAGATACAAGAAACAGGCACCACCACCACCATCTGCCAGGAGTACACCTTCTGGTCCTGCTCAGAGCTCTTCTTCATCCATGGCATCAACAGGGAAAACACATGATATTATTTGTCGCCATTGCAAGGGTGGAGGTCGTTATGCGAGAGAATGCCCATCTAAGCGTGTGATGATTGCTACTAAGGATGGTGGGTATGAGTCCGCTAGTGACTACGATGAGGAGACTTTGGCTCTTATTACAAGTGAAGAACACGGTGGAGATGATTCTGATCATGAGACGCAATACATGGATGTTGAAGATGCTGACAGGTATGAAAGTTCAGTTGCTCAACGTGTTTTGAGTGTGCAGGTCACACAAGCTGAGCAAAATCAGAGGCATAATTTGTTCCATACAAAGGGAGTTGTGAAGGAACGTTCTGTCTGCGTTACCATTGATGGAGGGAGCTGCAACAACTTGGCTAGCATGGAGATGGTGGAGAAGTTCTCGCTCACCACAAGACCACATCCGCGTCCTTACTATATCAATCGTACATGCAACAACCTCATGGTTTGTTGACCCTGATCAGCCACATCATCTTTGTAGGCTGATCAAGGCGATCTATGGTCTCAAATAGGCCCCCGTGCTTGGCATGTTTGACTTGGTTCTGCTCTTTGGGCACATGGCTTTGTTCCATCTACTACAGACACATCTCTGTTTCTTCAACAACGCCCTAAGGTCATTATGTATCTTTTGGTTTATGCCAATGATATTATTCTCATCAGTTCTTTATCTGCTGCTGCTGATAAACTGATCTTAAATCTTCGACATGATTTTGCTGTCAAAGATCTCGGCCCCCTTCACTAGTTTTGGGCCTAGAAGTTACTCATACTGCTGCTGGTCTCTCGCTCACTCAGAAAAAAAAATATTCCTTGGATCCTCTTCGACGTGTGGGAATGCTGAAGTGTAAGCCTGTCTCTACACCCATGACCGTGACTAAGAAGCTCTCTACTCATGTTGGTGTGTTTCTTACTCCTGATGATGCTACAGAGTATCGCAGTATTGTTGGTGGCATACAGTACCTCACTATCACTCGACCAGATCTTCCCTTTGGGTTAACCATTTGTGCCAGTATCTTCATGCCCCTCGTGACACACACTGGTCTGCAGTTTAGCACATTCTATGTTACCTTCATCTTACTGTCTCATTTGGTTTACACCTTCGGCCGGCTTCCTCTATGGTGTTGTCCGCCTTTTCTGACGCGGACTGGGCCGGGTGTTCGGATGATACGCGATCCACCGGGGGATATGTCGTGTTCTTTGGTCAAAATTTGATTGTCGGAATGCTCAAAGGTGCCACTGCTTTCTTGGAGTAGTACGAAAGTTGAGTACACAATCATACAATGCCACTACCGAACTCATTTGCGTACAGTTCTTGCCGTGAGAATTGGATATTCCTCAAGATGTGCCTCCGGTTCTTTGGTGTGATAATATTGGGTCCACTTATCTTTTATCTAATCTTTTCTTTCATGCACGGACAAAGCATATCGAGGTCAATTTTCATTTTGTGAGGGGACATGTTACACAGAAGCTACTACAGATCAAGTTCATCTCGTCTAAGGGTCAACTTGCTGACATCTTTACCAAGCCACTACCACTTCCCTTGTTTGAAGTGTGTTGACGCAATCTCAACCTTCTTGACACTGGTTAAGATTGAGAGAGGGTATTAGAATTCGTGTTGTATACGTCTCAGGATTTTAACATACCATATATATCTTGTATTTGTATTGATTCCTTGTGATATACAAATAGAAGCCCGCAGCCCTTTAGGTGTGCGATCCCTCAAACCCTCCTGTCTCTAAATCATACACAGACGCTCATCATTTCTCTCCTCATGGGTGAAGGATGTGCTCCTCTTGGTGTTGTAATTCTGCTCATTGTGATCTCCATCGTAGCAGGTGCTCGTGGTGATTCTGAGTTTGGTAATTTTTTGGCAATTTGGCCGGGAATTGTAGTCCTTTTATTTCCTTGTACCAAAAATCTATCCTCCTCTTATATACATTAGAGGTGATGGTCGATTGAACAAGACACAATCGTCAAGCGCATGTAACATATTTTATCGTTTACTTATCTCTCTCCCTCATATTTTTCTTCCACGGTGTTCATGTTCAACGATAGTGGACCTTCATGCCCTAGGGGTGATCAAATGACCAAGGGCAGCCCATAGCCACTCCAAGGACCTAAACAAGGTATCCGGGCGGGCCTCTAAATACCTTGACGGCATGTCTTGCGTATCACACTCCCCTACGAGGCTCCTCCTCCATCATGTCTTGTGTACCGCGCTTGATGTCGGGGGTACAATATGACGTGTCCGTGTGTGAACACTTGGTGATGACAACTAGTCTCCACCACCGGGATCTTGTGTCGCCCCTGCCGTCATCTCGCCCGTTCACTCGCCGCTCATCTCTCCCCTACGTTCTTGCACCATAGCTCCCATCACCTCGCTCGGGGAGTTTTCTGCAATGATCCTTCATTGCTTCTCCCATTCCATGGGTGGAAGACAATTTTTTACCATGAAAACCAAAGGAGAGGAATAAATCGTGCTCAAAACCCCGTTGATACAGGTGGATAGGGCTCAACCAAACAAGGTCGTAGGGCTCAAACCAAGCGAGCTCTCGCACCTAGTAGTTCTTCTGGCCACCTTTTCTCTACCACCTAAAAGAACCATAAGGTTCCATCTCCCCTCTTACTTCCTCCCACCCCTTCGTCCATCCTCTCCCACCTGATAGCGCTTTGCCTCTCCACTCGGTCAATATTTGGTAATTCTATCAATTCACGGACGACAATTAATATCTTATTTGGTTAATGCATATAACACAATTAATACAGATCAATCGCGGACGTCATCTCTCCTATTCCTTCCTTTTAACTATTCAGTTTCCCTCTACCTTAGCTCCCTCGATCCTCTCCTTTATTTGCTACTCCCAGCCGCGAGCCGCCTGATGCCTAGCCCTCCCTCTCCTACCCGCCAGATGACTAGCCCCCCCCCCCCTCTCTTGCCTTGCTCGACTAGATCTGTCATGGGCGCGTCAAATCAATCTTGGTGGGGAGATAGAGAGGGGGCTGTCACGAGTAGAGGAGAGGTCGCTGTTGGGGAAGCAGATGATGCAGGAGGCTAGTCACCGTAGGGAGGGAGAGGATGCGGGAGGCAGGTCGCCGTAGGGGGAAGGAGAGGATGCGAGAGGCAGGTCACTTGCCGAGGTAGAGATCCGACAGCTCTTCATAGAGCAATGCAGCCAAGGTGCATGACCACATGATGGTGTGCGGTGCAGCGCCGATGCACGTATGCCCTTGCTCGAACCAAGGCGGCAGGGAGGGAATAGGGGTGTGTCGCTTGATCTAGGAAGGACATGGGTAGATGCGGCATCGACAGAGCGACACGATGATGGTGAATGAAGGAGAAGAATGGAAGAATTGACAGTGTTTTCATTCATCCTTTGACAAAGGTCACGACACAGAAGCGCCATGCCGTTGTCCACTAACCACTACAGCTAAACTCTAGGTAACAACCCCGGAGACTAGGTAGCTAATCATGTGTTGTGGAGCGTGCACCAGATCATGTGCAGACCGTTGAAGCTGCTCCTGAAAATGCGTTCCAACAGTGACGAACAGGGGAGACCTGGGTAAGATATGCAATTTTGGCACTACGCTGTCGCTGCTCTCCGTATAGCCAATGCTGCTATGCTACTGCTTATGTTCATCCTACCATTCCATCCACATTAAACACAACCTCAGGCCTCTATTTCCTGCGGGGCCAATATTTAGAATCCTCCCTCCATATGGAATCCTTTAATATATTTTATGTACATATTGGAATTTTTACTGCCAAACTTTGTAAGTGCACCAAGTGCCCCCTTAGGGTGTGTTTGTTTGGGCTCCTAGGAGTAGCTTTTACAACTTCTGGGCTAAAAAATCTAGAGCCCAAAAAAACAGTCAATCGTTGGCCCAGCTCCATGCAGCGCTTCTGTGGAGCGCTCCGAAAAATAGCCCGAGAAGCTGCAGCTGTGAAATCGGGCTTTTCCTAGCTGAAGTTGGCTCCAATCTCTACTTTTACCATTTTATCCTCCCACTAAAGTTCATTATACGCACCAAATGCCACTGAACAGTTCTTTTCTATCCTTCTTTGTCACCTCGCCCGGACGAACGAGACTCCCGCTTAGGGTTCCTATCTCCCGCTCCCGCCCGCCACATGTAGCATCTCGGTCACTGGCTAATCGCTCCATGTCGGGTCGATGGATCCAAAGCGGTGGACGCCGAAACCCCATTCCCGAGCGCAAGGACGCCGCCGCCCCGCTGCCAGATCTGCACTCTCCACAGCTGCTTCAACCTCTGCGGGCATGCGCGGCGACAGGTGTGTGCATCCGTGCTAGATGGACGATGCGTACGTGTGTGATGCATGTGTGCTGGATGGATGATGCATGTGGTTGCGTGTGTTGATGTGTGTGCATGCGTGCTGGATGGACAATGCGTACGTGTGGAATGCAAGCATGTGCTAAATGTGTAATCGGGGCATATTCCTGTTAAAAGAGTGTAATTAACACTTAAAACCAATCTGCAGAACAATAAATGGTATTCTGGTCATTTCAGTATGTTTCAAAGATCACCGAAATTGGTACAAAGACAACTACCAAACGGCTGCACTGCTCCAACCTTGCAGCCACTAGCAGCTACCGCTCCTTCCAAATGAGCTGCTGCAACTCCAGCCGGAGAAGTTGCAGCCCAAACAAACACACCCTTAGTGGTTCTGGTGTAGTGAAGACAAATAGGTTGAAGAATTAATGAGTTGGTGAGTATACACAGGATACAGAGTCCTAGAAGATTTGGTTTATCTCATGGAAGACGACCCCTAAAAATGAATTTCTTCAAGTGAAGAATTTCATGATGAATTTGGTACGACCATTGAAGAAATTGATGCGAAGACTTTGAAGCTTGAAGACTTTTGTTTTCGTAGTTTCTTTTCTTTCAATTGAGTCATAGGAAAAATTGTACTATTAAAGGGGGTCTAGTGAAACATATTTCACATTTCCAAAGTGATGCTCAAACCTACTCAAACCTATACACGATAGCCGCTTCGAGTGAAGCCTTTGGAAATCTCTAGTACAGCTAACGCAATTGCTAGCGACAGTGACGGAGTTCATCTGGTCACTGATGAATTTGGTCATGCTGAGTTAGGAGTTTGCCTATGCGATCTACCTAAAAGTGAGGAAATTGAGTGCCCCGACGAATTTGAGAGTTCAAATTATGATCGTTGCTGCACCGCGTGCCAGCAGTCGAGTGGATCCTTATCCTGACAATGGTCGAATCAAAGAAGGGAATTTATGACAATTCATGTTGGGTTGCCCCTGGCTACAAATAGCCGTGCCCACAACCACTTGTTGGTTGGCAGCTCCGAGAGAACTTGACACTTGTCATAAGAGAGCAAACCATCCTCTAACAATTTTGCGAGAATCCTAAGTGAGGAAAACCCTAGAGCCAAAGTGACTGAGCATCACTGAAGAGATTGATCTGTGTGATCCGATGCCTGTTACCTTTGAAGACTGTCATTCTTCGAGACGGTTAGGCATCAAGTTCCGAGTACACCAAGAGTCATTCTGGTGTGCCGGTGAACAAGTTTGTGAAGGTTTTGGAAGTCTACCTTGAAGACTTACCATGACTGATTGGACGAGATCTACGGGTCTTAGTTAAAGAGGAATACAGTGATGACTATGTGTCCTCTGAGTTGCGACTCAGCCGCCTCAACCACACGTACAGTTGATGCACCAACTAGAACAGTTCTACCAAATTCCATTGTCTTCACCAAGCCAACCTGGTTTCAAATTCCTCAACTCTCTCTTACATTATTTCGCTGTTGAAGAATTTGTGATCTAGGCTTTCATTTAATTTGAATCAAGAATTTCATCATGTTATCTTTTATTTCCTCAGTTCATATTCTTGATGCTTGTATGAATGTATGATTGCATGTTCTTCACTCTTATGTATCTTGATTGCATGTACTCTGATTCTGTGATGACTTAGTTCCCTCGTGTTTCTATTTCTTCACTCTGATCTTTGTCAAATTCTTCAGAGTTTGGCGAATTTCTAAAAATCTCCCATTCACCCCCCCTCTGGGAGATAACCTGCACTTTCAATTGGTATCAGAGCAACATAGTCCCTTATTCTGTGTGATTTTGGTTTAACCACCTGGAGTTTTAGTTATGTCGACCGCATGTATGATCAAGGTTTCTGCTGCGTGCCCCATCTTCGATGGCCCAGACTATCCTTATTGGAAGAACAATATGCGCATTCATCTTGAGGCAATTGACAACGATCTCTGGTTCATCGTTGAGAACAGCGTTCCCGATGTTGCTCCTAGCATCAATATCGCTGATGTGAAGATTTTCAAGCAACTCGACTCTCAAGCGAAGAACATCATACGTGGACACCTCAACAAAGGGCAGCATGGCCGAGTGAGTGCACTAGAAACATCAAAGCTGATTTGGGATAGGCTCTCCAAGCTCAGTGAGGGAGTTTCCACTCAACGTGACTATAGAGTTGATGTGCTTCGCAATCTCTTCGACCGCTTCAAGAGGCTCGACAATGAAAATGTTCAGGAAACTTTCGATCGCCTCACTGATATCTCCAACGAGCTACAAACACTAGGTGCCGCTGAAATCACCGATTACGAGGTAGTGAAGAAATTGCTGAGGTATCTTGATAGCTCCTTTGACACCCTTGCACCGATGATTCAAGAGCCTCCCGATTACAAGTCACTTGATCCCGCTCATATTCTTGAGAGGCTCAATACTCATGAATTTCAACAAGCTGAGAAGAGGGATATGTTTGGTCCCAACTATGGACGACCTCGCGCTATGAAGGCAAAGGCTAAAGCAAAGGTAATTTCTTCATCCGAAGTATCTGAATGCAGTACAGATGATGTTGAGGAGATTGGCAGAGAACTGGCTATGCTCGTGAGGAACTTCCAGAAGTTCTCGAAAAGGAACCGCTTTGGAAAGTCTTCAAGGTACGATTCAAACAACACTAAAGCATCTGCTCGTGACTACGACAAAAGAACTTGCCACAAATGCAAGAAGACGGGCATTACATTGCTGATTGCCCCCTCCGGAAAAAGGGCTCAAAGAATAAAAAATCTAGCAAGGATGACAATTCTGATGACAAGAAGAAGAAGTCATCAAAGTCCTAATCAAAGCAGAAAATCACCTCCGACAGAGATCACGCTTTCATTTGGAAGGAAATGGATTATGATGAAGAATCTAAGGAGGAATCCGACTCTGAGGTTGCAAGCTTGGCCCTCGGCTCCGGCGAAAAGCACCCTCGCCCCCATGCGCTCCTCCACAACTAACTAGCCGCTCCATGCCAAACTCAATTCTCATGGTCATGCATCGCTCATCTCCCAGATCTACAAAGTTTCGGATTCGGGTGGCACCAGGATCCCAGATCCCTCATGAAGCCTGGGTGAAGCACGGCGGCGGAGGGGGCAGGGGGCTCGTAGCAGCCATCTGATGTCCTGCGGCTAGCGTACTTCGGCGACCCGGAGCTCAACACCACTAGAGAGACCCCCCCCCCCCAGCGATTTGGAGGGTTTGCGCGGGAGATGGTGCTCGGCGCGCACGAACCGGATCCAGGATGCTGTGGAGAGGGTGAATCAATGCCTCCGCGAGATGAAGATGACAAAGCAGAAGGCACTGGTCCACGAGAATTTGCGGGGGGAGATGCTCCGAGACGTTCAAATCTTCCAGAGGAGGATCGATTTCGAGATCGAGCTGCTTGCAGACATCATAGTCGTGGAGGCGAGAGAGGCGGAGAAAATCAGGATGCCACAACCATGGAGACAAAAACCAGCGCAGGTGTTTCAATGGGTAGTCACAGAGGCGAAATCTTCAGATCAAGTGCAGTCTCACCGCTGGGCCTGCGTGCTCAAGAAGCTCAACTGCCCGCCGCCGGTGAAGGAAAATCCATAGCCTCCACCATCTACGAGCTGGGGCTAGAGGACAAGGTCAGTACTTCTGATTGGGCATCTCCGGAGCCTGATATGCTGAATTGGGGAGATGTTGAGATGAATAGATAGGTAGGAAAAAACAACAGTCCATGAACACTGGACTCACAGTTTTGGTGGCTAGCAAGGCATGTGGATCCCTCAGCACTGAATATGAGCTTTGCAAACCAGACAGAAGAGGAGGTAAGCCACTTGCAAATGCTCACTCCAGTTTCACCGTATCACCTTGAGCATTGCTACAGTCATCGACTCAAGCCGCTCGCTAGTGGAAGGGAATCGCACTAGGAGGGAACAGAGGTTGGTTGCCATCTTCAAAGAGCAATTCCAGAGAGAGCTTAGGATCCCATCTCGAGCAAGGGACAACCTACAGAATCTGGTGACAAGGATTCTGCTGGTAGCAACAGAGGAAGAGCTCCATCTGCAACTAGCAGGGAGGAGCAGAGCAGTAGAAGAAGTGATAGCCTAGGCGCTCTCCCTGAGAGACTCGATGGAATTGTTTCAGAGAGCATGTTGGAGGGCTTTCTAGGAGATTCAACCATGAGTGCCGCAACTATAAAAGTCACTCGAGATCAGCTCGTGAAGCAGCAGAAAACTCTGCAACTAGTTTTCAGAGGTAGCAGTGGTTTCTGTTTTGTGCAAGAACAACAAGATGAGCTGGACGAAAAAGGAGCCCACGGTAGTGCCCATGTGGGGGGGGGGGAGGGCACCTACCGAACCGGGCCTCGAATTGCGTTGGAAAATGCAAGGGTGGATAAGTTTAAGGTTTACCCCGCGCGACAAACCCCCCCCCCCCAACACCACTCCCCTAGACTCCATCCACTCCCACGCTGCCGCCACCCACTCTAAAAACATCATGGACTCCACCAGAGGGAGGGGGAGGGGGAAGAACAGACCTAGGCAAGGAGATGTTGATCGGTAGACACATAACATCCCTAGCTGCAAGATCTACCGCAACTCACCCATGTACCGCCTTCTTTTGGATTTGATTTTGGATACCCAAGGCAGCCCCCACAATGGGTTTTCGGGGCCAATTCAATGGAGGGTACCCCCGGCAGCAGTCGTGGCAAGGGATGCCACCTCCATGGTTCCCACAACAACTCGCTCAACCTCCTATGCCGCAGCAGGGCCGTGAGCAGGGGAATTCTGTCAGCAGTAAGAGCCAGGGATCGGGCCATTCTGCAGCTGCAGGGCAGAGCAATCCGAAGAATCTAATAAGGCAAAACGAGAAGAAGCAAGAGACCAGAGTGGTAGCTCCTGACAACACCAGTTCCCTGATGTCTTATGTGAAAGGAGTCAGTGGCAATTGTGGGGAACCGATGCATGAAAAGGACAAGTGCGCCAAAACTAGGGTTTGTTTCATCTGCAAGATGGTTACTCACCGGGAAGGAAACTGTCCAGTCAAGAAGAAACCTCATCTGGCTGCTAGTTATTTTGCAAGTGCTGCTACAGGTCTGGGTTTCTACCATGTAGACATGTCTAACATAAACTTGCAGCATTCGGGGAGGGTCAAGAATGTTGGCATTGTCTTCACTGAAGATGGAGAGATCAGTAAAGATGACCTGGCAAAAGAGTTCTCCATAATCTACAAGACAAATTGGCCATCGCAAATTAATGCTCTGGATAACTGGACTATGATGGTCAAATTCCCACCTGAAATCCCAGTGGAATCAGTGGCTGGCTATCATTGTTTTGGCTTGCCAAAAGTAATGTTACTATGAATGTGGAGGTGTGGAAAGGGGAAATCACAACATTTGCCTCACTCCAAAAGGTCTGGATGAAGATAAGGAAGATTAACCCAAAGTGCTGTGAATGGGCAATCTTGGATCAGATCACCTCAGTTTTTGGCACCCTGATGGAAGTGGACTGGCAGTCTGCATTCAATAGCTTCTTTGAGGTGGTAAGAGTCAAACTTTCTTGCAGAGATGATAGCAAGATACCTAAGAAGAGAACCTTTGGGATAAGTGGAAAGTTCTACAAGCTGCTCTTTGAAGTAGAGCCATTAGGCCGGATGGAACTGGATGATGAGAATAGGACTGACAATGAGGGCTTGCACACAGGAGAACATGACATACAATCTGATGCAGGAACTTGCCAAAGAACATAGGATAACAAATGAACTAAGAGTGCTGGATCTGAGCAGGAGGAAAAAAGTGGAGCTGACTCTGACTTGGGAAAATAGGCTGTGTTGGCATTCCTGCAATGCCTGACACTTGCCCATCTGAGGGGGTGGAACACCCTTCCCTCCTCAAAAGTCAGGTCCCACCATCACTTCAAAACATGAGGAAGTCAATTATTGATGAGATTGTAAATGATTCTATCTCTGATGAGCAGTGTTTTTCTCTCTTGAGGGAAATGGAAATAGAGGACGGCTACAACTGCTCTCTAGAGATACATAAAGAAGTGGAGATCCCAGAAAAAAAACACAGCTTGCTAGAGTGGACACAGAGGCACATCTACTGGATAGATATGAAGCTGATTTCCCCACTTTATCAAAAGCAAAAGCTCAGGGCCAAAAATGGGGCCCCATTAAAGCATCAAGGTGCAGCTCTAGGATTGAATATACTGGGAAGTCAATACTGGAGAAGGCTCAGGACCTCAAACAAAAAAGAGATCTGGAAACAAAAACACAAGGTAAAAAAAAGCATGCCTTCTCTATGTTTAACAATCCTTCTTTCATTAATATTGCAAGCAAGGTAGGCATAGAGGTAGAAACAGCTGGTGTCTCATGAATTGTCTATTCTAGAATGTGAGAGGCATAATTGTCCCGGGTAGGAAAACTCTTATATTAGACTACTTTAACAAGATTAACCTTCCATGGTTGGCTTCCAAGAAACAAACAAAGAAAATTTCACTGACTCCTTCTTGAAGTATCTTGCCAATGGTAGAAATTTTTCTTGGAACCACCAACCAGCTGCTGGGACTGCTGGTGGGATCCTGATAGATATAGACCTAAATATCTTTGATATTTTAGATTGGGGCATTGGTAATTTTTCTGTTTCTTGTACTGTTAGGTTGAAAAGTAAGCTTCTAGATTTTGGAATAGTCACAGTGTATGGATCTTCCTATGATGATAAAAAAGATGATTTCCTCTCTGGGCTTCACTCCCTGTTTATAGATAATGAGATACCCACTCTGATAGGGGGTGATCTTAATTTGGTTAGATTCAAATTTGACAAAAGTAATGGTATTATTAATCATAGATGGAGTGATACATTCAATGCTTGGGTGGACATCTGGACTTTGCTGGAAATCAAACTCTCATCTAGGAAATACACCTGGGCAAATAACCAGCAGGACGTCATTATGTCCACTATAGATAGAATTTTTTGTGACACTAAGGTGGAGAAAAATTTCCCCTTGTCCTCTAGAAATGCTCTCCCTAGATTAGGTAGTGACCTCAAGCTCTCCCTAATTCCATGGATATTTGGCAGCAAAGCTTGGGTGGATATCTGGGTGGACATCTGGACCGCAAGCTTGGGTGGACATTGGTACCAGGATCCCACCAGCAGTCCCAGCAAAGATGGGTGGACATCTGGACCGCAAGCTTGGGTGGACATCTGGACAATGCTCTCCCTGGAAATTTGATAAAGTCAACAGGCTAGGACATCAAGCTACAAGCTTAAGAAATGGTGGCTCCTTAGAGAGGACTTTCAAGATATAACTCAAATATGATGGAATGCACCAACTTGTGGTGCTAATTCCATGGATATTTGGTAGGAAAAGGTCAGAAGATTTAGGACAGTCACGAGTGGGTGGAGTTAGGAGGAATAAAAAAAGCTTTGAGGAGTATGATAAATTAGATATTAATATGGAAACCTCTAGCCTCTCTGAGCAAGAGCAGAATAGGATGGGGGAGATCTACCTAGAGCTCCAATCCCACTAGCTAAAAGAAGAGATCAAATCAAGGCAGAGGTCTAGAGATAGGGATGTGAAAGAAGGAGATAGAAACACTAGCTACTTCCAAGATGTGCCTAACCAGAGGAGAAGAAAAACCTACATCCACTCCCTGGAAGGCCCTGATGGAATAGTTACTGAAACTCCTGATATTTTAAAAGTAGCTAGAGATTTCTATAAGGATATGTTTAGGAACAACTCGGAGAGTGGGTGCTCTCTGAGTAGAGATTTCTTTTCTGGGGAAGAGAAAGTTACTACCTCTGAGAATGAGGAGTTACAAATGCCCTTCTCAGAGGAACAAGTTAGAGAAGCAGTTTTTGGTTCTTATGCTGATGGGCCCCCTGGTCCTGATGGTATACCTTTTTTTCTTCTACCAGAAATTTTGGGATCTGGTCAAAGATGACCTTATGGCCATGTTTAATGACTCCCATAAGGGCAAACTAGACATTTACAGACTGAATTTTGCACTGCTCTCCCTTATACCTAAGGAGGATGATGCCACGACTATGAAGAAATTTAGGCCTATTAGCCTCCTAAACTATAGTTTTAAGATTTTCACCAAGGTACTAACTAATAGGATAAATGCCTTGTTGAATAGGTTAATTGCTTGCAATCAGTCTGCTTTCTTAAAAGGCAGATACATTCTAGAAAGTGTGGTTACCGCACATGAGGTGTTGCACTCTATTCATGCTGGTAAAGAGCAGGGTTTAGTCCTTAAATTAGACAATGAAAAAGCCTTTGATTTTGTAAACCTAGATTTCCTCATTGAACTCCTTACCCTGAGGCGGTTTGGGGAAAATGGGTCTCTTGGATCTCTGCTGTTACTAAGAATGGGTCTATGGGGGTCAAGATCAATAGTTTTGAAAGTAATTTCTTTACCACTAGCAAAGGGCTTAGACAGGGGGACTCGGTGTCGCCTTTGCTACGGAGTTCTCCAAAAGGGTGACTCCACCAACACTAAAGACTATGCTGATGACTACGCTCCCACCTATTGCTTCATGGCAAGAGGTGCCAACATAACCTCACGAGAAGCTTACTTTAATATCTCAAGTGATGATGACTCTGAATGTGAAGCAAAACCTAGCTATAAGAAACTTTCTAAAATTGCAACTGTACAACAAAATGCTATGGAAAATATTCAAAAACTGCTAGACAAAAGTGATGATCTGTTAGATGAAGAAATGGATCACAACCAAGGTTTGTCTGAGGACCTCAGATGCCTTAAGTCACAATATGACGAGCTTGAAAGTTGTCATGTGGCCCTCTCAGCCGCACACAAGAAGTTGTCCTATGAATTTCTTCAAAGGATGCAAGAGCTCGAGAACCTGAGAGCGCCTCGTGATGATCTTCAAAAAGACAACAATTCATTACTGCTTTAGCAGATCAACATTTCTCAGGAAGAATTTGTCGCTCCATGCTTAAAATGCCTTGAACGTGATAATGCAAATTCTTCAGCTGAATGTTCAAATGCTTCAAATGCAACTATATCTTCAACTCTATATGTGGTTTCAATTCCCTCATCTGTGGAAACCATGAGTGTTACTGCAGAAAATGCGAGTCTAAAGGAATTGTACGTCACAGGCATGTAAAAAAGCCTCAAAGGGCACCAAACTCTTTGTGATGTGCTCAAGAAGCAGATTCTGAACAGGAACCCTAGGAAATAGGGTATTGCTTTTAAGAGAAAGCTGAACGTGGATAGATATTATTGGAAACCTGAGCAGTATCCCAAAACCACATGGGTTGCTGCAAAAGGACCACTAATTGATCCATCCACTCTATCTGGCTATAAATGTGATACTCCACTTTCTTCTGATGATTCATTTGACTCCAACTATAAGCTATTCAAAAATTTGAATGGCGAAGTGTTTGCTAGATTTATTGGTACTAACTGCAAGAATGGTTCCCCAGTGAAGAAAATATGGGTGTCCAAAACTGTTCTTCAAAATCTTTAGGTGAATGTCATCATGACACTACCGAAGAAAAGGAACAACCCCAGGGCAAATTCTTCACCTGGAACAAAGTCATCAAATGGACACAGGCCAACTCATGCTCGTACTAACACTTCAATGCAGGGAAACAAATAGCAATCTGATGAATATGTGCTTTATTCTTCAAATCACTATGTGCACACAAATGTTAAGAATTTCTCTGCATAGTCTTATGAGTACTATACTCCTCATGTTAAGAGAGATGAATGTTCTTTAATGCCTAAGTTCTCTATCAATTATTTGCGCTACATTGCTTCTCAGCCACCCATTCAGATGTGGGTGTTTAAGAAGAAGAACTAATCTCTTCTGCAGGATCAGGTCTTCACACACAATAAATATCTGATGAATTTGCTAAAGGCCTGGCATAAATGCTTGTTGGTATGCAAGCTAATCATGATGAAATGAATTCCTCAGTTCACATATCCCTATGCTGCTAGTTATGTGCTTACTAATGAAATTCAGTGATGAAATTAATCATCATATTATTCGGCTGAAGTATATGAATTTGTAAGTGAAACTAATGCTTCTACAGGATGATACACCAAAAGCTACTGAATGGGTTCTGAAGAGATGTTGCACCAATCACATCACTAGTGACAGGAATCTCCTCACCAACGCTCCCCTTACTCGTCTCATCTAAAGCATATCACCTATGACGACAAAGGAAAAAGTGAGGTATTGGCTCTAGGTAAGGTTGCTATCTCAAAGGATCGACACATGGAAAAAGTGATGCTTGTCGAGTCCCTAGGATACAACCTCATGTCTGTCTTAATGCTTTTTGATCTTGATATGATTGTCATCTTTGGCAAATATAGATGCACTGTGCTAATGGAATTTGACAAGTCCAAACTCTTCGAAGGCTTTAGGAGAGGTGTTTTGTACATTGTATTTCTATCTAGGTCCTCAATCGGCCACGTGTCTACTGGCAAAAGTTTTAGAATGTTGGCTATGGCATCAACGACTTGGACATGCTGGCATGAGGAATTTGAGCACACTTGTCAAGAAGAAGAAGCACATCATTGGCATCGAAGGCATCAAATTCGTCAAAGATCACCTTTGTTGTGCTTGTGAGGCTGGAAAGATGACCAGATCCAAGCACTCCACAAAGACAATCATGACCACTACTCGTCCCTTTGAATTGCTTCATATGGATCTCTCTGGTCCTACTCATTATGCTACACAAACCAATGCAGCATCACTCTATGGATTCGTCATTGTGGATGATTATTCTCATTATACCAAGGTGCATATCAATACCTTCAAGTCTGAAGTGCAGGGCATCTTCAGACGGTTTGCTAACCGTGCCATAACTAATTATGGCATCAAGATCAAGCATATCAAAAGTGACAACGACACCGAGTTCAAGAACACAGGCCTTGAAGAACTTGGTATCACTCATGAGCTATCTGCTCCTTATACTCCTCAGCAGAAAGGAATTGCTGAGTGCAAGAACAGGACACTCATTGAGATGGCCCATACCATGCTTGATGAATACAAAAAACCTCATCGATGGTGGCCTAAAGCAATTGATACTGCTTGTCACATCATTAATCGGGTATATATTCACAAATTCCTCAAGAATACTTCATATGAGCTCCTCCCGACAAAAAGCCCAATGTAAGTTATTTCAAAGTCTTCGGTGCTAAATGCTGGATTAGAAATCCTCATCACAATTCCAAATTTGCACCAAAAGCACATAAGGGTTTTATGCTTGGTTATGGAAAGGACTCACACGCCTACAGAGTCTTCAACACCTATCACAACAAGGTTGTTGAAACTATAGATGTGCGGTTGGATGAAACTAATGGCTCGAAAAGAGAGCACCTGCCTCCAATGCTAGATGAAATGCATCCTGAGGAATCTATCAAGCTTGTGGGCACAGGTGAAATAGTGCCAAGTGAGGCAATAGCTAAAGAAGAAGTGATTATTCCTCGTCATGAAGAAATTGCTACTACTGAAGAAAATGATTCTTAGGAAAATGCTCAACCTCGACAAGGCCCTCGTCCAGCTCATCGACGAGTGGCGAACAAATTGAGAAGATCCTCGACAACATCAATGCACGTGGGCCCCTCACTAGTTCAAGAGCTTCACATTAGCTAACTTTTGTGGGCATTTTGCATTTGTCTCTCACAGACCCCACTAAAGTTGATGAAGCATTTCTGGAGCCTGAGTGGATTCAAGCCATGCAAGAAGAATTGCAACAATTCGAGCTCAACAATGTGTGGTAGCTTGTAAGTCGTCCTGATCCACGCAAACACAATATCATTGGCACTAAGTGGATCTACCGCAACAAGCAAGACGAAAATGGCCAAATGGTAAGAAATAAGGCTCGTCTTGTAGCACAAGGCTACATACAGGTTGAGGGTATTGATTTTGGTGAAACTTGTGCACATGTTGCTAGGATTGAAGTTATTCGTATATTGCACGCTTATGATAACCATCATATTATTGTCTTATATCAAATCGATGCGAAAAGTTCATTCCTCAATGGTAAGCTTGAGGAAGAAGTATATGTTGCTCAACCACTAGGTTTTCAGGACCCAAAGCATCCGGACAAATTCTTCACACTGAACAAGGCTCTCTATGGCCTCAAGCAAGCCCGGCAACCTTGGTATGATACACTGAAGGAATTCCTGAAGAAAAGGGGTTTCAAACCCGATTCACTTGATCCTACTCTTTTCACTAAATCTTATGATGGTGAACTATTCATATGCCAAATATATGATGATGATATTATCTTTGGTTGCACTAAAAAGTGTTTTAGTGACGAATTCGCATACATGATGCATGAAGAGTATCAGATGTCTATGATGGGAGAATTGAAATTCTTCCTTGGTCTTCGTATTCGTCAACAACCCAATGGAATCTTCATTTCTTCAGAGAAATACCTCAAAGATTGCCTGAAGAAATTCGGCAGGCAAGACTGCAAAGGCCTCAAAATTCCAATGCCTACTAATGGCTAACTCGGCACTGACAAAAATGGTAAAGATTTCGATCGGAAGCTATGTCACTCCATCATTGGTTTGCTTATTTACCTCTATGCATCTGGGCCAGATATTATGCTTAGCGTTTGCATGTGTGCCTGATTTCAAGCGACACCGAAGGAATTACACCACCTGATAGAGGCAAAGGTCAATATCGTTTTCTGTGGGAGTAGACTTTGACGATCCGACTACGAACGTGCAAGACGTCGTGCCTTAGCAATCGCTAAACCAACTTCCGTGGGATATTCACCACGCCGGAGCACGATCAACCCAACCACGAGGGTCTATTTCCTATGAGCAAACGAAGAACAAGCAAGAAATAGTTATTTGAATATGGATATCACGAATATAAGAGAAAAGCTTTATTGATGAAAGTGGGGTTCTGTGATGCCTTGGTCTGGTCATTGAACCCAAACAAAGTACGCGAAGTTGCAACTATGGAGAACTTTAATCTAAAAAAACCCAAAGTCTAAACGGCGCCCTAAGGGTTTTATATACTGAGGAGTAGGGGGAATTTCGTGCCCCCATGTAGTAGGGGTTCAAAACCAACCCTAACTTTGTTTCCCCACACATACGGACTAAAAAACAGCCTAAACTTAAGTATTTCAAAATTACATGGGCTTGGCCCAATAATAAGGTGATGCATCACCTATAATAGCCTCTGGACAAAGTTTGTGAAGTGGCATCTAGTATATTTCATCCAAGCCTTCATGCACTCATTAGGGTGGCTTCAAAGTCCAGAAATCATCATTTGAAACTCCGTTCTTGGTCCCATTGCGCATGCCATCATCTCCATGCTTGTTCTTGCTCCAATGTTCATCCTTCTTGTCCAGGCTAGGCCCTTCATTTGTAAACAAAAGAAATGTATCCAATTTAGGCAGCATCGTATTATCATGAACATTAGAATCATGACCAAGAAAGGAAACTACCTGATAATTTAATTGGCATGCGTGAGCTCTAATAATTGGTCCAATATGTATGGCAGCAGGGGCTGTCGGTGTAACAATGGTACTGATGTCCTCATCATCCTCCCCTTCTTGAAATGAAGTCGTCCTCGACGGAAGCTCATCTTCCTCGCCCAAATAAGGCTTCAAATCTGCAATGTTAAAAGTGGGACTAACCCCAAAATCTGCTGGCAACTCAAGTTTATATGCATTATCATTTATTTTCTCTAACACCTTGAAAGGACCATCAGCACATGGCATTAGCTTTGATTTGCACAAATTAGGAAACCTATCCTTACGCAAATGTAACCAAACAAGATCTCCAGGTGCGAAGACAACATGGTTTCTAACTTTATCTCCAGCAAGTTTATATTTAGCATTCATATGCTCAATGTTTTTCTTAGTTAACTCATACATTTTTAAGATCAATTCAACATGTTGTTTAGCACCAAAATTAATCTTCTCCGAAGATGGAAGGGGCAACAAATCAATAGGTGCATGAGGTAGGAAACCATACGCAATTTCAAAGGGGCACATATTAGTAGTAGAATGCAGGGAATGATTATAAGCAAATTCAATATGAGGCAAGCATTCTTCCCACATTTTCTTGTTATTCTTCAAAACAGCCCTAAACATAGTACACAATGTTTTATTGACTACTTAAGTTTGTCCATCGGTTAGGGGGTAAACATGTAGTACCAAAAAGTAGTTTAGTCCCCAACTTAGACCATAAACATCTCCAAAAGTGGCTAAGAAATTTAGTACCACGATTTGAAACAATAGTATTTGGCGCACCATGCAAGCGAATAATTTCACGAAAGAACAAATCAGCAACATTAGCAGCAGCATCGCTTTTATGACATGGTATGAAGTGTGCCATTTTCGAAAATCTATCCACGACAACAAATATGCTATCCCTCCCCTTCTTTGTTTTAGGTAATCCTAAAACAAAATCCATAGATATATCCTCCCATGGAACACTAGGTACAGGCAAAGGCATATACAAACCATGAGAATTAAGTTGTGAAAGCCTTTTGACATGTAGCGCAACGAGCAACAAAACGCTCAACATCCCGTCTCATCTTTGTCCAAAAGAAATGTGTAGCAAGTACATCCTCCGTCTTCTTCACGCCAAAGTGTCCCATTAATCCTCCTCCATGCGCCTCCTGCAACAACAAAAGATGAACAGAGCTAGCTGGAATGCATAACTTGTTAGCACGAAACACAAATCCATCATTAACAACGAACGTGTTCCATGTTCTCCCTTGTTTACAACTCTGCAATACATCTTAAAATTCAACATCATGCGCATATTGGTCTTTGATGGTCTCCAATACAAATATTTTAAAGTCATGTTGTGAAAGCATATTATAGTGACGAGACAGTGCATCGGCAATAACATTTTATTTACCCTTCTTTTGTTTTATGACATAAGGAAAAGTCTCAATGAATTCAACCCATTTAGCATGTCTACGGTTCAGTTTTGCTTGACTTCTAATATATTTCAGAGATTCATGTTCAGAATGTATAACAAATTCTTTGGGCAATAAATAATGTTGCCATGTTTCTAAAGTCCAAACAAGAGCATATAATTCCTTATCATAAGTAGAATAGTTCAGACTAGGCCCACTCAATTTTTCAGAAAAGTATGCAACAAGTTTGCTATCTTGTAATAACACACCTCCCGATCCAATTCCACTAGCATCACATTGAAGCTCAAAAGTCTTATTAAACTCAGAAAGTTGGAGTAAAGGAGCATGTGTAAATGTATCTTTCAATACTGTGAAGGCTTATTCCTGTGCGGTACCCCAAACAAAAGGCACATCCATCTTTGCAAGCTCATGGAGAAGTGCAACAATGGTGCTGAAATCTCTCACAAAACGCCTATAGAAACCAGCAAGTCCAAGAAAACTCCTCACTTGTGTGACCGTTTCTGGTTGCATTCAACTCTCAATAGCTTCAATCTTGGCTTTATCAACTTCATTTCCCTGTGGAGTAACAACATAGTCAAGAAAAGATACTCGGTCGGTGAAAAAGGTGCACTTCCCAAGGTTACCAAACAAACGTGCATCATGTAGAGCAATAAAAACTACATGTAAATGTTCCAAATGTTCTTCCAATGATCTGATATAAATCAATATATCATCAAAATAGACTACCACAAATTGTCCAATGAAAGCACGTAAAACTTTGTTCATTAATCTCATGAAAGTACTAGGTGCATTAGTTAACCCAAAAGGCATGACTAACCACTCATATAATCCAAACTTAGTTTTAAATGTTGTTTTCCATTCATCACCCAATTTCATACGAATTTAATGGTATCCACTACGCAAATCAACTTTGCAGAATATTGTAGAGCCACTCAATTCATCAAGCATACCATCTAGCCTAGGAATAGGATGATGATAACTAATAGTAATATTATTATTGCATCTTCAATCAACACACATTCGCGATGTACCATCCTTTTTTGGCACAAGTATAATAGGAATAGCACAAGGACTAAGAGATTCGTGTATATAACCTTTGTCAAGTAGCTCATGTACTTGACGCATAATCTCCTTCGTCTCCTCGGAATTGGTACGGTATGGCGCCCGGTTTGGTAGCAAAGTCAATCTGATGCTCAATACCTCGAATAGGCGGTAATCCCGGTGGCACATCTTGTGGAAAGACGTCAGCGAAATCCTGCAAAATGTTAGTGACAGTACGAGGGAACACTAGTAGAAAAAGGACTTAATCTAAGACACATTAGTCTCGGTTCGGTTCGAACGGCTATGCATTAATGCCGGTTCATGTTGAACCTTTAGTACCGGTTCGTGCCACGAACCGGTACTAAAGGGGTGGTGGCAGTCAAGGCCGTGTCGGGTTCATGAGTTCTTTAGTCCCAGTTCGTGGCACAAACCGGTACTAAAGGGCTAACCTTTAGTACCGGTTCGTGCCACGAACCGAGACTAAAGGGGTCCGACCTATAGTCCCGGTTGGAGACACAAACCGAGACTATAGGGCAATTTTCAAACTCTACCCCCTCCCCCCTGTGTATCGCCATTTCAGTTTTGAAAAGAACAAAAGAAAACGATAAAAAATCAAAAAATAAAATTCTTCGAGATGTAGTTATATTACTACATCTACTAGTTAGGAAAATAAAAAAAACTTAAATTTGGACATGTTTTGCAAAAAAGTGTTATGAAAAAGTAAAACGGCTATAACTTTTGCATACGATGCCAGAAAAAAAGTATAATATATCAAAATGTTCAGCACGAAAATCCGCATCCTATTTTGACCGTCTACGACATGTTTGCAACTTTTTAGAATTTTGGTCAAACTGTGGTCAAACTACTTATTCAAGAAATATTAGTGTTACTAAATAATTATTCAAGAATATTAGTGTTACTAAATAATTTTTCAGTTTTTTGAATTTTGGTCAAATATGGTCAAACTATGGTCAAACTGTGGTCAAATTGTGGTCAAACTATGGTCAAACTACTTATTCAAGAAATATTAGTGTTAGTAAATAATTACTGTTTTTAGAATAGTAGTTTCAAACTCAAACGGTGAAACATGTGACCTAGTGCTCAAGCTAAACTCCTGAGGGTTAATAGGATTGACAGCTTACATTTGTCAGGAAAACAATAAGTCCAGACTTGGAAAGTAGGGGGAATAGAACTCCGAAGTTAAGCGTGCTCAGGCTGGGGTAGTGAGAGGATGGGTGACCGGCCGGGAAGTTAGACGATTTGGAATGAGTGATCCACACTTGAGCAGTTAAGAGGGGGTAATTAGAGACTAAATCATCAAATAATTCAGAAAATTTAAAATAAAAAAATCAAATT
The DNA here is from genome assembly GCA_021605145.1 of Aegilops bicornis. Classification (NCBI taxonomy): domain Eukaryota; kingdom Viridiplantae; phylum Streptophyta; class Magnoliopsida; order Poales; family Poaceae; genus Aegilops; species Aegilops bicornis. The sequence continues at coordinate 277,203,630 of CM038672.1, forward strand.
ATTTTTCCAAAATTTTCAAAAAAAAAAACCTTTAGTACCGGTTGGTGTTACCAACCGGTACTAAATGTCCCGCACACCACGGCGCGAGCTCACGCCACGTGGTGGGCCTTCAGTGGCGGTTCGTGCCGAACCGGTACTAAAAGGGGGGGGGCTTTAGTCTCCACCCTTTAGTGCCGGTTGCAGAACCGACACTAAAGGCCCTTACGAAGCGGTAATAAAGCTTCGTTTTCTACTAGTGGAAAGAGGGAGGCACATCCTCGAATGAATATAATGCCTCTTTGTACACGAAAGCAAATCAAATAGATTTGATGAAATCTAGATCATCAATATCAGATTTGGTGGCAAGTGAACATCCGCTTTTCAATTTAATGTCAGAAGCAACACTAGATGATGGTTTATTATTAGGCTTCATTTGTTTCTCTAATTCTGTCGGTGTACAAAAGTAGGAGTCCTTTTTGTACCCCTTTACTTGTGCTCGGGCAGTCGCAGCCACACGCCTGCGGCCACGCTTGGAGGGGCAGAGGAAGCTAAGACACAAGACTACCAGAGCAACGCCAAGACAAAGGCGCAAGGAGCGAAGGGACAAGGTGGGCTCTCCCGGACAGGAGCCTTGCCGGGACAGCTTACGTAGCCCCAGCAAGGGCCTTTGCCGGGGCAACTTGCCCAACACCAGCAGAGCCGCCACTCTTGAGCCTAAGAGTTACGACACCATCGACAACATGGGAACCAAGGCTCGGGAGGCGCCTGCATGGAGGCATGCAGATCTTTGTGAAGACCAAGGACATACAATACTAGATGAGAACTAGAAGACAGAAACCCCGGCAAGGTCCTTGCCGGGAACGCTCACAAGACCCCCGGGAAGACCCTTTCCGGGGACGCCTGCGAGACCCCGGTAAGGCCCTTGCCGGGGACATCTGCGGGGCCGCAGCCAGGCCCCCACCTGCCAAGGCTCCACCGCCGTTCCAACACAGATCCAACCCGCCAACAAGGCGTGCACGCGTGCGTGGCGGCAGTAGTTTCGATCCAACTCAGCAAGCACTGCGTGGTGGCATGCAAATCTTCGTGAAGACTACGCCACCACACCAACTCAGCAGCCAGCCACCCGGCCAAAGATGGCGCTGCACGCCTAGTCGGTCGGGCCCGACGCTGGAGCGAGGCGGCGGCGAACGGGACGAGTTTCCTTGCCGTCCCCAATAAAGTGAGAGGGCACGTCGGCAGCGCATTAAATGCGTTTGTCCTACGATGCCAGATGATAGACTTGTGTACAGTACAAACTTTCCACCTCCTGTGTGCCACTGTGGCGACCCCTTTGGCTATAAAAGGAGGCCCGAGGCATACTAAAGGAGGATTCGGACTTTTTGGACCGGGCACGCTTGCAGCTAATCCAAGAACACCAGATAAACACAAACCAGCAGGAGTAGGGTATTCCGCATCACTGGCGGCCCGAACCTGGATAAACTCCCCTTGTTGATCTTCCAAACCCGCTCTTTCCACAGCCCCGCGCCCGCCAACCGTAGAAGGGGTTCCCCATGATCCCATAGGTGTCGTTTCAACCGACATCTTTGGCACACCAAGTAGGGGACGCAAGCTGTGAAAATCCGGTTTGGAAGTTAGCGCATCGACTTTATCATCACCATGGCCCCCAAGAAGAAGGGGATCACAGCGATCGGGTCGTCCCGGAGCTCGCCCAGAGGCGCGCCATTGCCGGGCAAAGCGACGGGTGGCCGCGGATGGTGCCGGAGACGTGGCCCACGAGCATCCATGACACTCCGGCAATCGGAGCCAGGCGAGCGGCGTCGTTCGAGTCCAAGACGACGAGCCACACGCCGCGGGGTCCGGGGGCGGGGCCATGCTGCCCACGGGCCGCGCGGCAACCTCTATGGCACCCCAGCTGGCGCCCGCGCCGCGGCCTTCCTAGGCCACGCATGATGAGTGGCACCGCGACACCGGAGCTCCCGGGCACCGCCGCGAGAAGAACCATGTGCCCCACTCTCAGGACGCACCAGGCCGGCGTGCGCACCCGGACGCCGGCGCAAGCGGGGTGCGACCGCGACACCTTGATAGAGCTCCTTCTAACTTGGTCAGAAGTTGGAGCGCGTCACGGTCCACGCAGCTTTCGCCGTCGCCCACGCCGCGAAGCGTTAAGCGCTGCCAAGATGTAATCGCTTCCTCGACTTCCCCCCTGCTGCGGAGAAGCTCGACGAGTGGAGGGCCACCATCCGAAGCCGCGTCAGCTTCGCCAACAAAGATGAGCCGCTCCCAGCGGGACCCTCATGCCGGCGTTCTATCGAGCCAATGCATACCAGCGGTGGGAGGACTGGAGATGCTGCGACCGCGGTGCACTCTCCTCCCCCATGGCCACGATAGCAGCCACCGGCTCGTCGGTCCGATGCCTGTGACAATGTTTCCACAGCGTCGTCCGACCCGCGAACCCGCTGCGACCAACGTTGAGTTCTTCGAGAGCGAGCTCAGGAAGACGCTTTGACTACCATCAAGCGTCGGCGGGAGGCGCTCCATTAGTCAGATCGGCGTGCAAGGCCTGCTATGGACCACCCAGCGCCGGGGGGCTCTGGCGACCTGCCTTACGAGGTGGGTTGTCCGGCCTTTACCCGAGAGCTGCGGCAGTTCCAGTGGCCCTCCCACCGCACGTTTAAGCCTGATGCTGGGGAAAAGTACAACGGCAAGACTCACCCATCGGAGTTCCTCAACATCTACACCATCGCGATGCAAGCCGCCGGGGCTTGCGACGACAAGGTGCTCGCCAGCTACTTTCGGTTGGCACTTAAGCCCAACATCATGTCGTGGTTGATGCACCTGCCAGTGGATTCCATCTCTTACTGGTTGGATTTGTGCCACGAGTTTGTTGGTGCCTTTACCGGAGGCCACCAAGCTCCTGGCCAGGCAAGTGACTTACATGTGATGCCCCAGAAGGATGGTGAGCCCCTGCGTAAGTACATACAAAGATTCAGCCATGTGTAGTACACCATCCCAGATGTTCATCCCGCTGTTGTCATCAGTGCGTTCCATCAGAACATACGCAACCGTAAGATGCATGAAGAGCTGGTGATGAACAAGGTCAAGGATGTAGCCAAACTTTATGTTCTGGCTGATAGATGTGCTCGGGCTAAGGAAGGAAAGAAGTACCCCGGCGAGGACGCCGACGTGGAAACCGACTCCATGGACAAAGACGCCGCCGCCCCGACGAAGAAGGGTCGGCGCCACAACAGGAAGCATAAGGGCAAGACTGCGCTTGCCGTTGAGGGATCCGGCGACCCCGGCGCCACCAAGAAGGCCAAGGTTGATGACCTGGCAAGGAGGTTGCCGGGTGTGCCGCCTGCCGAGCCTTGGCGGCTGCCGACAAGCCAGGAGGCTCCGACAAGCAGTACTGCAAGATCCACCACACTAAGGGCCATGACATCTAGAACTGCCGACAGGTTGAGCTGCTTGCAGAGAAGCAGAAAGTTGAATATGAAAGGCGGGAAAAGTAGAAGGGTCATGATGGTGCTGAGGGGTCCGACAAGAAGCGTGGCAGCCAAGGAGTTCGCCGCGGCAAAGATAATCACCAAGAGAGGCCCGCTCGGGGCCGCGACAAGAAGGAGGAAGATGATGATCACGACGAGGATGAGGAGTCCGGCGAGCACGGGTTCCAGAAAGCTACAGATGCCATGTGCGTCGACGGTGGCGCCTCGTTGCATACCTCACCGCCAACTAAAACAGTTGGCACGAGAGGTCACTGCAGCGGAGCCATCGTTTGATGCCTAGAAGCCACTGAAGTGGTCCCACACGCCCATCATTTTTGACACCGAGGATCATCCTGATCGCACAACTGTGGTCGGGTGTTTGCCGTTGTTGGTTTCTCCAACAATACGCAACCTTAAGGTGATGAAAGTGCTGATTGACGGTGGGGCCAGTTTGAACTTGATCTCGCCCGCTATGATCAAGAGGCTGCAGATTCCTGATGGAGACCTCGAGGAGACGAGCACGTTTCAAGGGGTCAACCCGGGAAGGAGCCAGCCAAAAGGAAAAATCGCGCTGCCCGTTACGTTTGGGGGCGAGCTGAACTATAGGACGGAGAAGATCGTTTTTGATGTCGCCGAGATCCCCTTGCCATACAATGTGATCCTTGGCCGACCAGTGCTGGCTAAGTTCATGGCGGCGTCACACTACACCTACAACACATTGAAGATGCCGGGGCCGCTGGCCATCATCACCATCCCCTCTGACAAGAAAGACGCGCTCATCTGCGCTGACCAACACTACTAAGAGGCAGTTGCAACAACTGCCGCCAAGGAACTTGCTCCTGCCGCTAAAGCCCCGCGAAGGAAGAAGGCCAACAAGACCTCTTCCGGCAAGACCTCTCGCACCCACTCCGACAAGCATGCCTCTTTGGAGTGCTGTGCTCCCGTTGAGGACATGCCAGAGAGCCCCACCAGCAAGAGCAAGAAGTCCAAGGCTGCACCACCAGAAACCAAGAAGGTGTCCGTCAAGGAGGACGGCACGGGCGGAGCTTTCACTATAAGCTCCACCCTCGACAGCAAATAGGAAAGCGCGCTCGTAGCCTTCCTGCGGGCGAATGTTGATGTGTTTGCATGGCAAGCACCCGACATCCCGACGTTCCCAGGGAGGTGATTGAGCACCATCTTGTTGTTTGTCCTCATGCGGGGCCCGTCAAGCAGAAGGATAGGAAGCGAGCTTTGGAGCGACAAGAGTTCATTATCGAGGAGATCAGGAAGCTAGAGGCGGCGGGCCTGGTGAGAGGAGTGCTCCACCCCACGTGGTTGGCCAATCCAGTGGTGGAGCGTAAGGCAAATGGGAAATGGAGGCTGTGTATTGACTACACATATATCAATAAACCCTGTCCAAAGGATCCTTTCCCTCTGCCACGCATCGACCAGATTGTGGACTCCACTGCCGGGTGTGACCTACTGTCATTCCTCAATGCTTATTCAGGATACCACCAGATCTTCATGATGAAGGAGGACGAAGAAAAAACCGCATTCATCACCCCATGTGGTACGTACTGCTTTGTATGAATGCCTTTCAGGTTGAAGAGCGCTGGTTCAATGTTTGCTCGAGCAGTCCAGATTAGTTTTGAGCCCCAGCTACATAGAAATGTGGAAGCTTACATGGACGACATAGTGGTCAAAACCAAGGATAAGGCCACGCTCGTGCAAGATTTAGAAGAAACATTTGCAAATATGCGCAAGATCAACCTCAAGCTCAACCCAGAGAAGTGCGTGTTTGGTGTCCCCTTCGGCAAACTTCTTGGGTTCTTTGTGTCTCAATGCGGAATCGAAGCAAATCCCGACAAGATCAAGGCGATCGAGCAGATTGAGGCACCAAAACGGGTCAAAGACGTCCGTAGGCTCGCCGGCTGCGTTGCTGCCCTGAGTAGGTTCATCTCCAAATATGCCAAGCGCACCCTCCCCTTTTTCAATGTTTTGAAAAAGGCGGGTCCAATAAAGTGGACTCCGGAGGCAGAGGCAGCGTTGCAAAATTTGAAGAGGTGCCTCTCCTCCATGCCAATACTGGTCGCGCCTGTACTTAGCAGCAACGAATCAACTGGTCAGTGTAGTGCTGGTGGCGCAGAGGGAACTTGAGGCAGAATCAGCAGTGGTAGCAGAGCTGCCGGATGGCAGGCCAGGGCCCTCCCCAGCAGAGCACGAAGCCGGCGAGGCGGAACCCCCGGCAGGGCCTGATCCCGGCAAGGCAGAGTCTGAGCAGATGGGCGAAGTGTGACAGAAGAAGAGGGTGGTGCAGCACCCTGTTTATTTTGTCAGTCCCCTCTTGCAGGGGGCTAGATCAAGATATTCTGGTATGCAGAAGCTACTTTTCGGCCTCCTCATGGCCTCGAGAAAGCCGCTTCACTATTTCCAAGCGCATGAGATCACCGTCGTCACCCGCCTCCCTTGGCAACGGATTTTGCACAACCCAGACGTGGCATGAAGGATTGTGGAGTGGGCATTGGAGCTGTCGAGCTTTGGCCTCAAGTTTGAAAGTAATTCAATGACCAAAAGCCGAGCCTTGGCAGAATTCATAGCGGAATGGACCGCAATGCCCGAAGAAGAGGTTCAAGAACCACCCTTTCCGGCAAGGAGACCTGCCGCGATTGGGTTATGTACTTTGATGGTGCTTTCTCACTGCAAGGTGCTGGTGCCGGCGTGCTACTCGTCGCTGAGCACCTCAAGTACGTAGTCCAGATGCACTTTCCTCAGGAAAAATCAACGAACAACACGGCGGAGTACGAGGGATTGCTTGCCGGTCTCAGGATCGCGGCAGACCTCGGAATCAAGAAGCTCATCATCAGAGGTGATTCACAACTCGTCATTAAGCAAGTCAACAAGGATTACCAGAGCCCGTTGATGGAGGCCTGTGTGGATGAAGTGAGGAAGTTGGAAGAGCGTTTTGACGGATTGCAAGTAGAACATGTTCCCCGAGCGGAGAACGGCAATGCAGACGACCTGTCGAAGCGCGTTGCCCTGAAGTTGCCTGTGGAACCAGGTAGCTTTGTGCTTCAATTAACTCAACCGTCTGGCCGAGCCACCAGGCAGGATGTAACAAGCGAAGGAAGGCAAGCCCTGGCAAGTACTTTCCCGCTGAGCTCCCAGGAGCCGCCGGCAAGGACGTTGCCGGGTGCCCCATGCTAGCCGGAGAGCAGCAACCCCCGGCAGAGCCTCAAGCTCTGACTGTAGAGGCAACTTCCCTTGTGGCTGAAGATGTGCCTTTAGTCCTTGCCGTCGAGCCTCAGGCTCCGGCATGGGCACAGCAGACCGTCCGTTTCCTCCAAACAGGGGAGTTTCCTATGGAACAAGAAGAAGTAGAGAAAGTAGCCCGTCGGTCCAGCATGTACCATTTTGTGGATGATGCCCTATACAGAAGGAGACCAAATGGCGTGAATTTGAAGTGCATTCCTCGGGAAGACGGACTGAGGCTGTTGGCAGAGTTACATGGAGGCATGTGTGGCTCCCACATAGGTTCGAGAGCCCTTGCCGACAAAGCGTTCCGGCAAGGCTTCTTCTGGCCCACCGCCCTCCATGATGCAACTGCCCTAGTAACCAAGTGTGAAGCGTGCCAATTCCATTCAAATAAGCTTCATCAACCAGCCCAAGCTCTTCAGACAATCCCTCTTTCCTGGCCATTTTTGGTCTGGGAGCTCGACATACTGGGCCCCTTTCCCCGTGCTGTCGGGGGCTTTGAGTACATGTATGTCGCAATCGACAAGTTCACAAAGTGGCCGAAAGTGGAACCAGTGAGAAAGGTGACAACACAGTCAGCCGTCAAGTTCTTCAAGGGACTAGTCTACCATTTTGGTGTACCGAACAGAGTCATCACCGACAACGGCATGCAGTTCACGAGCCACACCTTCATGCAGTACATTCAAGACCTTGACAGCAAGGTCTGTTTTGCTTCTGTTTCTCATCCCAGAAGTAACGGCCAGGCTGAGAGGGCGAATGCAGAAGTGATGCGAGGCCTCAAGACCAGAACTTTTGACAAGCTGCACAAGTGCGGAAGGTGATGGATTGATGAATTGCCAATGGTTCTTTGGTCAATCAGGACAACACCAAATCGAGCCACTGGCTAGACACCCTTTGCCCTGGTATGCGGGGCAGAAGCAATTCTCCCCACGGAACTCATATACGGGTCACCTCGAGTGCTCGCTTATGATGAGCTTGAGTAAGAGCAGTTGCACCAAGATGATGTGACGCTCCTTGAAGAAGATCGTCTTCGAGCTGCTGCGTGAGCCACTCGCTATCAGCAAGCCTTGCGCCGCTACCATAGCCGCAAGGTTCACGCCCGAAGCCTTGAGGTAGGCGACCTTGTTCTTCGGCGGATCCAGTCCGCCAAGAATTCAAACAAGTTGACGCCGAAGTGGGAGGGCCCTTATCGGGTAATACGAGTCACCAGGCCCGGCGCAATCCGCCTGGAGACCGAAGATGGCATTCCGGTGAGCAATTCCTGGAATACCGAACACCTTCGCAAGTTTTACCCCTATATGCCATGTTGGGGAGCCCCAAAGAAACCCCATTTTGTACTAGCTTTGCCGGCAAGGCATGTAACCCTATGCACATAGCCCGACGCAGACCCTGTGCGCAGTCAGGGAATGAAATCCCTTAGTATGTATAGTTTCCTGTTGATTTCCATGTTTATGTATATAAGTATATGCATGCTTGTCCAGGATATTGTACTACTTTTTCATTCCAACAAGTACTAGTGGATATCCAAGGTTCCATGCCCTTGCCCTCTCTTCTTTCCAGCCACGACGAGGACGCGCGATCCCGCTAAGGACCCGGCTCCGGCAAGAAGTTGAGAAGACCGCCCGGCACGGCGATCCCCGGCAACCCAAATAGATAAAGTTTACCTCTTGCCCATTCGTGTTCGTAACCTATGACTTCGGCATTAGAAAACCTCACCACTCTCCTTTAAAAACTCGGATGCTCCCATTTCCGGCCCGAACGCTGCTTCGGTCGGGGTGGTCGTAGTAGCCCTTGCTAAGAGGAGGTGGATGGGGGGCTGGACCCTTTGTTTGTAACCCGGCAGATATGATTCTCCGGCAGGCGCAGAGGGCGCAGACAGGGCAGCTTGCCGGGAGGACTCATTTATCTACATTAAGGAGGCATTTCGCCTCTGTACGAACGTACGCATGCACAGGTTCCCGACAAGGCTAGACTTTTTCATTAACATGCTGATGCAAGAACAGAGGTTACAGGACACAAGCATGGGCTCGAGAGATTACATTATCTAGAAATTAAGATTTGGCAAGTGCCTACAATTTAAAAGAAAGATGGGTGCCCCGTGATCTCCGTTCTTGCCCCTTTCCTCCCAGGTGCGGCAGGTGAAGGAAAAAAGGAAGCGGCGGGGAACGCGCTAATGGAGAGCTTGACGAGGAAGACCCTCGGCAGGGCGCGTGGCCGAGGAAGGAGAGCAGCGCGGTCAGTCGGAGTCGGCGTCCTCTTGCTTGACGCCCTCATCGTCGCTGTCGCTGTCCTCCTCGTCACTCCTGCTCGAGGAGGATGTTTCATCGTCAAAGGAGCTCTCCACGCAACACCTTAGGTGAATCCCAAGTGCCCAAAGACCTTGGCGGAGAGCAGGCTGTTCTCCATCAACTTGAAGTGGAGGACGAGCCCCTCCAACAGGCTATGGGCACGAGCGAAGGTTTTCCATCCACTGCGGAGATACATAACATGGGGCGGGGAAGTCGATGTCGACCCGCATGCTGCCATTCCCGTAGCCCCTCGTATGCAGCCTCAAAGCCTGCGGCAGGTCGAGCTCCATCTCCTGAGCGAACTGAGTGGGAAGACGAAGGCGACCGTGCACCGGCTTGTGGGGCCTGATGAAGAATTCATGGAGCTGGTCTACGACGTGGCCCTCCATTGGGGGAGGATCCACCGGCGGAGGCGAGGCCGGTGCAGCGCTGTCAGGACCCCGATCCTAAGTCACACCGATCTAGCATGTAACACATCATATCACTTTGCCGCCTCACGCACGGTATTCCCACGGGTGCCACCTTACCTGGCCCGGGACCGTTTGCGCCTTTTGGCTCACGTATATGATAGTCGCTAGCATCCATATGACAAAGAACCCGGGCCGACATGACTAGTCGTGGACCCAAAGTGGCACTAAATTACGGGGACAGGCATACATGAAACAACATCAAGCATGTCGGTCAGCAGCGTGTGAATCCGGGCTGTAGCAACTGGGCTAACAGGACTCCGGGAACCCGGGCTGTAGCAGGCTAACAGAACTCTGGATGTCATCACGGATGGAACCCGAATAGGCGATAAACCTGGACTAGAGACTTGTGTGGTTAGTCAGGTCATGGTCTACACCCACGTCGGCTTTCGCTTGAAGTCTGCCGAGCACATGTCATGTGCAGACGCTAAGTGGTGGAAACATGTGCGAAGAAGTACACCCCTGCAGGGTTACAAATGATCTATTCGAATAGCCGTGTCCGCGGTAAAGGACTTCTGGGTTGCCTATAACAGTTCATAGACAAGTGAAAGTGGATACTCTAAAATGTGCAAGATAAGCATGAGTGCTATGGATGGCGTTCTCATAGGGAGGCGGGAGCGGATCCATAGTGGCGTATTGATTGGTGAATATGTGGACTCGTGTGCGCCACCTCAAAATAGTTACTTGCAGTCGTAGTTCAGGATAGCCACCGAGTCAAAGCTGGCTTGCTGCAGTTAAACTCCACCACCCCCTTTGTTGATACTGATGCATATGTAGCTAGTTATGTAAGTCTTGCTGGGTACATTTGTACTCACGTTTGCTTAATTTATGTTTTTGCAGAGAGACTTCAGTCTCGCTAGTAGTTCCGCATGGACTTTGATGTTTAGCTTGTTATCTCAGCTGCGATCTTGTGCCCTCTGCAAGATTTGGTAGATAGTCAGGCTTCTCGGCCGTTTTCATTTGTAGATGTCTGTACTCAGACATGTTAAGCTTCCGCATGTGTTTTGACTTGTATGCTCTGAATGTTGGGTCACAAGACCCATGTTTGTAATATCTCGCTCCTCGGAGCCTAATGAATAAATACTTTGAGTCGTAGAGTTTTGTTGTGATGCCATGTTGTATTTGCACATATCAAGCATATTGTGTGTATGTTATTGAAATGCTTGGTATGTGTGGGATCCGACAACCTAGTCATAGAGTGTTCGATCACAGTGGCTTCCGAAGTGCCACTCAATGACATAATAAACAACCGCGATGCTACGGGCTGGATTGCCAAATGAGCCACTGAGCTACTTCCATTTGACATAACATACAAACCGCGTCGATCCATTAAATCCCAAGTACTAGCTGACTTCGTCGCCGAATGGACAGAGGCCGAACTCCCTAAAGAGTACGGCATGTATTCCAACTGGGTCATGTATTTCGATGGTTCCAAAATGCTGGCAGGGTTAGGAGCGGGTGACGTGTTAACGCCGCCCACTGGAGACGTAGTTCAGTACGTACTCCAAATACTATATATAGACTCCAACAACGCAGCCGAATATGAGGCCCTATTGCATGGACTTTGGATGGCCATCTCCATGGGCATACAACACCTGGAAGTGCGCGGGGACTCAAACCTCGCAATATCTAAAATAAATGGAGACTTTGACGCCAAAGATCCAAAGATGGCAGCTTATCATAATGTCGTTCTCGAAATGTGAGCTCGATTCGAGGGGCTTGAGTTCCATCATGTGGCTCGGGAAAGCAATCAAGCGGCGGACGTCCTTGCTCGCATTGGCGCCAAGTGTCGGTGTCGAAACCGGCGGATCTCGGGTAGGGGGTTGTCGGTGTCAAAACCGGCGGATCTCGGGTAGGGGGTCCCGAACTATGCGTCTAGGCGGATGGTAACAGGAGACAAGGGACACAATGTTTTTACCCAGGTTCGGGCCCTCTCGATGGAGGTAATACCCTACTGCTTGATTAATATTGATGATATGGGTAGTACAAGAGTAGATCTACCACGAGATCAAGGTAGCTAAACCCTAGAAGCTAGCCTATGGTATGATTGTTGTTCGTCCCCACGGACTAAAACCCTCCGGTTTATATAGACACCGGATAGGGTTAGGGTTACACAGAGTCGGTTACAATGGTAGGAGATCTACATATCCGTATCACCAAGCTTGCCTTCCACGCCAAGGAAAGTCCTATCCGGACAAGGGACGAAGTCTTCAATCTTGTATCTTCATAGTCCAGGAGTCCGGCCAACGGTGATAGAACCTTCAGTGGTTCCGAAGTCCGGCAAGCGGTCCCTTCGTAAGAAGGGTAAGACTACGACACCTCCGTCCATCCGGAGGCACCGGATAGCTTGCTGGAGGCGCTTAAAGGCGCCTCCATCGACGAGGAGCACCCCACTGTTATGAGTGTGGTGATCCAGAAAGTTCAGTCCGCCAAGAGCGGGCTGACTGAAGCTTCTATCACCTTCTAATGTGCTTTGAGGTAAGTTTAGAATATGTAAAAATATTATCGCATAGACAGTAGTTCTCGATGCTTAGTTCGATTGTTCGGAAAGAAAAGCCGGACTAAGGATCTAAAAAGATATAATGCAGGAGTCTAACATAAGTATGTCAATATGCGAATGCAGGCTGCGCTACTTGACCGCCAAGACCGATCATGCGGAGGTCAATGCATTGAAGAAGAGCCTCGAGCGGTCCGAGAACGAGCTCGGCCTTGCCAAGAAGCAGCTCGAGGACAGGGAAGGTAAGCAATACCTTATTAAAGAAATACCTTATAGAAAGGATTCGGTTGCAAAAATGACAGGAATAACGTGGGTATTGTAGGGGCCACGAACGAGGTGGCGACCAAGGAAGCGGTGTCCGCGGCCGAAAGCAAAGCGGCCATGAGCGCACTGAGCGAGAGAAGCAGGAGGAGCGGGTGGCGGAGGTGCGGCAAGAGCTCTGTGCTCTCGTGGAAAAACACGAGAGTTTGGAGCGTGACTCAAGACTTCGAGAGTCCGAGCTCGCCTCGGCTCTTGAGAGTGCCAAAGCCGCTAAGGCCGAAGCCCAAAAAGCCCTCCAAGAAATTGAATCATTAAAGAAGATAGCGGCGGCTAAGGCATTTTTATGCAAAGCAAGCATGTGAAAATGAATTACCTATTACTTACCCGAATTCGGAGCTCTCCAGGAGCATTCGCAGATCTGACCCGTATGGTGTCTGATGCTGCCGCGTTCTACCGCGCCAAGGAGGGGAGCTCGACGGAGAAGGTGTTCTGGTCTCGATGTACGAGGCCGAACGTCCCGTGCCCTCGAGCGACCTGGCTGAAGCAGCTGGTCGAGCTCCACAAGGTCGCCGAACAGGCCATGAAGGGCCTCATAGTTCGGCCGTGGCCATTGGAAGCCATGCACAGGAGCTACTTCGGGCTAGTGCAGCCACCGGTGGACGCCTTTGTCCATGGATTGAAGTCATCAAGCGCCCGCTGCATTGAAGGTGCCGTCGGGCCTTGCCCGTGCTAAAAGTGCACCGGGCAAGCTGGATGCGGAGAAGCTTGTGACGGACGGGCCACCGAAGGGCAAGGAGCATCGCAAGCCCGAAATGTACTATGAGGGCGCCCTGAAGGGTGCCCGCCGTATAGCAGATGAGTGCTCCAAAGATCTAATTTTTGAATAGACTCACATTTGTTATCATGTACGCTGAAAACTTGTTCATATGCGCTAAGCAATGCTTGTTAATTTAAAATATTACCTTTTGTGCGGTCGTTTATCAAATTTGAGAGATGGCAAGTCGTTGGCTTCAGCCCCCATGCCACGAGTGCTGGGGTGTTCGGGATAAACTTGAGCGCTCTTGTTCCCATTCTTGGGTCCAGCGAGGGAGGCGCTCAACGAACGAACAAGGCAATCGGACTTATAGTGCTTGAACACTCACTTAGCCATAGAATTCTATAATTTTAAATTTCGTGAAGCCCCTAGTATTCGAAGACCGAAGTTCGGGCGCTATCCACGCCTTTGGCCGGACAATGCCGGTTCCTCGCTCTAAGCGGCATAAGTCTTTAGGGACTCGAAGAAACCTCTCGAACAGCGACCCGGCTCTCGCCTTTATCATGACGGGTCAGTTTTAGCTTTCCACCGAGGTGCTCAACCCAGCTCAACCGGGAACAATCGCAGTGGTTCTCCCAGCGCTACCTTAGCCGATATAACGGAACATAAGGTACCAAAACATGGGAGCCGGCAAACCCAACTATTGACCCAAGACATGATTCGAGCCGATGCATATAATGCTATAAGTTCGGGGTCCCGCACTTGTGAAAGTGTTCGGACTTGTCACACCATGTTTTGGGGTACATAAGCCCTCGGTGTATTGGCCGTACCAAATTATGCAGTTGCGCAATGTCATAAATGAACATATATAATGGGAAAGAATGCAATAATAGGCAAGAGCTATATATTGGTTATTAAAAAGAAACTGCCAATAAAAGCAGAACGATACAAATTGTGCAATAAGCAAGGTACGGGACTTTTGACATGTACCCCTTCCAGTGGCAAGTTTGCGGTGTGGTGTGTAAAACAGGTATACTGCTCGTAATAGAGACCATCTGGACACTCGACGCAGTTTTCTGCTTCCCTGGCTGTTGCATCGTGTATTCGGCGCGAATGCCGGACAGGGCTTCTGGAAAACAGAGTCCTGAAAGTAAAAGGAAGAAAAAGAAAAAAAGGAATGACACAAACGGGAGCCCCTAGTGCGGTCTAGCCGCATGCTAGGCGTGCCGTGGTCGTGGCCCGTCCCCTATGCCCATGGTGCTTCAGAGCGCAATTACATGCGCGTAGTACTGGCTTCGCGAGTTCGCGAGGGCTGGGGTTGGGGCTGCATTACTACGCTTGTTCGAACGCGTGCAGCGGTCTTGCTGTAGGTTACTCCGGCGCGCTTGACAAAGGTGTCCGATTGTTTATTGGCGGTGGAGAATTGCCTTAAGAGGCTGTTTCACTTCGCCGCAAGGGCGGCCGTATGCTCCTCCGCTTTGGAGGAGCGTTCGTGTTTCCATTGACCGTGATTACGCCTCGAGGGCTGGCATCTTGAGCTTGAGGTGCAGCGTAGTGCGGCACCGCATTGAATTTTGCGAACGCGGTTCGTCCGGAGAAGTGCATGATAGCCGCCGCGGAACGGGACTATGTCGAAGATTAACTCCTCACTCCGGAAGTTATCCGGGATCCAAGACCACTTCAAGTGTAATGAGCTCGTGCAGTTGGCCTCTACACTGGAATGACGCCTTTAAAGGTCGTCTTTGTGGGTTTGATCCTTGACGGGTCTATGCCCATTTTGCGATTGTATCCTCGATAAAGCAGGTTCAGTTGCTTCGCCGTCCATCAGGACTCTAGTGAGGTGAAATCCGTCGATGATTGGGTCAAGAACCAATGCGGTGAATCCGCCGTGACGGATGCTAGTGGGGTGGTCCCTTCGATCGAAGGTGATCGGGCAGGAAGACCATGGGTTGAACTTCGGGGCGACTGGCTCCATCGCGTATACGTTCTTCCGCTCCCTTTTGTGTATGTGGGTTGCGTATATCATGTTCACCGTCCGCACTTGTGTGGGAAAGCCCTTCTGTCCTCTATTGTTCGGCGACTGGGGCTCTTCCTCGTCATCGCTATGCAGCCCCTTGTCGTTGTTTTCGACGCTTAGCTTGCCTGCTTGCTTGAACACCCAACAATCCATGTTGGTATGGTTGGCTGGTTTTTCGGGGGTGCCATGTATCCGCACAAGCGATCAGTATTCGGTCCAAGTTGGACGGGCCCCGGTATTTCTTTTGAATGGCTTCTTCCGTTGACCGGGTTTAGAGCCTCTGAATCCGGCATTTATCGTCGTATCTTCAGCATTATCACCGCACGCGGCGTTTATGCTTGTTGCGACGCGACCTGCCATTGTTGTCCTTGGTATCCGAACTACCGTGGTGTTTGGCCAAGTTGTTGCTTCGAGCTAGCTGTTGTCCTCTCAGCATAAAAGCGGGTCATGAGTGTGGTGAGGGCTGCCATGGATTTCGGCTTTTCTGTCCTAGGTGCCGGGCTAGCCACTCGCTATGCGGATGTTGTGTTTGAAGGCTGCTAAGCGCCTCGCATCCGGACGGTCGACGATCTGATTTTTCTTTGTTAGGAACCGCGTCCGTAATTGTCCGCCGATTCTTCCGGCTGCTGAATTATATGGCTAAGGTCATTGGCGCCCGGTGGTCGCACATATGTGCCCCGGAAGTTATCAAGGAATGCGGCTTCCGTGTCCTCCCAACAACCGATTGACTCTGCCGGCAAGCTGTTGAGCCAATGCCGAGCTGGTCCTTTAAGCTTGAGTGGGAGGTATTTGATGGCATGTAGATCATCACGCGGGCCATGTGGATACGGAGGAGATAGTCCTCGATCCGGACCGCAGGATCTGTGGTACCATCGTATGATTCGATGTTTACGAAGTTTGAAGCCCTCGTGGATTTGATGATCCATTACTTCATCTCACGAAGCATAGTGGGTGTCTGGCGCCTACGTATTGGGCTATATCACGACGTAGCTCATATGAGCTTTGTCTACTGTGTTCGGCCCGGCCGGGTTTGCTATATCCGACGTGACGGTAATCATCCCGAGTCGTTGGGCGCCCACGCGATCTGTAGATCAATCTTGTATGCTTTGCCTTATCCTCCAATATATCTCGCAAGTCCGGCGCGTTTTCCCGTGCCTTGGTACTTTTTGAGTGGCGTCGGGGCGTGGCTTGAGCGGAGGGCCGAAAGGCTTCTCTGTCGCGGCCACGGGGTGGCCGGTCTGCCATGGCGTGCACTGGTGACGTGGGTGCTTCCTCCTCTGATCGAGGCAACGGCCTGCGTTTGGGGTAGCTTTTGGAGGGGCGTTCGAGTTCATACTCTTGGCTGCAAGGACTTGATCCATCCGCCGCCTAGCAGGTCTTGGTCAGCTCTAAGCTGTTGCTGCTTTTTCTTGAGGCTGCTTGCCGTGGCCATGAGCCTGCGTTTAAAACGCTCTTGTTCGATGGGGTCCTCTGGCACGACGAATTCGTCGTCGTCGAGGCTTGCCTCGTCTTCGGAGGGGGGTGCATAATTATCGTCTTCTACCTCTCTTTCTGCCGCACTGTCGTGCGGACTTGCTTCTCCCTCCTCCTGCCATGAGTCCTGCTGGAGGGGGTCATCTTTGGCACTGTCCGGGGTATTATTGTCTCCCGTGCCGGAATCGCCATTTTTACTGTGGCGGGATTTAGAGCGGTGCCGCTGACGTCGGCGCTTGGGTTGTTTCTTGGAGGGGTCATCCTTCGCCGTTCCATCGCCATCCCCATCTTTTGGGATGTCCACCATGTATATGTCATATGACGAGGTGGCCTTCCAGTGCCCCGTGGGCGCTGGCTCTTGATCGTCTCCGGCACTATCGTCCATACCGTCGATGTCTTCGGAGTCGAAGTCGAGCATGTCGGTTAAATCATCGACAGTGGCTACAAAGTGGGTGGTGGGTGGGTGTTGAATTTCTTCGTCGTCCGAATCCCAGCCTTCCTGACTGTAGTTCGGCCAGGGCTCCCCTGACAAAGAGAGAGACTTTAATGAGTTCAGGATATCGCCAAAGGTCGAGTGCTGAAAGATGTCCGCGGTACCTGGGAGTCACGAGCTTTGCAAAGGACAGGGATGGTGTTCGGCTCAATCGCCCTAGAGATTTCAGCCCCCGAGGCGGTGTCCAACCAACCATCCTCTATCAATAAACCGGCTCCGGATTAAGGGTCGGAGCGGGCAGTGCGACCTCCGGCACTGCTCGCGGCAGAGCTAGATCGTACCCATCGAGACAAAGGCGGCACGCTCGGCTGTGGCTCGAATCCATCGAAGATCAAGTCTCCACGGACATCGGCCGTATAGTTCATGTTTCAAATCTGACACGATGGCGGGGCGTAGCTTCGATCTGCTCCGGATGGCCTAGCGAATTGGCCCGATGCAAAGCCGCCCGAATACGAAGATCTGTCCGGGGAGAAAAGTCTCACCTGGACTGCGTCGTTCTTGATGATTGAAGGAGCCATCGGGCCTATAGGTGACGACACAGAGGAACTCTCAATGAAAGCACCAATGTCGGTGTCAAAACCGCAGATCTCGGGTAGGGGGTCTCGAATCAGGCGTCTAGGCGGATGGTAACAGGAGACAAGGGACACGATGTTTTTACCTGTGTTCGGGCCCTCTCAATGGAGGTAATACCCTACTCCTGCTTGATTAATATTGATGATATGGGTAGTACAAGAGTAGATCTACCATGAGATCAAGGAGGCTAAACCCTAGAAGCTAGCCTATGGTATGATTGTTGTTCATCCTACGGACTAAAACCCTCCGATTTATATAGACACCGGATAGGGTTAGGGTTACACAGAGTCGGTTACAATGGTAGGAGATCTACATATCCGTATCGCCAAGCTTGCCTTCCACGCCAAGGAAAGTCCTATCTGGACAAGGGATGAAGTCTTCAATCTTGTATCTTCATAGTCCAGGAGTCCGGCCAACGGTGATAGTTCGGCTATCCGGACACCCCCTAATCCAGGACTCCCTCAGGGGTCCCGAACTGTGCGTCTAAGGCGGATGGTAACAGGAGGCGGGGGACACAATGTTTACCCAGGTTCGGGCCCTCTCGATGGAGGTAATACCCTACTTCCTGCTTGATTGATCTTGATGATATGAGTATTACAAGAGTTGATCTACCACGAGATCAGTGAGGCTAAACCCTAGAAGATAGCCTATGATTATGATTGTTGTTCTACGGACTAAACCCTCCGGTTTATATAGACCGGAGGGGGATATGGTTACACAGAGTCGGTTACAAGGGAGGTGATCTACATATCCGAATTGTCAAGCTTGCCTTCCACTCAAAGGAGAGTCCCATCCGTACACGGGACGAAGTCTTCAATCTTATATCTTCATAGTCCAACAGTCCGCCAAAGTATATAGTCCGGCAGTCCGAGGACCCCCTTATCCAGGACTCCCTCAGTAGCCCCTGAACCCGGCTTCAATGACGATGAGTCCGGTGCGCAGATCTTCTTTGGCATTGCAAGGTGGGTTCCTCGTCCGAGTACTCCATAGAAGATTTTGAACACAAGGATCGTGTCCGGCTCCGCAAAACAAATTCCACATTCCACCGTAGAGAGTACAATATCCCATAAATCTAATCTGCTGACACATTTCATAGCGTGACATCACGCCATGGCGCGGTCATTATTCGAACCATTTTTCTCAACCAGCTACTGCACATATTGCGAGGCGGTTTTCTTGGCACGTCATGTCGAAGCAGAGATCGTGTCCCCTTATCACGGGATTCTCATCAATACGGGTGTGGGTAACCCAACCATGCCATTAATCACGACGCTTGGGGAATAAGCGAGTTTACCAGGCAAGTGGGGAGGCGCAGAATCCCTGCTGCCTTTATAAGGGGATAAGGACTCCCTTTCGCACCCACGCTTTCTCCTTCCCGGTCCATTCCCCTTCGCTCGAGCTCCAGTGCCCGAGCGTTCGTCTTCTCCACCCACAAAGGCCTTCCAAAAATGTCCGGATCCGGAGCAGGAGGCAAGTGGATGGCCTCTACCGCCCGGAGAAGGATATCAAAAAGCCTCGGGAGGCCGGGTACCTGGCCAAGCAAATCAGCCACCGTCTCTCAATGGCGGGATAGATCGTCCCTACTCCAGAACCCCACGAGAGGGTTGTATTCCTCCCTCATTTTGTCCGCGGGCTAGGGTTTCCCCTCCACCCGCTCGATTCATGCATCATGTATTATTACGGGATCGATTTTCATGATCTATCCCCCAATTCCTTCCTCAACATCTCGACATTCATCGTCGTGTGCAAGGCTATTCTCCGCATGTCGCCACACTTCGGCTTATGGCTGAAGATCTTTAATGTGAAGCCCAAGGTAGTGAGTGGCGAGCACACCGAGTGCGGGGGTGCTATGGTGAGCAAGATGCCCAACATCACATGGCGAACATGTAATTTTAATGATTCCATCAAAGAGTGGCAACATCAATGGTTTTACATCACTGAGCCGCACGGCACGGAATGGGCCGCTGCTCCCGAGTTCCGATCCGAAGCCCCTCTGCGGCTTACGTCCTGGCCTAAGAAGGGCCTGAACTGGTCTTTGTCCGACGAACTGTCGGTGCTCCAGACGCGCGTTAAGGATATGGAAGACAAGGACATCGAACTTCTCAATGTAGTCCAGGTGATGTTAGTTCGCCGGATCCTGCCTTGTCAACACCGGACTTGCAATCTATGGGAATTCGATCCGGCCAAGCACCAAACCCTGCGAGAGCTCTTTGGCTCCTCGCACAAAGACATCTGGAAGGTACTTTTCAAGTCCGACAAATCATGGCCGGACTCGGCCGAGGACCGCGGGTACCAACTGTCCCGCCCTGCAAACTCGGTAAGTTATTATACGTTTTATCCGCATAACCCAAGGGAAATGCTTAATGGGTTTTCTTAAACTCCCCTAGGGCTGGACGAAGAAGGCAGGGAGGATCCACTGTCCGGCCCCGCTGCCCAAAGAACCGGCCGACCCACTTCTGATGAAGATGCTGGTCCCGGTGCCATACAAGGCGTCGAAGAAGAAGGTCGAGAAGGAGGCCAAAAAGACCCGGGGCAGCCTTCGTCGCCGCAGCACTTCGGACACAATATCCGAAGGCTCCAGCGTCCGTTCTGCCTCCGAAGAGGACGAGGAGGTGGAGGAAGACGAATCCCCAGCGGGGGGAGAAAGAAGAGGGCGGCCTCCATACACTTGGAGGCCGAGTCGCCTAAAAGGGGAAAAGTTCCTCTTCTGGAAGAGCCCACTGCCGCCGCCGACAGCAGCCCAGCGTGGGATCCCAGGGCCCAGCCCCTGGTGAACTCGAGAGTATATAAAATCCGAACATGTTTATGCGTCCAAACTCATCATGGCATAATAATTTAACCTGAGTGAGGGAGTCCCGGACTAGGGGGTGTCCGGATAGCCGGACTATCATCACGGCCGGACTCCAAGACTATGAAGACACAAGATTGAAGACTTCGTCCCGTGTCCGGATGGGACTTTCCTTGGCGTGGAAGGCAAGCTTGGTGATACGGATGTGTAGATCTCCTACCATTGTAACCGACTCTGTGTAACCCTAACCTATCCGGTGTCTATATAAACCGGAGGGTTTTAGTCCGTAGGACGAACAACAATCATACCATAGGCTAGCTTCTAGGGTTTAGCCTCCTTGATCTCGTGGTAGATCTACTCTTGTACTACCCATATCATCAATATTAATCAAGCAGTGAGTAGGGTATTACCTCCATCGAGAGGGCCCGAACCTGGTAAAAACATCGTGTCCCTCGTCTCCTGTTACCATCCGCCTAGACGCATTCGGGACCCCTACCCAAGATCCGCCGGTTTTGACACCGACATTGGTGCTTTCATTGAGAGTTCCTACGTGTCGTCACCGATAGGCCCGATGGCTCCTTCGATCATCAACAACGACGCGGTCCGGTGGTGAGACTTTTCTCCCGGACAGATCTTCGTGTTCGGGCGGCTTTACTGCATGGGCCAATTAAGCTGGCCATCTGGAGCAGATCGAAGCTACGCCCCGCCATCGTGTCAGATTTGGAAGTTTGAACTATACGGCTGATATCCGCGGAGACTTGATCTTCGACGGATTCGAGCCGCAGCCAAGCGTGCCGCACTTGTCTCGATGAGCATGATCTAACTCTGCGGCGAACAAAGGCTCGAGGCCGCATCAGTATCCGCTCCGACCCTTAATCCGAGCGGATTCCTCGATCGAGGACGAGTGGTTAGACACCGCCGGGGCTACAATCTCTACGGCGATCGAGCGAACTCCATCCATGTCGCTGCGAAGACCTCAACTCTGTGGTGCCGGACTCCGAACCCTCCGCGCTGCCAATCGAATCTGATTGGGCGCCGGTCATGGAGTTCATCGCCATGACATCTTTTCAAAGACTTCGCCCTTTGGCGACATCCTGAATTCACTAAAGTATATCTCTTTATCCGGAGAGCCCTGGCCGGACTACGGACAGGAAGGTTGGGATGCGGACAACGAAGAAATTCAACGACCACCCACCACCCACTTGGTAGCTAGACTATGACTCCGAAGACAACGACGGTATGGACGACGATGCCGGAGACGACCAAGACCCATCACCTACAGTGCACTGGAAGGCCACCTCGTCATATGACATATACATGGTGGATATCCCAAAAGACGGGAACGGCGATGGAACAACGGAGGATGACCCCTCCAAGAAACAGCCGAAGCACCGACGTCAGTGGCACCGCTCTAAATCCCGCCACAATAAAAATGGTGATTCCGGCACAGGAGATAATAACACCCCGGACAGTGCCGAAGAGAACCCCTCCAAAGAGGGACTCAAACAGAGGGAGGAGGGAGAAGCAAGTCCGCCTGACGGTCGGCGTAAAGAGAGGTCGAGGATGATAATTATGCGCCTCCCTCCGAAGATGAGGCAAGCCTCGACGACAGCATTTAATTTGTCGTGCCCGAGGATCCCGCCGAACAGGAGCTGCTTTCAAACGCAGGCTTATAGCCACAGCAAGCAGCCTCAAGAAAAAGCAGCAACAACTTAGAGCTGATCAAGACCTCGCTAGTCGACAGATGGATCAAGTCCTTGCAGCCAAGAGTATGAACTCGAACGCCTCCAAAAGCTACCCCAAACGTAGGCCGTTGCCTCGACTAGAGGAGGAAGCACCCAAGTCACCGGCGCAAGACGACATGGCAGATCGGCCACCTGCGTGGCAGCGCAGAAGCCTCTCGGCCCTCCGCTCAAGCCACACCCCGACGCCGCTCAAAAAGTACCAAGGCACGGGAAAACGCGCCGGACTTGTGAGATATATTAGAGGATAAGGCAAAACATACAAGATCGATCTACGGATCGCGTGGGCGCCCAGCAATGCGGGATGATTACCGTCGCGCCGGATACAGCAAACCAGGCCGGGCCGAACACAGTAGACAAAGCTGATATGAGCTACGTCGTGATATAGCCCAATATAGAGGCGCCGTACACCCACTATGCTTCACTGATGAAGTAATGGATCATCAAATCCCCGAGGGCTTTAAACCCGTAAACATCGAATCATATGATGGTACCACAGATCCTGCGGTCTGGATCGAGGATTATGTCCTCCATATCCACATGGCCCGCGGTGATGATCTACATGCCATCAAATACCTCCCACTCAAGCTTAAAGTACAAGCTCGACATTTGCTCAATAGCTAGCCAGCAGAATCAAAAGGTTGTTGGTATGACACGAAGCCGCATTCCTTGATAACTTCCAGGGCACATATGTGCGACCACCAGACGCCGATGACCTTAGCCACATAATCCAGTAGCCAGAAGAATCGGCTAGACAATTCTGGACTCGGTTCCTAACAAACAAAAATCAAATCGTTGACTGTCCGGATGCAGAGGCCCTTGCATCCTTCAAACATAACATCCGCGACGAGTGGCTTGCCCGGCACCTAGGACAGGAAAAGCCGAAATCTATGGCAGCCCTCACAACCCTCATGACTCGCTTTTGTGCGGGAGAGGACAGCTGGCTAGCTCGAAGCAACAACTTGGCCAAACATCCTGATAGTCCGGATACCAAGGACAGCAATGGCAGGTCGCGTCACAACAAGAACAAGCGCCGCATTAACGGCGATAATACTGAAGATACGGCCGTCAATGCCGGATTCAGAGGCTCTAAATGCGGTCGTGGAAGAAGCCATTCAAAAGAAATACCAGGCCCGGCCCAACTTGGACCGAATACTCGATCGCTTGTGCCAGATACATGGCACCCCCGAAAACCAGCCAATCACACCAACAGGGATTGTTGGGTGTTCAAGCAGGCAGGCAAGTTAAGTGCCGAACTCAGTGACAAGGGGCTGCGTAGCAATGACGATGAAGAGCCCCGGTCGCCGAACAATAGAGGACAGAAGGGTTTTCCTACACAAGTGCGGACGGTGAACATTATATACGCAACCCACATACCCAAAAGGGAGCGGAAGCATGCACTAAGAGACGTATATGCGATGGAGCCAGTCGCCCCGAAGTTCAACCCATGGTCTTCCTGCCCGATCACTTTTGATCGAAGGGACCACCCCACTAGCATCCGTCACGGCGGCTTTGCCGCATTAGTTCTTGTCCCAATTATCGACGGATTTCACCTCACCAGAGTCCTGATGGACGGCGGTAGCAGCCTGAACCTGCTTTATCAGGATACAGTGCGTAAAATGGGCATAGACCCCTCAAGGATTAAACCTAAAAAGACGACCTTTAAAGGCGTCATACCGGCCGGGTGTAGAGGCCAATTGTACAGGCTCGGTCACACTCGAAGTGGTCTTCGGATCTCCGGATAACTTCCGAAGCAAAGAGTTAATCTCCGAGATCGTCCCATTCCGCAGCGGCTATCATGCACTGCTCGGACGAACCGCATTTGCAAAGTTCAATGCGGTGCCGCACTACGCATACCTCAAGCTCAAGATGCCAGGCCCTCGAGGAGTAATCACGATCAACGGAAACACCGAACGCTCTCTCTGAACGGAGGAGCATACGGCGGCCCTCGCGGCGGAGGTGCAAAGCAGCCTCTCACGGCAATTCTCGAGTCCGGCCACTAAGCGTCCGGACACCGCCAAGCGCGCCCGGAGTAACCTGCAACAAGACCACCCGCACGATTCAAGCACGAGTAGTAATCCGCCCCAACCCCAGCCCTCACGAAAATGCGAAGATAGTATTACGCGTACATAATTACGCTCTGGAGATACCATGGGCATATGGGGACGGGCAAGACAACTGCAAGCCAAGAATGCGGCTCGACCGAACCAGGGGATACCGTTTGTGTCATTTCTTTTCTTTTTCCTTTTTCTTCCTTTTTTACTTTCAGGACTCCGCCTTTGAGAAGCCCGTCCGCACTTGAATCGCCGAACTCACGATGCAACAGCCAGGAAGCGGAAGGCCACATCGAGTGTTCGGTGGTCTCTATTACGAGCATTATACCTGCTTTTACATATCATCCAACAGCTTACCCTCGGAGGGGGACATGTTAGATAGTCCCATCCCTTGCTTATCGCACTATTTGTATCGCTCGCTTCCATTGCAGTACCTTTTGAATAAACAATACATAGATCTTGCTTATTATTGCTCTACTTCCTTTATATATACATATGTTCATTTCACGACATGTTGCAACCGTACACTTTGGTACGGCCTGTACACCGTGGGGCTTAAGTATCCCAAAATTATGGTGTGATAAGTCCTAACACTTTCACAAGTGCGGCACCCGAACTTATAGCATTATATGAATTGGCTCCGAATCATGTCTTGGGTCAATAGTTGGGTTTGCCCGGCTCCCGTGTTTTGGTACCTTACGTTCCGCTATATCGTCTAAGGTAGCACCGGGAGAACGACTGCGATTGTGCCCCAGTTATGCTGGGTCGAGCACCTCAGTGGAGAAACCTAAAACTGACCGTCATGATAAGGCGAGAGCCGGTCGCTGTTCGAGAGGTTTTTTCGAGTCCCTAAAGACTTATGCCACTTAGAGCGAGGAACCGGAATTGTTCGGCCAAGGCGTGGATAGCGCCACGAACTCGGTATTCCGAATACTAGGGGCTTCGCCGAAATTTAAAATTATAGAATTCTATGGCTAAGTGAGAGTGTTCAAGCATTATAAGTCCGGTTGCCTTGTTCGTTGTGTTGAGCGCCTCCCTAGATGGACCCAAGAATGGGAACAAGAGTGCTCAAGTTTATCCCGAACACCCCAAAGACTCGTGGCATGGGGGCTTGAAGCCAACGACTTGCCATCTCTCAAATTTGATAAAGGGCCGCATGTAAGGTAATATTTTAAAATTAATAAGCGTTGCTTAGCGCATATGAACAAGTTTTCAGCCAGACAGTGATAACAAATGCGAGTTTATTCAAAAATTACATCTTTGGAGCACTCATCCGCTATTCGGCGGGCACCCTTCAGGAGGCCCTCATAGTATATTTCGGGCGTGCGAAGCCTCTCCGCATCCAGCTTGCCCCAGTGCACTTTAGCACGGGCAAGGGCCCGACGGACACCTTCAATGCAGAAAGAGCGCTTGATGACTTCAAGCCGCGAACAGGCATCCACCAGCCGTTGCACCAAGCCGAAGTAGCTCCCGGGCATGGCCTCCAATGGCCACACCGCTTATAAGGCCCTTCATGGCCTGTTCGGCGACCTTATGGAGCTCGACCAGCTGCTTCACTGGTCGCCAGGGCACCGGATGGTCGGCCTCAAAGATACCGAGACCGTAACACCTTTTCCGTCGAGCTCCTCCTTGGCGCGGTAGAATGCGGTAGCATCGCACACACCACGGGCAAATCTGCGAATGCTCCTGGAGAGCTCCGAATCTGGGTAAGTAATAGGTAATTCACTTTCACATGCTTGCTTTGCATAAAGAATGCCTTACCCGCCGCTATCTTCTTTAGTGCTTCAATTTCTTGGAGGACTTTTCGGGCCTCGGCCTTAGCAACTTTGGCACTCTCAAGAGCCGAGGCAAGCTCGGACTCTCGGGTCTTCGAGTCACGCTCCAAACCCTCGTGTTTTTTCACAAGAATCTGGAGCTCTTGCCGCACCTCCGCCATCTGCGCCTCCCCTTTCTCTCGCTCGGTGCGTTCTGCAGCCGCTTTGTTTTCGGCCACGGACACCGCTTCCTCGTGGTCGCCACCTGCTCGTGGGCCCCCGCAGCACTCCATGTTATTCCTGTTATTTTTGCAACCAAAACCTTTTCTATAAGGTATTTCTTTAATAAGGTATTACTTACCTTCCTTGTCCTCGAGCTCCTTCTTGGCTTGTCCGAGCTCGTTCTCGGACCGCCGAGGTTCCGCTTCAATGCATTGACCTCCAGATCGCCATGGCAGAGGTCAAGAAGAGCCTGCATTCCCATATTGACATACTTATGTTAGACTCCTCAGATATCTTTTTAGATCCTTAGTCCGGATTTTCTTTCCGAACAAT
Source organism: Aegilops bicornis (assembly GCA_021605145.1). Lineage (NCBI taxonomy): Eukaryota > Viridiplantae > Streptophyta > Magnoliopsida > Poales > Poaceae > Aegilops > Aegilops bicornis. Next base: position 277,230,041 of record CM038672.1, read on the forward strand.
CGAACTAAGCATCCGGCTACTGTCTATGCGGTTATATTTTTACATATTCTAAAACTTACCTCAAAGCCCGTTAGAAGGCTGGTACAGGCTTCGGTCACCGCTTGGCGGATCGAATCTGTTCAGATCACCGCACTCATAACAAAGGCGGTGCTCCTCCTCGATGGAAGCGCCGTTAAGCGCCTCCAGTAAGTTATCCGGTGCCTCCGGTTGGACGGAGGACACCGGCGTCTTACCCTTCTTCCGAAGGGTCCGCTTGCCGGACTCCGGAACCACTGAAGGTTCCGGCATGGAGACCGGACAAGGGTCGGGCCTAGAGCCCCTGGGGGTCTTGCCCCCCGCGCGCCTGGAGTCCGGGAGGTCGCCTTGTGGCACCTCCTGCGCTACCTCCTCTTGACCAAGCCCCTCTTGGGGCCCCGCCGCGGCGTCGTCCGCAGCGTGAGGCGAGGAGGCGGTTGAATGCGAAGTACTCTCCATTTCCGACGAGCCCAGGGACCCGCTCGATGAATCGGCAAACTCGCCCTTAGGCGGGCGGGCATTAGAGAACACTCTGCAATAATAAAAAGCCATGGGTATCCGGACACTTACGATCTCGCCAGGGGCTTGGCCCTTGTAGGCCAATCCTCCTCGTCGTCGTCGACGTTGGTGGAGAAGTCCGGAGGAAGGGTTCTTCCTTCTTGGACCCTCCGGCCTCCCTGGTTGGGGCGACCTTCCTTTTTCTCCTCTTCGCTGGGGAGGAGCTTCTTCTTCCTCCTCGCCTTCGTGGAGAAGATTCTGCTCAGAATCTGACAAAGACTGGCGCCGGGAGCTCCTTCGAGTTCCCGTGGCCTCCTTCTTGGCCTTCTTCTCCGGCACCACGACGGCGCCGGAGCCAACTCCTGGCTAATCAAAGCGCCCTCCGGTATTCCGGCAAAGGAGCCGGACAGTTAATGTGTCCGAACGTCTTCAACCAGTCATGTCAAAGATTAGGGAATTTTAGATCCCACGTAGAGTCAATCTATGAAAAAAGAGTCCCGTAAAGGGTAAAATAACTTACCTCGTCGGCTGGACGCCGCGAGCTATATCCGCAATCCTTGTTAGCGGATGTTGGGGCTTCAGCGCCCTTGAACAGCACCTTCCAGGCATCTTCGTACGTAGTGTCGAAGAGCCGGCTCAAGGTTCAGTGTTGTGCCGGATCGAACTCCCACAAGTTAAAGGCCCGTTGTTGGCATGGGAGAATCCGGCGGATGAGCATCACCTGGATTACGTCAACAAGCCTGAGATTCTTATCCACCAGGTTTCGGACGCATGTTTGGAGTCCGGATAGCTCTTCCGAATCCCCCCACGTCAGGCCCGTCTCCTTCCATGACGAGAGCCATGTGGGGAAGCCAGATCTGAATTCGGGGGCCGCCACCCATTCGGGGTCGCGTGGCTCGGTGATGTAGAACCACCCCGATTGCCACCCCTTTATGGTCTCCACAAAGGTGCCCTCGAGCCATAGGACCTTGGCCATCTTGCCAACCATGGCGCCTCTGCACTCCGCTTGACGGCCGCCCACTATCTTCGGCCGGACGTTGAAGATCTTCAGCCATAAGCGAAGTGGGGCTGGATGCAGAGGAAAGCCTCGCACACGATGATAAACGCCGAGATGTTGAGGATGAAATTCGGGGCCAGGTCGTGGAAGTCCAGGCCGTAGTAGAACATGAGCCCTCGGACAAATGGGTGAAGTGGAAAACCTAGTCCGCGGAGGAAGTGGGGGAGAAACACTACCCTCTCATGGGGCCCGGGGGTTGGAATAAGCTGCCCCTCTTCGGGCAGCCTGTGCGCAATGTCGCCGGACAAGTATCCGGCCTCCCGCAGTCTTTTGATGTGCCCCTCCGTGATGGAGGAGGCCATCCACCTGCCTCCCGCTCCTGACATGGTTGGAGAAGGTTGAGGTGGGATGTGCGGACTTGGGTGCTGGAGCTCGAGTACGCGGAAATGGATAAGCAAAGGAGGAAGAAGGCGTAGGTGAAAAGGTGGATCCTTATCCCCTTATATAGACGGACGAAGCTATGCGTCCCCCACTAGCCTGGTAAAACTCGCTTACTTCCCAAGCGCCATAATCAATGGCGCGGATGGGTTACCCACGTCCGTATTGATGAGAATCCCAGAATAAGGGGGCAAGATCTATGCTTTGATAAGAGTGCCAAGGAAACCGCCTCGCTAAACACGCTGAGGTGGAACAATAAAAAACGATTCATATAAAGGCCTGGCCGTGGTGTGATGTCACGCCGCGGAATGAGTCAGCAGATCTGTGCAAAAGTTATTCTCCCTACGGTGTTATGTGGAACTTGTTTTGCAGAGCCGGACACTATCCTTGTGTTCAAAATCTTCTATGAAGTATTCGGAGGAGGAACCCGCCTCGCAATGCCGAAGATAATCAACGCGCCAGACTCATCGTCGTTGAAGCCTGGTTCAGGGGCTACTGAGGGAGTCCCGGACTAGGGGTGTCCGGATAGCGGACTATCGCCACGGGCGGACTCCAAGACTATGAAGATACAAGATTGAAGACTTCGTCCCGTGTCCGGATGGGACTTTCCTTGGCGTGGAAGGCAAGCTTGGCGATACGGATGTGTAGATCTCCTACCATTGTAACCGACTGTGGTAACCCTAACCTATCCGGGTGTCTATATAAACCAGAGGGTTTTAGTCCGTAGGACTAACAACAATCATACCATAGGCTAGCTTCTAGGGTTTAGCCTCCTTGATCTCGTGGTAGATCTACTCTTGTACTACCCATATCATCAATATTAATCAAGCAGGAGTAGGGTATTACCTCCATCGAGAGGGCCCGAACCTGGGTAAAAACATCGTGTCCCTCGTCTCCTGTTACCATCCGCCTAGACGCACAGTTCGGTACCCGTACCCGAGATCCGCCGGTTTTGATACCGACACTGAGCCATATTTTTTGTAGTCTGGCGAGGTCCCGCACCGAACAATCCTCATCAGAGGATTTGCTGAGCTCGGATGCTATGGAGAGCGGGACGCCCCCGAAGGCCCCTTCCCCCAAATATGTGAATAACACCGAGGCTTCGTTCCAGAAGGACCCCGGCCAAGGAAGGGGGAAGAGATCATGAAAGCGGCGCCTGGAGGTCAAACTTCAGGGGCCGGAGACATGGGGGAAAAGATTCCCATGGGAGTCGACGGCGGGAGCCATCTTGAATTCGGCTCCCAGCCGGACGCAGTTCCGGAGACCAATACGGCTCCAGAATCAAGCAGGCGGCCTCCCTCGGCTGGAAGGGGCGTGCCTGTTCCATCGGCAATCTCTGTCCAACCAGAGGTGTCGGATGCTTTGTTGGCGGCGCTGAAGAGCGCCTCCATCGTCGATGAACACCGTGCCCTTCTGGGTGTGGTGATTAAGAAGATTGAGTCTGCTGAGAGTGGACTGAATGAAGCCTGTATCAGCCTTATAAGAGGCTTTGAGGTATGTTTTATGAGGTTTCGAAGAGTGTCATAGTGTGGATAGTAGCCCATGATACACTGTTCGGTGAAAGAAAGAACCGGACAGAGGATCAAATTTATGTTCAACGAAAGACTCATTTGATATGATCTATCTCTCATTTATAAGCAGGCGTCTGCAGCGGCTGCTGCCTCTCATACTACGGAGGTCTTCGGACTGAATCAGAGTCTGGAGCGGCCAAAGAAGAACTTGGCCAGTTGAAAAGGCAGTTGGAAGATAAACAAGGTATGCACAAGCCTTGTTCGCGTTCAGTGCAAACGAATTTCCAGTATGATATAATATGTTCCATGATTTTCTCTAGGGACGATAACCGAAGTCGTGGCTCTTCAGAAGGCTGTGGACGAGGCCAAGAAAAAGGCAGCCGCAGAGCAGGCTCTTCGTGAGAAACATGAGGCCAGGGTTATTAAAGCTGAGCAGGAGCTTCAAGAGGCTGTTAAGAAATGCGAGACCTTGGAGCAAAGTTTAACGGAGAGAGAATCCGAACTCACCAGGGCTCATCAGGCCGCGTGTGATGCCCTGAGGGAAACCCAAGGCGCCCTGCAGGAGATCCAAGAGGCGAGGAAGATCGCAGCGGGTAAGGCTCTTTTCCATGTAAATCAAGTATTTGAGGAGAAAATCATGTTTCTAATTTTGAGTTCGGATTTCTCCAGGGGTATTTGCGGAACTGCCCCGTAGTATATCGGATGCCACCCAATTCTACCAAGCCGAAGAAAGGAACATCATGGATAAGCTCTTACGGTCGCAGATTCGCACCGAATTATCCGTTGCCTTTTGCCGACCAACTGAAACAGCTGATCGAACTGCATAGGGCGGCCGAACTAGTCATGAAGGATTTGATTATTCGGCTATGGCCCACCGAGCCGATTCCAAGTAGCTAATTCGGGCTCGTGAAGCGGCTTGTGAGTGCCTGCCCTTGACTTGACGTCATCAAGCGGTCGGTCTGTATGGAGGGTGCGCGAATGGCCTTCGCCCGCGCAAAGGTGCACTGGGGGAAGATGGATGCCTAAAAGCTGATGACCGAGGGACCGCCAGAGGGGAAGGAGCACCGCAAGCCCGAATTATATTATGGAAGTGTCCTGAAAGGATCCCGCCTTGCGGTGGAGCAATGCACCAAGGACATTATATTTCCATGAATACAATCATGTTGTCCTTTGTAGTGTTTGAACAAGGTCATTACTATTATTTATTGCCTGTTATATAAAAGTTTATCCTCCTGCATGGCCGTTTTATATATTAATCCTGAGAGTTGGCCACTCGTCGGCTTCTGCCCCCACGTAGGAAGTACGGGGGTGTTCGGGATAAACCTGATCACTCTTTATCCCAATTTTTGGTCCTTCGAAGGAGGTGTTCAGCACAACGAACTAGGCAATTGGACTATAGGGCTTTATCACTCTCACTTAGCCATCGGAGCTTTAGAAAAGGAAGGTAGGCGTAGCCCCTGGTGTTCGGAAGACTGCAAGAGGGGCTCTATAAGCACCTGATCGGAAGAAAAGCCGATCCATCGCAAGCTGCATTGGTTATGGCATTATGCGGCAGGAATCCTTAAAGATTTTACAACCTCTCTCGAACAGCTGACCAGCTCTCGCCGTATCAAACAGTCATTTTTCGGCTTTCTCTACTGAGGTGCTCGTCCGGAAGAACCGGGACACAATCGCAATAGTTCTCCCTGTGCCGCCTTAGCCGATATAGCGGAACGTAAGGAAGCAAAACATGGGAGCCGGGCAAACCCAACATTTGACCCAAGACATGATTCGGAGCCGATGCATATAATGCTATAAGTTCGGGGTGTCGAACTTCCATGAAGGTCTTTGGACTTTATTGTCGTATTATGGGTAAAACGAAGCCCCTGGCATATTTGAGGCATATCGCGGTGTACGGGTGCCACTTGACAAAAGAATTTCAATAAGAAATAACAGCAAATAAGCGTCATATAAATCCACATGTTGTATTTGAATAGTGCGTCGATGCGTATGAGTACAGGTAATGTGATAAAAAAAGAAATATGACTATGGAACCTACTGAGACAAGGGGGGAAGAAGCTGTGTGTGAATCTGGAGTATAGTCGAATGGTCATCGCGGGGAATATCTAAGGATTCCCTTGCGCGTTCGAGCTGCTTCCATATCGCCATTCCTGGTCTGCGCAAAGTTGAACCTGCAAGGAAAATGTAAGGAATGCTTGTGTGCCGCAGAGCAGTTGAGCCGCGGTATGTGGCCTTTCCTGGCCTTCGCCGGGGTGTTTAATTGAGCTCTGGACGAGCCGGGCTATTCTGCCGCGAAGTAGTTCGGAGTCCTTTGGCGGTGTCCGGGAGCCTGGCTGTCGGCTCGAGGTTCGATTGAAAGGTGCCACTCGTTGTTTCTGCTGTTAAAGCAGCGATATAGTCTTTGGTACCGAGGGAAAGTTCGGCATTGCCATTAACCGTGATGATGCCGCACGGACCGGGCATCTTGAGCTTAGGATAGGCATAATGTGGCACCGTGTTGAATCGAGTGAACGCGGTTCGCCCGAGCAGTGCCTGATAATCACTGCGAAAGGGGACGATGTCGAAGATTAACTCTTTGGCACGGTAATTGTCTATTGATCCAAAGACTACCTCAAGGGCGATGGAGCCTGTACAGCTGGCCTCCACACCTTGTATAATACCTCTGAAGGTGGTTTTAGTGGGCTTGATCACCGAATGATCGATGCCCATCTTGCGCACTGTGTCCTGGTAAAGCAGGTTTAGACTGTTGCCTCCGTCCATAAGGACTCGTGTGAGGTGGAACCCGTCAATTATTGGGTCGAGGACTAGTGCGGCTGGATTGCCCTGATTGGTGTTGACCGGACGGTCCGTGCGGTTGAAGGTGATCGTCCCTAGTTTATATTGTGGGGCGACTGGTTCCGTTAAGTCGACATCCCTATGGGGGCGCATCCGGTCCGGGTTGGGAGTGGTGCCGTTTACCATGTTCACCTTTTGGATTTGTGGGGGAAATTTCTTTTGCCCTCATGTACTCGATGATCTGGGCTCTTCGTCGCCATCATCGCTTTTAGACCCCTTATCTTTGTTTTTGGTGCCTGACCAGCCGGCTTGTTTGAAGAGCCAGCATTCTCTGTTGGTATGATTGGTTGGTGTTCCCGGGGTGCCATGAATTTGGCATGGGCGGTCGAGTATGCGGTCCAGACTGGACGGACCCAAATTGTCATTTTTGAGTGGCCCATTCCGCTGACTAGACTTAGAGCCACTAAATCCAGCATTGATTTACGTATCTTCGGCATTTTCACCATTTTTGCGGCGCTTGTGTTTGTTGCGTCGGGGTTTGCCGTTGCTATCCCTCGCCTCTGATGTGCCAGGGTTGCTTGATGTGTTGTTGCTACGGGCCAACCAGCTATCTTCGCCCGCACAAAAGCGGGTCATGAGTGTCATGAGGGCTGCCATGGATTTTGGCTTCTCTTGGCCAAGATGTCGGGCAAGCCACTCGTCACGGATGTTATGTTTAAAGGCCGCTAGGGCTTTGGCATCCGGACAGTCGACAATTTGGTTCTTTTTAGTTAGGAACCGAGTCTAGAATTTCCTGGCTGACTCTCCGGGCTGTTGTGTTATGTGACTTAAATCGTCAGCATCCGGTGGCCGCACATAAGTGCCACGGAAGTTGTCCAGAATGCGTCGCCGAGTTCTCCCAACTTCTGATGGAGTTTGCCGGCAAGCTATTCAGCCAATGCCGAGCCGGCCCTTTGAGTTTTAGCGGGAGATACTTGATGGCGTGTAGATCATCCCCGCGGGCCATGTGAATGTGGAGGAAGAAATCCTCTATCCATACCGCGGGGTCTGTAGTGCCATCATATGATTCAATGTTCACGGGTTTAAACCCTTCTGGGAATTTATGATCCATTACTTCATCAGTGAAGCATAGGGGGTGTGCGGCGCCTCTGTGCCGAGCTATATCACGACGCAGTTCGTACGAGTCTTGTCTGCTGTGTTCAGCCCGACCGGATTTGCTTTTAGTATATCCGGCATGACGGTTGTCGTCACACATTGGGGCGCGCCCCCGTGATCCGTAGATCGATCTTTCATGTCCTGCTTTGTTTTCCAATATGTCTCGCAGGTCCTGCATGTTACCTCGGGCCTTGGTATTTTTGTTTAACTGGCGACGGGGTGCGGCTGGACTTCGGCCTGATATGCCGCTTTGTCTCGGCCACGAGGTGCCCTGTAAGCGTAGGCTTTAAAGCTTCCTCCTCTAGTTGGGGTAGCAACCTGCACTTTGTGTAACTTTTGGTTGGGCGCTCGAGTTCGTATTCCTCGGCCGCCAGGACCTCAGTCCATCTATCCGCTAGCAGATCTTGTTCAGCTTGAAGCTGTTGTTGCTTTTTCTTCAGGCTTTTTGCTGTGGCTATAAGCCGACGCTTGAAGCGCTCCTGCTCGACGGGATCCTCAGGCACGATAAATTCTTCGTCGCCGAGGCTCGCCACGTCTTCGGAGAGGGACATGTAAGTGCCATCTTCTGATTCTCCGTCTGTCGCCTGTTTCTTAGGGCTAGCTTGCCCATCCTCCTGCTCGAAGCCTGGCTGGAGGGGATTGTCTTTGTCTTCGGCACTATCCGCAGCGTTATTGTCTCTTGTGCCGGTATCGCTACTTTTGCTATGGCGGGGCTTAGAGCGGCGCCGATGACGCCGGTGCTTAGATTGCTTCTCGAGGGGATTATCCTCCGTTGCCTTATTGCCATCACTTTCTTTCGGGGTGTCCACCATGTATATATCATATGATGAGGTGGCAGTACAGCGCCCTGTGGGCGGTGGTTCATGTTCTTCTCCTGCATCGTCGTCCATACCGTCGATGTCTTCGGAGCCGAAATCCAGCATGTCGAATAAGTCGTCGACAGTGGCTATTAAGTGGGTGGTGGGTGGGGAACGAATTTCTTCGTCATCCGCTTCCCACTCAAGCCGGACACAGTTTGGCCAAGGGCCTCCTGACAAGGAGAGAGACCTTAATGAATTTAGCACATCGCCCAGGGGCGAGTGCTGAAAATATCCGCGGAGGAAAACTCCATGATCGGTGCCCAATCAGTTTTTATAGGCATTGATGCAAGCGGTTCGGAGCCCGTGGCCGGGGACAAATCCAAGAGTCCGGCAACAAATGTCTCATAGGAGGTGAAGTCCGTATTCGGCTCTATCGCCACTAAGTGTGCGGCCTCCGTGGCGGGGTCCATCCACCTGTCCTCGAACGGCGTAATCTGCTCCGGATTGAGGGCCAGAGTAGCCACAGGTGTGATCTCTCGAACACCGTCCGACAGCAGAGCTAAATCATGCTCGTCGTGACTGTGCGGCGCACCTGACAAGGGCCCGAATCCGTAGAAGATCAAGTCTCCGCGGATGTTGGCAGTATAGTTTAAGTTTCCAAACCTGACATGACGGCCAGGGGCGTAGCTCTTGATCTGCTCCAGATGGCCAAGCGAGTTGGCCCGCAGTGCGAAGCCGCCGAATACAAAGATCTGTCCAGGGAGAAAAACCTCACCCTAGATCGAATCGTTGCCGATGATCGAAGGAGCCATCAAGCCTTATGGTGAGGGCACAGTGGAACTCTCAGTGAAAGCACCAATGTCAGTGTCGAAACCGGCGGATCTCGGTAGGGGGTCCCGAACTGTGTGTCTAAGGAGGATGGTAACAGGAGGCGGGGGACACAATGTTTACCCAGGATCGGGCCCTCTCGATGGAGGTAATACCCTACTTCCTGCTTGATTGATCTTGATGATATGAGTATTACAAGAGTTGATCTACCACGAGATCATAGAGGCTAAACCCTAGAAGCTAGCCTATGATTATGATTGTTGTTCTATGGACTAAACCCTCCGGTTTATATAGACACCGGAGGGGGCTAGGGTTACACAGAGTCGGTTACAAGGGAGGAGATCTACATATCCGTATTGTCAAGCTTGCCTTCCATGCAAAGGAGAGTCCCATCCGGACACGGGACGAAGTCTTCAATCTTGTATCTTCATAGTCCAACAGTCCGGCCAAAGTATATAGTCCGGCAGTCCGAGGACCCCCTTATCCAGGACTCGCTTACCAAGCGCGACCCTGTCCCACCTAATATCTTTCTGGAAAGGCTTTTCAAGCCTTCCCTGGTGTGGCAAGGGGAGAGCGGCAATACCAGTCCGGACCCGACCACATCCCCAGATTCTGAACACACTGACATCATCGGGGGCTCTGCCAACGAGATAACACCGTCAGCCCACCTAATCATGGCAGTCATTGCCCCATGGACCAAACCCTTGTTGGCCTACTTTAATAGGCAAGAACTCCCCGAGGACCAGAATGAGTCCCGCCGAATTGTCCGGCGTTCGAAGGCCTACAAGGTTCACCACGGAGAGCCGTACAAGAAAAGCGCTACCGGAGTCCTTCAAGGATGTATCTCCGAGGAAGATTGACGGCAGCTCCTGGTTGAAATTCACGCCGGTCTCGGTGGTCACTAGCTCCTGGTTGAAATTCACGCCGGTCTCGGTGGTCACCACGCCGTAGCTCGGGCCCTCGTTAGCAAGGCCTTCCGCACAGGTTTTTATTGGCCGACGGCCTGAGCAGACGCACAGGACCTTGTCCAATGTTGCGTCGGATGCCAGCTTTTCGCCAATCAGAGCCATATGCCACCCACCGCTCTGCAAACAATCCCCATTACTTGGCCTTTTGCGGTCTGGTGGCTTGATATGGTCAGACCACTTAAAGGAGGCAGCCATAAGAAAAGATATCTGCTGGTCATGGTGGATAAATTCACCAAATGGATAGAGGCCAAACCAGTTAAAACGGCCGAAGCCGGACCAGTGATAGACTTTATATCCAGCGTTGTACACCATTATGGTGTTCCACACAGCATCATCACCGATAACGGCTCCAACTTTACAGCCGACGAGGTGAAAAATTGGTGCGCCAATCTGGGCATTAAGCTCGATTACGCCTCTGTCTATCACCCGCAAACAAACGGTCAAATCGAGCGGGCTAATGGTCTTATTATGAGTGGCATCAAACCCAGACTAGTACGGTCTTTGAAAGAATCAGACAAGCACTGGGTTGAGGAGCTTGACTCCGTACTCTGGGGGCTACGGACCACGCCCAACCGCACTACAGGATACACACCTTATTTCATGGTGTACGGTGCTGGGTTGAGGAGCTTGACTCCGTACTCTGGGGGCTGCGGACCACGCCCAACCGCACTACAGGATACACACCTTATTTCATGGTGTACGGCGCAGAGGTTGTGCTACCTGCGACATTATTCATGACTCACCTCGGTTGCGCATGTACGAAGAGACAGAGGCCGAGCTTGATCGGCAGGATAGCCTAGACGCCCTGTAGGAGGAGCGCGATGTTGCAAAAGCCCTTTCCGCATTTTATCAATAGCAGGCCCGCAGGTACCAAAGCAGAGAAGTGCGGGCCAAGACTTATAATGTTGGCAAACTGGTTCTACGCCGACAAGAGAAGAAAAAGGACAAACTCAAGCCCAAGTGGGAGGGTCCCTTCATCATTAACGAAGTTCTCACCGGAGGAGCGTACCGCCTGCGTGATGCGTCCGACAATCGCCTAGAGCCGAACCCATGGAATGCAGCCAGACTCTGAAGATTCTACGCCTAAGCGCCGAACTCTTTGTTCGTCCCCTCCTCCCCATTGTTTCCATTACTTTTTCCTCTCTTTTTGCATTTTCCTTTTTTTAGCTTTAAAGCTTTTTCTGCGGTTAAACCGTACACCTTCGACATGTACATCCTCTAATATGTATGTCAATCATACCTGGGGGCTTCTTTGACAGAAGCTTATTATTGTTATTTTCTGAGCATCAAGCTCATCACATATGTGCGTTTTTCCCCATATGTACCTTTTCTTCGCCATTATATTTATCGATATGACTTAAGTTTTGGCAAAGCTGGGTTTCCTGGCTCCTGTCCTTATGCCCTACGTTCCTGTTAGTTCGGCTAGGGCATAAAGGGAGCACCTCTGCGATTGTTACTGCCGGGTCATCCGGATGTGTACCTCAGACTGGGTGAAGCCGAAAGCTAGCGTTCTTAAGGGAATATTCGGTCGGTGAACTAAAGATGTTCTTGCACTCACTCCATCGTGAACCCCCAGAAGTCATATATACTACGATTTTTCAATCACAGTTCGTACATGCACATTAACGCATGTACACCCAGGGAAAGGAACCCTTAATGGAACTATTCTCTCTAGAAGATGTTTCTTACAATTTTAATGTAATATAACATAACTAGCCGGATACTTGTCTGTTCAAGCAACTATGACCCCTACGCCTGGTTTCCATGCATACCCCGGTCTACTCGGCCGCTCTGGCATTCAGAAACACTCCGCGCCCTCGGGTCCAGAGGTCGATGTGAAAAGGTCTGCCCTGACAAGCGTTTTACAATTCAGCTAGAGTTACATAGGCCAAGGAAAGTACATAGTCATTTAAGACTCAAAAGCATCCTGTCCTATGCCGTCCAGCAGGCTGTCCAATTTGCAATCTTGTTGGGAATACTTGGCGGCTACTTCTACTTGGTTATACACCAAACTCACGGGAATTTCCATCCCATCTGACCCTAGAGGCCCGACCGGGGCCATATGATTCGGATCAAGCTTGGTATACCGTGTTTTCACCATGGCCCAGGCTTCTCTTGCACCTTCCTGGCAGACTGATATTTTCCATAACCAGAAATGCCGCCGCTCTCCCTTGAATAGTTGTATAAGCTCTCCCATACTTCCTGGAGGGGAGGTGGACGGCCATAAGGCCTTGGCAACACTTCGCATCGCCTGCCGCGCTTTCTCATGCATTTGCGACAGCTCTTATAGTAGATCACGCGAAGATCCGGACATCTCCCCCTCAGGACGGCCAGTCAGCATACCTACAGACATAGTTCTGTCAGTTCCTTTCCTCGCCGAATTACACGGTGGTAAGTTTGAACACATACTAAATATGCTGCCTTGCAGCCTCTTATTTTCCTTCACGGAGTCGGCTAGCTGGGCACGCACATCCTTCAGCTCTTCGCCCAGGTGGGTCTTGGAATCCTGGAGTTGGTTTTTCTCATCAATGACCTGTTTCAAAGACACGTCACTCGCATCATGTAGCCTTTTGGCTTCTTGTTCATTCGCTTGCGCGACTTCCAGTGCCTCCTTGAATTCCTCTGACAATTATGTCATGGTATATGCAATACTGTTAGCATTACTGACATATAATGATATTTTCTCGATGGCGGGGAATATTACCAGGTGACGCCTTCTGGGATTTCTCCAGTTCGGCGGTAACAGCAGTTAGCTGTGTCCGGCACCTTTCTAGCTCTTGAGCTAGTGGGCCATTCTTCTCCGGAAGAACCTGGTCATACAACGATCCTCAAATCAGTTGTACCAACTACTTTAAGTCTCAGGGGCTACTGGCATATGGTTATCATATTCCAGACACAGTAAATTTACCTGCACATATTTTAAATGTTGCCCTGTGGCTCTGCCAAGCCCATTTCGAGCAGCTCGGATGTATGCATCAGCCGAGCTGAAGGCATTGAACGCCTCTTCTGAGATGCGGGGGTTGCCTAAAACGGTCCTCCGGTGCCGATGATTCTTGGCACTCTCCACATCCGAGTTGGTGACGGACATATCTTCTAAATCCTCAACCGAAGGACAATCCAGCGCCACTCCCATATCGGCCCTTGTCTCTTCGGCCGGGACCGGATCCTGGCTGTCGGGAGTATATCCGGCCGGATCCCTGGATACAGTCCGGTGAAATCTTTTCCTGATACAGGACGAACGCAAGTCTCAGTTGGATGCAACTGCTAAAGACATATTTAAAAACCCATACCTCTTTGATGAGGGCCCGACCGTGTCTTCGTTTGCCTTCCTCTTCGAAGGCTTGCCCGGTGTAGGAGCCGCTCTGTTCGGCATCGCTCCTGGGGTAACGCGGCACGTCGAATGCCTCCCCTTTGGAGGACGAGACAGTGAGGTGCGTGAGGCGGAACGAGGAAACCCCTTCAGGAAAAATGTCTCCCGATTTCTTACGTGGGAGGCGGGAAGAAGACCAGTAGTCGGCGATGATGGCCACTTCCGTGCCGTCGTAGCTCGCCTGGTAAAACGTCTCGTCCACGAGCATCACGAATATATCCGGATCCTCCTCGAATCGAGGGTCAAGGTCCCGGTTGTGGTCCTCTGGCTGGGGGGCAGGGCTGTAAAGCCCCTCGGAGACCTTTCACCAGTGCTATAATAAACATGCGGATTACAAATTCATTAAAAGATGACTTGAGGAGGGGAGTAAGTAGAACAGAGCAGAGGGGTCAAGACTTACCCAGCTAGGTGGATTGTACATGGAATATCCATCTCTGCGCTTGATATGAAGGAACTCCTCCTCCTCCCCTTTGTACAGTCCGGCCAATATTTTGGCCAGAGCGGCGGGGGTGTCCGGACCCTTCCTGCCGTAGCGGGAGGCGTCATCTTCCCCATTGTAGGGCCACATGGGAAGCCCTCGATATTGGAGTCGTTGAACCCCCCGCACTATCGAAGTCCCCATTACCTCGGCTATTGATAATCCAGACTGGGCGAGCGTCTTTATCTTGCCCATGAGTTGACGAACTTTCGTGCTATCGTCTTCCTCAAGACTCCGGGGGCGCCAGCTGTGGCGTTTCTTCAAAGGAACTCTTGCGAACTCGGGGAGACCCTTCCGAATTGGGTCTGGAAGCGCGACGTCCTCAACATAGAACCATTTGAATGGCCACTATTCGGATGCCTTCTTTGGTGTGCCGGATAGGTATCCGGTCTCGGCGATGCGCCATATTTTGGCTCCGCCCACTTCAAATATTGATCCCTCGTGGTTGCGCGGGACGAGACAGAATAACTTCCTCCATAATTCAAAATGGGCCTCACAACCCAGGAATAGCTCGCAAAGGGCAACATAGCCCGCGATATGTAGGATGGAGGCCGGAGTAAAGTTGTGCAGTTGGAGGCCATAATACTCGAGAAGCCCACGGAGGAATGGGTGAATTGGAAATCCGACACCTCTTAGAAGATAAGGGACAGAGCACACTCGTTCCCCCCGGATGGATTGGGGAAATCTTCAGCCTGAGCCCCGCCATTGAAGACAGTCAATCCTGCTCGAACAGGGACTAGATCTGCAGGGGGAAGAAATCCCTGTGTTTGCAGCTTCACCAGCTGACCATGGGATACGGAACACCTCTCCCACTCGCCTTTTTCTGGGCTGCAGGGACGGGAGGAAGAGCTGGGTGCGCTCGCCATGTTGGGATGGTCTTTTTTGGCAGTCTCTGAGGATGTTTTCTGCATGGTGCCAAATGGATCTGGGATCCAGTCTCTTTTAATAGATGCTCTTTTTCGTGACTAGGGTGTTATATGCAAAAATACTCTGACCTCTCGCATTTGCTCGACATGTGGAAGCTGAAGCTGTTGACGCACAGAAGCCGAGGGGTACGACATTAAATGGAAGGCAGGATACATCACTTTGAGGTTATCAGAGGAGGAACCTGCCTTGCAATGCCGAAGACAATGTGCGCGCCGAACACCACATCATTGAAGCCTGGTTCGAGACTCTTGAGGAGTCTGGACTAAAGGGGTCCTCGGCGTCCTACTGTTAGCCATGGGTCGGACTGATGGGCCGTTAAGATACGAAGACCGAAGACTCTCACCCGTGTCCGGATAGGACTCTCCTTGGCGTGGAAGGCAAGCTTGGCAATCGAATATGAAGATTTCCTTTCTGTAACCAACCTTATGTAACCCTAGATCCTCCCGGTGTCTATATAAACCAGAGGCTTAGTCCGGATCAAATAATACTCATTACCATAGTCATACATGCTAGACTTTTAGGGTTTAGCCATTACGATCTCATGGTAGCTCAACTCTTGTAATACTCATATTCATCAAGATCAATCAAGTAGGAAGTAGGGTATTACCTCCATAGAGAGGGCCCGAACGTGGGTAAACATTGTGTCCCCCGTCTCCTGTTACCATCGATCCTAGACGCACAGTTCGGGACCCCCTACCCGAGATCCGCCGGTTTTGACACCGACAACCTCCCTCTTCCTCTCATGGCCTGCTCCGCCGCCATGAGCTCTTGGGAAGAAGGGGCATGCTGTCGAGCAGAGACCCTTGTCGCTACCATCGGAGCGCCGGCACGCCCTCTTGCCATAGCGAAGGGAAGGAAGGAGTAAGGATGGAAGGAGATGGATGTTGACAGACTAAAGAGTGCCATCCCCCTCCCCTTCTTATATAGGGGCGGGGCCGGGCTCGGCCGCCCCACTTAACTGATCCGGCCGCGAGGGGTGCAGGGAATCAGGACCGACCCGCTGCTCCAATCAGCGACGACCCGGTTTCCTGCCTCGCCATGAAGGCCCGTGCCCTCTGCGTCCACCACCTACCATCCTTGGGGCAGGGAGGACATGTGGTGAGCGGGCTAGGATCGCGAAGACAATCGAGGCAACTGTTTTCCACCCCGTGATCGTGGGGCGCGGGCGCCTTGAAGGCGGTGACCCGAGTCCACCTAGTAAATGAGATGCGCCCCCGTGTCTTCCTCTTTTTATGGGGAAGGCGCGGGCCGCCTCTTTACCATTTACCACGATGTGACGCAAGTGTGCTGCAACAGCCCCACGCACGACCCCCAAGTCGCATTCAACACGGGTCGCGGGGAAGCGCAACTGGCGAGGGAGTTACTGCGGTAAAACTCTGCCATGCGTGCCCACGCCCAGTAATGGTCCGCACTTATATGTGGCCCAGGCCCGGGGGCTCCTGTCGGTGTACAAAAGTAGGGGTCCTTTTTGTACCCCTTTACTTGTGCGCGGGCAGTCGCAGCCACACGCCCGCGACCATGCTTGGCGGGGTAGAGGAAGCGAAGACACAAGACTACCAGAGCAACACCAAGACAGAGGCACGAGCAGCGAAGGGACAAGGTGGGTTCTCCCCAGCAGGAGCCTTGCCGGGACAGCTTACGTAGTCTCGGCAAGGGCCGTTGCCGAGGAAACTTGCCCGACACCAGCAGAGCCGCCACCCTTGAGCCTAAGAGTTCCGACACCATCGACAACATTGGAACCAAGGCTCGGGAGGCGCCTACATGGAGGCATGCAGATCTTTGTGAAGACCAAGGACATAACTCCGTTCATTCCTTCCTTACAAGGATCCCTCTCAACTCAATCATGGCGGAAGATGTCATTTCTTCTTCGTTCTTTCATTCAAATATTTTAATTCTTCCGGAGGCGTTGTGTTGTCCCTCTCGTCAAGTATCCTTCCATCTTCTTAAGTACATGTTCTACTCTTTCCATGTTTTGCCGAAGTGCTGCCTAATTCTTTCGTTCTTATTCCTTTTCTAACCGGAGTGATTTCAGAGTCTATTTTATTCATTGAGTTTTTTATTCTTATCATAATCGTCGTTCCTCTTTCCTACTCGAGTGTTCTTGACTTTCTTCTCTTTCCCTCTTCAGCTCTTGTTTCACCTCTTCCTCTTTCTCTCCCGTCTTGTTCCTAAGATCTCGGGACGAGATCTCTTGTTAGTAGAGGAGAGTTGTAACGCCCCGAGTCCAACGCGCCAGGTGTCTTCCAGTTATTCGTCGTCGTTGCCATGTCATTTGCTTGTGTGTTGCATCTTTGCCATGTCATCATATGCATTGCATCTGCATGTTTTCAAAACTTGCATCCAGCCTTTTTCCCCGTTGTCCGTTTCGCGATCCGACACTCCCACACGCACCCGTTGATCCTCTCAAACCTCGTTTCGTGAGTGGCATAAAAATTTCTCAGAATGGGATGAAACTTGGCGTGCGGTGTTGTTTTAGAGTAGGTAGACCGCCTGTCAATTTTCGTTCCATTTGGAGTTTGTTTGACGCCCTAACGGTCAACCATGTAACCCCGAAACCCCTCTTCTTTGCAGCCCATCCCCCCTTCACCACAGCCCACTAGCCCATCTAAACCCCCTCCATGCTCTCCGTCGTTGGATCGTGATAATGTCGGCAAAAACCGCTCCTCATTTGGACTCTCCTAGCTCCCTCTACCAATAAATATGTGCCTCCCCCGAAATTCGCGGTCCAAACCCTAGCCCTCTTCCTCCTCGCGCCGACGGACACGTCCAACCCCGCGCCGGACATGTCCGCAACACCCCCGCAGCCAACCACGTCCGCCACGTGTCAGCGCCGCCACCTCTACACCGTGCCCGCGCCCGGCCCGCTTGGCGCACGGTTGGCCCCGGCCCGCATCGTCGTAACCGCACCCAGCGCCTCATGCATCCTCGCCGCTACGCTCACGTCGCCACCGCTTCGCCAGCGCCGCCGCTCGGCCGCCGCCTGCCCTCCGCGTCGCCGCCCGACCACCGCGCGCCTCGCCGCCCGTGCCCGCCGCCCGAGGTCCGCGGGAGCCGCGCCCGCCGTCGCCATCTTCGGATTCGGCGAGCCCACACCGGATTCGGCTTCCCCCGCCTCGCCGGCGACCTCCACAACCATCTCCGGCCACCTCCACGCCCAACTCCGGCGAGATCCGCCGCCGCATCATTTTTCGCGCCGGGTCAACCCTAGATCCGGAGGTGAAAAATCTTCAGTCCCTGAAGTTTTTCATATCATGTGCACATGTTTGACCGGCCATATCTCCATGCATGTAGCTCTGATTCATGCATATGATATATAGAAGTGTTCATCGCGTGATGCTCTTCACGTTAGTCTACTGTGCCATGCTTTTTTGAATCGATCTTGATGTCTTAATCATTGTTCCAAGAGTGCTATATGATGTTAACCTGCTGAGACTGTTATAACTTGCTGTTTTGTCATTTTCGTTGCATTTTGTGTGTGCATCCTTTGAGCTTGATGTCTACATGAGTTTTGAGCTACTTCATGCCATCTTTACAGTAGTGCAATCCATGTATTTTTGTGTGCCTTGTGGTGAGTGCAACAAGCTTGTGAATTGGGCTACTTGTCACATCGCTTTTGCTAGCTTTGAATACATTATATCATGTTGCTATGTTTACTTGATGCTACCATCGTATCCATGCATAATATGGAGATGCCTAGTTGACATGTTTTGATGTCCATGTTATTCTATATCATGCCTTGCCTTTTGATGCCTCATACATGTCTTGTAGCATATTTGTTCGTTGCCATGAACATGCCGATATGATGTTCCAGTTTTCTGTTAACTTCAAGATGCCTGGTTTGATCTATGCCTCTTTTCAAGTTGCTTCAATTACATGAATTGAAGTATGCTATGATTATTTTATCCACATGCCAAGTTTTTTAATTTTATACTTCATATGGCCTATGTACCAAGCTTGTCAACATACTATGCTGATGTTGCTGTTTTACACTTGCTGAAACTGTTACAACTTTCAATCTTGCCATGATGTTTTGGGCATGTTATAGTGGTTTCTAGCAGTTGCTCAGTGTTCATGTTTTGTAATGCTTTACCAGTAAATCACCTCCATGCCATTATTTTCATGTTTAGGTGCTGTAGCATGTTGTTTTGATGATTGTAATTTGCCTAGTTGCTGTTTTGAACAACTTGTCCTTGTTTCATGTGTATGTGTTGAACCATTGCTACGTTTTGAGTGTGCTCTATATGAAACTTGCTTAGTTTTGCATGTAGCTTCATGTTACCTTGTTGCATCCATGTTTTGGAGTGTGTGCTTGATGTTTGTATGCATTTTGCATCAATGCCATGTTTAACTTGTTTTGCTCATATCTTCTAGGTCGTAGCTCCGAATTAAACGAACTTTATATGTAACTTGACTAGAAAACCGTGTAGATCATCTTGATGCATTTTAAATTGATGTTTAACAACTTCAACATTGTGTTCTAATCAGATCTGGACCAATTTCGAAATTTGCATATGACGACTTACCGGAATTGTTATATGTTGTTTCCGGCCTCATTTAAACTTGCTTTGATGTGTTGCTCTTGTATGCATCATCTCTTGCCATGAGTAGCATCAAATAGTCTTGTCATGCATCATACTTGGTTGAGCATCATGTCATGTTTATGTGTTGTGTTTTTACCATGTTGTTTGCTTCTTTCCGGTTGTGCTCCTTCTCGTTAGTTCCTGTTTCGTTGCGATCGTGAGAATTCGTTCGTCTACGCTTGGTTCGTCTTCATGGCTTCATCTTCTTCATGGACTCGTTCTTCTTCCTAGCGGGATTTCAGGCAAGATGACTATGACCTTGGATCTCATTACTATCATTGCTATGCTAGTTGTCTTGATGCTATCGCTATGTCGCGCTACCTACCACTTGTTTATCCAGCCACCCAAATTGCCATGATAGCCTCTAACCTTTTTCACCCTTCCTAGCAAACCGTTGTTTGGCTTCTTACCGCTTTTGCTCAGCCCCTCTTATAGCGTTGTTAGTTGCATGTGAAGTTGAAGATTTCTCCACGTTGGAACATGTTTATGTTGGGATATCACAATATATCTTATTCTAATTAATGCATCTATATACTTGGTAAAAGGTGGAAGGCTCGGCCTTATGCCTGGTGTTTTGTTCAAGTCTTGTTGCCCTAGTTTCCGTCATACCGGTGTTATGTTCCTTGATTTTGCGTTCCTTACACGGTTTGTTGTTATGGGAACCCCTTGACAGTTCGCTTTGAATAAAACTCCTCCAGCAAGGCCCAACCTTGGTTTTACCATTTGCCTCACCACCACCTATACTTTTCCCTTGGGAGTCGCGCTCCCGAGGGTCATCTTTATTTTAACCCCCCCCCCGGGGCAGTGCTTCTCTAAGTGTTGGTCCGAACTGAATAGACTGCGGGGCCACCTCGGGGAAACTTGAGGGATGGATTTACTCATAGGATATCTCATCCGGTGTTGCCCTGAGAATGAGATATGTGCAACTCCTATCTAGATTGTCGGCACATCGGGCGACTTTGCTGGTCTTGTATTACCATTGTCGAAATGTCTTGTAACCGGGATTCCGAGACTGATCGAGTCTTCCCGGGAAAAGGAATATCCTTCATTGGCCGTGAGAGCTTGTGATGGGCTAAGTTGGGACACCCCTGCAGGGTATAAATTTTCAAGAGCCGTGCCCGCGGTTATGTGGCAGATGGGAATTTGTTAATGTTCGGTTGTAGAGAACTTGACACTTAACTTAAGTAAAATACATCAACCGCGTGTGTAGCCGTGATGGTCTCTTTTCGGCGGAGTCCGGGAAGTGGACACGGTCTTGTGTTATGCTTGTGCGTAAGTAGTTTCAGGATCACTTCTTGATCACTTCTAGCTTACTACCGTTTGCGTTCCTTCTCTTCTCGCTCTAATTTGCGTATGTTAGCCACCATACATGCTTAGTCGTTGTTGCAACCTCACCACTTTACCCCTTCCTTCCCATTAAGCTTTGCTAGTCTTGATACCCATGGTAATGGGATTGCTGAGTCCTCGTGGCTCACAGATTACTACAACAACAGTTGTAGGTACAGGTTATGTGATGATCATGACGTGAGAGCGATGTTTATTTGTGTTGGAGTTCTTCTTCTTCTTCGTCGATCTTGGGTTAGGTTCCTGGTTGGCAACCTGGGCTAGCAGGGTGGATGTCGTTTGAGTTTCTGTTTGTGTTTCATCCGTAGCCGGATGTTGCTATCATGTATGATGTTGATGTATTCTTGGGGCGTTTGTGCCTTTATATGTATCCCCAACCATTATGTAATGGTATGATGTAATGATATCCACCTTGCAAAAGCGTTACCAATATGCGGCTCTATCCTTGGTGGTACATTCGAGTCCTCTCGGATAGGTTCGCATATTGGACGTGAGACAGCGGCACCAGAAGTTTGTCCTGGCTCAAAAGGAACACGTTGCGCTCGTCCAGTTGGATCGCGACGTGGAGGTGGTTGTTGATGCTGTTGCAGCGGTGTAACAGAGGCAGCTGGTGGTCGTAGAAGACGCGCGAGTACTTCATCAAACTTGGCGTCAATTTTCTCCTCAATGCCATCAATCCTCTCCAGTGTCTTTCCAAAGCTGGCCATCACGTCTTCCACCTATTGACCCAACATTTGCTGAAACTTATCATGAAGCTCCTTCTTTGTCATGTTATCGATCCAATCTAAATCCGACGTGGTCCTGCCATGGTTAGCAGCAATAGAAACACACAAGAAATCCTATAGACTACTAGAAAGTGGTGGTGGTGGGGGTGTCACAAATCCATCAAGCAAATCTCAAATTCTTACCAGTTCTTACCGAGCAGCAGGCGGTGATCAGCAACCATTGTAGCCAAAATTATCAAAGCTTGGATAGAGCGATTAACAGGGAGAGTGAAATGCACGACGTAGATGTATGTGAAGCTAGGATAGCTTATAAAATGGTAGCAAAAAGGTCAGCAATAATCAATTTGGAAATACACAGTTGAATACACACTCAACGACTGTACTGTGTTGGTCCTAGTCTAGACCGTGCTAGAGACGCGTGCCTAGAACACAAACAAAATCACGGCGCGACACGTAAACAAGGGAAAAGCACACTCTGGAAAAGAATTGGCGCTCTTTTCTTTTGCCGAAAATCACTATAATGGCGAGTGTCTCAAAATTCTTCCCAGGTCAAAATAACAGGATATGCACGGAATTTTTTTACTATTTTTTCGGAAAACAGAGTAGCGACGACTAAAAAGTGCGATAAAAAATCACTATGATGGCACGTGTCTCAAAAGACTCAGAAAAGTCTAAAAACACGATAAGGAAAAAATACTTTCACCTGCTGAAATATTAGCCTAAAACCTGCTTGGGGGTCTCTAGAATTTTTTTCGAAACCTATTCATACAAGGAAACACGAAACTAAAAATAGATGGATTTAGAAAACAAACCTAATATGAAATGAACTTGGATTGGTGGTGGTATATGGACTCAGAGCGGTGGTGGTATATGGACTCAGATCAGAGGTGGTATATGGACTCGGATCCGTGGTAGTATATGGACTCGGATTGGTGGTGGTATATGGACTCACAGAAGTACCGGATAAGAGATGGTGGTATATGGCAGAGGCGATGATGATGATGTGGTGGCGGCGTGACAACGACTGGAAGAACTCGAAACTCTAAAGAACTAGACGCTAAGACCAGCAACTTGACACGACGATGTAGCCGCAAATTCAACAAAGCAAAACACTGAAAAGATTATGCAAAGGCTCAGACTGGATCCGATATGATGAACCTAATTTTTTGTGGCTTTTTCGTGGATTGTAGGTATGAAGAACACTCTTGATCTAAACTATGAAAAACTGTAAAATCTCACCGAGCAACCTACAAATCTGATACCACTTGATAGAGGCAAAGGTGTCCCACCTTTCAATGAGAAGGTAAATATCGTTTTCTGTGGGAGTTCCGACTATGAATGTGCGATACGTCGTGCCTTAGCAATCGCTAAACCAACTTCCGAGGGTTATTGACCACGCAGGAGCACGATCAACCTGACCACAAGGGACTATTTCCTGCGAGCAAATGAAGAACAAGCAAGAAACTGAGATTGCAATTTGGATATCGCGAATATAAGGGGAAAGCTTTATTGATGAAAGTGGGGTTCTGTGACGCCTTGGTCTAGTCGTTGAACACAAACGAAGTACGCAAAGTTGCAGTTATGGCGAACTTTAATCTAAACAAAACCCCCCAAAGTCCAAACGACGCCCTAAGGGTTGTATATATGGAGGAGTAGGGGGAATTTCGTGACCCCTTGTAGGAGGGGTCCGAAACCAACCCTAACTTTGTTTCCCCACACATACGGACTCTAAAAACAGCCTAAACTTAAGTATTATGAAATTACATGGGCCTAACCAAATAATAAGGTGATGCAGCACCTATAATAGCCTCTGGATGAAATTTGTGAAGTGGCGTCTTGTATATTTTGTCCAAGACTTCATGCACTCTTTAGGGTGGCTCAAAGTCCTGAAATCATTATTTAAAACTCCATTCTTGTTCACCTTGCACATGCCATCATCTCCATGCTTGGTCTTGCTCCAATGTTCATCCTTCTTCCCCAAGCTAGGCCCTTCATTTGTAAGCAAAACAAATGTATCCAATTTAGGCAGCATCATATTATCATGAACATTAGAATCATGACTTGGAAAGGAAAGTACCTGGTAATTTAATTGGCGCGCACGAGCTCTAGTAATTGGTCCAGTATGTATAGCAGCAGGGGTTGTGGGTGTAACAATGGTATTGATGTCCTGATCACCACCAGGCTGTGAAACGAATTCTTCGATATTTAGCTCACACACCAACGGTTGGATTATGGTATCCCAAGGGCTCATCTTTTGATCAAGCTGGATTTTCTGATTCTGATTATGTTGGAGATTGTCTGGAACGCAAGTCTACATCAGGCACATGCCATTTCATTGGACGATCTCTTGTCTGTTGTTGGTCCTCAAAGTAGCATACTAGTGTGTCCCTCTCCACAACTAAGGCTGAATACATTGCCGCTAGTGCTTGGTGCTCCCAGTTGGTATGGATGAAGCAAACCCTCAAGGACTATGGCATCAACGCGAAGAAAGTCCCTCTCTTCTGCGACAACGAGAGTGCTATCAATATCGCCCACAACCAAGTGCAACATTGCAAGACGAAACATATTCAGATTCATCACCATTTTCTTCATGATCATTTGCTGAAGGGAGACATCGTCATCGACCACATGAAGATCGAAGACCAGCTTGCCGATATCTTCACTAAGCCCTTGTATGAAAAGAGGTTATGCAAGTTGCGATGTGAGCTAAACATCCTAGAATCTTTGAATGTCCTCTGAAGTGGACACACATCCTAACGCTTATGCATTTTTTATGACTTTGCTACACAACACGCGAAGTAACGTTTTTCTTCAATCAATGAAGACTAACCCTCTAAGTGTGAAGAAATTAATGAAGAACTTGACTCTCAGAACCCTACAACAATTATACGCGGTGTCTGAAGTCATCAAAGTTCTTATACGGTGGGTAACGCCACACCTCTCTGTGCCATTCTTCAAATTTGAGTTTTTCATCATTTGCAATTTCGTCAAACTTTTCAAATTCTTCATTTGAGGTTATTCTTCACTGCCTTTCATGTCCTCAACAGCATCCACATATTGCTAATTCTTCAGTTCGATTTCTTCATCTATGTGGAAGTGATCGGACCCGCTCCCCTCTATGCTAAGCTCAACCCACTCTGTTCACAAATTCTTCAGAGCGTTCTACTTGACACTGTTCAAAGTCTTCACTGTGTCCATGACAGCTGAAGAAATTGCGAACATATTTTAAAAATTCTCAAAGTTTTTCTGGCGGTTGCCACAATAACTCATCCCGCGCTTCACATGCATGGATAAGTGTGAAAAAATGCATGTGTGACATGTGTCACCGAGATGTGAATGGTCAAGGGCTTATCCATCCAAAAAATTCAGACTCTTTAGTTTTCACTGCGGCTATGAATAGCCTTGACCCTGTCAACGATAGTTCACTTCGTCCCCTCGCTCCCTTCGCTATCAGTTCTCAAACCCTAGCACCGCCACTAGATCTCATCGTCGCTGGAGAAGAAGAGCTTCATTACCTCGACTTCTTTGTCAACGTACTCACGCCAGACGCGGATTTCTTCACCTCCGCCGCCGCCGTAGACGTCTTTCATCACCGAGTTAGGGCATGTGAGATCTGAGCTGACGATTTCCATCACCTCGTTATCCAGTTCATCAAGTTCATCTCTGAGATAAATTAAATGCTTATTTACTGCCCCGCCTTGATCTTCACTCTACTCAAAAAATTTCAAGTGATGTTTTTACCACTCTTTCAATTCTTCAGCATTTCCTTTGGCCAGCCTTGTGTATTTCATCATTGTTATGCTTAACATCTAGATTCCCCAATTGTGCAAATTGCTTCAATCTGTACAACTTTGGCAAAGTCAAGAACACTTGATGAAATTCTTCAAGACGATAAGGGTCAATTTCCTCGACTGGTTTATTGTGAAAACCTCTAAGAACGCATGTGACTCTTCCCTATTTCCTCGCAATTATACTCTGTTCACAGGTACAATGTCTGCCGACGAATCTCTAGGTTCTCATCAACTTAATTCATTTGCAGGACAACTTGAGAAAAAACTTCAAACTTCATCAGAGTCCTGACAAGTTCAAAACCCTCAGTTGAAGAAAATGGCTGATGAGAAGAAGCCACAGAAAGGTGGCAAGAGAAAGGAAGAACAAACAGCTTTTGAGATCCCTGATGAATTAGGGCACAACACGCTTGACAAGAATGTTCATGGCGGCGAAGAAACAAAAGAACAGTGAAAAGCTCGCATGCAGAAAATCAAGAGATATTGGACTTATTAGTGGAGAGCTTACAAATATGTCACTCCAAAATATATGAAGGATTTTTTTTGTAGGGTGGAACGTTAGATGGAGATCTTTAACGAATTGGAGGGGAAATCCCCAAGAACAAGAAGAACACAAAGGGGGGAAACAAGAGGAACACTCAAATTGACTTGATCCAATCACACATGTGATATTTCCAATCAGAAGATACAAGAGGTAACTAGTTCATCCCAATCCTATGAGGAAAGAGGTCTTGATGATCCTATGATGGGGATCTTTCTCCAAGAGGAAGGCTTGATCACTAATAGGAGCTTCTCCAAGAGGAGGGCATGATCTCCAAGAGGAGCTTCTCCAAGAGGAGGTCTAGATCTCCAAAAGGAGGAAGATGAGCAAAGCTCTCTCTTTGTCTATCAAATACCTTTCTATCCTCTCTAATGAGCTAGGGGAGGAGTATATATAGGCTAGGGATGAAATAAGAGGAAAACGGGGGTACAAGGGTCATTTGACCCTAAGTGCACGCAAGCACAGCCGGAGAGGTCCGGGCACCCGGGGTCATCGGGGAGTAGAAGACCGGGCACCCGGGGTTGAGGGTCGGGCACCCGGGTGGCGCCTGGGAGGGGGGCCGGGCACCCGGGGGTGCGGGTACCTGGTGGTTGGGGTGCAGGCTCCCGGGGTGGACAGAGGGACCGCACTCTTTGGCGTCGTGGTTCGGGCACCCGGGATGGTCCGAGGCCTTTGGTGTTTCGTGTCTTGGGGGCCCTCTTCCTCCTCCGTCTCCCTTCTTTGATGGTGTAGATGTTCTCTTGCACTTGAACTCCTCCTCGTCGTCAATGAAGCTCCGGCAATACCTATGCATGTACACGAGAGGGATGTCAACTAGTATACCATTCTCGAAGGGGTCAAGTGAACACGTGTAAAGGAGATGAGTCACCTTTATGTATGTGAAGTAGATGTCGCACGTGCCACTTGCCGAACAGACTCTTGACATGGCGATGTCCGTAGGATGCTCCGTATCATCCCTTCCCCCTTGGGAAATATCCGACCTCGGATCGAAAACCAAATCATCATGGAAAGGGATGGCGTCGCCTTGTAGGAGTGAACGTTCACCAAGTACTCATTGTCTTCAAACTCGAAATGGGAACTCTCCAGGGTCGCACCATCGATTGATTCCTTCAAAAGGAGCACTAACAACAAACACTTGAAAAAAATGTGGTTAGCATTAGTGCAAAACCAAGCATTCAAGTGGTGATTCACCGAACAAGGGTCGTCATCATGCATAGCATATGGTGTAACAAATGATTGTGACATGGCATGAAAGCACATAAATTGAGCGAAATCAAGGACATCATGGAAACAAGCATGTAAATGTGAGGTAGCGATGCAAATATGTGTGTCAAGAGAATAAGCATCTACCTCAAGCTCATAGCAAGAATGCATAAGGCGCTCAATGAATGGTCTATGGTGTTCATATGAAGCATTCACAACACCAAAATAAACGATGTGTCTAAACTCTAAAGTGCAAGACAATCCAAGCGTAACGTGCATGGGCTGTAGTGAATATAGAGTGGCACTCAACACAATAGAAAGAGCAATTGTTCATCATGTGCGAGGTAATCAAGTCATGCAAGCTAGTAGTGCAAAGATGCAACATACTGTAGGTAATCATGGCAATCATGTCATGTGTGAAAATAGTAGGCCTAGGTAATGCACATGGCATATCGCAAGCACGAGCACTAAGCAAGATCAAAGTATCGTCATAGGCATTGGGCACAAAGCAAACATGGCAATAACAAGCAATATCTCCAGCAAGCTTGCTAATACAAATACAAGTAGTAGAATCAATCATCATGCATGGTAAAGGCATATGAATAACCATGTCATGCAAAGTGAACATGGCAAGATGGGCATATAATATGTAATGGACAATAACCCATAGCCGAGTTAGGGTCATGTAGAAAAATGCGCGAGGGCTTTGCGCGAAGAGAGTAGTGGGAAAGACAATCCATGGGATCCCAAGTCATCATTGCTCTCTAGAGCTCATTTTATCAACTTGTGGGATTGCGAGGTTGACAAGTATTCATGGGTACCTACACA
Organism: Aegilops bicornis; assembly: GCA_021605145.1. NCBI lineage: Eukaryota > Viridiplantae > Streptophyta > Magnoliopsida > Poales > Poaceae > Aegilops > Aegilops bicornis. The sequence continues at coordinate 277,257,810 of CM038672.1, forward strand.
AAACAAATACAAAGGAAAAATTGTGTGTGCGTGATAGATGTACATATTATCCATTATGATGCATACGTGCATGTGTTGGTTAGGACGAAATATCCAATGCTCAAATAAATGATATGCGTGATATAAAAACATGTCATCCATCATGAAAGGTTTGTTATTATGTATAGCATAATGGGGATTCAAATTGTGTAAAGCATCACTAGTAATATATAGAGCATTGTTATGAATGGTATGCATATGATGCACACAAGGAATGAATCAAGCGATACACAATAATTTTCATGGCATGGCATATGAGATGAATTGCACAAAATTTGCAAAGGTAGCATAGCAATATCATTACAAGAGAAACACATACCAATAACCATGATCTCGTCATCTATGCCATAAGTGCAAACGGGATTTATTTGAATGGGGCATGCATAGTTACTATGTTGAGATTGGAATGATGCAATATGGGAGATCTCACTCATAGAATATGACAAGTTTAATGGATTGTCAAACATAATGTGACTAATAGAATTTTTCACATGATATCCTATGGAGAGGAGCATCACAACTAGGCAACTCAACATGCTCATCATCATATTCATCATAAATTTTTAAGTCATGACATGAGGAAGTCGCACTAGCATGAAGCATGGAAATAGGTGGATCAACATCATGCAAGCAATCAATGTCAAGAATGTCGACTAGTGGGACTAGAGCATCACCTTCACCTATTTTACCTTTCTCAATCCACTCATGTGGTGTAGGTGAGGTGGCAAAGACCAAATGGTGGTCATCTTCATCTTGATGGAACCATGTGGGGGTGCATCATAGTCCACCATGGCCATCGTCATGTCCAAAGGAAGGACGAAGTCGTCGAGGATCGACGCGTCATCATATATGGGACCTAGAACCAAATGAGAAGACACAATAGAGGTGGAGGTTAAGTTGTTAGAAATCGAAATGGCCTCACATGCCCTATCAACTACCTCACTCTCTCTATGTGGTGGTGGCTCACTCACTCCCTCAAGGTAGGTGCACTCAATGTCACATATGGTGGAGTCACGCAAATCACTCAAGTGGTGGTGGTGGTGGCTCTCCTCACATGGGAATTGGGGAACTCGTCATATATGGGGCTAGTGGTGAAGGCACTCTCACTCTCAATATGTTTGCATATGTCAGCACTCTCCTCCGAGACCAAAGAGAAAGTCTCATGAGCGGTCTCGTAGCTTGACTCGGAGTATGTGTCCCATTGGGATGTCGCCTTCATTTTGTTGAAGAGGTTTGTGTTCGTCTCCATGGTCGAAGGGGATGGCCCTTGCTCGACCGTCTTGTCGCCGTCTTGTATGAGGCCCATATAATGTGGCACCTCGTAGCTCTTTTCCATGACCGAAGGGAATTTCCCATGCTCGGCCATTTTCCTTGAGGGGCTTCCGAAGATGGAAGAGTCACCCTCGCTTGTAGGAGGTCGCCCTGTTGTTGAAGATGTCGATGTAGGCGAACTCATGGGAAGTAGGCGAAGATGCCATACGTCCAAAGGTGAAGATGCCTTGATAACACTTGGCTAAGATGCCGAAGTGGTGGTGGTAGCCGTAGCTTGCTCGTGGTGGTGCTCGTCTCTCGGTCCTCTTTTTTGCTCATGAAGGTTTTCTTGACGGTGTCGCGTGGTACTTGCATCTTGTGGCCGCTCCGAAGATGATGAAGGGGAATAAGACTTGTATTTGGCCACCATGTATCGTACTTGATCCATTTGTTCGTCCAACTTGGTGTCGATGTAGTCCCTTTTCCTTGCTTCTCTTTGGTGAATGTCGACGGTGAGTCGCTCAATGCCGTGCATTGCTCGTTCGAGTATGAAGAGTGGAGTTTTGGTGATGTAGTTGTTCGCGCCGTCGTTGTCGTGGAAGACCGGACATGAAATGCTTTGCCTATCCATCACAAGACTTGAGCACATGTGAGTGGAAGAAAGGAAAGAAATATACCAAGTGTACCTTTCCAATGTTGAATATGGATCAATGATCACTCAATAATGTAACAACGAAATAGCACAATTGGTACCGGATCTTGTCAATTATCACACCTACACAAGTAAGGCTTATGGTGGAGGCTGGTGAGGATAGTGGCACAAAATTTGATGCAAAATGTTAGCAAGAGTCAATAATGTTGGAAAAGATTCACAAATTCGCAAGTGAAACAAGTGAAACAAGTAGACCAATAGCAATGGGTGGAACACGGAAACACACACACATGGATAGATAAATGGGGTCGTGCAACCAAGGAATGAGCACAAAATGTGGAATCCATGGAAAATGCTCGTGTTGCACAACTCTAGAGAGACGCTAACACGATTTCTCAATAGGCGGATACGACACTTGTGCACAACCTATAAGATGCAAAATGTATCAACTTTCTATCCCAAGTATGCTATATATGTATGATGTTCCAGTGTTTCGCATACGATGATCCAAATCAATATGGTATTATGGTATGCAATGTGGCGATGCTATGGCTCTTGCTTATAAGCTTATTTGCTCTCATTTTGCTTAAAAGCTTATTCTCTTTTTTTTGTATGGCCACTTATGCGAAATGCACAAACCAAGATAGCTATTGTGTATATGCGGGAACAATCTTGTGACACAAGGGATGGTACTATGATACCAAGATGATACCGATATGATATTGTATGTACACAATGGAAGGTGTAGATCGATGATCACTATGTGCACAAGTAACGGTGTTGGCAATACTCAATGGCTAGTCTCGATAGGCAAGTGACGCAAAATCGGCTAAGGGGTTAACAATGTAATGGCAAGGGGAATATACAATGATGGGATACCATGATACCAAGATGATATAGAGGTTATCGTTCTTGCTTACGGTTAGGGTGTCAAATTGGTGAAGGTGGTCGACGTCGAATCCTTGTCAAAGTTGAGCAGCGGCGTTGTCGAGGTCGAACCGTTCCTAGTTAGCCGAAACATCCTAGGAAACGGAAAAACCGCAAACTCAAAATCTCAAAGGAAAATGTCAAATGACGGTAGCGGAATGCTTTGGTGGTTCCGGAGTTAGCAATGCGCAAGTGGTGGTGGTGGTTGATGACAAAGCAACCGTCCCTAAGTAGCCGAAACACCTTAGGAGACTCAAGTCACCACTCAAGCAACCACAAATGCTATAAGGATCAAAATGGATTAGGTTGCGGAAAGCGATGGTGATTTTGCGGATGATATGGTGGATGGCCTAGGCAAAGATGCCAAAATGCCACAATTTTGATGGAGTCAAATGATGTTGGAACCTATCTAGATGGATGGGGGATGTCAATAGCCACTAAACGAGCTAAAGAACGTCAAAATCAGACTTCAGGAGTGAAAGTTATGGCTGAAACAGTGTTTGGAAGAGGGCTGAAACTGGGGGTGTGGGTGCCCGGGGGTCGGAGGTGCGGGCACCTAGGGTGGACAGCGGGGTTGGGTAGAAAAAGTGGCCCGAGTGCCCGGGGGTAAGGGGTGCGGGCGCCCGGGGAGGTCAGCGGGGTTGGGCGGAACTTGCCCGGGGGGTCCGGGTGCCCGGGGTTTGAGGTCCGGGTGCCCGGGGGAGGGCACGGATAAGGGCGGAAATTTGTGGGAAAATGGAAGAAATTGGTGGATCTCGTGGAGGGAAAGGTGGAGATGGATGAGGGGAAGGCTAGATCCACATGAAACCAAGCATATCCATGGATCAAATCCAACAAAACCTCATTAAACCAACAAATCACAAAAATTTTGGGGCTATTTTTGGTGGGGAATTTTTGAAAATTGGGGAAAACACAACAAAATTAGGCTAGAGAACAAGAAGGGGGCTCCAATTTCATGAGAAATCATGGCTCATGATACCAAGATGTTGTAGTGTGGAACCCTAGATGGAGATCTTTCACGAATTGGAGGCGAACCCCCAAGAACAAGAAGAACACAAAGGGGGGAAACAAGAGGAACACTCAAATTGACTTGATCCAATCACACATGTGCTAGATCCAATCACACAAACAGATACAAAGGTCCAAATCCAACATGAGAAGATACAAGAGGTAACTAGTTCACCCCAATCCTATGAGGAAAGAGGTCTTGATGATCCTATGATGGGTATCCTTCTCCAAGAGGAGGGTTTGATCTCCAATAGGAGCTTCTCCTAGAGGAGGGCTTGATCTCCAAGAGGAGCTTCTCCAAGAGGAGGTCTAGATCTACAAAAGGAGGTAGATGAGCAAAGCTCTCTCTTTGTCTATCAAATACTTTTCTATCCTCTCTAATGAGCTAGGGGAAGAGTTTATATAGGCTAGGGACAAAATAAGAGGAAAACGGGGGTACAAGGGTCATTTGACCCTAAGTGCACGTAGGCACAGCCGGAGGGGTCCGGGCACCCGGGATCATCGGGGAGTAGAAGACCGGGCACCCGGGGTTGAGGGTCGGGCACCCGGGGTGGCGCCTGGGAGGGGGGCCGGGCACCTGGTGGTCGGGGTGTGGGAACCCAGTGGTCGGGGTGCGGCCACCCGGGGGTGTGGGTACCCGGTGGTCGGGGTGCGGGCACCCGGGGTGGACAGAGGGGTCGCGGCCTTTGGCGCCGTGGTCCGGGCACCCGGGGCATAGGAGGCCTGGCACCCGGGATGGTCCGAGGCCTCCGGTGTTTCGTGTCTTGGGGGCCCTCTTCCTCCTCTGTCTCCCTTCTTCAATGGTGTAGATGTTCTCTTGCACTTGAACTCATCCTCGTCATCAATGATGCTCCGGCAATACCTATGCATGTACACGAGAGGGATGTCAAGTAGTATACCATTCTCGAAGGGGTCAAGTGAACACGTGTAAAGGAGATGATTAACCTTAATGTATGTGAAGTAGATGTCGCACGTGCCACTTGCCGAACGGACTCTTGACATGGTGATGCCTGTAGGATGCTCCATATCAATTTTGATGTGAAGCCTCATGCAAGAGGCCCCCTCTTGCTGAAGGTCAAGAGACTGATTCTACCAGTGTCAAAAGGCGTGAAGAATTCCCTAAGGAATATGAAAGGCAACAGGACAAATTGGCAAAACAAGCCAAGAAGGTTGGTGAAGAATTCAACATGGCCACAAAGGCTTCAGTTGAAGCCAGTGTAGGTGGTAGTGGCAGTGCTACAAAGAAGGCTAACCAAAAGTAGCCTGCACACAAGTCAAAGCCATCTGATCAAGTGCCCTCAGTGGCCAAGCCCAAAGCTTCAAAGGCTTCTGCTCCTAAGATTCCAAAATCTTCAATGCCTCCTCCTGCATCAAGTTCCTCAATGACAGTAGCAAAAGCTTCACGGCCAGTCATGCTTGCATCTTGCCAGCACACTGAGGGCTTTCAAACAGCCTCTATTGCTACATCAAGTGCCCCAGCTAGTGGGTAACCAATATCCTCATCACCCAAGCTAAAGCAAAAGGCAACTGCTGGTCGTGGAACTAGGCCAAGTCCCAAGAGCAAGGTCGTTGTGCCTCAGGTTGATGAACATGGGCTCGCTGACGAAGATGAGCTCGCAAAATTCCTTAGAAGAAGGCAAGAGCAAGCTGTTGTAGCCAAGAATTCTTCTGTTCATTTGCTGCTGGATCCAAAACAGTTGCTGGACTTCTTTGAGATCTGGTGCACTAACCTAGAAACACCTCTTGATGACTTGAATCTACCTCGTGGCCCAAGCCACAAGATTTCCTCATTCATCTTGAATGAGAAGCACAAGATAGCTCGGGCAAAACTTGTGAAGAAGCAACAAATTCAGAAGGAGAGGGAACTAAAGAAAAGGATGATGACTATAACCCTTGAAGCTTGTTGCAATTGCAAACTGGAATTCACCAGCTGCCTAAAGAATACGAGAGACAAGCCAACCATTGTTGTGGCGTGAAAGATCGATTCATCACTACCTCAACCAAAGTGGTAGAAGACCACAACAAGAGAGAAGCTGCCAAGTTTGGCATGACACCACCTACAGGTTCCTCAGCTCCACCTCCAATAGCACAGGCCAGTGTGACTACGCCTTCGTCTACTAAAGAGGCTGCCAGGGCAATTGAAGAAGTTGCACCAGAAGAAACTAAAAAGGCAACGGATAATGTTGCGCCTGAAGAAATTCCAATGGCGACTACAAGTGTTGTGCCTGAAGAATTTGCCAGGGTGACTGCATCAGTCACGCCCGATGAAACTTGCTCCAACAAGTACATCAGCAGCAGCTCCAACATAGTATTCATCTTTGAAGCTTATCACCCTTCCTTCTGCATCAGAAACGAAGAACACAAAGGCTGCTGAATGTGAAGCTAAGAAGAGAAAGGCATCTGCTCCACCTGTGCCAGGATCCCTGAAGATATTGAAGACGACAACATTGTCTTCAATTGTCATTCCTATCGATGCAATTCCAATCTCATGAGCGCCCCCTACTCGTAATATTGAGAATCTTCAAATGGTTCCATACGGGGTGGATTATGAAATCCCTCAGGATGAAGAAGAAGAAGAAGAAGATACCCATCCTCCTACTACCACAGAGCAAATGGATGAAGAGATTGAGGTAGATACTGAAGTATCAATGCCACAAAATACTACTCAAAGTCCTCAGCGAACTTTGCTTATTGAAGAAAATGAAGAGGAAGTGGATATTGATGGTGAAACTACCCCTCTAATCCATGAAGAATTTTGGGAATCAGCTCTCCCAAATTCACCCCTCACCACTCCCCTCACAAAAGAGCCTCAGTCGGCTCAGCGCACTAAAGAAATTCCTTCTGGCTCTGAAGAACAACAACCATCACACCACATCATTCCTGAAGAAATTCCAGCTGCAGCAGCTGACAATATTGCTCATGATGACTGTCGGTGTCAAAACCGGCGGATCTCGGGTAGGGGGTCCCGAACTGTGCGTCTAAGGAGGATGGTAACAGGAGACAGGGGACACGATGTTTACCCAGGTTCGGGCCCTCTCGATGGAGGTAAAACCCTACTCCTGCTTGATTAATATTGATGATATGGGTAGTACAAGAGTGGATCTACCACGAGACCAGAGAGGCTAAACCCTAGAAGCTAGCCTATGGTATGATTGTTGTTCGTCCCCACGGACTAAAACCCTCCGGTTTATATAGACACGGATAGGGTTAGGGTTACACAGTCGGTTACAATGGTAGGAGATCTACATATCCGTATCGCCAAGCTTGCCTTCCACGCCAAGGAAAGTCCCATCCGGACACGGGACGAAGTCTTCAATCTTGTATCTTCATAGTCCAGGAGTCCGGCCAACGGTGATAGTTCGGCTATCTGGACACCCCCTAATCCAAGACTCCCTCAGTAGCCCTTGAACCAGGCTTCAATGATGACGAATCCGGCGCGCATATTGTCTTCGGTATTGCAAGGCGGGTTCCTCCTTCGAATACTTCATAGAAGATTTTGAACACAAGGATAGTGTCCGGCTCTGCAAAACAAGTTCCACATACCACAGTAGAGAGAATAACCTTTGCACAGATCTGCTGATGTATTCCGTGGCGTGACATCACACCACGGCCAGGCCTTTATCTCTGAATCGTTTTTCTTGTCCCACCTCGGTAGCGTTTAGCGAGGCGGTTTCTTCGCACGTCTTATCGTGAGAGATCGTGCCCCCTTATTCTGGAATCCTCATCAATACGGGCGTGGGTAACCCGATCGTGCTGTTGGCACGCCTCCTCCATCGGCGAGTCCCGAACGGTCACGGGGAGGGCTCTCGGTATTCAACCTCTTTACTCTTGAGACCAAGGCCCGCTCCTTTCTTTCAATCTCAACGAATCCGCCCCTCGCCTCGAGTTCCAACACCCAAAGCTCCAGATTTAGGCGCCGGACCTTCAACGATGTCGGCTCCGACCTGCACGGCCGGTGGATGTCTTCCTCCGTCATGGAAGAAGATGTGCTAAAGGCGAGAGACGCGCGGTATCTAACCGCGAAATTTCAGATAGGCTGCCTGCCCAAGGGCAGGTTATTCCCACTCCCGAGCCTGGTGAGAGCGTGGTGTTCGTGTCTCACTTCCTTCGGGGTTTAGGCTTCCCGCGGACCCCTTCATGAGGGGGCTCATGTTTTATTATGGGATGGAATTCCATGACTTGGATCCGGAGTCCATCCTCCACATCTCGTCATTCATTGTCGTATGTGAAGCCTTCCTCCGCATTACCCCTCACTTCGGATTGTGGCTCAAGATCTTCAAAGTGGAGCCGAAGATGATCAAGGGGCATCGGTGCAGAGTTGGAGGGGCTGTTATAAGCAAGAATGCGGACGCTCCATGGCCCGAGGGCTCTTTTGAAGAGGAGCTCAATTTATGGCAACATGAGTGGTTTTATATCACCGCTCCCAGGGGCACCAAATGGGCGTCGCCACCTGCCTTCCACTCGGGTCCTCCACTGCGGCAGGCGTCATGGGTCAATAAAGAATTCGACTGGGGACCGTCCAAGGACATACCTTTGTTGCAGGGCCGTATTCGAGACCTCCGAGAGAGAGAGAGATCAATCTGGTCGTAGTAGCGCAGGTCATGCTGATTCGTCGCACCTTGCCCTGCAAACGTCGCCCCCTCCGCCTGTGGGAGTTTAATCCGGAGGGACCACGAGCTCTCCAACATTTTATGGGCGTAACGCCCGTGGAGATGTACCAACTGTTCTTTAGATCACAAGCAATGTGTCCAGACTTAACTAAGGACGCAGGTCTGAGCTGCAATCGCCCGGATACTCAAGTAAGTAATCCTGTACCCGGACATGCTATCCGCAAATTTATCATAAACTTGCCCTTGAAAGAGCTATCCTTTAAGCAGAGTGGATAGCAAAAGCAAAACTAATCGGTGTCCGTCCCCCTCCCTAAGACCACGCCGGATCCTGTATTAACCAAGATGCTAGAGTGCATGCCTTTTGAAGAAGGCGAAGGGGAACAAGGGAACTACTACCTCCGTGAAGGAGGCTATCAAGAAAAGGGGATCGAGAATCCCTCCTCCAAGGGAGAAGAGGACCGCTTCAAGATCCGGAGACCAAAGCCTCAAGCGGGGAAGAAATCTTCACCAGAGGGTCCTGCGGCGGAGATGCCCGGCCGCATTATTTCCCCAAGGAGATCAGCCCTCCAAATGAGCCGTAAGTAAAGGGGGCGTTTTTAAAAGAGAGACATCCCGTTTTATTTACGAAGGTAACTGAAAGTTTACCTTGTAGTTCGGATCTCAGCCCTTCACAATGAGCTCGTCTTGAGGGATCTTGGTCCGGAGATGATGGAGAGCGAACGCCTCCGCTGCCGTACCGTTATGCGAGGTGGGCGACCACGAGGTGTCGTCGCGGAGGTCTTCTCCGAATCCGGCGGGGCGGAAAGGCAGTCGTATGTCCCCTCAAAGCCCTCCGTGTCCGCCTTGAAAAAGGCCACGGACGAGTCCGGCACCAACGGGTGTACGGTCGGAGGAGCTGAAGGATCTGCCGGGCGGCGTCTATCTCGGAAGATCACCGTCACGTTAATGGAGTACGGTGATTGAAAGGATTTCATCCGCTGAGAGCGGATTGCATGAAGCCGTCATAAGTTTACTGACGGGTTTTGAGGTACGCAAAATGATGTACCTTCTTACAGTTTTGCATATAAAATGCACCCTGTATAGATAGTAGCCCCTGAGACTTGGTGCGGTGTCAAAAATGACGGCGCGTCGAGGATCATAACCCCAGGTATAATATGCGCTCTTCCTATGTAGGTGGCGAAGCGTCCGGTGGCTAGCCGGGCTGATGAATTTGCGGCCCAGGCGACAACTTGGCGTGGCGGATCACGGACATCACGCTTGTTAATAAGCGGCTTGACGAGTCACAAGGTATGCAACTTCTTCGTGGACACCTGGTAAGGGAGCTTGACGCCCATGCCTTACAACATGGATGCTTAATGCAGATGGTGCCGCTGCTATGGAGATCCTTCGGGCGGAGCTCGCCCGAGCCAAGGAGCAAGCCAGAAAAAGTGATGTGGTTGCCTTAAAGGCGGCCACGGAGCTAAAAGCCGAACAGGCTGCTCACTGCCGAAGAAAGAAAGAAATGGCCGAGATGGCCATGAAATTGACGAATGCTACTGACCGTTGCGAGCTTCTTGAAAAAGAAGATCGAGCGAAACAAGAGGACCTGAAAAAGGCCGCCACCGAGGCCAAGGATACTCGCTCTGCGATGAGAGCTATGAAGGAGGAGCTACGTCAGGCCGGAGATATTGCGGCTGGAAAGCCCTTTCTGATGAGGAGGAAATTCATGGATCCTAAGTACGCTCAATTGGACCGGCTGTTGGGTGCGGAGGATGCTTATCTGGACTTGGCGGCGAGTGCCGCAGACGCGGCCGAACACTTCCAAGGTCAAAAGGATCACGGAATGGAAGAGCTTTTTTGGTCGCAGTTCCATAGTCCGGGCGTCCACTTCCATTAACCGATCGTTTGGCGAATGGGCTGAGCTCGATGGGTTGTCGGACTTGCCATGAAGGCTGTCGTGACTCATTTGTGGCGAAAAGGCCCGAGCCAAAGAGTTATTTTGGCTTGGTGCAACGATTCCTTAGTGCGGTGCTGCATATCGATGCAATGAAGCGGTCGACATGCATAGAGGGTGCGTGGATGGCTCTTGCCGTGTCAAGACATCTTTGGCGGAGATGAAGGCCACCGACGTTGAATCCCAAGATTCGGACAGAAGCCGAGTACCGCCGAGCACTATTTTGAGGAAGTCTGCAGGCGCTCGTTTAATAGAGACCACGATGCTTTCGAAGGATATTATGTTTTAATGACATGTATGATTTGTGAAAACAATGTTTCAATATAATATAAGAGCTTTTTATACTTGTGCGTTCAAGTATTAAAACACCTCATGTGCGGCCGTTGATGTATATGTGTATATAACTTTGAAAGATGGCAGTCTTGGCTTGACCCCCACGCACATAGTGCGGGGGTGTTTGCAAAAAGGCGCATTTTCACACTTAATCCAACGTCTTGGTCCTGTAAAGGAGGTGATAGCGTAGCAAACTAGGCACCCAGACTATAATGCTTTATCATTTTCACTTAGCCATAGGAGTTCGATGGTGGGGCCACTATATAGCCCCTAGGGGCACCGCGCCTCCCGAATTCGGGCGTGTATGTGCTGACCGGAAAGCGGTCTTCGTTAATCGGGGAATTCTAAACATTCCGGTGGGTCATCAAGTGGTTGACCGGTCTCACGTTATATCATGATGATCGGTTTTGGCTTTCTCTCTTGAGGTGCTCACTGGCGAACCAAGGCACAATCGCGATAGTTCTCACCGGTGCCGCGTTAGCCGATAGAACGGAACATAAGGCAGCAAAACACGAGGCAGGCAAACCCAACATTTGACCAAAGACATGATTCGAGCTGATGCATATAAGGCCTAACTCGAGGGCGCCAACACTCCCTAAGGTATTCGGTCTTTATGAAAGCAGGCAGAATAATGCCCTAAGCCCCTGTGTCAGTGCACGCATAAAAATTCTGGTGCGGCCGATGCCAAAACGCCCGCCTCCTCCTCGGTTATAGCAAGAAACCGGGGGATGTGTATCAACAAGAGACAGTAAAAAAGGTTTACGCAGGGTCTTAATCTGAAAAGAATCCTTGCAACGGGTCCCTCTTGCACGTCTGCGCTGTGTCTCCGTTGTGCCGTATCACGGACGGGTGTAGCACGGTGTTCATCTGTAAAGAGAAGAACTTAGTTGAAAAGAAAAAAAAAAGATCGTGCGAAAAATGTACTTTATATTAAATAAGCAGATGCAGTTGAAAAGTGAATAAAATTGAGCTTTATTATCTCTTGTTGTACATGCGTGCAGCCACTTATGCGGGGTATGCCGCTAGTAGGCGTTTATATGTTTACGCCCGGACTCGTCTAGCCATGTCCGGGGTTGAATGAACTATTCAGGTGCTTTGATTAGCGGGCGGATTAGTGTGGGGCTGTCAAGGCGGTCTCACGTTCTTCCGTGCTTTCGAGTAACACTTGATACTCCCTTTTAATGAGATGATGCCGCGTGGACCGGGCATTCTAAGTGTAAGAGATGCATAATGCGGTATTGTGTTAAAAGCGGTAAAGCTTCACGTCCCAAAGAGTGCTTAATAGCTACTTTGAATGGGGCGATGTGGAAGGTTAACTTTTGGCGGAAGTTGTCGGATGAGCGAACACAACTTCTAGCGATAGTGAGCCCGTACAATGGGCATATAGGCTGGCATTACCCCTTTGAAGGAGGTGTTGCTATGGCGAATTTTGGTTGGGTCTATCCCCATTTTGCGGATTGTGTCACGATATAGCAGGTTTAGATCGCTACCTCATCCATTAGGACTTGTGTAAACCGGAGTCCGTCGATTATAGGATCTAATATCAAGGCAGTCCATCCTGCGTTTGGATGCTTAGGAATAGTCACGATGATCGAAGGTGATTGGTTTTGACAACCATCGTTGGGACTCTGCTTTGGGATAGACCGTGCGGTAGCGTGTTTTTATGGGCGCCGCTCTGTTTTCCCCTTTGTCACTTGAAGTGAGTTCCTGTTTTGACTTTTGTGGGAAATTCTTTTGTTCTCCGGTGCTCTGCTTGTGTGGTTCGTCATCGTCCTCGCTTGGTGTGTCGAGCCCCTTGTGTTCAACATTGAGTTTGCCGGACTGCTTGAAGACCCAACAATCTCTGTGGGTATGGTTTGCAGGCTTCCCGGGAGTACTATTGATTTGGCATATTTTGTCCAAGATTTTGTTTAGGTTGGATAGCTCATCGCTGTTGTCCTTGAGGGGCAGTTTTTTATGATTCTGCCGGGAGCTTCTGAATCCGGCGTTGACTACCGTGCTCTTCGGGCTGTTTCCCTTTGTCCGGCGCTGGTCCTTGCTGCATCGTGGTTTTCCATTTCCATCCCTGACTTCGGATTTAATTGGGATGTTGGTACTGCATCTTGCCGACCAACTATCCTCTCCAGCATAAGCGGGTCATGAGGCTTGTTAATGCAGCCATTGTTCTCGGCTTCTCCTGGCCGAGGTGTCTGGCGAGCCATTCGTCTCAGACGTTGTGTTTGAAAGCTGCTAAGGCTTCGGCGTCCGGACAATCGACTATTTGGTTCTTTTTGATGAGGAACCTGTTCGAGAATTTGCGGGCTGACTCTCCGGGTTGTTGAGTTATGTGACTTAAATTATGCGCATCCGGAGGGCGGACATAAGTCCCTTGAAAATTTGCCTCAAAAGCGCCCCCTCGAGCCCTTCCCAACTTCCAATGGTATTTTCGGGGAGGCTTTTGAGCCAATGCCGGGCTGGCCCTTTGAGCTTGAGGGTAAGTATTATATGGCGTGGAGATCATCTCCTCTAGCCATGTGTATGTGGAGGATGTAATCCTCAATCCGCACTCGAGGTCTATTGTTCCGTCGTATGCCTCTATGTTTACGGGTTTAAATCTCATTTGGGAATTCGTGATCCAGCACCTCATCGGTGAAACATAGGGGGTGTGTGGCACCCCTATATTTGGGTGTGCCGTGATGTTCGGATATTTGGCGTGTTGCATTGCTTGGAAGGGCTTGCTTTCTGAGTGCATCTTCCGCTGTTTTGAGCTTCCGCTTCTGCTTTTACAGGCTACGCGCAGTGGCGACGAGCCTTTTGTGGAGGTTCTTCTGCTCCAACAATTTGTGCAGCGTGAGATCGTTAGGACTATTATCTTGGCGAGGGACGGGTTGTTTATCCAAGTTGTCCTGTTCAGACGGTTGCTCGATAGCATGTTAAATGCCGTCCACCGGTTCGCCCTGCTCTATGGCTGGAGTGCGTGTGGCTGCCGTCTTTGTCGAGGCGGGACTTGGTGCGGCGTTTACGTTGCCGTTTTGACTGCTTTTCGAGGGATTTATCCTTCATAGTGTCCCGTTGTTCCTCGTCGTCACTTCCTTTAGGTGTATCAACCATGTATACATCATGGATGAGGTGGCTGTCCAGTATCCTATAGGTGCTGGTTCATGGTTGTCTCCTACATCGTCGTCCATACCGTCGATGTCTTCGAAGTCGAAATCGAGCATGTCATTTAAGCTTTCGACAGTGGCTACAAAGTGGGCGGTGGGTGGGCGTTGAATTTCTTCGTCGCCCGCATCCCAACCTTCCGACCGTAGTCCGCCAGGGCTCTCGATAAAGAGAGAGACTTTAGTGAATTCAGGATGTCGCCAAAGGGCGAGTCTTTGAAAGATGTCCGACGATGAACTCCATAACCGGCGCCCAATTGGATTCGATTGGCAGGGGCGCGGAGGGTTCAGAGTCCGGAGAGGAGTCCGGCACCTTGGAGTCACGGTCTTCGCAAAGGACAGGGATGGAGTTCAGCTCAATAGCCGTAGAGATCGTAGCCCCTGAGGCGGTGTCCAACCACTCGTCCTCGATCGGCGGAGTCGGCTCCGAGCTAAGGGTCGGAGCGGACGCTGGTGCTCTGTGACCTCGAGGAGCCTTTGTTCGGCAGAGCTAGATCGTGCCCATCGAGACAGTCTTGGCGCTTGGGTGGCTCGAATCCGTCGAAGATCAAGTCTCCGCGGATGTCGGCCGTGTAGTTCAAACTCCCAAATCTGACACGATGGCGGGCGTAGCTTCGATCTGCTCCGGATGGCCAAGTGAATTGCCCGATGCAAAGCCGCCGAATCTGAAGATCTGTCCGGGAGAAAAGTCTCACCACTGGACCGCGTCGTTGTTGATGATCGAAGGAGCCATCGGGCCTAAGGATGACGACACAGAGGAACTCTCAATGAAAGCACCAATTTGATTGTCAAAACCGGCGGATCTCGGGTAGGGGTCCCGAGCTGTGCGTCTAGGCGGATGGTAACAGGAGACAAGGGACACGATGTTTTTACCTGTGTTCGGGCCCTCTCGATGGAGGTAAAACCCTACTCCTGCTTGATTAATATTGATGATATGGGTAGTACAAGAATGGATCTACCACGAGATCGAGAGGCTAAACCCTAGAAGCTAGCCTATGGTATGATTGTTGTTCGTCCTCTGGACTAAAACCCTCCGGTTTATATAGACAGGATAGGGTTAGGGTTACACAGTCGGTTACAATGGTAGGAGATCTACATATCCGTATCGCCAAGCTTGCCTTCCACGCCAAGGAAAGTCACATCCGGACATGGGACGAAGTCTTCAATCCTGTATCTTCATAGTCCAGGAGTCCGGCCAACGGTGATAGTTCGGCTATCCGGACACCCCCTAATCCAGGACTCCCTCAATGACCCTGATGTTGATATCATCAATGCATCTCCTCCACATGCCTACTCAATCCTCTCAGCAGACACTGACACAATTCCAACTACTATAGCTGAGGAAGTTGCTTGTGCCCCTGCCGTCACAGATCCAAATGACTCAACTTGGTCCCCATGACTAGTGCTCGATGTCAGAACCAAGAGGCACAATCTTGAACCCGTTGTTGTGATGCCCAAGATTGGCTAAGGCCTCAAGCGGCAAAAGTTTGATAGTGCGCAGTTCTTTGAAGAGAAGAACTTCTTCATTGGCGAGTCACCCTATGACTCAGCCAAACTAAGGCATTTGAGGTTCTGGACAAAGACACAGATGAATTTCTATGCCTCACTACTATTTGACAAGAAGAAAGTTTTCCAGCATCATCATATTCGTCATGTGGATATGGAGTCAATCCCCTCCTTCCGACCAGTTTTGGTTGTTCTTCATGATTCTGATCTGCTTAATTTCTGCACTGATGTCAGCAATTGGAATGAAGAACTCATTCTTACATTCTGTGCAACTGTACACTTCTCTGGCAACGCTAATGACACATCAACTTGGGCTCTGGACTGGATGAGTGACGGCACTCACTTCAAAGGACCGGTTGATGAATTACTCCATGCTCTTCCAGTGGATCCGCCCCAAGAAGGCGCCAAGAAAATATATGAAGAACTTGAGCTTCCTAATCACCTGATGTAAGTACTGATGAAGCCTATGGCTGAAGCAAATGCTCCAAGGACAACCTTCCTAGTGAAGGATTTACTGTATGTGCCAAGAAGCATCTATCGCATTCTTGTAAAGACCCTCAGTCCGATCAAAGGCCACAATTCCAACACTGATGAAGTTGTGGGACTTATGAAGAACTTGTTGTTCCACATCATTCATTGGTACGGCGAGGTGCTATACAAATGGTTTTTAACCCCTTTCCACGACAGTGTTTTGAACCATCGCCAAGTGAGTGTGTGCGATAGGGGGGGGGGTCCTTCCCACACGACCCAGAAACCGTCGGGGATAGGGAGCCCTGATGCATACAGTTGTCCCTATAAAACTATTTCTGATATCTCGAATATCCCATACACTTCATTCTTGCTACTTAATTATGCTCGCATTGCCATTGCAGTCGGTATTCTGTGGTGCTACATTTATGATATGTGGCCCATGATGAGGACATCAATACCATTGTTACACCCACAGCCCCTGCGGCTATACATACTGGACCAATTACTAGAGCTCGCGCACGCCAATTGAATTATCAGGTACTTTCGTTTCTTGGTAACGATTCCAATGTTCATGAGAATATGATGCTGCCTAAATTGGATACATTTGTTTTGCTTACAAATGAAGGGCCTACCGTGGACAAGAAAGATGAACCTTGGAGCAAGTTCAAGCATGGAGATGTTGGCATGCGCAAGGAGAACAAGAACGGAGTTACAAGTGATGATTCCAGGACTTTGAAGCCACCCTAATGAGTGCATGAGGCCTTGGACGAAATATACAAGATGCCACTTCATAATATCGTCCATAGGCTATTCTAGGTGCTGCGTCACCTTATTATTGGGCCAGGCCCATGTAATTTCGAAATACTTAAGTGTAGGCTGTTTTTAGAGTCCGTATGTGTGGGGAAACAAGAGTTAGGGTTGATTTCGGACCCCTCCACCAAGGGCCACGAACATCCCCCCTCATCCTCCATATATACAGCCCTAAGGGCACCGTTCAGACCTTGGGTTTTGTTTAGATTAAAAGTTCGCCATAGCTGCAACTTCGCATTTCGTTTGTGTTCAACGACGGACAAAGGCGTCCACAGAACCCCACCTTGATCAATAAAGCTATCATCTAATATTCGCAATAATCAGAATGCAATCTCAGATTCATGCTTGTTCTTCGTTTGCTCGCAGAAACAGGCCCTCGTGGTCGAGTTGATCGTGCTCCGGCGTGGTCAATAACCCTCGGAAGTTGGTTTAGCGATTGCTAAGGCGCTGACGTCTCGCACGTTCGTAGTCGGATCGTCAAGGTCGACTCCCACGAAGCGATAGCCACCATCTCATCGAAACATCGGGACACCTTTGCCTCTATCAAGTGGTATCAGATTTTCAGGTTGCTCGGTGAGATTTTACAGTTTTCCGTAGTTTAGATCGAGTCATTCTTCATACCTATAGTCCACGAAAAATCCACAAAAAATTAGGGTTAGTTCATCATATCCGAACCAATCGAGCCTTTGCATAATCTTTTTAGGGTTTTGCTTTTGTTGAATTTGCGGTTGCATCGTCGTGTCTAGTTGCTGGTCTTAGCGTCTAGTCTTTTAGAGTTTCGAGTTACGGTCATAAGTTATCACGCCGCCACCGCACCATCATCATCGCCTCGCCACCTACCATCACCGCTCCGAATCCGTATCCATATACCACCACCAATCCGTGTCCATATACCACCACCGATCCATATCCATATACTACCACCGCTACCACCACCGCTGCCATATACCACCACCATATATCCACCACCAATCCGAAGTTCTTCTCATATTAGGTTTGTTTTCGAGATCCATCTAGTTTCCGATTCGTGTTTCCTTGCGGAGTAGGTTTGGAAAAAAAAAATTGACGCACTTGTCGAAAAAATTTTACGGCTATCCTGTTTTTAAGTGTTTCTAAGTGTATTGAGGCGATCGCCGTTATAGAAAGTTTTTTTGACCCGTTTCAGTTTTTGGGTCAGGCAGTCAAAAAAAAATATATTGGTCGAAAAAAATTTCGTGCCCATCCTGTCAGTTTGACCTCGGAAGAGTTTTGAGACACTCGCCATTATAGTGATTTTTCGCAAAAAAAAAAAAGAAAAGCAGCGCAAAAAAAAAGAGCGAAAAAGAAAATCCAGAGTGTGCTTTTCCCTTGTTTACGTGCAGCGCCGTGATTTTGTTAGTGTTCTAGGCTCGCGTCTCTAGCACGGTCTAGCCTAGGACCAACCAAGACCGTCGTTGAGCGTTTATTCAACTTTGCATCTCTGAATTGATTATTCTTGACCCTTTTTGCTACCATATTATAAGCCTTCCCAGCTCCACATACATCTACATCGTGCGTTTGACTCTCCCGGTAATCGCTCTATCCAAGCTTTGAGAGTTTTGACTACATCGGTTGCCGATCACCGCTTTCTTCTTTGGGTAAGAACTGGTAAGAATTTGAGATTTGCTTGACGGATTTGTGATATCCACCACACAACCACCACCACTTCCTAGTAGTCTGTCGAATCATATTCTTGTGTGTTTCTATTGCTGCTAACCATGGCAGGATCACAAGCCGACGAGACCGACCGGGAGAACATGACAAACAAAGCGCTACATGATAAGTTTCAACAAATGATGAGTGGGCAGGTGGACGATGTGCTAAATAGATTTGAAGAGGCCATGGAGAAGATAGATGGCATTGAGAAGGCGTTCGAAACAAAGCTCGATAACAAGTTTAATGAATTGCTCGTGCGTCTACCACCACCACCACCGGCGGCACCTAATGCACCTCTACTACAACAACAAGGACTACCTCCACATCGTGAAACAGCCCTCCGCCGAAGCTTCCGTGTCCCTCTTCACTGGCCAAGCTGCTGGTGCTGCTTTGTTGATATACGTGGCTCCTGCTGCTGCGGTGGGGGAGGATGATTATGTGAGAGATTACGAGGATGAGGTTGATCAACATCGAGAACTACGTGCAACCACCAGCACCACAACCACCGTGTCGTCCACATGCAAATAATGGCAATGTTCGGGCTCCCCTTCAGTGCGAGATCATGACCATCTCCCTAAACTGAAATTGAATATTCCACCATTTGAGGGTAGATATGTTTCACGATATATATCTTACTTGGGAGTTAGAAACTGAACAACGATTTACATGTTTACAATATCACGAGGAGAGACGTGTTCCTGCTTTGCTGTTTGTGCTTTCACTAGCTTTGCATGTGTTTGGTGAATGCGAACATTGTAGATTATATCCTGTTCCAGCTACTTGGGCTGCTTTGAAAACTGCTATGCGTACTCGTTGGGTTCCACCATATTATCAACGTGAATTACTTCAAAAATTGCAGCGCTTAAGACAAGGAAAAAATTCGGTAGAAGAATATTATCGGGAATTACAAAGCGGCTTGATTAGATGTGGTATTGTTGAGGAGAATGAAGCTATGCTTGCACGCTTTTTACGGGTGGATTAAATAGAGAGATTCAGACCATTCTAGACTACAAGGATTATAATAATATCACTCGATTATTCCATCTTGCTTGTAAAGCTGAACGTGAAGTGCAGGATCGACAGTGCGTTGGCGCGAACTAACTTTTCTGCAGGTCGACCTTCATCATGGACACCACGTGCATCATCTACTTCCACACGTTCTACTACACGGCACCTCCGTCGGCTGCCACCTCCAACCGTGATACAAGAAAGCAGGCACAACCACCACTATCGCCAAGAGCACACTGCTGGGCCTACAGAGCTCTTCTTCTTCCATGGCGTCAACAGGGCACACAAGTGATATTATTTGTCGTCGTTTTAAGGGAAGAGGACATTTTGCGAGAATGCCAATCTCAGCGTGTGATGATTGCTCACGAGGATGGTGGGTATGAGTCCGCTTAGTGACTATGATGAAGAGACTTTGGCTCTTATTACACATGAAGAACACGGTGGAGATGATTACGATCATGACACGCATAATACATGGCTCTTTGAAGATCTTGTGGTATGAATGTTTAGTTGCTCAACGTGTTTTGAGTGTGCAGGTTACACAAGCTGAGCAAAATCAGAGACATAACTTGTTCCATACAAAGGGAGTTGTGAAGGAACGCGTTCTATTCAAGGCCATCATAGATGGAGGGAGCTGCAACAACTTGGCTAGCATGGATATGGTGGAGAAGCTTTCTCTCACCACAAGACCACATCCACATCCTTACTACATCCAATGGTTCAACAACAGCGGCAAGGTTAAGGTAACACGTACTGTTCGTGTGTATTTTAGTATCTCTACATATGCTGATTATGTTGATTGTGATGTGGTACCTATGCAAGCATGTTCCTTATTACTTGGTAGACCATGGCAATTTGATAAAATTCTGTACACCATGGTAGAAACAATCAAGATACTCTTGTTCACAAGGATAAAAATATTACTTTGCTTCCTATGACTCTGATTCCATTTTGAAAGATGATATTAATAGAGCTAATAAAGCAAAACAGGAGAAAAATAAGAGTGAAAATCAGATTGTGGCAAAAGAATTTGAGCAACAAATGAAGCCTAATAATAAACCATCTAGTGTTGCTTCTGAAATTAAATTGAAAAGTGCATGTCTACTTGCCACCAAATCTGATATTGATGAGCTAGAATCTAGCAAATCAGTTTGCTATGCTTTTGTGTGCAAAGAGGCATTATTTTCATTCGAGGACGTGCCTTCCTCTTTCCCCCTGCTGTCACTAACATTTTGCAGGAGTTCGCTGGCGTCTTCCCACAAGACGTGCCACCGGGATTACCACCTATTCGAGGGATTGAGCATCAAATTGACTTAATTCCCGGTGCATCGCTACCCAACCGCGCACCATACCATACCAATCCAGAGGAGACGAAGGAGATTATGCGTCAAGTACAGGAGCTGCTCGACAAAGGTTATATACGCGAATCTCTTAGTCCTTGTGCTGTTCCTATTATACTAGTGCCTAAAAAGGATGGTACGTCGGCGTATGTGTGTTGATTGTAGAGGCATTAATAATATTACTATTCGTTATCGTCATCCTATTCCTAGGCTAGATGATATGCTTGATGAATTGAGTGGCTCTACAATATTCTCCAAAGTTGATTTGCGTAGTGGATACCATCAAATTCGTATGAAATTGGGAGATGAATGGAAAACAGCATTTAAAACTAAGTTTGGATTATATGAGTGGTTAGTCATGCCTTTTGGGTTAACTATTGCACCTAGTACTTTCATGAGTTTAATGTACGATGTTTTTCGTGCTTTCATTGGACGATTTGTGGTAGTTTTCTTTGATGATATACTGATTTTTAGCAAATCTTTGGAAGAACATTTGGAACATTTTCGTGCTGTTTTTAATGCTCTACGTGATGCACGCGTTTGTTTGGTAACCTTGGGAAGTGCACCTTTTGCACCGACCGAGTATCTTTTCTTGGCTATGTTGTTACTCCACGAGAATTGAAGTTGATAAAGCCAAGATTGAAGCTATTGAGAGTTGGCCGCAGCCCAAAGCGGTCACACAAGTGAGGAGTTTTCTTGGACTCGCTGGTTTCTATAGGCGTTTTGTGAGAGACTTTAGCACCATTGCTGCACCTCTCAATGAGCTTACAAAGAAGGATGTGCCTTTTGTTTGGGGTACATACGGGAAGAAGCCTTCACGGTATTGAAAGATAAGTTGACACATGCTCCTTTACTCCAACTTCACGACTTTAATAAGACTTTTGAGCTTGAATGTGATGCTAGTGGAATTGGATTAGGAGGTGTGTTATTACAAGAGGGCAAACCTGTTGCATACTTTTACGAAAAATTGAGTGGGCCTAGTCTGAACTATTCTACTTATGACAAAGAATTATATGCTCTTGTTAGGACTTTAGAGACATGGCAACATTATTTATGGCCCAAAGAATTTGTTATACATTACGATCATGAATCTTTGAAACATATTAAAAGTCAAGCTAAACTGAATCGTAGACATGCTAAATGGGTTGAATTCATTGAGACTTTCCCTTATGTCATTAAACACAAGAAGGGTAAAGAAAATGTTATTCTTGATGCTTTGTCTCGTCGATATACTATGCTTTCACAACTTGACTTCAAAATATTTGGTTTGGAGACCATCAAAGATCAATATGTGCATGATGCTGATTTTAAAGATGTAATGCAGAATTGTAAAGAAGGAAGAACATGGAACAAGTTCGTTATTAATGATGGTTTTGTGTTCCGTGCTAACAAGCTATGCATTCCTGCTAGCTCTGTTAAGTCTTTTGTTGTTGCAGGAGGCGCATGGAGGAGGCTTAATGGGACACTTTGGCGTCAAAAAGGCGGAGGATATACTTGCTACACATTTCTTTTGGCCAAAGATGAGACGGGATGTTGAGCGTTTTGTTGCTCATTGCACTACTGTCAAAAAGCTAAGTCACGACTCAATCCTCATGGTTTATATATGCCTTTGCTCGTGCCTAGTATTCCTTGGGAGGATATATCTATGGACTTTGTTTTAGGTTTACCTCGAACAAAGAAGGGGAGGATAGCATATTTGTTGTCGTGGATAGATTCTAGAAAATGGCACACTTTATACCATGTCATAAAAGCGATGATCTTTGTTAATGTTGCTGATTTGTTTTTTCGTGAAATTATTCGCTTGCATGGTGTGCCAAATACTATTGTTTCAGATCGTGATACTAAATTTCTTAGCCACTTTTGGAGATGTTTATGGGCTAAGTTGGGGACTAAACCGCTTTTAGTACTACTTGTCACCCCAAACCGATGGACAAACTGAAGTAGTCAATAGAACATTGTCTACTATGCTTAGGGCTGTTTTGAAGAATAATAAGAAAATGTGGGAAGAATGCTTGCCTCATATTGAATTTGCTTATAATCGTTCATTGCATTCTACTACTAAGATGTGCCCTTTTGAAATTGTGTATGGCTTCCTACCTCGTGCACCTATTGATTTGTTGCCTCTTCCATCTTCGGAGAAGGTTAATTTTGATGCTAAAGAACGTGCTGAATTGATTTTAAAAATGCATGAGTTAACTAAGGAAAACATTGAGCGTATGAATGCTAAATATAAACTTCTTGGAGATAAGGGTAGAAAACATGTTGTCTTTGCACCGGAGATCTTGTTTGGTTACATTTGCGTAAGGATAGGTTTCCTAAATTGCATAAATCAAAGCTAATGCCACGTCTTGATGGTCCATTTAAGGTGTTAGAGAAAATAAATGATAATGCATATAAACTTGAGCTGCCTGCAGATTTTGGGGTTAGTCCCACTTTTAACATTGCAGATTTGAAGCCTTATTTGGGTGAGGAAGATGAGCTTCCGTCGAGGGCGACTTCATTTCAAGAAGGGGAGGATGATGAGGACATCAATACCATTGTTACACCCACAGCCCCCTGACTATACATCTTGGACCAATTACTAGAGCTCGTGCACGCCAATTGAATTATCAGGTACTTTCGTTTCTTGGTAACGATTCCAATGTTCATGAGAATATGATGCTGCCTAAATTGGATACATTTGTTTTGCTTACAAATGAAGGGCCTACCGTGGACAAGAAAGATGAACCTTGGAGCAAGTTCAAGCATGGAGATGTTGGCATGCAAGGAGAACAAGAACGGAGTTACAAGTGATGATTCCGGGACTTTGAAGCCACCCTAATGAGTGCATGAGGCCTTGGACGAAATATACAAGATGCCACTTCATAATATGCGTCCATAGGCTATTCTAGGTGCTCGTCACCTTATTATTGGGCCAGGCCCATGTAATTTCGAAATACTTAAGTGTAGGCTGTTTTAGAGTCCGTATGTGGGGAAACAAGAGTTAGGGTTGATTTCGGACCCCTCCACCAAGGGCCACGAAATTCCCCCCTCTTCCTCCATATATACAGCCCTTAGGGCACCGTTCAGACCTTGGGTTTTTGTTTAGATTAAAAGTTCGCCATAGCTGCAACTTCGCGTACTTCGTTTGTGTTCAACGACCAGACAAAGGCGTCACAGAACCCCACCTTGATCAATAAAGCTATCATCTTATATTCGCAATATTCAGATTGCAATCTCAGTTTCTTGCTTGTTCTTCGTTTGCTCGCAGGAAACAGGCCCTCGTGGTCGAGTTGATCGTGCTCGGCGTGGTCAATAACCCTCGGAAGTTGGTTTAGCGATTGCTAAGGCGCTGACGTCTCGCTGCGTTAAGTAGTCGGATCGTCAAGGTCGACTCCCACAGAAACGATAGCCACCATCTCATCGAAACATCGGGACACCTTTGCCTCTATCAGCCCATCACAAACGGTTCACGATTATAGAACCTGTATGATAAGCATACAATCACACACATTCACTTTTCACGAATCGTATCCGATAACTAATTAAGAAGATTAGCTAATCATCTTATGAGTGTCTGATAGGATTACGAAATGTCGGGCCGTCGTAACATCGTCGTACATGATAACTATCGCACACGCTATTCTGTGGTGCAATGTTTACAACACGTACCACATCAGAAACGGTTCATGGTTGCAAATCGTGTATTATAAGGCAACTATCACAAACGTTTAGTTTGCCCGCACCATTTGTGATATTCTCTAGCATCACACACGCTTTGCAAATGGCAACTGTGTGCATGCTCGCACACGTTTCCTCTCTATGAACCGTGTCGTATTATGGTGTATATCACAAATGTTTGTGTTTTACCGAACATGTGCGCCGTAACGACCTGCAGAGCGTAATTTCACCATAATTTAATTGCTGATATTTCAAATTGTACCAGATTTGAATTTGAAAGTATGCTATAGCTTTATTCATATCCATCAGGTTCAAACAACCAATGCATTATTCGATTCATAGGTACATATTTTTAAGAATTACATAAGCACCAAATAAAGAATGATGAACCACGGTTGTATACTTGTACTATTAAAGACGGTAAAGAAAGAGGCGAGATACATTCTGGTTGCTGAACAAGGTGAAGCGGAATGCCCATATTGTGCCCTCCTCCATGCAGAAGGCACGAACGACTCTAGTCCAACCCCTTGTGATGGCTGACCGCCCATCCTTCACTGTCTTCATGAAAACATCTAGATGATCATCGTGTTCTGGTAGAAATACTTTAACCTTTGCATGCCCACCAATCATGTAGTTTGAGAAGTAATCTTGAGTAAACTGCTTTGGGAACCACTGCAAAGGAAAAATATTCACACATTGTCATCTAACACAACTCATTATGGGTAGTACGAAGAAGGTTGCAGAGTTCTTACTTACCATCCTGCAGTTCCCTGTTGTCTTGGATAAAGTGTAAAAAATAGTTTAATTGCCATATTTTGACCCAGTTTACTAACAATCTTTATATGCTTCCTCACTTGATGCTGGTTCATAAATATCTTATTGCCCCATATGCGGAAAGGGTCAGAGCGCGGATCTTTGACATATGTACCTAAAAGCACCAAGTTAATATTAGAATCTAAACGACAATTACACAATGATGTGGTACAACACTCCCTCCGTCCCATTATAGAATATCTTACAACATCCAATGTACTCACATATTGGATGAATTAACATATTATATTATGCGTTGGAGGGAGTTCATTGCATTTTCTTCAAATTATCGGCTGATTAACTGTTGTTGTGTTGTTGTTGTTGCTGATGCTCTTCTATGTATATCTAGACATGATCAGAACATTAAGGTAACGGTCTTCCTTGTTGCTATGTAGCCTAGGATTGCATATTTAGACATTCAATA
This sequence comes from Aegilops bicornis, assembly GCA_021605145.1. Lineage (NCBI taxonomy): Eukaryota > Viridiplantae > Streptophyta > Magnoliopsida > Poales > Poaceae > Aegilops > Aegilops bicornis. The sequence continues at coordinate 277,283,409 of CM038672.1, forward strand.
TAGTGCATGTTGCTAAGTAGCCTCAGATATATTACATATGTCCCTAGTTAACCTAACGATAAATGGGTTATAGATATATTCAGTTAAAAGTCCGATTCACCGATTAGTCCCTTATCAGCCCCCGGCCTATATGGTACCAGCTACCTATATCCTGAATAGTTAGTATATATAAGCCATGGGATGAAACTAACCTCGATGGAAAACATCGGTCGTTCCCAAAATTGTCCTGTGTAAGTACATCGAGAGGCATGTTAAGCACAACAGGCTGAAATCAACCAAATATATCCATGGCAGACAAAATAATCTCCAAAAGATAGCTTCAGTGTGAAGGTTTAAGCACGCTAGTTAAGCAAAACAAGCGGAAAGGTGTGTTAACTGCAACAGGTCTAACTTTTAACAACAACCAAACATAGTCATTCAAACTGGTATTGTGTCGGTCTATGTACACTAGTTATTATTAAATAAAAAAGGAAAGGTGTGTTAACTACAACATGCAACAACCAAATGTAGTCATTCATAGTGGTATTGTTGAAACTGGCATTGATGAACTCCACAGTTCATACTTGCACATATAGAACATCAGGTTGTGAATAACTGGAATAAACAAGACATACTACGAACAACCAAAGATAGCATTTGAAACTGGACATCTGCTAACTACAAACAATGGAACAGCCAAAAATCTTTAAAAGAGGCATATGCTAGCTATAACAGGCTTAACAGCAAGCAAATATATGCATTCCTATCGTATGTTTAAAATTGGTATTGATCAAAATGTATTGCAAAGTAAATAGTTGCATATATAGAGCATCATATTGTGAACAACGGCAATAATAAAGGCATACTGTAAACAACCAAATATAGCAATTAAAACTGGACATATTCTCACTACACTAAAAAAGGGACTCGAGAAAACAAATCATGGGTTCCCCCTATGAAGAGGCACGGCAAAACAAATCTGGATATCCTCACTTGTCACAGATGGGCTCGTTCCCGTGGGAAGAGCATGGACCCTGCATGCGCTCCATGTTGTCGCAGATGGGCTCCTTCCCCTTGGAAGAGAGCACGGCTGTAGGGTACCCTCCCTGATGTCGCATATGGGTTCTTTCCCCTGGGAAGAGCAGATGGGCTCTTTCCACTTGGAAGAGCCGGAGAGGCTGCCCTCCTCGTGGTCGCCGTCGATGAGGTCTGACTTGGGAGCTATGGATCACAAGCCAGCGTTGCAGAACGTGTCCTTCAGAAATGACAAAAGGGGCTCGATGGCGATGTAGGATGGGAAATTCTTCATAGCAAGCCAACAGAGATCAGCGGCAGAGCCATGGATGAGATCAACGGTGGTTGAACCCGGGGGGTTGGGGTGGGCCACTTAACCCGTGACATAGCCTGCGTCAGGCCGTCGCTGTCGACTGATATGTCTCCAACGTACCTATTATTTTTTATTGTTCCATGCTATTATATTATCTATTTTGGATGTTTTATGTGCACTAATATGCTATTTTATATTATTTTTGGGACTAACCTATTAACCTAGAGCCCAGTGCCATTTCCTGTTTTCCCCCGTTTTTGAGTTTCCCAGAAAAGGAATACCAAATGGAGTCCAAATGGAATAAAACCTTCGCGATGATTTTTCTTGGACCAAAAGACAACCAGGAGACTTGGAGATGAAGTCGGAGGAGGCACGAGGCGACTGTCGGTGTCAAAACTGGCAGATCTCGGGTAGGGGGCCCAAGCTGTGAGTCTAAGGATCAATGGTAACGAGGGACAATGGCGACATGATGTTTACCCAGGTTCAGGCCCTCTTAAAGGAGGTAAAACCGCTTCATTGTATTCGATGCCTATAAGGGTTACAAGAGTTGATCTACCTCGAGATCGTAATGGCTAAACCCTAGTTGTCTAGTCTATGATTATTCTGATAGCCTCTACGGACTACCCCTCCGGTTTTTATACACACCAGAGGGGCCTAGGTTTGCACAAAGTCGGTTCATAGAGGAAAGGAGTATTACACCCGGACACCAATCTTGTCGTTCTACGTACATAGGAGTCCTACCCGGACACGGGAGGTGGTCTTCTGCTTTGCCTTTACGGCCCGTCAGTCCACCCATACCAAATAGACCGGACACCTGAGGACCCCTTAATCCAGGACTCCCTCAGTAGCCCCCGAACTTGCCTTCAATGTCAATGTAGTATCCGACTGATGTCTTCGGCTTTGCAAGGTGGGTTCTTTGACACACTCCAGATTGATGACAATCCGGTTTTGATCTCCATGTTCTGTCTTTATAATTCCTTCATGTTGTCGCCTCGATTTCCATGCGTCGGGTGAATGCGGATGGTCCATAATAATTTCCTACAAATAAGCCCCTTACCATTCAAGGGCGGCATCTATATAAGTAGGTTAGATCCCCAAATGCCATCCACATTGCGTAGAGATCATTAGAGCCAACCACGATTAACTTCAAAACATGGCCAGTGCTCCTAGCTCTTCTTCGCGCCCTCAAGGCCCTCAAGCGGGTGATTGGCGAAGCTGCTCCGTATCTAACCTCCAGCTGAATCGACTTGAGACGTTGGGCTATCTCCCTCCCGCAGATGTAATCTTTGTGTGGGCGGGATTGGCCTCGATTGTCAGTTATGTGCGAGCAAAGAATTTCCTCAACCCCAACAAGGAGGAGAGGGTGTGCTTCATCTCGTTTCTTCTGAGGAGCTTAGGATTCCCGATCCTCCCCTTCCTCAGGGGTCTACTGGAGTTCTACGGGATCCAGCTGCACAACCTTACACCAGGTTCTAGCCTGCATATATCAGGTTTTGTCGCTCTCTGTGAACTTTTTTCAGGCTGCGAGGCTCATTTTGAACTGTGGAGAAAGTTCTTTTGCCTCGTCCCTCGTCATCAAGGGGGTTCTATATTTGAAATGGGCAGCGCCGAAGTATGTCACATAGCCGAATCAAGCTACCTCGTCGGAACTCCCAAAAAGGGATCCGAAGAATGAACTTCGAAATGGTTTTATATTAAGGATGTTCCCCTTCCGGACCCAGTTCAACGCGGACTCCCAGAAGTCTCCAGCGCTCCTTTGAAGAAACGCCTCAACTGGCACCCCCGGAGCCCCAAGCAAGAAGACAGTGCGTAAGTAATGAGGTTGGTCAGCAAGGTTAGGTTACTCGCCCATTCCAAAATCTCGATAATCGAAGTCATGGCCATCGCGATAAAGCGATGCACCCAGCCCCTTCAGTCTAGAGTAACCCATTTATGGTGTTACAACAGAGAGGACGACGCGTCTCGTTATAAGCGTGAGGGCCCGGATACCCCAGCCGCTCTGGCCACCATTCTGGCAGATCTTTATAAGGGGGATAAAGAAGAATTCGCCCGTTTAAATTGTCGGGAAGGTTTCTCCGTGTATAACCCCATTGAATGGGTAAGTTTTTGATTATCAACATTGTGTCACCTCATTATCGAGGTATGCTAATCGAATTGTCCTGGTCGTCTTAAAACAGACTTGGAGGAAGGTGGTCAAAAATGTTCATTGCCCCTCCCATAGCCAGAGGACTATGCTCGCAACGAGGACCCCAGCTTCCGCGAGGATATAGGTATATTTATAGAGTTCGTTCATGGAGTCTTTTATCAAGGAGCCTTGACGGCTTGGAAGTGGATATTATGGCTGAGTACCCCAGCCTTCTCTCTTTATCCATTGTAAGTACTCGGAAATTATCCTTAAAAAAAGGAGCCCCCTACTTGCGTCTTACCCATCACAGTAAATTGTGCCTCATAGGATCGGTGCTCAGTGAGCCGCACTCCATCGGGGGTGGCCTCTAGAAAGGTAGCATCTACGCAGGGTGAGCCTTCAAAATGAAAGGAAGCGGAGCATCATCAAGCCCCTCCTTCATCGAAGAGGTATACCTTTAACATGTGCCTGGGCATAAGAACAGATTGTCATATTTCTCCTCCCATCTTATTTCAGGAGGAGCATACGGCGAACCGTGTCCAAAGTCCCGGCTAGCCAATCGTCAGCTAATCTGGCACCAGGCTCATCAACCAGGACAAGAGCCAATACGGATGCAGCACCAACTCATCCACCTCATGAGGATGCAGATGACGTATTTGTCACAAATTCTGAAGTGGAGAGCGTGATGAATCATCAACGACTGAAAAAGATCATGCGTGCTCCTGTTTTTACTAAGCAGGAATTTACTACCCTCGGTACCATGGATGCATATATCCTAGCCACCCGGGATGGACTTGCTGGAGTTGCTCACATGTTTTCAAAAGATATGCAGGTAATGGTTTTTGTAAATTTAATAGATATATGCCAGTAGCCCCCGAGACTTGGAGTAGTTTAGACCAAACGATTTAAGTATCATTATCACCGCAGGTTCTCAAAGAGAAGAACAACACGCTGTCCCAGGAGCTTGAAACGAGCCGGACAAAGCTACATGCCGCCACTTCAGAGCTAGAGCAAATTAAGGAAGTCACGATGACTAGTGACCAAAAGAACAAACTGGAGGATGAAAAGGATAAGCAAGCCGAAGAGATAAAGAGCTTAAAGGCTCAATTATAAAATGCACAAAAAGAGAATAAAAAGTTGAAAGGCGGCATATTCGGTATGACCTTTGGACCATCCATGGGACTCATATAGTCCAATAATATGGAGTGTTATAATCTTGTTCTTTACAGGTCTGTTAACCGGACGTCCTGAAGAAGAAGTATTCGGATTCCGAGGCGACGTACTAAAAGAGTTGTCCATAGTGCATGAGCGGGCCCGGAAAGCCATGAAGAGTATGGTCAGAGCCTTATGGACATCCGATGCCCCTCCAGAAAGTATGGAGGGGTTGGCGAACCTGTTCAAAGGTGCCCGGCACCGTTTTGAGCTATGGAAGGCGTCAGCATGCCGGAAAGGTGCATGAGAGGCATGGGCGATGGTGAAAACGCGCTACACCGGGCTCGATCGAATCATATGGCCTGAGTGGGACCTCAGGGACCGGACGGAAAAGAGATTCATGTGAACTTAGTATATGACCAAGTGATGATAGCTACGAAATATTCGCAAGAAGACTGTAGCTTAAACAGTCTTATAGATGACATAGATAAAGTGTAGGCGTTCGATTCCATGTATCAATGTACTATATCATCGAACTTATCTCCAATCGAACTTGTCAAAAAAATTCACCGCATGCCTTCGGCTTCAACCTCCGAACCAAGAAGTTGGAGTGTTTCTGGATACCATGTTGGAATGTAATAAACATTCATTATGTACAGAAACCAGGCAATCCGGTCATATTTCTCAAACAGACAAAATTTGTTTGGGGAGTTATGTTATATTACTAGATAACGTAAGAAACATCTTCAAGGGAAAATAGTTCCGTTAAGGGTTCCTTTCCTTGAGTCGGCATGCCGAATTATGCATGCCTAGGCTTTGATCCAAAAGATAGAATTACGGGCAGCCTGTCCCTTATTTGTGAGAATGTCGGTGTACAAAAGTAGGGGATCTCCTTTTTACCCCTTTACTTGTGCACGGGCAGTCAGAGCCGCGCCCACAGCCAGACCAAACAGGGCAGAGGAGGGAGGCCGGAGCACAAGGCAACCAAAGCAACGCCAAGACCAAGAGACACCAATAGCAAGAGGGCGAGGTGGACTTCCCCGGCAAGACCCTTGCCGGGGCAGCCTCCGCAGCCCCGGCAAGACCCTTGCCGGGGCAACTTGCCTGACGCCAGCAGAGCAAGTCACCCTTGAGCCCGCGGGTTCCAACACCACCAACCAACCACATTGGAACCAAGACTCGGGAGGCGCCTCTGTGGTGGCATGCAGATCCTCATCAACATCATAAACACACAAGATCAGATGAGGACTAGAAGACGACGATCCTCGACGAGATCCTTGCCGAGGAGATCAACGACACCCCCGGCAAGACCCTTGCCGAGGACGACCATGGTGCCACGGCAAGACCCTTGTCGGGGCCCCGGCAAGGCCCTTGCCGAGGAAACTTACAGGGCCGCGGCCAGGCCCACATCTGCCAAGACTACACCGCCGCTCCCATGCAGCTGCTAGCTCAACCAGCTGGGCAGGCACCTGCGTGGCAGCGTGCGGCCTCTACACCGACTCAGCTAGCACCTGCGTGGTGGCATGCAGATCTTTGTGAAGACTCCACCATAGCGCCAGCCCAGCAGCCAGCCAACGTGGCGCTACAACGCCTCGTCAACTCGGACGCGCATCGCAGCCAGGCGAGGCGGTGACAACTGGGACGAGCTTCCTTGCCATCCCCGATAAAGCAAGAGGGGCACGTTGGCAGCGCATTAAATGCGTTTGTCCGATGGTGCCAGAGGATAGACTCACCCACTGTACACCTTTCCACCTCCTGTGTGCCACTGTGGCAACCCCTTTTTCTATAAAAGGAGGCCCGAGGCGACCATGAGAAGGATTCGGATCTTTTGGGCAAGTTACACCCCGTAGCTAGCTCAAGAACACATGAATACTCAAATACATCCACCAAAGCAGGACTAGGGTATTACGCGTCTTCGCGGCCCGAACCTGGGTAAACGATCTGTGTGCTTCTTGTCAGACCCGCCCTTTGCACAACCTCGCGCCCGCCAACCGTAGAAGGGATCCTAGTGATCCGATAGGTGTCGTTTCCACTGACATCTTTGGCGCGCCAGGTAGGGGCACAGTTGTGGAAATCTGGTCTGATCGGAGCAGCGGCTTCATCGTGGCCGTCATTCCAAGGAAGAAGACTACCAAGCTTGACGGCACCATCTGCAGATGCGGTGGACGCCCGTGAAACGACAGAAAAGCTAAGTCGTGCGAAACTTTAAGCAATTTCTTTCTATATATAAGGTTGCCCTCGAAGGTCCTTCCCTATGTATGGAAAACCTGCACGCAAAGGGGCCCTTCCGCCGGTGGCAACACCTTTGCTCTGTTTCGAGTCCGCTCAATTGCTCAAGCGGCCGCGTCGAGAACGGCAGGGTAGCCTTCCGCAATTGGCAACGCTCTCGATTCTGACTCGAGTCAAGCTCGACAGTTCGAGCGGCCGCGTTGAGAGTGGTGAGGTGGTTCGCCTAGCAGCAAGCACACCCGGCAGGCCATTGGGGATCCGTACTCAAGGTGCCGCGGCCTGGGTTTACGCGCTGGCAAGCCTACCCGATTAATGTAGGGTGAACATACAAAGGAAGATCAAACAGGAAGATAACATGCATCATCTCAAAAGTACTGTGGAGTTATATCACATCAGTTGCCGCCACGGTTCTAACTAAAGATAGAAATTGTCTTGGTGATGAACCTGCAGTGGCAATGAGACACGGGGTGCCTAATCCCGGCGCTGGCCCTCCACCCTCTAGATTCCGTCGACGCGGCTGATGATGGGCTCGATACGCTCCTTGAGCGCCGCCAGGTCAGCATCCTCCGGCAAGCTCTCCAGCGCGGCATCGAAGTCGAGGTCGGGGTTCCAGTACGCCACCTTGGTGAGGACTTTGGCCATGGCACCCCGGCAAACCTTTCGGGCCTCGTCGGCTAGAGAGGCTGCCCTGTTGGAGCGAAACTGCTCCAGGGCCCCGAAAACACCCTCAAAGAATAGGGTCAGCTTGGCGTTGGGACTCACGTTGCGCTCTGGGGTGTACCTCACATTTGGCATCCCCATGGAAGCCAGCTTCGTGGTGATCCTGTCGGCGACGTCTTCGAGGCGGCTGATCCAGCGGTTCTCGCCCTCCACAAAATCCTTGTGGTTCGTTACTTCGTTCTTCCGCACCTGCTTCCCGGCCTCCAGATCCTTGGCCAGGGTCTCCTCCCGGGCCTTGGCCTCCGAGAGCGTCCCCTCAAGACCCTCTAGCTTCAGCTTCAGGTCTATGATGGAGTCGTTGGCCTTGGAGAGCTGCTCAGCCTTGTCGAGGACTACGCCCTGCGCCTCCACCAGGGCACCGTTGAGCGTGTCCTTCTCCTTGGCCAGCTTCAGGGCCTGATCCTTCAGCCCGTCCCGCTCCACCTCCATCTCTGTCACCTTGCTGGCGTGAACCAGAGCCTGGGCATTGAGTGCCTCCTTGTGCCTCTGCTCCAGCTCCTAGGTCCGCTGCGCGACGAGGTTCTCCACCTCCTCGTCCTTGTCGTGGAGCGTTGCGGCGAGCTTCTCCTCACGCGCGGCAAGGTCCTCCTCCTGGGAGTTCAGCACGGCCTGGTGTTGGTGCCGAGCAGCCTCGTCCTGGGCAGCTTGCTGCGTCGCCAGCTCCTGGGCTTTCTCGATGTCGGCCTGCTTCATGACAAGCTCCAGCTTGCGCTCAGCCAGCACGTCCTGGGCGGCTTTCAAGTCCACGTGGGCCTGGCGGAATCAAGCCTGCGCCTCGGTGACGCGTTCCTCGAGCTCCGCCTCCGCCTTATCCACCACCGCCATCCTAGACTTGGCCTTGTCCAGAACGGACGCGGTGAAGCGCCTGGAGCTCCTGGAAGTTGGCGCTCTTGGCCTGGAGGAGTCGCTCTTCCTGGGAACCGCCGCCACCGGCACTCGGCTCGTCAATAACCTCAAGCCATGCGGCGGCGAGCACTTCATCATCAAACACCTCCCCCTCGACGGGCGCCCCGGTGCTCGCTGTCCCTGGGAGGTGGACGAATAGGTCGCTCCTCACCCTCAGGTACCTGCCCGAGCCAGAAGCATAGGAGGAGGAGGGTTGGTTGTCGACCGCCCCCTCCTCGGTAGCGGCCTTGCTAGCCTCCCCGGCAGGCCCCTTGGCGGCCTCCTCGGCAGCGGCCTTGCCGGTCTCCTTGGCAGACCCCTTGGCAGCCTCCTCGATGGCAGCCTTGGTGGCCTCCTCGGCAGCGATCTTGTCGGCCTCAGCTGGGGCATCCCTAGCGACCTCCTCGATGACGGTGTCAACATCATCCAGGTCCGCCGGGGAAGGATCTAGACGCCGAGAAGGGGAGTGAGGCGAGGCCAAAGGCCAAGATTCAAAAAAAGAGAGGAAAGAAGAAAAAGGAACGAACAAGGACAGAAGGTGAATCACTTGCCCGTGTCGGGCTAGGAAGAAGTAGCACCTTCCCTGCCGACATCTTGCGCCCGGACGGAGCCACCAGCACCCGGGTTCTCCTCCTCCTCCTCCGTGCGCCTGGGCTCGACACTTGGCACCCTTGCCGGGGACGCCCCTCGGGGCGGCGTAGTTGATGAGGGCGGCATGTTGGGGGTGGCCCCCAGTGGTTCCTCCTGCTGCCGTCCTCCTCCTGCGACCACGGCAAGGTCAGTACCAAGGGATCGCACCCCATCACGCGTCGAGGGGGGCGAGTGGGGGACTTATGCTGGGGATTGCGCCGGGGGCTGCTGTGCGGGCTGCTCACCACCACCAGCGACGTACTCGTAGTGCCCGCCGGGAGCTAGCCGCCCGTTGAAGCCCTGGCCCTCTTCACCCTTTGGGCCAGCGTCTCTGCGTCCCTGCAAAGATGAAAACGAATCAAGATAAGCGGCACAGTTTGAGGAGACGAAGATGACAAAAAAAGAGCAAGATACTTACTCATCCTCCACCTCCTCTTTTGCTGATTTCCTCTTCCTACTTGGGCTGAGGGACCCAAAATCGAAGATGACCTCCGCGTCGACATCTGCCAGAGGAGGGGAAGCAGATAGAGTCCGAGGACGCTTGGACGAAGAAGACGCAGTTGCCTTCTTCTTCGCCGCCGTAGCCTTCACCACCTTCTTCGCTGCCGCAGCCCTCGTCTGGCGCACGAATGCCTCCTGGGCTTGCTGCGGCTGCACGGCCCTGCCAGGCCGGACCGGCTTGCCAGAGTTGGCCCGCCACAGGACTCGCCCCTCCTCGTGGCCGGAGGGTCGACAGTCTCGACCTCCTTCTCCGATGACTCGTCGACCACATCTTCAATGAGAGGGGCCCCGGTGCCGGCGCTGCTGGCCTGCCCAGCGGACTCCGCCCACTGGGCGAGCTCCCTCTCCTCCACGGCTGCCGCGGCCTTGTCCGCCACGCTGCCGGCGCTGTCGGCCTCCCTGGCGAGCTCCGCCTCCGCCGCCCTGGCGGCGATGTAATTCAGCTCCGCTTGGGTGGTGTCCTGAACGAGCAGCGGCTCATCGCGAACGTACCCCTCCACCAAGTATCGAAGAACTCCTCCACCTGATCCGCCGGCGGCTCGGCCCAATTTGGGACGAGGCCATGTGCATTGAACTCCGGCGTCATGGCAATGATGTCGTTTCGACACGAGTTATTACTCAGTGGGTCCAGCCCCGCCGGCAACCCAAACAAGGGCCCCTTGGTGACCTTGCCGGTCTTCGCAGCCATGCCGGACCTCTCGACCTTGCCGTCACGGTACACGTCGAGCTAGAAGAGCCGCTCACAGAAGTGGGTGTGCCCCATCACCGTGAGGTTGTGGTCCAAACCGGGGCGAAGTCTCATGATGTCAGCCGCATTCGTGAAAAGCCAGGCCGGCCTCCCCTTGTTGTGCAGCGGAGCGATTCGGCGGCGGATGAAATCCGCCCGGATCATCTCAAGGATGAGCCTGGCCTTGGTGAGGCGATTAATCTTGGTGGTGGTAACCGTGAGCTTCACGTTGTCGGCATCGACATTGCTCCAATCGTCTCTGCGAATCGGTGGCGCCCGCGAACCTGGCAAAATTCCTGTGGGTCCTCCTCTTCGGTCCAGCACCACTGACCCCGCCACTCCTCCCACCTCTCCTTCTGGGTGCCCTCCGGATATGTCCCCTTCCCCTTGCTCCTTGGGATCCAGGTGACACAACCGGAAATGGCGCCCCCCTTTGGGATCCGAGGGAAGAAGTAGTGGCGGAAGAGCGCCGTGTTGGGATGCACCCCGGCGAAGCCCTCGCAGAGATGGGCAAAAAGAGCCATGCACGCCACGGCGTTTGGAGTGAAATCCATAAGGTGAAAGTCGTAGGTGTGCATGACGTCATTGAAGAAATCAGAGAAGGGGGGCAGAGGCCGCAAGAAAAGTAGTCGACAAAGACTGGGTACCGATTCAGGCGGCCGGTAGCACGGGATGACGCGCGCATGGCCGGGTGCGCCTCCCCCCCCCATCTTGCACCCCACAGGTGCTTGAAGTAGTCCCGAGATGGACCGCGTCAACCGTCGAGGGAAGTAGGCGGATCGTGCCCGCTGGCTGCCAACTTCGCTCTCCGTGGCTCCTTCTCGCCCGACGCCCTTTTGCCACTCCCTTGCCTTTGTCGGTTTTGGGTGCCATGGCGGCTGCGAGAGGCGAGGGATGAAGGGCGACGTATGTGCGGCGGTGGCGAGCAAAGGCAAGAGCTTTAGAGGGAGGACGAAGGGGACGGTGGTTCCGAGATTGGAGAAGGCACGGAGGGTAAATGAGCAGCGCACCCGCGGTTATTCCTTTTTATGGGGAAGGCGCGGGCCACCTCTTTACCATTTACTATGATGTGATGCATGCATGCGGGAACCGCCCCACGCATGCCCCCCATGTCATGCATGACCATCCACGACGCGCATTCAACGCAGGTCGTGGGGAAACGCAAGCGAGCGAAGAAGTTACCGCGGTAAAAATCCGCCCCACATGCCCGCGCACCATTCTGGGCCTGGCCCAACAACGTGTCGCGCTTATGTGTCGCCCAGGCCCGGGGGCTCCTGTCAGTATACAAAAGTAGGGGTTCTCCTTTTTATCCCTTTACTTGTGCACGGGCAGTAGGAGCCGCGCCCACAGCCACACCAAGCAGGGCAGAGGAGGGAAGCCGGAGCACAAGGCAACCAAAGCAACGCCAAGACCAAGAGAAACCAAGAGCAAGAGGGCGAGGTGGACTCCCCCGGCAAGACCCTTGCCGGGGCAACTTGCCCGACGCCAGCAGAGCAAGCCACCCATGAGCCCGCGGGTTCCAACACCACCAACCAACCATATTGGAACCAAGGCTCGGGAGGCGCCTCTGTGGTGGCATGCAAATCTTCGTCAAGATCATAAACACACAAGATCAGATGAGGACCAGAAGACGACGATCCTTGGCGAGATCCTTGCCGAGGAGATCCACGAGACCCCCGGAAAGACCCTTTCCGAGGACGACCACGGTGCCATGGCAAGACCCTTGCCTGGGCCCAGGCAAGGCCCTTGCCGAGGACACTTACGGGGCCGCGGCCAGGCCCACGTCTGCCAAGACTACACCGCCGCTCCCATGCAGCTGCTAGCTCAACTAGTTGGGCAGGTACCTGTGTGTCAGCGTGCGACCTCTACACCGACTCAGCTAGCACATGCGTTGTGGCATGCAGATCTTCATGAAGACTCCACCACCGCGCCAGCCCAGCAACCAGCCAACGTGGCACTACAATGCCTCGTCAGCTCGGACGCGCGTCACAGCCAGGTGAGGCGGCGACAGCTGGGACGAGCTTCCTTGCCGTCCCGATAAAGCAAGAGGGGCACGTCGGCAGCGCATTAAATGCGTTTGTCCGATGGTGCCATAGGATAGGCTCACCCACTGTACACCTTTCCACCTCCTGTGTGCCACTGTGGCAACCCCTTTTTACTATAAAAGGAGGCCCGAGGCGGCCAGGAGAAGGATTCGGATCTTTTGGGCAAGTTACACCCCGTAGCTAGCTCAAGAACACATGAACACTCAAATACATCCACCAAAGCAGGACTAGGGTATTACGCGTCTTCGCGGCCTGAACCTGGGTAAACAACCTGTATGCTTCCTTTCAGACCCGCTCTTTGCACAACCTCACGCCCGCCAACCCTAGAAGGGATCCCAATGATCCCATAGGTGTCGTTTCCACCGACAAAGAATTACATAAACGTAAATAATCTGTCGTTGCTTGCCGACCAATTATTCCCTTAAGGACGCTACCTTTCGGCTTCACCTGTCTGAGGTACAGATCCGGATTACCCGGGTGTAACAATCATAGAGGTGCTCCCTTTACACCCTAGCCGAACAATCTGGAACGTAGGGTATAAGAACAGGAGTGAGGCAACCCAGCTTGGCAAAAACTTAAGTCATAAAGGTGCATATAATGGGAAAAAGTGTATATAACAAATAACATAAACAATGTAAGTCATAAGCTTTTAATAACAAGCTTCGTCAGAGAAGCCCCTGGTTATAGTGGGGTATATACATTTAAAGAAGTGTACCCCTAATAGTTCGGTAGATCCGAACATACCCTGGGATGAAAAGGAAAAAATAAAAAAGGAGAGGAGAAAAAAGGACCTAGTCAAAGTAAAAAAGTTGCTACCGAACTATCCTTAGAATCGCCGGGGACGAGCAGCGTTCCATGGATTCAGCTCAAGGTGATTATCCGATGCGTTATGAAGGCGACAGGCTCCTCAAGTGAGAACTTCATCTATGATGAAGGGGACCTCCCATTTTGGTTTGAGCTTATCCTTCTTCTTCTCCGGGAGACGCAAGACGAGGTCACCAATGTTATAAGTCTTGGCCCGCACTTCTCTGCTTTGGTATCGCCTGGCTTGTTGTTGATAAAATGCGGAACGAGCTTGCGCAATATCGCGCTCCTCTTCGAGACCGTCTAGGTCATCCTGTTGATCGAGCTCGGCTTCTCGCTCTTCGTACATGCGCACTCTTGGTGAGTCATGAATAATGTCGCAGGGCAGGACAACTTCTGCATCGTACACCATGAAGAAAGGTGTATATCGGGTTGTTCGGTTAGGTGTAGTCGCAGCCCCCTAAGTATGGAATCGAGTTCATCAACCCAGTGTTTATCCACCTCTCATAGGGAGCGCACCTGTCGGGGTTTAATGCTACTCATTATCAGGCCATTAGCCCGTTCGACCTGACCGTTTGTTTGAGGGTGGTAGACAAATGCATAGTCGAGTTTAATGCCCAAGTTAGCACACCAGTTTTTCACCTCATCAGTTGTAAAATTGGAGCCATTATCAGTGATGATGCTGTGTGGGACACCATAAGGTGTACCACGCCGGATATGAAGTCAATCATTGGCCTTGCTTCAGCTGTTTTTGCTGGTTTGGCCTCTATCCACATAGTGAATTTGTCCACCATAACCAGTTAATATTTCTTTTTGTGGGTTCCCGCTTTAAGGGGTCCGACCATATCGAGCCCCCAGACCATGAAGGGCCAAGTAATGGGGATTTTTATTAAGGAAGTGGGAGGCATATGACTTTGATTGGCGAAAAGCCGACATCCCACGGCTACGCTGGACAAGGGTTTGTGCGTCTGCTCGGGCTGTTGGCCAGAAAAAAACCTGTCTGGAAGGCTTTGCTTACGAGGGCCCGAGCTGCGGCGTGATGGCCGCCCATACCAGCATGTATTAGCCAAGAGTTGCCGTCCCTCCTCTTCGGAGATGCACCTTCGTGAACTTTGTAGGCTCTAGAACGCCAAACTATGCGATGGGCCTCATTTTGATCATCAGGAAGCTCCTTCCTATTAAGGTAGGCCAGGAAAGGTTCCGTCCATGGAGCAATGACGGCCATGATCTCCTAAGCAGAGGGTGTTATTTCGGTATCCGAACCCCCGATGATATCTGCATTGTGTTCGGCTGCTAGGGGCGTGATCAGGTCCGTATTGGCGTCTCCACTCTCGTCCTGCCACACCATGGATGGCTTGAAGAGCCTTTCCACAAAGGTATTAGGCGGGACGGGGTCGCCTTTAGCGCCCATGCGAGCGAGTATGTCCGCTGCCTGGTTACTGTCTCGAGCGACATGATGAAATTCAAGCCCCTCGAACCGAGCCGGTATTTTTAATACGGCGTTTTGATATGCCTCCATATTTGGATCTTTTGCATCGAACTCTCCGTTTACTTGAGATATTGTGAGGTTTGAGTCGCCGCGCACCTCTAGGCGTTGTATGCCCATGGAGACAGCCATGCAGAGACCATGTAGAAGTGCCTCGTATTCGGCTGCATTATTGGAGTCCGTATACATGATTTGCAACACGTAGCAGACTGTGTCCCCCGTAGGGGATGTCAAGATGACGCCAGCCCACAGTCTGGCTAGCATTTTAGAGCCGTCGAAGTACATGATCTAGTTGGAGTATGAGTTGTACTCTTTAGGGAGCTCAGCTTCCGTCCACTCGGCGACAAAGTTAGCCAACACCTGAGATTTAATAGCTCGGCGTGGCTTGTATGTTATTTCAAACGGTAAGAGCTCAATGCCCCATTTAGCTACGCGGCCGGTGGCGTCCTTGTTGTTTATGATGTCATTAAGTGGTACTTCGGATGCCACCGTGATAGAACACTCTTGAAAATAGTGTCAGAGTTTTCAAGATGCCATAAAGATCGCGTAAGCTATCTTTTGGTAGTGAGAGTATCGGGATTTGCATGGTGTAAGAACCTCCGATACATAATATACTGGCTTTTGGATGGGGAATTTATGTCCCTCTTCCCCTTGCTCGACGACGAGTGCAGGCTCACTACCTGGTGAGTTGCGGAGATATAAAGCAACATAGGCTCGCCAACGCTTGGGGTGGCTAGGATTGGGTTACCTGCTAATAAGGTTTTTATTTCCTCCAACCTGTGTGGTTGCATTCGTACATTTGAAGTTGTCGGTGCGTCTAAGCAACCTGTAAAGTGGTAATGCTTTTTCCCCTAATCTAGAGATGAAGCGGCTCAAAGCCGCCAGGCACCCTGCTAGTTTTGGACCTGCTTTAAGTCTGTTAGCCAATTGTGACAAGGCTCAGATTTTAGTTGGGTTTGCTTAAATTCCTCTATGGGAGACAATGAACCCTAGCAGCTTTCTGGCTGGAACGCCAAAAACGCATTTTTCCGGATTGAGACGTATGTCGTATGTTCGGAGGTTGTCAAATGTGAGGTGGAGATCGTCCACCAATGATTCGACGTGTTTAGTCTTGATGACCACGTCGTCCACATGTGCTTCAACTGTCTTGCCAATTTGTTTTTCCAAGCATGTTTGAATCATGCATTGGTAAGTGGCACCAGCATTTTTAAGCCCAAAAGGCATAGTGTTGAAATAGAAAGGCCCGTACGGGGTAATGAACGCCGTTGCGGCCTGGTCAGACTCCTTCATTTTAATCTGATGGTATCCAGAGAAAGCATCGAGGAAACACAATGAGTCGTGTCGCGCGGTCGTATCAATAATCTGGTCAATGCGGGGCAACGGGAAAGGGTCTTTGGGGCAAGCCTTATTGAGGTCTTTGAAATCGACACAAGGGCGCCAAGATTTATCCTTCTTCGGCACCATGACCAGGTTGGCTAGCCAATTCGGGTGTTTGATTTCTCTGATGAACCCGGCCTCGAGTAGTTTGGCTAGCTCCTCCCACACAACTTGTCGTTTCAGTTCAGAAAATTGCCGCAGCATTTGCTTGACTGGTTCGAACCCTTTGATTATGTTGAGGCTGTGTTCTGCCAGTCTACGTGGGATCCCGGGCATGTCCGAAGGGTGCCAGCCAAAGATATCCCAATTTTCATGTAGGAACGCACGTAGGGCGGCGTCTACCGTCGGATCCAGCTGTGCTCCAATGGACGATGTTTTATTAGGATCTGTCAGGTGCACTTGAAATTTAACTACTTCATCTGCTAGCTTGAAAGGGGTGGATTTAGGTCTCTTGTCGATAATCAAATCATCCTTGTCCACCATGGATTGTAGGGTAGTTAGTTCTTCGGCCGCAAAGGCTTCGGATAGTGCCTCAAGGGCCAAGGATGGGGTTTTGTTTTCGGCGCGGAGTGCTTTATCTGGATCACTTGTAACTGTGATTATTCCATTGGGCCCTGGCATTTTAAGCTTCATGTACCCATAATGGGGTACGGCTTGGAAGCGTGAAAAATTGCCCCGCCCTAGGAGGGCGTGATATCCGCTATTGAAGGGAGCGATATGAAAGAGCAACTCCTCCGACCTGTAGTTTTCAGGCGTGCCGAATACTACATCAAGTTTAATTCTCCCCGAACATCGTGCTTCTAGACTAGTGATGATGCCTCGAAAGGTGGTACTCCTTTGCTCGATGCGTGTTCTATCAATCTGCATTTTGTCGAGCATGTCCTCATATATGAGGTTAAGCCCACTGCCGCCATCCATGAGCACTTTAGTAAGTCGAAAGCCATCCACAATTGGGTTTAGTACCAAAGCGACGGGAGCTCGGACTGATCGGGCCATTGGTTCGTCGTCAGCCGTGAAGGTTATTGCCGCGTCATTCAATGGGCTCACTATGGTTACTTGGTGGACTTCGGCGAGGTCGCGAAGTTCCCTCTTATGCCGATTATTTGAAGAGAAAGTCTCGAAGACCGTAAGGACGTTAAAGTCGTTGTCCTCCGGAGAGTGCTTCTCTGGATTTGCGGTGGTGAGGATGGCCTCCCCACTTTTAGCTACCTGTCGGAGTACCCAACATGCTCAGAGGCTGGGAGTTGAGTCTGTGCTTAGCATCGCATGTATCGGACAGGGCTTGTCAAGGAGTTCGTCAAGAACGGATCTGTATCCCTCGAAGGGTATGTTTTCCTTGCCCACGGGCTTATGATCAGATGCCTCATAAAGATGTATACGTTTTTCCCGGGCAGTGCACTGCTTAAAGGCAGCAGGTTTCAAATGGGTTTTTTGGGCCTTCCATGTGCTTTCCATCGCGCAGTACTTCCGTACTACGTGCCATAGTTCCGTAAAACTCTGTATGCGACGGCGGTCGAGGGCGTTCCGAATTCCCTCGTTGGTACAATTGCGATGAAAGACCGAGACTGCATCATCGTCGCAGCAATCTTTAATCTTGTTTTTTACAAGTAGGAACCTGGCCCAAAAGTGATTGACCGTTTCCAGAGGTTGCTGTCGTACATACATCAGGTCATATATGTCTGGAGGGCCTGAATTACTTGGAGAGTATTGATTGTGGTGGGTGGATGGGCAAGAACTTCAATCCTGACCCAAAATTGTGTCTAGAGCTTGTAAAATCTCCGGGGTCACCGGTTCGGGTCCGAGAAGATCCAAGTGCTCCCCGGACCCTAGGTATGACCCTGAGTTTGGGGGACGCGGAGTCTCATCCGAAGGAAGGCTATCCGGTTCAAGGGGTTCGGAGATCCGAACATAGCTCGTTTTTAATTTAGGGGAAGAAGTGTTTTTGGCTCGTTCCTCGACGACCACCACTAGTTGAGTGACCGACAGGAGATTGATTTCTCTCTGGTCATGTTTAAACCCGATCTGATCATAGTCCATTGAAAACCACAGGGCGGCGATGCGATCTAGCAACTCGTTTAAGGACGAGATGTCCGCCGAATCCATCTCTTTCGGAGTGTTCGAGACTGATGTGAAGGTGGTGTTTGACAATCGCGGGGGACGCCATCGGCTTGATGGCCATGTGGACGCCCAGAGTGAAACCGCCGAGCTGGAGGACCTGTCCTGAAGTTAGGCTCCTTCCAGAAGTGATATCGTTGTTGATGACAAGGCGAGCCATAGATCGCTTTTGATGACTACAGAGAGGAGCTCTCAATGAAAGCACCAATGTCGGTGTCAAAACCGGCAGATCTCGGGTAGGAGGGCCCAAGTTGTGAGTCTAAGGATCAACGGTAACGAGGGACAATGGGGACATGATGTTTACCCAGGTTCGGGCCCTCTTAAAGGAGGTAAAACCCTACGTCATGCTTGATTGTATTCGATGCGTATAAGGGTTACAAGAGTTGATCTGCCTCGAGATCGTAATGGCTAAACCCTAGTTGTCTAGCCTCTGATTATTCTGATAGCCTCTACAAACAACCCCTCCGGTTTATATACACACCGGAGGGGCCTAGGGTTGCACAAAGTCGGTTCATAGAGGAAAGGAGTATTACAGCCGGACACCAATCTTGCCGTTCTGCATACATAGGAGTCCTACCCGCACAGGGGAGGTGGTCTTCTGCTTTGCCTTCACAACCCATCAGTCCATCCCATACCGAGTAGATCGGACACCTGAGGACCCCTTAATCCAGGACTCCCTCAGCGGCCACAAGGACAGGGAGCACGCCCAGGGGGGTAGGGCGCGCCCACACCCTTGTGGGCCCCCCGCGCACCTCCTGACCTAATTCTTTCACCTATATATTCCCATATATCCCCAAACCACCAGATGCATCCAGGAAAACACTTTGCCACCGACGCAACCTTCTGTAGCCTTGAGATCCCATCTAGGGACCTTTTTCGACATCCTGCCAAAGGGGGATTCGATCACGGAGGGCTTCTACATCAACCCTATTGCCCTTCCGATGAAGCGTGAGTAGTTTACCACAGACCTACGGGTCCATAGCTAGTAGCTAGATGGCTTCTTCTCTCTCTTTGATTCTCAATACCATGTTCTCCTCGATGTTCTTGGAGATCTATTTGATGTACTACTTTTTATCGATGTGTTTGCCGAGATCCGATGAATTGTGGATTTATGATAAGCTTATCTATGAATATTATTTGAATCTTCTCTGAATTCTTTTATGCATGATTTGATATCCTTGCGATTCTCTTCAAACTATCGGTTTGGTTTGGCCAACTAGATTGGTTTTTCTTGCAATGGGAGAAGTGCCTAGCTTTGGGTTCAATCTTGTGGTCTCCTTTCCCAGTGACAGTAGGGGAAGCAAGGCACGTATTGTATTGTTGCCATCGAGGATAAAAAGATGGGGTTTTCATCATATTGCTTGACTTAATTCCTCTACATCATGTCATCTTACTTAATGCGTTACTCCATTATTTATGAAATTAATACTCTAGATGCATGTTGGATAGCAGCTGATGTGTGGAGTAATAGTAATATATGCAGAATCGTTCGGTCTACTTGACACGGATGTGATGCCTATAATCATGATCATTGCCTTAGATATCGTCAACTTTGTGCTTTTCTATCAATTGCTCGGCAGTAATTTGTTCACCCACCGTATTATTTGCTATCTTGAGAGAAGCCTCTAGTGAAACCTATGGCCCCCGGGTCTATTCTCCATCATATTAGTTTCCGATCTACTCTTTTTGCAATCTTTTACTTTCTGATCTATAAACTGAAAATACCAAAAATATTTACCTTATCGCTTATCTATCGCTATCAGATCTCACGTTTGCAAGTAACCATGAAGGGATTCACAACCCCTTTATTGTGTTGGGTGCAAGTTGTTGGATTGTTTGTGCAGTTATTCAGTGATTTTTGCATTGTCTCCTACGGGATTGATACCTTGGTTCTCAAACTGAGGGAAATACTTGTCTCTACTTTGCTGCATCACCCTTTCCTGTTCAAGCGAAAAACTAACCCATGCTCAAGAAGTAGCAGGAAGAATTTATGGCGCCGTTGCCGGGGAGATCTACGCCAAGTCAAGACATACCAAGTACCCATTAAACTCTCATATCTTGCATTACGTTATTCGCCATTTGCCTCTCATTTTCCTCTCCCCCACTTCTAAAATGATTTTTGAAAAGATTTTCTTTTCTTCGCCCCTCTTCCGTTTGATCTTTTGTTTGCTTTTGTTACCATGTGCCTTCTTTTTTCTTGAATCTTTGCTTGCTAAAATTTTATGGATCCTCATCCACTTGCTAATCTTTTTAAGAGATCCAATTATGATGAACCAATTGCTAGTGAGTTGTGTGCACTAGATTATCATTATGAAGTTTTGCTTGAAATTCATGAATCTAAAAATTGTGATGAAGAAATTTATGAAGAGATTCATGATAGCTCCTTGAACAAAAAGCATGATTGCAATGATGTTACTATAAATTTTGTTAATGTCAATTGTGCTAATATTATGCAAAACCCTAAGCTTGGGGATGATAATTTTGCTATGTCTACTACTTGTTGCAATGATCATGATTGGGGTGATTGTTCTTATGATCTTGAAAATTTATTTAAACCCCATGATGAATATGAGATTGGTAATAATGTTTGCAATAATATTGAAAGTGGGTTTGGAAGAGTGTCAACTTTAGGTAATAATGATCCCACTACTTTGTAGATTGATCAATCTTATCAATTATTTGATAAAAGTGGGTTTGGAGAGGTCATAGCTTTACTTTATGATGATCCCACTATTTTGGAAGAGTGACAACTTTGCATGCGTGTGGATCATGAATAGAATATTTTATGTGATAGATATATTGTTGAATTTGCTTATGATCCTACTTGTAATTATTATGAGAGAGGAAAATATGGTTGTAGAAATTTTCATGTTACTAACTTACCTCTCGTTATGTTGAGATTGCTATTGTTTCTTTCATCTTAGTTTTTGCTTGTCTTGATAATTTGAGTGCTTATAAAATACCTATACATAGGAAGTATTTTAGACTTAAACTTGTTTTTCACATGCTACATGATCCTCTCTTTGTGCTTCAATTCTTGTCTTTCATGTGAGCATCATTGAAATCTCCATGCCAAGCTAAAAGGCTTTAAAGAAAAGCGCTTGTTGGGAGACAACCCAATATTTTCCTTGTTGTTTTGCAATAAAATAATTCATCTACCCTCTGGTTAGATGTGTTTTTGTGTTTTAATTAGTGTTTGTGCCAAGTAAGACCTTTGGGATAGCTTACGGTGATAGTTGATTTGATCTTCCGAAAAATGTAAACTTTTGCATGATCCCAGAATTGTTAAAAATCATAGAAGCGTGATCAAATTTTGAATTTTTTACACAAGATTGATATACAAATTTCCTCTGTTTTACTAATTTTTCAGAATTTTTGGAGTTACAGAAGTATTTGAACTAGCCAGATTACTACAGACTCTTCTGTTTTTGACAGATTTTGCTTTCTATGTGTTGTTTGCTTATTTTGATGATTCCATGGGTAGTATCGGGGGGTATGAACCATGGATAAGTTGGAATACAGTAGATATTACACCAATATAAATAAGAATGAGGACACAACAGTACCAAAAGTGGTGATTTATTTTCTTATACTAACGGAGCTTATGAGATTTTCTGTTGAGTTTTGTGTTGTGAAGTTTTCAAGTTTTGGGTAACAATTTGATGGACTATGGAATAAGGAGTGGAAAGAGACTATGCTTGGGGATGCCCAAGGCACCCCAAGGTAATACTCAAGGACAACCAAGAGCCTAAGCTTGGGGATGCCCCGGAAGGCATCCCCTCTTTCGTCTTCGTCTATCGGTAACTTTACTTGAGGCTATATTTTTATTCACCACATGATATGTGTTTTGCTTGGAGCGTCTTGTATGATATGAGTCTTTGCTTTTTATTTTGCCACAATCATCCTTGATGTACACACCTTTTAAGAGGGACACGCATGAATCGTGATATATTAGAATACTCTATGTGCTTCACTTATATCTTTTGAGCTAGGCAATTTTGCTCTAGTGCTTCACTTATATCTTTTTAGAGAACGACGGTGGCTTTATTTTGTAGAAATTATTGAACTCTCATGCTTCACTTATATTATTTTTAGATTCTATAAATAGCATGGTAATTTTCTTTGGATATGAATTTAGTCCTAATATGATAGGCATCCAAGAGGGGTATAATAAAAACTTTCATATAAAGTGCATTGAATACTATGAGAAGTTTGATTCCTTATGATTGTTTTGAGATATCAGGATGGTGATATAAGATTCATGGTAGTGAGTAGTTGTGAATTTCATAAATACTTGTGTTAAGGCTTGTGAGTCCCGTAGCATGCACATATGGTGAACCGTTATGTGACGAAGTTGGAGCATGAGATATGTGTTGATTGTCTTCCTTATGAGTGGCGGTCCGGGACGGCGACGATGGTCTTTTCCTACCAATCAATCCCCCTAGGAGCATGCGTGTAGTACTTTGTTTTGATGACTAATAGATTTTTGCAATAAGTATATGAGTTCTTTATGACTAATGTTGAGTCCATGGATTATACACACTCTCACCCTTCCACCATTGCTAGCCTCTCTAGTACCACGCAACATTTGCCGGTACCATACACCCACCATATCCCTTCCTCAAAACAGCCACCATACCTACCTGTTATGGCATTTCCATAGCCATTCCGAGATATATTGCCATGCAAGTTTCCACCATTCTGGTTATTATGACACGCATCATCATTGTCGTATTGCTTTGCATGATCATGTAGTTGACATTGTATTTGTGGCAAAGCCACCATTCATCATTTTTATACATGTCGCTCTTGAGTCATTGCACATCCCGGTACACCACCGGAGGCATTCATATAGACTCATACTTTGTTCTAGTATCGAGTTGTAATTTCTGAGTTGTAAGTAAATCAAAGTGTGATGATCTTCATTATTAGAGCATTGTCCCATGTGAGGAAAAAAAGTGAAAAGGCCAGAAAAAGAGAAGGCCCCAAAAAAGGGGAAAGAAAAAATGAATGAGAGAAAAAGAGAGAAGGGGCAATGTTACTATCCTTTTACCAACTTCTGCTTCAAAGTAGCACCATGATCTTCATGATAGAGAGTCTCCTATATTGTCACTTTCATATACTAGTGGGAATTTTTCATTATAGAACTTGGCTTGTATATTCCAACGATGGGCTTCCTCAAATTGCCCTAGGTCTTCATGAGCAAGCAAGTTGAATGCACACTCACTTAATTTTCTTTTTGAGCTTTCGTAAACTTATAGCTCTAGTTCATCCGTTGGATGGCAATCCGTACTCACTCACATTGATATCTATTGAAGGGCATCTCCATAGCCCGTTGATACGCCTAGTTTCGTGAGACAATCTCCTTCTTTTTGTCTTCTCCACAACCACCTTCTATTCCACCTATAGTGCTATGTCCATGGCTCACGCTCATGTATTGCGTGAAAGTTGAAAAGGTTTGAGAACATCAAAAGTATGAAACAATTGCTTGGCTTGGCATCGGGGTTGTTCAAGATTTGAATATTTTGTGTGATGAAGATGGAGCATAGCCAGACTATATGATTTTGTAGGGATAAGCTTTCTTTGGCCATGTTATTTCGAGAAGACATAATTGCCTTGTTAGTATGCTTGAAGTATTATTGTTTTCATGTCAATATTAAACTTTTGTTTTGAATCTTACGGATCTAAACATTCATGCCACAATAAAGAAATTACATGGATAAATATGTTAGGTAGCATTCCACATCAAAAATTCTGTTTTTATCATTTACCTACTCGAGGATGAGCAAGAATTAAGCTTGGGGATGCTTGATACGTCTCCAATGTATCTATAATTTTTTATTGTTCCATGCTATTATATTATCTGTTTTGGATGTTTATATGCATTAATATGCTATTTTATATTATTTTTGGGACTAACCTATTAACCTAGATCCCAGTGCCAGTTCCTATTTTTTCCCTATTTTTGAGTTTCGCAGAAAAGGGATACCAAACGGAATAAAACCTCCGCGATGATTTTTCTTGGACCAGAAGAAAACCAGGAGACTTGGAGATGAAGTCGGAGGAGCCACAAGGCGGCCACAAGGACGGAGGGCGCGCCCCCCACCCTTGTGGGCCCCTCGTGCACCTCCTGACCTAATTTTATCGCCTATATATTCCCATATATACCCAAACCACCAGAGGCATCCACGAAAACACTCTTCCACTGCCGCAACCTTCTGTACCCGTGAGATCCCATCTAGGGACCATTTCTGGCATCCTGCAGGAGGGGGATTCGGTCACGGAGGGCTTCTACATCAACCCTATTGCTCTTCCAATGAAGCGTCGGTAGTTTACCACAGACCTACGGATCCTGTCGTGGATTTGTCACGGCAGATGCCCTAGTGAAAGGACTTAGGTGTGGAGCCATCGCAACTAGGTTAGCTTGCAGGGTTTGAACAGGACAAAGGACACACAGAGTTTACCCAGGTTCGGCCCCTCACAACGAGGTAAAAGCCTACATCCTGCTTCCAGTTGTATTGCTTGAGTCTCGATTACAAGGGAGCCAATACGCTTGACCTAGTTCCCGATTACTTGTCTCTTGAGTTAACCCACCGCCGGGTCTCACCTTTATTTACACAGGTAGAGACCCGGAGGCTTACAGATTCCCGGTCGGCTCACACAATGTGACCGGCTCGGTTTCTAACTAGTCATGCCTCACAGAGCAAGTCCTCCTATGGCGGTTCACAACCCCGGTCCTGGGCCTTTAACAGGCCTGCCTCCAAGAACCGTTGTCTTCATACCTCTCCTGGGGCCTCCTTCATGTTAAGCCGCCAATGGTATAACCCGGCCCCTCCTGGGCGGGTCATACCTCGAAGCTATATCCCCAAACATTAGGCCCCAGGTTGATTTGAACTAGTTCATATCAATCTCCACTGTCTAACTTAGAAGAATATATCATTGCTGATTCTTTATCAGTCCGCTATCACCCGCCATGACGTCACATAAGCAGAATCATTGTAACCCGCCATGACTTCATGTACATTAATTCCACACAAGGTCCAGGATGTCTCAACTGATCTTTATTTTAATGGGCCTCCCGAACATCGAGGCGCCCGCATTGTTAGCATAATCATTTTGCCTCCTTGATTTCCGTGCATGCCATTATAAATAGGGACAAGGGGCCCTCTTCTTCACTTTTTACTCCTACCTCTTCATCTTCGTCTCCTTCCTCGCGACACCACTACGACCTAAGCTCCGCCGCTGCCGTCCTCCATCAGCAACATCGTCGCCGGCCGCTGCATCAACCTGAACGGACCAGAGAACTACGGCACGCATCCGCCCTCCATCTCCATTGCTAGATACTGCTTCCTAGCCTTTCAGATCTGCATTAGGTCACCCACCTTTCACGAGTTCATCGGCGTTCATCGAAGTTCATCGTAGTTGCTTCGTTTAGGCCTCGTTCAATCCCCAAATGACACAGGAGTTGTGTGATATCAGTTGGTACATCCACCCGCACTCATAGATGAGTTCCTTTTTGTTTCAGATTCAACCTCAATGCAACAGTTCATCTTCTATATATTAGGTTTACTAATTTCCATGAGTATTTCGAACGACCATAGATCTGAAATTATAAGAAGAATCTGTGAAACTTGTTTGCCTTGCACTTAGTGAAATTTCATTCAATGCCCCGATCGTAACCATCTACTTGACCATTATTGGCATGGGCGGCTCAAAGAATACCTTGTAACCCGCCAAGTGCTAACCGGCTTATTCATGAATTGCTAAACCGCAACATTATCCTTAGTTTAACATTATCCTACTGTGCCTTGTCATCTTAATCATGCCCTTAATTTTCTTCTTTCTCAGTAATCGATTATGCTTAACAAACCTGCCTTCTTTAACCATTGGGGGCTTATCATCGCAAACTTGACCCGCCATAACTTTCTTTCTAGGTCTTTACCTGACAAAAAATGACCAAGACTGTCACCTCGTGCGATTGGGTCGCCTCCACTATCACAGAGCAAACTCTTATCGAATATGTTCAAGTGGGCTTCCTATCAGCCACAGATGTTATTCACTGGCGAGCCCCAGGAACAAAAGTTAGACCTCAGCGGAAGGAAGGCAAGGTCATAGTCTTTGCTGACCATATGAACCGCGGCCTCTCACCGCCCGGCTCAAAATTCTTTTGTGATGTGTTGCACTTTTTCAAACTGCATCCCCAAGATATTGGACCCAACTCCATCTACAACTTTCAAGTCTTTTGTGAAGTTTAAATTCAAGAAGAGCCCAGTGTTAACCTCTTCAGAGAATATTATTACTTGAACCGCCAGACCGAATTTACAGACGGCCCCAGTCTAGAGTTAGGTGGAATTTCAATTCAAAGGCAAAGAGACGCTATCTTCCCTGCAGTCTCACTTCCCAGTCATCCTAAGGACTGGAATCAGACCTGGTTTTACTGTCAGGACACTTCTCCATCTGATGAAAATCCTTTGTCGGGTTTTCGTGACCGCCGGCTTAGCCTAAAACATCCACTTCCATACCAGCTCACCACTGCCGAACATGCTAAGTATATGCCTACCTTCTCAAAGGTGAGGGCCTTGCTAGCCAATGGACTGACCGGAGTTGACCCGGTTCGATGCTGGGTCGCTTGGAGTATCATACCTTTGAGCCGCCGGTCCAGCTTAATGTGTAAGTATACTTGTGATGTCAAAGACCCATAGCGTTGATGTCAAACCCGTCTGGAGGATAAGGAAATCAATGAGATGACCAAGACACTGGTCAATGAAAGCTTAGAGACACTAAAGAAAAGCGGGCTGAACCCCTTCTGTGAGCTTAACCCAGCTCCAGATGTAAGTGTTTTAAGCCAAATTTTTGTAACCATTACTTGTACTGAACTGCTCATCCCTTATTTGTATTTACTTCTTTCTGCAGGCTGACTCTTCTTTTTGGCACAAGAAGTTGTAAGAAAAACCGGCCAAAAAGGCCAGAGACAAGACCAAAGCTTCCAAGAAACCCACCAAGAAGAAACAAACACAACAGAGCTATTTGCACTGAACGACGATGAGTCGGAGGTAGAACTTGATTCCCTTTTCTCCTTTTTTGTACATCTTATTGACGCTGACCCCTCTCAGGATGACGTGAAGACTAGCCAGTCAAATGCTGCAGAGGTAGCTATTATTTCCTCCGACTCAGAGCCTTTGCCAAGACAGACAGTTCGGCAAGTGACCCGGAAAGTAAGGTTTTCTCACCCTTTAGCTTACTTGGATCCAAACTTTATTTTGAAGAAACAACAGCATGAAGCTCGGCGTACAACCCGGAACAGCGGGGGAGGAGATCTTCACGCCAGCTTACCCAATACGCCGGCCCCTCGCAAATGCCGAGCAGAGGTGCCTCATGACTCAAGCTTCTCTTTTCCAAAGGCAAGTCTTATCCTTCAACCGCTTAATCCTTCCAACTCAAATTATCATGGAACGTCTCATTCATCCTCCGGTGACTCTGCTGGGACCCAGATTCCTCCCTTCAAACTTGCTCCTGGGTGAGAATGTTAGATTTCTTTGCTTTAACACTTGCACACTGATATGTCGACATCCTTATATGTCTTATTTTCAGTGGTATAGCCAAACCTAGAAATAAGTTGAAGAGAAATAAGACGGCCGAAGACCCCAAGGTTACTGAGCCGGAGAAACAAACCATATCTGAAGCTTCTCATCAAACTCTTGAGGCTGCTGCTAATGACCCACCACCAGAGACTCACAACGTCATGATGGATCCAATGGGTGTTGAACCATCCAGCGCTAAGCCGCCCAATCCCATAAGACCTACTGGAGAACCTCCATCGCAAAAAACTGCTGAGGATGTCATCATCACTGGAACTGGTTACGCTGAACCCGGGAACCCCACCATTCTGGTCAAGCATTCTGCCAAAGAAGAGTTAATTGAAAAGAGCAAAGCCGGATTTGACGTTGCCAATTACTCACACTTGGTCGTCAGTGAATTGTACTCTGGTTATCTGAGCCAGCTCCATACTGGTCATGATCTGGAGGTGGATCTAGTCAAGAAATTGCGCCAGAAATATGAGGTATGAACATCTGTTTCCTCTGCATATATAGTCGTTCAGCCCCCAAGTCTTATCCGTAGGAAAAGATATATTTGAGTAGGCTCAAGACTTGTCCATGTGTTTCTGCAATCTCTAAAGTCGTAGCCCTCATGAGCATCTTGATAAAGATGAACCGGATAATTTCCATTATTTTGAAAGAACTCTAGACCATAGCCCTCATGAATCGGCTTATCTTGATAAGGATGAGCCGGATCAAAAAATATAAATGTGAAAAAGAACTTTCGCACACATTAGCCCCCAAGTGTCAAGTGTTTTGCTTGCAACGTGCTTGAGACTTGTATATAGATTGTGTCCTGACAAATATGTTTATAACTTCTTAACTCTTAATTGCAGGGTGCCTTAACTCGGGCTGAGTCCTAGGTGGTCAATTTAAGGACCAGGCTTGAGTAACAATAGGCTAAAACATGCGAAGCTGACTCCAAGATTCAGCTTAGTCTGGAGGAGAGCGAGAAGGTCAAAGTTGGATTCTCCACAGAAAGAACCGCCTGGAATAAGGAGAAGGCCACCTTAGTACAAAGAGCAGAGACTGGCGAATCTTCTTTGAAAGAGACTGCCGCCGAATTGACCGGCTTAAAACACCATGTATCACAGATGACAAATGCTATCTTTGGTAGGTAATTCGGGATGTTTTGACCATTTCAATTTTTTAATTTTAACTCGCTGGCGGCTTATCTACTAACTTTATTCAATAGGCCCAAGGAGTGCCAACCTTGGCCAAGACATGTTGGTGAAGCTGAAGGTGGTTTACACTTTGGTGGAGCAGCTGTACACAAGCACTCAGCGAACCATAGCAGCCATCTCGCACAGTAAACAACCACCTTCACTCATCAGGGAGGTACTAGACAAATTATCTGTCATGCCCAAGAGAATTGAAGAGATTAAGCGATCCTCAGCTCGAGCTGGTGCCATCATTACTTTGAGCCGGGCCAAAGCATGGCAAGCGGAGTTAGACCCGGAGCAGATGGCCACTAGCTGCCCGAGTCTCAAAGAAGACGGGTCTCCCTTTGATGCAAGAGACTTCACCAAAGTGTGAAGGATATGCACCCTCTGGAAAGCAAATTGGCTGAAGAGACTGACTTGTCCAAGTATCAGGTGGCTTATACAATGGAAAATTAAAAAGTGAAAGCGCCAGCTTACGAGATTGTGGATCTCATTCCTCCAATACGTAAGCATACTTTTGCTCCTGATGTTGACCCGTCCACCCTTATAGATGATGAAGCTGTGTTCCAAGATTTAACTAGCATCGATTGGACATCACCTAACTTCCAGACGATGGAAGAAGAAGAAGAAGAACCAGTGCAAGTTAACCCGGAGTCTTCAACTTGCCAGGACAAAAACAACTAATCCAAAGGGCGTCTCCCAGACCAGGCGTAACGCTTCTCTTTAAAAAACTCTTAATCATTTGGGCTTTGGAAAGCCTTGTATTAGGCTAGTTGAAACAATGATCTGCCATGCCATCGTGCATGTGTTATCCTTTGAATGCTTAAACTGTCGTGCTTGATTTTTATCACCCACCACTTGTGTGTATAACACTATCAGTTATGTGGATCAGATCAAGCATCATCATACTTCCTATACACAAGGAAACAACATATGCCCTAGTGGTTTACGCCAGGGCAGGTCACAAATATCTTTGAAAAACCCCCTGATATAATGGTCTTTAATAAAAAAGACTAAAGGCTATTTAAAACAGAAATATGCCAGCGACTTAAAGTCGATGGCAGGGCGGGTTAGAAAAATCCTATATATCTATTCAAATATGAAAAGTCATACCTGTAGACCGATATCATAATGAGGCTGTAATGATTGTAATCCAGCATGGGTATTGACCCGTAAATATGAAAAATCATGACTCGAATTTATTGAAGGCGAATCATCCTGGCGACTTAAAGTCTGCTTATCAGGGCGGGTTATCAACCCAATATGCTTAAGTATAAGTCACAGAATCAAGGCTACATGGCCAAAATTGCAAAAACCATATATTAATATGGAAGAAGGATATGAATCCAAAATTTTCAAAAAGGACATAAACCTAGAAAAAACAAGGCTTTCATAGGCCGCCAAGCCTAAAACTTCAAGTGCTTTCATGGGTCGCACAGCCGCTGAGTTAATTCCTGCACACCTGTAAGCCGGCCCTCACATGACAAAGTGTTGTTCTAACTTTAACAAGTTCAGGGTCTTATTTAAATGATTGACTGTCAAGAGTACGGCGGGTCATTCCAGGATTACCTGCGCGGAGTAACAATGACATACAAGCCGGTTAACCCGTAATTTGGTGTTTACACCTGGCATGTAAGCCAATCAAGAGGGTAAGTATAGCTATGCTCTTTGAGTAGGAAGCCCCCAAGTGACCTACGAAAAGGCATGTAAGCCTGATCAAGAGGGTAAGCATAACTATGCTCATTGAGCAGGAAGCCCCCAAGTGACCCGTGAGAAGGCATGTAAGCCTGATCAAGAGGGTAATCATAGCTATGCTCATTGAGCAGAAAGCCCCCAAGTGACCTGCGAAAAGGCATGTAAGCCTGATCAAGAGGGTAAGCATAGCTATGCTCATTGACCAGGAAGCCCCCAAGTGACCCGCAGGAAGGCATCTAAGCCTGACCAAGAGGGTAAGCATAGCTATGCTCATTGAGGGGAAGCCCCCAATTGACCTTATGAACAAATAATAAAGACTAAGACACTTCGAATTTGAAACGACGGAGGCCTTGAATTATCAGGGATGCCAGCTTTATTATAGTGATCATAATATGTACACTGAAGAAACTATGTATAGCACAAGAGTCAGTGGCTCAAGTGTAATAGGGCCGAAGATGAGCAATGCTCTAAGGCCGGCGGGTCTCCTCCTCCGATGTGTGTGAGTCCTTGTGGTCTTGAATATCAATGAGGTAATATGACCCGTTGTTCATGTTCTTGCTGGCCATAAAAGGTCCTTCCCAAGGTGGGGATAACTTATGCATATCTGTTTGATCTTGGATGAGCCGAGGCACCAAGTCGACTTCTTGAAAGGTCCGGGTATTAACCCAGCGGCTATGATAGCGAAGCAAATCTTGCTGGTATATCGCCGAACGAGCTGCCGCAAGGTCATGCTCCTCATCCAACATATCAAGAGCATCCTGACGTGCATTTTCATTGACAACTCCAACATAAGCCGCCACCCGGGGCGAGTCATGACGGATATCGCTTGGAAGAACCGCCTCTACCCCGTAGACCATGAAGAAAGGCATGTAACCTGTTGACCTGTTGGGGGTGGTATTGATACTCCAAAGCACTAAGGGTAATTCCTCAACCCAACAACCCGGCATCCTCTGCAAAAGGACCATAAGCCGGGGTTTTATCCCTCTCAAGATTTCTTGTTTGGCCCTTTCAGCTTGACCATTGGACTGGGGGTGAGCCACCGAAGAAACGTCAAGGCGAATATGCTCTCGCTGACAAAACTCTTTCATAGCACCCTTAGACAGATTAGTGCCATCATCAGTTATGATACTGTGAGTGTAACCAAAGCGGAAGATCACCTTTTTAATGAATTGAACCGCCGTTGCCGCATCACACTTACTGACCGGCTCTGCGTTAACCCACTTGGTAAACTTGTCAACGCCACCAAGAGGTGGGTCTTTTTATCCTTGGACCTCTTGAAAGGTCCAACCATATCCAGTCTTCAGACTGCAAACTGCCAAGTAATTAGAATCATCCTCAATTCTTGAGTCGGCACATGAGCTCGTCTTGAAAATTTCTGACGGCCATCACACTTGCTAACCAGATCCTCCGCATCAGCACGATCCGTCAACCAGTAGAATCCATGACGAATAGCTTTGGACACCAGAGATTTAGAGCCGGCATGATGTCCACAATCCCCTTTATGGGTTTCCCTTAGAATCTCACGGCCTTCTTCAAGAGAAATACAAAGCTGGAACAGGCCTGTGACACTGTATCGGTGTAACACGCCATTAACAATGGTCATGGACTTAGACCGCCGGGCTATTTTCCTGGCCAAAGTTTCATCCTCAGGCAACTCGCCACGGGACATATAAGCCAAGTATGACACCATCCAGTCAAGAATAGCATGAAGAGCTGCCACCAACTATGCCTCCGGGTCAGGAATTGCAAGATCCTCCTATGTCGGTAGCATAACTGAAGGGTTATTTAATATATCAAGAAAAACATTTGGTGGTATCGGCTTACACTGAGATCCCAGCTGGCTTAAAGCATCGGCCACCTCATTCTTTCTGTGATCACCATGTTCCACTTGATAACCTTTGAAATGACTAGCAATATTGTCAACCGCCTGGCGATAAGCCGCCATGAGCGGGTCCTTAGAATCCCAAGTTCCTGAGACATGTTGAGCCACCAAATCTGAGTCGCCAAAGCACCTCACCCGGCCTAAATTCATTTCTTTGGCCATCCGAAGACCATGGAGCAGGGCCTCATACTCAGCTGCATTATTACTACAAGGAAACATCAGCCTTAAAACATAGCCAAATTTGTCCCCTCGTGGGGATGTCAAAATAACTCCATCCCCCGAGCCTTCCAACTGCCTAGACCCATCAAAATGAATAGTCCAATACATATTATCAGGCTTCTCCTCGGGCATCTGCAACTCTGTTCAGTTATTGATGAAATCCACAAGAGCCTGAGACTTGATAGCTATCCTAGGCATATATTTCTAACCATGGGGGTCCAAGCTCAATGGCCCACTTGGCTACTCGGCTTGTGGCTTCTCTGTTTGAATAATATCCCCTAAGGGAGCAGAACTGACCATAGTAATGGGATGACCAAGGAAATAGTGCTTCCACTTGCGACTGGCCATGAACACCCCATAGACTAGCTTCTGCCAATGTGGGTACCTCTGTTTAGACTCAATTGAAACCTCACTGGCATAATAAGCCGGCCTTCGAACCGGATATTCCTTACCCGTTTCCTTCCTTCCCACTACAACCGCCACGCTGACAGCTCTGCTGTTAGCAGCCACATATAAAAGCAAGGGCTCCTTCTCAACAGGAGCTGCAAGAATTGGCGGCTTAGCTAGGTATTTTTAAGCGCCTCAAACGCCTCATTAGCAGCATCACTCCAAATGAAGTGATCTATTTTCTTCATCATCTGGTACAGAGGATTAGCCTTTTCTCTCAGGCGGCTTATAAACCGGCTTAAAGCCGCAATACGACCCGCCAAACATTGGACGTCATTAATGCATGCTGGCTTAGCCAATGAAGTAATAGCCTTGATTTTTTCCGGGTTAGCTTCAATACCTCTTCAAAAACCGGAAAACCCAAGAGCTTGCCTATAGGCACACCGAAAACACATTTGGCCGGGTTAAGCATCATCTTGTAGACCCGGAGGTTATCAAAGGTCTCCTTCAAATCATCTAACAAGGTCTCCTTCATTCTGGACTTCACAATAATATCATCCACATAAGCATGGACATTGCATCCTATCTAGTTGTGAAGACAATTCTGAACAAAACGCTGATAAGTCGCCTGGGCACTCTTGAGCCCAAAAGGCATAGACACATAGTAGAAAGCTCCGAAGGGCGTGATAAAAGATGTCTTCTCCTAGTCTTTAACTGCCATCTTGATATGATGATAACCAGAATAAGCATCTAAGAAGCTCAACTGCCCACAGCCCGCCGTAGCATCGATGACCTGATCAATACGGGGAAGAGCAAAAGGATCAGATGGGCATGCTTTGTGAAGGTCTGTGTAATCCACACACATACACTAAGTGCCATTTTTCTTAAGTACTAGCACCGGGTTAGCCAACCACTCAGGATGGAAAACTTCAACAATGAACCCGGCTACTAAGAGCCGGGCCACCTCTTCTCCAATGGCCTTGCGCCTCTCCTCATTAAAACGACGAAGGAACTGTTTGACCGGCTTAAACTTAGGATCAATATTGAGAGTGTGCTCAGCGAGTTCTCTCGGTACACCCGGCATGTCTGAAAGCTTCCACGCAAAGATGTCCCCGTTCTCACGGATGAACTCGATGAGTGTGCTTTCCTATTTTGGATCCATATTGGCACTGATAGTGAACTGTTGAGATGAGTCACCAAGGACAAAGTCAACCTGCTTGGTATCATCCGCCGATTTAAACTTCAACAAAGGATCATGCTTTGTGGTTGGCTTCTTCAACGGAGTCATATCAGCCGGGTCAACATTGTCTTTATAAAACTTAAGTTCCTCTGTGGCACAGGCAGACTCAGCGTAAGCAGCATGACCTTCTTCACATTCCAAGGCTATCTTCCTGTCACCATGTACCGTGATGGTACCTTTACGACCCAGCATCTTAAGCTGCAAATACACATAACAGGGATGCGCCATAAACTTGGCGTAAGCCGGCCGTCCGAACAGAGCATGATAGGGGCTCTCGATTTTAATCATTTCAAAATTCAATGTCTCAACCCTGTAGTCGTGCTCATTGCCAAATGCCACTTCCAAGGCTATCTTACCCACGGGATAAGCCGACTTACCAGGCACCACTCCATGAAAGACTGTAGAAAACGGTTTAAGATCTTTGTTAGTCAAATTCATCCGGCGAAAAGTATCATAATAAAGGATATTGATACTGTTGCCTCCGTCCATAAACACCTTAGTGAACTTGTAACCTCCAACCTAAGGAGCTACCACTAAAGCCAGCTGACACGGATTTTCAATCTGGGTAGGGTGATCCTCACGGCTCCATACAATTGGCTGCTCTGACCATCGTAAGTATCGAGGGACCGCCGGCTCAACCGCGCTCACCGCTCGTTTATGAACCTTCTGATCTCGTTTGCACAGGCTTGTGGTGAAAACATGATATTGGCCACTATTCAACTGCTTTGCATTACTCTGATACCTTGACTGTTGTTGCCGATTCCCCTGATTGGGCTGTTGGTTATAATTGCCCTGACCCTGATATCCGGAATTTGAACCGCCACCACCAAACCCGGGCCCCTGAGAGCCGGATCCTGACCCGCCATGCGGGCCATTATTTTTATTGTGGTCCTAGTGAGAGCCGGAATTCTTACATTCCTTCATGATAAAACAATCTTTCCACAGGTGAGTCGACGGTCTATCTTGATAGCCGTGCTTTGGGCAGGGCTGGTTCAACATCTCTTCAAGGTTGAACTTTGATCCTCTCATCCGAGAAAATTGCTTTCCCTTCCGACGTTGATCGTTATTCTGTGTATTAGTATTAGCAAAAAAAATCTGACCCGCCATCAGGCTGCTTGCGCTTACCATTATTACCCTGGTTATGCCCTACCATGTTTGGTTGCTGCCCTTTTCCATTGCCATTCTTCTTCCCCTTGTTGGACTTATCCTCATCAGACCCAGGGTCTTTAGTATTGTCAGAGTCAGCGTATTTTATGAGAGTCGCCATGAGCTCTCCCATGTCATTGCAAAGACGTTTAAGCCGCCCTAACTTTTGCTTGAGAGGGGTGAAACGACAATTCTTCTCCAAAATTAAAACAGCAGAGTCGGCGTTGATGCTATCCGCGTTGATGCTATCCGATGAATGGATAATAGTGGAGACCCGGTGGTGAGCCGACTCATCCTCGCGTTGGACACAAGCGACCAAGTCGATGATTGACAGAGGCTGTTTACACGTGTCTTTGAAATTCTGAATAAAACGCGCCTTCAACTCTGCCCATGAATTGATAGAATTAAGTGGTAATCCCTTCAGCCAGGTTTGAGCCAGCCCATCCAAAATCATGGTGAAGTACTTGGCGCACATAGCGTCATTGACATCTAACATCTCCATAGCCAGCTCATAACTCTCAATCAATGCTTCAGGAGGTTGATCAGCTGTGTAATTGGCCACCTTTCAAGGACCTTTGAAATCATTAGGTCTCTATTTTGCAATATGCCGATGACACGATTCTTTTTATGGAACATGACCTAGACAAAGCTCGAAATCTGAAGCTATTGCTTTCAGCGTTTGAGCAAATGTCGGGCCTCAAAATTAACTTTCATAAAAGTGAATTGTTCTGCTTTGGAGAAACCGTTGAGGCAGCAGCCGATTATGCTGACCTATTTGGTTGCGCACTTGGCCAATTCCCGATTAAATATCTGGGAATACCGGTACATTATCGGCGTCTCACCATTGCGGAGTGGAGGCATGTGGAGGAGCGTCTAGAGAAACGGTTGAGCAGTTGGAAAGGAAAACTACTCTCAGTTGGTGGTCGGCTGGTTTTGATCAATTCCGTCCTCACAAATATGGTTCTCTATATGCTTTCTTTCTTCCAACTCCCAAAAGGGGTCCTGCAAAGACTGGACTACTTTAGATCCAGATTCTTTTGGCAAGGAGATGGTGAAAAGAAAAAATACAGGCTGGCCAAATGGAGCGTGGTTTGTAGGCCTAAAGACCAAGGTGGCCTTGGAATTCATGACCTGCAGGTCAAGAATGAGGCCCTTCTCAGTAAATGGTTATTTAAACTTCTTACCGAGGATGGTGTTTGGCAAACCATGTTGCGCAACAAGTATCTAGGCCAAAATGCGGTATCCCAGGCATATTGGAAACCTGGCGACTCGCACTTTTGGGCTGGCCTAATGGCGGCAAAAAACATCTCTTTTGATTTGGGTCTTTCGCGATAAAGGACGGGTCGGAGATTCGTTTCTGGGAAGACATCTGGCTAGGCAATGCCAGTCTCAGAGAACAATATCCAGCCTTATATAACATCGCTCGCGATAAGAATAATACTATTAACGCACGTGCTCGGTTCTTCCCTTGAATATTTCGCTCAGCGGGATTTGTTGGTTAACCCCGGCTTGTGTCATGGCATAATCTTTTATCCCGGCTGGATTCGATTAACCTGACACAAGGTCGGGATGTGTTTTGCTGGAACCTTACTACATCAGGGTCTTTCACAGTGGACTCTATGTACCGTGCACTCACGCATCCTAAGGTACCAACGAGTAATAATAAGAAAATTTGGAAGTCTAAAATTCCACTAAAAGTGAAAATCTTCATGTGGTATCTCCGTAGGGGAGTTGTGTTAACCAAAGACAACCTCGCACGGCAAGAATCGGCGAGGGAGTAAGAAGTGTTCCCTTTGTACTCATGACGAGACAATCAAACACCTCTTTTCCAATGCAAGTTTGCACGTTCTACGTGGTCGATCATCCAAATAGCGTCAAATTTGTATCCGCCACAAGTGTTGCCAATATTTTTGGCCATTGGTTGACGGTATTACAAATAGGTTCAAAACGCTAATAAGGGTGGGAGCGTGTGCCTTAATTTGGTCGCTTTGGCTATGTAGAAATGATTTGGTTTTAATGACAAAAATGCTTCTCCTCTACAGGTTATTTTCCGATTATGCACTTTTCGCTACGTACGTGGTCTATACTACAACGGCCGGAGTACCAACCGCTGTTCATGGTGGTGTGTACGCGATTGGAGCAGGTGGCTACGGAGGTTTTTTCCCAACATGGGTGGCAGCATAACCTACGGATCGAGCCACCACCTTCTTCGACATAGGCATAGTGTTGGTCTAAAAGACTCTATTGTTGCCGGTGTGTCGATTTTTATTTCATGAATTTTGTCAGACTTCTAGATTTGGCTGTGTGCATCTTAGTTATGCAGAGGCCGGGTGTTACTCATAATGCTTTGTATCCGCTTGATGCTACATTTTGAGATAATAAAGTCGCCCTTTGTCAAAAAAAACCGCTCATTGCGAAGAGCCGGTGCTAGGCATGGCAGCCCCACTGTCCTAGAAGTCATCCCAGCCTTATAGACGCTAAAGGGTTCAACTGAAGCCGTTGATGAGCCGCTAACTGAGCCGCCAGCTCCGCCTCTTGGCATGCCCTGGCTTGATCCATCAGAATCTGAGCATTGTTATTATCACGGGGGCGGGTCATGACTATGAGGCGGGTTACGATGCCGCTCGCTACTGGAAACCGCCGGCAACTCAATGTGCCGGCTATAACTTCGGCTACGGCGTGGAGTTGAATGAATTCGATCACGGCTATATGAATAAGCCGTCTATTGAGCTAATGCTATCTGAAGAAGCTCCACGGCCTTTCGGGCCTCACCATAGCAGGAGACTCGCCTTCTACAGGAAGAGCCGCCAGCCGCGAAGCCGCGGCAATCATATTATCCAGGGGTTGGAATAATGACCTGGCGGTGTTAACACTTGCTGAGGCGGGTTTAAATTCAGACGAGGCGGGTCTGTTACACGTGGTTGAGCCGCTAACCTGGCCACGGGTGCCTCGGCAGCCTGGGTCACACCGGGCGGGTTACTTGGTCCTACCCCAGGTGTATTGAAAAGATTCCTCGCCTCAAGGTCCAAAGGGAGACGGCTCTGGTGCCTCCTTTGAAGAACATTATTTGATGCATTCTAATCCAAGTTTAACCGATTTTTTTTTCTTGAATCCATTGGACCCAGCCTCCAATGCGGATCGCTCTGTTGCTATCCTTGCATTTCAGTGTTAAGCTCCTCCTTAGCCTGAGCTACCTCATCCCGCAGCTTCGCAACTCCCACCTTATGTTGCGCTTGAGTCGCTCGGGTTACCTCTGCGGCTAGCAGAGTTGCCAAAGCATCCAGGAGCTCAGGTAAGACCTGGGCCGGCGGGTGCACAGAGTCGCTCTCCCCAGCTGTCATAGCAGCCGTCGCACTAGAGGTCATAGCCACAGCAGTTGATGAATTTAACATCTGTTGCATACTAACCATGAAAATAGCAGCCCTGCTCGGTGGCTCATAGGGGTCCGGAATGCTGTCGCCATCGGAACAGCCCCCAAGCCCGCCGTCTTACAGTTGATAGATCGATTCGGTTTCGCCGGTTGAGGACTCGTCATCTGAGTAGATGGTTGTCTCTCCACCTGGCATAGAACCTTCTTCGAGATCCGCCCCATGCACAAAACCAACGAAAACAGGCTTCTTGGTGGGTTGGATCTTGGTGGGTTGTGCGCACTGAGCCATCTCGATCGTGTCGATGTACATATCCGGCTTAGGCTCCGACTCCCCAATCTTGCCGATGAAGACATTGAATTCCGCCGAAGGGGACCGGTA
This sequence comes from Aegilops bicornis, assembly GCA_021605145.1. Taxonomy (NCBI): domain Eukaryota; kingdom Viridiplantae; phylum Streptophyta; class Magnoliopsida; order Poales; family Poaceae; genus Aegilops; species Aegilops bicornis. The sequence goes on from CM038672.1 coordinate 277,322,588, forward strand.
CCCGTACTCGATTGAGTCGGCCTCGGGACCCCAGCCAGCATCGTCGAGCTTGCCATGGCGATTCTTGGTCATTCGGCCCATGGCGTATCCCTTGATCCCCGAGAAGCTGCCCTTCAAGAACTCGAAACCACCATGCTCTGGCCCCACGGTGGGCGCCAACTATCATGGATTTGTCACGATAGATGCCCTAGTGAAAGGAATTAGGTGTGGAGCCATCGCAACTAGGTTAGCTTGAAGGGGTTGAACGGGACAAAGGACACAGAGAGTTTACCCAGGTTCGGCCCCTCACAACAAGGTAAAAGCCTATGTTATGCTTCTAGTTGTATTTCTTGAGTCTCGATTACAAGGGAAAGAATACGCTTGACCTAGTTCTCGATTACTTATCTCTTGAGTTAACCCGCTGCCGGGTCTCACCTTTATATACACAAGTAGAGACCGGTAGGCTTACAGAGACCCGGCCTGCTCACACAACGTGACCGCCTCGGTTTCTAACTAGTCATGCCTTATAGAGCAATTCCTCCTACGGCGGTTCATAGCACCGATCTTGGGCCTTTAGCAGGCCTGCCTCCAAGAACCGCCGTCTTCATACCTCTCCTGGGGCCTCCTTCATGTTAAGCCACCAATGGTATAACCCGGCCCCTCCTGGGCGGGTCATACCTCGAAGCTATATCCCCAACAGGTCCATAGCTAGTAGCTAGATGGCTTCTTCTCTCTCTTTGATTCTCAATACCATGTTCTCCTTGATGTTCTTGGAGATCTATTCGATGTAATACTTTTTTGCGGTGTGTTTGCCGAGATCCGATGAATTGTGTATTTATGATCAGCTTATCTATGAATATTATTTGAATCTTCTCTGAATTCTTTTATGCATGATTTGATATCTTTGTAATTCTCTTCGAACTATCGGTTTTGTTTGGCCAACTAGGTTGGTTTTTCTTGCAATGGGAGAAGTGCTTCGCTTAGGGTTCAATCTTGCAGTGTCCTTTCCCAGTGACAGTAGGGGCAGCAAGGCACGTATTGTATTCTTGCCATCGAGGATAAAAAGTTAGGGTTTTCATCATATTGCTTGAGCTAATTCCTCTACATCATGTCATCTTACTTAATGTGTTACTCCATTCTTTACAAACTTAATACTCTATATGCATGCTGCATAGCAGTCGATGTGTGGTGTAATAGTAGTAGATGCAGAATCACTTTGGTCTACTGGACACGGACGTGATGCCTATATTCATGATCATTGCCTTAGATATAATCATAACTTTGCACTTTTCTATCAATTGCTCGGTAGTAGTTTGTTCACCCACCGTATTATTTGCTATCTTGAGAGAAGCCTCTAGTGAAACCCATGGCCCCCAGGTCTATTTTCCATCATATTAGTTTCCGATCTACTCTTTTTGCAATCTTTTACTATTCTATCTATAAACCAAAAATATTTACCTTATCGTTTATCTATCTCTATCAGATCTCACGTTTGCAAGTAACCCTGAAGGGATTGACAACCCCTTTATCGCGTTGGGTGCAAGTTGTTTGATTGTTTGTGTAGGTATTCGGTGATTTGTGCATTATCTCCTACTGAATTTATACATTGGTTCTCAAACTGAGGGAAATACTTGTCTCTACTTTGCTGCATCACCTTTTCCTCTTCAAGGGAAAAACCAACGAAAGCTCAAGAAGTAGCATCGACGACCTCAATGTCGTAGTCGGCGTCCGTGACATACGCGCATACTCTAGCCCGTTGATTGAGTGCCTGCGGCCAGTAATGGTCGTGAACTTCCTCGGCGGCCACCTCGGCGACGTCGGGCGAAGAGGCCGCGATACACCTTTTTTGGGCCAGTCGCTCCTCGAGCTCCACGGGAAGCGTAGCCAGGCTTAGGCTGCGACGCTCTGGAGTGGGGGATGGGGATGGGGATCTCTGGGAAAGGGGGAGTTTTGCAGGCGTCATCTAAGAAACTCGGGGCGACCTGGGTATGGAGATTGGCGGATAAGCTGCACGGGCAAACCGGCAGATGTTGATGATGGAGGCCTTGCAGCGGCGGCGACCTTGCTAGGGTTTCGAGTGAGGGATGGGTTGTGGTGGGTGTGTGTGTGCGCGCGCGACCGAGGAGATTTTGGGAGGGGTGTGTGTGGAGGGAGGGGTGTTTGAGGAAATGACGCGGCTACTGAAAATTTTACTACGCGAGAGTCTAACGTAGGAGTAAAATGACGGGGCTATTGAAAATTTGGATGATGGTGCATCGCACACGGTCCGAAAATAACGATCATGCGTTACGAAACAGAAAATCCCTCTAGCCGGACAAGTATTTTCAAGGGATGCATGCGGGAGCGGGAACAACAAACATCATACACGGTCGAAACATAATAACTGTGTGTTATCAAACAGAAAAAACCTGCAGGCGGGTAGATATTTTTGAGAGGGAAGCCTCGTGGAGCCCAATGTACTATGATGATGTGCGTGACAGGGGTACCGGCATGGCACACGGTTAGTGTGAGTGAACCGTGTCTGTTGCGTGATCCGACTTGTTTAATGTTCATAAATTTGGCAAAAATGACGTGGGAAAGGGTCAGAACACGAACACACTTGCATGTGGACCAAATATATGTATGAAAAGGGTGGTTTGATGTTCAAATACCAAATTCACAACTTCAATGTGGCACCTATCTATAAAGCGCAGACGGTATTGCTTGCCCTCCCCCCTCCTGTCGGCGGGAGGGGAATCCTAAGCTATGAACGCATGCCCGCCCCCACGGAGGTTCACCTAGCAAAGTGTGAAGTAGCAGTCCCCCCATGACACACACACACACACACACTTTCAGTCGGCGGGAGAGGGTATCTCACCAAGATGTATATTAAAATGGGCCAAGAATAATCCACCTTGGTCGTACAACCTCTCTCTTGCTGTTGGTCAAAGTGATGGTCGTCCATCCAACCCCAGAGATGGGCTAGCTCGCCAATAATCATGCAAGTAGCTAGTCCCCGAAGACAACCACTACCTGCGTGTGGCCAAACATATGTATGGAGGTGTTGATGTTTGAATACAATATGGAACAACTTTGATGTGGCACCGTGCTTTGGAACCAGAAATCCCCACACGGAGTGAGGGTTAGTTGATGATGCATATGTATGTCACACCACACTTTGAGCCGATGACGGGGATTCATGCATGCATGCATAGTATGCGCTCAAACTTAATTAGGTATGAATCTCACCATGACCTACTACGATAACATGAACCAAAGGAAAAATCCGCCATGGTAACCTGTCTTGTTGTCGGTCAAAGTGATCATGGATTTCCACGTGGGCCCATAAATACATAGGCTTGTCGCCGATAACCACGCGAGGGAGTGTACCGTTCGAAGACAACCACTACATGCATATGTATGTATGGAGGTGATGCGTGCATGCATGTTTGAATACCATTTACAACATTGATGTGGCACTTGCGTCGAAAATCGTACAGTCCCCACACAGAACGAGATCGGTTCATGACGTGTCGTGGTACTGGCCACTTTGACTTGATGGGAGGGATTCATGCGTACACATGCATGTGTGCTCAAACTATATCATTTCATCCCAGAGCATGACATATATACCATAATACAAACAAAAATAATAATCCCCTCCTAAGTCAAATTAACATCTCTCGTTGTCAAGCAAAGTAGTGATGGACCAAGTGGGCCCACAGATGGAAAGCATCGATATCGCTGATAACCGCGTGAGTGGATGCCAGAGGACAACCACCACCGCTTTGCATGTCAGCCAAACATATTATGAATACCCAAAATGCACAACTTTGATGTGGCACATGCCTCGAAAACCGTAAAGTCCCCACACGGAGCGAGATTCATGAAGCGTAGTACATATGCTTGTCCCCTTCCCCCTCTTTGACGCATACTATATGCTCCTACCATAATACAACCAAAAAAAGAATCCTCCTTGATGGTGAAATTAATTAACCTCTCCCGATGTAGGTCAAAGTGATGCATGCATCGACGATGACCTCGCGGGCCCATAGATGGAAGCGTCACATGTGAGTGTCCTAGGATAACCACCGCCTGCATGCATCTGTCCCAAAGAGGTGTTCTGTGTTGTTTGAATAGCCAATGCACAACTTTGATGTTCCACATGCCTCGGAAATCAAAAAGTCCTGACACTGAGTGAGGTGTGTTCACGGACGCGTACGTAGTATATATGCTAGTCCCCTCCCACCTCTTCAACTCGTACTATATACTCCCACCATAACACAAACAGAAAAGATTATAACTTACTAGTCAAACTACCCTCTCTGCCGGCTGTTGGTCGAAGTGATGGACGACGACCTCGCGGGCCTACAGAAAGCATCACACGCGAGTGAGTGTCGTGTAGGACAAACACAGACTGCATGTGGCCACAATCTGATTTTCACTCTTATTTTTCTCCTATTTTGCTTTATTAGCTCTATTAATATCATCTTTCAAAATGGAATCAGGAGACATACGAAGCAAACTAATATGTTTATCCTTATGAACAAGAGTATACTGATTGTTTCTACCATGGTGTACATAACTTTTTATCAAATTGCCATGGTCTACCAAGTAATAAGAACATGCTTGCATGGGTACCACATCACAGTCAACATGATCAACATATGTAGCGATACTAAAATGCACACGAACAGTACGTGTTACCTTAACCTTGCCTCTATTGTTGAACCATTGGATGTCGTAAGGATCCAGATGGGGTCTTGTGGTGAGAGACGGCTTCTCCACCATCTCCATGCTAGCCAAATTGTTGCAGCTCCTTTCATCAATGATGACGCGGACAGAATGTTCCTTCACAACTCCCTTTGTATGGAACAAATTGTGCCTCTGATTTTGCTCAGCTTGTGTTACCTACACACTCAAAACACTTTGAGCAACTAAACTCTCATACATGTCGGCATCTTCAGCAACCATGTTGTGTCTCATGTTTAGAATCATCTCCACCGTGTTCTTCACTTGCAATAAGAGCCAAAGTCTCCTCATCATAGTCACTAGCGGACTCATACCCACCATCATCGGTAACAATCATCACACGCGGAGATGGACATTTGCTCGCATAGTGACCTCCACCCTTGCAATGACGGCATATAACCTCATGTGTTTGCCCTGTTGGTGCCATGGATGAAGAAGAGATCTGTACGGGCCCAGATAGTGTGCTCTTGCCAGATGGTGGTGGCGGTGCCTGTTTTCTTGTATCTCGGATGCAGTTGGCGGATGAAGTAGGAGGTGCTGCAGCAAGACGTGTGGAAGGAGAAGATGTACGTGGCGTCCATGATGAAAATTTTCCTGCAGAGAAATTAGTTCGCGCCAATGCACATCGATCCTGCACTTCACGTTCAGCTTTGCAAGCAAGATGGAATAAACTAGTGATATTATTATACTCCTTATACTCTAGAATGATCTGAATCTCTCTATTTAATCCACCCATAAAACATGCAAGCATAGCTTCATTATCCTCAACAATACCACATCGAATCATGCCAGTTTGTAATTACTGATAATATTCTTCTACATAATTGTTTCCTTGTCTTAAGCGCTGCAATTTTGAAGTAATTCACGTTGATAATATGGTGGAACCTAACGAGTATGCATAGCAGTTTTCAAAGCAGCCCAAGTAGCTGAAATAGGATATATTCTACAATGTTCAGACCACCAAACACATGCAAAACTAGTGAAAGCACAAACAGCAGCAGGAACACGTCTCTCCTCGGGATATTGTAAACATGTAAAACGTTGTTCAGTTTTTAAATCCCAAGTAAGATATATATCAGGAACATATCTACCCTCAAATGGTGGAATATTCAATTTTAGTTTAGGAAGATGGTCATGATCTCGTACCTCAAGTGGTGGTGCAACCCTACCGTTGCGATGATATGCATGAGGACGACCTGGTGGTGGTGGTGCTGGTGGTTGCACGTAGTTTTGATTTTGATCAACCTCATCCTCATAATGGTCCTCCTGCTCTGCAGTAGCAGGAGGAGCTACAGAGGCATCAACAAAAGTAGCAGCGGCACCAGAAGTTTGTCCTGGCTCAAAAGGAACATGATGCGCTCGAGCGCATATTGTATCGCAATGTGGAGGTGGTTGTTGTTGTTGCAATGGTGGAGCAGATGCGGGTGGTGGTTGTGGTAGACGTGCGAGTACTTCATCAGACTTGGCATCCAACTTGGTGTCAATTGTCTTCTCAATGTCATCAATCCTCTCCAGGGCCTTTCCAAAGCTGGCTATCACGTCTTCCACCTGTTGACCCAACATTAGCTGAAATTTATCATGAAGCTCCTTCTTCGTCATGTTCTCCTAGTCAATCTTGTCGGCTTGTGGTCCTATCATGGTTAGCAGCAATAGAAACACACAAGAATATGATCTACAGACTACTAGAAAGTGGTGGTGGTGGTGTGTCACAAATCCGTCAAGCAAATCTCAAATTCTTACCAGTTCTTACCCAGCAGCATGTGGTGATCGGCAGCCGTTGTAGTCAAAACTCCCAAAGCATGGACAGAGCGATTGCCAAGTGGTGTCAAACGCACGATGTAGATGTATGTGGAGCTGGGAAGGCTTATGATATGGGAGCAAAAATGTCAGCAATAATCAATTCAGAGATGCAAAGTTGAATAAACGCTCAACGACGATACTGTGCTGGTCCTAGGCTAGACCGTGCTAGAGACGCGAGCCTAGAACACTAACAAAATCACGATGCCGCACGTAAACAAGGGAGGAGCACACTCTAAATATCTTCTTTTCACTTTTTTGCCTGTTTTTTGTTGCTCCACAACTAATTTTTTTTCAAAAAAGTCTACAAATGGTCTAAAACTGCCTAGCCAGAATTTTCCAAACGTAGTTTTTTTTAACTGGAACTATTTTTCTTCTGTGGGTGGTACGGAACTTGCGGAGTACGACTTGGTCATGACTCGTAGTATGGCGTGATCTGGAAATAAAAAAAAGAAATAAATACTGGACTTGGACTAGGACTGGTGGCGGAGATGAATCTGGTGGAAACTCGGACTGGTGGCATATATATGTTGGGCGGTGGAACATGGACTGGTGGCGAATCTATGATGGAGGTGGACTCGGATTATTGTGATGGCAGTGGATATGTGGTCTATGGCAGCGGTGATGACGATGGTGGTATATGGCAGTGGTGATGACGATGGTGGTATATGGCAACGTGATGACGATGATGCGGCGTCGGCGTGACAACCTGTGAACAGAACTCAAAACTCTAAGGGACTAGACACTAATACCAGCAACTCGACACGACGATGCAACCGCAAATTCAACAAAGCGAAACCCTAGAAAGATTATGCAAAGGCTCAGATTGGTTCGGATATGATGAACTAACCCTATTTTTTGGCTTTTTTCTTGGACTGTAGGTATGAAGAATAGACCATGGAGCATCCTGGAAATCTGGTACCACTTGATAGAGGCAAAGGTGTCCCGTCTTTCGAGGAGATGGTGATTATTGTTTTCGGATGAGTAGAGTTTGACGATCCGACTACGAACGTGCGAGGACATCGCGCCTTAGCAATCGCTAAACCAACTCCAAGAAGTTATTGACCACGCCGAAGCGGGATCAACCTAACCACGAGGGTCTATTTCCTGCAAGCAAACGAAGAACAAGCAAGAAACTAAGATTGCAATCTAGATATTGCGAATATAAGATGAACGCTTTATTGATCAAGGTGGGGTTCTGTGATGTCTTGGTCTGGTCGTTGAACACAAACGAAGTATGCGAAGTTGCAACTATGGTGAACTTTAATCTAAACAAAACCAAAGTCAAAACGACGCCCTAAGGGCTGTATATATGGAGGAAGAGGGGGGGAATTTCGTGGCCCCTTGGAGGAGGGGTCCGAAACCAACCCTAACTGTATTTTCCCCATACATACGGACTCTAAAAACAGCCTATACTTCAGTATTTCAAAATTACATGGGCCTGGCCCAATAATAAGGTGACACAACACCTATAATAGCTTCTAGACGAAATTTATGAAGTGGCATATTTTATATTTCATTCAAGGCTTCATGCGCTCATTATGGTGGCTTCGAAGTCCTGAAATCATCACTTGTAGCTCCGTTCTTGTCTCCCTTGCGCATGCCAACATCTCCATGCTTGATCTTGCTCCAAAATTCTTCCTTCTTGTCCAAGCTAGGCCCTTCATTTGTAAGCAAGACAAATGAATCCAATTTAGGCAACATCATATTCTCATGAACATTAGAATCATTACCAAGAAACGATAGTACCTGGTCATTTAATTGGCGTGCGCGAGCTCTAGTAATTGGTCCAGTATGTATAGCAGCAGGGGTTGTGGGTGTACAATGGTATTGATGTCCTCATGATTTTCCCGCAGTGAACATATGTTACCAAAGTTGGGGGGTTTTAATTTTGAAAAAAAACCAGAGATCATTAAGAAGTTTAAGTACATTGCTTGATTTTCTAGGGGTATAATGTGCAAAAATCAAATTTGAGCTACATGCACACATGACAATGCGCCTAAAAGGATTGTAAAAACACATGTGTCTCACTGGATGCATGTTTACTCCCCATGCAAGAAATTTCAAACATTGAGAATCTTGATTTTTAAAATCTAGTACATCCAAAACTTATTTGAAATTCATGAAACTTATCGTGTTGTCATATGGACACCAATACATATTGTCATTGTACTTTCTTTGTCAAATTTGAGACAAGTTTTGATGTAATCTTTATCTTCTAACAAACGGGAGATTATTAATAATTGGGAACCGATATCAAAAACGGATTATTTATTCGAACCGTGGGCGTTAGACTAACAATGGATACGTGCCATGCTATGGTTAAGCAATAAAGAGGCAACATTAATCACCAAAATAGAAAAACAATATATGTGTCGCCACGCGACCCGTCTGGCGTGCGAGCAGGCGTGAGTTGACAGGACGCATGCGAGCAGTCCGCCGCGCAGGCATACCGGGGGACTCGTGCATGTGTTTGAATTGAGGGAGGCGTGCTTGCTACATAGTGTCATCGGGAGGCGTGCGAGTAGCTATGTGAAATGACGGTAGGCATGCCAGCACTCCGGTGCGCAGGCTCACTGGAAGGCGAGCCAACGGTTTGACCGCCGCCCGCCTCTATCCCACTACTCCAAATTAATGGCACACCCGAGCGGCCGCACCCCCCATCCTCACCACACACACACAATCCTCTCTCTCCGCCTGCATCCTCGACGCCGCTCTCAGTCCTCAAAGCCCTCAGTGTATGAGGATGACGTCGAAGCTCCCCATCAGCAGGAGTGGCGACGCCGGAGCTGCTGAAGCACCGGAGCAAGGTGTGAAGATGGAGACAGAGATTGCCGTCACCACCAGCGGCGTATCGTTGTACCCTGACGTCGTAGACGGCGTCGTGCTTCCATAGCCAGAGGCGGAGGTCCACACCGACTCGGGCGACGACTCTGACGACTATGGAGAACCATTTAGTCATCTATACCCATTTATGTGTCAAATACATCCTAGGGTTTCTCTGGTTACTCCTGCGTCCTCCCTTCCCCCTTTTGGGATAGAAATCCTACGGTGTTCCCCCAATCCATGAAATCTGAGTAAGTTTTGTTATATCCATGTAGTGTATTGATTGTTTGAATGGTACAAGTGAAAAGTGATTAGACGTTTCATCTGTGCAAATGATTTCTGCTAATAATCCGACTAGGGTTAGTGTTCATGCTAATAATTCCTAGCCAGGTCTTGACAATTGATTTTGAATGACCTACATATATGTTTGTGCCATTATTTTCTTCAATATTCACTACTGCGGGGTGCTGCTAACGCGACACTACGATCAGAGACCCTTTGATGACACTGTGTGTGATGCAATAATGGCAAACAATGGTGTAAAAAACCTTCAAAAAAGATGCAAAACGTTTGCGATGATGCATGCATCAAACATGGTTCAGAATTTAGTTGCGTGTGGGATGAGGGGCATATGGTTCAGTTCAATGAGCTATTTTCGACGAGGCAGAACAAAAGAAATGGGCAGCCAGATGAAGGCGTGTGTGATATACAACATACGGTTCACTCGGATGAACTGTTTGTGATTAGGCAACACAAAAGAAACGGTCAGCCAGATCAAGGTATGTGCGATATACGGCATACAGTTCACTCGGATGAACCGTTTGCATTGAGACAAGAGAACATAAATGGTTCAACTTAACAAGATGTGTGTGATACGCGGCAAACAGGTATGTAATCAGAAACGTGTGGGAAGTCGTGTGTGCTGTGAGCAAATGATTGCTGGTATGCAATCATTAGTGATTGATGAAATCATCATCGACGGGTTCCATTGTTTAGTCCGTGTGCGATGTGATTTGCTCTGCCTAGAGAGCATCAACATATATACTTAAAAAGACAGCATTGCGAAACCAAATTAAGCATACAATTACACAAGGGACTACACACATAACATTTCCACACACCAAAGTAAGCAATTACATGCATACTAAACTAGGAGAAACGAGGATCTAATTATCTACTTATTGTTGCGATGACCCTTGCCATTGCTCTGCTTCTGGCTGGATCCCTGGCCATTTTGGGGAAGGAGGCACTTCCTCATATCAACGATCCGCCTGTACATGTCGTCGCTCGTGTACGCCTCCTTGGTCGCGTACACGACGTGAGCTTTGTCGAGTTTCTCCACCCAGGGCGAGTGCCAGGCACGCTTGTCCTTGTTCCAGGAATCCTTCATGTCTCTGTAGTAGGGGTCGATGATGGCCTCGGAGAGGTGAACCAGTGAGTCCTTCTCATGCTCCTTGCTGCCCCATATCTTGTATTGCCTGTGGATGTCGACAAGATTCTGGCAGGTGATGCCCAAATTCTCGAGCGCCTTTACATCGTTGGTGATGTCTACCTTAGCGAACATGTAGTGGTGGATGTTGACAAACCTGGCAAAACGCTCGCAAGGCCTTGTGGCCAGGCAGTAGTGGTAGATGAGGACGTGGTTCCACATATGGTGCATGTGGCACCTTTTATCCAAATGTAGCAATATTTAGAATATGTTCAGGAAAGTAGACCATGCCAACCGATTTAGGGTGAGATTGAACATACCACGCGCATCCTCAAGTCATCTGGTACGGTGAGATGGAACGTCTGGTGAAGGCCGCAAAGTCCTGATGTGTCCACGCACTATACACTCTATGAATGAAAGAAAACCCTAAAATCAGATCGAATAAAAATAAATTCATGGCGATTTTGGACGGTGATTAAAGGAGGCAGACGAACTGGGATAAGAGATGAGATAATATCTCATTAAATTAGTTACCTTGTTCTCCATGATAAAGAACCCTTAGTACGGCAGATTCCCCAACCGAGTGGAACTGGGTCGACCGCGAGCAGCGTCGAGAAAGTCGATGGCGATAGGCGGTGGCAAGCGGAAGTGGCGAAATGCGGTAGGGTTTGCCGGCAGTCTGGGACAGCAGCCGGCATCAAGCTAAGTGGTTACCGCCGCGATAGGCGGTGACATGCATAGACGCGGATGAGCTTGTGCAGGTGTGAATGGGGACCGGAGGGGGTGGCGGGCGGGGTGAGGGTTTTATTTTTTCTTTTCTGAATTCGGTGGTGAGGGTTTTCTGTCCCACAAAGAATTTCGGAGGCAACGTTTGCTAGAGCCAACCGTGTGTGATTGACGCAACAGGCAAAAGGAAAGTCATTGCACACGGTTCCAATTTTGGGAACCGTGTGTGATTGACGTACTACCTCCGTCCTGGTTTATTGGTCCGCTTTGTAATTTGTACCAAATTTTGACCAAATATTTAACTAAGAAATGTTTATGCATGTCACCAAAAATTATATCATTGAACACTATGCTCAAATACCCATCCAACGATATAATTTTTGCTGACCTACACTAACATTTTGTCAGTTAAATCATTGGTCAAAATTTAACACAAATTACAAAGGGGACCAATAAACTAGGACGGAGGTAGATTCCATCAACCGAACTGATTGCATCCATATCCCACAGTTAGACATAAGTAAACATAGATTAAACATACTCAGACATAGATAATAAGCGTACATGTACACAAGCATAGTTTAACCATAAGTACATAGTTCAACCGTCATTAAGCATACTCAAGCGTACACGGTTCGATCCCACATCTCATCTCACATGCCGGCACAATCCTTAAGCTTCTCCAGGTACTCGGTGTACGTGTCGTGCGCCACCCTGCGAGAATACTTCTGCTAAGGAGCCAACAACCCGTCCTCTTGCATGCGCCAGAACACTTTGATACGCGTCATGAAGCTCGTGGTTGCAAAATGGGCATCGATAGCCGCCGTTCCAGGTCCTAATACGCCTGTTGTGCATTCCCGCGTAAAGCTCCCTCAGGATTTGCCTCTTGTACCTCCTCTGGCCATCTTCATCCTCGCTGTCCACATCGTTAGACAGCACCTATACAAATAGTAAAACAAATTTGGCATCAAATCAATGTTTACATGCCGTGAAGTAGGATTAGGAATTTATGGCTATTTTTTATACATATCCAGAGATTATGGTTCGATTTTTAAGCACAGTCGTCTATGTACAATCTTGAAGAAAATAATGGCACAAACATATATGTAGGTCATTCAAAATCAATAGTCAAGTCCTGGCTAGGACTTATTAGCACGAACACTAACCCTAGTCGGATTACTAGCAGAAATCATTTACACAGATGAAACAACTAATCACTTATCACTTGTAACATTCAAATAATCAATACACTACACGGATCTAACTAAACTTACTTTCATGGATTGGGAGAACATAACCATAGGATTTCTATTCCAAAAAGGGGGAGGCAGGAGTAACCAGAGAAACCCTAGGATCTATTTGACACATAAATGGGTATAGATGACTAACCAGTTGTTCGTCGTCATCAGAGTCGTCACCGGAGTGGTCGTCAGAGTCATCGCCGGGGTCGTCGCCTGATTCGTCACCAGAGTCGGTGTGGAACTCTGCCTATGGCTATGGAAGCTCGACGCCGTCGACGACGTCAAGGTGCAGCGATAACTCGCTGGCGGTGACAACAACCTCTGTCACCATCTCCACGATGTGCTCCGGTGCTTCACCAGTCCAGGCGTCGCCGCTCCCTCCGATGGGGCACTTCGGCGGAATCCTCATACACTGACAGCTTTGAGGACTAAGAGCGGCGTCCAGGATGCAAGCGGAGAGAGAGGATTGTGTGTGTTGCGAGGATGGGGGTGCGGCCGCTCGGGCGCACCATTAATATGGAATAGTGGGAGAGAGGCGGGCGGCGGTCAAACCGCTGGCTCGCCTCCCGGTGAGCCTGTGTACCAGACTGTTGGCATGCCTACTGTCGTTTCACACAGGTACTCGCACGCCTCCTGATGACACTGTGCAGCAAGGACGCCTCTGTCAATTCATACACCTGCACGCATGCCTCCCGGTCTGCCTGCACGGTGGACTGCTCACATGCGTCCCGTCAACTCACGCCTGCTCGCACGCCACACGGGTCACGTGGCGGCACATATATTGTTTTTCTATTTGGATGATTAATGCTGCCACTTTATTTCTTAACCGAAGCATGGCACGTATTCATTGTTGGTCTAACACTCACGGTTTAAATAAATAATCCATTTGGGATACTGGTTCCCAGTTATTAATATCTCCCGTTTGTAATTACATAAAGATTACATCAAAACTGGTCTCAAATTTGACAAAAAAGGTACAATGCCACTTTGTATTGGTGTCCATATGACAACACGATAAGTTTCATGAATTTCAAATATGTTTTGGATGTGCTAGAATTTAAAATTCAAGATTCTCAATGTTTGAAATTTCTTGCATGGAGAGTAAACATGCACCCAATGAGACACATGTGTTTTTGCAATCCATTTAGGTGCACTTTCACGTGTGCATGTAGCTCAAATTTCATTTTTGCACATTATACCCTAGAAAGTCAATCAATTAATGTACTAAAACGTCTGAATGATCTCTATTTTTTCGAAATTAAAACATCCCTCCTTTGGTAACATATGTTCACCGCGGGGTAATTTAACATGCCTCGTAGTTGCGGTGGATTCGCGGTGTGTGTTTGGGTGTGTGCATCTGGGGGTGGTGGGTGGCTCGCAGTACACTACGAGTTGTGAGCCACTGTGCGGGTTGGCCGTTTTGTTAGGCACGTGTCACATCAGAGTCGTGATTTTCTTATTTAAAACATTACACAACCCTTTCATACATACATCTTTTGGCCACATGCAGTCGATGGTTGTCCTACACAACACTCGATACTCGCGTGTGACGCTTTCTATGGGCCCGCGAGGTCGTCGCCCATCACTTTGACGAACAGCCGGCAGTGAGGTTAATTTGACCAACAAGGTAGAATCTTTTTTGTTTGTGTTATGGTGGTATATAGTACGTGTCGAAGAGGTGGGAGGGGACTAGCATATATACTATACGTACGCGTCCGTGAACAAGTACACCTCACTCAGTGTCGGGACTTTTCGGTTTCCAAGGCACGTGCCTCATCAAAGTTCTGAAATTGGCTATTCAAACATCACACAACACCTCTTTGGGCAACATGCATGCAGGCGGTGGTTATCCTAGCTAGGAAACTCACGTGCGACGCTTCCATCTGTGGGCCCACGAGGCCATCGTCGATGCATGCATCACTTTGACCTACATCGGGAGAGGTTAATTAATTTCACCATCGAGGAGGATTATTTTTGGGTTGTCTTACGGTAGGAGCATATAGTATGCGTTGAAGAGGGGGATGGGGACCATCATATGTATTACGCTTCATGAACCTCGCTCTGTGGGGGGGGGGGGGGTTTATGGTCTTTGAGGCATGTGGCACATCAAGGTTGTGCATTTTTGGTATTCAACATATGTTTGGCCCACATGCAAAGCGATGGTGGTTGTCCTCTCGCACCCACTTAAGCGGTTATCAGCGATATCGATGCTTTCCATCTGTGGGCCCGCTTGGTCCATCACTACTTTTTTCCTGACAACGAGAGAGGTTAATTTGACTTTGGAGGGGATAATTTTTTTTGCTTGTAATACGGTGTATATATATAGGTCATGCGATGGGTGACATGATACAGTTTAAGCACACACACATGCATGTGTACGCATGAATCCCTCCCATCGAGTCAAAGTGTCTAGTATACAACGACACGTCATGAACCGATCTCGCTCTGTGTGGGGAATGTACGATTTTCGATGCACGCAGCACATCAATGTTTTGAAATGGTATTCAAACATGCACGCACGCATCACCTCCATACATATGCATGTAGTGGTTGTCTTCGAACGGTAGACTCCCTCGCGTGGTTATCAGTGACAAGCCTATATATTCATGGGCCCGCGTGGACATCCATGATCACCTTGACCGACAACAAGATAGGTTACCATGGCGGATTCTTCCTTCGATTCGTGTTATCATAGTATAGGTCATGGTGAGATTCAGACCTAATTAAGTTTGAGCGCATATACTATGCACACATGCATGCATGAATCCCCATCGTCGGCTTGAAGTGTGGTGTAACATACATATGCACCGTCAACCTAACCCTCACTCAGTGTGGGGATTTCTAGTTCAAAATCACGATGCCACATCAAAGTTGTTCCATTGTGTATTCAAAAGCACACCTCTCCACACATATGTTTGGGCCACACGCATGTAGTGGTTCTCTTAGGGGACTAGCTACTTGCGTGATTATTGGCGAGCTAGCCCATTTCCGGAGTCGCATGGATGGCCATCACTTTGACCAACAACAAGAGACAGGTTGTATGACCAAGGTGGATTATTCTTGGTCCGTTTTATGATCCACCTTGGTGAGATGCCTCTCTGGCCCGCCGACTGAAAGTGTGTGGGAGGGATTCTACTTCGCACTTTGCTAGGTGAACCTCGGTCGGGGGGGGGGGGGGGGCATGCATCCATAGCTTAGGATTCCCTTCGTGCCAACACGAGGGGGGTGGCTAGCTACTTCACACTTTGCTAGGTGAATCTCGGTTGGGGGGCATGCATTCATAGCTTAGGATTCCCTTCGTGCCGACACGAGGGGGCAAGAAATATCGTGCGCTTTGCGAGATAGGTTCCACATCGAAGTTGCATTTGGTATTTGAACATCAAACCACCCTTTTCATACGTAAATTTGGTCCACATGCAAGCGTGTTCGTGTTCAATTCTCGCCCCGCTGGCCATTTTTCGCCAAATTTATGAACATTAGACAAGTCGGATGACGCAACAGACACGGTTCACTCAAACTAACTGTGTGCCATGCCGGTGCCCCTGTGTAGGACCTTGAGAAGAGGTGTCTAGAGGGGGGGGGGTGATTAGACACTACGTACCAAAGTTGCAGTTTTTAAGTTTCTTTAAAGTTTGAGTGGAGTTTAGGCACAAGTTTAACATTCACAACATATAGCAAGCAAGCATGCAAAGAGTACATGAGCAGCGAAAAATAAATCATGCAACTTGCAAGAATGTAAAGGGAAGGGATTGGAGGATTCAAACGCAATTGGAGACACGGATGTTTTTGGCGTGGTTCCGATAGGTGGTGCTATCGTACATCCACGTTGATGGAGACTTCAACCCACGAAGGGTAACAGTTACGCGATTCCACGGAGGGCTCCACCCACGAAGGGTCCACGAAGAAGCAACCTTGTCTATCCCACCATGGTCGTCGCCCACGAAGGACTTGCCTCACTAGCGGTAGATCTTCACGAAGTAGGCGATCTCCTTGCCCTTACAAACTCCTTGGTTCAACTCCACAATCTTGTCGGAGGCTCCCAAGTGACACCTAGCCAATCTAGGAGACACCACTCCAAGAAGTAACAAATGGTGCGTTGATGATGAACTCCTTGCTCTTGTGCTTCAAATGATAGTCTCTCCAACACTCAACTCTCTCTCATAGGATTTGGATCTGGTGGAAAGAGGGTTTGAGTGGAAAGCAACTTGGGGAAGGCTAGAGATCAAGATTCATATGGTAGGAATGGAATATCTTGGCCTCAACACATGAGTAGGTAGTTCTCTCTCGTAAATAGGATCTTTGGAAGTGTAGGTTCGGTCGATGGCTCTCTCCACGAATGAAGAGGAGGTGGAGGGTATATATAGCCTCCACACAAAATCTAACTGCTACATTACACAATCTACCAAACTCGGTGGGACCGAATAGTTAAACTCGGTCAGACCGATTTAGCAAATAATGTGACCGTTAGGGTTTTCGGTGGGACCGGAATGCAACTCGGTGGGACCGATTCGGTTAGGGTTAGGGCATAACGTAATCTCGGTAAGACCGATTACACAAACTCGGTGGGACCGATTTTGGTAATAAGCTTTCCAGAGAGTTGGTCAGGAAAACTTGGTTTGACCGATTATCAAACTCGGTGGGACCGATTTTGATAATAAGTTAACCAGAGAGTTTGCATTGTAATCTCGGTAGTACCGATTGCTCAAACTTCGGTGAGACCGATTTTGGTAATGGACATACACAGAGAGATTACAATCCCATCTCGGTGAGACCGAGATCCCTATCGGTGAGACCGATTTGCCTAGGGTTTGTGGCAGTGGCTAAGACATCCAAACTTCGGTGGCGGAGGATAGAAAGAATCGGTAAATGAAGTTTGACTTTAGGTTTAGGACAAATGTGTGGAAGTAGGAAAGTAGTTGAGGGTAATTGGAGCATATCACTAAGCACATGAAGCAAGAGGCTCATTAAGCAACACCTCATCCCTCCTTGATAGTATTGGCTTTCCCTATAGACTCAATGTGATCTTGGATCACTAAAATGTAAAATGAAGAGTCTTGAGCTTGAAGCTTTAGCCAATCCTTTGTCCTTAGCATCTTGAAGGAGTTCCCACATCCTTTAGTCCATGCTACTCCATTGTTGAACGTATCTGAAACATACTAGATAAAAGTGTTAGTCCAACAAGAGATATGTTGTCATTAATTACCAAAACCACCTAGGGAGCACTTGTTCTTTCAATCTCCCCCTTTTGGTAATTGATGGCAACATACATCAAAGCTTTAGATAAAGATATAAAGAATAGCAAGTAAAGCTTTGGAAAGACATGTAACAAGCATAGGCTCCCCCTACATGTATGCAATCATGTGAATACGAAATATAGAAGCATGTGATAGCATAACCATGATAGAGCAGGCAATGTGTTACATGTATCTTGGCTATATGCATCAGAGCAAAAAAGTATTAAATAGAATACCTTCATGCCCGTGAGTCCTTCTTGCAAACAGTATGTACATCAGTAAGAATTCCTCATACACATGATTGTGATGCATATACTTACCTTGTGGTCTTGAGTTGGCTTAGGATGGAATGAACCTGCGTAAACAAGGTTAGATAACACAGATGCATCTACTAGCCAGAGAAAACAGAAGAAACCACAAGAATACCAAGATTGGGATGACATGTAGAGAGTGAGTACTGAGTACCACATTGGATTAAACATGTCCCCAAGAATAAAGATATGCAATGAATTTAAATGATCTCTTTCCCTTAGATGTCTTGCTCCCCCTGAATCTAACATGGGATACTGGGAGAAGATAGGGAACAGAAAATCAGAGCTGAAGGAAAACAGAGCTGAAAGATATGAATGATGATCAGAGCTGAATGATGACCAGAGCTAAAATTCAGAGCTAATGTATGCTAATGCAAAATTTAGCACAACATATCATATGAACATGTCTCTCCCCTCAAGAAGACATGTGGACATCTCTCCTCTTGAACACCAAGCATCTGGGATCTTTGAGAAATACTTTCTACTATTATTCTCTCCCCTGGAGATCTCTCTCTCCTTCTCTGATGTGATCTCTCTCTCTAAATGATAAGCTTTGATGTGATCTCTCTCTCCAAGAAGGGCTTGATAAAGATGTAATCTCTCTCTCCCCCTCTGGAATTTGTCGAGAATGGGTTTGATCCTAGAGTCACAACATAAAGCAATGATAAAAATGTGATGCTTGTAGAGGACAAGATTCATTGAGTGGAGCTGGATCAGAAGAAACACAGAATATGTGGCAAAGAGTTTTTCCTGTTATGAAATCGGTGGCACCGAGTGGTATGCTTCGGTCGTCTGCAAAGAAAGATTGATTGGTCCAAAAATAACAAATCGGTTGAACCGAGTTCATCGCAGAGAAAACACTTGTCACCTCAGCTCACTAGACTAGCAAGATCTCACAAAGATTTGCAAGGAATTAGATGCAGAAAATGCAGAGAAAACAGAAAGAAATCTAGATGAAGTTTTTTTTTGAAAGGGGAAACACAAATGCATGAGACAAATGCAAAAACTCAGAAAAGAACACAGGAAAACTTCATCTAGAGATGGTCGGCGACAAAGTCAAGATCACTTGATCATAGGCCATACTCATCGTTTAAGCTCAAAATGGGGTTGCCATTTAGCATCTTGATGTATTCACATCTTGTCGAGTTGCTTTAACTCATGACTCGGAGTAAAGATTCTCTAAGATGGAATAACATACCTTGGTTGGTGGTGTTGTCCATGTAGTTGAACTTGCGTGGGTTGCTCAAGGTTGATGTAGCTCACCAAGAATTTGGAGCACCACTTGGAATTTGAGTCCATCTACCTACATGGGTTAGTTCTTGCAAGGAAGAGCACTTGTATATCCAAAAATGACAATCATGAAACTCAACATAGAATTTGTCAAAGGATATGTTTGAATGGTTTCGTGCTTCCTTGTCTTCAACCACCTTGTGTAGAGACTTGGTGATGTAGAGATTGCTCAAGATATGAGTAGGTTTCAACCTCATGGAATTTGATTCAACCAATTACCTACATGGGTTAGATAACATGCAAGATACAAATATATCTAAGACATAGGTTTTTCATCATAAGAGAAATATCAAGGATTAGTCATAAGCTCATGTCTTGCATGTATCCAATGGAGTTTCTACTCCAAGTTTGAAGCATCAATGATGTTCAATTCTCCTCTTAACCTGCAAAACACTTTCTCATCAAGAGGTTTAGTGAATATATCCGCTAATTGCTTTTTGGTGCGTACATGCTTAAGATCAATGTCACCCTTAGCAACATGATCTCGAATGAAATGATGACGAACTTCAATATGCTTAGTTCGAGAGTGTTACACAGGATTATGACCAATTTTGATAGCACTTTCATTATCACAAAGCAATGGAACATATCTCACATATATCCCATAATGTTTAAGAGTTTGGGTCATCCAAAGTAATTGAGCACAACATGAACCAGCGGCAATATATTCAGCTTCAAGGTGGATAAGGATACCGAGTTTTGTTTCTTGGATGACCAAGACACAAGAGATCTACCAAGAAAGTGACAAGTACTCGAAGTGGACTTTCTATCAACCTTGTCTCCGGCATAGTCCGAGTCAGAATAGCCAACAAGATCGAAAGAGGCCCTCTTAGGATACCAAATGCCAAAATTTGGTGTATGAATTAAGTATCTCACTATCCTTTTCACAGCCTTAAGATGACATTCTTTAGGGGCATCTTGATATCGTGCACACATGCACACACTTAGCATAATATCGGGACGTGAAGCACATAGATATAATAATGAACCAATCATAGAGCGATAAACCTTTTGATCAACCGGTTCACCATCTTTGGTTAAGTCAAGATGTCCACTAGTAGGCATGGGTGTAGTCATACCTTTGCATTCTTGCATATTGAACTTCTTCAATAAGTCCTTGGTGTACTTTGTTTGCGAGACAAAAGTACCTTCCTTAGTTTGCTTGATTTGCAAACCAAGAAAGAATTTGAGTTCACTCATCATAGACATCTCAAACTTCTCCGACATTAGCTTCCCAAACTTTTCACTAAAAAGAGGGTTAGTTGAACCAAATATAATATCATCAACATAAATTTGGCACATAAAGAGTTCACCATTAACCCTTTTAGTAAAAAGATTAGAATCAATTTTCCCAATTTCAAAGCCTTTTTCAATAAGGAACTTGGTCACATTTATACCATGCTCTAGGAGCTTGTTTAAGTCCATAAAGAGCTTTGTGAAGTTTGTAAACATGATTGGGTTTCTTAGGATTGATAAAGCCGGGAGGTTGTTTAACATAAACTTCCTCCTCTATTTCACCATTTAGAAAAGCACTTTTAATGTCCATCTGGTACAAGGTGATATCATGGTGATTAGCATAGGCAAGTAAGATGCGAATGGACTCAAGTCTAGCAACGGGGGCGTAAAACTCACCATAGTCCATACCTTCGACTTGTGTGTAGCCTTGGGCGACGAGACGTGCTTTGTTGCGAACTACTTGTCCATCTTCATCTTGCTTGTTGCGAAACACCCATTTGGTACCGATGATGTTGTGGTTGTTGTCGGGCTTCTCAACCAATGTCCAAACTTGGTTCCTCTCAAAGTTGTGTAGCTCTTCATGCATAGCATTTATCCAATCCGGATCTTCCAATGCTTCTTCGACCTTCATAGGCTCAATGCTAGAGATGAAAGAATAGTTTTCACAAAAGTTAGCTAAACGAGTTTTAGAGCGAGTGATTCTCCCGGTTTGAATATCATTGTAGATTTGCTCGACGGGATGGTCTTTAGCAATTCTTGCTCGAACTCGTGAAAGCTTTTGCTTGGGTCTTGGTTGAACATCTTCTTCATCTTGTTCTTCTTCTTCTTCTTCTTGATCTTATTCATTGTTGGCGTTGTCGTTTTCTTGTCGTGGTGGAGAAGGAGGTTGTTGACGTTCTTGATGTACTTCCTCGTTTTCTTCATCTTGGTGTGTTCCACTTGTGGATGCTTCCGTATCAACTCTTGGTTCACCTTGTCGTGAAGTAGAAGCTTCCACTTGGACGGACGAGGTACTCTCCTTCACCTCCGTTGGACGGACCTTGCCAATAGACAAGTCTTGGATTGCTTCCAAGGATCTTTGTCTCCTACATCAATTGGCAATTGCTCTACTTGCGAGCCGTTAGATTCATCAAACTTCACATCTACCATCTCTTCAACCTTTCGGGTGAAATTGTTGTAGACACGGTAAGTGTGAGAGCTTGAGCCATAACCTAGTAGGAAACCTTCGTGAGACTTAGGAGCAAATTTAGAACGACGATGCTTATCAAGAATGTAGCACTTTGAGCCGAATACTCGAAAGTATCCAACTTGGGGTTTGTTACCGGTGAGTAGCTCGTATGCCGTCTTGCCGAGTAGCTTGTGAAGATACAAGCGATTTGTTGCATGACAAGCTGTCTCAACCGCTTTCTTCCCAAAAGTGCTTCGGCGTCTTGTACTCATCAAGCATCGTTCTCGCCATTTCAATGAGCGTCCGGTTCTTCCTCTCAACAACTCCATTTTGTTGAGGTGTGTACGTAGCCGAGAACTCGTGTGAAATCCCTTCTTCGTCAAGAAAGGTGTCCACATTTGCGTTCTTGAACTCCGTTCCGTTGTTGCTGCGAACCTTCTTGATCTTCACTTCAAATTGGTTTTGGGCCTTCCTAGCGAAGTTTTTGAAGATCTTTTGGACCTGCGATTTATCATCGAGAAAGAACACCCATGTAAATCTAGAAAAATCATCAACTATAACTAGACCAAAAGAATTTCCACCGAGACTCTTATAGGAGTTGGGACCAAAGAGATCCATGTGAAGTAGCTCGAGTGGCCTCTTCGTGGTCATGATGTTCTTCACGGGATGCCTTCCTCCAACCTGTTTACCTGCTTGACAAGCATTGCAATGTCTATCCTTATCAAATATGGCATCGTTCACTCCAAGGATATGATTCCCATTAATAAGCTTGTCAAGATTTTGCATTCCAACATGACCTAATCGTCTATGCCATAACCAGCCTTTTGAGGATTTAGCAATGAAGCAATTTTTAGGTTGAGCCTTTTTAGTGAAATCAACAATGTATAGATCACCTCTACGTACACCAGTAAAGACCATTTTATGATTATCTCGACGAAACACTTGGCAATCTACTTCAGTAAATAGAACATTGAAACCGAAATCAGCAAGTCTAGATACTAAAAGTAAGTTGTAACCAAGAGATTCAACGAGCATAACATTTTGCATGGAGCTATCATGTGAGATGGCCACCTTACCGAGGCCAACCACCTTACCCTTTGAGTTGTCACCGAAAGTGACAAACTTTCGAGGACCATCATTTTCAAAGCAAGCTCACGAAACATGTCTTTATCTCCGGTCATGTGATCAAGACATCCACTATCAAGAACCCATTCCTTTCCTCCTAACATATATCCCCGAAGATTTGCCATAAGACCAAAATGTCTCATTGCATCATCAAGATCGAAGTCACTATCATCATCCTCATCATAGTATCCATGTTCAACATCGTCATGTGGTGGATCAAATCCTAGAGAGGGTGATTCATTAGAATGAGTTTGACAATAATCTTGTCTATGAATTCTTATAGCTTCGGAAATAATGTCACTAATAATACCAACATTTCCTTTGGCACGCATAAGGTTTGTAAGCTCAAATAGACGATCACCAAACGTAGGATCACTAGTATTCATTTTGCTCAAAGCAATAGACTTATAGAGAATTTCCTCTAGATTTTTCAAGGAATAATCTGGAAATCGTTCCTCAAGAAATTTCCATATGGTGTAGGCACACTTAAAAGTAGGCAAACATCCAATCAAGTTTCTAGGCAATCCTCTAATGATAAGTTCGGCAGTTCTAAGATATCTAGTCATGTCAATAGCTTCATCAAGGGTAGGATGCATAGGATCAACATGAGGTGCACAAGGGCTAGCAATGTACTTGTTAAAATGATATTGATTGAAAATAACAAGCATCTCATTTTTCCACTCACGAAAATACTCTCCATCAAGAATAGGCACTCTATGTCTAAGACTCCCCAAAGTAGACTCATCCATCTTCCTCCAATGGTGATTAAACCAAGGCAATGGAGACCACAGCTACGATACCACTTGTAGGACCTTGAGAAGAGGTGTCTAGAGGGGGTGATTAGACACTAAGTACCAAAGTTGCAGTTTTAAGTTTCTTTAAAGTTTGAGTGGAGTTTAGGCACAAGTTTAACATTCACAACATATAGCAAGCAAGCATGCAAAAAGTATATGAGCAGCGGAAAATAAAGCATGCAACTTGCAAGAATGTAAAGGGAAGGGATTGGAGGATTCAAACGCAATTGGAGACACGGATGTTTTTGGCGTGGTTCCGATAGGTGGTGCTATCGTACATCCACGTTGATGGAGACTTCAACCCACGAAGGGTAACAGTTCTTGTGAGTCCACGGAGGGCTCCACCCACGAAGGGTCCACGAAGAAGCAACCTTGTCTATCCCACCGTGGTCGTCGCCCATGAAGGACTTGCCTCACTAGCGGTAGATCTTCACGAAGTAGGCGATATCCTTGCCCTTACAAACTCCTTGGTTCAACTCCACAATCTTGTCGGAGGCTACCAAGTGACACCTAGCCAATCTAGGAGACACCACTCTCCAAGAAGTAACAAATGGTGCGTTGATGATGAACTCCTTGCTCTTGTGCTTCAAATGATAGTCTCCCCAACACTCAACTCTCTCTCATAGGATTTGGATCTGGTGGAAAGAGGGTTTGAGTGGAAAGCAACTTGGGAAGGCTAGAGATCAAGATTCAGAGGGTCGGACTGGAATATCTTGGCCTCCACACAGGAGTAGGTAGTTCTCTCTCGTAAATAGGATCTTTGGAAGTGTAGGTTCAGTCTGATGGCTCTCCACGAATGAAGAGGAGGTGGAGGGGTATATATAGCCTCCACACAAAATCTAACAGTTACAAACAATCTACCAAACTCGGTGGGACCGAATCGTTAAACTAGATCAGACCGATTTAGCAAATAATGTGACCGTTAGGGTTTTCGGTGGGACCGGAATGCAACTCGGTGGGACCGATTCGGTTAGGGTTAGGGCATAACGTAATCTCGGTAAGACCGATTACACAAACTTCGGTGGGACCGATTTTGATAATAAGCTTTCAGAGAGTTGGTCGAGCAAACTCGGTTTGACTGATTATCAAACTCGGTGGGACCGATTTTGATAATAAGTTAACTAGAGAGTTTGCATTGTAATCTCGGTAGTACTGATTGCTCAAACTTCGGTGAGACCGATTTTGATAATGGACATACACAGAGATTACAATCCCATCTCGGTGAGACCGAGATCCCTATCGGTGAGACCGATTTGCCTAGGGTTTGTGGCAGTGGCTAAGACATCCAAACTCGGTGGCGCCGGATAGAAAGAATCAGTGAGGCCGAGTTTGACCTTAGGTTTAGGACAAATGTGTGGAAGTAGGAAAGTAGTTGAGGGTAATTGGAGCATATCACTAAGCACATGAAGCAAGAGGCTCATTAAGCAACACGTCATCCCTCCTTGATAGTATTGTCTTTTCCTATAGACTCAATGTGGTCTTGGATCACTAAAATGTAAAATGAAGAGTCTTGAGCTTGAAGCTTTAGCCAATCCTTTGTCCTTAGCATCTTGAAGGAGTTCCCACATCCTTTAGTCCATGCCACTCCATTGTTGAACTTATCTGAAACATACTAGATAAAAGTGTTAGTCCAACAAGAGATATATTGTCATTAATTACAAAACCACCTACGGAGCACTTGTGCTTTCACCCTGTCACGCACACATCTACATAGTACATTGGGCTCCACAAGGCTTCCCCTCTCAAAAATATCTACCCGCCTGCAGCTTTTTCTGTTTGATAACACACAGTTATTGTGTTTCGACCATGTGTGATGTTTCTGGTTCCCAATCGCGCATGCATCCCTTCAAATATATGCCCGCCTCGAGAGTTTTTCTGTTTCATAACACACGGTTGTTATCACCGGACCGTGTGCGATGCAACATCATCAAAATTTTCAATAACCCCGGCATTTCACTCCCGTGTTTGACTCCCGCGTAGTAAAATTTTAGTACCCGTGTCATTTCCTTAAACACACGCCCAGCCCCCCTCCACACACACACACACACACACACACACCAAAACCTCCTCAGGCACACACACACACACACACCCTCCCTCACTCGAAACGCTAGCAAGGTCCCCACCGCCACCGCTGCAAGGCCTCCATTGTCAACATCTACCGGTTTGCTCGTGCAGCTTACCCACCGATCTCCATACCCAAGCCGCCCTGAGTTTCTTAGATGACGCCTGCCAAACGCCCCCTTTCCCACAGATCCCCATCCCCCACTCCAAAGCGTCACAGCCTAAGCCCGGCTATGCTTCCCGTGGAGCTCGAGGAGCGACTCGCCTAAAAGAGATGTATCGCGGTCTCTTCGCCCGACGTTGCCGAGGAAGCTGACGACCATTACTGGCCATAGGCACTCAATCAGTGGGCTAGAGTATGCGGGTATGTCATGGACTATGTCACAGGTTAAGAGGCCCACCCCCAACCCCTTAGGTTCAACCGTCGTTGATCTCATCCATGGCCCCACCGCTGATCCCCTCTGGCGCGTTGTCAAGAATTTGCCATCCTACATCACCATTGAGCCCCTTTTGTCATTTATGAAGGACACGTTCTGCAACGCTGGCTTGGGATCCATAGCTTCCAAGTCAGACCTCATCGACGGCAACCACGAGGAGGGCACCCTCTCCAGCTCTTCCAACGGGAAAGAGCCCATCTGCTCTCCCAAGGGGAAAGAGCCCGTCCGCGACATCGGGGAGGGCACCCTACAGCCGTGCTCTTCCAAGGGGAAGGAGCCCATCTGCGAAAACATGGAGTGCATCCAGGGTCCATGCTCTTCCCACGGGAACGAGCCCATCTGTGACAAGTGAGGAAACCCATGATTTGTTTTGTCGTGCCTCTTCACAGGGGGAAACCCGTGATTTCTTTTGTCGAGTCCCTTTTGTAGTGTAGTGAGAATATGTCCAGTTTTAATTGCTATATTTGGTCATGGAATTGTCACGGCAGATGTCCTAGTGAGAGGACGTAATCGTGAGGCCAACACATCTATGTGGTAGCTTGAGAGGGGTTGATCGGAATCGAGAGACACAACACAAGACAAGGGTTTAGATAGCTTCGGGCCCTGGGAAACATCATCCGGTAACAACCCTACATGCTGTTTGTGGCTAGGTCTCATTATCATCATGAGGGAGTCACCGTATCTCTGGCTTTCCTAGTTGTGTCTAGCCTTAATGATTATCCCACTTCCCCCTCTTGGGGTGCCCTGCCCCTCCTTATATAAGTTGAAGGGGCGGGTTACATGTAGAGTCCAACTCGGATTAAGACTTAAACTATTCTGACTTCTCTTCACGGGCTTCTCCCCATGGGCTTCTTAATGTCTTGGGCTTCTTTAACGTTTTGGGCTTATTAACCCCAGCCGACTCTGTTACAATCTAACTTAATATCCGGCTTAAACATCTGGCTTAACATCTGCCGGCTTAAACATCTGGCTTAACATCTACCGGCTTAAACATCTGGCTTAACATCTACCGGCTTAAACATTTGGCTTAACATCTGCCGGCTTAAACCTCTGGCTTAACATCTGCTGGCTTAAACATCTGCTAGGTCACCAATGAAACACCAAGTCCCAGCCGGGTCATATCTCTGGCCGGGTTATACCGCGGGGTATATTCCCGCCGTTAGCCCCCCAGTTTAATTTGGATTTATCCATGTTAAACTAATCCTGTAAACAAAACACAAGAATAATTTTGACAGATTATGCTCCGGGTTAAGAACTCTTGTAAACCGGCACCTGGTCATCCTTAACTCCTTGTTATTTCCTTCTTCTAGAAAATCCGGGTCAATAGGCCAACTTCATAATCAATTTGCTGACGTTGGTTTCTCATAGAGAAAAATTGTGAAGAATAATTCATTTGACTCAGCTCCCAATGCTTAAAAATATTGGTCTTGAAATACTCATTTGATCTTCATCCGTCTTGAAGATGTAGATCTTACCTATTTATGATTACCAAAATTGTCGGGTTATAAATAGATGATGTCGAGTCATAATTGTTGCTGACGCCGGGTCAAAACTGAGAATTTTGAAGATTTCTCTCCCTCATATCCATATTACATGTAGCCCCCAAGTCTTGAGCAGAGCAAAGTGATGACTTAAGACTTGCTTCAATATAAATATTACCACTTTGAAGAAATCCATGTTATTCATCTTAATTACTAGTCAGAACTGAGTATTCCACACATGTAGCCCCAAGTGCCGAGTTGTCATGCTTGCAGCAACCTGGGACTTGAAATTGCCTTATGCTCATAAAAACTTCAACCAGTGTAGCCCCCAAGGGCCGGGTCATTATGTAATAATTAGCAGGGACTTTGTATGTATGATCATGTAGATTCGAGCAGCAACGTGTAGCCCCCAAGGGCTGGCTTAGTAAGATAATATTGAGCTGGGACTTTATATATACTTCATTGATGGATTAAGACTTCATATGTAGCCCTCACCATGGGGCTCGAACCCACGTCCATAAGGTTAAGAGCTTTGTACTCTACCAACTGAGTAGTGGCCCTTTCAATCTAATGGATTAAGACTTGTGTACCTTGAATTGTTGACGGGAGCAATTGGTAGCCCCCAAGGGCCGGCTCATTACAATGTGATGAGTCGGGTCTTCAATGAGGTGTGCAAAAATGATTTTGCATTAGCCCCAAGTGCCATGGTGCATGCTGGCAGTGACATGAGACTTGCATATTTGATGTAATCTCAACTTGAATAATGTAGCCCCCGAGTGCCGGGTCGTAAGCCTGCAACGACTCGGGACTATTCCTTCCATTGTAGAATAAATCATATCCATTAATATATAATAGCCATTGCACTAAAGCGACTTTGAAAACCTTAATCATAATACTGGTTATGGATAACCATAATAAATCTAGCCATTTTGGCTATTAAAGATTTGAATGATATAACCTGGTTTGAAAACCAGTTCCTGCAATATAAACCAGTATATCTATGCATATATGATGCATGATATGATGATGTAATGATGATGCAATGTATGATGCAATATATGATGATGTATGTGTATGATGCATTGTATGATGATGTATGTGCATGATGACAGAATACCTCAATGAAACTAGCCTGAGCCACTGGAGTATCCTTGCTTTATGTAGCCGGCTCTCAATGACCCAATCGATGTTTGAACCTGGATAAGTTCAGATATGACTATCGAGAGTACACGAGGTCGGAGTAGCATCAAGCAAACAGGCAGGTTTAACCAAGTTTCAATGAAGGCGGCTTTAGCAGCCTGAATCCATCCTGACTATCTATAAGCCGTGCTCTCACATGACAGACGGCGTTTTAACCTTAACAAGCTTAGGATCTTTGGTGAATACACCATAAAAGATTGATTGTTAAGAGTTCGGTGGGTCAATCAGGATTCCCTGATGAATAAGTAGCTCGTATACAGGTAGGATGACCCGAAAAGGTTATGTCCTCTTTGGTGAATACACCTATGTTTGAACAAGATAACCTAGAAACTTTGGTGAATACACCTGGTGTTCCAAGCCAGTCAAGAGGGTAGTGACGCTATGTTCTCTTTGGTGAATGCACCTATGTTTGAACAGGAAGCCACCAAGTGACATACTTATGAGTTGTGCTCATCGGGGACCTATGTTTGAGCTGTGCTGTGCATCCAACTCACTTTGGTCCCTGTAATTTTCCTGAGAACTCGAACTTGCGAGAGATGGATATTCTTCTTGAGCCGGAATTTTAAACCGGATTTGAGAGCTTCAGAGCTTTGTGGGAGACAGATTTCTCCTTAACCGGATTTTGAACCAGAATCCTTCTTTTTAAGCCGAAAATTTTCTAACGGCCTTTAAATTTTCCTCAATATAGCAGCAGCCTCCGGGACCGGGTTATCTTCCCCTTCAACGTCTTGGGGTTCCAGTCGGTAGCTGAAACTGGCAACATTTGCTGAGTCATGTCACCATAGCCCCCGAGTCTTAAGACTACTCGGGGAGTTGGCTTGAGACTCTCCATTCTTGACCATGATATGACCAGTAGATTGCTGGAATATGTTGAATCTTGGCGGGTTATAATTGACCCTGTCCATTGACTCATCCGGTGTAGGCAAGGGCCATAGCTTAATGGTCTTCTTTGCAATGGTGAATTCTGCATAAGAAATTGCACAAACAAGAGTAATTGTTCTCGAAGAAAATAAGAATGTATCACCTGATATGCTTTATCAAGAAGTATCAGCTGTAGGGTTGCAGCAACGGTGATAGAGGTGGCGGCTTAAAGTGCGGCACCAGGTGGCTCAGAAGTGATCCTCTAGGTCATGTATGATATTTTTTTCAGCACTTCATGCACTTTGACTTTTCTTTCTGTTGTTCCAACCAGTGCAATCGCACGAGAAGGGAGCAAAGACGGCGGCTCAAAGATAATGCCAAAGCGGTGAAAGGGCGCCAAGATGTTAGAAGGTAGTGGCGGTTTACAAGCGCGAGCGAAGGTAAACCGGCACGGATGTCTGTCTGCGCGGGCGTAGGAGAGCAGAGGCAAATTGCCTCGGCTGGAGCTTGCACAGCGAGGCAGCTTAGGGCGTGCATCGGAGCTGTCAAAGCATTGGAGCGAGGCTCAGCGAGCCGACGATGGGTTGAAGCTGCTGAGTTGGCCGATGTTGTGACTGGCGTTTTGGCCACTGTGCGAAGCCATGACGGGGGGAGTGGCGGCTTTGCAAGTGAGACCGGCGACTCACGGGCACAGTGGCAGTTTGCAGAAGACGAAGACCGAGGCTGCCGACGACTTGAAGCGTGGCAATTCGACGGCCCGGCACGGGCGGAACGACATAGCATCGCAGAGACGTGTGGTGATGGGATACCATGGCGGCGGCGTGAAACGGCTCAGGGCGCGAATCCGGCCATGGTGAAGGCAAGGCCATGGCAGAAGGGTGTGGTGCTGCCGACTCAATTCGGTGGCGGCTTGAAACTTGGAGACCTAGTAGCGGCTCGAAAGTAGGCATAACCCGGCACGGCGGCTCACACGTAGGTGGAGAAGCACGTCACCCGCAGGCGGCTCGTCTAGTGGCCCCGTGGCTGAGGCGGACTGACCGCATGAGCCACAGCATCGGCGGCGGTTTGCGCCGAGGCGGTTTACGGTGCAGAGGTGGTGAGCGGCTCATACAGGGCCATATGGAGGCTGTTGGCGGCTCGAGTGAAGTCATAGGGTGGCTTGGAGGTGAAGCTTCAGCAGCAACCATGGCCTCCGCCAGCAGGTGAAGCAGAGGGGTGCCGGCAACTCACGGGAACAGTGGCAACTCGGCACGGCTGCAGCTGAAGAATACCCGCGGCGAGGAGGAGTCAAAGACAAGGCGATGGTGGCTTAACACGGAAGCCCAGCGCGACGGCTTGAAGTGGCGGCTCATGGTGACGAGTCATATAGACATGGCCGTAGTCGGCTCTCCGACGGGGGCGCGGCGACTTGTGGCAGAAAAGGCAGCTCACGCCACGGCGAGTTGGATGTAGGCAAGATATGGCGCTTGCGGAACAGCGGGTCGACGAAATCGATCATGGCTCAAAAGTAAGGCCAGTGTGGCGGCCCAAAGCAAGGTTGCAGAGGTGACGGTGTGGGCCATCCGACTCAAAGGTAATTCCATTATGGCGACTCGGCGGCGATTCAAGGCGGCAAGCCGGCAGGCACATGTACCGGTGAGCCGCTGTGGTGGAGCCAGCCGTCGTAGCCAGCGGCAGGCCGCGTCTACGACGACTTGGGTGCAGCTGCAGCTTGGGAGCCGGCGAGGACGCGCAAGGGTGCAGGAGACAAGGCCGGCTCGAGGCTGCGGCCACTTGGGGCGGAGGCCGGCTTTCGGCACGGCTGGCTTGCCGAGGCCGTGGTGGTGCATGCACTTGGATGTGAGGCTGGCGACTCGTCAAGGCCGGCCCAGAACGGCGGCTTGCGTAAACGACAGGCGGGTCGTAGAGGCGAAGGTAGACAAGAGCGAGGCCGAGTTGGAGCGGCTCGGGGCGGAGGCCACTCGGAGTCAGAGTCCGGGCACGAGTCGGCCGCGACGACTCAAGGGAGGCGCGACCCGTGGTTTGCAGAGAGCGGAGCTGGCGCCTCGGCAGCTCGAACCTGCCATAGCAAGGTAGCACGGTGGCTCGTGGCGGGGTTACTTGGCGATGTAGTATGGGAGCGAGACGGTGCGTGGTCACAGGGGCGGCCCAGAGTAAGGGCCGGGGCGAGGTTGCAGCTACGGCGACTCATCGAGGCAGGTCAAAAAACGCCTACTGCAGGGCCGTCTTGAGGTGCCGGCTGTGAAGGCAGAGGCCAGCGGCGGAGCCCATAGGAAAGATTTCCTCTACAACTTCCTTTTCAAAAAGATCTCTTACCTCTCTTCTCTTCTGAGCTTATTCAAATATTCCTTTCTAGTTAGACTATACCCTTTCCCCTTTTGACCACATGAAGATTCAGCTGATGGGATCACTCCAAGAAGTACAAGATATTGGACAACTAAGACCATTCGGAATGAAGAGGATTTTTCCGAGCATTATAATGATGGAAACTACAACGGTTGAAGACTCTATAGAATTCCCAGATTTTGTGTGACCTAGCTACCCTTATGGAACTTGGCAGACTATGGAAGTTGTCAATGATGAAGTCATGTACCTAGGGTAGGGTCATAGACCTGCCCAAAGGTACCCTCCACAAGGACACTCACAAGAGAAGCAGCCTTCCAGTCGACCTGGTAGGTTTCCACTCGACAGATTCAAAGACACTTTCGACCATGAAGACCCACTTTCGACCACCAGAGTCCAAGAGCCACTCGGTACCCAAACGGTCTGTAGTTAAATAGTCTTTATGACCTTAATGACACTTTATGTAAGGCGTTACCAGTAACGCCTAGCTTTAACGCACCTTAAACCCTCTACTACGTGGGCTGGCTAGGGTCCTGGCGCACTGTAACATCCCAAATTTTCAATTTGGCATGTTATACATAGGTCATCCATGCATATCATTTATTTGCATTCTCGTTTACCATCCTCGAAAATCCTAAGCAACTCAAGGACCCTCGGAGAGAGTTGGGGATTTTTCAATTTTCATATTTGAATTTTGTCAAATAATGAAAGACGAGGATATTGGAATTTAATTATTTTCTCTCCGAAAAACTATTTCAATTTAAATAAATAAATGAGGGGAGATAATATGACTTCTCCAAAATAATTGAAATAACGAAGGAAAAATGTTAAAATCATTTTTGGGATTTTATTTGATTTTATTCGGAATTTCATTTGCCCTAGAAAAATTTGCACGCTTTAAAAGTTGCATTTTAGGGGCCAAGAAAAGTTCATCTAGTTCTAAATATTTTATTTAGACGGAGAAAACTTGTTTTGGAATTGTTAGATTTTATTTATTTCTCTAGGAATTTTCTTTCGGTGGAATGTTTTTTTAAATGGACCCTCGACCGGGTCAAGGCCCAACCGAGCCAAAGCCGCCCATGAAGGCCGCCTTCCTCAAGGCCGGGCCAGGCGAGGCACGGACGCCGAGGGCGAGTCCGAGCCGGGACTCCACCCCGGCGCCTCTTCCCAAGCCGGAGCCGCCCGCCCCTATAAATGTCGCCGCCCGCTGCCACACCACCACCCGCCACCACCCGAGCCCCGCCGCCGCTGAACTCCGCCGGAGCCGAACCCGAGCCGCCGAGCCCCGATCCACGTCGCCGCCGCCCGCCGTCGCCGCCCTCTCGCCAGTCGCCGCCGCCCTCGCCGACCCGCCCCACCGGAACCATGAGCCGCCCGCCCGCCCGGGACGCGCCCACGAGGTACCCAACCCCGCCGCCGGTTTGTTTTTTTTAAGAAAACCCTTCGGTTTTTTTAAAACCCTAGATCGTTTTTTTATATAGATCGCTTTATTTCGTCGGTTTATTTATTTAGCGAACGTCCGTTCGTCCGATCGTTCTAACGAACGCGTTCACTGTTTAGTTTCTGTTAACGAACGTTCGTTCGTTTAGCAGTTCGTCGCCTTTTTTTTATCAGATTTATTCCGCGGTTATTCTGATCGCGATTTCTGAACCGTTTTTCAAACCTGTTTATCTTTTCGCTGGTTTGTCGGAATCAGGCAATTCAAGCGCCTAGAGTTTCATCTCGAAACCCTCTTTCCGAATAATCAACTTAAACCAGTTTTTATCTCTGTAAAATTTGACTCTAGTTCAGATTAGTAAACGGACCATGTTTTCTCGCCGTTTGAGTTTCGTTGTTCCGTTTGGTTTGATTCTTTTTGCAAAACGGAGTTCTTAAGTTTGAACTCTCCGGTCAACCTCTTCAGTTGAAGTTTCGTTTGTGCATATTTGCTTGTTTACTTATGTATGTATTGTTTGCTTGCGATAGAATTCCCGGAGTCTTAAGCGTGTTACTACGAGTCTCCGAGGATTCACGGATCGTCAGCAAGGCAAGTAACACTTGATCATATCTTTTCATACCCAGTTTTTATGCATTAGCTCAACCCTCAAACATTGCATGATTAGGATGTCATTAAATTGTGGGTTGGGAAGTAGATGATGAGGTAGGAACCTATTGCCTTGTTACTTTCAAACCCTTGGGAGTACTTCTACGTTATGCTTATATTGCCATGCTATGCTCGTAGACGTGGTTTGGGTTTGAGAGATATTCACGACAGATGTGAGGTTGTTAAATAATGGTTTACTTTAAGGTGGCAACTTAAATACACATCTGGGTGGATTGAGGCACTGGGGAACCCAGTCATGTCTGTTTTATTGGAAATCCCGTGGTACCCGTGTTATCTTCCTATGGACCGCCACACAGGATCAAATGGAAGTGAGATTATTCATGCTAGAAACTTACGTGTGCATCCACAAGCTATTATGGGCTCTAGCATAGTTGAGTAAGTTACGTGAAGCTCTCGAAGAGGTAGGTCACAGGAAGTGGGTTTTATAGGTTTGGTATGATCTATCCGGAGTAGAGAGTTAATGTTTACGAAAGGCGTGTCTCGATCATCCGTCTCTCAAACACCATGCAGTCACGAGAAACCAACGGAGGCGATCGAGTCTTGTGGGGAAAAGTGCGCAAACCTCTGCAGAGTGTACAAACTAATCATGGTTAGCCGTGTCCCGGTTATGGACAATTACGGGTATCTAGTACTTGAGTATTCACATGTATCTCATCACTCTTAACTAATTTTGCTGGGTTGTTAATCACTTTAATTGGGATCATTGAGTTGGGGTTACACCTTCTCAATGATGTTTCAACCACCATGATAGTTAAATTAAAATTTATTCCTTTGATGTAGGGAAAAATTGGCTTTTCATAAAGCTGTAACCATAGAGCTTTCCACCAGCCATATATGCATGTAGTATAGCTTATTCTTTCATTACTCTATGTGTTACATTGCGGCATATTCCATGTCTTGACCCGTTCTCGGGCTGCAACGTATTATGTTGCAGACTTTTCAGACAAGGAGTAAGGATTGTAGGTCGTTGCCGTGCAGCTCAGTTATGCCGTTGGAGTTGATGGACTCACTTTATCTTCCAAGCCTTCCGTTGTTATCGCATTAGATGGCCTTCAGCCATATTATTGTAATAAGTTCTCGTTTGAGACATTCGATGTAATAAGTGTGTGATTGCTACTCTGTTATAAATCCTTCGAGTACTATGTGTGTCAGCATTACCGATCCGGGGATGACATGTATACGAAGACTTGACCATCTCGAGGTCGGGTCGCTACAAGATGGTATCAGAGCACACGCCGAGTGTAGGACACGACCACTAAGATAAAACCATAGGTCACTCCTCTCTTCTCATTTCGACCTCTCTCCATTTTTCCACTCTTTAGGATGGCGGAGATGAAGTACAAGTTTGCCCAACCGGATGAAGACATACCTTTGGACGCCACTTGAAGGAAGTCACTAGGTACCTGAATATTGGAATACCAAGCTTCACCGGACGTACAATGCCACCTTACCGTAAGAAGAATGCTTTGGAAGATACAAGCTCTAGTTCCCGGAAGGACGTTTGCACCAAGCACGGAGCCCATAGTATGTGTTTTCAATGCACCAACATGGAGTTTGGGAAAGAGTATGGCAGCTCACATTACCATGGGACGCATTGGTGAAGTCTACAACAAGTAGCTTAAAGACACCATATACCAAATATGTGGGCGCCGAGACGAGCAATGGGAAGTAATTAGCACCAAGAAGGATAGATCCATTGCAGCTTACATCCAGGAGCTAAACCAGCACATTCGACGTCATGAGAACCGGATGTGCTCGAGACATGCTGGATTTGAAGAAGGCGAAAACTAAGATCATCGAATTGGAGGAAGAACTCAAGTCTACCCGATGGATATGAGGAAGAAATCAAGATACTCATCGGAGAAGAACGGCGACCTAGTCAAGAAGATTGGAGTTTTCATGGGAGGACCAGCACCCAAGGAAGAGGAGCAAGAAGAGGAAGAAGACCCCGCTTGTCCAGACAACTACATCATCATCGACGACACCGACTCAGATCCAAGTGATGATGACTATGAAGACGAAGCTGGAGCTGACATCATGGAGTCTTCCATCGATCAAAATTTCTAGATGACCACCAAATATTAGTAGTATTTTCCCCCATGTAACTAATAGTAGTTGAGCACGTATGCGATAGTCCTAGATCGTTTTGTATGCCCTTGCTTGCTTGATTGAATGAATGTGTGTTTTGCCTCATGTGCATATGGGTAGTGTTTTCTCACTAGACCTCTTTCTATTTCTAATCTCTCCCATGTAAACCCTCGAGATGCCTCGAGACGTGACCCGGTTTTGCTTTCCCACGGAGCTCACTCGGTTGATCCAACAGCGAGAATGCCTTGATGCAATTGCTAGTTCGTAACCAAGGCAATGCCAACAACAAAAACCCGCCGGGATGGACAACCTAGCCTGCTTTTCTAAGGTTACAACCGCGGTGTTTTCCAAAGAGCACCGAGCCCATAGTTGCGTATGACCGTTACGCGCCCGTATTGGAAGGAGTTAACCACCGCAGGATGCACGGATCTTGAAAGAGTGCGTTTTCCGCACATCAATTGGATGGACCAAAGCCGCATGGTGGGAGAATTACACGGCTACTTTTCCTATAGCCAATGTCACTTGGGACCAGTTCAACAAGCTTTTCGACGGCCCATGTTTCAAGCTGGAGCCATGCAGATAAAGAAGCGTGAGTTCCGCAACTTACGCCCGGGGAATCGTCGCGTGGCCCAAAGATGTGGATGAGTTTAGCAAGTTATCACGCTATGCCCACGATGATGTGGCCACGGATGCCAAGCAAGAGAAGTTTATGGAAGGACTGAATGATGAGATGAGTATGCGGTGATGGTGGCAACTTTCAACAACTACCGTGGAGTTGGTAGATAAAGCCCTAATGATTGAAGGAAAGCAAAGACAAATTGAGAGTCGTAAGAGGAAGTATGGACAAGGGAAGTATAACTCAGGAGCTCACGAAACCTCGCCTAACCCGAACTCGGGAGGACTAGTTCATAACCATGGAGGACATAACCATCTTTGGAGGAGGAACGCATAATGGTGCGAAGAATGGGAATGGAAATGCAGCCAACAATAATCGAATCGCTCTAACCCAGCTACACCCGCTAAGAGAGACCTGAGCCAAGCTATTTGCTTTAAGTGCGGGAAGACAGGGCACTATGCCAACGGCGCCTTACTGAAGGAAAGAATGGAAGCGGAAATGGGAGCGGGAAGAAGCCCAATCCAGTCAACAAAGGACAAGTGAACCACGTTAACGTGGAGGAAGTTGAAGAGCAGCCGGATGCGGTAATAGGAAAGTTTTTGGTTCGATCTTTTACCGCTGTTGTTCTTTTTAAATCTTTGGTGCATCGCATTCATACATATCAAGGGATTTGTGGATAAGTTTAAGTTACCAACCTAGACCCTTAGAACCCCTCTTTTAGTGAGCTACTTTGGAGCAGAGTATATGGCTAGCAGATGGTGCACCCAGATACCCCTAATCATTGGCACACATGTTTTTCCGTCGACCTAATTATCTTGGAGTCGCAAGGATTGGATGTGATATTAGGTATGGATTGGATGTCGAAGTTTGGAGGAAGTATCGATTGTGCTAGCAAGTCAATTTATCTTACCACCCCGGAGGGAAAAGGATTAAGTATGTATCTAGGCATGTGACTAGGAGGAGCCAGTGAATACCCTCACGGGAGTTGTACAAGAAGAAGTACACAGAGTGAAGGATTATCCAGATGTTTTTCCGGAAGAGTTACCAGGCATGCCACCAGATCGAGACATCGAGTTTCTGATAGAACTAATACCAGGTACAGGGCCAATCTCAAAGAGACCCTATCGGATGCCCGCAAATGATCTGGAGGAAATAAGAAGCAGATCAAGGAGCTATTGGAGAAAGGTTACATTCGTAGAAGTTCATCACCTTGGGGAGCACCAGTACTTTTGGTGGAGAAGAAAGATAAAT
Organism: Aegilops bicornis; assembly: GCA_021605145.1. Taxonomy (NCBI): domain Eukaryota; kingdom Viridiplantae; phylum Streptophyta; class Magnoliopsida; order Poales; family Poaceae; genus Aegilops; species Aegilops bicornis. The sequence goes on from CM038672.1 coordinate 277,360,920, forward strand.
CCCTAAGGATGGTTGTTGATTACCGAGCTCTGAATGAAGTAACGATAAAGAACAAGTATCCCATACCAATGATTAATGATCTATTCGACAGCATTCACCACACGATATGGATTATATGAGTATACGGTCATGTCGTTTGGACTGACTAACGCCCCTGCCTATTTCATGAGTATGATGAACAAACTGTTCATGGAGTATTTGGACAAGTTTGTTGTAGTGTTTATCGATGATATTATGGTTTACTCGAAGAACGAAGAGGAGCATGCGTAACACCTACGTTTGGTTCTTGAGAAACTTCGAGGAACACCAGTTATACGCCAAATTCAGCAAGTGCGAATTTTGGTTAAAGGAAGTTGGATTTCTTGGGCATGTTATATCAGGAGAAGGTATAGCAGTAGATCCCAGTAAAATTCAGTCAGTCACTGAATGGTTGGCACCCACTTCAGTCAGCGAGATTCGCAGTTTCCTTGGACTGGCAGGATATTATCGGAGATTCATTGAGAATTTTTCCAAGATTGCTAAACCAATGATAGAGTTACTAAAGAAGGATACCTAGTTCAAATGGACATAGGATTGTGAGACAAGCTTCCAAGAGTTGAAGAAAGCGGTTGACTCTGAGACCAGTCTTGACATTGCAGGATATACATAAGGAGTTTCAAGTGTATTGTGATGCCTCTCGCTTGGGAATTGGATGTGTTCTTATGCAGGAAGGAAAAGTTGTTTCGTATGCCTCACGACAAGCTGAAGCCTCATGAGTTGAACTATGCCACGCATGATTTGGAGTTAGCAGCTGTAGTACATGCGTTAACGACTGGAGACATTATCTCATGGGAAACCATTGTGATGTGTACACGGATCATAAGAGTTTAAAGTACATTTTCACACAGAAGGAGTTAAACCTCAGACAGAGGAGATGGCTGGAACTTATAAAAGATTACGACATAAAGCTACACTATCATCCAGGAAAAGCCAATGTTGTAGCAGACGCTTTGAGTCGGAAGAGTTATGCCAATATCCTTGAAGGTAGAGGACTGCCAAAGGAGTTAGCAGAGGATGTTATGGAACTTCAGTTGGAGATTATTCCAAGAGGTTTTCTTGCAACAATGGAGGTTCATCGACCTTGTTGGACAAGATTCGAGACGCTCAAAGGAGGATAAAGAGATTGCTGAGATAAAGGAAAAGATGGGCAAAGGAAAAGCCAAAGGTTTTCGCGAGGATGAGCACGATACCTTGTGGTTTGAGGATCGGATTTATGTACCCAACAATTCGGAGATCAGGAAGTTAATACTTGAAGAGGCTCATGACTCACCATACTCGATTCACCCCTGAAACACCAAGATGTATTTGGACTTGAAGGAACGTTTCTGGTGGACTGGTATGAAGAAGGATATTGCCGAGTATGTAGCCGTTTGCGATGTATGTCAGAAAGTGAAGGCAGAGCATCAAAAGCCAGCAGGACTGTTGCTGCCTATGCCAATACCCGAATGGAAGTGGGACAAACTTGGCATGGATTTTATCACCGGATTACCCAGAACCAAAGTAGGATATGATTCAATATGGGTAGTAGTGGATCGGTTGACCAAAGTAGCTCACTTTATCGGTGAAATTAACTTATACAAGTGCAAAGTTGGCCAAGATATATATGACCAGGATCGTATGTTTGCATGGAGTTCCGAGGAGTATCGTGTCGGATAGAGGAACACAGTTTACTTCAAAGTTTTGGCATCAACTACACGGACTTTGGGTACCATATTGGAGTTTAGTACCGCTGCGTTCCACCCATGCAGACGGACAGACAGAGAGAGTCAATCAGATTTTGGAGGACATGTTGAGAGCACATGCGCTAGATTATGGATCTAGTTGGGATGACAATTTGCCAGACGCAGAATTCTCATACAACAACAGCTACCGAGCCAGTTTGAAGATGGCACCGCTCAAGCTCTGTATGGACGCAGATGCGTAACACCCTTGATGTGGGATGAGGTTGGAGACTGTCGATTGTTTGGACCAGATTTGATCAAAGACTCAGAGGAGAAGGTTAAACCGATCGAGACAAAGCTAAAAATTGCTCGATCTAGGCGTAAGAGTTACATAAATTCAAAATGCAAGGAAGTAACCTATGAAATTGGAGACAGTATATCTGCGAGTATCACCCCGAGGGGAGTGAAAGCGTTTTGGAGTAAAGGAAAGTTAGCCCCAAGATTTGTAGGGCCGTACCGTATTTTGGAACGGATGGGAGAAGTTGCCTACAAGCTGGAGTTACCTGAAGGACTGTCAGGAGTGCATGATGTGTTTCACGTATCACAACTGAAGAAATGCCACGCTCAGATGGCCGACATACCACTAAAGGATACAGCGCCCCTGGAGGCGATACAATTGGATAATAACTTGACTTATGAGGAGAAACCAGTAAAGATTTTGGAGTTTGATAGCCGAGTCACTCGCAGCAAGGTGATCAAGTTTTGTAAAGTTCAGTGGAGCCACCACACCGAGGAAGAAGCCACCTGGGAGCGAGAAGAGGATATTCGCAAGGACCATCCGCACCTACTTTCTAGCCAACCCGAATCTCGAGGGCGAGATTCATCTTAAGGGGGGTAGGTTTGTAACATCCCAAATTTTCAATTTGGCATGTTATACATAGGTCATCCATGCATATCATATTTATTTGCATTCTCGTTTACCATCCTCGAAAATCCTAAGCAACTCAAGGACCCTAGGAGAGAGTTGGGGATTTTTCAATTTTCATATTTGAATTTTGTCAAATAATGAAAGACGAGGATATTGGATTTTAATTATTTTCTCTCCGGAAAACTATTTCAATTTAAATAAATAAATGAGGGGAGATAATATGACTTCTCCAAAATAATTGAAATAGCGAAGGAAAAATGTTAAAATCATTTTTGGGATTTTATTTGATTTTATTCGGAATTTCATTTGCCCTAGAAAAATTTGCACGCTTTAAAAAGTTGCATTTTAGGAGCCAAGAAAAGTTTATCTAGTTCTAAATATTTTATTTAGACGGAGAAAACTTGTTTTGGAATTGTTAGATTTTTATTTATTTCTCTAGGAATTTTCTTTCGGCGGAATGCTTTTAAAAAAAAATGGACTCATACCGACCGGGTCAAGGCCCAATGAGCCAGCCGGGTTCATGAAGGCCGGGCGCTTTTCCTCACACACAGGCGAGGCACGGGCGCCGAGGGCGTAGTCCGAGCCGGACTCCACCCCGGGCGCCTCTTCCCAAGCCGGAGCCGCCTCGCCCCCTATAAATGCCGCCCGCACGCCACACCACCACCCGCCACCACCCGAGCCCGCCACGCTGGCCGAACCGGAGCCGAGCCGCCCGAGCTCGATCCGCCGTCGCCGCCGCCCAGCGCCCGTCGCCGCCCTCTCGCCGAGTCGCGCCTCGCCGACCCCCCCCCCACCCCGGAACCCGCCGGACGCGCCCCGTCGGAGGTACCCGACCCCGCCGCCGGTTTGTTTTTTTTAAAGAAAATCCTTCGGTTTTTTTTAAAAACCCTAGATCGTTTTTTATATAGATCGGTTTATTTCGTCGGTTTATTTATTTAGCGAACGTCCGTTCGTTCTAACGAACACGTTCACTGTTTAGTTTCTGTTAACGAACGTTCGTTCGTTTAGCAGTTCATCGCCTTTCTTTTATCAGATTTATTCCGCGGTTATTCTGATCGTGATTTCTGAACCGTTTTCAAACCTGTTTATCTTTTCGCTCGTTTATCGGAATCGGGCAATTCAAGCGCCTAGAGTTTCATCTCGAAACCCTCTTTCCGAATAATCAACTTAAACCAGTTTTTATCTCTGTAAAATTTGACTCTAGTTCAGATTAGTAAACGGACCATGTTTTCTCGCCGTTTGAGTTTCGTTGTTCCGTTTGGTTTGATTCTTTTTGCAAACCGGAGTTCTTAAGTTGAACTCTCGGTTAACCTCTTTCAGTTGAATTTTCGTTTGTGCATCTTTGCTTGTTTACTTATGTATGTATTGTTTGCTTGCGATAGAATTTCCGAAGTGCAGAGCGTGTTACTACGAGTCTCTAGGATTCACGGATCGTCAGCAAGGCAAGTAACACTTGATCATATCTTTTCATACCCAGTTTTTATGCATTAGCTCAACCCTCAAACATTGCATGATTACGATGTCATTAAATTGTGGGTTGGGAAGTAGATGATGAGGTAGGAACCTATTGCCCTGTTACTTTCAAACCCTTGGGAGTACTTCTACGTTATGCTTATATTGCCATGCTATGCTCGTGAAGCGTGGTTTGGGTTTGAGAGATATTCACGACAGATGTGAGGTTGTTAAATAATGGTTTACTTTAAGGTGGCAACTTAAATACACGTCTGGGTGGATTGAGGCACCTGGGGAACCCAGTGTTGTCTGTTTTTTTGGAAATCCGGGGTACCGTGTGATCTTCCTATGGACCGCCACCTGTGCTCAAAGGGAACTGAGATTATTCATGCTAGAAACTTCCGCGTGCAGCCACAAGCTATTATGGGCTCTAGCATAGTTGAGTAAGTTACGTGAAGCTCTTGAAGAGGTAGGTCAACAGGTAGTGGGTTTTATAGGTTTGGTATGATCTATCCGGAGTAGAGAGTTAATGTTTACGAAGATCGTGTCTCGGTCATCCGTCTCTCAAACACCATGCAGTGCGAGAAACCAACGGAGGCGATCGAGTCTTGTGGGGAAAAGTCATAAACCTCTGCAGAGTGTACAAACTAATCATGGTTAGCCATGTCCCGGTTATGGACAATTATGAGTATCTAGTACTTGAGTATTCACATGTATCTCATCACTCTTAACTAATTTTGTTGGGTTGTTAATCACTTTAATTGGGATCATTGAGTTGGGGTTACACCTTCTCAATGATGTTTCAACCACCATGATAGTTAAATTAAAATTTATTCCTTTGATGTAGGGAAAATTTGGCTTTTCGCAAAAACTGTAACCATAGAGCTTTCCACCAGCCATATATGCATGTAGTATAGCTTATTCTTTCATTACTCTATGTGTTACATTGCCAGCATATTCCATGTGCTGACCCGTTCTCGGGCTGCAACGTATTATGTTGCAGACTTTTCAGATGAGGAGTAAGGATTGTAGGTCGTTGCCGTGCAGCTCAGTTATGCCGTTGGAGTTGATGGACTCACTTTATCTTCCAAGCCTTCCGCATTTGTTATCGCATTAGATGGCCTTCACCATATTATTGTAATAAGTTCTCTTTTGAGACATTCGATGTAATAAGTGTGTGATTGCTACTCTGTTATAAATCCTTCGAGTAATCGTGTGTGTCAAGATTACCGATCTAGAGATGACATGTATACGTAGACTTGACCATCTGAGGTCGGGTCGCTACAAGATGGTATCAGAGCACACGCTGAGTGTAGGACACGACCACTAAGATAAAACCATAGGTCACTCCTCTCTTCTCATTTCTGACCTCTCTCCATTTTTCCACTCTTTAGGATGACGGAGATGAAGTACAAGTTTGCCCAACCGGATGAAGACACACCTTTCGGTACCCAAACGGTCTGTAGTTAAATAGTCTTTATGACCTTAATGACACTTTATGTAAGGCGTTACCAATAACGCCTAGCTTTAACGCACCTTAAACCCTCTACTACGTGGGCTAGCTGGGGTCCTGGCGCACTCTATATAAGCCACCCCTCCACACGGTAGAAGGGTTCGCACTGTAACTCATACGCATATAATCCGATCGACCGCCTCGGGCTCCGAGGCGTGGGGCTATTACTTCCTCCGAGAAGGGCCTGAACTCAGAAATCCCTTTGCGTAAACAACTCGTGCATAGCTAGGATCTTGCCTCTCCATACCTACCCCCATTCCCATCACGACTTAGAACCACGACAGTTGGCGCCCACCGTGGGGCAGGTGTTCTAGCGATTTGTTGGAGAAGTTGGGATTCTTTCGATCTCCGGCATCATGGTTTCAGAAGGAGTTCTGGTCGACGGCCACGAGATTCGTCTCGGTGCGCTCACGTTCGTCGGCCGATGACTCCGCTTGGCTTCAGGAGGCTCCACTCGACGTGGACGCGCTCCCCGTCTGTGGGCGACGACTTTCGCTAGTGTCCGCTGCCCCTCCTGCGGCAACCGTCGACCCAAAGATGGAGTCGGCTCCTGCTATCTTCACTCCCGCCTCCCACCGGCGCAATCGTTCCGGTCGGTCGAGGCTTCAGCGGTGGGTGAGGCATGCGGTGGCCCGCCAGTCGGCCATCCCCCAAGTCGCGGCAATCGAGCCCGACGAATCTCTCTACGGCCTGTTCGACCTGTCGACCGGGCTCAGAGAGATCAAGGCTGCGTCGATATAGCAAAGGACCTGGCAGAGCTTCGATGGTCGATGGACCACGCAGTCCCCGGATTCACCCGCACCAACGGGAGGTGGCGGTGGAGACGATCCGAGCAAGCCCACGAAGAGTACTTGCGAGCCCCTCACTTCGCCTCCAGAGGGAGGAGCTCGCCCGTCGGAACATGGATGCACTTCACACTCCTATCATTGGAGAAACCCCGAGGCTCGTGCCTTGGAGGATGCGCTGGCCATTAACTTTGGCTGAGCGCACTCGACTGGAGAATCTTCAGCGAGTACTCGACGAGCGTACGCGACCAAGGGTTCCAGAATCCAGTCGACGCCAGCTCTTTCAACCTCCAACTCAGGTATATCGAACTCCGATTCAGAATTTAGTAGCTGCCGCCCGTATAGCAGTGTCAATTCAGCCTTCCCAGTCGGAGGCGGGTAGAGGTTTGCAAAGAAATCAGGATTTGCTCCGGCGAGGAGATCAAAACTCAGTTGTATCCCAGTCGCGGAATAGGGTTCACAGCCGATCCGTCGCTGCGAATTCAATCCAGTCGGCCCATAGTTCGAGATCGCCCCCGAGGCGTGAGGAACGTGGGGGCCGGCGTGATGATCAATACAAGGGTCATGGCGGTATGAGCACCGATTCGATCGCAACGATCGACGCCGAAAGTGCCCACTCCTCCCCAAGGGGTGGATCATACGCCTCGGCAGCAGATTTACGACGCCAACACAAGGTCTTTGGCGAAGAGTTCCATCGACCCTGTGGAACCGTGCTTTGATGCGAGATCTATTATCGTTCAAGGTTTGGTCGACAGACAGAGCTCACCGAGACGGCCATGATAGAGATGTTCCTTCCAAGAGCAGAGTTCATGTCTCGGGACGAGTGTTTCAGCAGAGCCATCGAGAGCCGCAGTGATTCCTCCCAACTTCAGGTTGGCGATCGGAGTCGATAAGTTCACTGGAGAATCCAAGCGACACTTGGCTTGAAGATTACCGAGTGGCGGTTCAGATCGGCGGTGGCAACGATGAGGTAGCCATGAAGCATTTGCCTCTTATGTTGGAGGGTTCAGCCAGGCGTGGTTGAATCGATTAAGCGCCAGCAAAGATTTACACTTGGGAAGATCTTGCCGAGTGTTTGTCGTGACATTTGAAGTAACTTGCAAGCGACCAGCAGGTTTGACGGAGTTGCGATCGTGTGTGCAAAAGTCGAGTGAAACTTTGAGAGATTATATCCAGAGGTGGATCACTTTGCACCACACAATCGAGAATGCATCCGATCACCAGGCGATCTGTGCCTTCAAGGAAGGTGTCAAGAACAGAGAATTGAGTTTGAAATTTGGTCGAGCCGGAGATATGACCCTGAGTCGGATGATGGAGATTGCCACCAAGTATGCAAATGGTGAAGAAGAGGATCGGCTCCGGAGTGGTAAATATAAATCGGTCGCCAATGAGACCGGCAGAGGAAATTTCAGTCGGAAGAAGAAGCGCAAAGCCGAGCCAGCGGCTCCCGGAGAGGCCTTGGCCGTGACCCCAGGAAAGTTCAAGGGGAAACCCAAGGGTCCTTGGAACCCCAAGAAGGTGAAAGACCAGGATGGAAACGACGTGTTGGATTTGCCATGTCATATTCATACAAAGAAAGATGAAGAGGGTAAACTCATTTACGAAACATACCACTTTCGATGTTGTCGGCTCCTCGATTCAGCAGCCCAAGGGAAACAGGTCAAGGATAAGGATAAGGAGATGACAAAGTTGAGGACAGAGATGATAGTGATGGTGGATATCCCAGTGTCAATTCCACCCTCGATGATTTTTGCCGACGTCGAAAGCAAAAGTCGATTGAAGGTTATCAATCGGAAGTGAACTTGGTCGCCCGTGACTCCCAATTATCTGAAATGGTCCCGGACCGCCATCACATTCGACCGGTCGATCACCCGACGCACATTGCCACCTCGGGAGGCAAGCATTGGTGGTCGACCCAGTTCTTGAAGGCACTCGATCGACCAAAGTCACGATGGATGGTGGTAGTGGCTTGAACATATTATACGCGGAGACGTTGAAAGGGATGGGCATTCCGATGTCCAGACTCGGTACCAGTAACATGAGCTTCCACGGAGTCATTCCTGGAAAGAAGGCTGAGTCACTCGGCCAAATTGCTCTTGATGTAGTTTTTGGTGATTCAAAGCATTTCCGGAAAGAAAAGTTGACCTTTGAGGTCGTGGATTTCGAGCGCTTATCACGCTATTCTGGGGAGACCAGCTTATGCACGTTTCATGGCCCGACCATGTTACGTGTATCTTAAACTGAAGATGCCTGGTCCCAAGGGCGTGATCACTGTCACGGGAAATCGGAAGAAGGCAGAAGAGTGCTTCCAGAAAGGCTCTAAGATCGCCGATGCTCGGGCCAAAGTGGTAGAGCTACAAGAGTATCGTAAAACCTGCAGATCCGAGTGATTTGTTGCGAGCTAAGAAACCCGCTTCTGGTCAAGATTTCACCGATCGGGCGAGACGTAAACAGGTTCACATTCACCCGATCGATCCCAATGCTGCTCCGACCAACATCTCAACAACACTTCGACTCAGAATAGGAAGAAGCGCTCATCCAGTTCCTCGGTGAGAACTGGGACATCTTTGCATGGAAGCCTGCTGACATGCCGGGTGTTCCCAGGGGGCTGGCTGAGCATCGCCTACGAGTCGACCCAAAATTCAAACTGGTTAGAGAGTATCTGGCGGTCCGCCGTCGTAAGAGAAAGGCCATTGGCGAGGAGGTGGCTCGGCTCTTAGCAAAGAGAGTTCATCTCGAGAGATCGACCACCCGAGTGGCTCGCCAACGCGTTGTCATGGTCCCCAAGAAGGACAAGTCGTTGCACATGTGCATCGATTTCAAGCATATCAATCGGGCCTGCCCGAAAGATCATTTCCTCTTCCTCGCATCGACCAAATAGTCGACTCAATCAAGGGATGCGAGAGGTTGTCTTTTTTAGACGCCTATTCCGGGTACCATCAAATCCGTCTGTATGGACCCGATGAGATTAAAACAGCGTTCATCACTCCATTCAGGTGCTTCTGTTATGTCACCATGCCATTCGTTCTCAAGAATGCCGGAGCCACATTCATGAGGATGATTCAGAAGTGTTTGCTCACTCAAATCAGTCGGAATGTGGAAGCATACATGGATGATATAGTGGTCAAGTCACGAAAGGGTTCCGACCTATTGACCGACCTTGCTGAAACATTTGCCAATCTCAGGAGGTATGATATCAAGCTTAACCCTTCAAAGTGTACATTTGGAGTTCTGGTGGAAAGTTACTCGGTTTTCGCTTCAACGAGGAATCGATGATAACCCAAAAGGTTGGCACCATACTCCGAATGAAGCGCCACAGGCGTGTGCACGATGTCCGAAACTTCTTGGATGCTTGGCCGCTTTAAGTCGATTCATCTCTCGCCTCGGTGAAAAGGCATTGCCTCTTTACCGATCGATGAAGAAGTCGGACAAGTTCGAGTGGACTCTAGAAGCTGATGCAGCGCTTGCGAGCTCAAAGCTACGCTCTCCACCCAGCCGGTGCTTGCCGCCCCAATCAGCAAAGAGCCTTTGCTGCTCTACATTGCAGACTCTTGGACAAGTCGTCAAGATCTGCATTTACGGTCGAGTGGGAAGAAGAAGGAAAAGCCTTCAAAGTTCAACGCCCAGTTTATTATCTTCAAGTAATCGACCCCATCAAAGCAAAGATACCCTCACTATCGTAAGCTTCGTTTATGGGATCTATATGACCACGAAGAAGGTTGCTCATTATTTCTCCGATCATTCCATTACGATTAAATCGGTGACGCCCCTTTGTCGGAAATTCTTCATAACAGAGATGCAACCGGTCGAGTGGCAAAATGGGCGATTGAGCTCCTTCCCTTGATATCAAATTCGAGGCAAAGAAAGCCATCAAGTCCCAAGCAATAGCAGATTTCCTCGCCGAGTGGGTGAGCAATGACTTCCGACTCAAGTTCACTCGAACACCGGACTATGTTTTTCGATGGTTCCAAGATGTTGAATGGTTACAGTGCAGGGGTTGTATTGGTTTCCCCGAGGAGATAGGCTCAAGTATGTTCTCCAGATTCACTTTGATTCTTCCAACAACGAAGCAGAATATGAAGCACTCCTGCATGGGTTGCATGTCCATTTCACTCGGCGTCTGGCCGCCTTATGGTCTATGGCCACTCGGATCTGGTTGTTAATCAAGTGATGAAGGAGTGGGATGTCGTAAGCCCGGCTATGACAGGTTATTGTAATGCAGAGAGAAAGCTGGAGAAGAAATTCGAGGGGTTAGAGATTCATCATATACCCCGACTGAAAAATCAAGTTGCGGATGATTTGGCGAAGATAGGGTCCAAGAGGGAATCCATTCCCAGTGATGTATTTTTGGAACACATTCATGCTCCATCAGTGCAGGAGGATCCTTTCACAGAGGAAGCCCCGCAGCAAAAAAGTTCCAATGATCTGACTGAAGTTGAGGTCCCAGTCGTGGTCGACCTGATTATGGAAGTTGTGGTCATCACTCCCGACCGACAAAGGTCGTACATCGCATATATCCTAAGGAAAGAGCTCCCAGAGAATGAAGAAGAGGCTCAACAGATCGTCCGTCGATCCAAGGCCTTTACAGTGATCAAGGGACCATTGTACAGAGAAAGTGCGACTGGAGTCGGCCAGAAGTGTATCACGCCAGAAGAAGGTCAGATAATTCTTGAGGATATCCACTCGGGGACCTGTGGCCATCATGCGTCCTCTCGGACCATTGTGGCTAAAGCATACCGGCGGGATTTTACCGGCCGAAAGCAAATGAAATGGCAAAAGAAATAGTCGACAAGTGTGAAGGATGTCGGTTCTATTCCAACATGTCGCACAAGCCAGCCTCGACCTTTGAAGACCATTCCACTCGTTTGGCCCTTCGCTGTTTGGGGATTGGACATGATTGGACCGTTGAGAGCTGGCAGAAGCGGCTTCACTCATTTGCTAGTAGCAGTCGACAAGTTCACCAAGTGGATCGAGGCCAAGCCCATCAGGAACCTCGATGCATGCACTACTATCAGTTTCATCAGAGAGTTGATATTCAGATATGGAGTTCCGCATAGCATCATCACCGACAATGGGTCAAACTTCGATAATGACAAGTTCAAAGCCTTCTGCGCCTCTCAAGGCACGCGGGCCGACTATGCTTCAAAGGGCTCATCCTCACCGAATGGACAAGCGTAACGTGCAAACAGCCTCATTCTCAAAGGGCTGAAACCACTACCGATGCTTGATCTCAAACACGCTGGAGGAGATTGGGTCTACGTACTTCCTTCAGTTCTCTGGGGATTGAGGACCACTCCTAATCGGTCGACTGGGAGAACTCCATTCTCCCTGGTCTATGGAGCTGAAGCAGTTCTGCCGAGTGACCTGCTTCACAATGCGCCTCGAGTCGAATTATACTCTGAAGAAGAAGCGGAACAAGCCCGGCAAGATGCATTTGACCTCTTGGAAGAGGAGAGAGAGATGGCCCTGATCCGCTCGACTATATATCAGCAAGACTTGCGTCGATTCCATGCCAGAAATGTGAAGAGTCGAGCCTTCCAAGAGGGAGATTTGGTCCTCCGAGTGGATCAACAGAAACCACACAAGCTCGCTCCCACTTGGGAAGGTCCCTTCATCGTCACAAGAGTCCTCCACAACGGAGCGTATCATCTCTACAACGTTGATCGCCAGATCGACGAGCCTCGAGCTTGGAACGCGGAGCTGCTCCGCCCCCTTTTACACTTAATACTCACTCGGTTGAGATGTAATAGAAGTACTTTTGTAGTTTATCTAAGACAAGAATGTTATAATTTTCCCAGTGATTGTTATTGCTTTTTGTTGAAATTTCCCCCAGTGGGTGGCTTAGTCACGAATCTGATTCGCGTAAGTTTATAAAAAAAATCCTTTCCGAGTGCGAGCCAGTCTCTCACTCGGGGGCTTAGCTGCGAATCCGCTTCACCTAAGTATTCAAAATCCTACCGAGTGGCGAGCCAGCCTCCCACTCGGAGGCTTAGCTCCAGTCCAAGTACTCGCCTAAGTATTCAAAATCCTACCGAGTGGCGAGCCAGCCTCCCACTCGGACGCTTAGCTGCAGTCCAAGTACTCGCCTAAGTATTCAAATCCTACCGAGTGGTGAGCCAGCCTCCCACTCGGAGGCTTAGCTGCAGTCCAAGTACTCGCCTAAGTATTCAAAATCCTACCGAGTGGCGAGCCAGCCTCCCACTCGGAGGCTTAGCTGCAGTCCAAGTACTCGCCTAAGTATTCAAAATCCTACCAAGTGGCGAGCCAGCCTCCCACTCGGGGGCTTACAACAGCCCAAGGATTCGCCTTAAATATCCAAAGTAATAAAAATCCTACCGAGTGGAGAGCAAACCTCCCACTCGGGGCTTAGCCGCAGCCAGTGCTCGCCTAAGTAATAAAAATCCCACCGAGTGGAGAGCAAACCTCCCACTGGGGGCTTAGCTGCAGCCAGTGCTCGCCTAAGTAATAGAAATCCCACCGAGTGGAGAGCAAACCTCCCACTCGGGGGCTTAGCTGCAACCTAGCGTTCGCCTAAGTAATAAAAATCCTACCGAGTGGAGAGCAAACCTCCCACTCGGGGGCTTAGCTGCAGCCCAGTGCTCGCCTAAGTAATAAAAATCCTACCGAGTGGAGAGCAAACCTCCCACTCGAGGGCTTAGCTGCAACCCAGTGCTCGCCTAAGTAATAAAAATCCTACCGAGTGAAGAGCAAACCCCCCACTCGGAGGCTTAGCTGCAACACTAGTGTTCGCCTAAGTAATAAAAATCCTACCGAGTGGAGAGCAAACCTCCCACTCGGGGGCTTAGCTGTAGCCCAGTGCTCGCCTAAGTAAGGAATTCATCCCAATCCGCAAGGACGACGAGGTGCAGGTCGACTGCTGCCTCCTCCTTCGGAGCTTCGCCACAAGTACACCGTGCGGTCCATCCCAATCCGCAAGGACGACGAGGTGTAGGTCGACTGCTACCTCCTCCTTCGGAGCTTCGCCACAAGTACAACGTGCGGTCCATCCCAACCCGCAAGGACGACGAGGTGCAGGTCGACTGCAACCTCCTCCTTCGGAGCTTCGCCACAAGCACAATGTGCAGTTCGTCCCAATCCGTAAGGACGACAAGGTCAGTCGCAGTCTGTGTTCCACCTCTACCTGCAGGATAGATGAAGCATAAGTCGATTGGAATTTTAACGGAATATGTTCCGAATGAGGAATAAAGTTCTCTCGAAGGCAAACAAAGCATGTTAAAGGAAAAATCAAGTTCGGATAAACGTCCTACGGATCCAAAGGTGCTCAGGCGTTAAGCCTGTTAAAGTTTATCGGTTACAGAAACCACTCGGCATTCCGAGGCAAATTTAAAGTGGGACTTAGAAGTTTTTTACTCCTCCAGCGGAGGACTGGAAGGTGCAACAAACTGGTCGAGGTCGATTCCGTCGGCAATACGGGTAGCAGTAGTGATGAAAGTATCCATGAAAGATCTGAAGTCGTGCTTCCTGGTATTAGCAACCTTGAGAGACACCATCTTGTCCTCTTGCGCTTCTTTGAAGTGGACACGGACCAGAGATAGAGCAACATCAGCACCACACCTGGCAGAAGACTTTTTCCATTCTTGCACTCGACTTGGAATCTCATTCAGTCGAGTCATCAGGGATTCAAGATCATTCCGAAGAGTCTGTTCTGGCCAGAGAGTCGAGTCGATCCACGACACTGAGACTTTCAGTTGAGCAAGATAATCCACCACGCTAGCAACGCGAGACTCCAGTTGGAGCACATTCATAGCAGCTTCGTCCTTCACAGGAGAGTTGATGGGGTCCAAGCTGGTTTCCACTCGACTGGTTTCTTCTTCAAAGTTTTGGCAGAATTCTGAAAACACAGCTTAGACTCAAAATAAAGATCATGTGATGAGCTGGTGAGAGCAAGACAGTCGGATAAAAGAGACTACCTTCAAGCATGAGAAACATCTTCTTGGCGAGCCCTCCAAGATAAATCTCCAGGTCGTTTTGCTTCCCCGCCAGTTGGCCAACCTTGTCAGACAGAACAATCTTGTCGTTCTTCAGTCGACTAACTTCCTTGTTAGCCGCGTCAAGAGAGGCTTTCAGCTTGGCATTTTCATCTTCGAGTTTGTCGACTGAGGCAAGCTTCTCTTCAGCGAGCTTTGTTTTCTCCAAAGCCGCCTTCTGTGCCTCTGCAAGGTCAAGGTCCTTCTTCTTCAAAGTCTCTTCCAGTTTATCTGCCAAGCAACAATGAGAAGAGAGTTGAGAACGAGCAAAAAAACAAAGGCAGTCGTCAAAAATTCTCACCAGCCATACCTTTTGCTTCATCCTTTGCCTTTTGCAAATTCTCCTAAGCAAGCTTCAAATCGAGGTTGAGCTGGATCTGCTTTTTCTCTAACTCAGTATAGCGAGCCACAAGCTCGCAAGATTTCTACAAAGAGTCAACCAACGAAAGACATCAAAGACAGATCACTTCCGAGTGATTAAGGAAACATAGTAGCATTTCTAAGACTACAGTCGAATCAAAACATTCGACAGTAGTCTCGGGGACTACACCCAGCGGGTGCACTCAGCGTGCCCCCACTGGTTTACCAACTTGGTTCGACCAGTCGACCAAAAGAGGCAAAAAGGTTATGATTCTAAAACCATGGCTAATTGTCAGCGGTCAGCCGCAGTAAAAATATATATATATAGCTCTTTAGACTATAGTCAACTGCACGCAGTCGACCATAGTCTCGGGGACTACACCCAGTGGGTGCACTCAGCGTGCCCCCACCGGTTTTACGGTTTCATTCGACTTGGTCCGTCCAGGTCGAGTGAAGAAGATCACAACATAAAGACTATAGCCGACTGCACGCAGTCGACCATAGTCTCGGGGACTACACCCAGTGGGTGCACTCAGCATGCCCCCACAAAAGTTCAATCGACACACACACCCAGTGGGTGTACAGATATGGAAATCTCCAGAAGGAAGCAGTTTCAGGTAGCATATCCTAACAAAGCAAACAACGACTGACTTACTTGGACATTGCTCTAGAGGGCTGAACTAGCATCATAAGCCGCCTGACTAGCCTCTCTGGCCGCTTTCACCTGCTCCATCATGATCCACACTGGCGTATGGCCTCCTTAGCGACACTTACTTGGTCTTAGGGACGTGGTGTGTAGCAAAGAGAGATGGTGGATCACCGTCGACGAAAGTGGGTCGGGCACTTGTCGGTACAATGAAAGATCTGAAGTCCGAGTGGGGTTGCCTCCCTCGGAAATCGGCGTCTCAGGAATCGCCGCGACTTGAGCAGCCTTGCCAGCAAGCGCTTTCTTGTTCTTCCTCTTCCTCAATGGCGCTTCCTCATCATCATCGGGGAGATCAATGACGTGAGGCGGAACTACAAGAAAGATTCAGAAGTAAACATGGAAGTCCAATCGACTAGAAGCTCCAGTCGACTAAAAGCGAAACCTCTGAGATCTTACCAAGGTTGGAGGTGACCGCATCCTCCATTTCCTGATCTTCGTGCTTATCTGAAGTCTCGGAGGTAGCGGCGCTGTAGATTTCAAGAATCGAATCGATCACCATCAAGTCGACCAAAAGTTTACTCATGTTGAATAAGGAAATACAAGGTTCTGTTGGTTACCGGAGATGGTGGGGATGACCATTCGCATCTTGGGCAGGGCCTTCGCCGGCTTTGACGACGTCGCTCGAGGTTGCTTCGGCGGTTTCTCAGTCGGCGCGGGAGAAGTCGTCCTAGGTCGTCATTGCCCGGTGGGCACAACAGCTTCTGCGCCCGGCCGCCGGGTCATGCGTCAACTTGGACCTTCCCTCCGAGCGAGGAGGATCGACGTCTTCCTCCTCTTCCTCCTCCTCCTCCTCATCATCAGAGCCATCATCCTCCTCATCCTCCTCGCCGTTGGACTCCCATTCCTCCGGACTTTCGCCTCCACTTCCTTCTTCTTCTTCGATTGTTTCCGTGCCCGTTGGGCATCGAGTACATCTCGGTGGTGACCTAGAAGACAACAAAACAAGGTGAAAGTTAGTCGATTTAATTGACATCAAAAGCAGAATGAATGCAGCAGAATCACAAATAGGAGATAAGTGGTTATACCTTATGCAGTTGGTAACTCTGGTCGAGTGGTGGAATCCTCCTAGCTCCGCGAGGGTTGTCCTTGTTTCCTGTGATGGCAGTCATCCACTTCTCCAGCGTGGCGCCATCGACCTCCTCTGGATGGACCCGAGTGGTATCATCCGTACCAGAGTACATCCACATTGGATGACCTCGGTATTGGAGTGGCTGAATACGCCGTCGGAGAAAGACCTCCAGGAGATCCATGCCGGTCACCCCATCGCAAATAAGCTGGACTACACGCTCCATCAGCAGCTTTACTTGGGCCTTCTCCTCTGGTAACACCTTCAGGAAGATGGCTTGTTCACTCGACTCATGGAGAAAGGAGGGAGCCCGATCGCTCAAGGCCGGGCTGGTCTTGGCAATAAAACCAGGTCGATTGCTACCCTCTAACCGAGTCGGGAGAGTCATAGCTGGAAGGCGCTCTTCCCCATCATCCGGACCCCGAGTCCCCACACATCTGGATTACTTGGGTCCTCTCGTCATTCGGCTCGCTTTTCTTCACCGTCTGAGAGCGACGGTGAATATGTGCTTGAAGAGACCCCAGTCGATCGACAACCCAAGAAATTCTCGCATAGCGAAAACGAAAGCAACAAGATAGACAATGGAGTTTGGAGTGAAATGATGGAGTTGCGCTCCAAAAAAGTTCAAAAACCCCCGGAAAAAAGGATTTGGCGGCAGAGAAAACCCCCGATCTACGTGGGTGGCCAGGAGGACACTCACCCTCTTCAGGCTGCGGTTGCCACTCCGTGCCCGGAAGCCTCGCCGACCCATGGGGGTCAGTCCTTCATTAGCCAGATCGGTGAGATCCTTCTCGGTGATGGTCGAGCGGATCCGATCTCCTTGGACCCAGCCCTGCGGCAGCTTGGACCCTTGAAGAGGAGCCGCCTGACCGGGCGCTCTCCCTTGGCCTTCGCCGCCTTCTTCACCCGTTCAAGGGCTGCGGTCTTCTCCTTCACCATGGTCGCCGGGCGAGGCAAGTACCGAAACTTCGGGACGGATGAAGAGCGCGGCGAGAAGGTTTGGAGGCGGAGAGAGGAGAAGTCCGAGGTCGCCTTGTTCAAAATGCCCGTCCAACGCTTTATATGGGGCCGCCGGTGGTGACCGGTAGGCCCAGGCAATCCCATCGCAATCCTGCAACAGGCGCGCGCACGATACATGGCGAAAAAGGCGGCGTGAAGATCGAGGCGTCATCGTCTTATCCCATCCGAGTGTCACGG
Source organism: Aegilops bicornis (assembly GCA_021605145.1). Classification (NCBI taxonomy): domain Eukaryota; kingdom Viridiplantae; phylum Streptophyta; class Magnoliopsida; order Poales; family Poaceae; genus Aegilops; species Aegilops bicornis. The sequence continues at coordinate 277,378,615 of CM038672.1, forward strand.
TTTTCTCCGCTTCGCGCGCTTCCCAAAATTCGAATCCCGCGAAATCCGCTAACCGCAGAGCAACTCGTCAGATAACAGATTTCCTCCGATCCGTCGCTCGGAAATCCTCAGGTTCACAAAGTCCACTCGACAAACGTGAAGAATGGATCAAGGCGACTGAAAGAGAAGTTGATGCCATCACTAAAAGGTCGTTGATCCAGAGTAAGACGCACTCACAACACGAAGAACAGGTCGGAAAGATTATCAACTCCTTCCTCACTCAAACCTCGATGCATTCGGGGCTAATGATGAAGTCATGTACTGGGAAGGGTCATAGACCTGCCCAAAGGTACCCTCCACAAGGACACTCACAAGAGAAGTAGCCTTCCAATCGACTGGTAGGTTTCCACTCGACGATTCAAAGACACTTTCGACCATGAAGACCCACTCGACCACCAGAGTCCAAGAGCCACTCGGTACCCAAACGGTCTATAGTTAAATAGTCTTTATGACCTTAATGACACTTTATGTAAGGCGTGCTACCAAGAACGCCTAGCTTTAACTGCACCTTAAACCCTCTACTACGTGGGTGGCTGGGGTCTGGCGCACTCTATATAAGCCACCCTCCACGGGTAGAAAGGGTTCGCACCCTAACTCATACGCATATAATCCAATCGACCGCCTCGGGCTCCGAGACGTAGGGCTATTACTTCCTCCGAGAAGGGCCTAAACTCGTAAATCCCTTGCGTATACAACTACTCCATAGCTAGGATCTTGCCTCTCCATACCTACCCCCCATTCTACTGTCAGACTTAGAACCACGACAGTCAATACCCGAGATCAAGGTGTATCGGAGAAAGACCGGAGCATGGAGAGTTAAAAACTCAAAGTTTTGTCAAGGAAACCCTAAGGCAAGAGATATCAACTATGGAATGATAACTCATGGAAATGACAAGAGCAGAAACATGGCTATCCATGATGTTCTTAACCGCCTATGCTATTGTCACCATGCGGAGTTAAGCGTGCAGATGCATGGAAGAATTGGATGGTAGAAGGCTGAAGGAGCATTTGTCAGTGAAGCATGCAGTTTTAACATAGCTGGTGCATCACCAGGATCTGGAGTATTACATCAAGAAGTTTAGGGTGGATCTGCCAGGATCTGGAGACTTTGAAGCAGCCAGGGGCCATGGCGTTTTGTGAAGGCAGTGGCGGCTCAAGGGCAGTGCAAGGGCCACTCGCGGAGCAGCAGCTCGACACGCGTCCGCGACGGCAGGGCGACAGAGGAGCGGTGGTGCAAGGCCGTGGTCGTGGGGACGGAGGTGACTGGCCACAATGGCTATTAGCGACGACGGGGCCAGCTCAAGAACAAAACAATGACCACTGCGGCTCGATACGAAAACAGCACGTCTTCAATTGAATCCTTGGAGGGCAGAGGTTTGCAAAATTGTACATCTCTCCGAGTCGATAGGAACACAAAGTGACTCCCAGTTTGAGAGTTCCGCAATGCAGTTTAGTCAATTCATAGTCAATATTTGTTGGCAAATACGTGACCACCAAGCTCAAATAGCGATTTGTGATTTGAGATACAGCCAGTACGACACCGGCCCGCAGGCGGCTCACTTCAGCTGGCTAGACCACCGACGGCGGGTTGGAGAGGCGTTGATGCAATGAGGCATGACATGGGCGTCGAAGGTGCACCTCGCGATGGCAGCTCAGGGACACAGACAAAGGCGAGATGTAACATCCCAAAATTCTAAATTTTGGAATGTTATAATAAATAGATAGATTTGATTGGCGCTTGATTGTTGTGTGATTGATTGAGTGAAATTCGAAACCTTTTGAAAGTTAAATGAGAGGGAATAAAAGGACTTTCCCAAACTTTCATTTTTGCATTTGTGATCTCCGTGAATTCAAATTCTTTTCATCACAAAACCCTGGAGAGAAGATGACATGACTTCTTCCAGTTATTTAAGTGACAAGGGGTGTTGAAAATATTTGAATTTCATTTGGAAAATATTTCCAACCCAGAAACTTTATGCAACTCAATGATTTTCACGAGCGAAGATAAAATGACTTCTTCAAAACATATGAAATATGAGTTGGGAGTTTCAAAGAATTAAATTCAAAGTTCTTTTGAATTTATTTTTAATTTGGAGTTATTTGATTTTTATTCAAATTATTTTTCTCCAAAAATAAAATATATGTAAAATAGGGTAACATGATTCCCTACAATAGAAAATTGGAGAGAAATAAATTTGAATTAATTTTGGTATTTTTAAAATGATTTTTACTAGATTTTAATAGAGCAGAAGCACTCTTTGTTTTATTTGAATTTGTGTGTATTTTATTTGACCCTAGAAAAATGTTCAGCTTGTAGGAAATCTTTTTCTGGAAATTTTGATATATTATATGCCTATAGTATATTTTTATTTTGGTGGTTATTCTATTTTTTGTTTTCTGGAAAATGTTTTTTTAATATCTTCTCCTCCACCGGACCGGGCTCGGGAGGTTTCCCGCCGCCGCACGACGCCGGCCACCGCCGTGTCCGCCCCGGCCTCCCCATGTCCCTCCTCCACGCCACCTCCTACCCTCCCTATAAATCCGAGCCCCGGCCCTGCTTTCCCTCTCTCCCAGCCGCCGCCTTTCTCCCGCATCTCGCGCCGGGTGAGATCCGGCTGAGCTCTGCCCGAGGCCGCCTCTCGGCCGACGACCACCGCCGCCGCCACCACCGCTTGCCGCCACGCTGTTCTCCTCGACGCCTTCGCCTCATGACGCCTTGAGCCACTGCCCCCGAGTTCACGGAGCCGCCCGTCGTCCGCCGTTCAGCCGTCTCTGCTTTGCGGCGGTTTTCTCCGCCTAAACGCCGAGCCGGTATAACAGTAAACCCGCTTGGTTTTTCTAGTTTAGATCGGTTAAATTTTTTTTAGGTTAAGTTATTTTGCGAACGTTCACTGGTTAGGTATACTCAGCGAACGACTTTAGTTCGTTAGCGTTCTGTAATGACCGTTCGCTTTTTAGTTTTTTTTCTGTTATTTTCGTCAGGGACCTATCTATAAATATATCTATTTACAGATTAGCCCCTAGTTTTCAAACGAGCATAACTTTTTGCTCGATAGTCGGAATTAGATGAAACCAACATCCACTTCTTCGTTACGATCTCCTCTATCCAGTAATTCAACTCAAACATGTTTTTGAAAGTTTAAAATTTGAATTAGATCAGATTTGAATTTGAACTTCGTTTGATCATAACTTGAGTTTCGTAACTCCGATTTAGTTGGTTCTTTTTGCAAATCGAAGCTCTTGACCTAAACTTTCTGATAAGGCCAAATTCACACAATTTTGGTACTGTTAGAAATTGTTTTATGTTGCAAGAGTTATTTGCTTGGTTTTGATGTTTTTCGAATTGTTTTCTTCGTTCTTTCCGATCATTTGAGTGATTGCTTATGTGTGGTTACTATTGCTTGCTTACGATAGATTGACCGGAGTGTGACGAGTAGAACTATCAAGATTTATGAGTGCGAATCATCTTCATCAACATTGCAGGCAAGTTCACACTTTGATCATATCCCTTTTCATACCCAATTGTTATGCATTAGTTTCAACCCTCAAACATTGCATGAGTAGGATTGATAACATGTGGGTATCGGGAAGTAGTTGATGAGGTAGGAACCTATTGCCCTGCATTCAAACCTTTGGAGTTACTATTACGTTGCTTATATTGCTATGCTATGCTCGTAGACGTGGATTGGGTTTTGAGAGTATTCATGGCAGTTGTGAGATTGTTAATTAATGGTTTACTTAAGGTGGCAACTTAAACACACATCTGGGTGGATTGAGGCACCTGGGTATTCCAGGATTGCCTGTCTAGGCACCTGGGTAGACCAGGATTGCCTGTTTTTTATGGACCGCCATCCAGGCTCAAAGGGATCATAAGATTATTCATGCTAGAAACTTCCGTGTGCAGCCACATGCTATTATGGGCTCTAGCATAGTTGATTAAGTCGTGCGAACTCTTGTAGTGGTAGACTAGCAGATGTAGGGGAAAGTAGGTGTACGGTCTACCCATCGTAAGGTGCTAAGCGCTTACGAAAGACTATGTCTCGGTCATTCGTTTCTCAAACACCATGTAGTGCGAGAAAACCAACGGAGGAGATCGAGTCATGTGGGGAAAAGTGTGCAACCTCTGCAGAGTGTACAAACTAATCATGATTAGCCGTGTCCCCGGTTATGGACATCTTGAGTATCTAGTTCTTGGATTATCCTGTTGATCTCATCATGTTACTTTAATTAATCTTTGTTGGGTTTTAATGATGATATTTTTAATTGGGATTGAGAATGCTGTCAACCATTCTCAATGTTTAACAACCACCATGATAGTTAAATAAAATATATTCCTTTGCAGAGGGAAAATTGGCTTTTCGCAAAAAACTATAACCATAGAGCTTCCCACCACCAAATATGCATGTAGAGATAGCCATTATTCATCATTGCTCTATGGTGTGAATTTGCCAAGTACATTCAAAGTAATCGACCCTTTGTGGCTGCAACGTCTCATGTTGCGGGATCTTCTGACAGTAAGTGATACGTTAGGGTTACGATTTCTACACTCAACTCTGCCGTTGGTGTTGATGGGAATCCACAACCTTGTTACTTCCGCTATTTGGATTGAGGTAATAGTATTTACGTTACTTTATACATGTGATTTACCTTTGTTATAAATCCTCGAGTATTGTGTGTGTCAGCATACCGATCCAGGGATGACACTTAAGCAAAGAGACTCGATCCATTCGGGTCGGGTCGCTACACGAGACGAGGCGGCGCCGGTGAGTTGGAGGCGCAAACCGGCGACAGCGGAGGCACAGTGGTCCGACAAAGCGAGTCGTAAGAGGAGTCCAAGCCCGGAGACATCTGCTTTCGAGTCGTGGCCGGTTCAACAAATCCACGTCCATGTTCCCTTGTAAGTAATAGCCCCTTTTTTCAACTTTGACCTTTCTTCCATCTAGATCTTGTAATCAGATCAAACGTGACTCTGGCCATTGAGAAATAATAGACCAGCATAGTCTTTTTACTTGATATGTGCTTGCTCATACGTACAGACATACTTGCCGATTGATTTGCAGTCTTTGATCGTCATGCTAGGGAATAGCAGCGGAAGATGTTTGTTTTTATTTCAAAACTCTATCTTCTCATGAACAAAGATTCGATTCTTATCGCCGTGCATGTGCCATGGCAGAAAAAATCGATCGTGCTTAGCAAATGACGGCAAATCGAAACAACAAAGGCTCATCAGACGTGGCCTGGCGACTTGGCCGCGGGGATCGAGACGGAGACCCGTAGAGACAGAAGTGGTGACAGCGACTCGATGACATAGGCCACGGGGGCCGACTCAGATTTGACGTGTCTTCTTCAGAAATCTGTCTATCTCGGTGACTCAAGAAACAATCGCTGCCGATCTTGGCGACTTGAAAACAAACAAACCAGTCGCAAGACAGTGGATGACCAAAACTATAACCCTAATCTTTCCTGATCACAATTTTATATATGCCACCGCTGATAACTTCTTTGATCTTGACTAATGAACTATTAGCTTATGTGAATCCTTCCACGCCGGTTTGAGCCGAAAAATTGCGTACTTCTCGAACCCTAGAAAAGATCCCTCCAAGAACTCAACACCACCGTGCGCGAGCCCCACGGTGGGTGCCAACTGTCGTGGAATTGTCATGGTAGATGTCCTAGTGAGAGGACTTAATCGTGAGGCCAACGCATCTATGTGGTAGCTTGAGAGGGGTTGATCGGAATCGAGAGACGCAACACAAGACAAGGGTTTAGACAGCTTCGGTCCCCGGGAAACATCACCCGGTAACAACCCTACATGTTGTTTATGGCTAGGTCTCATTATCATCACGAGGGAGTCACCGTATCTCCGGCTCTCCTAGTTGTGTCTGGCCTTAATGATTATCCCACTTCCCCCTCTTGGGGTGCCCTACCCCTCCTTATATAAGTTGAAGGGGCAGGTTACATGTAGAGTCCAACTCGGATTAAGACTTAAACTATTCTGACTTCTCTTCACAAGCTTCTCTCCATGGGCTTCTTAACGTCTTGGGCTTCTTTAATGTTTGGGACTTATTAACCCAGGCGACTCTGTTACAATCTGACTTACCATCCGGCTTAAACATCTGCCGGCTTAAACATCTGGCTTAACATATGTCGGCTTAAACATGTGTCGGCTTAAACATCTGGCTTAACATCTGCCGACTTAAACATCTGGCTTAACATCTGCCGGCTTAAACATATGCTAGTTCACCAATGAAACACCAAGTCCGGGTCATATCTCTGGCCGGGTTATACCGCGGGGTATATCCCCGACACCATCCAAAGTGGTGTTTGGATGACAGGGTTAGATTGACAATAAATGCACTAGGAGAACTAGCTCCAATTAGCACCTCTTTGTTCGGATAGTTTTTTTGGGTGGGTTAGATGCAACTAGCTCAAACTAGCCCTCATGTTTGGATATACTTTAGGGCTATTTGAGCCTGAACTGGCTCAAACTAACTCTAACCCATGGATACAACAATAGTTAATCAGCCGATAATGTGTAAGAATGCAATAAACTCATGCGGCCCATAATACAAGATGTTAATTCATCTAATATGTGAGTATATTGGATGTTATAAGATATTGTAAAAGAGTGTTGTACTACGTCATTGTGCAATTGTTGTTTAGCTTCTAATATTAACTTGGTGCTTTTAGGTACATATGTCATTGGTAAAGACCCGCGCTTTGACCCTTTCTGCGTATGGGGAAATGAGATATCGATGAACTAGCATCAAGTGAGGAAGCTGAAAAAGATAGCTAGTAAAATTGGTCCAAAGATGGCAACTAAACTATTTTCTTACACTTTATCCAAGACAACAGCGAACTGCAGGATGGTAAGTAAGAACTCTGAACCGTCTTTTTACTGCTCATAATGAGGTGTGTTAGATGATAATGTTTGAATCTTTTCCTTTGCAGTGGTTCCCAAAGTAGTTTACTCAAGATTACCTCTCAAACCACATGATTGGTGGGCATGCAAAGGTTAAAGTATTTCTACCAGAACACGATGATTATCTAGATGTTTTCATGAAGACCGTGAAGGATGGGCGGTCGGCCATCACAAGGGGTTGGACTAGAGTCGTGCGTGCCTTCTGCATGGAGGAGGGCACAATATGGGCATTCCGCTTCACCTTGTTCAGCAACCAGAATGTATTTTGCATCTTTCTTTACCATCTTTAGTAGTACAAGTATACAACTGTGGTTCATCACTCTTTATTTGGTTCTTATGTAATTCTTGAACATATGTGCCTATGAATCGAATAATGCATTGGTTGTTTGAACCTGATGGATATGAATAAAGTTGTAGCATACATTCAAATTCGGTACAATTTGCAATAGAAGCAATTAAATTACGGTGAAATTATGCTCTCAAGGTCGTTAGAGCACACACGGTTGGTAAAACACAAACGTTTGTGATATACACCATAATCCGACACGGTTAACAGAGAGGAAACATGTGCAAGCATGCACACAGTTGCCGTTTGCAAAGCGTGTGCGATGTCAGACAATATCACAAACGGTGCGGGTAGACTAGACGTTTGTGATAGTTGCCTTACCGTACATGATTCGCAACCATGAACTGTTTTGGATGAATTATGCATCATAAATGTTGCACCACAGGATAACGTGTGCAATAGTTGTTGTGTACGACGATTTTACGACGGTCTGACGTTTCGTAATCCTCTCCGACACTCGTACAACGATTAGCTAATGTTCTTAATTAGTTATCGCATGCGGTTTGGGAAAAGCGAATGTGTGTGATTGTGTGGTTATCATACACATTCTATAATGGTGAGCCGTTTGTGATGGGCCGCGCATCATAAACGTAGCACCACTGAATACCGATTGCGATGGCAATGTGAGCACAAACGAGTAGGAGTACTGTATATGCATCTTGGCTCCCTATCCCCGACGGTTTCTGGGTCATCTGGGAAGGACCCCCTATCGCCCACACTCACTTGGCGACGGTTCCAAATATCATCACGGAAAGGGGTTAAAAACCGTTTGTATAGCACTGATGCATACCAGTGATTGGTCTGTACATAGATGATTGTGCTTAAAAATCTAACCATGATCTCTGCATATGTCTAGAAAAATAGCCATAAATTCCTAATCCTAGTTTATTGCATGTAAACATTGATTTGATGCCAAATATTGGCAACAGCCAAATATTGAAACCAGCCTTACAAGTGGTAATATTAGTTTGAACCTCTCTTATATCCATGTTCAGCGGATCAGCGTGGGCGTTTGCAGCTTATGAGCTGAATTTCATTTCTAATATCAGTTTGAACCTTATAATCTTTGAATATGAGCCATATAACTGTGGAATTTGAACCTTGTAATATTTCGAGTTTTTGTGGTACAATCGTTGAAATGGCATCGTATGAGACTCGTATATTGGTAGCACTATTTTGACCTTAATATGAAATGGACTTAGATCTTATTAACCGTTCTTGAATGTGTTTACCTTGTCGATCTCATAGCACACAATCTGTATAGCTAACTCGACTGCGATCTTCAACATTATTGCACACAGTTGGTTTCTTCAACCGTGTGCCCTGAGAGCATAGAATTAGTTATCGCACTCGAGTGTCCATCATCACACTTCTGTGTAACTTTGACCTCATCATCCACGGGTAAACTTATGACCGAAGTCATTCCATACACTTCATTTTTACAAAGTGTTTGCCAATAAACGCCCATGATTTTCCCCTCTTCTAGTTGGTGCGCGGCCAAACTAGCCAGGCGAAAAGCTTGCGCAGTAAACTGCGCGGTTGCACGGGAACAGGCTCACCAACGATACATTTGGTGCCTCTTCGAGCCCACGTGTGGTCAAACAAAACGCGTACGGGGTTTTCTAGCATGCACTGGAATCCTCCGCAATGATCGCGGTGACAAGACGTGATGATTACAGGCCGGCCGGCCCCCATTTATTACAGCAGCCATTTAACCCTTGTGTCTCTTCAACCTTTCGATCACGCCCCACTATTGCAAGAAGCACACCCACCACAACAAATTCTTAGAGGGTATCCTGCGCGACTACAATGGCGCTCCGAGCGGCTGCCGATGACAAGCAGCAGTTCACCATGCATGCCGTGGTGGACACCCACAGAAGGTTCACAGAGCTCTGGTGGTGTACACCAACAACCCGGTCTGGGTGGAGTACTCCATCCACATCATGGAGTTGTTGCTTGCTGAGGGAGTCCTGGATTAGGGGGTCCTCGGGCGTCCAGACTATGGTACGTGGGCCGGAATGATGGGCTGTAAAGATACAAGACCGAAGACTATCTCCCGTGTCCGGATGGGACTCTCCTTGGCGTGGAAGGCAAGCTTGGCGTCCTGATATGAAGATTCGTTTCTCTGTAACCGACTTTGTACAACCCTAGTCCCCTCCGTGTCTATATAAACCGGAGGGCTTAGTCCATATGTACAAGAATCATAATCGTAGTCATACAGGCTAGACTTCTAGGGTTTTTGCCATTACGATCTCGAGGTAGATCAACTCTTGTAATACTCATATTCATCAAGATCAATCAAGCAGGAAGTAGGGTATTACCTCCATAGAGAGGGCCCGAACCTGGGTAAACATCGTGTCCCCTGTCTCTTGTTACTATCGACCTTAGACGCACAGTTCGGGACACCCTACCCGAGATCCGCTGGTTTTGACACCGACATTGGTGCTTTCATTGAGAGTTCCGTTGTGTCATCGTCAAGAGGTTCGATGGCGCCGTCAATCATCTACAACAATGTATTCGGCGGCTTCGCACTGTGGGCCAACTCGTATTCGGCGGCTTCGCACTGCGGGCCAACTCGCTTGGCCATCTAGAGCAGATCGATAGCTACGCCCCTGGCCGTCAGGTCAGAATTGGAAGCTTGAACTACATCACAGATATCCGCGGAGACTTGATCTTTGATGGATTCGACACCACGGCAGCCACTCCCTGTCGCCACGATGAACATGACTTAAACCTGTCATCGGACCATGCCCAGGGATAAGCGCTCAGAATCGCCTCGGCCCTAAATCCGGAGCAGATTGCGCCATCCGAGGACGGGAGGCTCAACCCGCCACGGAAGCCGCAGACTCAGCAGCGTGAGAGCCGCACACCGACCCAACCTCGAGTGGGATCCATGTCACCGGAACCTCGTCTCGTTTCTGGCTACAAGTTCTGAACCATGTGCGTCCGTGCACGACGAGCTTGATCAGGCATCGATCGTCGAATTCACCTTTGCGGACATCTTTCGGCACTCGCCTTTAGGCGACGTATTAAACTCATTAAAAACACTCTCTTAGCAGGGGACTCTCAGCCGAATTATATCCGATTCGAACTGGAGGCTGACGACGGAGAATTTCACTTCCCACCCACCGCCCACTTCATAGCCACTGTCGAGGACCTAACCGACATGCTCGATTACGGCTCTGAAGACATCGACGATATGGACGACGATGCCGGAGAAGAGGAGGCCCAAAACCCGCCATTTACCGGGCGCTGGACGGCCACTTCCTCGTATGACGTATACATGGTGGATGCACCAAAAGAGAATAGCAGCGATAACAAGGAAGACCCCGTTGAGGAAAAACCTCTTGAGATACAACCAAAGCGCCGGCGTCAGCGGCGCCGCTCCAAATCACGCCGTAGCAAATACAGCAACACTGGCACAGGAGAAGATAACACTCCGGACGGTGCCGAAGACAATGAAGACCCCGTTGAGGCAACTTCTGGACAAGATGAACGGGAAGACGGGCAAGTTAGCCCTAATGAACAGGCCACACACAAAGACTCGTAGGATAGTAATTATCTTCACTCTCCGAGGATGAGGTGAGCCTCGGCACCGAGGATTTTATTGTGCCGGAGGAACCTCTCGAGCTAGAGCGCTTTAAGCGTCGGCTAATAGCCACTGCAAGGAGCCTGAAAAAGAAGCAGCAGCAGCTTCAAGCTAATCAAGTTCTGCTCAACGACAGATGGACTGATGTCCTGGCAGCCGAGCAATATGGCCTTAAACGCCCGACCAAAAGTTACTCGAAGCGCATATTGCTACCTCAGTTCGATGATGAGGCGCTGGAGCCCGTACCATCACCGTGTAATGTGGCTGACTGACCACCATGTGGTCAGGACAAAGCGGTAACTCAAGCCGAACACCAGCCCGCCCCCACCTCACCGTAAAGGCAGAGACAAAACAGCTCGGGGACATACATATGACCTGCGGCAGGACTTGGACAGTAGAGCAGGTCAGAACAGATCGATCTATGGATCACGGGGACGTGCCCCGACACGCGATAATGGCTATCTAGCTAGATGCAATAATCATACTCATGCCCGGGCCGAGAACCGCAGATGGACTCCATCAGAGCTACGTCCTGACGTGGCCTGATATAGAGGCGCCGCACAACCCCTTTGCTTCACTGACGAGTAATGGAGCACGAATTCCCAGAAGGGTTTAAACCCGTAAACATCGAATCATACGATGGGACAACAGACCCCGCGGTATGGATCGAGGATTTTCTTCTTCACATTCATATGGCCCACGGCGATGATGTCCATGCCATTAAATACCTCCCACTAAAAACTCAAAGGACCAGCCCGACACTGGTTGAACAGTCTGCCCGAAAACTCCATCGTCAGCTGGGAGGACTTGGAAGAGGCCTTCCTTGACAACTTCCAAGGTACATATGTTCGACCTCCGGATGCCGACAACTTCAGTCACATAATTCAGCAGCCTAGAGAGTCAGCCAGGAAACTCTGGACTAGGTTCTTAACCAAAAAGAATCAGATCATCAACTGTCCGGATGCCGAAGCCCTGGCGGCCTTTAAAGATAGCATCCGAGACAAGTGGCTCGCCCGACACCTCGGTCAATAAAAGTCGAAGTCCATGGCAGCCCTTACGACACTTATGACCCGCTTTTGCATGGGCGAAGATAGCTGGCTAGCCCGCAGCAAGAACAATGCAAGAAAACCTGGCACTACGGAAGCCAGAAATAGCAACGGCAAGCCTCGACGCAACAGACACAAGCGTCGAAACAACGGTGATAATACCGACGACACGGCGGTCAAAGCCGGATTCAGCGGCTCCAAGTCCGGCCAGCGGAAGAAGCCGTTCAAAAGGAACAATTCGGGTCCATCCAGCTTGGACTGCATACTTGATCGCCCATGCCAGATACACGGCACCCCCGACAAACTAGCCAATCACACCAATAGAGACTGTTGGGTTTTTAAATAGGCCGGCAAGTTAAATGCCGAGAACAAGGAGAAGGGGCCGCAAAGTGAGGACGATGACGAGGAGCCCCGTCCACCGAACACAGGGGGACAGAAGAAGTCCCCCCCCCCAAGTTAAAATGGTGAACATGATATACGCTACCCACATCCCCAAGAGGGAACGCAAGCGCGCGCTAGGGACGTCTATGCGATGGAACCAGTCGCCCCAAAGTTCAACCCATGGTCTTCTGTCCGATCACTTTTGATCGCAGGGACCATCCGACCAGTATCCATCATGGCGATACAGCCGCACTGGTCCTTGACCCAATCATTGATGGATTCCACCTCACGTGAGTCCTCATGGACGGTGGTAGTAGCCTGAACCTGCTCTATCAGGATACAACGCGCAAAATGGGCATTAATCCCTCAAGAATTAAGCCCACAAAGACTACCTTTAAAGGTGTCATACCAAGTGTAGAGGCCTGCTGTACGGGCTCAATCACCCTAGAGATTGTCGTCGGATCCCCGAACAACTTTCGAAGCGAAGAGCTGATCTTCGATATCGTCCCCTTTCGCAGCGGCTATCACGCACTGCTTGGACGAACCGCATTTGCGCGCTTCAACGTGGTGCCACACTACGCTTATCTTAAGCTCAAGATGCCCGGACCACGCGGCGTCATAACAGTCAATGGAAACACGAAGCGCTCCCTCCGTAGCGAGGAGCACACAGCTGCGTTAGCAGCAAAAATACAGGGCGGCCTTCTTAAGAAGAACCTTAATTCGTCGGCCGAGCTCCCGGACACTGTCAAACGAGTCCGGACTACTCTGCAGCAGGATATCCCAACTCGTCAAGAGCTCGATTAGCAATTTGGCCTCCTTCCCAGTCCCAACCAAGTGGTGGCATTCGTACCGTGCGTACATAACTACGCACTCAAAATACCATGGGCATATACGGAGGCATAACTATCTTGTGATCCATAATTCGGCTCGACCGCTCCTGGACACACATACTTGCAATTTTTCTTTTTTATCCTCTTCAGGTTTCTTTTCCGCAGGCTTCTTCTAACGACATGATCATCAGTCCTCTCGACAGGATGGATACACCAAGATGGCAAGAAGCACTGGCGTACAAGGGAATTTCTAGGTGGTCTCTTTAACAATCACTCTACCTGCTTTTAGGACCCGCACGCAGCTCTCCCTTGGTTGTGGCATGTCAAATAGCCTGGTTGCTTATTGCACCACTTGTACAAATCTGTTTTGACGTATTAATGAAACTATAATGGAAACAGTCTGCGGCCCAGCTTCTGCGGCAATAGCTTACTACCCCTTTTTTTTCCTTTCTTCTTGATAATCTTCTCAAGATTGCACCCGTACACCTTGGTACGCTTTAAATCTGACAGGGGCTTCATTGCGACCCATAATACGGCAACAAAGTCCGAACACTTTTTACAATATAGTTCGGCACCCCGAATTTAGCATTATATGCATTGGCTCCGAATCATGTCTTTGGTCAATAGTTGGGTTGCCCGGCTCCTGTGCTTACTACCTTACGTTCCGCTATATCGGCTAGGGTAGTAAAGGGAGAACTGCTGCGATTGTGTCCTGGTTTATCCGGATGAGCACCTCAGTAGAGAAAGCCGAAAACTGACTGTCATGATGTAGCGAGAGCCGGTCAGCTCTTCAGAGGTCTCAAATCTTTAGCGATTTTTTCCGCATTATGTGATGAATCGTATCTTACCCGATCAAGTGTTTACTGTACCCTAGTTTGGATACTAGGGGATGCACCTAAATTTTCAGTGTCAAACTCCTATGGCTAAGTGAGGGTGATAAAGCCACATAGTCCGATTGCCTGGTTCGTTGCGCTAAACACCTCCTTCAACGACCAAACAATTGGATCAAGAGTGTTTAGATTCCATCCCGAACACCCCATACTACCTACGTAAAGGGGTTTAAGCCGACGCCAACTCTCAAAATTTCATAAACACGGCCGCACGGGAGGTAAAATATTAAACAAGCACTATATTACATAGCCAAACTTGTTTCATAAATACAGAGCGAGACAATATGTAAGTATTCATTCAAAGATTACACCCTTCGTACATTGCTCCGCCACAATGCGGGATCCCTCCAGGACATCGCTAAAATATCGCTCGGGCGTGCGGTGCTCCTTGCCCGTGGGCGGTCCCTTGGTCGCGACCGTGACGGCATTCATCTTCGCCCACTGCATCTTAACACGGGCGAAGGCCATCCGCGCACCTTCGATGCAGACCGGCCGCTTGATGGCGTCCAGCCGAGGGCAGGCATCGACTAGCCGCTTCACGAGACCGAAGTAGCTGCTGGGTATTGGCTTCGGCAGGCCACAGCCGGATTATTAAGTCCTTCATGGCCAGTTCGGCCACCCTATGCACTTCGACCAGCTGTTTTAGCTGATCGCTAAAGGGCACCAGATGTTCTGGTGCAAGGTATCGCGACCAGAACAACTTCTCCATCGAGCTCCCTTCTTTGGCTCAGAAGAATTCCACAGCGTCAGAAACACTGTGTGGCAGATCCACAAACGCCCCTGGGGAACTCCAAATCTGGGTTAGTAAGAGATACCTCTTCTTCACATACCAAAAGCCTTACCCGCCGTAATTTTCTTAGCCTCCTGGATCTCCAGGAGGGCGCCCTGGGCTTCAACCCGGGCCTCTTCCGCGCTTCGGCGAGCCTTGGCGAGTTCGGTCTCTTGAGCCGAAACATCGCGCTCCAAGGACTCGCACTTCTTCACGGCATCCTGGAGCTCTTGCTGGATCTCATCAAGCCTGGCCTCATGCTTCTCACGGGCTGCTTGTTCCTTGGAAGCTTTCTCCTCGGCCTCGGCCAGCGCCTTTTTATGGACCTCGACCTCGGTCGCCGCTCCTACAAATATCATGACACTACGGTCAATACGCGTCATTCATTCTTTTCGAATATACAGCAAGTTACCACATACCTTGCTTGTCCTCCAGCTGCCTTTTCACAAGGCCGAGCTCTTCTTCGGCCCGCTCCAGATTCTTCTTTAGTCCGGAGACCTCAGCAGCATGAGAGGTTGCGGCCAGCAACGACGCCTGCGTATTCACATAAGACATATTTAGTTATTTTCTTGCGAAAATTACTTGATCCTCTGTCTGGCTTTTCTTTCCGAACACTGGACAGTGTCTCAGGGGCTACTGTCTATACTATGACTTTATCTTTTGCGTTGCTTACCTTAAAGCCTGTCAGCTAGCTGGTGCAGGCTTCGGTCCGCTCTTGACGGACTGAACCCTCTCAACCACCATATCCATAAGGATACGGTGTTCCTCCACAATGGAAGCGCCTCGTAGCGCTTCCAGCAGATTATTCGGTGCCTCTGGTTGGACAGAGGTCACCGGCGGAATAGGCACACCTCCTTCTTTCGAAGGAGGCTGCTTGCCAGATTTCGGAGCCGTATAGGTCTTCGGAACCGTATTCGGCTGGGGTCCGAAGTGGACATGGCCCCCATCGCCAGTCTCCATGGGGGACCTCTCTCCCGGGTGTCCGGCGGCCGAAGGGTCACCCTCTAGCGCCACCCTAACAGCCTCCTAAACTTCTTCCTGGCCCGGGAAGGTCCATTGGGACATCACCTCATCATCTCCCTTGGCCGTGGGAGAGTGAGCGGCCGGCAGTGACTCGCTGGCCATCGCCTTTGAATCCAGCGAACCTCCTGATGAGGATCGCAAGGAGCTGTTGTGGGCCAGACTGCAAGCGCATGATTCAACGCGTTAAAACTATGAACCAAAGAGGCCGAATACACGAATGTGTCCGAGTCTTTTGAGTACTCATGATTCGGCCACGAGCTTGTTTCGGGGGCGCGGCTCTGGGCTGCTTTCGACGTCCCACGCAGAGTTACCTGCGAAGGAGCTCTTCCCCCTCTTGGATGCCTCCGCCTCCAGATTTGTGGAGGTCGCCCTCTTCTTCCTTCCCCCCTCAGGGGGGAGTTGCTTTCTTCCTCCTCCTCCTCCTCGTCCTCGGTGGCGGAGGAGTGGGTCTCGTCGTCTTCGCACGTTACGGCGGAGGAGACGAGTTTGATGTTTTTGTCCACCATGCTTTGGATGCGCGTTTGCAGTGCTATCAGCTCGTCTGACGAAGACCAATTCGGGCCCTTCTCTAGCCAGGAGGTGAGCCGCATTGGAGCTCCGGACTTGAATTTGGGAGCCGTGGCCTAGGTGGCGTCGCGGGGCTCTGTGATATAGAACCACAATTTCTGCCACTCTTTGACGGTCTCCACAAAAGTACCTTTGGGCCATGTGACATTGGGCATCTTGCTCACCATGGCACCTCCGCACTCTGCGTGTTGGCCATCCACCACCTTCGGCTTCACGTTGAAGATCTTAAGCCATAGTCCGAAGTGGGGTGGAATGCGGAGGAAGGCCTCGCACATGACAATGAATGCCGAGATGTTGAAGAAGGAGTTTGGGGCTAGATCATGGAAATCTAGCCCGTAATAGAACATGAGTCCGCGGACGAAAGGGTGGAGAGGAAACCCTAACCCACGGATAAAATGGGGGATGAAATGGGGGATGAACACCACCCTCTCATTGGGCTTCGGGGTGGGGACGATTTGCCACTTGGCCGGAAGCCGGTGGGCGATTTCTTTCGCCAGGTACCCGGCCTCCCGAAGCTTGGTGATGTCCTTCTCCTTGACGGAGGAGGCCATCCACTTGCCTTGCGCTCCTGATCCAGACATGGTCGAGTGATTTCTTGAGGTGGAAAAGATGAGGACTTGGGCGCTAGAGCTCGAGAATGGGAGGGCGGAGAGAGAAGGCGTGGGTGAAAGAAGGGAATCCTTATCTCCTTATAAAGGCAGTGAATATCAAGCGCCTCCCCACTCGCCTTTAAAACTTCGCTTTGTTCCCAAGGGCTGTGCAAACGGCACGGTTGGATTACCCACGCCCGTATTGATGAGAATCCTGCAATAAGGGGACACGATCTCTGCTTTGACAAGACGTGCCAATGAGACCGCATCTCGAAGTGGCAGGCTGTAAACGGTTCCAAATAATGACCGGGTGATGACGGGGTGTCACATTACCAAAAGTTGTCAGCGGATTGGACTCATGAAATATTATACTCTCTGCGGTTGTGTGTGGAATTTGTTTTGCAGAGCCGGACACGTCCGTTGCGTCCGAAGACTGTGTTGGAGTATTCGGAGAAGGAACCCGCCTTGCAATGCCGAAGAAAATTTGCACGCCAGACACCTCGCCATTGAAGCCTGGTTCAGGGGCTATTGAGGGAGTCCTGGATTAGGGGGTCCTCGGGCGTCCGGACTATGGTACGTGGGCCGTAATGATGGGCTGTCAAGATACAAGACCGAAGACTATCTCCCGTGTCCGGATGGGACTCTCCTTGGCGTGGAAGGCAAGCTTCGCGTCCTGATATGAGATTCCTTTCTCTGTAACCAACTTTGTACAACCCTAGTCCCCTCCGGTGTCTATATAAACCGGAGGGCTTAGTCCATAGGGACAAGAATCATAATCATAGTCATACAGGCTAGACTTCTAGGGTTTTAGCCATTACGATCTCGAGGTAGATCAACTCTTGTAATACTCATATTCATCAAGATCAATCAAGCAGGAAGTAGGGTATTACCTCCATAGAGAGGGCCCGAACCTGGGTAAATATCATGTCCCTTGTCTCATGTTACCATCGACCTTAGATGCACAGTTCGGGACCCCCTACCCGAGATCCGCCGGTTTTGACATCGACAGGAGCACTCCATCCACATCATGGAGCTGTTGCTTGCTGAGGAGAAGTACAAGCTGGTCGGGTTCGACCTCGAGTACACCCGCGCTCGTGTTGGGTCTCGTCCCAAGGTCGTCGTCGCCCAGATGTGCGTCCGCAATCACGTCCTCATCTACCACTACTACCTGGCCACAAGGCCTTGCGAGCATTTTGCCAGGTTTTGTCAACTGCCACCACTACATGTTTGCTACGGCCGACATCACCAACGATGTAAAACGTGCTCAAGAATTCGGGCATCGCCTGCCAGAATCTTGACGACATCCAGGGCTAATACAAGATCTGGGCAGCAACGAGCATGAGAAGGACTCACTGGTTCACCTCGCCGAGGCCATCATCGACCCCCTACTACAGAGACATGAAGGATTCTTGCAACAAGGACAAGCGTGCCTGGCACTCGGCCTGGATGGAGAAACTCGACAAAGCTCACGTCATGTACACGACCCAGGAGGCATACACGAGCTACGAGATGTACAGGCGGATCATTGACATGAGGAAGTGCCTCCTTCCCCAAAACGGCCATGGATCTAGCCGAAAGCAGAGCAATGGCAAGCGTCGTCGCAACAAGAAATAGATGATTAGATCCTCATTTCTCCTAATTTAGTATGCATGTAATTGCTTACTTTGGTGTGTGGAAATGTTATGTGTGTAGTCACTTGTGTAATTGTATGCTTAATTTGGGTATGCAATGCTGCTGTCTTTTTAAGTATATATGTTGATGCTCTGTAAACAGAGCGTACGTAGATGTTGTGCGGATAGAGAAAATCACATCCTACACGGACTAAACAATGGAACCCGTCGGTGATGTTTTCATCAATCATCACAATTGTATACTAGCAATCATTTGCTCACAACACACATCTTGTTAACAAGAATCGTCTATGTTGTTATCGGTCTTCCCACACATTTTCGGTTGCAGACCTGTTTGCCGCGTATCACATACATCTTGTTAAGTTGAACCGTTTCTGTTCTCTTGGCTCAACGCAAACAGTTCATCCAAGTGAACTATATGCCGTATATCGCACACACATTCATTGGGCGGACTGTTCCTTTTGTGTTGCCTAATCACAAACATTTCATCGTGAACTGTATGCCGTATATCGCACACACCTTCATCTGGCTGCCCGTTTATGTTGTTCCGCGTCATCACAAACAGTTTATCGGGGAGAACTGTATGTCGTATATCGCACACACCTTGATCTGGCTGCCCTTTTCTATTGTTCTGTCTCATCGCAAACAGTTCGTATGGATCAACTGTATGCCCTGCATCGCACACGCATCTAAAATCTGAACCTTGTTTGATGTATCCACCATGGCAAACATTTTGCATCTTTTTTTACGGCTTTTTTACATCGATGTTTGCGATTAATGTATCACACACAGTTTCGTCGAAGGATCTCTGATTGTAGTGTCGCGTTAGCAGCATCCTACAGTAGTGATTCATGGAACTCCCATCAACATTCATGATTTCTTTCTAAGGACTTTGGTCACTATTGCACAATCTCCGTTTGAATTGAAGCCGTACGCACCATGGATTATGAGATTCATCAGATCCTGGTCTTCAATCCACTACAAGGCTGATCGACAGAATCACTTGAGTTATTTGCCTGAAGTTGAAATTCTTCAAAGCACTCTGTCCACAGTACCTGGCAAAGGCAAAGCGTCATTGATGAAGGAATTCGTCCCCTTGATGGAAAATTACATCAACCTATTTCCAGCTCCATAGCTTATGAATCTGCAAGCCAAGATACTGCAGCTAAAGCTTCAAGGCCATCTTCTTCACCAAAAGCGCCATGTGTCATGACTGACTGTGAGCTGCTTATAAGTCTTCATCGGAAACTTGACAAGAACCATGATGTCTACTACACAACCTTCTTCTTGTAGATGTGGTTGGGCCTCCAAGTGCAGAGGTTTGTAGGATAGTAGCAAATTACCCTCAAGTGGATGATCTAAGCTTTATCAATCCGTGGGAGGCGTAGGATGAAGATGGTCTCTCTCAAGCAACCCTGCAACCAAATATCAAAGAATCTCTTGTGTCCCCAACACACCCAATACAATGGTAAATTGTATAGGTGCACTAGTTCGGCGAACAGATGGTGATACAAGTGCAATATGGATGGTAGATATAGGTTTTTGTAATCTGAAAATATAAAAACAGCAAGGTAACTAAAGATAAAAGTGAGCGTAAACGGTACAGCAATGCTAGGAAACAAGGCCTAGGGTTCATACTTTCACTAGTGCAAGTTCTCTCAACAATAATAACATAATTGGATCATATAACTATCCCTCAACATGCAACAAAAGAGTCACTACAAAGTCACTAATAGCGGAGAACAAACAAAGAGATTATTGTAGGGTACGAAACCACATCAAAGTTATCCTTTCTGATCGATCTATTCAAGAGTCCGAAGTAAAATAACACGAAGCTATTCTTTCCGTTCGATCTATCATAGAGTTCGTACTAGAATAACACCTTAAGATACAAATCAACCAAAACCCTAATGTCACCTAGATACTCCAATGTCACCTCAAGTATCTGTGGGTATGATTATATGATATGCATCACACAATCTCAGATTCATCTATTCAACCAACACAAAGTACTTCAAAGAGTGCCCCAAAGTTTCTACCGGAGAGTCAAGGCGAAAACGTGTGCCAACCCCTATGCATAAGTTCACGAGGTCACGGAACCCGCAAGTTGATCACCAAAACATACATCAAGTATATCACGTGATATCCCATTGTCACCACAGATAAGCACATGCAAGACATACATCAAGTGTTCTCAAATCCTTAAAGAATCAATCCGATAAGATAACTTAAAAGGGATAACTCAATGCATTACAAGAGAGTAGAGGGGGAGAAACATCATAAGATCCAACTATAATAGCAAAGCTCGCGATACACCAAGATTGTACCACCTCAAGAACACGAGAGAGAGAGAGAGAGATCAAACACATAGCTACTGGTACATACCCTCAGCCCCGAGGGTGAACTACTCCCTCCTCATCATGGAGAGCACCGGGATGATGAAGATGGCCACCGGTGAGGGTTCCCCCATTCGGCAGGGTGCCGGAATAGGGTCCCGATTGGGTTTTGGTGGCTACAGAGGCTTGCGGTGGCAGAACTCCCGATCTATTGTGTTCTCCGATGTTTTCAGGGTATATGGACATATATAGGCGAAAGAAGTCGGTCAGGGGAGCCACAAGGGGCCCACGAGGGTGGGGGCGCCCAGGGGGGCAGGCGCGCCTCCCTGCCTCGTGGCCACCTTGTTGCTTCCCTGACGTACACTCCAAGTCTCTTGGATTGCTTCCGTTCCAAAAACAACTCTCCCGAAGGTTTCATTCCGTTTGGACTCCGTTTGATATTCCTTTTCTTCGAAACATTGAAATAGGCAAGAAAACAACAATTTGGGCTGGGCCTCCGGTTAATAGGTTAGTCCCAAAAAAATATAAAAGTGTATAATAAAGCCATAAACATCCAAAATAGATAATATAATAGCATGGAACAATCAAAAATTATAGATACGTTGGAGACGTATCAAACCACTGTTGGGTTAAGCATCTGTTCGCTGCAATTCAAGCCAACATGACTGTGACGCATAACTCCGTGCGCAAAAACCACTACTATCTTCGTAATATATTCGACAAATCATGGGCCATACTCTCGCACCTCAAGACAGATGAAGAACTTGCAGCTGAAGAATTTCAAATGAACTTCGACTGGGTTGAACCGCCATGGAAGAAGTTAAAAAAAATCAAGTTCCTCCTCTGATGCCAAGTTCAGAGTCTTCATCGCGCTCCACTGATGAAAATGAAGTTGTTGAAGACACATCTGCTAGTCCTTCTGCACCGCGCGACCCCAACAATGTGGGCGCTCCATCGACCTCTCCTTGATGTTTTCCTTCAGGGGCGCTAGTTCTCAAATTCCTCACCTTTTGGTCATTTGATGATAAAGGGAGAGAAGTTTGAGTTAGTCTTCAAGCAGGTCATTATATGGGTTGTTTTTTACTTAAGTTGCAACTCTTGAACTTTTCTGGATGTGCTCTTGATGAGTTGTAACTTAATAAATGTTGGTCGTCTGAATCTTATGATTCATTTGACGTGCATGCTTTGTTCTTCAATATATCTGCTCATGCATGCACAATTTCACCAGACACCAATTTTCATCATGCATTCATATTCTTCAAATATCTTATGATCATACATGATTGGATTCCAAGATATAGGGAGATATCTCCACAATTTTAACCTGCCATGTACATTTACAATCCAAAGCAAATTCCTCATATGCAAATCTTCAGGGGGAGTTCCTCAATATTTTGTAACCAATTTCTTCAAACTATGAACGTACACTTCAATTATTTGTACTCCCATTGAAACCTAACCAATTTGTCATCAATCACCAAAAAGGGGGAGATTGTAAGTGCATCACGTGCCCCCTTAGTTGTTTTCGAGTATTCAAGACAAATAGGTTGAGGAACTAATGAGTTTGTGAGTGTACACAGGAGACAGAGTCCCAAAAGATTTGGTTTAACACATGGAAGATGACCCCTAAAAATGAATTTTCTTCAAGTGAAGAAATTGATGTGAAGACTTTGAAGCTTGAAGACTTTTGTTTTCGTAGTTTTCTTCTTATTATTTGAGTCATAGGAAAAACTACACTGTTAAATAGGGTCTAGGTGAAACATATTTCACATGTCCAAAGTGATGCTCAAACCTACTCAAACCTATACACAAAAGCCGCTTCGAGTGAAACCTTTGGAAATCTCCAGTACAGCTGACGCAATTGCTAGCGATGGTGACGAAGTTCATCTAGTCGCTGATGAATTTGGCACACTGAGGAGTTGGGAGTTCGCTAGTGCAATCTTCCTAAAAGTGAGGAAATTGAGTGCCCCAATGAATTTGAGAGTTCAAATCCTGACTGTTGTTGCACCGCATGCCAGTTGTCGAGTGGATCCTTATCCTGACAACGGTCGAATCAGAGAAGGGCATTTATGACAATTCATGTCTGGTTGCCGTGGCTATAAATAGCCGCCCCCACAGCCACTTGTTGGTTGGCTGCTCTGAGAGTACTTAACACTTTTCATAAGAGAGCAACCCATCCTCTGACGATTTTGAGAGAATCCTAAGTAAGGAAAAAATCGAGAGCCAAAGTGATTGAGCCACTGAAGAGATTGATCTGTGTGATCCGAGGCCTATTACCTTTGAAGATTGTCATTCTTCCATATGGTTAGGCTCAAGTTCTGAGTATACCAAGAGTCATTGTGGCGTGCCGGTGAACAAGTTTGTGAAGGTTTTGGAAGTCTACCTTGAAGACTTATCACGAGTGATTGGACGAGATCTGCGGGTTTTAGTTCAAGAGGAACCTCTGAGTTGCGACTCACCGCCACAACCAGACGTCACGATTGATGCAAAGAACTAGAACCGGTCTATAAAATTCCATTGTCTTCACCAAGCCAACCTGGTTTCAAATTCCTCAACTCTCTCTTACATTATTCCGCTGCTGAAGAATTTGTGATATATGCTCTGATGAATTTGAACTGAAGAATTTCATCACGCTATCTTTCATTTCCTCAGTTCATATTCTTCATGCTTGTATGAATGTATGATTGCATGTTCTTCACTCTTATGTATCCTGATTGCATGTACTCTGATTCTGTGATGACTTAGTTTCCCTCGTGTTTCTATTTCTTCACTCTGATCTTCGTCAAATTCTTCAAAGTTTGACGAATCTCTAAAAATCTTCCATTCACCCCCCTTTGGGAGATAACCTGCGCTTTTAAACTTATTATCTGAAAATATCACTTAACCATTGGACCCTCCTTCCGGAGTAGATCGTGGTTGGTCTCCATCCTGTATAGCTTTTGTTAGCTTGTTCATGTAATGATTTTTGCTTTCCATTCAGATTCACGGGAACCATGAAAGCATGAAGGGAACCTGAAGTCAAAATTCCAGGATTTTTTCACGTGTTTAGTTCATGCATTCTAGTGATCCGTAATCTGAGTGTGTTGCTATGAATAACTTACACTAATCCATGACAATTGTGTAATATTTCCTCTGAAAGGGCCTTGATGTATTTCACATCAGCGGAAAAGTTTCACTACAAAAAATAGACACATCCGTGACATTTTGGGCCGAAAGAAATTTTTTCTGTCATACTTATGACACTTCTATGACGATAACTGTGACAAAACCCGGTATCATTGTAGATGTGGTGGGGTCCTACTTCTATGACAAAAAATCATGACAGAAAATGGGCTTTTCGTCCTGAGCGGGCCGGAGACGCAGCTACATGACATTCTTTGGGCCGTCCGTGACGGAAAAAACCGTGGTAGAAGCGAGGACGAGGAAAATATCGGGGTGTTCCCGGTTACGGTGGGTGGTCAGGGCCGAGCGATACGCGTTTCTCTCATACACGCACGCGCGTGGGTGCGAGGCGTTGGGCTCTAACTGAACCGGGCGAGGTTGGGCTCTGGCGAACTCGGCGATTACCGCAGGCTACGCGTTCATCGAACTCGGCGATCGATCGATGGTACGTTAATCGAACCCGATCGGCGATTCGCTTCGCCATCGCTGCTAAGAAGCCGATCGATGCTGCCTCTGGATGAACAAAGTGGCGTTCTTTGGGGGTTTGGATGAGCAGTTCCGGTGGGGTGGATGAACAGGACCCCGTGGTGTTGCCTCTGGATGAACAGGACCCCGATCGATCGAGCCGGTTGGGGCTGGATGAACAGGACCCCGTGGAGGGAAGGATGAACAGCGCCACCCCGTGGAGGGCAGGATGAACAGTAGACGGTGGATGGATGGATGAACAGTAGCCCGTGGAGGGGTGGTTGAAAAAGAGCCCGTGGAGAGGGCTGGTTGAACAGTAGCTGGTGGAGTAGCGCGCGGTGGAGGTTGGATGAACAGGAGCCCGTGGATGAACAGCCGTAGGTGGAGGCTGGAGGAGGTCGACGGTGGATGAACAGTAGCCCATGGAGGCTGGAGGGGGTCGACGGTGGAGATGAACAGTATCCCGTGGAGTCTCGTTTTGCGGTACACCACACCCCTCCCGATGAACAGGACCCCCGTTTCGATCGTAGCGCTCCAACACAGGTCTGTTTCCTCCGTTTTGCGGTACGCCACACCCCTCCCGATCAACAGGACCCCTGTTTCGAACGTAGGAGGTCTGTTTCTCTGCTTTTCAGACGCGCACCCCTCCGATGAACAGGATCCCGTTTCGAACGTGGCCGGTCGAACACAAGGCCGTTTCCTCCATTCTGCCGTATGCCAGGCCTCGTTTCCATTGGTTGTTCCGTCCAAGCCCTCCCGATGAACACGACGACGCATTCAGTTCCGACCCAGACGGTTGGCTCCACAGGAACACGACGACGACGCAGTTTCTCCGCTCTGACCCAGCCATGTACACGAGCCCTGGTCGTACGTATGCGCGAGTAGGCGTTCGAGACCCTGCCCGTATGTACGTACGTGGCCGTATTTTCTATCTTGCACTGGCGGCAGACGACGCGTGTACATGCTACGTCGCGGCGCCTCTACTACGATTTCGTGCGGCGCCTCTACATCGACCGGTATGTACTTACACGTTCGCGACAGAATGACAACGCCACGCACGCTTCGACCGGTGGGTCCCAACTGCCGCACTTCCTTGCGTGCGAAGATGTAGCTGGTGGGTCCCAGCAGTCAGGGGGGTGAATCATTTTTTTTGCCCGGATGCACTTCCTTGCGTGCGAAGATGTAGCTGGTGGGTCCCAGCAGTCATGGGGAAATGTTTTTTCGCGAAATACGGTGGCCCGTCCGGTGGGTCCCCGCTGTTAGGTGGAGGAATAATCATTTTGCGCGTAATAAGGAGGCACTTCCTTGCTGCGGCCATGGACCCAGCTGTCAGCCTCTCCACGTCTGATCCACGTCGATGGAAGCCGTTCCTTGATCACGTTGACCACGCCCGGCCGAGAGCACCAGGCGGTGGGCGACTACGAGGCCTAGGAAGGGGACGACGCGGAGCCGGGAAGACGCGGCGATGGATGCCCAGCGAGAGGAGTACGAGGGTTCACGGTTATTTGTGGTGTGAGGCTGCCGTTGCACGCAGAATAACAGGGGTGTGGGTGAGTAGAGGCATGGCACGGCCAGCGGTGGGAATAGTAGGCGATGAGGCCTCATGGCCGAAACGGCCCGGCCACGGGAGGCAGGAGCATGCGGCACGACCGGCGCTGCTTTGGGCGGCTGGAGCAACAAGACCAGAGGTTGAAGAAGCACTACGGTCGTTGGATGGACATCGTACGGTCACTAGAACTAGAATCGTTCATATTGACTAGGTTGACAAAACACTCCGTCCCCGTCAACTTAGTAGGCCCACAAGTCAGCCTCCCACCAAGGTGGGTCCCAACTAGCAGGGGGAGATTAATTTTTTGTGCGTAATAAGGAGGCACTTCCTTGTGTGCGAAGATATAGCTGGTGGGTTCGACCTGTCAGCGATGGGAACGTTTTTCATGAAATCTGAGAGGCCCTTCCGGTGGGTCCCAATTTGTCGGTGGAGGAATCATTATTTTGCGTGTAATAAGGAGGCATTTCCTTGCGTGCGGCCGTGGACCTATCTGTCAGCCTCTCCACGCACAGTCTACTTCCGATGGTGTCGTTCGTTGACCACGTTGACCACTCCGCGCCGAGCGCATCCAAGGTGGTGGACGATGGCGAGGCCCCGGACAGCAACGAGCCGGAGATGGGAAGACGTGGGAGTAGAGTCGCAGACAGAGAGGTGTACGAGGGTTAACTAGTTCTGGTGCGGTGTGGTTCAGCGGTCGGTGGAGAAGAATAGGAGGTGTGGAGTGGTGGAGGGATGGCCGGGCCAACAGTGGAGTAGCACTTCACAGCGAAGCGTGCTAAGCAGAGCTGCTAGCAGCAGGAGGCGGGAGCAGGTGGTCCGGCTACTGGAGGAAGAAGACGAGAGGTTGAAGATGGATGCGGTCGTTGGATGTAAATCCAACGACTAACGATGTCAAAATCATTTGTTGATTAAGTTGACAACGACTTGCATTGGCTTGACCTATTGGCCCACATTTCGACCTCCAAAATGTGGCACGTATTCAACCCATTTTTCAGAATTCTGATTTTTTTTGCGGGTAGAATTCTGATCCATTTGATCTTTTTTTAATTACAATCCATTAGCTGGGTTGGGTGAACAAATAATGTAGCGTCCATGCATCCCGTTTATGTTTTTCCTAAAAAAATTACAGGCCATTTGCACTTTCTCGAAATACACGATTTTGTTGGGCTGATTCTAATTATAATGTTGGGGTGGGCGCAGCAATGTTATCAAAAAATAAACAGGGGCTGAGAATTTTGTTATATATATATATATATATATATATATATATATATATATATATATATATATATAATAAGTGATTTATTATTACATTGGTCCTTAAATCTTACCAAGCTTTTGTACACAATCACGGGATTTTCGTTGCCAAAAAATCCCGGATTTTATTGTTAAGAAATTATTTTTATAAGTTAACAAGATGTGGGATATTGTTTTCTTACATATGTAAGTATCATTAAATATATGATGACAATAACAACAATATATAATAACATATCAAATAATTTAAATATATATAATATAGTTAGAAGGGAAACATAAGTTGGACCAGGCGTTCCTATTCTTATATAGAAAAATAGAACAGACCTCTGCATTTTCTTCAAAAAAATACATAAATTGGGCTGCCGATGTTTCAGGAAAAACAAAACCTCAGATGGGAGGTCCATAGGCCGGTCGATACATGACGGCCCTCAAGAAAATATAAACAGCCTTATGGACCTCCCAGGTCGTGGGCTGCGCATGTTAAAAAAGAAAGCCTAGACGGGGCAGCCCAAAACCCAGCTGATACTTGCTTCCCTAGTGATAATAAATGATACCTACCAGCTCCCCGGCTTCGTTGTGAATTTATCTCCTATAGTAACTACGTTGAAGCACCTAAAAATGTAACCATGTTGACAAACCTGTGGGCCCCAACGTCAGTATAGCATTAGGAGGAAGTATTTTTGCATCTTCCTTTATTGACATGTGGGTCCCAATTGTCATCTACGCACACCACGTCCTACACTTGCCAAAACTTCGTCCCTCGTTTTCTCGCTTTTTCGCACACTCGACATTGTGTGGGCATTTTGAAAACAGCATATCTTTTTGACTGTGCATCATATGAAGATGTGCTATGCATGAATGTTGATCACCATGATGTTAACTGGCTAGTAGTTCCAGTTTCGACCATGAATAGAACCTCCGGCATGATGTTAACACTGTTTGAAAAGGCCGTGTTAATATAAATGCTCTGCCTCTGAAAGTTGTTGTTTCTTATCTGAAACTGAACTTGGAGTTTCTTATCTGAAACTGAAACTTGCAGTTCTTCTCTGAGAACCACATTGTCTGCACTTTTATACTCCTATGAAACTACATTTTTTAAGTGCTAAAAATAGATCTCTAGAATTCATAAAATACTTCATATGCTCAATACTGCAAATCTGAAATTGAAAAGACATTCATATATGAAAGTACTCTCAAAATACACAACACAAAACACAATTCACAACCTACAAATACTAACAACCCTAAGCTCCTCCTGACAATTCACAACCTGCCTAACTATTGGTCTAGGGGGGGGGGGCAAATCCCTCCTATTCCTCGACGGCACCCTGTAGATGCTCGATCCTTCAATCTCTGGTGGGTGCTCCATCTGGATCGATACTCCCACCACCGCTCCCTCACGATCGGATTCGGTGAATCTGTTTGCTCCATGGCCCAGAGGAGCAGCTCTATGTACACCGGGAGTATCGCCGCCTTTTCGCTCTGTTGCAGATATTTGGCCATGGATGTCGCCGTCGCCGCTAGTTGGTCCTTGTTGTCAAACCAAGACTGTATCTCCAACATCCTAGCTAGCTTCACAGGGTCTCCATCTGCGATCCGCACGTATCGGTTGTACTCCTCCATCGATCTACTTCTCCACAGCACCTTCACTCGCCGGCGCTGGTTTTTGAATGGAATAGGAGAGGAGCAGCGCTAGTTTTGGTTTAGAACGGGAGAGGAGCGACGCTGGTTTTGGATTGCAACAGGAGAGGAGAGGAGCGGCACTGGATTTAGATTGGAACAGGAGAGGAGCGGCGGTGGTTTAAGAGGAGAAGAGCGGAAGAGTAGCGCTGGTCTTGGAAGTATTTTTTTTGTTTTGCGTATTTTGGGTCAAAGTTTGACCACGTACTGTATTTGACAAGCAAAATGTGAATGCATGTCACCAAAAATTGTATCATTTGCTTCGTATCTGAATGTACTTTCAAATTATATTACTTTTGCAACGTATAACATATATTTTATTTGCGAAAATCATGGTCAATTATGATCCAGAATAAAAGGGAGACTAGTTAATGTGGGGTCATTTTCTTAATTGAAGGGTAAATTGATTTTGATTTTGATCCAGTCACAGCGCACGGGCCCTCTCGTCCAATCCTAAATCGCTGCCGCACGCTCCTCTCCCTCTTCTCCATTGCAAAACCACCTCCTCTCCTCTCCATCATCTCCATTCCAAAACCACCGTCTTGCCTCTCCCTCTTCTCCATTGCAAAACCACCTCCTCTCTCTTCGGACGAGGATCCCTAACGTAGCCCATCCTGCCATTGAGACATTGACACATGGGTCCCTGGCGGAGGCCCACCATCGGTGACCGAAAAGCGGGGAACCTCTCCTCTCCATCATCTCCATTCCAAAACCACCGTCTCGCCTCTCCCTCTTCTCTATTGCAAAGACCACCGTCTCTCCTCCCATCTTCCAAAGCTAGCACCGGACCACTCAGAAGGACATATATGGAGGGGATGCAGCAGCAAATCAGGCAGATCGCCGACGGCGACCAGGCAAAGTTAGCCAGGTTGAAGGAGATCCTTACTTGGTTAGCCAGGTTCCACAAGTATAGGGGATTGCAACAGTTTTCGAGGGTAGAGTATTCAACCCAAATTTATTGATTCGACTCAAGGGGAGCCAAAGAATATTCTCAAGTATTAGCAGTTGAGTTGTCAATTCAACCACACCTAGATAACTTAATATCTGCAGCAAAGTATTTAGTAGCAAAGTAATATGGAAGTAACGGTAACGATAGCAAAAGTAATATTTTTGGGTTTTGTAGTAATTGTAACAGTAGCAACGGAAAACTAAATAAGCAAAGAATAATATGTTCAAAGCTCGTAGGCATTGGATCGGTGATGGAGAATTATGCCGGATGCGGTTCATCATGTAACAATCATAACAAAGGGTGACACGGAACTAGCTCCAATTCATCAATGTAATGTAGGCATGTATTCCGAATATAGTCATACGTGCTTATGGAAAAGAACTTGCATGACATCTTTTGTCCTACCCTCCCGTGGTAGCGGGTCCTAGCGGAAACTAAGGGATATTAAGGCCTCCTTTTAATAGAGTACGGACCAAAGCATTAACACATAGTGAATACATGAACTCCTCAAACTAAGGTCATCACCGGGAGTGGTCCCGTTATTGTCACTCGGGGTTGCGGATCATAACACATAGTAGGTGACTATAGACTTGCAAGATAGGATCAAGAACTCACATATATTCATGAAAACATAATAGGTTCAGATCTGAAATCATGGCACTTTCGGGCCCTAGTGACAAGCATTAAGCATAGCAAAGTCATAGCAACATCAATCTCAAAACATAGTGGATACTAGGGATCAAACCCTAACAAAACTAACTCGATTACATGATAAATCTCATCCAACCCATCACCGTCCAGCAAGCCTACGATGGAATTACTCACGCACGGCGGTGAGCATCATGAAATTGGTGATGGAGGATGGTTGATGATGACGACGGCGACGAATTCCCCTCTCCGGAGCCCTGAACGGACTCCAGATCAGCCCTCCCGAGAGAGTTTAGGGCTTGGCGGCGGCTCCGTATCGTAAAACGCGATGAATCTTTCTATCTGATTTTTTCTCCCCGAACACGAATATATGGAGTTGGAGTTGAGGTCGATTGGAGCACCGGGGGCCCACGAGGCGGGGGCGCCCGAGGTGCACGCCCCCACCCTCGTGGCAAGGGTGTGGGCCCCGGCCTTGATTCTTCGCCAAGATTTTTTATTATTTCCAAAATAATCTCTGTGGAGTTTGGTCATTCCGAGAACTTACATTTACGCACATAAATAACACCATGGCAATTCTTTGAAAACAGCGTCGGTCCGGGTTAGTTCCATTCAAATCATGCAAGTTAGAGTCCAAAACAAGGGCAAAAGTGTTTGGAAAAGTAGATACGACGGAGACGTATCAACTCCCCCAAGCTTAAACCATTGCTTGTCCTCAAGCAATTCAGTTGCCAAACTGAAAGTGATAAAGAAAAACTTTTACAAACTCTGTTTGCTCTTGTTGTTGTAAATATGTAAAGCCAGCATTCTAGTTTTCAGCAAAGATTATGAACTAACCATATTCACAATAACATTTAGGTCTCATGTTTACTCATCTCAATGGCATAATCAACTAGCAAGCAATAATAATAAATCTCGGATGACAACACTTTCTCAAAACAATCATAATATGATATAACAAGATGGTATCTCGCTAGCCCTTTCTGAGACCGCAAAACATAACTGCAGAGCATCTTTAAAAATCAAGGACTGACTAAACATTGTAATTCATGGTAAAAGAGATCCAGCCATAGTCATACCCAATATAAATTAATAGTAATGGATGCAAATGACAGCGGTGCTCTCCAGCTGGTGCTTTTTAATAAGAGGGTGATGACTCAACACAAAAGTAAATAGACAGGCCCTTCGCAGAGGGAAGCAGGGATTTGTAGAGGTGCCAGAGCTCGATTTTAAAGCAGAGATAAATAATATTTTGAGCGGCATACTTTCATTGTCAATAACAACCAAGAGATGGCGATATCTTCCATGCTACACACATTATAGGCGGTTCCCAATCAGAATGGTAAAGTTTATACTCCCCCTCCACCAACAAGCATCAATCCATGGCTTGCTCGAAACAACGAGTGCCTCCAACTAACAACAGTCCCGGGGGAGTTTTGTTTGCAATTATTTTGATTTGATTTGCATAAAGCATGGACTGGGCATCCCGTTGACTAGCCATTTTCTCGTGAGTGAGGAGCAGAGTCCGCTCCTCTTGAGAATAACCCGCCTAGCATGAAAGATACGGACAGCCCTAGTTGATATATGAGCTATTCGAGTATACAAAACAGAATTTCATTTGAAGGTTTAGAGTTTGGCACATACAAATTTACTTGGAACGGCAGGTAGATACCACATATAGGAAGGTATGGTGGACTCATATGGCATAACTTTGGGTTTAAGGAATTGGATGCACAAGCAGTATTCCCGCTTAGTACAAGTGAAGGCTAGCAAAAGACTGGGAAGTGACCAACTAGAGAGCGACAACAGTCATGAACCTGCATTAAAATTAATGAACATTGAGTGCAAGCATGAGTAGGATATAATCCACCATGAACATAAATATCGTGAAGGCTATGTTGATTTTGTTTCAACTACATGCGTGAACATGTGCCAAGTCAAGTCACTTGAATCATTCAAAGGAGGATACCACCCCATCATACCACATCACAACCATTTTAATAGCATGTTGGCACGCAAGGTAAAACATTATAAACTCCTAGCTAATTAAGCATGGCATAAGTAACTATAATCTCTAATTGTCATTGCAAACATGTTTATTAATAATAGGCTGAATCAGGAATGATGAACTAATCATATTTACAAAAACAAGAGAGGTCGAGTTCATACCAGCTTCTCTCATCTCAATCAGTCCATCATATATCGTCATAATTGCCTTTCACTTGCACGACCGAACGATGTGAATAATAATAATAGTGCACGTGCATTGGACTAAGCTGGAATCTACGAGCATCAATAAACAGGAGAAGACAAGGCAATATGGGCTCTTGGTTAAATCAACAATAATGCATAAAAGAGCCACTTTAACAATTTAATCATGGTCTTCTCCTATCGACCCCCAAAGAAAAGAAAAGAAATAAAACTATTTACACGGGAAAGCTCCCAACAAGCAAAAGAAGAACAGGAAATATTTTTGGGTTTTCTTTTAATTATTACTACTACAGCAAGAAAAATAAACTAGCTAAAAGCTACTACTAATTTTTTTGTTTTTCTTAAGGTTTATTAAACACACAAGAAGAAAGCATAAAAAGAAAATAAACTAGCATGGATATTACAGTGAAAAAGTATGAGCACCGACATCTAGAAATGAGTGTGTAAACATGAATGTAATATCGGTGAGAAATACGTACTCCCCCAAGCTTAGGCTTTTGGCCTAAGTTGGCTTATTGCCACGGATGGCCTGGCGGATATCCAAAGTTATAGTTGGGGTCGTACTGAGATGCGTGATCATTGCATCGTGGGCTGCAGCTTGGAGGCGAGCTATCTCAGCCATCCTCTTATACTCTTCCGCCTCCTCTCTAGTTATAAAATATCTCCCTTTTGCCTGAAAGTCAAAGAAAGTAGAAGCAGGGAGAGCGATGTGATAGGTGCGTCGTCTGTCAAAGATTAGTCGGTACTGGAGGAAAGTTCCTCTCAACAAACTGATGACGAACCATAGCCTCATAATCCAAATAAGCAGGAGGCAACTCAATATCATCCTCACGTATGGTTACACCAAGAAAATTAGCTATACGGGTTGCATAAATTCCACCAAAGAAATCTCCATTAAATCTATTATGATGCAACCTACGTGCAACAATGGCTCCCAAATTATAATGTTTATCTCCTAACACAACACTCCTAAGAACACTGAGGTCAGGGACACACATGTGACATGCTTCATCCTTACCATTTATGCACCTACCTATGAAGAGAGCAAAATAGTGTATAGCAGGAAAATGAATGCTCCCTATGGTAGCTTGTGCTATGTCTCAAGATTCCCCCACAGTTATACTAGCAATAAAATCTCTAAATTCAGATTTGCGAGGTTCACTAGTACTACCCCATTGTGGAAGTTTGCAAGAAGTGGTAAAATCCTCTATGTCCATAGTATAAGAATTTTCATAAAGATCAAACAGGACAGTTTGAGAATTGCGTGAAGATGAAAATTCAAACCTCCTCATAAAGGAACTAGTGAGATAGTGGTACTGGCGGCACTTATCTGCCTCGAAGCTCACAAGATCAGCGTTACGCAAATATGCGTTAAATTCTTCCTTAATTACTACTTGATCCATGAAGTCCTCTGAAGGCCATTCACAAGGCCGCACGGGAGCGTCCCTTGGTGGTTCATCATCAGCATCACGCATTGCAAGCCTGGGTCCTTGCTTCCTTGAAGGACCAGCTTGGTACATTCTCCTAAACATATTTCTTCCTCTGCAAAATTTCTGAAATTTTTAGTAACTTCAAATAAAAGTGAACCAAACTCAACAAAATTGATAGCAACTACTCCTACAAGTGCCTAGAGCCTATATCATGCATTTGAACTACTTGGAACCATATAAATTTGACATGCAAGCTCAAGAACATGGTCACCTAGGCAGCACAAATTTGCAATGAATAAAGCACTAGAACAAAAACTAATTGGACCAATGGAGGAGTCACATACCAAGGAACAATCCCCCCAAGCAGTTTTGTGAGAGGTGCTTTGAGCAAGGAGATCGAAAATCGCAGCAAAATGAGCTAGAACTTGTGCTTGAGATGGTTGGTGATTTTTTTGGGAGGAAGAAGTGTGTGGGTGCAGGAATAAGTGGAGGGGAGCCACCGTGGGCCCATGAGGCAGGGGGCGCACCCTGGACCCTCGTGCCCAGGTGCTTTGCTCCCCCTGTTGTGTTCTTAGTGCCAGATATTCTCAAATATTCCAGAAAAATCATATTTCAATTTCAGGGCATTTGGAGAACTTTTATTTTTGGGGTATTTTTATATTGCACGGATAATTCAAAAAACTGACAGAAAATACTATTTTTACTTTATTTAAACTAAATAACAGAAAGTAAAAGGAGGGTACATAAGGTTGTGCTTTCTAACTTCATCCATCTCATGCTCATCAAAAGGAATCCACTAACAAGGTTGATCAGGTCTTGTTAACAAACTCATTTCGAATAACATGAAACCGGAGAAATTTCGAATAACACTATGTTACCTCAACGGGGATATGCACATCCCCAATAATAAGAACATCATATTTCTTTTTGACAGTAGGAAGAGGAAATTCAAAACCTCCAAAAATAATCGATGGAACTTTTCCAATAGAATTTATACTGTGAACTTGAGGTTGTTTCCTCAGAAAGTGTATCGTATGCTCATTACCATTAACATGAAAAGTCATTGCCTTTGTTGCAATCAATAACAGCCCCTGCAGTATTCAAAAAGGGTCTTCCAAGAATAATAGACATACTATCATCCTCGGGAATATCAAGAATAACAAAGTCCATTAAAATAGTAACGTTTGCAACCACAACAGGCACATTCTCACAAATACCGACAGGTATAGTAGTTGATTTATCAGCCATTTGCAAAGATATTTCAGTAGGTGTCAACTTATTCAAGTCAAGTCTACGATATAAAGAGAGAGGCATAACACTCACACCGGCTCCAAGATCACATAAAGCAGTTCTAACATAATTTCTTTTAATGGGGCATGGTATAGTTGGTACTCCTGGATCTCCAAGTTTCTTTGGTATTCCACCCTTAAAGGTATAATTAGCAAGCATGGTGGAAATTTCAGCTTCCGGTATCTTTCTTTTATTAGTAATAATTTCTTTCACATACTTAGCATACGGATTCATTTTGAGCATATCGCTTAATCGCACGCAAGAAGATAGGTCTAATCATTTCAGCAAAGCGCTCAAAATCCTCATCATCCTTTTCTTGGATGGTTTAGGAGGAAAAGGCATGGGTTTACGAACCCATGGTTCTCTTTCTTTACCGTGCTTCCTAGCAACAAAGTCTCTCTTATCATAACGTTGATTCTTTGATTGTGGGTTATCAAGATCAACAAAGGTTCAATTTCTACATCATTATCATTGCTAGGTTGAGCATCATCATGAACATCTTCATTAACATTATCACTAGGTTCATGTTCATTACAGATTGTGTTTCAAAGATCGAAATAGAAATATCATTTGGATTCTCAGGTGGTTCAGCAATAGGTTCACTAGAAGCATGCAAAGTCCTATCATTTTTCTTTTTCTTCTTTTTAGAAGGACTAGGTGCATCTACATTATTTCTCTGAGAATCTTGCTCAATTCTCTTAGGATGGCCTTCAGGATACAAAGGTTCCTGAGTCATTTTACCAGTTCTAGTAGCCACTCTAACAGCATAGTCATTATTCTTATTATTCAATTCATTGAGCAAATCATTCCGAGCCTGAAGTACTTGTTCTACTTGAGTGGTAACCATAGAAGCATGTTTACTAATGAGTTTAAGTTCACCTTTAACTCTAGACATATGATCACTCAAGTGTTCAATCATATAAGCATTTTGTTTTAATTGTCTACCAAAATAAGCATTAAAATCTTCTTGCTTAACCATAAAGTTATCAAACTCATCCAAACATTGGATAGCAAACTTAGTAGTAGGGATTTCAGCTTTATCATATCTATAGAGAGAATTTACCTTTACTACCTGTGTCGGGTTATCAAGACCATGTGTTTCTTCAATAGGTGATGAATTAAGTCCATATATTTCTTCAACAGGCGGTAAATTAAGACTATGTATTTCTTTAATAGGAGGTAAATTCTTAACATCTTCAGCTTTTATACCTTTTTCTTTCATAGATTTCTTTGCCTCTTGCATATCTTCAGGACTAAGAAATACAACACCCCTCTTCTTCGGAGTTGGCTTAGGAATTGGTTCAGGAAGTGTCCAATTATTTTCATTTGTCAACATATTATTCAATAGAATTTCAGCTTCATCTAGTGTTCTTTCCCTGAAAACAGAACCAGCACAACTATCCAGGTGGTCTCTGGAAGCATCGGTTAGTCCATTATAAAAGATATCAAGTATTTCATTTTTCTTGAGAGGATGATTAGGAAAAGCATTAAGTAATTGGAGAAGCCTCCCCCAAGCTTGTGGGAGACTCTCTTCTTCAATTTGCACAAAATTATATATTTCCCTTAAAGCAGCTTGTTTCTTATGAGCAGGGAAATATTTAGTAGAGAAGTAGTAAATCATATCCTGGGGACTACGCACACAACCAGGATCAAGAGAATTAAACCATATCTTAGCATCACCCTTTAATGAGAACGGAAATATCTTAAGGATATAATAGTAGCGAGTTTTCTCGTCACTAGTGAATAGGGTGGCTATATCATTTAATTTAGTAAGATGTGCCACAACAATTTCAGATTCATAGCCATAAAAAGGATCAAATTCAACCAAAGTAATTATATCAGGATCAATAGAGAATTCATAATCCTTATCAGTAACAAAGATAAGTGAAGTAGCATAAGCTTAGCTAATAATTTCTTAAGATCACTTCTATCATTGCAAGAAAGAAAGTCTCTAGTAGTTTCTTCATCCGTAACATAGCCCTCAGGCACAAAAGGCAATTCATATTTATTGGGAGAGCCTTCATCATCACTTTCATCAATATTATCAGTTTCAATAATTTCATTCTCTCTAGCCCTAGCAAGTTGTTCATCCAGAAATTCACCAAGTGGCACAGTAGTATCAAGCATAGAAGTAGTTTCATCATAAGAATCATGCATAGCAGAAGTGGCACCATCAATAACATGCGACATATCAGAATTAATAGCGAAGCGGGTTTAGGTGTCGCAAGCTTACTCAAAGCAGAAGGTGAATCAAGTGCGAGCTAGATGGCGGTTCCTTACCTCCCTCGTAGTTGAGGGACAAATTTTTGTTTTCGCGTCTTTCAAGTTCTTCATAGTGACCAGCAGATATAAATCCCAAGTGACTCAAAGAATAGAGTTATGCTCCCGACAGCGGCGCGGAAAATAGTCTTGATAACCCACAAGTATAGGGGATCGCAATCGTTTTCGAGGGTAGAGTATTCAACCCAAATTTATCGATTCGACACAAGGGGAGCCAAAGAATATTCTCAAGTATTAGCAGTTGAGTTGTCAATTCAACCACACCTGGATAACTTAATATCTGCAGCAAAGTATTTAGTAGCAAAGTAATATGGAAGTAACGGTAACGATAGAAAAAGTAATATTTTGGGGTTTTGTAGTAATTGTAACAGTAGCAACGTTAAAGTAAATAAGCAAAGAACAATATGTGAAAAGCTCGTAGGCATTGGATCGGTGATGGAGAATTATGTCGGATGCGGTTCATCATGTAACAATCATAACATAGGGTGACACAGAACTAGCTCCAATTCATCAATGTAATGTAGGCATGTATTCCCGAATATAGTCATACATGCTTATGGAAAAGAACTTGCATGACATATTTTGTCCTACCCTCTCGTGGTAGCTGGGTCCTAGCGGAAACTAAGGGATATTAAGGCCTCCTTTTAATAGAGTACCGGGCCAAAGCATTAACACATAGTGAATACATGAACTCCTCAAACTAAGGTCATCACCGGGAGTGGTCCCGATTATTGTCACTTGGGGTTGCGGATCATAACACATAGTAGGTGACTATAGACTTGCAAGATAGGATCAAGAACTCACATATATTCATGAAAACATAATAGGTTCAGATCTGAAATCATGGCACTCGGGACCTAGTGACAAGCATTAAGCATAGCAAAGTCATAGCAACATCAATCTTAGAACATAGTGGATACTAGGGTCAAACCCTAACAAAACTAACTCGATTACATGATAAATATCATCCAACCCATCACCGTCCAGCAAGCCTATGATGGAATTACTCACGCACGGCGGTGAGCATCATGAAATTGGTGATGGAGGATGGTTGATGATGACGGCAATGACGGATTCCCTCTCCGGAGCCCCGAACGGACTCCAGATCAGCCCTCCCGAGAGAGCTTAGGGCTTGGTGGCGGCGCCGTATCGTAAAACGCGATGAATCTTTCTCTCTGATTTTTTTCTCCCCGAACACGAATATATGGAGTAGGAGTTGAGGTCGGTGGAGCACCAGGGGGCCCACGAGGCAGGGGGCGCGCCCCCACCCTCGTGGCAAGGGTGTGGGCCCCTGGCCTTGATTCTTTTGCTAGTATTTTTTATTATTTCCAAAAATAATCTCCGTGGAGTTTCAGGTCATTCCGAGAACTTTTGTTTCTGAACATAAATAACACCATGGCAATTCTGCTGAAACAAACGTCGGTCAGTTAGTTCCATTCAAATCATGCAAGTTAGAGTCCAAAACAAGGGCAAAAGTGTTTGGAAAAGTAGGTACGACGGAGACATATCAGAGGTGTACCGTGCGTCGCAAGGATGAAGGGCGGGGGTGCTTAGACTGAGATGCTGAAGCTGGCTCTTTTAGTCCCTATCTTCCCCCTGAAGTTTCTGCGGTAGCATTTGGTTTGTAATCCAAACTTGGTCGAGCTGGTGCTATGTCCCCCTACCTGCCTAACTTATGTGGCGAACTTGTCTCCTGCTAGTACTCAGTCCGTTCTAGTAGTAGTTGCATAACTGCCATTTACACTGAGATGTTGTCGAATAACGGTTCTCTATGGTTGGGTTTCTTTAATGAAATCGGAGGGAACCCCCTCTTTCGATATATAAAAAAACAGTGGCACTAGCGGTGCCAAAACACTGCCTCAAATTAATAGTGCCACTAGATTAAGGTGCAAAATAATAACATTACTGCTTTATCATGGCAGTGCCAAAACATTAGCACAAGAGCAGGGTCAACATGCAGGATCTTTGGAAAAGGTCAGACCAAAAAGGAACATACCTCGTGATGGGAACCATATCTGCAGTCAACGCCATCGTAGAAGGGATGACACCAGTCACCAACATGGATGATTCAATTCGTGGGATCTTTTGGTGCAGTTCACCTAAAATTAAGCAATGTCCCATGAGCTAGCAGCTTCTTCTTCTTCTTTTTAAGAAAAGGGCTCCGGCTCCGCTTCCATTTCCATCAGAAAACGAAACCCACAGAGCTTCTTCATTAGTTGCAATAAAATTGAGCAACATCAAGGTTGCTCATGAAGCTCCTGGAGAGTAGGCGGACCAGGACAGTTGCATCTCTAACAAAAAGAAGCAACTTATCTTAATGGCAAATTTAGCAGGACATGAAAAAAAGTGCCATTGATTCATATTACTGGAGGCATTACATTGAAAACAACATTGGTTTAACGTGTCCTTACTTTTAACGATGGATCGCTACATTTTACCGGTGGCATTACATAAGAGCGGCTCGGGGCAACAAGCAATGAGAAGAAGATATCTGGGTTGGTCCCATTTTTGTTCGGTATATAGCCACCTTATCTTTGTGTGAGGCTAGCAAATCTAGTCTTGGACTTATTACATTGACTTGTCCCCTAGTCCCCACTTTCTTTCCTTTTGAACCAATAGATCAGGTTTATATTGAGTTTGTCTTGTGTTCCCTTTATTTCCCTATTAGACCAAGGGACCAGTTGGATAGCCAGTCTCTGCTACTTTTCGCCCCCATTATTTCCTCTTTCGACCAAGTCCTAGATTCAGGTAACAAATCTTCCCCCACCCCACCCCCTTTCTTCCTTGTTTGAACCAAGTACTACTAGATTCAAGTGCATGAACTAGTTTTACCTCTTAACAGTAAAAAATTAGGTGGTTTTCGAATAGCCGATCGATCCTATCTACACGAGGGGGCCTGAGAAATAGTAAAAGATACAAATGTAGTGACGTCAGGAGCTCGGGAAGTAGACCAAGGCTGGTTTCGAAGGAAGTTATACCTGACGGTCGCCGGGATGTCGCTAGGTGGGCGGCGGGAGGTCGGATCTGCCCACACTACGGCAGCGAGGAAGAAGGGGTGGGAGGCCCTCCCTCGCCAGCGATGCTTGGGAGAGAACGGCAAGGCACGCTGATCGGGACGCGCCGGCAGTGGGTAAGAGCCATCGCCGAGGATGACCGCGTGAACATTGCACCTTCTCACCTTCCCCGGCGGAGAGGATCCGGCTGGATCTATGACCAGCGGTGAGTAGAGAGAGAGTGTGGCCACCACTATCGTGTTTAGATCTGGAGAGGATGAGAAGTGTGAAGAGAGCAACACTAGAAAGCAAGCGCGGAGGCTCCTGCCTATATAGTGGAGTACTAGTTTTCTTTTGTCTACCGGCCGGAGCCAGCTTGACCTCGGCAACGACTGTCGAGAAGTCTTCATGCACGTGCCCCGGAGGTGCATTTGTCGTCATTTTTTTATCTGAAGCACCGGATTATAACATATAACACGAAAAAATGCCACATGACAAGAAATCATAACCTCGCTGCCCAAAGGAGACAAGATGAATCCCGACGGACAAACTAGACGAGGATCAAAGCTCAAATTAAAGATAAACTCTAGAAAAGGGGTCCGTCGATAGATGTCCTAATTAAAAGAAGCCGGCTTGACCTAGATGGCAGCCGAGTAGTCTTCATGCATGTGCCCCCAATGACTAGCCGAACTCAATTGTAGCCGTTTAACCCTCGCAGTGATCCGAAGCACATGACACCTAATTTTGCGAGATGACAAGAAACCTTTTTTTAGATTTCTCACCAGAACTACAGCCCTGTACAACACATCCTGCACGATATGTAGACGATAGCCAATCCAGGCGTGTCTGCTGGAGTCTGGTCACATGCATGGACGAACTGATCTTCCGTGTCTTGCAGGGATCGTCCAGGTACCAAGGTGGAGTATGTACTTCTATTAACTCACCCGACTTGCGGGGCCGGGGAGTGTGCCTATGGTCGGTTCTCAATTGCGGTCCCACATGTGTGTGCAAACGCAATATGACGCGCGTTCCATTCGGAGAGCGGCGTGCCAGACCGACCGACCGTCTGGGGTGCGACGCGAACGCGACGGGCGTGCTGTACACTCCGTACATGTGTACAGCCGTTTTCTTGAGGCTTTGCTCCATGGCGCAATCCATGGATACAAAATTAGTATACTGTACTATTTAAAAGTCGAGGGCGGGGCTTTTCCCACGCGGTAGGCGGGGCAGTTCCGCCTAGTCGGTTCGACAGACGCGAGAAGATGAGGGAGTAGGCTGCTCCAAACGTAGGGCTGTGTGATTTGACGGTGAGTTCTTCTTTGGACAGGTGGGGCACGTGATTTGACTTGCCATTATCATTTTAACTGTGGCGCTACGACCGGCTTGAGTCTCCTGATTCCTGACCACCTCCATACTGGTGCCTCTCCCAATGCTCCACCATGTAGAGGCTGGCTCTTGCTTGAGAGCCCACTCCTCCACTTTTTCCTTGCCTCTTTCCCCCACATATGCAAAAATGCCATGTAAAGCGGGCTTATAGCCCACTATTGTACTTGATCCTACAGGTGCTAATCCTGCCACATAGGCATAAAGTCTTATGTGGCAAGTTAATTAAGAAGAGAGAGACTAGTTTGTTGACCCCAGGAAGAAATGGTGCTAAGCACGTGTACCTAGATGAAGCAAACTTAGCTACAAAAAACTAAGCACCTATGCATTGGGGACTTGAGTTGCTAAGCCATTTAATGCCCATAGCACCTCATCTAAGCACCATTTCATTGGAAGAGGTCACTCCTTGGCAAATGCAATAAATACTACGAAGAAAGAGATAGAGAGAAGTAAAAAAATACTCTTATAGCCAACCTTATAGCTAACCTTGTTGTATGAGTGACTAAGTGATGACTATGTATGACATGCCAACATCAGATAGCCTAACGCATCGTGTTAAATCTACAAGGGCGCGACCGCGCGAGCGAGGCGACGGTCGTGGTAGGCGCGACTATGATACAGGCTGCTAGCAGCCCTTGGATCTGAGATCGAACGGTCGCATGCTAAGTTGCTGAAAATTTGCAGAATAACCCTCCAGGATAGGATATTCACCCATAGGTCTAGAATCACGCCATGCAACCGTTCGATCTCAGATCCAAGGGCTCTCAGAAGCCCATATCATGGGAGAATGGAAAGCTTCGTATCACGTGTAATTTTCCCGACACTTGACATGACATCGAAAGCCATTTAATTGGGCGTCGAGTAGACATGACATCTAATTGGGCCCCCACTGTATTGTGCATGAATCCATTTATCCACCAGGCAAGGCAATACCCTGCCATTCGCACGACCCCCCCCCCCCCCCGCTCGACATTTTTACAATCGATAAACCGCTCCTAGTCGTCTCGTCCTTTCACATTACGGCACTTCCACTAAATCCTAACCCTCCTCCCAAATCCATGGCGTCCCAAATCTCCATGGTCGGCAGTGAGTACAAGGTTAGAACCATCACCGGCGATGAGTTCGACGTCATATACACCCGTTCTTCCGCAACGGTCAAAGAATGCCCTTGCTCGCTTCAAACGCATGTTCGAAAACTCAAATGATGAGTGGGTCACTGGGCTAGATGTTGAGTACACCACAGTCCTGGGATGCGAGAAGAAACTAGAGGCAGAGAAGAAGAAGCCCGCCGTGATCCAGGTTTGCGTGCATGACTTATGCTTGGTCTACCACATATGCCATGCCGACATTGAGTGCGAGGAATTTAAGAACTTCCTCAAGGGCGGCCGAGTCAAATTCGTTACTGTAAACTTTAGGAACGACAAGGAAATCCTGGGTTGGATAGGCCTTGTTGTAGGCGACCCCTTCAACCTCCAGAAGGAAGGGCTGGTGCCCTCCCTTGATCAGCATTCAATGTTGACCCTGGCAGGAGCCATGGTTCATCCTTCATACGGTAAACTAGAGAAACCTCCGTACACGTTTCATCGTCATGCATGGCAGTGGAATGTACTAGATATAGACCACATCCACTACGCTGCAATGGATGGCTACCTTTGTTTCAATATCTACAAGGGTTGGATGAAGAGCAAGAGGCAAGTGTGTGGTTCAAGCAAAGAAGTATCGCCCAAGAGGAAGAGGGACAAGGAAGAAGTCGAGGACGTGGACGAGGACTCCGAGTAAGGTGGCAGTGTCATTGCTCATGGTGGTTCTAATGAAGTGTCTACCGGATTAGTTTCTTAGTTTAATTTCTAGTGTGCTTAGTTTTATTTGAGGGGTGTGTTGTGCTGAGCCCCCAGCAGAACTATGTTATGTTTCTTCTCGTTATATTTCGTACATTTCATCTTTTAGTTGGTATAGTACTACCACTCGTTTCTTGACATTATATACGTACAATATATATGGCCAACATCATATAGCCAGCAGTTTAGTTGTCAAAGAATTTCAGGGTGCTTAGTTTTGTCAAATAATTCCAAGGTGCTTAGTTCTATTTGAGGGGTGTGTTA
The DNA here is from genome assembly GCA_021605145.1 of Aegilops bicornis. Classification (NCBI taxonomy): domain Eukaryota; kingdom Viridiplantae; phylum Streptophyta; class Magnoliopsida; order Poales; family Poaceae; genus Aegilops; species Aegilops bicornis. The sequence continues at coordinate 277,422,973 of CM038672.1, forward strand.
TGCTGGACACCATTAACTTATCATTGTGACAATTGGCTTATTTTTGTCATGTAACATGGTCAACGAGGTTTGACGTGAAAATAACAATGTCTAATGGCATTTCTGAGCAAACATCTAACTTAACGATGGCATTTTTTAGATATCTAATTGAATTTTTGAGCAGGCATCTCACGGATCGATGGCATTTTTTGAGTAGTTGTAACTTCTAATGGCAAAACTGAGTAGTGATACACAACTAGTGGCATAAATAATAAGAACCCAAGAATTAAATAGGGCTAATTTCTTTATTTCTTTATACCTTTGTGTGCTTGAAACAATATCTGTTGCCTCCCTTGATTTTCTTTACGGAGGCAACATAGAATTATGAGTGCCTGTTAAATTTTGGAATTATTCGGGTTCGTTTGGCCTTTTTATACATTAATTGAGTTTACGGTCATTTAATGTGCATAATTCAAATTTGAACTACAAGCACATGCTCCGTGCACCAAAGTTGGTGAAAAATCACATGTGTGTCCTCGGGTGAATTTCTAGGTCCCATGAAAGAAATGGGAATGAAATTCAAACATCTCGGGCATCGTGGTTCGGCCGAGAACATTGAGAAGCTTGGTTTTAAAATTCTTGTAAATCCAAAACACGCCTGAAAATCATGAAACTTGGCATGGTGTCATGTCATGGTACTACCATGCTGTGGTAAAAAATTGCAGAATAGGAACAAGTTTTGGTGTAAGTTTCTTGCAAACCGGAGCTTCTCTCAAGAAGGCTCGTGGTTCTGAGAGGGAATGTGTCACCTTTGTGTGCATAATTCGAATTTTAAATACAAGCACATGCTCCAAAGGCACCAAAGGTGGTTAAAAATCACATGTGTGTCCTCGGGTAAATTTCTAGGTCCCATGCCGAAATGGGAATGAAATTCAAACATCCGGGCATCACGGCTCTACTGGAAACATTGAGAAACTTGGTTTTTAATTCCTTTAAATCCAAACACGCATGAAAATCATGAAACTTGGCTTGGTGCCATGACATGGCACCAACATGTCAGGTAATTTTGCTGTCCGATTTGCGAAGGCGCACACATTAACAATCAACAAAGTCATTTTGGAACAAGTGTTGTCACGTTACAATCGGAAACACAAGTATTATTGAAACCATGGGCGTTCTATTTACCATTTACGTGCCGCCACGCGTCCCCTTTTTTTATTAGCTAGGAGGCGTCGTGCAGGGTAGCTATTTGAGTACGGGAGGCGTGCGATCAGACCCCTGCGCGTGCTTATCGGGAGGAGAGCCCTTTGACCTCCATCTGCCGTCCACCTCTCTCCCAAGGTCTCCATTAATGGTGCCCGAGCCTCTGTTTAATGGCGTGGCAGATTTAAGAGAGAAAAAAGAAAATCTGAAAAGAAAATTTTGCACGGATCTTGATGTAAGATCCAATGGACCTATATAGCATCTACTGCGACTTATAGCAAGACTGATGAATATATATAAGGACGACGAGAGTGGATAATAATTGTCTTACATAATTAGGAATATAATTAAAAAAGCCACATGCGGCTACGCCTGAAATACACAAGGGCAGAAGAAGAAGGAAGACGCATACAACAATCTGGCTCGCTGATCTCTACTTTCTTTATATACCGCAGTCACGGAGACTAGTTCTCGCGGCGGGCGATGATCTCTTTCATCAGTTTCATGTCCTTAATACGCTGCTTGGCAGCATCCATGGATTACTCCACCAGCTTGTTGCGCTCGATGCGGAGCATGGCATTCTCGCCCATAAGTTTCTTGATGATGACGCCCGTCCTCTGCAACACGGCAGCGGTCTCCTCCTCCTGCTTCGCCCTTCCGGCGATCTTCTCCCTCAGCAGGTCGCGCTCGCCCCGGAGCTTCGCATTGCCCTCCCCCAGTTGTCGGATGATGCTGGTAGCCTCGTCCTGCATCCTCGCCAGCCGGAGATCTGATCCATCTGGCTATGGACTATCGCATGCATGCGCCTGTAAGAGTCCTCGCCGTCCCGCGAGAAATTTTCCCTGGCCGCCGCGGCGCGGCGGGACATCTCTGATGCTTCCATGGCGTGGCCGGACCAGTCTGCTACATTGGCGGTGCGGCGGGACCTCCGTGCTGCTTCGGCGGCGCGGCGGGACCTCTGTGCTGCTACTGCTGCGCGGCTAGACATGTCGGCTGCTTTCGCGGCGAGGCGGGACATCTCTCGTGCTTCCTCTTCCATGCTCACCTCTCCCTGGTGGAAATCTCTCGACCCAGAACTCACGCTGGCTATGGCTTGATTGTTTTTTGTGGATGAGGAGTTGAGGAGGAATGTGCAGTCATCTTAGCATAGTAGTATTTATAACCGAGTACTACTAATACGCTCCTAAGTGCGAAACCATTTAGGTTGTGATCGGTGTGAACAGGTTTGCAATCAAATATAGCATGGTAGTAGTGGTAATTTGGAATGTGACGAGACACGCTCAAAATTTATTGACGGTTCTATTTTCGACGTGCGGCACTATTCCCGGATGGCGTAACGTCGGCACGTTTTCTCGGCCGTGGTGTAGCATATGCCATGGTACTAGTTCTTTTTCTTCGCGTATGCGTGCAAAAACTGGCACCGTCGGATACATATCTTACGCTTGGCGTTCGATAGGAATAGACTCGTGGCGAGCTATAGACTAGTCTTTTTTCAGATGCATTACCCCTATCTCTCGGGACTTCTCGCACGCACCATCACTGCTCCCTAGGTCGATGCCACCCACATACAGTTGTAGTCTGAGAAGAGGTGCACGCACTCACTCTTCCTCTCTCACACATGCATCTGTAGCTACGAATTGTAGTGTTCTCAACCATCCGATTGGCTCTATCATAGGTTTCACGTTGCTCCTTGGCCTTGAGATTGAGATGTTTTAAACGCGGAGGCTAAGATGGAGGCGTGAGGTTTTGGTTAATGTGCGGGCCACACACGACACCAACACGACACGAGCTTTCGTTTGCCTGGTGCGCATGCAGTCGGGTGAGTTTTCCAAGTATAGACACAACCAGGCCCTCATTGGTATCCACGCCTCGACTTTGGCTGGTCATAGTGGAGAGTAACATAGACCAGTTACTAGTCTATGTTACTAGTACCTTCATAGTGCATAGTTTAGCTCCATGGCGCAATCCATCGATACTACTACTGTACAAATGTATACATTTTTTAAAAGGCTAGAGGGCGGGGCAGTCTAGCTTGGTCTTTTCACGAGAGGCGAGGGCCTTTGTGATTTGACGGCTCATTACTGCTGGAAGGCGGGGCCTTGTGATTTATTTGCTTTCGTATAAATGTGCCGACGACACGAGGAGGAGCAAAGAACCGTGTGGTATACTCAACTTTTCCATCGAGTCTGACGGAGGAGCACGAAACACGGCAGCCCAGTGCCATATCCTCTACTCTCTACTCTTATTATATATTGCTAGCAAGAGGCATTGTTCTATTGGCGATAAAGAATGATCTAATTTGCTAGTCATCTCATTTTTAGCACTGTTCTATTCATGCCTCGCAGAGAAGGTGACACATGTGGTGAAACACCCGAAGCAAAATAAGAAACACAGGAGCAAAAGAAGGAGGAGTATCACCCCAAAAAAGAAGGAAGACGCACACACAAGTCTGGGGCACCGCCTCTCACTACATGAAGGGTTGCTGGCGGAGTCGTGAATCGCTTCTTCATCGCCTCCACGACCTCCATCTCCTTGCGCGTCTCCTTCGCCATCTTCATCATTGTGTCCATGACGAGGGATTTCTCGACGCGAGCCTTCATCATCTGTTCCACGACCGCATTACGTACCTTGACAAAGAGCCGGTGCTCGATGCGGAGCTTCGCTAACTCCTCCTTCCGTTCCATGACGAGGGCCTGCAACATCTTCATCAAGGAACTACTATTCTCATGCAGCCGTCCAGCGGCGTTCTCCTCCTTCGCCAGTCGAGCTCGTGGCGTAGCTTTGCCTTGTCCTCCTGAAGTTGCAGGATTTCGCTGGTCGCCTTATTCTCCGAGGCAATGCTCTTCTTCAAAGACATCACCAAGCCGGGCGGTCAACCCCACCGCTCATTGAGCTCGGCGGGCATGTCGTCGAGGCTCTCCTTCAGCTCCACCAAGCCGTGGATGAACTCCTTCGCTTATTGAGGTGCTTATTGAGCTGATCAGCATCTTTGTCGAGGGATAACGACTCGGCCGCCCGGCTCGGCATGTTCGCCTCCGCATCTAGGGCGCTCCTGGGAGCCATCGCCTGCCCGTGAGAGATCTTTCGAGGTCTCTACGTGGCGGCGAGCCCTCTCTTTTTTTCCGCAGCCTTGGTTGCCGCTCCCTTGTTACAAGTAGTTCTCGACCTAGAGCTCTGCACACCGGCCATGGCAAGGACGGACGAAGAAGGAGGACTTATGAGGAAGGTAGAGTAATTTTCGGTTAGGTAGTTCCCCTTTTTATAACCTAAGTACTAGCACTAGTACTAAAACCTGCATAGTGGGAACACGTTCAGGTTTGGTACGTACTGGTAGGTGTGAGCAGGCTTGCACTTAATTGTAGCACTAGTACTTTCGAATGTGATGGGGACAAGGTAAAGATTAATTGATAGTTTCTGGTTTCGAGGCCCGAAACGGCTCCCGATGAGTTTAGTGGAACATAAATTTCAAGTAGACTACACTGCTCAGATGCGTAAATATTATGTTACTATCAAAAATTGGCACAAAATACGAAGGAGACCAATGGAAGTACTACTAGCAACCCATGATTTAACTACTCGCATGCGTATGATGGAGTAGTAATGTCTTTCTTCCGCCCTCACGTCCACTCAATTTGCATGCGCTGTATTAATTGACCGTCAATGAAGTGAAGGACTTTACACGCGTCAAATTATCACATCGGGTGGATCTTGGTACAAAATTGCGTCCGCCCGTGTACCCGCGTGTGTGTGCGAGGGAATGGGTGCGTGCGTGGCGTGCGTGCACATCTTCGCTTCATGTTGTACCGCCAGTGCGGCTCAGGGAGGACGAGTACATTCTTCTGGAACTAGCAGCACGTCACTGTGATCAATCCACACAAGGATGTCGCGACAACGCCTCCACATGTGCCACGTGGCTTCATGAACTGTAAGAGAGACACTGTGTAGCGTGCCATTGTGTTTTGCACATACTCTAAGTACTAGTAAGGTACACGTGCATTGCACACGCCAGATTTTGCAACCAAAGTACGAATAAATACCACACTATAGCATGTAAGCTCTGAGTCATATATGCCTGATGTAGACCTTTGTTTAATTCTTATAGTTCATCTCATTCAAAATCAATTAGTTTATATAAAAAACCTAGGGCCTCTTTGGTTCATAGGATTTCCAAAACGCGGGAATAGGAAGAACATGGGATTAGAGTGGAATGTCGTCTTGAATCCTACAGGATGGTATGATTGTGCATAGAAAAAACGCAGAATTCTTTCAAAGAGGTTTGAGTGGATGGGATGTTTCCTATGAAATCTAGTGCAAATGAATCATATGGGAAAATTCCTATGGTTTACAATCCTACGAATCAAACAACCAAGATAGGAAAAATTCCTAAGGATTAGAATCCTCCAAAATTGCTCGAGAATCCTTTGAATCAAAGAAGCCCTTAATATATTTTATGATTCATGGAATTGTGCGTTGTAAAGCATAAACTAAAAACAAATAATGGCAATTCAACTAGAAAAAAGTTTGGGCAGTTATGATACAGAAGATTCTAGAACAAAGGAGAACCACTATTGTTTTGAGATTTGTGCATTATGCTTAAGTTCAACCATGGAGTCTGCTAGATTGTACATGTGGCAAAATCCGATGGGGGCTAGAAGATGGTGGGAGGGGCCGAGTGGAGGGAGACTATGAAGGAGTGCACAACTGCGAGATCGATATTTAGAGAGAGGGGGCGAGAACGTCTTGTTGCAGCGCGATGGCGGAGCCATGAAAAATGTCCCATGAGCTAGGGGCCAAGCATTGCTAATCCTTTACGAGGAGGGCCAATTCATCAACTTAAACCATTTTACCGCAATTGTCTAATGATCACATTCATATTAGCCTCGATATATAGTGATGTTAGGGGCGGGGCCCTTGCTGCCCTTGTCTTCGCCATTGTCTTGGCGTGTCACGAGAGGTGAAGCGGAAGGCATGGATGATGAGAGGGGGGCGTTGGATATATAATTAATGTGGGTGTATTAGCTATATATGTAATCCTATATAGAGAGGTATAGATTGATCGATGTGGACGTGAGAAAGAGGGTGAGACCTCACTAGATATATAGATTGATCGGTTTATGTGGAAAACTATGAAAGACCTAGCTCTACACACACACACATAGAGGAACATCGATCGTTGCGCATGCACGTGAGAGATAAAGAATGCCCGATATGATGGAGAGGGGGATGTGTGTGTGTGTGCCTTCATGGGAGACCGACACGAAGAAAAAGATTGCATGTGTGCGATGGATAATGCCGACTGGTAGTGTGTGTGCATGCATGCACAAGAGAAAGTTAGTGGTACAATTATAAAGGGAAGACCAATGTGTGGGTGTAAAAGACTAGGTGAGGTCATAATAAATGTAAAGTTGAATTCAAATATTTGAATAAGAGATCATGATGTTTGAAACCCATGCATGGATGAATATAACGGAGATCTGCGCGGTGTGGTTTGGAAACGAGCATGTTGCAATGTATACACATTTAACAAGGTCAGATTAGTTTGAATTTGAGATAACGATGGCAGACATCGTTTGGCCACATTGCATCCGTGCATGGACACAATATTCTAATTGGAAATGATGGGTGGCTTTCGCATCACATATCTATATCTATACCCCTATATATATATATATATATATATATATATATATATATATATATATATTATATTTTTTATATAGTGTGCGGATAACTTTAACTTTGAAAGATGGTCGTTGGATGAGGCCAATCCGATGGTGCAGAGCTGGCAAATTTCAGCACCACTAGCCTTTGGATATCATCTAGATTCCATCAGATTTTGCCACATGTACAATCTAGAAGACTCTATGGTTCAACTTAAGCATAATGCACAAACCTCAAAACATAAGCACTTCTTCTTTGTTCTAGAATCTTCCGTATCAGAATTGCCCAAATGTTTTTCTACATGATTTGTTTTTACTTTATGCCTTACAACGCACAATTCCATGAATCTTAAAATAGATTAGCTTTCTTATAAAAACTAGATGATTTTGAATGAAATGAACTATAACAATTAAACGAACATCTACATCATGCATATATGACTCAAAGCTTACATGCTATAATGTGGTATTTATTCATAATTTGGTTGCCAAATCTCATGCGAGCAATGCACGTGTACCTTACTAGTCTAAATGGTGTTTGTGTGTGTTGTGCGTGTTAAACACATTGTACGTAGTATATCATACTAGTCTAAATTGTCTTTTTTGGGTACACGTTAAGCTTGTTCTCCCGAAATTTCAAGCCGCGCCTTGTTATGCTGAAATTTCAAGCTAGCGTCTCTGTCTATTGTGCTGCGAAACTCCCGCCTCTTCAACCCGCGCCTTGTTAGCCCGAAATATTTAAGATATATCTTTGTCTCATTGTGCTCCGACAACTCCCTCCATCTCAACCAGCGCCTTGCTATTCCAGAATTACAACGCGCGCGAAAACTCCCACCTCCTGTGAAATCCAGACACGCGAAATGCCCATGATACCCCTGAACCGAAAGAACCGCCTCAAATCGGTGGGGGTACTTTCATAACTTACCCCACATTTCGGACAAGCGTGTCCCTAAGCCATGGTTCCCCACTCCCATCCCATTCGCCCACCCATTCATACACCAAGGCCGGCAAAACCCGCGAAGCCCCACACCCTCCTCCGTCCACCACCCAGACGGAGCCTCTTCCCCGACGACGTCGTCCACAACAACACCTCGACGTCCCTCATCCAGCGTACCGGATGAGGATCCGTCGTTGATCTGGTCGTCCCGCCGGTTCAGCCACCCCGTCCTCCACCTCCAAGGAGCCGCCCCGACGTTCCCCTCGTCTTCGCGCCACCTCCATTCCCACACCGCCGTCTTCACCTGCACCACCGGAAGAGCATCATCATCACCGTTTCCTCGGATGAAGCTGCGGCCTAATCGGCGCCACCAAAGAGGTTGTACAATAATCGCCGCATTTTCTTCTTGATTCGATCTCACGGTGCTGCCGGCGCTCGGTCCCGAGCCGACACGGTGCTGCTCCATCCACGATGGCGTCGCCGGCCACTTCCTCCATGGCGTCGCTCCCTCGGCGACGACGTCCACATCAGTAGGAGCTGCTGCTGCTTTAGCTCTCGCTCGCGCTGCTGCTGTGCCCTTGCTCTCGGTACCCTGCCTGGTCTGCTCTTGCTCTTGCTCACGCTGCTGCTCTCGCTCTTGCTCTTGCTCGTGCTGCTACTCTCGCTCTTGCTCTTGTTTGCGATGCTCCTCCAATTTAGCTACACTTCAGTCGACTGGATCGACTTTTGGGTCAGTCGGTTTTCAGGGGGTGGGGGGCTCACCGGAGTTAAGGAAGAACCACCCTTGATGGGGAGGGGCTCACGGAGAGGTACCCCACTATCTATCTTAGGGTTCAGGTGGCGGCGGTGGTCGCAGTGGTGGGGCGGTGGCGTGGGGATCGCGGAGAAAAAGGTCGGCACGGGGGCTCTGAGGATGGCTGGGACGTGGCCGACTGTGTGGGGAGTGTTTTGGCGGGCGGCGACTGCCCGTGCAGCGTGGGGCAGCTGTTTGGCCGGTGGTGGTGGCGGCTCGAGGTGGAGGTTGAAGATGAACTGTAGGCCCTTGATTTCGTATCCAACGGCTGCAAAATCGACTGACCAGAGATGAAAAAGTCAGTCGACTGACTTGAGGTTTCAAATCAAACCATATGAATATTCAGGAATCTGAGAACTGAAGAGGTGTATAGAGAGCTCACCAGCGACCTAAAATTGGAGGTTATTTTTGGGAGAGGTAATATAGAGGAATGTGAGGGGTGCCGTTCTAGTCGAAGTTGTACAGGAGAGACCATGCGAAGTAGCCAAGAACATTGGCGCCACCATTCATGGATTTCTTCAGCTCGCTGAGGTAACTCCGGTAGTACCGAACCCTTGTGGCATCCCGCAAGTAGTGTTTGCGAGTGAGGTTCCCTAGTTAATCCATTCCTGGCAACATGACGACAACATTAGTATATACGCATGACAAGATGATTCAAAGGCATGAAACAAAACAAAGAGATATGGAGCTCCAAAGACTGCTTTCAGCTTATGACAATAGCTGGGTTTCCATACCTCTGACTAATGTAGTGCACACATCAATACATCCCCCTCAGGACTATATAAAGCCATTTAGAATTCACCTGTAAGAATTCACGCACCAAAAAGGATTTATCATGTTAATTTTGAACTTATGGTCGGAGCAAGTAAAGCTGAGAAAGGTTTCCGCAACGAGCTTCATACCCTTGGTCCAATCGGTTTGCCATTTCGCTCAACTGCAAAGTTTCGGCTATAAATTAAGGATGAAGCGCAATTTAGATATAGATGTAAAACCTGCAGCTTAAGACAGGAAATTCACATGCACAAGTAACCCGCAAATCGACTGAGTAGCTAGTCAGTGTCTGTTGCATCAATTTCTGCCCCTTTGTGAAGTTAGTTCGTTCCTTGACCACTTTAGCTTGACCAGGAGTGAACACAGGCAACATCTCTTTCACAAGGTCTTGCATTATTTGTGGGTACTGCCATCTATTAGTGGATCAACAAACCTGTATCCAATGCAACCGTCAAAGCACATCCACTAATACATCATCTGTGAGTATTAATCTTTTATTTAAAACTCTTTGCTAAAGCACATCCACGGGGGATTGAATCAATCACTGCAGATCCGTGAATAGGAAGTAGCACTTGTCCTGAGTTCAGTGTATTTCAGTCTCCAACATTCAGCATCAAGACATAAATCATAGGCGCTGCAGGTATAAATAAAATGCAGAGAAAACGCCGGGGTTGGGATGAGCATACGTACCTTGCTGCCACTGTAGGCTAATGGAGGTGAGCTGCTGCTTGATTATTGCCGTCTAGTTGCTGGATTCCATTTCCAAAAGGCGACAAAGTTCAAGATCGCTCACGCGGGAACCACCGTACATGTATCCGATCCGTTCAAAGAGAGCCAGCACCGAAGCGAGGGGCCGGCTTGCGCCACCAAGAATGCAGAGGAGGGATGTGGAGGCGCTTGGTGAGGGAAGGCGTTGACGACGGGACAGTGGATGGCCTGGAGCGGCGTCAGGGATTGGGGCGTGGCCGGGATCCAGTCGGCGGTGGCGGGGGTCTGCCACGAGACGGGCAAGGGACGCGGAGGCATAGGCGGCGACAACAGCGTGTAGGGAAGGGAGGAGGGAGGAGATGCCGTCGTGTGCGGCGGCGGGGAGAGGAGCGGGCAGCGTGAGCAGCGACGAAAGGTGCTCGTTGGCTGGTTTTTTATTTTCTGCAAGGTTGAAGCGGGCTTCGCTTCCCTGGGCCGAGCATGAAAACTGGCCCAATTAACCACAGGGCTCCAAAATAGCTACGGGAGTAGCTGCCCTCGTGACTTCAGGCCCAGTTCGCCGCAAACATCGCGTTTACTTTGAATCAGACGGCCAGAAACGCATAAATCTCAACATCGAATGGCCAGAAATGCTGATGGCCTGAGAGGGCTGAGAGGGTGCTCGGTTTTAATATATCTAAATGTACTTCCCTTCCTGGTTGTTTGTCCTAACTGCCGAAACCTGAAGCATTTTGCTTTTTAGAACAGAAACCATGCGAAATCCCACAAGATAAGACATATTTCAGGACCAAAGAAGCACAATTGAAAAATTGTTCCTACTTTGTGAAATTCCGACTTCCTAGCTATATTACCTTTGCTAGAGAATTATTTGAAGCTCTAATCCTCAAATAATGGGAAGGAGAAACTACCATGCCAAATAACTTATTTATGTTGTCATTGGATCAACTTCTTTAGGTTGTTATGGGAGACCAAGGGCCGGAAGAAAAAAGTTTGAAGATAAACCAAAAGTACAATAAATGGCAAAACATAATAAGAAAGACCTGCTCATTATTTTAACTGACCAAGCTTTAGACTACCTACTTGATTTAGCTTCAGTATAGGAGTACATGACTAGTTACATGCTAACATGAAAATAGGTCAAATACCAAATATATTTTGTGCTAACATAATACGGGCTTCTTTGCTGCCATTTCATTGTGTTGGAGCTTTCCTTAAGTACACGACTATAGGGAGAAACCAAGATATGTTACTTGAAATAACTTCATCCACTATACAAATAAATTATCCCAACAGTTTCTATTATCCTAATATTTTTTCCTTTAACACAACCAAATATCACTAATGGAGTCTTGAAGTTGACTCGACTGCCGCGTCGATGGATGCATCGGCTCACGACCACAGACTTGACCGCCTCATGAAGCGTTGTTGCCTCATTGCTGCCTACCACCGGCGCCACCACCTCCGTGGGCAGGTTTCGTTTGTCGAAGCATGCAATGTTTGGCTCTTCTGTTTATTTTATTTTTTTGGCAAAATGAAATACATATAAATAATCAATAGGCCAATAACTTCAAGAACATAAAGTGAATTCAGACTAGTCAAGCAAACAATAGAAACACAATATATACTTTGGTAGAGAAAACCTTGTATATGTTTCAATACATAATCTAATGTGACTTTCATGCATTTCAATATCTACAAGAGGGTTAATGCAAGAACCATACAGTACCATCTTGGATCTTCCTGCCATCAGATCAATGTTTTAATACATTATTAGTGCAAGCCCATACCAGCTGAAAACACAAACATGGAATTAGTTATACATCCACTATTTTGACAAAATGATGGATTCCTTCTGACGACGGCATGCTTCCAAGCCCATACCAGATGAAAACACAAACAATATAAGCAAGCTGCAGTGATTAAAAGACATGCATGTCCATTGTTAAATTTGTGTTTTGTTAGGTATTTCTCTCATTCTAGCATCTATCTAGGATAATTATTCCAAAATCCAAACTACAAAGGACAAGGAGTTATAGCCTTTGAACATAGGAACTTTAGCTGTGCAACTATAGTTGTGCCTCACCCCAAAAGAGGCCATCTTCACTACAAAGAAAGCAATTAGTATCTCACTCTCCAGTTGATGAGTTAGTCTCTTTACTTAAAACTCTGATTCATTAAATGGTCAAAAGATGCGCCCTTATATGTTGTTACTCTGCAACTAAGAAAGTCTCTCTATGTGTACTATTTTTTTTTTTTTGGTATCCAAACAAAGCATCGTCCCCTAGAAACACACCAACAAGCAACGAGGACTAGCAGGCGACACGGCCAACACCACCCAGTCCGACATGCCTCTTGAATTGTCTTGACATCATTTGCCAACATGCTCGTATACTTATCAACATGTGAATGTATCGACACTGACGCATGCACGATGCGCGCGCGCACACACACACACACATTTTTTCCTAGATGTTAACCTTGTTGACAGGTTTGTTTGTTTGATATGCAAGTCCGAACTTGAGAAGTAAATAGCAACTTTACCTCGCTGCAGCATCGAATCAATCTGAGATCATCAACATCCACCCTGAAATGGTCGCTCTACAGTAACATACAAGCACAACCGAATTCCCGGCACGGATCTTGTGTCCTGTGCAGGTAGAGCTTTCTCCTCACGTCTTCCCTTCCCTTCATTCCTCAAATTGTAGGGATTAACAGAAGATGAGCCTAGTAGAATGTGTACAAAGCAATTTCCAATCATCTTAGCAGTGGCAATTGTTCAAAAACTCAAAGGCTATCACTGAGACTGACACACCTTTTTCTTTGAGGAATACACACGCCTCAAAAAACTTGCTGGATAACACTAAATATATTGCTATGCTACCTCTCACATGGAGGAAATGCTTATATTATTTTATGATAAACCATGAAGTGGAAGACTGAAGACCAGCAGCAGATATTATAATTTAGCTCATATAATTCCAGATTTAGTCCATACACTATTTAAACACTTGGATATAGAGGCAAAGATATGAGTAGTGGCATGCATACCTTTAAAATGACCAAAACTCAAGGAATGAAAACATTCCAATTCCAAACACCTGTTATTTTTCACATGGGTGGAAACAATATGAGCAACTCGAACTGGTAATCAAATAATAAGAGGTACTCTGGCAATCTTATTATAAATATATCTTCACGAAAAATAGTTATTTATACATGGATATAGCTATATATATCTGAACGAAACATAACCGGTACATATAAATTAGGCATCAAAGAAAAATACCTTGTTGATTTCTCTTTCTTATAAGAAATCTAGTTCTTCATGTACTTTGAGCTCTGTGTTGACGACCACAGTAACGATCAGGCCCAGCCTCTCCAAAACTCTGGGCTACAACAAGAAGTACAAACAACAACACCATATTGGCTCACTTCATGGAGATTCCACAAACTGGGGTTGCAAAAAACATAACAACAAATGTTACATCAGCGCATAAATGCCAGTAGCAAGAGTAGTTTCTCTCAGTAACAAGGGCTTCTTTTTGCTTTGAAGGAAATGTTCCGATTCCACAAAGCGGGGTTGGAAAAAAACATAAGAAGAAATATTAGACCAGCTTCTTTTCAAACCTTGTGATTGAGTGCATGACTACCAGTAGCAAGAGGGATTTCTCTCAACAAGGGCTTCTGTTTTGTTTGAAGGGGAAGTTGTGGCTGAGCTCACGCACACCCACCAAATTACTGATGACTGAAGATGGCTCTGAACTGATTACTTCTTAGTTCTCTGAACTGAACTGATTATTGAAGATGGCTTTGAACTGATTGCTTCTTAGTTCTCTGAACTGATTACTTCTTAGTTAGAAGATGGCTTGACACACCAGATTACTGATGATTGAACTACTTGCCGGAGTAGAGTAACTTGCGATCGTGAGGTAGCCAACTTGTAGGTTCTTCACGTTCTTGAACCCCTGCAACAAAGATAAAAATCAAGTAACCCACATCAATTTATGCCATGGAGTACGATGTGCATTGGCCGAAAAAACAGGATCCAGAGGAGGAGGTCGGCTACCTTGCAGGACGGCAGCATCGGCGGAAACCAGCGACCTTCAATAGTGGAGATCAATCTTGAAGGAGACGACAATATGAAGATGAGTAGGATTTGGGGAGTAGAGAACTGAGACCTTTGAGAAGCAGCGGCGGTTATCGACGTTCTATGGCTGGCTGCATCGATGCCCTCGATGCCGCCGTGGACAACTGTAGCGGAGGGATGGGCGTGAGGCCATGGCGCCGTGGAGAAGGTGCGGAGGGTTGGGCGTGAGGCCATGGCGGCGTGGCGTTGGGAGGAGCAGCCAGAGGGAGGAGATCGAGATCTACGAGATGGGGAAAGCGAAGAGAACGGAGAGCTTCAGGTGTGGCCGTGTGGCCCAATGTGTCGGCGCTCGTGCTAAAGAAATCTGAGGGAGCGTGCGAGACGAACAAACCACGTACAAACTTAGAGAAAATTCTTTATATGACACTGTTTTGAATTTTCTTTCCCTATTTAACACTAGAAATTTTTTCTTCCCTATCTAACACCATATCTAAATTTTATGTCCTTTTATAATATTTCTGTCCATTTCGACCCTTAACGGTGTTAAATGACATTTGAAAAGACCTATTTACCCCTGATGGGGTATGTGCCCAAAATTTAACGTGATAGTTAAGATTCAGTATGCGATTCTGTCTGCTTGGTGTTCGATGTGATTTTGCACCAAAGAGAAGTTAATCACTTAAGATTTTCCTTGAATGCAAAATGTACAGGAAAGGAAACACGCACTAGTACATGCATGCGCTAGCTCATCTTTGATTAGCATTGCACGTGCATGCATATTAGGTTGGTCACGTACTCTTACGTGATAGTATCGGCATGCATATAAGGGGTGGCTCATGGGTGCCGGCAACCATCCTACGTACAGCTTGAATTTTTTCACGCTAAATTATAAAATGAATTTTGAATTTAATTTTTTCCAATGTACGTCTAAATATATGTAGTTAACAAATAGTATACGTGCAGTGCTTCTTGTTACAGTGGTCACACGGCCGTCCTCGCTATGGATGCTCGCGAGTTCGCTCCTTGCTGCTGCACTGGCCACCAGTATTTTTTAATATATAAGTGTTTTTTCTTTTACCTCACAAAAGAAAAAAACAACTTTGTTTTTGAGGGTTACCTTCACAAACTGAGGAATCAAACCTGCGACGTGGAGCAGGTAAGACGCGCACCCCTGCCCTATAGTGACCTGCCGGCTGCTGCCTCCAACTCGCACGATCACAACTTACGAACGAACATTTCGCAGAAAAAGAGAAAGAACGAATAACACATAATGCATCTGTATAGACGTGCACCTACCAAAACGAGTCAGCTGGATACACACGTACACGTTAAATTTTTGTCACTCACAAACCACACAAAGGGCAAATAGATCTTTTCAGATGTCATGGTTAAAGCTCAATACAGAAGTGTCATAAAGGCCATAAAATTCAGATCTAATGTTAAATAAGGAAGAAAAAAATCAATGTCAAATAAGGTAACAAATTTTAAGACGGTGTTAAATAAGGAATTCTCACAAACTTATGACCGCAGGCTCCTCGCTTAGATGTATGACAAGATTAATTAATGTGATTGGACGAATTTACGATAAAGTTAGTTAATTTAGATTTGATCTTTAGAGATTGATCGTGATTGATTCTTTCACATAAATACATTACTAAATAACTTGCATCAGCAAGGAAAGTTCTGATCCATTCAGATTTTTTCGTTGTGTGAAAGATGATGCAAAAATAAATTGGTGGGCTAGTGGGAGGGGGGGCGAAAAAAACCAACGAAATAAAACAGACGAAAGTGATGGGACAAAAAAACCGTGGATACTATTCACCAACTCAGACATTAGGAGTAGAGATGATGCACATCCACTTCCAAGACCCCCCACCCCCACCGATTCTCCTTCGCCTTCCACCAATTTTGCTCCCCTTCCACTAGGTTTTTTCTCTTTTACTGGTTTCCTCGTCTGCTCGTCATGCCCGTAAAATCCCAGTGTATCTCAAATATAGTATGGTAATTACGGTAATCAATCAATTCACATATGGTAAGGCCATAAACTCATGATAATCTCATATATGGCAATTATGGTAATCAATCAACTCACTTATGGCAAAGTTATAATTTGCCAAAACCACATAATCAATCTCTACCATAAACTCATTGAATCTCTTATGTATAAGCCCATAAATCTTGGTGTTATCCAGATGTGCTTCATACCTACAAAAAATCGTGAGTTTCAATTTACATTGTTTACGTTGAGCTATGGCTGTAGACATACATGACTGATGTGATACTCCCTCCTTTTCGGTTTATAAGGCTTATCTCAACTCTTTTGTTTTTCAAATTTAGAGTGCTCATCTCATCTCATTTTTAGTTTTCAATGCGCATTAAATCTTTGCATGCAAGAACTAAAAAGAAACATACCGATGCATGTAATGTTCCTACTCATTTAGTAGCAAACATGCATGCATTGTAATTAATCTAAATTAATGCATGAGTTTAATTGAGGTAGTTTTGTAAAATACAAGATACATTCCTCCGCTCAGAAAATACTTTGGTCGATCAAATTTGAGATTTAAGACCTATAAACCAGACGAAGCGAGTACTATATATATATATATATACGAGAAAGCTATTCTCCTGCCGACTGTCTGTTTGCGATAGATCCGCACGACTGGGATCGCTCGCTCCTTTCCCTTCCCGCACGCCTCGACTGGGATCGCTCGCTCCTTTCCCTTCCGACACGCCCACTTTTCATTTCACGGCCCAGCCCAGTTCACCTGGCGAGATTCACGGCCCACTACCGCTCCTGTCATTTTTATTCTGGGCGCTCGCTAAGCCAAAAAATGAAGGAACTAGGATTCGATCCCTCGACCTCACGAGTGTAAATGTAGTAGTAACCATCTGCTCTGAGTAGTTCTTGTGGTTGATTAGTAGTTAAGTCAATTTTGTACATTTCTAAAAACAGATTCTGTTCCCATTCAATATGGATCGAGTCTTTGCCCTCGAACGATTTTTCTGAGAAAAATTAAGGCCTGTATCTCATACGTTCTATATTTTCCACACATTTTTAAATGAACAGAAATTGCTGCGGTGAGTGAGAACCTAAGTCCTCACATGTGGTAACTTTGACCCTAAAAAACTTGTTAAAACATGATGAAACGTGTTTTAAAGGACTGATGCAACGTGTTTTGTACTCAGCATGTCTTTTTTTTGTAGCGATGAATATTTTCTAGAGAAAAAAATGTTTCGCTCCTGTAGAATTCGGACATCAGTCTTTTTCTCGTGTGTCATCCCTCGACAAATTCTCTTTAATGAGCCTGATAATTATACACACCAAAAATCTGATAGCTTATGTACAAATATCGTGGTAGCATTTTTTACCCTAAACAGAACTAGTGTAAACGTACCCTCGATGCCTTTCTGTATGAATAACATGGTAACTCATACATCGCATACCTGATAACGTATGCATGCACCCAGGTCCTGGTAACTTTATCGACCGGAGGGTGGTGATGAAATATACCCTAGTAAATTTTTCGTGTGAATAACATGATAACTCAAACATGGCGGACCTGATAACTTATGTACCCGGTCCTGATAATTTGGTCGCCGATGGGGGTGGGGCAAGTCGCTGAAACATGCCACGATAACTTCTGTGCAAATAACATGATAATTCATACATGGTAGACCTGATAACTTTTGTCGGAGTGGTCGGGGTTGGGGTGTCGTTGAAACGTACGACGATAACTTTTGTGCAAATAACACGATAACTCACACATCGTAAACATGATAAATTATGTACCAGTCCTTGTAACTTTGTCGGAGGGGCCGGAGTAGGGGAGTCGTTGAAACATACCACGATAACTTCTATGTAAATAATATGATAACTCACACATCATAGACATTAAATTATGTACCCGATCCTGGTAACTTTGTCGGTGGGTTGGGGTTGGGGGAAGTCATTGAAACATACCACGGTAACTTCTATGCAAATAACATGATAAGTCACACATCGTAGAAATGATAAATTATGTACCCAATCCTGATAACTTTATCGGCGGGATAGGGTGAGAGGAGTTGTTGAATCATACCACGATAATTCTTATGCAAATAACATGATAACTCACACATCGCAGACTTGATAATTTATGTACCCGACATGATAAATGTGGCGACTGTGGCGAGGGGGTGGGGGGGGGGGGCAACCCCCGTAATTTTTATGTAAATAGCTTGTTAATAGACACATACTAAGCTGATAACTCACATACAAACACCATTATAATTTTTGACCTGAATATTTTTGTTGAACACCCGGTAATTTATATGTAAAAAGCATGATAATATATACATCACAGATTTGATAACTAATATCTTACATTTTAAACACCATAATATCTTTCATCCAGGGGAATTTTTTTTAAACATTTTCATCAGTAATTTCTATGTTAAATTACCATACTTTCCCATGCTTTTAACCTTCTCGTACTGTAGTTATCATCCTTATCATGGTATAGTTATCATGTTGCTCATACCATAGTTATCACTCTGGTCATTGCCAAAGTTACCAAGCCAAACTTTATTTTTTCTTTTGATATGGCAGAAATAAGAAAGGTTCAAATAACATTGTCATTCTGCAATAGACAACAAGAAAAGGTGGCTTAGTTAATTATTAGGCTCGATAGGTATTACATAGAACGAGCGGAAGGATCGATCGAAGGTCGTGCGGATCTGTTGCTAACCACCAGTCGACTGGTGGTTAGCACAGTCCATATATATATATATCCTGGTTGCAACGCACGCCAAATAGCTAGTTTTTTTTAAAGGTTCTTCCAACCATCACCCACGAACCGTGGGCAAGGCACTGACGCACATTTCTTCTCCATTACACGCGGGCCCGAAGCCGATCCAGCTTACGGCCGGATCCGCCCACAACGAAGCACGCAGGCAGCTTCGTCCCGTGTCCGTCGCGTCGCGCAACAAAACCAGCGGGAGGAGAAAAGATTAGTAGAACGAACGAGGAGAGGCCTTGTTGATTGGAAATCGACCATCCAAATCCGAGCCCTAATCCTTCGCATTTCCTGGAGCGCTATCTTCATCTGTCCGCGTCGCGCGGGAGGTAGGATTCTTGCGCTGTCCGGGGGTTGACAGGGATCGGTGGCGGTTCTTGAATTGGATTCGCTTCGTTTTGGATTTGTTCAGATGATGGGGGCGGCGGACAAGGCCGAGCTAGGGTTCGAGGAGGAGGATGATATGGCGGCCGGCACGCAGCCGTCGGCCAGGAAGATGCAGTCGCTCGATTTCGAGCACATCGGCTCGCTCGCGGCGGTGGCGGAGTCGCTCTCGCCCCGGAGCAAGTGGCGGATGACGCTCAGGAGCATACGCATCGTCATCTTCCAGGCCAAGATCAATGTGCTCCTGCCCTTCGGGCCCCTCGCCATCACGCTTCACTACCTCTCCGGGAACCACGTAAGGAACATGCCCACAATGATCACCCATCTAAACTGAGTACCCTGCAGCATTCATCAGAGTTGATGCTGTATGATTTACTCTTTCTGCTTTGTTAGCTTCTTTCGTTTTTACTACTGTACTACTTTTGAATCTATAATAGGGCCGCATGCTTTCATTTTTTCTGCTGCATTCTTCGTCACGTTTACTTGCAACAGCAAGACTGACCTGATAATGCTTTCCATTTCTGGGATTGCTTCCTTCAAATGCTTCACAGCAAGGATGGGTTTTCCTTTTCAGCTTAGTTGGTATCACGCCCTTGGCCGAGAGATTGGGATATGCAACTGAGTAAGTGCCTAGTGGATTTTGTCTAATCTAGCTTCTGTATGTTATATAACTTACTGTATATTACAACGGATGAGTAGGGCGTTTTGGAGGACAGGCTCCATGGAGCCTGTTACTGAAAAAACAAATTCAAAATTCAAAATTTTCAGTTTCAAAAAATTATGTACAAAAATATACACGTATACAAAGATGTAATGTACTAAACAAAAGACAACAAAATCGTTGACTTTGAGAATGAATAGTGCATGTGCTAAACAGCCACATATTTGTTTTTTTGTGTAGCTCTCATTTTAACGTATTTCAACATGAAATTTTACACTCATGTACATTATGTCTCTGGGTATATGCATATTTTTCAGAATGTTTTGAAACATAAAAGTGTGATTTTGAATTTTTCAAAATTCCGCTCACATGGAGCTCGAGCTCCATTTAGCATTTTCAATAACAGATGCCTTGTCTTGTGCAGGCAACTTGCTTGCTACACTGGCCCAACAAGTATGTGTCTTTATTCCATATTATCTTAGCTTCCTAATTCAAATCTTGACTTCAGCAATCGGTAAAGACTCTTCCTTTTGAAACTGCAGTTGGGGGGCTTCTAAATGCTACTTTTGGAAATGCGACAGAGATGATTATCTCGATATATGCTCTCAAAAACGGAATGATTCGTGTCGTACAGCAGTCACTACTAGGCTCTATATTATCAAACATGCTGTTAGTTCTTGGGTGTGCTTTCTTTGCTGGTGGGCTTGCTCATCCTAATAGAGACCAGGTCTTCAATAAGGTAAGAATAAAAGGTGGTTATTTCCATATTATCCACACATTTTATCTCTATTAACTTGCATTTTTCTATGTAGGCATCAGCTGTTGTGAACTCTGGGTTGTTGTTGATGGCTGTCTTGGGTCTAATGTTTCCAGCGGTGCTTCACTTTACACATTCTGAAGCGCACTATGGAAAATCCGAAGTTTCTCTTTCAAGGTTTAGTAGCTGCATAATGCTTGTGGCTTATGCTAGCTATCTTTTTTTTCAACTCAAGAGCCAGCGCAGTCTGTACAGCCCAATTGGCGAAGTAAGTAGTTGAAAGCTAATTTATGCAAACACTTTTTTTAGATAAGGGGAAATAGTTTATGCAAACACTGCAAACTGTAAAGCGAGATATGGATGCATAAGGTTTTACTCTGAGGGGCACATATCATTTTAATGCTGTCTCATAGTTATTATAGTCATCCATGTACAATTGTGTCATCTGCATTGGGTGGTGTAAGTAAGTGATCAAGCTGCACAGTATGCATGCAATATATGTCTAGGGGTTTTCGCGGGTCCTAACAGCGGTACTAGAGCTAGTACATCGAATTTGTAGTCGAGGGGACGTCACGTCAGGATATCAGTAGATCTAAAACACAAGTAAAGGGGGACAAATGATTTACCCAGATTTAGGGCCCCAAGGTGAAAGCCCTACTACCCAACTTGCTCTTCTCTTTATATATCGAGGATATCAGGCATTACAATGTCAGGGGTACCCCTCGAGTCATGGAAACTCAGCGAGTTGTGAGGATAGTACATGAGATTTTGGATTGCTTCATCATGTTCCTGCTAAGCTGACAAGTTGAACACTCCACTCACAGTTTCCTTTTCAGAGAGACGCTCCTGATTCTGCTCTACTTGTATACGTGTTCTCTCTTGAACGATCCTCTTCCCTATGATCTTGTGTATTGCCTTACGGCAACATAAGTTTTGCTTCACCCTTTGGTTGTCCAGACCGTTGATGAAGTTCTAGGGTGGATACCCGATCTGTCTCATGCATTGCAGTTGGTAGCGACCTCTTTCACCGTGAATCTCTCATGATTCTCCTCCTTGGCTGAATTCGTCGGGCGTTTGGGGTCGGAGGACTTGAATTATGACGCCTTCTCCTGTGCATTTGGACTTCCCTTGGTTGGGTCGGAAAAGAAGTAGGGGCGTTCTCGCTGAGTAAGCCCCGAGTCTTTCTCCCGTGACCCTTGGCTATTTGTCATTGCCCTGGATGATTCGTCGTCGGACGATGATGATGAAATGATGTCATAGATTTGATCTGATTACGTGACAACCACATGGTCGGCACCAGTTGTTGAGAGATTTCCGCTGTGTCCTAACATCGGCACTAGAGCAAGTCACGTGGACTTTGTAGTTGAGGGACCTAACTTTTAGGATCTGATAGATCTAGAACACAAGTAAAGGGGACACCGTGATTTAACCAGGTTCAGCCCCCATGGTGGGTAAACGCCTTCCTTCCTTCCTTGCTCTTTTCTTTATATATCGAGGATATCGAGGATTACAACGTCGGGGGATGCCCGTCAAGTTATGATGAGATTTGGACGATAAGCGCAGAAATCGTTATGCATGGAGTAGTATGCTAAAACTAGTTAGAAAGGAGTGGGCCCCCTTCTATGTGGCCCCTATTTATAGCTCTGACATTGTCGGCGTAAGTGAAATTACGTACGGCATGTCTCCCATCGCCGCTCAAATGGGCCCTGCAAAGCCCAAAGATAGCACCTCAACACATGGAGAAGCGCCGCTCCCTCAGGAGACCTGCCATCGAATGAAATTAAGGGAGTAGGAAAATACTGTATGGAACATAGGAAGAGGGCCAAACGCATTGTATACTGACACCGTATCCGTCTCCTATCTCTCAAGACACCCCATCACACCGATATGGAGCCATCCATAACCAAGTGCTATATAAGGGTACCAGGGGCATCACTGAAGGGGACCGCTCCCTTACCCTAGTTTTAGCCTACACCATGTAGAAGATTCAGGAGCTTGGGCCGGGATCTACACCATCATCGAGAACTAGCCCAGACTGCACGACTTGCCGAGGTCCTCCCCTATTGTAACTCTCGATATTCTCCACATATACAAGGAAGAAGCAAGGCAGGAAGTATGGCTTTCACCCACAATTGGGGCTGAACCCGGTATATCATGTGTCTTCGTGTTCTGTGCTCAAGACCCTCTGATCTCCTGACGTGACATCCCATCGACTACAAATTCCACACTCGCTCTATTACCGCTGTTAGGATCGATGTAAAATCCCTCAACAGGTATGGGTGACTCCATATCGATGCGTGGGGCGTATAGGAGTAGGAGTTGGACTGGTGTTAATTTACAACACGTATAGCCTTTCCTAAGTCATAGGGAGTTTCCTTTGATATGTTGTACTTTGATGGGAAGTCTCCTCCGTGGTCGGTGGCGGTCCTCCTTGGTGCGATATCCTATCTGTTGATTTAGTGGTGGCTGTTGACACGGGGTTAAGGTCCCAGGCCATAGGCAATTCTACTTATCATCGACAATGCTAGCGACACTCCTTTTGCCTTTAAATATGTTAGCTCTGCACTAGTACATCACATACCTTTCTTTGAATATCCCTTCTGACTTATATATGTGTCACTTCACCACACTTTCCAAACAGTTCAGGCTCTTTTAATTAGTCATGTAATCATTTTCTGTTTTGTCAAAGTCACATGAGGCAAAAAGGAACAATTGCCCATCAAAACAAACCAGAGAAAATCTGGACTTAAATTTGTGCACAGTTCCTTCAAATCCTAATTTTCTTACTTGCCATAACAGGAAGAAGAAAGCACTGAGGATGAGGAGGATGAAAAGGAGATAGCACAGGGGGAAGCCATCTCCTGGCTTTTTGTATTGACTATTTGGATTTCAATTCTCTCTGGGTACCTGGTAGATGCCATACAGGTAACGAAATGTTTTACATCAGGATACAAATATAATCCCTATTTTACATCAATGCATTATCTCCTGCTCAAACTGTGCTTCTTTACTATGTTGTAACAGGGGGCCTCTGAATCACTAAACATGCCACTGGCCTTTATTAGTGTTATTCTGCTTCCTATCGTGGGGAATGCTGCTGAGCATGCAAGCGCCATTATGTTTGCCATGAAAAACAAACTTGTAAGTAGCCCCTGCTTTCTGCAACTCAATTGTGTGATTCTGTTCTCATCTTTAATCTCTTGCATGCCACAAGGACATTACATTGGGTGTCGCCATAGGGTCATCAACACAGATATCTATGTTTGTGGTAAGTTCATTTACTCAACAAGATTCAACTGTCGTCCTGTACATTTTCAATATTTTTTTTTGCAAGGTTAAACAATTGCAACCAACACCCATGTTGCATGATTTGCAGATTCCATTCTGTGTGGTAATTGGCTGGATGATGGGGGAAGAGATGGACTTGAACTTTCAATTGTTTGAGACAGCAACTCTTTTTATAACAGTACTTGTGGTGGCATTTATGCTACAGGTATGTTTGCAGAATGAGTCAGCATTTATAATATATTCTGTAGTTTGTACAGTTGCCACAATGTGCTCCTTTAAATTTGATCAAGTGCAACTCTAACACTTTAGTCTATGCTTTTTCCAGGAAGGCACGTCGAACTATTTTAAAGGCTTTATGCTCATATTATGCTATCTCATAGTTGCCGCAAGCTTTTTTGTGCACGTTGATCCCAAATCAAGTATGTATTTTTCTCACCTTTCAACCTCCATAATTATATCATCACTAATCCTCTGAGTTTATCTGGTGCTTGAACATAAAGGCTTATTACTCCCTCTGTTCTAAAAGAATTGAAGTTTTAGGATTTTCCTAAGTCAAACTTTTTAAAGTTTGACCATGTCTATTGAAAAATCTAATGAAGTAATTTTGGTTTTGTAGATGTTGATATATTTTCATATAAAATTGGTCAAACTTAATGAAGTTTGACTTAGGACAATCTTAGAACTTCAATTATTTTGGACAAATAACTTGTTAATTGCTTAAAATTGTTCTGCATGTCTAACAAATGAAGTGACCAGTGTTTCTGTGCTTATATTCCTTGTCAATTTGAAGTTGATGTGTGCCATGCGTATTGTTATCTGGGGAATTCCTCATGGTAGGCGCAAGGCAGCAGGGGCAGGTTAGGCTGTGGCTAGACGAGGGCAGTTTGATGTCCTGAAGGATGCTTCTGTATTGGTAGTCTCCAGGTTCTGTTAAGGTAGTCTACTTTGAGTTATATTCCAATTAGAGTCGAGAGTATGGCAAAGTAGTACTAGTTCGTGTCCTAGACGCGGTTTCCTTGGCCTTGCAGGCTACTACGGGCAAGTTCATCAAGAACTTTGGTACCATCGCAGCCCCGCTCACAAAGCTTCTGAAGAAAGGAGGGATTACGTTGGTGCGAAGAAGTTCAGGCCACGATTGGTGCGCACAAGCGCCCCCTCAGTACACAGCCTCAGTCCTTGAGATGCTTGACTTTGGCACTCACTTCATCGTCAAGTGTGATGCTTCCAGTTCTGGCTTCGGCCCCATTGTTCACCAGGGTGATCTGTTGGCTTTCTACAGCGGCCAACGTGACTCCAGGAGGCAGTCCACAGGCCCGGCTAGGAGCAAGGAGTTCATCTTGGCGTGCAAGCCAAGAAGCCCTCACGCATGAGGTCGGTTAGGAGCCCAGTAAACCCTAGCCCTCGTCTGTTTTTTTTTTGAAACTTCGGCCTCTTTATTAGATCAAATAACCGTTACATCATCCACCAGCCACCTTACAATAGATGCCGGTGGTTCCTCAACCCACAAACCGGGTGGATTAAAAACCGCCAGCCTAGCTAGCTCATGAGAGACACAGTTTGCCTCTCTAGGGCAGTGAATGAAAGACACCGAAGTATAACCTACTGATAAAACATTGCAGTCTGCATAAATTGCCGCCGCTCCTGTTGCAGTGAAGCCACTCGAGTTCATTGTACTGATCACCTCCAAACAATCCGCCTCCACCACCAGCTTGTTTACTTCCATTTGTTGCGCTAGAAGGAGGCCATGCCTTAATGCATATGCTTCTGCTGATGCTGCATCCGACACATGCTCCAGTTTGTCATTGGAGGCTGCTAAGAACCCCCCTTTGTCATTCCTGAGCACTGCCCCAACTGCTCCATTCAGATTCTGTGCATAAAATGATGCATCAACGTTGAGCTTCACGAATCCCTCCCTTGGCTTGGTCCATCCTCCCTTCTTCACTCCCATCTCCTTCTTTCTTGCGTTCGTGTAGTTGGCAGCGAGAGCAGAAATCGACAACGCTGATCGGGCTGGCGGTTGTACTTCCTCTCCATGGACCTTTTGCCTTCTCTCCCACCACACATACCACACTCCCACAAGGATTAAGGTCTGCGCACTGACATCCGGAAGTAGACTTCCTCTCGGCGGTGCACATAAAATATAGTCCAGCACCGATGAACCAGCTCTATCCACCTCGCTTGCCTCCTCCACAAAGCCATCCAACTTTAGGCATCTCCATATCTCAGCCGCTCTTGGGCAAGTAAACAACACATGCTTTATATCCTTGCATCCTCCTGCACACATTGGACAGTTCGTGGGCATAGCTATATGACGATTCGCGAGGACTCGAAAGCATGGCAAAAACCCATGCAACACTTTCCACGCATGTATCTTGACTTTACCCGGCAGTGAAGATTCCCACAATTTTGCCCATACTGGATATTGTTGTGACGGTTGGCCTTCCGTTCGCTCGAACCAGCGTCCGAACTGATGATCCCACTCAGCGTGATATGCCGACCTAACCGTGAATATGTTATTCTTTGTGAACCTCCACGCCACAAAATCATCCATCATTCCTGACGGCGCCAGCGGAATAGCAAGGATTCTCTCTGCATCCACCTGCCAGAACGTATCCATAATAAGCTCGTGATCCCACACTCCTGTCGCCGGGTCGATCAGGTCAGATACCTTCGACAGCAGGTTTGCTCCTCTCAGGGTGACTACACGTCCATCCGCGCTCGCTGCTATCCATGGGTCAGACCAAATATTAACTTGTGAGCCATCTCCTATCCTCCAAATGGCCCCTCTTTTGAAGGTATGAATACCAGCACATATACTCTGCCATGTGAAAGAACATCCACTCTTCATCTTCGCTTCCAGAAGTTTCCCGTCCGGGTAGTATTTCGATCTTAGGACCTGCGCACACAAAGAGTCCGGATTTTCCAACAATCTCCATACTTGCCTGGCAAGCAAAGCGAGATTGAAGCTATGCAGATCCCTAAATCCCATCCCCCGTTTGTTCTTCGGAATACAAAGTTTCCACCATGCCTCCCAATGTATCCTCTTATGGTTATCGTCTTCACCCCACCAGTATCTTGATATGGCATCCGTCATCCCTTTGCAAACTTTTTTCGGGATATTAAACACCGACATCGCGAATACTGGCATGGCTTGAGCAACAGCCTTAATGAGCACATCTTTCCCTCCTGTAGATAACAGCTTCTCTTTCCATCCGCTCAACAACTGATTGATCCGGTCAATGAGGTATTCAAAAGCTTCGCTCCTATCCGCCCCCACCATCGCCGGTAGACCCAAGTATCTATCATTCATAGCTTCCGTGAATATACGCAGATTCTGACATATTACTACTCTTTCTTCCACTGCCAAATTCGGGCTAAAGTAGATGCTGGACTTGGCATCACTTACCAACTGCCCCGAGCTCTCACAATAAGCATCCAAAATATCCCGTAGACATTCAGCATTAGCCCCATCGGCTCTCATCAGTATTAGGGAGTCGTCCGCAAAGAGTAAATGTGAAATTTGTGGTGCATCTCTACAGACTCTCACGCCTACTAGATTCCCATTGTTCTCTTCCCTTCGCAGCAAACTTGACAAGGCCTCAACACACAACAGAAATAAGTAAGGAGACAAGGGGTCTCCCTGCCTTAGCCCTCTTGATGGGTGGAACACGTCCGTATTTGTCCCGTTGAAGCAAACATTATATGAAACTGATGACACACAAGCCATTATCAACGAGACCCATCTGTTATCAAAACCCAACCTCTCCATCATTCTCTTCAGGAAGCACCATTCCACCCTGTCGTATGCCTTGTGCATATCTAATTTCACCGCACATAGGCCTGACTTGCCTTGTTTCCTCTTTATAGTGTTCATGCATTCATACGCAATAAGAATGTTATCCGTGATCAATCTTCTGGGGACAAAAGCGCTCTGCGTCGGGCTGATGATTTCCGGTAAGATTCCTTTCAATCGATTAGTTAGCATCTTAGAGATGATATTGTAGGCCACATTACAAAGACTAATCGGTCTAAACTGCGTGATATTAGTCGGAGCTGCCACTTTCGGAATCAACACTATTGTGGTACTATTCCATCCTTTTGGGATCGTACCTGTGTTTATTGCTTCCAACACTTCCTTCACCAGATCCTCCTTAATCATGTTCCAAAACCTTTTGTGAAAGGCAGCATGTAATCCATCCAGTCCAGGGGCCTTGAAATCTCCTATACTGAACAGTGCTCGACGGACATCCTCTTCAGTGAACGGAGCTAGAAGCGCTTCGTTCATTTGCACCGATACCTTAGGCACCACTTTTTGGATTACATCCTCATTTGGAATATTCACCTGCGAGGTAAACAAGTTAGTAAAATAATTTTGTACAATCTTCTCCATTTCTGCTTGCCCTTCTTGCACCACACCATTCTCATCTTGTAAACTCTTGATAGTATTCTTCTTCCTCCTAGCTGAGGCATACATGTGAAATTTTTTTGTGTTTCGATCACCATGTTTTAACCAATTCGCTCGGCCTCTCTGCACCCACTCAATTTCCTCCTGTTCCAGCAAGTTCTCAATGACAAGAAGTATCTCCTTCTGCCTATCTATGGCTGCATCTGTAGCCGGACCCCTTCTCAAGTCCTCCAGCTCCGCCTTAAGGGCCGCCAACCTCTTTTGCGGTCTCTTCAACACTTCCCTATCCCACTGGTGCAGTTCCGTGTGTACGACATCGACTTTAGACTTGAAAGGCCCAATGCCTAGCATCGCAGCCCGTTGCCACGCCGTTCGTACCACCTCCTCCACCGTTTCCTCCTTGAGCCATCTTGCTTCAAACCTTCTTTTAGTTCCCCTCGGTCTACTATGTTCCGCATAATATTCCGTATTCACCACTAAGGGTCGATGATCAGACTTCGTCATCTCCCCATTCAGCACTCCTACATGCGGGAAAAGGTTATTCCACCGCGAATTGCAAACCGCTCTATCTAGTCGCTCCTTGATCCGACCTCTGCTCCAAGTAAAACTATCTCCCGAGGCCCCCATATCATCTAGATCACAATCGGCCAGAGCATCTCTAAACCCTTGCATCTGTCGCTGCTCCCGAGCTGCTCCCCCCTCCTTCTCATGAGCAAAAAGAATCTCATTAAAGTCTCCAAAAACCATCCAGGGAACATCCATAACCTGGTGCAGCGACCTAAGATAGTCCCATGATTTATGCTTATTCTCTCTTGCCGGTTCTCCGTAGAATCCTGTACATCTCCACTTCTTTCCATCATCAATAATGACATCAATGAAGTTACTCATCACATCAACTTTTGTAATATTCATCTCGCGTCTCCAAAACATCACTAGACCCCCCGCCTACCATCACTCGGGTCGACCAGCCTCTCCAGGAACCCTAACTTTGTCATCAACTTCTCCGCCTCTGTGTCAGACAGATGTGCCTCTGACAGAAAAAGCACATCTGGTTTGTAGCACCTCTGGACCTCCCGAAGTGCTCGAACTGCCCGGGACTGACACATCCCGCGGCAGTTCCACCCTAAGAGTATCATTAGGCCTGGCGGTCCCCCGAACCGGGGGCCGCCAATGTTGCCAAGTCCATAGAAACTGTACCATCCATCTCTACCCTGCGAGCTTGTGTCATCCTCCCCCTCCTCCCCTCCTTTTATGCTTGCTTCCTTCGATTCCAGCCGCTCTCCCCCTTTGCCATCAGTTAACAGAAGCTGCGTTCCTGCCCCCTGATTCTTCTCTTCAAACTCCAACCTTCTTTTAAATGACCCCACAGGTTGGGCATCACTAGGATATTTGACCGGGCTGCTAGCCGTGCTACGTAGATCCTCATCATACCTCTCTTTTGCAGTCTGGTTCCTCCAAGCTCCCCCACCTCGCCCTCCTCTTCCTCCCCGAGTATTGCATGTACCTCTCTCCTCCTGGCCTGTTTGCGCCCAATGTTCATCTCTTCTAAACTCCGGAGCAATCAATGAGATAGGGTAAATTATAGCACTTTCATCATGGACACCATTACCATGCTCCTTGGCGACATGACTAACCAGGCCGCAAACACCACAAAATACTGGCATCTTCTCATACTCAAACTCAAAGTACACCTTCTTCTGCCTTAGTGTAAGGCTTGCGCATCTCATTAATGGTTTTCGCACGTCCAAAGTGACTCACTCGGATCCCTCCCCCTTGGCCCTTGACTGACCGCTCATCCACACGCACCACTTCCCCTGCCTTTCTCGCTAATTGCCTAGCAATACTCGCAGTTCTCATCTTCTCCTTCAGCCCCATCACTCTCATCCAAACCTGGCAGGTATTGAGTTCAATCTCATTCACCTCCGATCACCCATCATACGGGACCAACAATACTGGGCAGTTTCTGAATATCCACGGCCCTTCGTTCATTACCCTCTCCCAATCTCCTAAGCAACTCATCTGTATCGAAAACAGGTTATCCTCAATTGCCCTAAACTCCACTTCTTGCTCCAGGTTCCAAGCCGATCTCATATTGCCATAGAAGGCACCATGACTGAACTTTTTGTTAGTATGGACCCTAGCCAACGCCATGAATTCAGCATCCTTCTCTAGCTCTTCTAGGTCTTCCTCTAATACCACGTCTTCCTCCTCCTCCTCCCTGAGATTCATGTACTTAAGCTTCTCGTTCAACGAATCTTCCTGCGTCACCCTGGCTCCATCCATCGAACCTTCCGACCCCAGATCTCCCTTCGCCCTCCTCTTCCCTCCCTCCTGCTCCACCGTCTTCTGCCCATTAACCCTAGATGTGGATGAGTCCGCACTTGCCATGATCTTCCCGCCTAGGGTTGTTGTCCCCCCTTGCTCTGCCCTTCTGGATCAAGAGAGCCCTGCCGGACTAGAAGCCCGATCGGGATCTGATCTAGTCTCGCCGTGTTCCCGCGGTCTCCTCGGCCGTCGCCTAAGAGAAGGAAACCCTAAAGGGTACGTGACATATCTATCCCTCGTCCGCTTTATAAGGCGAGGCTAGGGGTAGCTCATATCCATCTGTTCCGTAGACATAGAGTGTACTCTCGGTAGTCATATTCACCATTCTCTTGTAACCCCCTCGCACGAGGTGCTCCCACATCAATACAAAACAAAGCAGGACCTAGGGTATTGCCTCACCATGATGGCCCGAACCTGGGTAAACCCTCCGTGCGAACTCGCCTCTGGTACTTCCGGCCATGCTCGCTACCATACCGAGGGATCTGATGGTTTTCTGCACCATCATCTGCGCCTATCAAGTTGTTGACAACGACAGTACATGGAGTCTTTTAACTAAGGAACAGCGGTGCCTCACCCTCTCACTGGCACGTGGGGCCCGCGAGAGGCAGGAGGACTCGAGTGCTTGGTAGCCTGCTCGTGTCAAACGACCAATTGCCTGACAGCAGCCACCCAAGTGAAAGATAAGGCGTGTGACTAATTACGTCCAAGTTCATAGTATATATATATATGAAAGGCCACTGTGGTGCCCCCCCCCCCCCACCAGGGGCGAATCTACTAAACATGCTTTAACAGGCTTGAGCCTGCCCTCCAATAGAGATAATTTCTTTTTAACTACCAACGATCAGGCCCAGCGCAGCAAATCGGCTGCTTCCCAGCCCATCTCAATGACACAATTAGAGTTGAGCCTACCCACCATCTACTCCATAGATTCACCACTACCCCCACCCTCCCCCCTGATGGTATATAAGGGGAGAGCCACGGCCAGGAGAAGGAAAAGCCTTTTAGACACAACAAATCATGGTAGAAGAGAGGAGAGAAGAGTAGGGGTGCCCGGGCCAGTACGCTCTGATCACTTAGCTATCCCCGAGCACTCCCCAATAGTGCGCGAGCACTTGTACCCTCTATATATCTACCATATAAACGGAACAAGGCAGGAGTAGGGTATTACGCATCATTGCGGCCTGAACCTGGGTAAAAAAGAATCATGTCTTGAGATGGCGATTTAGCTAGTTGTTTGTCTTAAGCATGTTTTAGCCCCTGGCCAAATCTTAAAAAGGGGGTCACCTAGTAATTCTCCGTTGTGTCCGATCCGTTCGATACTCAGTCCGGTGCAACGGAGAATTACTAGAGCCTTTCAAACCATCCCGTGGACTACGGCAAGGAGACCCTCTCAGCCCATATCTTTTTCTTTTTATTGCGGATGGCCTGGTTCATCTCCTAAAGAAGGAAATGGCTGAGAACAGATTGACACCTATTAAAATTGCTAGAAGCAGCCCGGGCACTTCAAACCTTTTGTTCGCAGACGACAGCTTGATCTTCTTCAAGGCTAAACCAGAACAAGCGGAAACTATAAGGAGGGTCCTGATCACGTTCCAGAAATGCACGGGCCAATTACTTAGTGAAAGTAAGTGCTCACTTCTATTTAGTAAAGTTTGCCCAGCAGAGATTAGAAAGGAAATCATGAGCATTCTTGGGGTGACGTCGGAGACCTTTGAGAGCAAGTATCTTGGTCTCCCCACCCCGGAGGGCAGGATGAAGGACGACCAGTTCCAACCAATCATGGACAGATTCCGGAAAAGGTGTAGTGACTGGTCGGAAAAATTTATGTTTTATGCAGCGAAGGAGGTACATGTAAAGTCAGTGGTTCAGGCCCTTCCTACTTTTATCATGAGTGTCTTCATGTTGTCCAAAGGATTCTGCGAGAAATATGAAAGAATGATAAGAGACTTTTGGTGGGGGGATGAGGATGGACACCGTAAGGTGCACTGGATGTCGTGGGAGCGAATGACAAGGCCAAAAAGAGCGGGAGGGATTGGCTTCAGGGATATGCACCTTTTCAACCAAGCACTTCTTGCCAAACAGGGGTGGAGATTAATTCAAAACCCAGATAGCCTCTGCGCGAGGGTCCTAAAGTCGAAATACTACCCAAACGGAAACCTTCTGGACACGGTTTTTGCTTCGGATGCATCCCCGGTTTGGAGAGCCATTGAATTTGGGCTCGAGCTCCTAAAGAAAGGCCTCATCTGGAGGGTAGGAAATGGAAAGAACATTCAGATTCAAAGAGACCAGTGGTTACCAAGGCGAGAGGGATTGAAGACGGCCTCTTTCATCCGGAGATCAAGAATTCGATGGGTAAATCAGCTCATGCACCCGGATAGGAGAGACTAGAGCGAGGCCTTGATAAGGCAGCTATTTTACCCCTTTGATGCGGATGAAATATGCAAATTAAACATCCCGGCCTCGGAGGTGGACGACCGCATCGCTTGGCACTATGAAAATAATGGAATTTTTTCGGTGAGGAGTGCTTATAAGCTTGCTGCGGCAAGTCTTCCCCAATTGGCCCAGAACCCATCGAGCTCGTCAAGGGAGCCAAATGATAGAAATATCTGGGACCTAATTTGGAAGGCTAAAGTCCCTGCAAAAGTACGGATATTCGGTTGAAGAGTGGCCACTAATACACTAGCCACCAAGGAAAATAAGTGGAAAAGAACCATCGACTTGGATGCTACATGCAATATCTGTGGGAATGGTGTTGAGAATGAACATCATGCTGTGGTCATGTGCACAAAGAGTAGAGCCCTGAGAAATGCATTGAGGGGTGTATGGAATTTACCTGGGGAGGAAAAGTTTTGGTACACGGGGAATGATTGGCTGCAGACCCTGCTGGACACAGAGAGCGAAAAGGGACGCGCAAGGATCCTGATGATGCTCTGGAGATGTTGGCATCTCAGAGAAGACTGCATACGACACAATGGAAAAGAGTCAATTAGCAGCTCGGTTCAGTTTCTGCTCAAATATGAGGAAGAACTTGTTAATGCAGAGTTGCCTAGTACTGTGTCTGATGGCAAGGAAAAGGTGTTTGAAAAGAGACCCTGTAGTAGAAATGCTGCTAGGCAGGGAAATCAATGGACGCCACCTACACAGAATGAAGTTAAAATCAACACTGATGCAGCGTTTCGGGCTGATACAGGTGAAAGCGCTGCGGGAGCGGTCGGCCGAGACTACAGAGGCTATGTGCTCATTGCTGTCTGCAGAAAGCTTCCACGCTGCTACAGCGCAGAGGAAGCAGAGGCTCGCGCTGCCCTTGTTGGTTTGCAGTCAATGGCGGACGTTTATAATGGTCAGGTAGTGCTGGAGATAGACAATCAAAACATGGTAAATGAATTGGCGTCCCCAAGCCTGACACGCTCCCCTCATTATGGTCTAATAATGGACATTAAGAAAGCCATGGCTAGCTTTGCTTCTTGCAGCGTCAGATATGTGAACAGAAACTGCAACTCGTTGGCACATGGCCTTGCAGCGCTAACCAGCAGTGATGGAGAGCAGATGCTGATTGCAAATGTCCTGAGTGAGCTTCGGTCCTTGATGCTCTCTGAATACACAGCCCCTTCTGAGTAGATGTTTTCTACTCTAGATCTCAAAAAAAAAAGGGGGTCACCTGACTCTGATATCATGAGATCACACTCCGACAGCTTTATATAGGGGGGACAGGGCTAGGGTTAAATGTACCCGGGTCGGTACAATCTAGCCTAATCATACGGGATTACACCAGATCTTGCAAGACGCATATTTTCGTACGCCAAGTCTTGATGTGTGCCCTGGTGTATGTCATGGGCCGAGCCATGGGATTGTGCCATCCCATGGCTAACGGGCCCACTCCTGCCTTTGCTGGTACACCCTGGGAGCATGGCATCATCAAGTATTTTGCAGCTTCTGTTAAGGTTCTCTAGTTTGAGTAAGGTTCCAATTAGAGCCCAAAACATGTCAAAGTAGTACTAGTTCGGTGTCCTAAAGGGCCTCCCCGTGTAAGCTAGAGGCAATCAATAATCAATAAAGTCTAGTTTCTCTAATCCCTGTTCTCTATCTCTAATCCCCGCTACCTTCTGCTACTGCACCGGCAACGGGCCGCCTTGCTGATGACCCGTCGGCCCCCAAGCACCCCCAGGCCACTGGATAGCCCTCAGATCCAGGGGCTGTTCCACATATGGTTATGTACATTGCCGATCTTTTAACTCTTTAAGGGCTCTCAGAAATAATGCTATCTGTCACACCAACTCAATGAGAGTTTCTAATGCCATATGGTATGTACTTCATAAGACACGTGGCCAGAAGCAACCAACTTATTTTCAAATGTTTGTTTGTACATTAAGTGGTTCTACTGTTGCCGCATCCACTAACTATGTTCATTATTGGCCTAAAGCAGGTGACAACAAATGACAAGTTCCCAACAGAACTGTGAAGTGATAGGGAAGGCTACTATCAGAATTGCAGATTTAGCACCCGTGGATTCCTGAGTTTGAAGAACTTGCTGGTAGCAGCATCCCACATTAAGGCTTTAAGTTTCAGCTTGAAATCACAAGACGCTGATGCGGCTGTTTTAAGATAGCAACGACATCACCCTTCGAGAAACTGTAACTATATGGAATAGCGCACGAGGACCACTAGTCTGTATTTGCTGTAAGCTACACCTGGTTGCAGTTTTGATGATGTGGTTACAGTTTGCCAAGGAACTGACTACACTCTGCAGTCCAAGGGACACTGGTAGTTATGTAATTGTTCTATCACGGGATATAATATCGAATGGATTTGTTATGTCACGACGGTCTTTGCCACAATGCTTTGCTCTTTCTGTTATACAGACCAATTCACTTCTAAGTATATACTGAGACAAAGGAAAACAACGTGATCAGACTATAATTGAAGAGGTCAGTTGATGCTGGCTGATCAGGTCTGTACTCTGACTAGAGGATACATTCCGTCTCAACAAGGCTATGTTTGGTTGCTAGGGTGAGAAATTCCAGGTTAAAAACAGCACGGGAGTAATTTTCTTCACAACTTGAAATCCACGGGCATCACCGAGCAAGCGAGACCCATCTTCAACGTCGGATTAACCGTTTCTGCTCCGGTGCTCCGCCCTGCAGCACCCTGGAATGAACGCTTGGCGCGTGAAACACAAGAACGGCTGAGATCTGTCAAAAACGATTTGTGAAGAGGGGCATGATTGTCTTTTTTATGCCCGCGTAGAGCGCCCATAGAGACCGTAGAGCGTGCGTAGAGCCCTGTACAAGCCCGCACCGGCCTGATTATTTTTGTATGCTGAGGGTATAAATATATTGTACGTGGGCGTTTCGTTTTACTGTGTCATGTGCGGCGGTCGTGGGCTAGCCACGCCACGCACGAAAAATTTGAAAAACATCCCATCCTATAAGAGAGGGGGAACCACCACTGCCCGCATCGCCCCCACCATTTCCCCCTAAATCACCTCACTCCCTCCCTCCTTGCCGCATCGTCTTCCCCTCGTCTCCATCGCCCCGCCACCGCACGTACTCGCTCAACCCCACCGCTTCCCTCTCTCTGACGGGTTCTCTCAGGCTTTGATGGAGCAAGGTCATGGTGCTGCCGCCGCTGTGCACGGAGTTGTGGTCGAGGCCGCGAACACTGCGACAGATGCCGTCCAAGAAGTGGCCGCCGTCGGCGGTGCGGGCGATGCTGCACCCGCAGTCGCTGGATCGGTCGCTGCGACGACGGATCTGGTGGAGCAGGGGGTGGTGGGCTCCCACTCTGTCGTGCCGGACCTGGTGGTGACCGCGTCTGGCGGGGCACATTGGATGTAGGTGCGGAGGCGAGCGACAAGCAGGTGGTTGATGTGGTAATGCTTCTCGTTCCCCTTCTTTAATAGTTGTAGTTGATAAGCAGAAGATTTAGTAGATAGGCTTTTTTATAGTAGATTTGTGATTGAATGGGGCACCCCTTCTGCCTGTTAGGGTTTTTTGATTGAATGGGGAACCCCATTTGAGAGTTAGGGTTTTTTGTAGTTGATTCGTGCTTGAATGCTAGAGAGATCATAATGAGAGTTAGATTTTTTATATTAGAATCTGGATTGCTGCATGTGCTCAGATTTTGTTCTGTGTTTTATATGTTGTTAGATTTGTTGTGCATATTCCCTCAGTGGGCCACGACAGGGGCTGAGCAGCCACCCGGTGTATCTATTAAAGTTGATATTGTACAAATTAGGTTAAAATCTTACTTCCTTCATTTAAAGTCGATCAATTAATTTTTGAAATGAACACAGTGCGTTTAACTAGTGCACAATTTCAAAATAGTTAGGAGCTTCACTTCGTTATCCATAAACTAAAATTGTAGGTAGGTTTATTTTTAATCTGCAGGATTCCTGTACTTATAAAGTGAACCATAAGTAGGTTTGCTAGACATTCAACTATGCCAGATGACCAACTCATATTAAATTGTTGTTGCATAACTCCATGCATGAATGTCATATGAAATAGTTTCACACCTAACACCAAAAATTGCACAAAGCTTTCCTTTCCTGAAGCTCATGGCATTACAATATACCATCCAATATAAGGTTCAGAGAATAGGGCAGCTGATGCACCACTATCTACATTACATGAGCCATATGAACTAAATGCAATTACTTCTTGTGA
Source organism: Aegilops bicornis (assembly GCA_021605145.1). Lineage (NCBI taxonomy): Eukaryota > Viridiplantae > Streptophyta > Magnoliopsida > Poales > Poaceae > Aegilops > Aegilops bicornis. The sequence continues at coordinate 277,460,374 of CM038672.1, forward strand.
ACCACAATGGCTCACTGACATTGTTGCAGGGTACATCAAAGACACCATCTCCCAGAATGTACTATCTCCATTGGCAGTCCTGAGCACTCACAAGATTAGTGTTGGTGCCCAGTCCGGCATTATAGTTTGAAGGACCACAGTCAGCATGACCTAAAATTTTAGTTTGACCAAGCTATAATTGTAGAATGCTTCACCTTTGGATACAGTTTAATTTTAGGTCAAAGTATCATTTTAGGTAATTAGAAGCACATTGCAGATTGCTTGACCTTTGCATACTGTGTTATGTAGTTAGTAGTAATTGAATTACTTATATTGCAGGAAGAGGAAGCTGCTGGCACCAAGAGGAAGCTGGCCATCACTGGGTTTCAACGACCCGTATGATTCTGACTATGACAACGACGACGTGTATGAGGTAACCCCAAGTTGATTTTTTGTCTGTTTATGAATTTGTATGAGATGTTGTTTGTTGATGAAGCCCTATATAAATGCCTCTAAATTGGATTGTTATGTTGTTTATTCATTCATATAATAAAGTTGTGTTGTTTGTTCATTAATTAGCTCTAAATGGGATATTTATGGTCTTTGTTCATGAAACCATATATGAATGCATATAAATGGAAAGATTTTGTTGTTTGTGCATTAAATTATTCTAAAATGGAAAATTTTGTTATATTTTTATTTAATTCCTCTAAAAGTTGTGTTGTTTGTGCATTAATTAGCTTTAAATGGGATATTTGTGATGTATTTTCATGAAACCATATATGAATGCATATAACTGGAAATATTACATTGTTTGTCCATTAAATTCTTCTAAAATTGAAAATTTTCTTATATTTTCATTTAATTTCCCAAAATTTGAAATTTCTATTGTTTAGTTCAGTATAAGCAGTATAGGAATGCATCTACATGGGATGTTTTTGTAGTTTGTCAATGAAATTGATGTAAATGGTAATTTACTGTTTTTTGTTTAATTAAATTACTGTACGTGGCTATTTTTGTTTGTTCATTAAATTCAAGTAAATGGCAATTATCTGATGTTTGTTAATTACATTCCTCTAAATGGGAAATATGTATTTATGCAAATCATTTGTATGTGCAGTATAACTCTAGAGATGAGGTGTACGATGGGAACAAAGAGTCCTTCATTGAGAAGGAAGCCGAGAAGATCAGGGAGAAGGGGAAGGCGGTCTACTTCAAGAGGGGCAAGTTCAAGTGCACATACTGCACCACTAAGCCAATTCCCAAGGATGGGCTGTATGAGCACCTTATGTCGCATGCACGCGGTTTAGCGATGAGTGGGGACGACGTGAAGATCAGGACAGAGCATGCAACCATCCTGAAGGCTACGGGTCCCATCTAGTAACCCTCTGTGAAGTGGTAGTGGTACTCATCATCAGTATAGTTGATGATATTTTACTTTTGCGCTAGTATGGTTGTGAACTGTGAAGCTAGAAGCTGGAAGTGGTTGTGAACTGTTGGAAGGTTGTTTTAGCTGTAGTATGGCAGACTCTTAAGTAATGTAGTATGTCTCTGAACTATATGTACTGTCTAGATGCACTGGAATCTGGTTAGCTATGCTTTGTTGCAGTGTTTATATTCTGATGCTGCAATGATCACAGTAGGTGCTTCAATGTTGCTTGACTGATGAGACATGCTACATACAGTTCCCATGATGTGGCCATGTGCAACATGATGTGCCCCATTTGCAAAGCATACCAAATCATAGATTGTGGCCATCTTCGAAAACCGAATTGTCATTAATTTGGGTAGATGGGGTTTAGTCAAGTTAGTGCTAATTGACCATCACTCTATCATTTGAATAAGCAAATAGAGCAAGAACAGAGAAAATATTCCATCATTTCATAAAATGTATGAAGAAAATAGAATAGAAATATAGGAGAGTAATAAAATAGTGCTTGGTAATGGTGTCTGCAAAGAACAACAGTTGAATTAAGATTTAATGGTTTTTTGTAATATAGGAGTGAAATAGAAGAAAAGAAATTATCCTAATTATTTGAATTTGTAAACTGCAACTGATTTATAAGAAAAAGAACGAGAAAATGTTAAAATGAAAAAGTAGCGCGTGCAAAATATAACGTTTGAATTAGCATGGAATTATTTTGTTGATTTTTTCATCTGTCACATTTATTTGTCCTACCATTACAAATGTTTTTTTATAAAGTACACAAGCCTTATCTACATAGGTTACAAAGTGAAATACATGGACTTGAGGTTTTCATAAGTTAGCATGATTGAATCTTCCATTTCAAATATATTATAAAAATTAAAAAATGTTGAAAATCAATTTTTGTCAATGTTCATAAGTTAGCATGATTGAATATTCCATTTCAAATATATTATAAAAATTAGAAAATGTTGAAAATCATTTTTTGTCAATGTTCATAAGTTAGAATGATTGAATATTCCATTTCAAATATATTTTAAAAAGTAGAAAATATTGAAAATCTTGTTTTGTCAATGTTCATAGGTTAGCATGATTTGAAACTTCCATTTTAAATATATTATAAAAATTAGAAAATTTCGAAAATCTTTTTTTGTCAATGTTCATAAGTTAGCAAGATTGAATCTTCCATTTCAAATATATTTTAAAAAGTAGAAAATTTTGAAAATCTTTTTTTGTCAATGTTCATAAGTTAGCATGATTAATCGTCCATTTCAAATATATTATAAAAATTTAAAAATCTTTTTTTGTCAATAATCATAAGTTAGCATGATTGAATCTTCCATTTCAAATATATTATAAAAATTTGAAAATCATTTTTTGTCATTGTTGATAAGTTAGCATGATTGAATCTTCCATTTTAAATATATTTTAAAAACTAGAAAATTTTGAAAATCTTTTTTTGTCAATGTTCATAAGTTAGCATGATTGAATCTTCCATTTCAAATATTTTTTAAAAATTAAAAAATCTTTTTATGTCAATGTTCATAAGTTAGCATGATTGAATATTCCATTTCAAATTTTTTAAAGTAAAATTAAAAAAAAAATCTAAAAAGTAAAACCTTGAAAACCTAGCTATGTTTGTGTAGGAGAACATGTGTGCAAAATTTAAGTTCATTTGGAGGAGGTGAAAAAAATCACCACACTACGGAGGGACCATTTGGTCTCATTTAAGCCAGTTTTTGAGAAAACGTGAATTTTGGGACCATCTCCAAATGACCCCAAATTTGTTATACATGGTCAAATACATGTGCCAAACATGGCTATGAAGTAAAATTTCAAAATAGATTTAGTTTACAATGCCCCCTTAAAATATAGACCGATTTCTTCAACAGACAGTCTAGAGGGCATTATAAATTCAAACAAATTCAAAAAACTGAAAAACCTTGAAAACCTAGCTATGTTTGTGTAGGAGAACATGTGTGCAAAATTTAAGTTCATTTGGAGGAGGTGAAAAAAATCACCACGGCGGGACCATTTGGTAGCCAGTTTTTTGAGAAAAGGTGAATTTCTGGACCATCTCCAAATGACCCCAATTTTTTTATACATGGTCAAATAAATGTGCCAAACATGGCTATTAAGTAAAACTTCAAAATAGATTTAGTTTACAAGGCCCCCTTAAGGTATGGACCGAATTTTTCAACAGTCAGTCTACAGGGCATTATAAATTCAAACAAAAATCAAAAAATTGGGATATTGTTGTGTTATATTCTTTACAATTTTTTATATTTTAGAGTGACATGTGACAAATGCAAAAATTAAAATATGTCCTCTTTTATTTTCTCCTTGCTATCTGCTATTACCTACATCAGCAAGTCCATTGCTGCAAGTTGACTGTAAATATTTCTTTGCTCTTTTATGTTTGAAATATTTGAAAATCAAATATATTTTTACTCTTTCATTTATTCTGCCAGCTTTAAAATTCAAAAAATGCAAGATAATATGTTCTCATTTATTTCACTTAGTTATATGTTTGAAATAATTTTAAATCATATATATTTTTTCTCTTTTATTTTTTCTGACAATTATAAAATTCAGAAATGTATGAAATAATGTTGTGTTATATTCTTGACAATTGTTTATATTTTAGAGTGACATGTGACAAATGCAAAAAATAATATATGAAATAAAAGCCCCGCCTACTAGCTGCATATTTCACAATTCAATGGCCCGCATATGACTAGAAACCCAATCATTTATTGGGCCAGGATGCAGGCCCGCCGGTATTGTTAATATACTGCTAGTGGGCCCCACAGGGCAGGGACGGACTAGGTTAGGCAATGAGCTGCCCGCTTTAGTTAGGAACTTGAGAGGGGAAGCTCAACCCGTATATAAACCGGTGCGAGCTCCCCTCGCTTGGCGAGGTGGGACTAAAATCCCAGCACCCCTCGGCTGTGCCCGGCGCGCCGCTAGCTTGGGCCCAATTCGGGTAGGCCGTCCCAAGCCTGCCTCGCCCGCGCACAGAACATTTTCACTTCTAATTTTTACATTGTTTCCTAAAAAAACCTTGTTAATTCTTTCATTCTATTCTGTTTTATATTTTCGTTTATTTCAGTTCGTGTTTCCAATAATTATTTTAATTTTTATATTTATAATATTTTAAAATCAATTATATTTTAGTTTTTGTGAAAGTTCTTAAATTCACTAACGTACGAGAAATTAATGTGTTCTATTTCACTTATTCAAAGAAATATTTATTTTCCTTTTTAAAATTGAAATATTTGAAAATCATTTTTCCTCTTTCATTTATTCTGACAGTTTTAAAAATCAAGAAATGCAAAATAATCTGACGTATTTGATTTAATTTCTGAATTCACATATTTATTTTCAGTTTTATATTTCAAATAAAAATTTTAAAATCATATATATTTTATCTCTTTTATTTCTTCTTACAGTTTTAAAATTCAAAATATGCAAGATAATCTATTCTATTTGATTAACTTCTTAGTTCACATATTTATTTTCAGTGTTGTATTTTAATTAAAATTTTAAAATCATATCTATGTTATCTCTTTTATTTCTTATTACAGTTTTAAAAATAAAAAATGCAAGATAATCTGTTCTATTTGATTAACTTCTTAATTAACATATTTTTTTAGTTTTCTATTTTAAATAACAATTTTAAACAGTAGGATGACCATGGCAAGCATGCATGGCACGTACCGTTGATTTATGACAATCGATGCATTTTCTAGGGTCTTCCTGATGAAAAAAAACCGTAAAACACTGCCAGGACGTGATGGAACGTGCGTTTTGATTTCTGACAATCGATGTAGACTCTCATGTTAGGGTTTAGTGTTTTACTGTATTTTCACATGCGGTAAATCAACAAAAAATGACATGCATGCTTGCCATAGTGCTCTGAGTGTGTGGATACAAATTGGGCTCATTTGGTATACGTTAAAAGTTCATTATTTGAAATACATGTAGTTCACAATTTGAATTATTTTTATTTCATAATTTTTAGGGTATTTATTTCTGAGTGGAATTTCTTTTAGGGTATTTTTTTCTCAGTGAAATTATATTTTTGAGGGGTACATTAGTAATTAGGTGGGATAAAAGTTGAAGTGGCCCACATCCCGAAGCCCACGTATTCCATGCACGTTCCCACGTCGATCAAGGGAGTAGTTGCCATATTGTTACACTTTTTCTAGTTCGTGCTAATCCCAATCTCCCTAATCCCTCGGTGCGAGGAGCCCGTCTACAAAGGAAAAAAAGATTCTTGATGTACGCTGCCAGCAAGTTACGGAGACCTAGGAGATTTTCCTCTTATATAGTTCCGATAACCTCGTGCATCCTCCTATCGCCGCGTCCGATGAGAGCTCGTCCCCCGCATCCGCCGTCATGTGTTGCCGCCATTGACGAACTACATCCACACCGCATCATCCCCTACTTCCATCTTCATCGTATGTGCAAGTAAGTTGTCCGCCATACCACGTTGATAGCAACATAGGTTCTGCGTGTTTTAGCTAGTTTTTTCGGATCTGTTGTAATTCGGAGTGTTCGATTACATGCGTTCCAGCCAGATGGCATAGAAGAATTTGATCTACTCTTTTTTCACGCTACAATATTTTTGTTTCCCTATCCGGCTAGATCTACTTAATCTCTCATGAACTTTTAGGTTAGATTGGTTATCGTTCATCTTTGGGATTCGTTTGTTTCTTGAGTCCATCTTGTTTGTGCTCTTTGTTGCTACCGTTTCCTCCTTCTGTAGGTTTGCACCACTGTCATACATGAGGGGTAGTACATGTAGTTAGTTTTTGTATGGACGACCCCATCAGTTGAGCCGACGGCCATGTTACTTTCCGGCGATAGTGCATGTATGTGCTGAGACAGCTCCGACGAGCAGCGGTCGTCTTAAATCGTTATTACACGCTGATTAGATGTAGTCAGTCAAGATTACAATGTTTGCCACTGTTGTTTAACAAAAACAATGTTGCCAAACTAGGCAAAACAGAGAAAAACTAAGATTAAAATCTGAGTTCTTTGATTACCATAGTTTAGGAAAAACAATGTTGGCAAACTAGGCCTTTCTATTGCCACACAAACGACTCTGTGCAACAAATCATGTGTGGTCAATTAAATATTGTGCAGTCAGATGTATCCATTTATAATATTTGTTGGCATAATTTCTACTTCATGTATGTAGCTTTTGCCAAAAGCTGTGTAGTCAATTGACCACTCAGCTTATGTAATTTAAAACCATAGTATTTGTTGCCAACTCATAAGAATACTGTGATTTTAGCATACTTAGGTTTTTAGTATTGCATTTATAAACCTCACGTTCAAGCATTTATAAACACAACGTATTTTACTTTTGTTTGCTGTACTATAGCATTTGTAAACAAGTCTTTTGTTTTTTCAGCAGGATGGACGAACTGAATGGATAAATTGTCCGTGCTGTTAAAAAATGGTGCAAACTGATGACCGCTCTATCTGGCGCTCAATGCGCTTGACTCGTCGAAACAACGTTGCGGAGAATGATGCAGACACCATCGATTTAGATGCGTACACTTTTGATAAGGTACACGGTTGAGATTTTTGAGCCCACCACGGGAAGATTCGTTGTAGAAGAGGTGGTTGGTGAGGTGTCTCTCGTGCCGTGGACGTCGAGTGCATCTTCAACTTGGACAACCTAGGACTGTCGGCATCAGACATTCTCAGTGAAGAAGGTGAGGACATAAAAGACCGGGTGCCGCCTCAATTGTTGAGTAAGTCTACTGGTAATATCGTCATCGATGATCTCATTGCGGACATCATTAAGAATAAATCCGCCGACGACGATTTCCTTCGGAAAGTAGTCCTTGTCCTCCTAGGAACAGTCCTTGCTCCCATGTCGAGCAAGATTGTCCCAAAACAGTACTATGCATTGGTGGATGATGTGAAACGTATTTCCAAGATTAATTGGAATGCGTTCACCCTCGGTGTTCTCCTCGATTGCCTTCGCGTTGTGAGGAAAGGCAAACACCTCCGTCAATGGCCGAGGGGCAGTTTAGCACTCTTGCAGGTACACCTACCATACTTAATTATAACATTGTAAATTTCCTTTAACATACCAACTTTATGTTATGTACCAACTTTATGTTATGTATACTACTAACTATAAATCTTTTTATTTATGCAATACTTGTACTGGGAGAAGGTGCAACCTCTGGAAGGTGATTGTGTTTTCAATCCAAACTTGTGCATTCAATCTCTTATGAGAAATTGGACTGAAGCTGCAGCTAGTAGGAGAGATTGTTTTGATTATGACAACAGTCGCGACCGTGGTAACGTCAAGGTATTTCAATGCGTTCTGTCAATCTTACATATTTTTTAAGTTAACATGTTTGTTCTGCTTCATGAGATGTACTTGTATTTGACATGCAGGTGGAAGATAATATTACACAGGAATATAGGGCACAGGAGGCCAAAGTCCCACAAGATGCTCCTTCACGAAAGGCAAAACCCAAGCCCGCTAGTGTCACTGCAAGGAAGTCCAAGGCTGCGATATCCGCGGATGAGATGATGAAGGCTATACTGAAGTGATGCATGGAATACATACACAAAGAGATGAGGCAAATCCCTGATCTAGTAGCAGAGGTGACACACTGTAACCTTTATGTTTACAGTATGGTTGTAATTACAAAACTAGGCATGCATTAATTAATTTATATTTGTATCGCATAGTTTGTTGGAGAAGTTGAACAAAGAAGGTGTGATGTACAAGCCCGTGGGTGTAGAGGCATCCGGTAAAAATGATATAGATGATGATGAGGCTTCGTTTAAGAATGGTCCGCATGAAAAAAGGAATTCATGGAGAAGGATGACAATGTGTCTGACGCTTCTGAAGATCCCATCATTGATCTAACGCAGCCAGAGGAAGATGTTGCGTACCAGAAAGCCGTAGATGAGGAAGTATGTTTTGATATTTTAATGTTGTATTTCCTTGTTTCATATTTTTAGTGTTCATGAAGTAAACCTAACAATTTTTTTGTGCCTATCAGAAAACACCAGCTAAGAAGAATGTTGACAATGGTGCTTCACCTACTAAGCCAAACGATGAAATTGGTGCAACACCGGACAACCCTTGGATCGTTGGTAATTCTTCCAAGGTGTTCATCGACATAGACATTAGTGCAACTTCTGTCACCAACTTCATGGCTAAGGCAAAACCAACAAAGGCTGAAACAAACGGGAAGGAAGAGGACTTTACGTCCGGGAAGCAGAAGCAGACCCTTCGCAAGAAATTTGAATCCCCATATGCACTTGACAAGCCGAGCAGGCGTGCCACCCGTGGTACTCGACCATCTGGTACTACTACAGTGAGTAGAGGTACCGTTACTACCTTTCTTACTCCGTTCTTTAGTACTGTTGCATGTAATCACCATTGTTGACGTTCATATATTTTCATGCAGCTTTGTTTAATGAGAACAAAGTGCCGGAGGTTGTGGCAGATGAGTTAACGCTGGAACTAATTGATGCAGTTGTTTCATTTGTGGAACTAACTTGCAAGAGCAAGAAGAACATGAAAAAAAGAGTTTACTACAATGCTAGAGGTCTGAAAGGCTTCAACCGGTACTACAACATAGATGGCTGTCGGATGATGTAAGTGAGGGAGTCCTGGATTAGGGGGTCCTCGGACAACCAGACTATATACTTTTGCCGGACTGTTGGACTATGAAGATACAAGATTGAAGACTTCGTCCCGTGTCCGGGTGGGACTCTCCTTTGCGTGGAAGGCAAGCTTGGCAATTCGGTTATGTAGATCTCCTCCCTTGTAACCGACTCTGTGTAACTCTAGCCCCTTTCGGTGTCTATATAAACCGGAGGGTTCAGTCCGTAGGACAACAACAATCATAATCGTAGGCTAGCTTCTAGGGTTTAGCCTCTATGATCTCGTGGTAGATCAACTCTTGTAATACTCATACCATCAAGATCAATCAAGCAGGAAGTAGGGTATTACCTCCATCGAGAGGGCCCGAACACAGGTAAACATTGTGTCCCCCGCCTCCTGTTACCATCCGCCTTAGACGCACAGTTCGGGACCCCCTACCCGAGATCCGCCGGTTTTGACACCGAAATTGGTGCTTTAATTGAGAGTTCCACTGTGCCATCACGATAAGGCTTGATGGCTCGTCTTGTTGTCAAGGACAACATTACCTCGGGGGGAGCCCTGGCTGTAGGCCAAACTCTCCGACTAGGCAGCTTCGTCATGACCGCCCGTTCGGCCGTCGCACCGACGATGACTTCTCGGGTCATCAAAAACAGCCTCCACGTCGGCCCGGGATTCGCCGAGAAGATGGATCCAATAGAGCTCTCTTCCTTGAACGAGCTCTTGGATCACATCGCCGCCCTGGGAGTCGCTACGGACTATGATCGGATCGGGCTTAAACCCGACCAAAGGGAGATTAACTCTCCGCCGGCCACCCATCGAGCAGCGGTGGTGGAGGAGCAATGTAGCGATTCTTCCTCTGTTTTGAGGACAAACTATGTCCGGATTCCCGAGCTCTTCGAGCCGGATACCCGTCCACGGGAGGACATGGCCCAAGCTTCGAACCTAGAATCAGACAGCGGGCCTAAACTATTGGGCAACATCCCGGAGCCCGAACTGCTAAGCTCGGAAACTCCTTCGCCCCTGGGTCTCAGATCGGGTCAGGGTTTGGACCTAAATCTACCCAGCCACCCAGACATAAGTGATCTTTCCCACATTAGACAAGAGCCCCAAGAGACAGTACATCACTATTGGGCCAGATTCCTCCTTTTAATGAGCAAGGTCAAGGACTGTCGCGAGGAAGACGCAATTTCATTCTTTTGCAAAAATTGCACGGACAAGGGAATCCTCAACGCCATAAGTCGCCGTGACATAGCACACTTTGCTGACTTGGCGGTCATAGTACAGAAGTACTATGCGATGGAAAGCGCCTGGAAAACCCAAACAAAATTTTGGGATCCTTCGTCTCTCACTAAACCCCCCGTCCGAATGAAAAGGGTGTACTCTCGTAAGTCATCTGATCCAATTACAAAGAAACCAAATCCCACTACAGGGCGTGGAACTGTATTGGAGGGATGGCTCAATGGGCCATGCAAAATTCACAAGACAAATGGATACCATGCCAACACACAGCCTTAGAGCATGTTGGATACTCGGCAGTGGCCAAGAGCGGCGAGGATCTCCTCATCAACAATACAACAGAGCACCATCCCGTGGAAAATAACAATACAATATTGACGGTCTTGAGACCTTCGCCTCAAATAATAGGCTAAGCGAGCACTCATAACCTTGTCAAGTACGCCACGTTGCAGCAATAAATCCATGGAACGACACGACCATAACCTTCAATGCCAGTGACGAACATCAATTCCGAACAACCCGAGCACCAGCCGCTTTGGTCCTTAGTCCAATTGTGGACGGCTTCCGGCTTACTAAAGTGCTCATGGAGGGTGGCAGTGGATTAAACCTCATCTACGAGGAAACTCTTAGCAAAATGGAAATAGACAAGAGCCGCATTGAGCAAAGCAAAGACGACCTTCAGAGGAATCATCCCTAGGCGGGAGGCACGATGTGCGGGAAAAATCACACTAGATGTGGTATTCGCACGCCGGAGAATTATAGGTCGAAGAAATCACATTCCAAGTGGCCCTGCTCAAGAAGCGGATACCACGCCCTTTTAGGGCGGGAGGCATTCACGATCTTCCAAGCTATACCCCATTACAGGTACATGAAGCTCAAAATGCCCGGGCCCAATGGAATCATCACTCTAGCTAGTGATCTGGACATAGCACTCCGCGCTAAAAATAAAAATGCCGCACTAGCCCTCGAGGCGTTATTTGAAGCCCTTGCGGCCAAAGAACTAACTGCGCTGCGCTCCATAGTGGGCAGGGACGACGTGGTACTCGACAAAAGACCCAAGTCCACCTCTTTTAAACCAGCGGACGAAATAGTCAAATTCCAGGTCCACCCAACGGACCCTACAAAAACAGCATCCATCGGGCACGCTTGAACCCCACAACAGACGCCGCACTGCGGGAGTTCTTGCGCGAGAATTGGGACATCTTTGCCTGGCATCCTTCAGACATGCCAGGAATCCCACGAAGGCTGGCCGAACATAGCCTTAACATTCTAAAGGGGTTCAAGCCGGTCAAGCAGACTCTTCGGCGTTTCTCTGAGCCTAGGCGACAAGCCATGGGAGAAGAGCTAGCCAAGTTACTCGAGGCCGGATTCATTAGAGAAATAAAATATCCGGACTGGCTAGCAAACCTGGCGATGGTACCAAAGAAGGACAAATCCTGGCGCCTATGTGTCGATTTCAAGGACCTTAACAAGGCTTGCCCCAAGGATCCCTTCCCCCTCCCCCGCATCGATCAAATTATCGACGCTACCGCAGGACGCGACTCATTGTGTTTCCTCGATGCATACTCTGGATACCATCAAATTAAGATGGCGGAGTTCGATCAAGCCGCAACGACATTTATCACTCCATACGGCCCCTTCTGTTTTAACACCATGCCCTTCGGGCTCAAAAACGCCGGTGCAACCTATCAACGCATGATTCAGACATGCCTGGAAACACAAATCGGCAAAACAGTGGAGGCATACATAGACGATGTGGTCATCAAAACCAGACACATCGAATCTTTAATAGATGACTTGAGGCTTACGTTCGACAATCTCTGAACATATGACATCAAGCTCAATTCGGAAGGCTTACGTTCGACAATCTCTGAACATATGACATCAAGCTCAATTCGGAAAAATGCGTTTTCGGTGTGCCCGCCGGAAAGCTCTTGGGCTTCATCATTTCCAATAGAGGAATTGAAGCAAATCTGGCTAAAATTCGAGCTCTATCAGAATTGGCTATCCCAACAGACCTCAAGCAAATCCAGAAATTAACTGGATGCGTGGCTGCCTTAAGCCACTTTATCTCCCGATTGGGAGAAAAGACACTACCTCTTTATCGCCTTCTTCGACGCACTGAACACTTCGAGTGGACGGATGCGGCCACAGCCGGATTGGAAGAAATAAAAGCCGTCTTGGCCACCAACCCAATCTTGGCCGTGCCAAATGTCGGCGAACCAATGCTGTTATATATAGTGGCAACACACCAAGTTGTAAGCGCAGTGCTCGTCGTCAAACGAGAGACGGGCAGACATAAGTTCCCGCTTCAAAAGCCGGCATACTACGTATCCACTGTCCTCATTCCATGCAAATCATGATACCCACATTATCAAAAGATAGCATACGCGGTCTTCATGGCATCCCGGAAACTACGATACTACTTTCAAGAGTGTTCAATTACTGTGGCTTCCGAAGTACCACTCAACGACATAATAAATAACCGCGATGCCACGGGCCATATTGCTAAATGGGCTATCGAGCTCCTCCCGTTCGACATAACATAAAAACCACGGTGAGCCATTAAGTCACAAGTACTGGCTGATTTCGTCGCCGAATGGACGGAAGCCGAACTCCCTAAAGAGTACGACGCGTACTCTAATTGGATCATGCACTTTGACGGCTCTAAGATGCTGGCTGGTCTGGGGGCAGGCGTTCTCCTAACATCCCCCACCGGAGATACAATCCAATACGTACTCCAAATATTATACACAGACTCCAACAATGCAGCCGAATATGAGGCTCTGTTGCATGGTCTCATGGATGGCGATCTCCATGGGCATTCAACGCCTAGAGGTGCATGGGGATTCGAACCTTGCAATATCTCAAATAAATGGAGACTTTGACGCCAAGGACCCAAAAATGGCGGCTTACCGCAATGTCGTCCTAAAAATGTCAGCTCGGTTAGAGGGGCTTGAATTCCATCATGTGGTCCGAGAAAACAATCAAGCAGCAGATATCCTCGCCCGCATCGGCACTAAGCGCGACCCTGTCCCACCTAATATCTTCTTGGAAAGGATGTTTAAGCCATCCGTGGTGTGGGAAGGGGAGACCGTCAACAATAGTCCGGATCCGGCCACAATGCCAGATCCTGAACACTCTGATGTAATCGGAGGCCCTGCCACCGAAATAACACCTTCGGCCCACGTGATTATGGCTGTCATCGCCCCGTGGACATAACCCTTCTTGGCTTACCTAACTAGGCAAGAACTCCCTAATGACCCAAACGAGGCACGTTGCATTGTGCGGCAGTCTAAAGCCTACAAGGTCCATGAGGGAGAGCTTTATAAGAAAAGCGCTACCGGAGTACTTCAAAGGTGCATCTCCGAAGAGGAAGGACGACAACTTTTGGCAGAAATTCATGCTGGACTTGGCGGCCACCACGCCGCAGTTTCTGCCCTTGTTAGCAAGGCCTTCCGTACAGGTTTTTACTGGCCGACGGCCCGAGCAGACGCACATGACCTCGTTCAACGTTGCGTCGGTTGCCAGCTTTTTGCAAACCAAAGCCATATGCCACCTACCGCTCTCCAAACAATCCCCATTACTTGGCCCTTTGTGGTCTGGGGGCTTGATATGGTCGGACCCCTTAAAGGGGGAAGCCATAAGAAAAAATACCTATTGGTCATGGTGGATAAATTCACCAAATGGATAGAAGCCAAACCAGTTAAAACGGCCGAGTCCGGACCAGTGATAGACTTCATATCCGGGGTTGTACACTGTTACGGCGTCCCCCACAACATCGTCACCAATAACGGCTCGAACTTTACAACCGACGAGGTAAAAACTTGGTGCAGCAACATGGGCATTAAGCTCGATTATGCCTATGTCTATCACCCTCAAACTAACAGTCAAGTCGAGCGAGCAAATGGTCTTATCATGAGCGGCATTAAACCCAGATTAGTACGATCCTTGAAGTAATCAGATATGCACTGGGTCGAGGAGCTCGACTCCGTACTATGGGGGCTACGGACCATGCCGAATCGCACTACCGGATACACACCAATTTTTATGGTGTAAGGTGCAGAGGCGGTACTGCCCTGCAGCATCATTCATGAATCACCTCGAGCGTGCATGTACGAAGAGAAAGAAGCCGAGCTTGATCGGCAGGACAGTTTGGACGCCCTGGAGGAGGAGCGTGACGTGGCAAAAGCCCGCTCCGCATTCTATCAGCAATAGGCTCGGCGGTATCAAAGCAGAGAAGTACGGGCCAAAACTTATAACGTTGGCGAACTCGTTCTACGCCTACCGGAGAAGAAAAAGGACAAGCTCAAGCCCAAATAGGAAGGTCCCTTCGTTATTGACAAAGTTCTGACCGGTGGAGTGTACCGTCTGCGGGATGCATCGGACAATCGACTCGAGCCAAACCCATGGAACGCAACCAGACTCCGAAGGTTCTACGCCTAGTGCCGGACTATGTGTTCGTCTCCGTACCTCCGTCAATTTTTTATATATATCCGTTATCTGTCTATTCTTTCTTTCTTTTCTCCCTTTTTCTTCACGGCCTTAAAAGGTTAAAATGTGTCTTGACTACACAATCTTGACGCGCTAGGCGTGCTCATTATACCTGGGGGCTTCTTATACTGAAGCTTAATATAACTATGTTTCAGGCTCTATGCCCCCCGCTCCTGTGTTACTTTTCCACATGTACCTTTTCTTCGCCATTATATGCATCGATATGACTTAAGTTTTGGCCAAGCTGGGTTGCCTGGCTCTTGTGTTTATGCCCTACGTTCCCGTTAATTCTGCTAGGGCATAAGGGGAGCACCTCTGCGGTTGTTACTGCTGGGTTAGCCGGATGTGTACCTCAGACTGGGTGAAGCCAAAAGCTAGCGTTCTTAAGGGAATATTCGGTCGGTGAAAAAAAGATGACTTTTACTTATTTCAATAAATGCCCCCAGATGTTTATATCCTGCGTCTCTTTTCGCAGTTCGGACATGCACACTAATGCATGCGTACCCAGGGAAAGGAACCCTTAATGGAACTATTCTCCCTAGAAGATGTTTCTTACTATCCATGTAATATAACATAGCTAGTTGGGTACTTGTCTGTTCAAGCACTTATGACCCCTACGCCTGGTTTCCACACGTACCCCGGTTTTTACATAACCTAGCGGGTATTCGGATACACCCTGGACTGTCGGGTCCGGAGGTCGAAGCGAAAAGGTCCGCCATGAAAAATGATTTACAATCCGGCTAGGGACAATATATGTCAATTGAAGTACACAGTCACTTAGACTGACTAAATTCTTCTTCTATACCATCCAACAGGCTGTCTAGCCTACAATCCTGTTGGGAATACTTTGCGGCTAATTTCACCTGGTCATACACCAAGCTGACGGGTATCTCTTTCCCATCAGACCCCACAGGCCCGACCTCGGCCATGTGGTTCGGGTCAGCCTTGGTATATCGAGTCTTCACCATGGCCCAGGCTTCCCTTGCACCTTGTCGGCAGGCAGATATCTTCCATAATCGGAAGTGCCACCGTGCCTCCTGGCAGGGAGGCGGAGGGCCACAAGGCTTGGGAAATGCCCTGCATCACCTGCCGAACTTGTTCGTGCAATTGTGAGAGCTCTGGCAGAAGATCACCTGCAGACCCGGGCATCTCTCTGCGGGTCGACCCGTCAGCATACCTACAGATATAACTCTGTTAGACGGTTTCTTCGCCGAACTCTATAAAAGTTCGTTCAAGCACTTACTAAAAATGCCGCGTCGAAGCCTCTTATTCTCCTTTACAGAGTCAGCAAGCTGGCCCGAACATCTTTCAGTTCAATGCCCAGCCGAGTATTGGCATCTTGGAGATCATTTTTCTCCCACCTAACCTACGTAAGCAAGCGCTCGCCAGCCTTTAGCTGTCGTTGAGCATGTTGCTCATCCCCTCGCACGACCTCTGGATTCACTCCAGGATCATCTGCATAATCTATTGTTAGATTTGCATGCATGCTGAATACTAACTGGTACATGTCTTTCTTTTCGATAGAAACAAGTGTTACCAGATGGGGCCTTCTCGGACTCCTTCATTGCGGCAACTGCGGCCCATAGCTGGGCTTTGCACTCCTCCAGCTCTTGAGACAACTAGGTATTCTTCTCCGTAAGAACCTACACAAATAATGATCCTTAAATCAGTTGTGTCAACTGTTCCAAGTCTCAGGGGCTACTGATATACATAATTATCAGATTTTCTTACCCGTATATCCTTTACATACTGGTCCGTGGCTCTGGCAAGACCATTTTGAGCAGCTCGGGTGTACACGTCTCCTGAGTTGAAGGCATCGAACACCTCTTCAGAGAAACTAGGGTTGCGGAGTACGGCCTGGCGACGCCTGTGATTCATGGCACTCTCCACTTCGGAATTCATAGCGGACAGCCTATCTGCATCCTCTGTAGGAGGAACTTCCGGCGTTGTCCCCACGTTATCATCTGCCTCTGAGTCCGGCTCTGGAGCCCGGCTGGTGGAGGCGTGGTCGGCAGGCTCTCCGGATACGGTTTGGCGAGCGTTTTTCCTGCCAGGAACCATGGACGTTATTATATTTTAAAGACGACAACCATGGAGCAGGGTCCTTTTTCGTACCTCTGCGACAGCGTCTCAGTCCTGTCCGCCTTCCTTTTAAGCCTACCCGGTTTTGGTGCCCCTTGTTGGTGAGTCACTGCGGGTTCGGCATGGCGTCCCGAGGGCCTTCCCTGTAAGACACCATATGTGTGCGGTAGGTGAAATGCAAAAAAGGGATCCTTCTCGGAAGTTGGGACTCCGGTTTTACTTACATGCGATGCGGGGAGCAGTCCAGGATAATCGGCTATGATGGCCACCAAGGCACCATCGCAGCTTAACTGATAGAACGTCATGTCGATGAGCTCCACAAATGTGTCCTGATCTTCTTCGAGTCCGGGGTCGAGGGCCCGGTCAGGGTCCTATGGTTGTGGAGACGGGCTGTGGACCTCCCTCACAGCTTTTCGCAGTTCCTGCTATGAAATAGCAAGGTAAATACTTATGACGAAGAATGCGGGAAGGTCTGGAGTAAAAAGTAGCAGCTCACCCAGTTTGGGGGGTTGTACATGGAGAATCCATCCCGTGGCTTAATGCGGATGAACTCCTCTTCCTCTGCTTTATATAAATCGGACAGTATTTTCGCTAGAGCAGCGATGGAGTCCGGACCTTTATGACCGCAGCGGGTGGCATCGTCTTCTCCATTGAAGTGCCACATGGGTTGTCCCCAATATTGAAGTGGCTGCACCCCTCGCATTATACATAGTGACATAACCTCGATTATGGTCAATCCTGATTTGGCCGGCGCTTTTATCCGGCCCATCAGGTAAAGGACCTCTCTGTTATCTTACTCCTGAGGGCTCCGAGGGCACCAGCTGTGGCGTTTCTTCAAAGGGGCGTTATTGAACTCAGGAAGGCCCATCTGAATAGGGTTCGGAAGGGGGACGTCCTCCATATAAAAGCACTCCGAAGGCCAGTCTTCGGATGTCTTCTTCGGAGTACCGGACAGGTATCTGGTCCCGGCGATGTGCCATATCTTGGCTCCGCCCACTTGATATATTGACCCCTCCTGCATACGGTGTACGAGGTAGAATAGCCTCTTCCATAGCTCTAAATGAGCTTCACAACCCAAAAACAGCTCACAAAGGGCGACGTAGCCAGCGATGTGTAATATGGAGGCGGTAGTACAATTATGCAGCTAGAGGCCGTAGAACTCCAGGAGCCCGCGGAGGAACGGATGGATTGGAAATCCAAGTCCCCTTAATAAGTAAGGGATAAGTGATAACCCACAAGTATAGGGGATCGCAACCATTTTCGAGGGTAGAGTATTCAACCCAAATTTATTGATTCGACACAAGGGGAGCCAAAGAATATTCTCAAGTATTAGCAGTTGAGTTGTCAATTCAACCACACCTGGATAACTTAGTATCTGCAGCAAGGTATTTAGTAGCAAAGTAATATGATAGTAGTGGTAACGGTAACAAAAGTAACGGTAGCAAAAGTAATATTTTGGTGTTTTGTAGTGATTTTAACAGAGTATAGCGGAAAAGTAAATAAGCGAAGAACAATATGTGAAAAGCTCGTAGGCATTGGATTGGTGATGGAGAATTATGCGGATGCGGTTCATCATGTAACAATCATAACATAGGGTGACACGAACTAGCTCCAATTCATCAATGTAATGTAGGCATGTATTCGAATATAGTCATACATGCTTATGGAAAAGAACTTGCATGCCATCTTTAGTCCTACCCTCCGTGGCAGCGGGGTCCTAATGGAAACTAAGGGATATTAAGGCCTCCTTTTAATAGAGAACCGGAACAAAGCATTAGCACATAGTGAATACATGAACTCCTCAAACTATGGTCATCACCGGGAGTGGTCCCGATTATTGTCACTTCGGGGTTGCCGGATCATAACACATAGTAGGCGACTATAGACTTGCCATATAGGATCAAGAACACACATATATTCATGAAAACATAATAGGTTCAGATCTGAAATCTTGGCACTCGGGCCCTAGTGACAAGCATTAAGCATAGCAAAGTCATAGCAACATCAATCTCAGAACATAGTGGATACTAGGGATCAAACCCTAACAAAACTAACTCG
This sequence comes from Aegilops bicornis, assembly GCA_021605145.1. Taxonomy (NCBI): domain Eukaryota; kingdom Viridiplantae; phylum Streptophyta; class Magnoliopsida; order Poales; family Poaceae; genus Aegilops; species Aegilops bicornis. The sequence goes on from CM038672.1 coordinate 277,479,303, forward strand.
ATTACATGATAGATCTCATCCAACCCATCACCGTCCAGCAAGCCTACAATGGAATTACTCACGCACGGCGGTGAGAATCATGAAATTGGTGATGGAGGATGGTTGATGATGACGATGGCGACGAATCCCCCTCTCCGGAGCCCCAAACGGACTCCTGATCAGCCCTCCCGAGAGGTGTTAGGGCTTGGTGGCGGCTCCGTATCGTAAAACGCGATGAATTCTTCTCTTTGATTTTTTTCTCCCCGAAAGCAAATATATAGAGTTGGAGTTGAGGTCGGAGGAGCTCCAGGGGGCCCATGAGGTAGGGGGGCGCGCCCTAGGGGGGACGGCGCCCCCCCTCGTGGACAGGATGTGGGCCCTGGTCTTCATCTTTTGCAAGGTTTTATTATTATTTCCAAATAGACGTTCTGTGGAGTTTCAGGTCATTCCGAGAACTTTTGTTTCTGCACATAAATAACACCATGGAAAGTCTGCTGAAAACAGCGTCAGTCCGGGTTAGTTCCATTCAAATCATGCAAGTTAGAGTCCAAAACAAGGGCAAAAGTGTTTGGAAAAGTAGATATGACGGAGACATATCAACTTCCCCAAGCTTAAACCTTTGCTTATCCTCAAGCAATTCAGTTGATAAACTGAAAGTGATAAAGAAAAACTTTTACAAACTCTGTTTGCTCTTTTTGTTGTAAATATGTAAAGCCAGCATTCAAGTTTTCAAAGAAAGATTATGACTAACCACATTTGCAATAACTCTTAGGTCTCATGTTTACTCATATCAATGGCATAATCAACTAGCGAGCAATAATAATAAATCTTGGATGACAACACTTTCTCAAAACAATCATGATATAATATAACAAATGGTATCTCGCTAGCCCTTTCTGAGACCGCAAAACATAAATGGCAGAGCACCTTTAAAGATCAAGGACGGACTAGACATTGTAATTCATGGTAAAAGAGATCCAATCATAGTCATACCCAATATAAATTAATAGTAATGAATGCAAATGACAAGCGCTCTCCAGCTAGTGCTTTTTAATAAGAGGGTGATGACTCAACAGAAAAGTAAATAGATAGGCCCTTCGCAGACGGAAGAAGGGATTTGTAGAGGTGCCAGAGCTCGGTTTTGAAATAGAGATAAATAATATTTTGAGCGGCATACTTTCATTGTCAACATAACAACCAAGAGATGGCGATATCTTCCATGCTACACACATTATAGGCAATTCCCAAACAGAATGGTAAAGTTTATACTCCCCCTCCACCAACAAGCATCAATCCATGACTTGCTCGAAACAACGAGTGTCTCCAACTAGCAACAGTCCCACGGGTAGTTTTGTTTGCAATTATTTTGATTTAGTTTGCATAAAGCATGGGACTGGGCATCCCCGTGACCAGCCATTTTCTCGTGAGTGAGGAGCGAAGTTGATGTAGGGCGGAACCCTATGGGGCCGATCTTTCACGTTTGGAGTGGATCCTACGGGGAAACACGAAGAACGCGCGGAAGAACACAAGGGAAATCACGGGGAGGAACGAGAGAAACACTCAACCGACAAGTGATTGATCACACAAGGGCTAGATCACCGAAAGCACAAGGTAACACATGATCCAAAATCAACAAAGGGAAGATACAAGCGTAACCGTTCTTCTCCGTGAGGAGGCCTTGATTGTCTTCTCCGGATGGAGGCCTTGAATCCGAATGGATCTTCTCCGAAGAGGCACGGTCCCTCACGTGGAGTAGATCCGGTACGGATGAGCTATGCTCTATCTCAAGATGAGCTATCACAACGCTAACCCTAAACCGTAGGTAGGAGAAGAGTATATATAGTTTACGGGGTGAAAGGGTACACAGGCCTCGACCCAAGTGGCTGCGCGCAGGCAGGGCCGGAAGTTCCGGGCAACAGAGGGTCCGGGCAGGGTCCAGCTTAACCAGAGAGTTGGCGCGGGTGGAGCTGGGCTGGCGTCCGGGGGCCGGAAGGTCCGGGCGGGTCGGAGGTTCCGGGGGCCGGAAGGTCCGGGACAGGTTCTGGGCAGGTTCCGGGCTAACCAGAGAGTTGGCACGCCCGGGCTTTTCGATGTCGTCGGAGGCCGGAAGCTCCGGGTAGGCCGGACGTTCCAGGGGCCGGAAATTCCGGGCTGTGGCCGGAGGTTTCGGGCTGTCCAGAGAGTTGACGCCTGTCATTTCTTCTTCAACTCCTGGCTCCTTGGCTTGAACGTTGTACCTGATCACACATAGCGTCTCGGATTTAGGTAGTACCCATGTCTCACTGGAAGAAAAGGGGAACTCAAGTAGGAGCAATGTCACCTCGGATTGAATAGCACGAGCTCTTGCTCTTGTCATGGGTCCACTTGGAACTTGGATAGTCGATGGAAGGTCCATGGGGATGACCGAAGGATGCTCCGCATCATCCCCCCCCCCTCGTGGGAAAGATCCGACCTCGGATCGAAATCCTCATCATCATGGTACGGGGAGAGATCAGAGACGTTAAAGATGTCGCTCACGTTGTACTTGTCACGTGGGAGATCGATCTTGTAAGCGTTGTTGTTGTAGGGTGCTAGCACCTTGAAGGGTCCATCTGCTCGAGGGAGAAGCTTGGACTTGTGTTCGTTGGGGAAGCGGTCCTTGCGAAGGTGTAGCCACACGAGGTCTCCAATGTTGAATATCATGGGATGCTTGTTGACGTTGAGCTTGGTCGCGAGTCGTTGTACTTGGCGCTCGATGGTGTGCCTTGTATCTTCATGCATCTTCTTGATGTAGCTTGCACGGGCACTTGCGTCGAGGTTGGTGCGCTCTTGTAGAGGAAGAGGTAGAATGTCCAATGGGGACAACGGGTTGAAGCCGTAGACGACCTCGAAGGGGGACTTGCCGGTCGTCGAATGTCTTCCTCGGTTGTAGGCATACTCGGCGATGGGTAGACCCTCCTCCCACTCCTTGATGTTCTTCTTGATCAACACGTGAAGTAGAGTGGAGAGTGTACGGTTTGTCACCTCCATCTGGCCATCAGTTTGAGGATGGTATGCGGATAAGAACAAGAGCTTGATTCCGAGCTTGGCGCATAGGGTCTTCCAAAAGTAACTCAAGAACTTGACGTCGCGGTCGGAGACGATTGTCTTTGGTACTCCATGGAGACGCAAGATTTCCCTACAAAAGAGATTTGCAATGTGTGAAGCATCGTCTATCTTGTTGCAAGGAATGAAATGTGCCATCTTAGAAAATTGGTCCATAAAAATAAACACGAAATCCTTGCCATTTTGAGTTCTAGGCAAACCAAGTACAAAATCCATGCTAATGTCTTCCCAAGGTTGATATGGAATAGGAAGATGCATGTAAAGACCATGGGATTGAGCTTTAGACTTAGCTTTGCGACATGTGGAGCATCGGGTGGTGAAGCGTGAGACGTCGCGGAACATCTTGGGCCAAAATTAGTTCTTGGAGAGCGTGGCGAATGTCTTGTCGCGTCCAAAATGTCCCATGAGTCCGCCTCCATGAGCCTCTTGCGAAAGGAGCAAACGAAGAGAAGACTCGGGAATGCATAGTTTGTTAGCTTTCATAAGATAACCATCCTTGATGTAATATTGTTCCCAAGATGTATGCGTCAAACATTTAGCATAAGGAGTCGCAAAAGATGGATCATTAGCATACAAGTCTTTTATGTGCTCAAAGCCAATAACATTCAACTCAAGTTTAGTGACAAGCATGCATATGCGTGAAAGTGCATCCGCAACTACATTTTCCTTACCCTTAATGTACTTGATCACATAGGGGAACGATTCAATAAATTCACACCATTTGGCATGACGCTTGTTCAACTTAGTTTGACCTTTTAAGTACTTAAGCGTTTCACGATCGGTATGGATGACAAACTCATTAGGTCTAAGATAATGTTCCCAAACATGTAGCACACGCACTAAAGCATACAATTCTTTGTCATATATGGGATAGTTAAGTTGAGCACCGAAGAGTTTTTCACTAAAATATGCAATGGCTCATTTTTCTTGCATCAAAACTCCGCCAATTCCGGTACCACTTGCATCACAATGAACCTCAAAAGTTTTGTCAAAGTTGGGCAAAGAAAGAATCGGAGCATGAGTAAGCAAGGACTTGAGCTCATCAAAAGCGGTGGATTGCAAAGATCCCCAAACAAAAGGAGCATTCTTCTTACTCAAAGCATGCAAAGGAGCGGCAATAGTGCTAAAATCTTTCACAAAGCGACGATAAAAACCCGCAAGACAAAGAAAACTACGCACTTGTTGCAAATTGGTGGGTTGGGGCCAAGTTTTAATTGCTTCAATTTTAGATTCATTAACTTGGACACCCTTGGAAGATACAACAAAACCCAAGAAAACCACTTTGTCAACACCAAACGTGCATTTTTTCAAGTTTGCATAAAGACGTTCCTTGCGAAGGGTTTGCAAAACAGCCCTAACATGATTAAGATGCTCTTTCATGGTTTTGCTAAACACAAGAATATCATCAAAGTAAACCACAACAAAGACTCCAATATAAGGGCGAAGCACATAATGCATAAGACGCATGAAAGTACCGGGAGCCTCCGATAAACCCATAGACATAACTAACCACTCATATAAGCCAAATTTGGTTTTGAAAGCAGTTTTCCATTCATCACCCTCTTGAATGCGGATTTGATAATAGCCACTTTTAAGATCAATTTTTGAGAAAAAGTTGGCTCCACTAAGTTCATCAAGCATATCATCTAAGTGAGGAATGGGATGCCTATAGCGAACGGTAATAACATTTATAGGTCTGCAATCGGAACACAAGCAGAAACTTCCATCTGGCTTAGGCACAAGTATAACGGGAACGGCACAAGGGCTTAAGCTTTCACGTACATGACCGTTGTCAATTAGTTGTTGTACTTGCCGTTGAATCTCCTTAGTTTCTTCGGGGTTGACACGGTATGGAGCTTTGTTTGGAAGTGGCGCTCCGGGGATGAGGTCGATTCGATGCTCAATGCCTCGAAGAGGAGGTAGACCCGGAGGTAGCTCACCGGGGAAAACATCTTGAAATTCCTGCAAAAGAGATTGAAACACTAAAGGTAGCTCGTGAGAAGTGTTAGCTTTTGGTTCTCCATCCTTGCACACAAGGACAGAGTGCATCACACTTGATGGGTTCTCACACACTTCTCTTATCTCACTTTTTGTGGCAAATAGTATGAGGTTTTTCTCTCTAGGCGAAGAGGCGCTCAAGTTTGGCTTGTGGCTCTCACTCACTGTTTGGTGGATTACTTTCTCACTTTTCTCTCCATGATGGGTGGCTTGCTTGTCGGCTATCACTTGACTAGGATACATAGGTCATAGCACATATTCCTTCCCTTTCATCTTGAAACTATAGTGATTGGTACGCCCGTTGTGGATGACACCACGGTCGAATTGCCATGGTCGACCAAGAAGGAGGTGGCAAACGGTCATTGGGACCACATCACACTCCAAAGTGTCCTCATATGCACCAATTTTGAAGGAGACTTGGACCGTATGATCAACTCGTATAGTGCCAGAGTCACTTAGCCATTGAACCTTGTAGGGGTGCGGGTGCTTCCTCTTGACCAATTGAAGCTTGGAGCATAGTTCTTCACTTTCCAAGTTGTGACAACTACCTCCATCGATGATGACCTTGACGGACCTTCCATTGATGCCGGCCTTGGTGGAAGATATGGCATCGTTGGTCTTCTTCTTGTTGATGTTGAAGAGTTAAGACCTTGGAGACAACAAGAGCGGGGCTCGTATCTTCATCACAAAAGACTTGATCATCTTCATCCTCGTTCACGCGCCGGTGCATGGCCACTTGCTCAAGATCTTCCATCTCCTCATCACTCATGGAGTCGTAGGTGCCATCGTTGTTGAGGATCATCGTGCGCTTGTTTGTGCATTCATAGGACTTGTGTCCTCGGCCGCCGCAAGTGAAACACTTGAAGGAGCTTGTCTTGACGGTCTCATCGGTCGGAGTAGATGATGAAGCACGCGGCTTGAAGTTGCTTGTAGTAGGAGGAAGACGACTTGAACCTGACAAAGTTTTCTTGTAACTCGCCTTGTCGTCGTTGCTTGGAGAAGGTTTGGTTGATGTAGATGTTGGAGGATTTTTTGAAGCTTGGTTGTTGGAGAAGCCATAGGTCTTGGATGAGTACTTGGCATACTTGAAGTCATCTTGCACTTGACGTTCCGCCTTGGTCGCTTGATGCATGAGCTCAATGAGGTTGGAGTAGGGTTGGAAGTCAGCGATCTTCTTGATGGGATGATTGAGTCCATTCAAGAATCGTGCCATTGTTTGCTCATCATCTTCCGTGACATTGGCTCGAATCATGGCTATCTCCATTTCCTTGTAGTATTCTTCAACACTCTTTGTTCCTTGCTTGAGGAGTTGTAGCTTCTTGAAGAGATCGCGATTGTAGTAGGTTGGCACAAAACATGCTCGCATGACTTCCTTCATTTGAGCCCAAGTGGTGATTGGAGGTTCACCCCTTGCTTGTGGGCGCTCAAGGACTTGTTCCCACCATATGAGCACATAGTCTTGGAACTCAAGTGCTGCCATAGAGATCTTCTTCTCTTCCTCATAGTTGTGCAAACGAAAGATTTTGTCGACCTTCAATGCCCATGAAAGGTACTCTTCGGGGTCATTGCTTCCATTGAACTTGGGCATGGTGAATTTGAGCTTTCCATAGCGTTGCTCTTCATTGTGTTGTTGGCGATGGTGATGATGACGCCCTTGACGTGGAGGGTAATCATCCTCATGTTGCTCTTGGCATGGAGGAAGTCCATGATCAACTTGCTCTTGTTGAACTTGAGGTTGAGGTGGAGCTTGACGAGCTTGTGGATGAGCTTGAGGAACTTGATGTTGCACACGCGGTTGGTAGTTCCTCTCTTGGATTTCTTCTCAAAGGGCTTCCTCTTGATTGCGCCGTTCGTGATTGTGGTTGGCGATGGCTCGACTTGATTCTTGAAGGGCACGTTGCGCCTCAAGAGATTGCGCTTCTCGTTGTTGTTGTTGAAGACGTTGAGCCTCGGCGTCTTGTTCCTCCTGGTGTAGACACGCTCGTTCTTCCTCTTGGCGCCGTAGTCATTGTCGTTCTTGAGCTTGAGCAAAAGCGTCTTGGTTTGAATGAGGACGAGGGACTTGCTCATCGAATTGCTCTTGTGAATGCTGGACGTGTAGCGGGTTGCGAGAAGCATGACGGTCTTGACGCGCGGCTCATCGAAGAGTGTTCGATGACGGTGTACTTGCGCCAGAGAAGGAGTCGTCGGAGTGTCGACTTGAGTGGGTCCGTCTTGAGTATGACGATGTAGAAGGAGGCCGGTTCACCAACAAGGCGCGGATCTCGTCCATTCTTGCATCGTTCTCTTGCTTGTGCGCGTCGAGCTTGTTGTCAAAGTAGTCTCTTGTACGTTGCTCGGAGAGTCGCAAGTCGGTGGCGAGGTTGTCGATGCGGTCGTTCATTGCTTGTTGCTCTTGATGCAACGCTCGTTGTGCACCGAAGAGGTGGCTCTTGGTGACGTATGATGACATGTCGTCTTCTTGCTCGATGAAGAGTGGGTTGGTAGAAGTACTCGGCCTATCCATCATTCCAAGCAAAAATGTGAGTGGTAGAAGGAGAAGAACTTATACCAATGTACCTTGACCGATGTTGATGATGAATCAAGTTCACTCAAATGCGGACAATGAAATAGCACTATTGGTACCAATTCTTGTTGGTTCTCACACCTACACAAGTAAAAGCTTATGGTGGAGCTTGGTTAGGATGGTGGCACAAAATTTGATGCAATTGAAAGTGAGATTCAATAATGTTGGAAAAGATTCACAAATTTGCAAATGCAACAAGTAGACCAAGCAAGTAGGGGTACACAGAAACACACACGCAAATAGATAAGTGGGATTGTGCAAACCAAAATTGAGCCAAAATGTGGAATCCACGAAAATGCTCTTGTTGCACAATACTAGAGAGACGCTAGCACGATTGCACAATAGGCGGATACGAAACTTGTGCACAACCTACTAGGCAAAAAATGCAACGATCTCTATCCCAAGTATGCTATAAGTATGGTATTTCGGTGCTATGATCCAAGATGATCTTATATGACAGTCTTATTGTAGTATGATGCTATGGTTCTTGCTCATAAGCTCTTTTCTTATCTTTCCTCTTTGCTTAAAATCTTTGGTGGCTCTTTCACTTTTGAGCTCTTTTCTTATGCAAAACGTCATGAACCAAGGTAGCAATTGTGTATGCTATGACAACTTTGTGACACACAAGTTGATGCCAAGATATGCACCACTATGGTATGGTATGTATGCTATGGAGTATGATCACTAATGTGCACAAGTCACGTTGCCGGCAATACTCAATGGCTAGTCTCGATGGGTAAGCAACGCAAAAGATGGGCTATGATGTTTATCAATACAATGACAAGGTTTGGACAAAGATTTCGTCGAGATTACCGTCCTTGCTTACGGTTGAAGGTTCCAAACAGATGCGAATGTAGAAGATGTCGTGGTGCACAGTCTTCAGTACGTTGGCGAAGATGCCGCTGCACCGTGGTCGGAGTTGCCGAAGTAGCGGAGGTCGACGAAGCTGTGCAACCTTTCTGTCTAGGCCGGAAGTTCCGGGCAAGACGGAAGGTCCGGGGTCCGGAAGTTTCGGGGAAGGCCGGAAGGTCCGGGGGCCGGAAGTTCCAGGCTGGGCCGGAAGTTCCGGTGGTCGTGATTCTGCCAATCCAACAAAATTTCATCACACCAACAAATCACAAAAAAATTTGGGGCTATTTTTGGTGGGGATTTAGGACGACAACAAAATCAAGCTAGAAAACACGAGGTAGGGGCTCCAAAAACGCGATCAACGTGGCTCATGATACCAAGATGATGTAGGGCGGAACCCTATGGGGCCGATCTTTCACGTTTGGAGTGGATCCTACGGGGAAACACGAAGAACGCGCGGAAGAACACAAGGGAAATCACGGGGAGGAACGATAGAAACACTCAACCGACAAGTGATTGATCACACAAGGTCTAGATCACCGAAAGCACAAGGTAACACATGATCCAAAATCAACAAAGGGAAGATCAAGAGTAACCGTTCTTCTCCGTGAGGAGGCCTTGATTGTCTTCTCCGGATGGAGCCCTTGAATCCGAATGGATCTTCTCCGAAGAGGCACGGTCCCTCACGTGGAGTAGATTCGGTACGGATGAGCTATGCTCTATCTCAAGATGAGCTATCACAACGCTAACCCTAAACCATAGGTAGGAGAAGAGTATATATAGTTTATGGGGCAAAAGGTACATGGGCCTCGGCCCAAGTGGCTGCACGCAGGCAGGGCCGGAAGTTCCGGGCGGGGCCGGAAGTTCCGGGCGACGGAGGGTCTGGGCAGGGTCCGTCTTAACCAGAGAGTTGGCACGAGTGGAGCTGGGCTGGCGTCCGGGTGCCGGAAGTTCCGGGGGCCGGAAGGTCCGGGACGGGTTCCGGGCAGGTTCCGGGCAGGTTCCGGGCTAACCAGAGAGTTGGCACGCCCGGGCTGGTCGATGTCGGTGGAGGCCGGAAGCTTTGGGTAGGCCGGACGTTCCAGGGGCCGGAAGTTCCGGGCTGTGGCCGGAGGTTCCGGGCTGTCCAGAGAGTTGACGCCTGTCGTTTCTTCTTCAGCTCCTGGCTCCTTGGCTTGAACATTGTACCTGATCACGCATAGCGTCTGGACTTGAGTAGCCATGTCTCACTGGAAGAAAAGGGGAACTCAAGTAGGAGCGATGTCACCTCAGATTGAATAGCACGAGCTCTTGCTCTTGTCATGGGTCCACTTGGAGCTTGGATAGTCGATGGAAGGTCCATGGGGATGACCGAAGGATGCTCCGCATCAGGAGTCCACTCCTCTTGAGAATAACCCGCCTAACATGGAAGATAAGGGCAGCCCTAGTTGATACATGAGCTATTCAAGCATACAAAAAAGAATGTTTATTTGAAGGTTTAGAGTTTGGCACATACGAATTTACTTTGAACGACAGGTAGATACCGCATATAGGAAGGTATGGTGGACTCATATGGAATAACTTTGGGGTTTAAGGGATTGGATGCACAAGCAGTATTCCTGCTTAGTACAAGTGCTAGCAAAAGACTGGGAAGCGACCAACTAGAGAGCGACAACAGTCATGAACACGCATTAAAATTAATAAACATTGGATGCAAGCATGAGTAGGATATAATCCACCATGAACATAAATATCGTGAAGACTATGTTGATTTTGTTTCAACTACATGTGTGAACATGTGCCAAGTCAAGTCACTTAAATCATTCAAAGGAGGATACCACCCCATCATACCACATCACAACCATTTTAATAGCATGTTGTACGCAAGGTAAAACATTATAACTCATAGCTAATCAAGCATGACACGAGCAACTATGATCTCTAATTGTCATTACAAACATGTTTATTCATAATAGGCTGAATCAGGAACGATGAACTAATCATATTTACAAAAACAAGAGAGGTCGAGTTCATACCAGCTTCTCTCATCTCAGTCAGTCCATCATATATCATCATAATTTCCTTTCACTTGCACGACCGAACGATGTGAATAATAATAAGAGTGCACGTGCATTGGACTAAGCTGGAATCTGCGAGCATTCAATAAACAGGAGAAGACAAGGCAATATGGGCTCTTGGTTAAATCAACAGTAATGCATATAAGAGCCACTTCAACAATTTAAACATGGTCTTCTCCTATCGACCCCCAAAGAAAAGAAAAGAAATAAAAACTATTTACACGGGAAAGCTCCCAACAAGCAAAAGAAGAACGGGAAATCTTTTTGGGTTTTCTTTTTAATTATTACTACTACAGTAAGAAAAGTAAACTAGCTAAAAGCTACACTAATATTTTTTGGTTTTTCTTAAGGTTTAACAAACACACAAGAAGAAAGCAAGAAAAAGAAAATAAACTAGCATGGATATTACAGTGAAAAAGTATGAGCACCGACATCTAGCAATGAGTGTGTGTGAACATAAATGTAATGTCGGTGAGAAATACATACTCCCCCAAGCTTAGGCTTTTGGTCTAAGTTGGTTCATTGCCAGGGGTGGCCTGGTGGATATCTGTAGTTGTAGCTGGGGTCATACTGAGATGCAGCGGTTATCGCCTCCTGAGCTGCAGCGTGGCGGCGAGATGCCTCTGCCCTCCTCTCGTACTCATCTGCCTCCTCTCTGGTAATAAAATGTCTTCCTTTTGCCTGATAATCAAAGGAGGCAGGAGCAGGGAGAGTAATACGAACAACATGACGTCTGTCAAAGATTAAGTGATATCGTAGAGGTGATTCATTCCTCTCGACAAACTGGTGGTAGACCATAGAGTTATAGTCTAAATAAGTAGGAGGCAACTCAATGTCATCCTCACAAACGTCCACACCAAGAAAATCAGCTAAGCGGGTTGCATAAATTCCACCAAAGAAATCTCGATTAAATCTATTATTATGCAACCTACGTGCAACAATGGCTCCCAAATTATAAGATTTGTCTCCTAACACATCACTCCTAAGAACACTAAGGTCAGGGACACACATATGACATGCTTTATCTTTACCATTTATGCACCTACCTATGAAGAGAGCAAAATAATGTATAGCAGGAAAGTGAATGCTCCCTATGGTAGCTTGTGCTATATCTCTAGATTCCCCCACGGTTATACCAGCAAGAAAGTTTCTAAATTCAGATTTACGGGGTTCACTAACACTACCCCATTGTGGAAGTTTGCAAGCAGAAGTAAAATCCTCTAAGTCCATGGTATAAGATTTTTCATAAAGATCAAAAAGGATAGTTGGAGAATTACGTGAAGATGAAAATTCAAACCTCCTCACAAATGCACTAGTGAGATAATGGTATTGGCTGCACTTCTCTACCTCGAAGCTTACAAGATCAGCGTTACACAAATATGCGTTAAATTCTTTGATTCCCGCTCGATCCATAAAATTTTCTGAAGGCCATTCACAGGGCCGCACTGGAGCGTCCCTTGGTGGCTCCTCATCAGCATCACGCATTGCAAGCTTGGGTCCTTGCTTCCTTGAAGAACCACCTTGGAACATTTTCCTAAGCATATTTCTTCCTCTAAAAAATTTCTGAAATTTTTAGTAACTTCGAACAAAAGTGAACCAAGCTCAACAAAATTGATATCAACTACTCCTACAAGTGCCTAGAGACTATATCATGCATTAGAACTACTTGGAACCATATAAATTTGACATGCAAGCTCAAGAACATGGTCACCTAGGAAGCACAAATTTGCAATGAATAAATCACTAGAGCAAAAACTAATTGGACCAATGGAGGAGTCACATACCAAGGAACAATCTCCCCAAGCAGTTTTGTGAGAGGTGCTTTGAGCAAGGAGATCGAAAATCACAGCAAAATGAGCTAGAACTCGTGCTTGAGCTGGATATTGGTGTTTGTGGGAGGAAGAAGGAGTGTATGGGTGCAGGGATAAGTGGAGGAGGGCCACCGTGGGCCCATGAGGCAGGGGGGCGCGCCCTCCACCCTCGTGGCCAGGTGCTTGCCCCTCCTGCTGTGTTCTCAGTGCCAGAAATTCTCAAATATTTCAGAAAAAATCACATTCCATTTTCAGGGCATTTGGAGAACTTTTACTTTCGGGGTATTTTTATATTGCACAGATAAATCAGAAAACAGACAGAAAATACTATTTTTACTTTATTTCCACTAAATAACAGAAAATAGAGAGAGGGTACAGAAGGTTGTGCCTTCTAGTTTCATCCAGCTCATGCTCATCAAAAGGAATCCACTAACAAGGTTGATCAGGTCTTGTTAACAAACTCATTTCGAAGAACATGGAACCGGAGAAATTTTGAATAACACTATGTTACCTCAATGGGGATATGCACATCCCCAATAATAACAATATCATATTTCTTCTTGACAGTAGGAAGAGGAAATTCAAAACCTCCAAATATAATCGATGGAATTTTTCCAATAGAGTTGATACTATGAACTTGAGGTTGTTTCCTCGGAAAGTGTACCGTATGCTCATTACCATTAACATGAAAAGTGACATTGCCTTTGTTGCAATCAATAACAGCCCCTGTGGTATTCAAAAAGGGTCTTCCAAGAATAATAGACATACTATCGTCCTCGGGAATATCAAGAATAATAAAGTCCGTTAAAATAGTAACATTTGCAACCACAACAGGCACGTCCTCACAAATGCCGACAGGTATAGCAGTTGATTTATCAGCCATTTGCAAAGATATTTCAGTAGGTGTCAACTTATTCAAATCAAGTCTATGATATAAAGAGAGAGGCATAACACTAACACCGGCTCCAAGATCACATAAAGCAGTTTAACATAGTTTGTTTTAATGGAGCATGGTATAGTGGGTACTCCTGGATCTCCAAGTTTCTTTGGTATTCCACCCTTAAAAGTATAATTAGCAAGCATGGTGGAAATCTCAGCTTCCGGTATCTTTCTCTTATTTGTAACAATATCCTTCATATACTTAGCATAAGGATTCATTTTGAGCATATCGATTAATCGCATACATAAAAAGATAGGTCTAATCATTTCAAAGAAAGTGCTCAAAATCCTCATCATCCTTTTTCTTGGATGGTTTGGGAGGAAAAGGCATGGGTTTCTGAACCCAAGGTTCTCTTTCTTTACCATGTTTCCTAGCAACAAAGTCTCTCTTATCATAACGTTGATTCTTTGATTGTGGGTTATCAAGATCAAAAGCAGGTTCAATTTCTACATCATTATCATTACTAGGTTGAGCATCATCATGAACATCTTCATTAACATTTTCACTAGGTTCATGTTCATTACCGCAGTTGTGTTTCAAAGATCGTAAATAGAGATATCATTTGGATTCTCAGGTGGTTCAGCAACAGGTTCACTAGAAGCATGCAAAGTCCTATCATTTTTCTTTTTCTTCTTTTTAGAAGGACTAGGTGCATCAATATTATTTCTCTAAGAATCTTGCTCAATTCTCTTAGGGTGGCCTTCAGGATACAAAGGTTCCTGAGTCATTCTACCAGTTCTAGTAGCCACTCTAACAGCATAATCATTTTTCTTACTATTCAATTGAGCAAATCATTTTGAGCCTTAAGTACTTGTTCTACTTGAGTGGTAACCATAGAAGCATGTTTAGTAATGAGTTTAAGTTCACATCTAACATTAGCCATGTAATCACCCAAGTGTTCAATCATATAAGCATTTTGTTTTAATTGTCTACCAAAATAAGCATTTTGTTTTAATTGTCTACCAAAATAAGCATTGAAATCTTCTTGCTTAACCATAAAGTTATCAAAATCATCCAAGCATTGGCTAGCAATTTTAGTAGGAGGGATTTCAGCTCTATCATATCTATAGAGAGAATTTACCTTTACTACCTGTGTCGGGTTATCAAGACCATGAGTTTCTTCAATAGGTAATGGATTAAGATCATATGTTTCTTCAACAGGCGGTAAATTAAGACCATGTATCTCTTCAATAGGAGGTAAATTCTTAACATCTTCAGCTTTAATACCTTTTTCTTTCATAGATTTCTTTGCCTCTTGCATATCTTCAGGACTGAGAAATAGAACACCTCTCTTCTTTGGAGTTGGCTTAGGAATAAGCTCAGGAATTGGCTCTTGAACTGGCTCAGGAAGTGTCCAATTATTTTCATTTGTCAACATATTATTCAATAGAATTTCAGCTTCATCCGGTGTTCTTTCCCTGAAAATGTAACCGGCACAACTATCCAGGTAATCTGTGGAAGCATCGTTCAGTCCATTATAAAAGATATCAAGTATTTCATTTTTCTTAAGAGGATGATCAGGCAAAGCATTAAGTAGCTTGAGAAGCCTCCCCCAAGCTTGTGGGAGAATCTCTTCTTCAATTTGCACAAAGTTGTATATTTCCCTCAAAGCAGCTTGTTTCTTATGAGCAGGGAAATATTTAGTAGAAAAGTAATAAATCATATCACGGGACTATGCACACAACCAGGATCAAGGGAATTAAACCATATCTTAGCATCACCCTTTAATGAGAACGGAAATATTTTAAGGATATAAAAGTAGCGAGATCTCTCATCATTAGTGAACAGGGTGGCTATATCATTTAATTTAGTAAGATGTGCCACAACAGTTTCAGATTCATAGCCATAAAAAGGATCAGATTCAACCAAAGTAATTATACCAGGATCAACAGAGAATTCATAATCCTTATCGGTAACACAGATTGGTGAAGTAGCAAAAGCAGGGCTAGGTCTCATTCTATCATTAAGAGATTGCTGATTCCATTTAGCTAATAATCTCTTGAGCTCATATCTATCTTTGCAAGCTAAAATAGCTAAAGAAGCTTCTTTATCAAAAACATAACCTTCAGGAATAACAGGCAAGTCTTCATCATCACTTTCATCAATATAATCAGTTTCAATAATTTCTTTGTCTCTAGCCCTAGCAATTTGTTCATCAAGAAATTCACTAAGTGGCACAAAGAGTATCAAGCATAGAAGTAGTTTCATCATAAGTATCATGCATTGCGTAAGTGGCATCATCAATAACATGCGACATATCGTAAGCGAATAGCGTAAGGTGTTTAGGTGTCGCAAGCTTACTCAAAACAGAAGGTGAATCAAGTGCAGAGCTAGATGGCGGTTCCTTACCTCCCCTCGTAGTTGAGGGATAAATTGTTGTCTTAGCGTCTTTCAAGTTCTTCATAGTGACCAGCAGATATAAATCCCAAGTGACTCAAAGAGTAGAGCTATGCTCCCCAGCAACGGCGCCAGAAAATAGTCTTGATAACCCACAAGTATAAGGGATCGCAACAGTTTTCAAGGGTAGAGTATACAACCCAAATTTATTGATTCGACAGAAGGGGAGCCAAAGAATATTCTCAAGTATTAGCAGTTGAGTTGTCAATTCAACCACACCTGGATAACTTAGTATCTGCAGCAAGGTATTTAGTAGCAAAGTAATATGATAGTAGTGGTAACGGTAACAAAAGTAACGGTAGCAAAAGTAATATTGTTGGTGTTTTGTAGTGATTGTAACAGTAGCAACGGAAAAGTAAATAAGCGAAGAACAATATGTGAAAAGCTCGTAGGCATTGGATCGATGATGGAGAATTATGCCGGATGCGGTTCATCATGTAACAATCATAACATAGGGTGACACAGAACTAGCTCCAATTCATCAATGTAATGTAGGCATTTATTCCGAATATAGTCATACGTGCTTATGGAAAAGAACTTGCATGCCATCTTTAGTCCTACCCTCCCGTGGCAGCGGGGTCCTAATGGAAACTAAGGGGTATTAAGGCCTCCTTTTAATAGAGAACCGGAACAAAGCGTTAGCACATAGTGAATACATGAACTCCTCAAACTATGTTCATTACCGGGAGTGGTCCCGATTATGTTCACTTCGGGGTTGCCGGATCATAACACATAGTAGGTGACTATAGACTTGCAAGATAGGATCAAGAACACACATATATTCATGAAAACAGAATAGGTTCAGATCTGAAATTATGGCACTCGGGCCCTAGTGACAAGCATTAAGCATAGCAAAGTCATAGCAACATCAATCTCGAACATAGTGGATACTAGGGATCAAACCCTAACAAAACTAACTCGATTACATGATAGATCTCATCCAACCCATCACCGTCCAGCAAGCCTATGATGGAATTACTCACGCATGACGGTGAGCATCATGAAATTGGTGATGGAGGATGGTTGATGACGATGATGGCGACGAATCCCCCTCTCCGGAGCCCCAAACGGACTCCACATCAGCCCTCCCGAGAGGTTTTAGGGCTTGGCGCCGGCTCCGTATTGTAAAACGTGATGAATTCGTCTCTCTGAATTTTTTCTCCCCGAAAGCAAATATATAGAGCTGGAGTTGAGGTCGGAGGAGCTCCAGGGGGCCCACGAGGTAGGGGGGCACGCCCTAGGGAGGAGGGCACGCCCCACCCTCGTAGACAGGGTGTGCCCCCCTGGTCTTCATCTTTTGAAAGGATTTTTTTATTATTTCCAAATAGACATTCCGTGGAGTTTCAGGTCATTCCGAGAACTTTTGTTTCTGCACATAAATAACACCATGGAATGTCTGCTGAAAACAGCGCCAGTCCGGGTTAGTTCCATTCAAATCATTCAAGTTAGAGTCGAAAACAAGGGCAAAAGTGTTTGGAAAAGTAGATACGACGGAGACGTATCAATAAGGCATTCCCGCTCCCCCATGGATGGGTTGGGAAAGCTCTCTCCTTGCTCCCCGCCGTTGTAATTGGCTAGTCCGGCTCGGACGGGGACCATATACGCTGGAGGGAGAAACCCCTGGGTCTGTAACTCTACTAATTGGCTGTGGGGGATGGAACACTTCTTCCAATTGCCTTGCTTGGGGCTACAGGAGCAAGAGGAGGAGCTGCGCTGGCCGGCCATGATGGGATGGACTTTCCCGGGCACGCTCCGATGGATACTCGCTATGGGAGGATTGTGTGATCTGGATCTGAGGATCCCCGACTCTTTAAATAGACGATTTACTCAAATGGTTAGGGTGGCAAGTGTAAAAATGCCCCGACTTCTTGCATTCGCTCGACACGTGGAGGATAGCCATTATTAGGCGCAGAAGCCAAGGAGTGCAACATTCATGGGAAGCCGGACACTACTCGACAGGTACTCAGAATTTGGAGAAGAACCCGCCTTGCAATGTCAAGACAATCTCCGCGCGGACTCATCGTCATTGAAGCTTGGTTCAGGCTACCGAGGAGTCCTGGATTAGGGGTCCTCGGACAGCTGGACTATATACTTTGGCCGGACTGTTGGACTATGAAGATACAAGATTGAAGACTTCGTCCCGTGTCCGGGTGGGACTCTCCTTTGCGTGGAAGGCAAGCTTGGCAATTGGGATATGTAGATCTCCTCCCTTGTAACCGACTCTTTGTAACCCTAGCCCCTTCCGGTGTCTATATAAACCGGAGGGTTTAGTACATAGGACAACAACAATCATAATCGTAGGCTAGCTTCTAGGGTTTAGCCTCTACAATCTCGTGGTAGATCAACTCTTGTAATACTCATATCATCAAGATCATTCAAGCATGAAGTAGGGTATTACCTCCATCGAGAGGGCCCGAACCTGGGTAAACATTGTGTCCCCCGCCTCCTGTTACCATCCGCCTTAGACGCACAGTTCGGGACCCCTTACCCGAGATCCACCGATTTTGACACCGACAGTAAGTACTTTTTGCATGTCCTGTTATTTCATTCAATAACATGTGTCAACTTTGAATATGTAATGTCGTTATGTTGTACGCAGGTTATTGATGCTTATCTAGAACACTTGGCGTTGCGCGTTCTTCATGATCGCCACCTCTGTCCAGCATGGAGGTCCAAATACCTTGTAGATCGTGCTTTGGCATGGGACAATCCGGTGCCGTCGAGGTACAACATGGATAGTGCAATTGCAAAAGCTGGAGCAGTTGCTAGAGTTCTGGAAGAGTATACTGTGCGTGATAAGGTACGTTAAGTTATAACTTGATCAATGCATGACATTTAAAGAGGCATTTCATGTTAATACACAAGGTTTTCTTACACTGTAGACGTATGTCCCATTGAATATCGGCAATACACATTGGATGACCGTGGTAATGCACATGCGGAAGAAAGAATTCCAAGTTATGGATTCACTCTATCCTCTTGACATGTCAATCGAGACTGTTGAAGCACTGGTACTCTCACCAACATTGCTAATATTGTTCATGCAAATTGTTTTATGGTTCTTAATTAACATTTCCCTTTTTACAGCGGCTCGCTATAGGACAGGAGGATATGCTAGAGGCATTACAGCCGGGAAATATCCAGACGTGACAAAGTGGCCTATCAAAGAATACAACATGCCACAACAAGAAGACGGGTGAGTTAATGATACATCATTATGTAATAACAACACACATGTGCATATGGAGTGTGACTAATGTTTGCATGTATATTTGGAACTCTTGTGGCCTTTTTGTGATTGAATGCATGGAGCATTGGGACGGGGACCGAATGACGGGCCAATTTTCGCAGGTTTGTAGTTATCTATGTTTGTACTCTAGGTAGTATGTTTGTATAACTACTGGAATTTATTTCACCTTCATGTCAACATTTACAGGCCTCGGTGAACGCAAGGAGAGGACGTTTCATCGCCGAGTTCATTTTGTCACCTACGAACACAATGGAATGTGTGAAAAACAAAATTCAAGACATTGCAAAGAGAGGACGTGCGTGAACACTTCATAGATGATGGAAGATTCAAGTTTGAGTACTTTGATTTTACTCCTTTAGTAGATTTTGGGACCATGAATCAATTTTCTTTTAGACAATTTATGTAATAAGGAGGTTACCTCCAATATTGTGTGGATCTTTTATTGCTTATGCATACATGCGTATGTAATGCTGTGGCACAATTTGATTGTAAGAATACATTTTATTTACTTCACTTAATTGTTGATCTTGCTAAATATTTTTCTTAAATGCACATGTTCTTTTCTTCGAAAATTGGTACTTTTTTTGCGAATACGCAGAGGATGCCTATCTTTTCATTGGATGATGTTATGCACGCCCAGGAGCATAACAAATAAATTGGTACTTTTCTTGTACATTGTTTTCCTACTAGTCTCAAAATGACCATCGTATGAAATATTATTCTTTTTTTCTTTTTTTTCTGAAGTACAACTCCCTCTGTATTGATTGCTGATAACACTTACATCTTTAGGTAAAAGATAAGAATCTCATTAGGAGCAATTTCAATCCACTCACTTCAAAAGTTTGATCTAGCTACGCTAGCTAATTCATGAGCAACAACATTTGCTTCTCCAGGACATAATTGAAACCCAATTGAACTAAACTCACATGCCAAGTGGTAACAACCATCAATGGTGGTTGTTGCATTGCCCGCATACTCACCGTCCTTGTTCATAATCTCCATTAGTTCCAGGCTATCAGAATTAATGAGTAGCCTGTTACACCCTGCCGAGGAAGAGAGTTGTAAACCAAATTTAAGAGGCAATGCCTCTCTACAAACCCATTAGGTGGTTTTCTCCATCCGTTCTTCTTTACTACTGACTTGTGGTCACATGCAATAACATTTTTTTTCAATATGTTACCTACTTGTTTAATACAACATGTCTTTTATTGCTCCTTTCCAAAAGTAAAATGTTCATACACCAAGAATTGAGTTCAACCTCGCTCACACATTATACATGCATACATCCAAGACAGCTTAACCAAAACACACTATCAGAACGGAAAATGCGATAGGTCAAATCCACAGGATGCCATAATGTGAAGGCGATACTGCCACTAATTTTACGTGATTTAATTTCCTACTCACCACCTCCTGTTTACTATAGCCAACGACCACTAGCTGATGGTACACAAAATTCAAGCAAGTCTTCTACTCTTCTTCCTGCACTACATTTCTGCACGTGATACAGAGGGGTTAGTTAAAGAATGATACGGTAAAAAAACAATACATGCAAACACGTACTTCTTATTTAGTTTGCATTTCTTGCTGCATTTAGTGTGTCCTAGCATTTTGCAAGCTCCGCACCGAGTTTTGATCTCATCAAACGAAAGTGGTCTACCATTTTTGGAAAAAGGGCGGTTCTCATCATCCTTTGTTGCAGCTTTGCTTGATACTTTAATAGGATATTGAACTGCAACTAAGTTGCCTTCACCATCATCTACATATTCAACTGCCCACTTACTGAGATTAGACGTTTTCTTGCTCAAATTTTCCTTTACCATATCATACTCATGGCTCTTAGCTATCACGGTCTTCAAACTCTCCTCTAACTGGTCCCACAATGCTGGGTGTTTGCATGCCGCATGCATAGCTTCTGACGCTAACACACTCACCTGTCTATATTTCATTCTCTCCTCTGCCCCAGTCCAACCAAATCCCAATAGATCGCTTGTGCGCCTCGTCGGCAGTCCCAACCTTGCTTCTTTCGTAAACCGAAGAAGAACTAAACACTTAGGTATATAAGATATATTCATGTACTGTACATGGAATATGTGCTTGCAAGGTAGGCCCTTCCTTATCTTTCTTGTGCAGTTGCACCTTATAGTTTCTGTGGAATTTCTGGTGTATACTCTACCCAAAAAACGACTCTTTGGGTTATTCTTCCAGGACACGATGAACCGATCATAATCGTCTCTGACCATTCTATCTATAATCTCCATGCCGCCAATTTTTCTAAGATCATCTTGTAACATATAGAAGTTTGCTGTAGTGAAGATGTGAGAAGCAGCTACCTCAAGTTCCCTGGAGCTAGTAACTGGCACCGGTACAGTCTGTGGGGCCGTGCAGTCATCTCGCTCCTTGTTCTCATGCATACGTACTACGGCGTTCTCATAGTGCAAAACCATATCCACTAGGGTCATTTCACCGTCTGGGTGGAGGTGCAGGCAGGAGTTCAAACTTTCACTCCTCTGGTTTCTTTTCATGCCAAGCCAAAACCCCTCTGTCAGATATGCTGCCGCCCACAGTCTCCTCTTCTTATACATCTGCCTCATCCAAGTTACTATTTTTTCTGACTGCCATCTTTTTGCAAACACGTGCCATCTCTCCTCAAATGTGGCTGTGGATGTTGCATAGTACAAAAGAGTCCGGAACTCATTCAACGACTTGTGACTGAGGTGAACCTTCATTTTTTTCTATGTGCCATGTACATATACGCTGCCAAACATCTGGCAGCACTTCGCGAATTGCCTTGATCATCCCAGCATCGGCGTCCATGATTAGACTCTTCGGCATCTTCTGACACATTGCCCTAAAAAATGTTTGCAGCAGCCACACATATGTCTCTTCCGTCTCATCTGAAACTATGGCACAACCAAAAACAGTAGTCTTCCGGTGATTGTTAAGGCCAACAAAAGGTATGAATGGCATAGCATAGTGATTCATCTAGTATGTGTTGTCAAATACAACTACGTCACCGAAATCCTCATAGTCCTGCCGAGATTGGGAGTCACACCAGAACATTCTATTCAGATATCCATCCTTATCTAACTTGTACTCGAAAAAGAAGCTAGGATCCCTCTTTTTCCTACTAGCAATGATGCCTATGGATGTGGCAGTATCACCTTTTGAAAGTAGCTTCCTATTCTCCCTAGATATAAGGTTGTATATATCACGCCTCGTAAACCCAACACCA
Organism: Aegilops bicornis; assembly: GCA_021605145.1. Taxonomy (NCBI): domain Eukaryota; kingdom Viridiplantae; phylum Streptophyta; class Magnoliopsida; order Poales; family Poaceae; genus Aegilops; species Aegilops bicornis. Next base: position 277,501,469 of record CM038672.1, read on the forward strand.
CCGTACCATACATGTTTGCTGATGAAAGAATCCATAATAGTGTGAGTTCTAATCCCTGCGGCTCCCATTGCTATTATCTCAGCTTTCTGGTACTCTTTGATTTTTCTGTGAGACCAAAGAAAAGGTACTTCATCCGGTCTTGCTAACAACGACTGTGCTTGTCCTCAAAACTACCAACATACCAAATCCCACGCTTTTCATCAAGCTTCAAGGCCAGGTGCGCATCACAGTGGCAACGTGTCTCGGCTCTCAGCCTACGGGTGTGTCCTTCCTCGGTTAGCAACTTGCTATCACGTTTCCCTTCTCTAGAACAAACATATCTCATATAGTTCATGTGATGTGACTCAGTTTTGCTGTATCTGACCTTATCCTTTCTAATGCTGAAACCATTATTTCTAGCATAGCTGTCGTAGAAAACAAACGCAGCTTCTAAAGACATAAAAGTCATATCTATTATCTTCCTGAACATATCCCTCTTATCATCTGCATCGGCAGTATCTTGGACATTCTCTTTCCCCTCATCTTTTGTCACCTACACAATGAAAAGATAGACATGAAAACAAAATTTTGTTGTCTAACATTACTTCCATATAACATTGATTACATACATACCTCACTCTTATTGACCGACGACTGCGACTCCCCAGAAACAGGTGATTCTACTAATTTTTCATCAACGGCTGTCTCCGCATCGGATTCACCATAATAGTCATACGCATTATGAGATCCTGAAATTAGCCGAACAATTCAACACAAACAGATAGTTAGTTATAATACAATAGCATCATCTCATACTTTGCACGACATCAAATATTTCGACTATCGTACCTGACATATGTATTCTTCATCTAAGACATCGGAATTTTTATCCTCATTATTATCATCCACGTCCATTTACAAATTTTAAATACAAAAATATAATGAGGTCGGATGTCACTCACAAATTAACAAACACTACATGATAATGACACTCACATTAACATCTTCCCCTTCGTTCGCATTCTCTGGCCAATCTCCGTGCTCTGAATTTTCCTCATCTGACCAATCATCTATCCAGTCTTTCGAAAGCTCTCCGAACTCCAAATCTAATTCTATATCAATTGACCCACTCTCCGCCATTTCCTGCAACAATTAATAAGCATCATCACACATGTAAACAATCGACGCCAAAAACCAGCGCCCATTGATCATCCCCGGTCTCCACAACGGTAGACATCAATAAGGTACATGAACCCTAGTAACCAAGATGCCAACGACAACCGACGTGATCTATTATGATCGCGAGGAGCAACACTACCCACACTACCTAAACCTAGATCCGAGATAACCTGCGCCGCCGGATAGCTAGGTTAGCCGCCGCATGAAATAATGATGGAACACAACCGACGCCAACCCACACTACATTAACCCTAGACAGAACAAACCCACATCAGCCACCGTGATCAATTTCTAACACCATGAACACTACCAAAAGAAGATCTGCGATAGCCTGCACAGCTTGGTAGATAGGTTAACCACTACGACGAAAATGGCGGCAGCTCGTTACATGCTGCCGCTAGTGAGACAAAGGCGTGAGACAGGATGCGGTACCTAGGAGCGCTGGAGGTTGACGATGGTGCCGCTGTCGGTAGAGATCACCGGGGACGAGAACACCGCAGCCGATATTCGCAAACAACCTCAGCTAGGGAACTGCGTGAATGATATAGTTAGTTTTGGCAGGTCCTACGTGGTCGTGGGGTCGTGCGACAATTTTTTTGACCTATACGGCATGAGTACAACGGGTTATACGGGGCTTGGATAAGGGATACAATGGGTTATATGGTGCTTGGGTATGGGCTTATACGGGGCTTGGATATGGGCTACGGCGGGCCGTAGAAAAAAAACTAATGGGGGACAAATATACCCCTCTGACGTTCAGTTAGGGAGGAGCACCGGAGCAGGGCTCCGGATTAACCATCCAAATCAGCATAGCGAGCCGCCGGTACAGGGAGCTGAGCTCAACCGGACACCGCCTTACACAGCCTATGCAATCACTCGCTAACTCGCACCCTCTGACTATTCCTATCACGCACTAGCCAAGCATTTTTCCAAGTTCGCCACTCAGCTACGATTTTTCCTGCCACCTGTTTCTACCGATGAGATCTGATCAAAGGTCCGACTGTTCCGCTCCTTCCAGAGAGGGAACATGGCTGAGCACACATGCACATGATCTCCCATGGCCGCGATGAGCTGAAGCAGCTTTGATGGGTTCGCTTAACTCGATTCACTCGGTGTTAATCACCAACGCAATAACGCCGTAAGATCCAAAATTGTTGGATCAAGATGCGGGGAGATTTGTTCTTTCGCGACTCAAGCTTGTTTATAGTGAGGAAGGGCAAGGAGGGAGGACATGTCAGACTTGTCGGAGGGGGAGGGGAGACGGAAGAGGGTGAGATGAACTTGGCTAGAATGGCGGCGGTGAGAAAGAGAGAGAGAGCACCACGTGAATTCTTCCACGGGGTTAGGGGTAGCTGTTCTTTAGCCCGGGTATTTAATATGGATGGACCCGGATGTCCCTCTCCCCTATATTGACCAAATGCAGAACCTCGCAACCATGGGAAGGGATTCCATGGGTGGTAGCTGCCCAAGGAAAGAGCGGGAATCCTGGGGGGATATCGGGCAACCAAAGGAGCCCTAAGGCCAACTCCACCGCACGACCCCAAACAGACGTCCATTTTGTCCGGATTCTGTCCGTTTGGGTAAGGAATTGAGGTCGTGTCCGGGCGTGTCCTGGAATGCAGTGGCCGTGCGCCCAGTGCGCGGACGCATCCATTTGCCCCATCCTGTCCGCGTCTATTTAAAAAACCAAAAGCAACGTTTCAAATGCCAAGCCCTAGTTCATAAGGCCAGCGGCCCCGGTTCATCACGCCGGCAACAAAGCCAGCGGCCTACACGTCCATCGCCGGCATCAGCTAGCGGCCGGCAACACAGCCAGCCTCCAAAATGAATAGTTGTCCTCGCCGACAACACAGCCGGCCTCGAAAATGAATGGTTTTCTCGCCGGCACACAGCCAGCAGCCCAGCGGGCGGGCGGCACCCATGCCAGCCTCCAAAAAGAACGACCACGGCCAATCGGACGACCTAGTTCAGGCCTTCGGCGTCGAGCATCTCCTTCTGTCTAGCCTCGAACCAGGCCCTCGTCTTCTCGCTCTTCTTCGACAAGTCCACGCTCATGATCGCCAGGACCACCTCCTTCGCTTTGGTGGTGGCATTGTTGGCCTTGATGTCGAGTTGCCTCTGCCTGGCCTTGATGTTGTCGGCCTCGATGTCGAGCTGCCTTTGCCGGGCCACATCCTCCATGTCGAGCTACCTTTGCCGGGCCGCCTCCTCCATGTCGATCTTCCTCCTCTTGGCCAGCTCCTCCATCTCAAGCTTCTTTCTTTGAAGGTCTAGGTATTGCTTCATTTGCGCGTCCTTGCTTTGTCGCTTCTTCTCGTCCCTCACATCCTTTTGAGACATCATGCCATGCAAAGTGTCATGCAATGCCATGGATGATGCATCACGTATGTCGTCAACCTTGGAGTTGGTCTTGCCCCTCGGCCTCTTCAACGCCTCACCATCTCCACCTCCGGCGAACTTGGCCGTCTTCAAGCCTCTCTTCCTTTGAAGTTCACGGTATTGGTCCTTGAACTTAGGGCAATTGTTGATGATCGTCCAACAATGCATAAGAGTGAATGGCTTGAATGCCTCCAAATATTGAAATGCCTACACCACATGATCAACAACAATTGAACATGCAAACATATACAAGGCGGAAGTCTCATGGCCGTAGCAAGGAAAGGACTAGGAAGAGGAGAGCATACCATGTCCCCAACGCCGAGACCACTCATGGGCCGTGCTTAAACGCTCTCAAATGTGGCGCAATACTTGTTGCACTCTTGTTGGATGAACAACCACCTCTTTTGAATCGATCCGATGCCACGGTTGCTTGTAAATTGGTAGGGCTCAAACATCTTCCTTTCATGGAATGTTTTGTGGACTCTCGTCCAAAAAACAAGGCCCTTTTGTTGCGCGCCGGTCCTCGGGTCTTAGCTAATCTCCATCCAAGCTTGGCAAATCAACTTGTCCTCATCTTGTCTATATGAACCCGTGCGAATGCTCTTCCTCTTCTTTTGTGCTTCCGCTCTTTGGGTGAGCTCGTCGATGAACAACGGCTCGCCACTAATATCAACGTCATTGACTTCTTCTTCATCACCATCACCTTTGACATAGATGTCATCGTCTTCATGCCACGAGTCACCATGGTCGTAGTCAGCACGGTCCTCGGCCTCTTCTTCATCAGGGACGTACTGGGCGCGTCCATCCTGACTTTGGGTCTCGTCGGGGTCGTAGGCACGGCCCTGCCCACCCTCGAAGATCACGTCCTCCATGTACTGGTTGTAGAAGGGGTCGTCGACCGTTGGCGTTGGTGGTGGCATTCCGTCAAACAAGACGCGAGGGGCCGGCATGGTGCCCATGAACGGTGCCCGTGCTTGCTTTCTTTGCATCTCGACGGACGGCCGGCCGCCGCTGCTTGACCCAGGCGTGACACACAGGTCGATGATGGCCGCGGGGCGCGGTGTGGCTGGCGCGAACAAGCCAACGTCCGGCGACCCCGAGAAACGGGTCTGGCCGTCGTTCCTTGGCGGAGGAAAGCCGGGTGACATGGGCGTGGTCTGTGATGTTGGCGACTAGCAGTGCGGAGGCCGGGCGACCGACGAGCCTGCGCTCGCCGGGCTGACGGCCGCTGCAGGGAAACCGGCCGGCCGGACCATGCCAAGCATGAGGAGGGCGTGCGCTTTGTTGACGATGTCCTCCTTCTTGTCAACCGCGGCCTTGCGCCGCGTGGCCTCCATCGCATCACGCTCGGCGGCGAACTTGGCCGCGGCGGCATTGACCTTGACGGCCGCTCTCCGGCCCCTCCTCTTCGCCGATTCCGCGTCCAACTTGGCGATCTCCTCCGGCGTGCACTCCGACCGCGGCTTCCTTGGCGCCTTAGCTGCCTTCTTCTTCACCTTTCTCGACGGGTCGTCGGCCAGGCTGCCGGAATTCGTCTGGGCGTCGGCCATGGACGGGGGGAGAGAGGGGGCGGTGGGAGGGACGTGGGAGGGTTTGGGGAAATGGCGCCAAATGGGGCGTGGGGGGGGGTTGTTTCTCCCACCGACAGGCGGGCCAGGGGAGATAAGCGCACACGTCCTGCCCGTCCGCGTGCTGTCCGTTTCACCCCAAAACCGGCGCAAACTTGGGCCGGGGATGGGTCGAAAGAGGACACAAAACAGACAAAAGTTCGTTTGTGCCCGTGCGCTGGGCCGTCTGGTTCGTCTGTTTTATCCCAAACAGATGCGTGCGGACATGATGGGGTCGCGCGGTGGGGTTGGCCTAAGTATATGACCGCAAGTTCCCTTTTCTCATCACCCGAGGGTTTATTGTTGTTGCATTCCTGTTTCTGAAACCTTAACTAACTTCTCGTTGCCGGATTTCTACATGCCTACATTGTTAAAGTGATTATGCTTTGTTGTGGAAACGGAATGCAATTGCATGGTTAGTGTTGAACATGTATATACGTATGTAGGTCTGGGTTTTGTATGCCGCACCTGTAGTGTCTCTCTCCCCTTGTATCTACTTGTATCTTAGGAGACAAGACACCGGTCGCACCCCTTGTACCTATATATGTGCCTAGTGCACGATCAATGAGAATATCGATGCACACAATCCCTCTCTCCCAAACTTACATGGTATCAGATACCTATCGATCCTTTCCTAATCGCCTCTGCAACCCTAGCCACCACAGCCCCAGGCCGCCGCTACCGCCACCACCTCCCCACGCCGCTGCCCTCCCTTCCCCCAGCCGCGCCACCCACCACCCGCCAAGACCGCCTTTTGTCAAGACCGCCAAGAACCCCTCCCCAACCCTAGCCGCCGCCCCTCCTCCTCTCCACGCACGCCGCCACCATGTCCTCCTACGCCTCAACCTACTCCAACACCTTCGCCAGGCCGGACCCCGCCGATATCCGCGACATCAACATCCATGAACGCGTTCCCGTGATCCTCGATGCCACCGACTCCACGTACTTTGCGTGGAAGACTTATTTCTCACTCTTCTGCGAGAACAATCTTGTGGATCATGTTGATGGCACCATCGAATCTCGCGTCATGGTGGGCGACTCAGAGTGGACTGCGATCGACGCCCTCGCTGCCGGCACCTCTCGCGGCGCCCCGCCGCCCCGCCCGTGCTGCGGCAGCAGCCGCTGCCCCCTAAGCTCCCGGGGATCTACCCCCTCCCGCCCGCGCCCCCGCCCCTCCCGCTGCTCCCTAGCAGCAGCCGCAATGTGGTGGCAGCGCGACAATCGTCGTGGCGGCGAGCGCAAGCGGCAGCAACAGACGAACGGGGGGCCCTCATCACCAGCAGGCCACTCCGCCGTGGACCTATGGCACCAACCCATGGATGGGTGTCGTCCACGCGTACTCGATGCCGGTTCCCCGGCCTCCCGCCCTGGGCATCCTTGGGCCCTGTCCGGCGAGCCACTAGGCGTACCTCGCCGCGCCTGGCGCCGCCCCCTACCTAGCCCTCCCTGCATCGCCAGCCACGGGCGGTAATGGCGCCGCTCCCGCGCCCCCTTATGGCGGGTTCTACCCGCCCCAGGTGCCGCCGCTGTGGGATCCCGCCCTCCTCACCGCCCTCCACTCGGCTCCGTCACCTAGCAACTATGGTGGCGGCGGTGACTGGTACATGGACTCGGGCGCCACTGCTCATTTGACATCTCATCCCGATAACCTCACGTCTTCCACTCCCGTTCATACTCCCACTCGCATCACCGTTGGTAACGGTTCCTTTTTACCCATTACACATGTCGGTCATATGTCATTTCCTTCTACTTCTACTCCTATTAACATGTCTAATGTGCTTGTCTCTCCTGACTTAGTCACAAACCTTGTATATGTTCGTCACCTTGCTCGTGAGAATCCTATTATTGTCGAATTTGACGATGTTGGCTTTTCTGTGAAGGATGCCTGTACACGGATGGTACTCCACAGATGTGATAGCCCCGAAGAGCTCTACCCGGTGCATCCATCCACCACCACCGCCACCCGTCCACCCGTCCTCGCCGCTAGCGTCGACCTTTGGCACGCTCGTCTCGGTCATCCCAACTCCATAGTTTTGTGTCAGATTCTTCAGAGTTTTTCATTCTCATGTAATAAGGTTGACAACCACACTTGTGAGGCATGCCGTCTCGGCAAGTACGCTCGCATTCCCTTTAGCGAGTCTACAAACATTTCTACTTTTCTGTTTCAGTTATTGCATAGTGATGTTTGGATGTCCCCAGTTGCAAGCAACACGGGCTATCTATACTATTTGGTGATATTGGATCATTTTTCTCATTATGTGTGGACATTTCCTCTCTGTCGCAAGTCCGATGCCCTTGCCACACTCACCACCTTTTATTCCTACGTCACCACACAGTTTGGTTGTCCTACCCTTGCCCTACAAACTGACAACAGAAAAGAGTTTGACAACGTCGCCATCTGTAACCTCCTCGCTTCTCACGGCACCATCTTTCGCCTCACTTGTCCTTACACGTCCCAGCAAAATGGCCGCGCCGAGCACGTCATTCGCACTCTTAATGACTGCATCTGCACGTTGCTCTTCCACTCCAACGTGCCCCCTCGGTTCTGGCCAGATGCTCTCGCCACCGCCAGCCTCCTCATTAACATCCGCCCATGTTGCCCTCGCAGGAACTATGCTCCTCACCAGCTCCTCTTCGGTGCGGTCCCATCTTATGATGGCCTTCGCATCTTCGGGTGTCTTTGTTATCCTAGCACCGCGTCCACCACTCCCCACAAACTCGCTCCACGGTTGGTTCCTTGCATCTTTCTCGGTTACCCTCCCAACACCAAAGGTTACCGGTGCTAAGGTCCAGTATCCCACCGCGTTTATACATCGCGGCACGTGTACTTGAATGAGCTAGTGTTCCCTTTTCAAATAGTACCGTCCCTCCCGTGAGCCTTGGCGCCTCCATGGCGGCTCGCCCCTGCCACCACCTCGGCGAGCCGCCCCCTTCACCGAGCGGCGCCTCGGTTCCAGCCGCCCGCCCCTGGGTCCAGGCGTCCCCTCAGTGGCGCCTTGGGTGAGGCACGCCCATCAGGCGCCCGTCGTTGACCTCGGCGCCCCTCGGATGCCCCCACAGCCGCGGCCTTCGGCGCCCCCTCGGGTGTCCCCGCCGCCGCGGTCTCGCCGGGCGCTGCCGCGGACCCCTTGGCATCATCAGAGACCGGCTTGACCTCCTCATCACGGGTCTCCTCTTCGGCTCCGCCGGCGGTGGCAGCAGCCCTCACCGGTGTGGTCACTCGGGCTCGGACTGGGATGTTTCGTCCTACCACGTGCTACACCTCCAACGAGCATGGGTGTGCCGCGTCTACCTCGGCCCAGTCTCCGCTTCCCACCTCTGCTCGTGCATCCCTTTGGGATCCGATCTGGCTTGCTGCGATGCGTGAGGAGTTCGACGCCCTGCAGCGCAACCGTGCGTGGCAGCTTGTGCCGCGGCCTCCCCGTGCCAATGTTATCACTGGCAAGTGGGTTTTCCTCCACAAGACTCACCCCGACGGTTCCCTCGAGCACTATAAGGCGGGTTGGGTGGTGCACGGTTTTCGACAGCGCGCCGGCGTGGACTTCGCCGACACCTTCGCTCCGGTTGTAAACCAGGCACGATTCGCGCCGTTCTCCAACTAGCTGTTTCTCGCGCCTGGCCGGTTCACCAGCTCGACGTGTCCAATGCCTTCTTGCATGGTCACCTTGACGAGCAGATGTTCTGTCAGCAGCCCACTGGTTTCGTCGGCGCCGACTATCCGGACCATGCACTACTAGGGAAAACCTTATACACAGAACTTTAGCCGTAGCGCCAGTTAAAATGGGGCGCTAGTGCTATATAGCAGTAGCTCGCGTACTTGAGCCGCGCTACAGATACGGGTGTAGCAGTAGCGCTTCCCAACGGAAAAGCGCTACTACTAAAATTCCCACGACTAAGCCGACAGGCTACGAATAGTAGTACTGATCTTGTGCAAACCGCGCTACCGCTAAGATTATTGTAGCAGCGCGTTTTCCGTTAAAAACGCTACTGCTAATGAAAATAAAATAAAATGAAAAACAAATAGAAAAGTAAATGAAAATGGAAGAAATAGAAAAAGGAGAAAGGGAAAAATAAAATGGAAATAAAAATAAAAATAAAGGAGAAAGGCATAGCAACAACGTCTTTTCGTAACAGGCGCTATAGATAATATAGCAGTAGCGCGTTTTCTTGACCCCCGCTATAGAAAGGGAAAAGGAAATAGGAAAAGAAAGTGAAAATAAATAGATATAGCAGTAGCGCGTTTTGTGAAAAGCGCTATAGCTAACTTTGCTATAGCGCGCTTTTACTTCCAGCGCTACCGCTCGTTGGACTTAACCCCCGCCCGGTTTCCCTCCCCCCGGCCACCACTTCTCCCCCAAATCCCTCGCCCCACTTTGCTGCCGTCTCGCCACTTCACCGTCGCCCCACTTCGCCGCCGGAGCAGCCCCCGACACCACCAGAGCCGCCCCCGACGCCACCGGAGCCGCCCCCAACACCACTGGAGCTGCGCGGCCCCATCAACGCCACCGGAGCTGCCCTTGCCGCCACCGGAGCCACCCTCGATGCCCTTGCCTCCCTCGGCCTCCCTCGGCCTCCCTCGCCGTCACCGGAGACACCCCCACCTCCCTCACCACCACTGCCTCCCTCGCCACCACCGGAGCCATCCTCAGTAAGCCCCCACCCATCCTCTCTCTCTCATGCATAGCACAAACATTGGACAAAGAACTAGCTAGCTAGGTTAACTAGTTTAATTAGGTTACTTATCTAGGTTAGTGCAAAAATTTAGTTAGGGATTTGATAGAGAACTAGTTAGGTTAACTAGTTTAATTAGGTTAACTATCTAGGTTAGTGCAAAAATTTAGTTAGGGCTTTGACAGAGAACTAGCCTGGTTAACTAGTTTAATTAGGTTAATTATCTAGGTAAACTAGGTTTTGGATTTTGGAAAAGACCACTATTTATCAAGGAAAAGAATTTAGGCAAGTTTTATTTTAAAGATGATCCCTTCCTATACTTTTAACTTTAAACAAAAAACAAAAGCATTTAGCCAAAAATAAAAAACAGTAGCTATGGCATTTAGCTATAAACAAAAAACATAATTGATGTTATATGATATATGTCATTGATGTTCATTTGCATATTCCATTATTGTTGATTATATTTTTTCATGGAAGTGGTCATGTTATATCTTTTCATTGAAGTGGTTCGATTTTGCCCAAGTGGCCTTTTGTTGTTTCTAGGGAATGAAGCCGAGTGGCCTATGTTTTGCCGGAATGTTGATTCATTTCCGTTCCAGCAAATTTCAGGTGCTCGATTTGTCCACTTTTTAGCAAAGGCCATGCCGAAATTTTCCCTGAATTTCGGCATGACTTGTGCTACAAACTAGGACATATCGAGTGCCCGGGATTTGCCGCACTGGGAAGGAACCAACATTCCTGTAAAACATATGACTTTTTTGATGTCATTATTCATTTTATTAGGCCTAGAATTAATTGACTAGATTTAATCGTAGGAAACATGGCTAGCAATGATGAAGGACAGAGTTCTGGTGATTGTGACAAAGTCTACGTGGCGGCAGACGAATTTTTGAACCTTGCCAATGATCGACGGTTGTTGTTGCTGGGCCCACCTATCACATCAAAGACTGAGACCGACATCGAGACCGGTGCTGAGACTAAGATCGGTGCCGAGACCGGCATCGAGACTGGCGGAGCCCGTATAGAACCGAAACGAAAGAGGCAACAACACCCAAACCAACTCATCACTACTAGAGTGGTGGTCACGGAGGTGGACGACGACAATTTTGAGCCAAAAGAGCCCGCGGAAGTGCGCGCGTGCTACGACAATCAAATAGTCTGCATACTATGGGCTTGCGCCACCATCAACGATGTGAAACTACGGAAGATACCAATATGAAGCAGTCCCTCCTAATGAAGCTGCACTAGGTGTTCTTGTTCCCGGGCCAGGATGATTTTTTTTTCAAAAATCTTGATAAAGAACCGGCAATGAAGAAGATAAACAGACGCGCCATGGGCAAGTTTAGAGGCGCGTTGTCCGCATGGAAAGTAAGGGTGAAAGCAAGGATCATCGACAAAAAGGAGCCCTACTCCGAGATTGTAAATGATAATCCGACAATTACGGAAGAGCAGTTTGAAATATTCAAGGCGCTTGCGTTGCCGAAGCTGCCAAAGAAAAGTCGGATTACATGAAGGGGCTTCAAGAGAGGAACATGGGGTGCCACCACCTCGGAAGCCGTGGTTACGCGGGGAAGAGATCCATATGGGCCAAGGAGGATGGGGAACGTGGGAGTCTGGGCATCCCAGACCCCTTGGCGGAGTTCACCGTCCCGCAGGAGCGTGACGTCCTCAGGGCCTGATACCATTGGGACCTAGTTAAGAAGGTTTTCGAGATGGACCGGTCACGACAGAGTTCATGAGACTGCTAGTAATTTTAGTTTATGTTCAATTCGACTGCACGTTTAGTCATATTTGTAAACGATCCTTGTTCCTTTTGCAGACAAAGAAAGCAGGATTGCGGTGAAATCGACTCACCGTCTGAGGTGTTGGCGAGGCCCAAGTGGGACACCCCATTTAACCGGGCCTTGAACATATTGAAACGACTCCCGGTGGACACCCAGTCATCATATGGACGCGTGCACGGTATCGGAGACATCGCCATGTGGAAGTACTACCGTGAGACCATGGAGGAGAGAAACGAAAGACGGAGGTTAACTTACGAAAACATCAACAAGAAGGTTGAGATTGCGGGCGCGAAGAAATCAGGTGAGACAATCAAAGCAGCGGTAGCTGCCGCAAAACGGGAGATGGCAGCTACGTGTGGTGTCTTGTTTCCGGCTATCGTCAGTTGGAGTAGGCAAAATCCAAATAAAGATGCAGCGGACTTTCCCTTGTTGACTTCTTCGGGAGCAAATCGACTAGTGTTGCACCAGCACCTGCTCCTACACCGGCTCCCGCACCAGCTTCTGCACCGGCTCCCGCACCTGCTCGTAGCAGCCCATCCTCCAGCTCGGGGCGGTGCTTCGTCTTTGGCTGAGCTCGACGCCCTCACGGTACCTGACACACCATCCCTCTTCAATAAATGTATAATCTCCCGTTTCCGTTGCCTTTCGGATGTCTCACGTCGCAGACATGTCTTTGCAGGCCGACGTAACCCCGTGCACCATATACCATCAGCGACCAGAAAGTGGAGGTGGGGAAGGCGACGATAATGAAGTCGAAGGAACAATTGTTCCATAGCCGACCGATCCCCCCTGACGTCTTCAAGGTTTCCGTGGCCATTGTAAAACCGGGCCATGAGAATTTGGCTCCTCCGGTACTAGGGGGGATGACGACGTGACCCCGTGGTGGCTTGGCGATTGCAATGGGTGGGTACTTTTGTGGAGTATGCTTTGTCTGGAGGCGGCCGGGAGCACACCCATGACCACACAACCTCAGCAAGGTATTAACATCAACACCCCACCTACCCAATTAGCATCGCCTGTCGTGCCGGGTGATAGCAGACAGGGTGAGGAAGAGGCTCCATTAGTCGTTGATGATGTCGCCATAGATGAGGATGAGGATGACGATGACACTCAACAGTATCTCAATACTGGCGCCTATGACGATGGAGGATTGATGGCTCAGCAGTATGAGTACTCAGGGTTAGAGCTGAAGTTAATATGCCCTAGAGGAAATAATAAAGTTGTTATTTATATTTCCTTATATCATGATAAATGCTTATTATTCATGCTAGAATTGTATTAACCGGAAACTTAGTACATGTGTGAATACATAGACAAAACAGAGTGTACCTAGTATCCCTCTACTTGACTAGCTCGTTGATCAAAGATGGTTATGTTTCCTGACAATAGACATGTGTTGTCATTTGATCAACGGGATCACATCATTAGAGAATGATGTGATGGACAAGACCCATCTGTTAGCTTAGCATTATGATCATTGAGTTCTATTGCTATTGCTTTTTGCATGACTTATACATGTTCCTCTGACTATGAGATTATGCAACTCCCGAATACTGGACGAACACCTTGTGTGCTATCAAACGTCACAACGTAACTGGGTGATTATAAAGATGCTCTCTGGTGTGTCTCCGAAGGTGTTTGTTGGGTTGGCATAGATCGAGATTAGGATTTGTCACTCCATGTATCGGAGAGGTATCTCCGGGCCCTCTCGGTAATGTACATCACTATAAGCCTTGCAAGAAATGTGACTAATGAGTTAGTTACGGGATGATGCATTACGTAACGAGTAAAGAGACTTGCCGTTAATGAGATTGAACTAGGTATTCAAATATCGACGATCGAATCTCGGGCAAGTAACATACCGATGACAAAGGGAACTACGTATGTTGTTGTGCGATTTGACCGATAAAGATCTTCATAGAATATGTAGGAACCAATATGAGCATCCAGGTTCCGCTATTGGTTATTGACCGGAAATGAGTCTCGGTCATGTCTACATAGTTCTCGAACCCGTCGGGTCCGCACGCTTAATGTTCGGTGACGATCGGTATTATGAGTTTATGTGTTTTGATGAACCGAAGGTTGTTCGGAGTATCGGATATGATCACGGGCATGTCAAGCAGTCTCGAAATGGTTAATACATAAAGATCGATATATTGGAAGCCTATGTTTGGACATCGGAATGGTTCCGGGTGAGTTCGGGCATTTACCGGAGTACCGGGGGGTTACCGGAACCCCCCGGGGAGTTTATGGACCTTATTAGGCCATAGTGGGATAGAGGAGAAGGCGGCCAAGGAAAGGGCGCCCCCCCAAGCCCAATCTGAATTGGGTGGGGGGCTGGCCCCCCTTTCCTTCTCCCCTCTCTCCTCCTTCCTTCCTCTCCTTCTCCAACAAGGGAAGGGGGAATCCTACTCCCACCGGGAGTAGGACTCCCCCCTTGAGGCGCGCCATAGAGGGCCGGCCCTCCCCCTCCTCCATTCCTTTATATACGGGGGAGGGGGCACCCCATAGACACACAAGTTGATAGTTGTCTTAGCCGTGTGCGGTGCCCCCCTCCAGAGATTCCAGCTTGTTCATATCATTGTAGTGCTTAGGCGAAGCCCTGCGTCGGTAACTTCATCATCACCGTCATCAAGCCGTCGTGCTGATGAAGCTCTCCCTCGACACTCAGCTAGATCGAGAGTTTGTGGGACGTCACCGAGCTAAACGTGTGCAGATCGCGGAGGTGCCATACTTTCGTACTAGGATCAGTCGGATCATGAATATGTATGACTACATCAACCACGTTGTCATAACGCTTCCGCTTACGGTCTACGAGGGTACGTGGACTACACTCTCCCCTCTCGTTGCTGTGCATCACCATGATAGATCTTGCGTGTGCGTAGGAATTTTTTTGAAATTACCACGTTCCCCAACAGTGGCATCTGAGCCAGGTCTATGCGTAGATGTTATATGCACGAGTAGAACACAAAGAGTTGTGGGCGATAATAGTCATACTGCTTACCAGCATGTCATACGTTGATTCGGCGGTATTATTGGATGAAGCGGCTCAGACCGACATTACGCGTACGCTTATGCGAGACTGGTTCTACCGACGTGCTTCGCACACAGGTGGCTAGTGGGTGTCAGTTTCTCCAACTTTAGTTGAATCGAGTGTGACTACGCCCGGTCCTTGTTGAAGGTTAAAACAACACACTTGACGAAAAATCGCTGTGGTTTTGATGCGTAGGTAAGAATGGTTCTTGCTCAGCCCGTAGCAGCCACGTAAAACTTGCAAACAACAAAGTAGAGGACGTCTAACTTGTTTTTGCAGGGCATGTTGTGATATGATATGGTCAAGACATGATGCTAAATTTTATTGTATGAGATGATCATGTTTTGTAACAGAGTTATCGGCAACTGGCAGGAGCCATATGGTTGTCGCTTTATTGTATGAAATGCAATCGCCATGTAAATTGCTTTAATTTATCACTAAGCGGTAGCAATAGTCGTAGAAGCAATAGTTGGCGAGACAACAACGATGCTTTGATGGAGATCAAGGTGTCAAGACGGTGACGATGGTGATCATGACGGTGCTTTGGAGATGGTGATCAAAGGCACAAGATGATGATGGCCATATCATATCACTTATATTGATTGCATGTGATGTTTATCCTTTATGCATCTTATTTTCTTAGTTCGGCGGTAGCATTATAAGATGATCTCTCACTAAATTTCAAGGTACAAGTGTTCTCCTGAGTATGCACCGTTGCGAAAGTTCGTCGTGCCGAGACACCACGTGATGATCGGGTGTGATAAGCTCTACGTTCACATACAACGGGTGCAAGCCAGTTTTGGACACGCATAATACTCGGCTTAAACTTGACGAGCCTAGCATATGCAGATATGGCCTCAGAACACTGAGACCGAAAGGTCGAGCGTGAATCATATAGTAGATATGATCAACATAGTGATGTTCACCATTGAAAACTTCTCCATCTCACGTGATGACCGGACATGGTTTAGTTGATATGGATCACGTGATCACTTAGATGATTAGAGGGATGCCTATCTAAGTGGGAGTTCTTAAGTAATATGATTAACTGAACTTTAATTTATCATGAACTTAGTCCTGCTAGTATTTGCATAACTATGTTGTAGATCAGTAGCTCACGATGTAGCTCCCCATTTATTTTTGATATGTTCCTAGAGAAAAACTATGTTGAAAGATGATAGTAGCAATGATGCGGACTAGGTCCATGATCTGAGGATTATCCTCATTGCTGCACAGAAGAATTATGACTAGGGGAGTCCTGGATTAGGGGGTATCTGGACAGCCAGACTATATCCTTTGGCCGGACTGTTGGACTATGAAGATACAAGATTGAAGACTTCGTCCCGTGTCCGGATGGGACTCTCCTTGGCGTGGAAGGCACGCTTGGCAATACGGATATGTAGATCTCCTCCCTTATAACCGACTCTGTGTAACCCTAGCCCCCTCCGGTGTCTATATAAACCGGAGGGTTTAGTCCAGAGGACAACAACAATCATACCATAGGCTAGCTTCTAGGGTTTAGCCTCTACGATCTCGTGGTAGATTAACTCTTGTAATACTCATATCATCAAGATCAGTCAAGCAGGAAGTAGGGTATTACCTCCATCGAGAGGGCCCGAACCTAGGTAAACATCGTGTCCCCCGCCTCCTATTACCATCTGCCTTAGTCGCATAGTTCGGGACCCCCTACCCGAGATCCACCGGTTTTGACACCGACATTGGTGCTTTCATTAAGAGTTCCACTATGCCATCACCATAAGGCTTGATGGCTCCTTCGATCATCGGTAACGATGCGGTCCGGGTTGAGGTCTTCCTCCCCGGACAGATCTTCGTAGTCGGCGGCTTCGCTCTACGGGCTAACTCGCTCGGCCATCTAGAGCAGATCGAGAGCTACGCCCCTGGCCACCAGGTTAGGTTTGGGAACTTGAATTACACTGCCGACATCCGCGGAGACTTGATCTTCGACGGTTTCGAGCCCATGCCAGGTGCGCCGCACAATCACGACGTGCATGATTTAGCTCTGCCGGCGGATAATGTTCGGGAGATCACTCCTGCAACCACTCCAGCCCTCGATCCGGAGAAAATTGTGCCATCCGAGGACAGGTGGATAGACCCTGCCTTGGAGGCCGCACTCTCAGTGGCGATAGAGCCGAATACTGACTTTACCCCTCACGAGAGCCGTGATGCCGAACAACTGGATTCATCTCTGGCCACAGACTCCTAGCTGCCTGCGCCCGTGCCTATCAAATCCGATTGGGTGCCGATCATGGAGTTCACTTCCGCGGATATCTTTCAGCACTCGCCTTTCGGCGACGTGCTAAATTCATTAAGGTCTCTCTCCTTGTCAGGAGAACCTTGGCCGAACTATGTCCGGCTAGAGTGGGATGCGGACGACGAAGAAATTCACCCCCCACCCACCACCCACTTAGTAGCCACTGTCAACGATTTAACCGACATGCTCGACTTCGACTCCGAAGACATCGACGGTATGGACGACGATGCAAGAGACGAACAGGAACCACCGCCTATAGGGCGCTGGACCGCCACCTCATCATATGATATATATATGGTGGACACCCCCAAAGAAGGCAATGGCGACAAGACAACGGAGGATGAGCCCTCCAAGAAGCAACCCAGGCACCGACGTCAGCAGCGCCGCTCTAAGTCCCGCCATAGCAAAAGCAATGATACCGGCACAAGAGACAATAACACTCCGGACAGTGCTGAAGACGACGACAATCCCCTCCAGCAAGATTTAGAGCCAGAGGATGAACAAGCCAGCCCTCCTGAGCGAGCAGCAGAGGGAGAAGTGGAGGATGACAATTACATGCCTCTCTCCGAAGACGAGGTGAGTCTCGGCGACGAAGAATTTGTCGTGCCTGAGGATCCCGTCGAGCAGGAGCACTTTAAGCGCCGGCTTATAGCCACAGCAAATAGCCTGAAGAAAAAGCAACAACAGCTTCGAGCTGATCAAGATTTGCTAGCAGACAGATGGACTGAAGTCCTTGCGGCCGAGGAATATGAGCTCGAACGCCCCTCCAAGGGTTACCCCAAGCGCAGGTTGCTACCGTGACTTGAGGAGGAAGCATTGCAACCTACATCACCAGCGTATGATGCGGCTGATCGGCCACCTCGTGGCCAAGACAGAGAGGCATTACAGCCTGAAGCTCAGCCTGCACCCCGCCGCCACTCAAACAAAAATACCAAGGCACGGGACAACACGCGGGACCTGCGAGACGTATTGGAAGACAGGGCAAAACACGCAAGATCGATCTACGAATCACGGGGGCACACACCTACACGGGACGATGACCGTCACGCCAGATACATTAAAAGTAAATCCGGCCGGGCCGAACACAGCAGATAAGACTCATGCGAACTGCGTCGTGATATAGCCCAGCACAGAGGCGCCGCGCACCCCCTTTGCTTCACTGACGAAGTAATGGATCATGAATTCCCAGAGGGTTTTAAACCCGTAAATATTGAATCATATGATGGTACAACAGATCCCGCGATATGGATCGAGGATTTCCTCCTCCACATCCACATGGCCCGCGGTGATGATCTACATGCCATCAAGTACCTCCCACTAAAACTCAAAGGACCAGCTCGGCATTGGCTCAATAGCTTGCCAGCAGACTCCATTGGCTGTTGGGAGGATCCGGAAGATGCATTCCTTGACAACTTCCAAGGAACTTATGTGCGACCACCAGATGCCGATGACTTGATTCATATAACTCAGTAGCCGGGGGAATCGGCCAGACAATTCTGGACACGGTTCCTAACCAAGAAAAATCAAATTGTCGACTGCCCGAATGCAGAGGCCTTAGCGGCATTTGAGCATAACATCCGTGACGAGTGGCTCGCCCGGCATCTCGGCCAGGAGAAGCCGAAGTCTATGGCAGCCCTCATGACACTCATGACTCGCTTTTGCGCGGGAGAGGATAGCTGGCTGGCTCGCAGCAACAATACATCAAGAAATCCGGGCACTTCAGATACTAATGATGCTAACGGCAGACCACATCGTAACAGACACAAGCGCCGCAACAACGGCGATAACGCTGAAGATACGGCAGTCAATGCTGGATTCAAAGGCCCTAGATCCGGTCAGCGGAAAAAGCCATTCAAAAGAAGTACTCCGGGCCCGTCCAGTTTGGACCGCATACTCGATCACTCGTGTCAAATACACAGCACCCCCGATAAGCCAGCCAATCACACCAATAGAGAATGCTGGGTGTTCAAGCAGGCCGGCAAGTTAAATGCCGAAAACAAGGACAAGGGGCTGCATAGTGACGACGACGAGGAGCCCCGGCCGCAGAACACGGGAGGACAGAAGAGGTTGCCCCCACAAGTGAGGACGGTGAACATGATATACGCAACCCACATTCCCAAGAAGGAACGGAACCGTGCACTAAGGGACATCTATGCGATGGAGCCTGTTGCCCCAAAGTTCAACCCGTGGTCCTCTTGCCCGATCACCTTCGATCGCAGGGACCATCCCACTAGTATCCATCATGGCGGATCCGCCGCATTGGTCCTAGACCCCCTCATTGACGGATTTAACCTCACTCGAGTCCTCATGGACGGTGGCAGCAGCCTGAACCTGCTCTATCAGGATACAGTGCGCAAAATGGGTAATAGATCCCTCAAGGATCAAACCCACCAAAACCACCTTTAAGGGTGTCATCCCAGGTGTAAAGGCCCATTGCATGGGCTCAATCACACTGGAGGTGGTCTTCGGATCTCCGGACAACTTCCGAAGTGAGGAGTTAATCTTTGATATCGTCCCGTTCCGCAGTGGCTATCACGCTCTGCTCGGGCGAACCGCATTTGCAAAATTCAATGCGGTACCGCACTACGCATACCTCAAGCTCAAGATGCCAGGACCTAGGGGGGTCATAACAGTCAGTGGAAACACAGAGCGCTCGCTCCGCGCGGAGGAGCACACTGCGGCCCTCGCAGTAGAAGCACAAAGCATCCTCTTAAGGCAATCCACCAATTCGGCAATAAAGCCCCCGGACACCGTCAAGCGAGTCCGGAGTAACCTGCAACAGGATCGCCTGGCACGTTCAGAGCTCGCTTGGCATGTTCAGAGCTCGCCTAGCGATTCGGCCCCTGCCCTAGTCCCACTCAAACGGCGAAATCCGTGCCGCGCATACATAATTACGCATTGAAAATACCATGGGCATAGGGAGGGGCACGACCATGGCACGTCCCACAGTGCGGCTCAACCGCCCTAGGGGCTGAATACCTTTATCATTTCCTCTCTTTCAGGACCTTACTCTCTGGAAGCCCTATCCGGCAGTACGATTGCGGACACATCATACAACAACCAAGGAGGCGTGACTACGTCGTACAATGGAATCCCCAGGTGGTCTCTGATAACGAGCGAAATACCTGCTTTAAATACCAGTCCGCAGCTTGCCCTTGGATAGGACATGTTAAATAATCCTATTTTTTGCTTATTGTACTACTTGTATCAGTACGTTTCAATGTATTCTTTGAATAATGATGCATAGCACGAGTCTATTATTGCATTATCTATGCTTTTTATATGTTTATTTACGACAATCAGCACCCGTACATTCTGGTACGGCCAGTACGCCAGGGGCTTTCACATACCCCATAATACGGCGTGAGAAGTCCGAACACTTTCGACAGTGCGGCACCCCGAACTTATAGCATTATATGCATCAGCTCCGAATCATGTCTTGGGTCAATAGTTGGGTTTGCCCGGCTCCCATGTTTTGGTACCTTACGTTCTGCTATATCGGCTAAGTAGCACTGGGAGAACTACTACGATTGTGTCTTGGTTCTTCCGGACGAGAACCTCAGTAGAGAAAGCCAAAACTGACTGTCATGATGAGGCAAGAGTTGGTCGCTGTTCGAGAGGTCTCAAGTCCCTAAAGTCGTTTTCCGCTTCGGGCGAGGAGTCGGCCTTGTCCGACTTAGGCGTATATAGTGCCCAAATTCGGCCTTCCGAATACTAGGGGCTTCGCCAAAATTTTAAATTGTAGACTTCTATGGCTAAGTGAGAGTGATAAAGCATTATAGTCCGATTGCTTGGTTCGTTGCGCTGAGCACCTCCCTCGAAGGACCCAAAAATGGAAAAAAGAGTGCTCAGATTTATCCCGAACACCCCAAAGATTAGTTGCATGGGGGCGTAAGCCGGCCAACTCTCAGATTTGATAAACGGCCGCATAGAAGGTAATATTTTAAATTCAAAAGCGTTGCATAGCGCAAATGAACTAGTTTTCACATTACTGGATCACATGAGCACGTTCATTCAAAAATTACATCTTTGGTACACTCTTCCGCCACAAGACGGGCACCCTTCAGGACACCCTCATAATACATTTTGGGGTGGCGATGCTCCTTGCCCTACAGCGGCCCCTCCTTCACCAGCTTCTCGGCGTCCATCTTTGCCCAGTGCACCTTCGCACGGGCAAAAGCCCTGCATGCACCTTCGATGCAGACGGACCGCTTTATGACTTCGGCAAGGCGTATGCATACAAGCCGCCTCACCAGGTGAAGTAGTCATTCGTGAGGCTCGCCAAGCCAGAGCCGGACTATGAGACCCTTCATGGCTTTTTCGGCGGCCTTGTGAAGCTCGACCAATTGCTTCAGCTTGTCGCTCAAGGGCATCGGGTGTTCGGTCCCGGTATACTGAGACCAGAACAACTTCTCCGTCGAGCTCCCCTCCTCGGCCCGGTAGAACTCCGCGACATCAGACACACTGCGGGGCAGATCTGCAAACGCTCCTGGAGAGCTCTGAACTCGGGTAAGTAAAAAGAAAATTTCTTTCACGTGCTTGCTTTGTATAATGAATGCCTTACCCGCTGCTATCTTCTTTACCGCCTCAATTTCCTAGAGGGCCTTTTTGGCTTCGGCCTTGGCATGTTTCGCACTGTCGAGCGCCTTTGCAAGCTCGGACTCTCGCGTCTTAGAGTCAAGCTCCAAGGCCTCGTGCTTCTTGACGAGAGCCTGGAGCTCTTGCTGCACCTCGCATACTTGGGCCTCTTGCTTTTCTCGCTCGATGCGCTCCAGGGCCGCTTTGTTTTCAGTCTCGGACAACGCCTTCTTCAGGGTCGCCACTTCGGTCACGGCCCCTGGCACATTCATGATGATCCTATTATTCTGCAACCAAATCTTTTTTCGTATAGACAAGGTATTGCTTACCTTTGCTCTCCTCAAGCTACCTCTTGGCAAGGCCGAGCTCTTCCTCGAACCGCTCAAGGTCCTGCTTTAGTGCAGTGACCTCCGCAGTATGTGCGGCATCGGCCAATAGTGAAGCCTGCATATTCACATAGACATATTATGATTAGACTCATGTGATTATTATTCGATCCTCTATTCGGCTTTTCTTCGCGAACGCCAAACAAAGCATCAGGGGCTACTGTCTATGTGGTACTATTTTCCTACAATCTAATTACTTACCCGAAGCTCGTTAGGAGGTCGGGCACAAGCTTCAGTTAGTCCGCTTTTGGCAGACTGAACCTTCTCGATCACCGCACTCATGATAGTGCGGTGCTCTTCGTTGATGGAAGTGCCCTGAAGCACTTCCAGCAAGTTGTCCGGTGCCTCTGGATGGACAGAGGTCACCGGCACGGGCGGCTTGCCCCTCTTAACAGGGGGTCGCCTGCCGGAGTCTAGAACCATAGGAAGTTCCGGCATAGTGTTCGGCTGAGGGCCGAACTTGGAGCCCGTGGGAGTCTTGCTCCCTTTGCACCCGGGGTCCGGAAGGTCGCCTCGAGGCGTCTCCAGGACTACCTCCCCTCGGCTTGGTGCCTTCTGAGACAACACCTCGGCGTTGTCCGTAGGGCAAGGGGTGGAGGCGGTCGGAAGTGTATCGCTACTCATATCCGACGGGTCCAAAGAACCGTCCGACGAAGATACGTCGATGCGGGCTAAGGACGGACTGCATAATCATATTCGGCGTAAGGAGAAGCAGTGCAATAAAAGCATACCATGAATCACTCTGGTATCCGAATACTTACGACTTCGCCAGGGGCTTGTCCCTGGGCAACCACTCGTCTTCGCTATAAGCGGCGGTCGTGGAACAGTCCGGCAGGGGGGTCCTTCCCTTCTTGGACCCTTCGGCCTCCCCGGTTGGGGCGACCTTCCTTTTCTTGTCTCCCCCGGCTGGCGGGGGAGAACCTTCCTCTTCCTCCTCCTCATTTTCATGAGAGGAGTGCATCTCGGAGTTATCGGACGATGAGTCCGATATCACATGACGCCGGAGACCCTTTCGGGTCCCCGCGGCCTTCTTCTTGGTCTTCTTCTCCAGCACCTCATAAGGTGCCGGAGTCAGCATCTCCATCAGGAGAGCGTCTGCTGGATCTTTGGGCAGGGGGGCTGGGCAGTCAATCTGCTTCGCCATCTCCACCCAGTCCTGTTAAAGGCATGGGAACTTAGATCCCGCACATGATTAAACTGGGGAAAATAAACACCCTATAAGGTGTAAAGAAGATACCAGATTCGCAGGGCGCTTCGCGCCAAGTCCGCGGTCCTCGATAAGGGAAGGAGGTACCTCAGCGCCCTTGAACAACACCCTCCAGACGTCTTTGTGCGTCATGTCGAAGAGCTCTCGTAGCGTCTGGTGCTCGGTCGGGTCGAACTCCCACAAATTGAATGCCCGTCGTTGACATGGGAGGATCTGGCGAAAGAGCATGACCTGGACCACGTTGACAAGCTTGAGTTTCTTGCTTATCATGTTCCGGATACATTTGTGGAGTCCGGTCAGCTCCACCGAGGGACCCCAGGACAGGCCCTTCTCTTTCCAGGAGGTGAGTCGCGTGGGGATTCTGGATCGGAACTCGGGGGCCGCCACCCAGTTGGTGTCTCGCGGCTCGGTGATGTAGAACCACCCCGATTGCCACCCCTTTATGGTCTCCACATAGGAGCCCTCGAGCCATGTGACGCTGGGCATTTTGCCCACCATGGCGCCTCCGCATTCCGCTTGCTGGCTGCCCACCACCTTCAGTTTAAAATTGAAGGTCTTCAGCCATAGGCCGAAGTGGGGCCGGACGCGGAGGAAGGCCTCACACACGATGATAAACGCCGAGATGTTGAGGATGAAGTTTGGGGCCAGGTCATGGAAGTCCAGCCCGTAGTAGAACATGAGGCCACGGACGAACGGGTGGATGGGAAATCCCAGTCCGCGGATGAAGTGGGTGAGGAAAACTACCCTCTCATGAGATTCCGGGGTAGGGACGATCTGCCCTGCATTGGGCAGCCGGTGCGCGATATCCGCGGCCAAGTATCCGACTTCCCGCAGCTTTTTGATGTCCTCCTCCGTGACGGAGGATTTCATCCACTTGCCTCCCACTCCGGACATGATTGGAATGGTTTGAGGAGAAATACGCAAACTTGGGTGTTGGAGCTCGAGTGCGCGAGAATGGATGAGCAAGGAGGAAGAAGGCATGGGTGAAAAGGGTGAACCCTTATCCCTTTATAAAGGCGGACTAAATTGTACGCCCCCACCTGCCTAGTAAACTCGCTTATTCCCCAAGCGCCATAATTGATGGCGCGGTTGGGTTACCCACGTCCGTATTGATGAGAATCCCAGGATAAGGGGACACGATCTCTGCTTCGACAAGATGTGCCAAGGAAACCGCCGCAATATGCTTGAGGCTGGTTGAGAAAAACGGTTCGAATAATGACCGGGCCGTGGTGTGATGTCATGCTATCGAGCGTGTCAGCAGATTAGATTTGTGGGAGTATTATTCTCCCTACAGTGGTACGTGGAATTTGTTTTGCAGAGCCGGACATTATCCTTGTTTTCAAAATCTTCTATGGAATATTCAGAGGAGGAACCCGCCTTGCAATGCCGAAGACAATCTGCGTGCCGGGCTCATCGTCATTGAAGCCTGGTTCAGGGGCTACTGAGGGAGTCCTGGATTAGGGGGTATCTGGACAGCTGGACTATATCCTTTGGCCGGACTGTTGGACTATGAAGATACAAGATTGAAGACTTTGTCCCGTGTCCGGATGGGACTCTCCTTGGCGTGGAAGGCAAGCTTGGCAATACGGATATGTAGATCTCCTCCATTGTAACCGACTCTGTGTAACCCTAGCCCCTCCGGTGTCTATATAAACCGGAGGGTTTAGTCCGTAGGACAACAACAATCATACTATAGGCTAGCTTCTAGGGTTTAGCCTCTACGATCTCGTGGTAGATCAACTCTTGTAATACTCATATCATCAAGATCAATCAAGCAGGAAGTAGGGTATTATCTCCATCGAGAGGGTCCGTACCTGGGTAAACATCGTGTCCCCCGCCTCCTGTTGCCATCCGCCTTAGACGCACAGTTCGGGACCCCCTACCCGAGATCCGCCGGTTTTGACACCATTGGCTCTCGGGGGATCCCCAACTACCACTAGTAGCCAACACATGTACTGGTGTAGTGGATGCCCTAGGACAATACAAGACACAATAGTTATGAACCTCAGTTAGAGGAGGAACTTAGTTTTTCTGAAAAAAACACCAAGGGGGCAACGGTCTACAAAGTTGGACACCACAACTTGTTGCGAAGCCAAATAGTCCGACTACAAAATCATCTTGCCCATACTACGACTCAACGCCAGTTCAATCGCCTTGAGGAGGGCACATGATTCGGCTTGTAGTGCATCATTCTGGCATACAAGTTTCCCTACTGCCACAAAAAATAATATGCCCAACATCATCGCAGGCAATGACACCCTATCCACCCTCTCGTGAGGCAGCGTTGAAGGACACAACGAGGTTCAGTTTAATTGCATTCGGTGGGGGTTTGGGCCATCGACGAACCAGACTATCATGACACTTCTCCATCTTGTCTAGGAATTATTTCCACTCAGCAGTATGTCGGGTAACGATGAACTAGAACTCATCAACTGGTAAGTAACGGTTTACTGTGTGCCCCATCAGCTTGGAAGCTCGGTTGATGTGGATCATCCTATGGTCATCCCCATGGACCCACCTACGTCTCCCCAAGTGCCAAGTGGACCGATGACACGAGCACGTGCAAGAGCTTTCGAGAATGAGGTGACATCTCTCCTTAGTAACATTCCGTATGACCCAGTTGAGACATGGCTACACTACAAAAAAATACACTTCCGTGATGATACGTGTTTGTCACAGTAGGTCGCGTTTATTGTCATGCATGTACATCCATGACGATTTTATGACAGAATCAGGATAGCCATACCTGTGCTGTCGTAGAAGTGTTCCATGACATTACCAAAATTATCATCACGGAAGTGTCTACTTCCATGACGATAAATCACGCGTCATAGAAGTGCTTTCGTCAAGGGTGACCGACACGTGGCATCCACCGTAACGGAACGGCGTTAAGCTACGAGTCAGGTTTTGGATCCGATAACCCGTTAACAGCCCCGACCAATGGGGATTTTCCACGTGTAAAATCATCATTGGCTGGGGGAAACACGTGTCGGCTCATCGTTGGGACAGATGTCATCCACTCATTGGATAGAAGGCGCCTATGATACGTCGACATGTGGCATGGCCCAACATAGGCCCATTCCTGTGAAAAGGCCGGCCCGTTTGACTTGGTCAAAAGGTGGCGGGCTGGACCATGGAAAGCCCGCTAACGGCATGTTCGCATATAGCCCATTTAGAGACCGCTAACCCAAGGCCTGTTACGCCATATCCGAATTAGGCCCAGTAGCGTCATCTGGGCCATCCAATTTGACTCCAGTCCGTTTTCACTTCTGGCCCATGTATGGCCCATGACGTCTTTCGGCCCATATGAGGCCCTATGTAACTCTTGGCCTATTAATGGCCCGTGGTGAAACTGGCCCGCAATGAACAGTGTATCACTTTACACCCATTAACGACCCGTGGTGAAACTGTGACACAGCCCCAGAATTGGTTGTAATTAGTGGCATCTGCATCCATGCATCATGTTTGTTTTCAAAGGAAATTTTGAAGTGGGGATGACCAAGCCCTAGCACTAAAGCAAATCAAATAGATTCAACTAAAAATATTTTTCAGTGAATCCAAATGGCTTGAAGAAAATGTTCATCATTTCTGGAAAAATGTTATAAACCATAACCAGAGGTGTTGCACATTTTTCATGACATATTTGGTCACTGTATTAATTCATAAAGTATTTGCATTTGGGCATTTAATGCTAATAAATAGTTTAAATGTTCAAATAATCATAAACCAAAATGTTTGTTGTTTGTTATATTCCAAAGCAGTGGCATTGATTAGTTTCATGATTTTTGGGTTTGACCTAGTATTTTAATAAAGCCAAGCGATTGCAGATAAATAGAAAACAGTAACATAATTAGAAAAAGAGAGAGAGAGGAGCCGACCTGGCCCACTTACCTGTAGCCGACCCAGCTTGACCAGCCCAGCCCACCTACCTCGCCGATCGTCGTCTTCCTCTGCCAGTAGGCAGAGGCGAGGCGTGGCGCGCGCCCGAGAGCCCCGGCCACCTCCTGCTTCCACCTCCTGCTGCCTCCCCGTTCCCATTCGAGCACCACGGAGACGCCAAAGCACTTCGCATCTCTCCCTCTCTCCCTGGACTTCCTGCCCTCCTCTGCTCTCTTCCCGCAACGCCACTGCCGCCGCCGCTTGCTGCCACCACGGCCACAGCTACTCCCTCGCCCCTCATTGTGCGCACGAGCTCAGCGTAGTCTTCCCCGTCATCTCCACCGAGCCAAGCCAGCCAGGACGCTCCGTAGCGTCGTCATCGCCACCATCTTCAACCTCGGGAGCCGGTCACCGCCGATGTCGATTCGCCGTCGCCAAGCCGTCCCCGAGCAAGCCGAGCCCCTCTTCGTGATCGCTGTGAGCTCCGCCACCGTTTCCCCCTCTTCCCCGCTTCGTTTGATCGCCGTAGCCGTCGCCCCCTTTATGACCGAAACGCGCCGCCGCCTGAGCTCAACGTCGGCGTGGCTTCACGACCTTTTGGTCCGGGCATGCGTCGATGTGTTCGCCAGACGCTGTAGAGCAATTCGCGTGTTTTGGACGGTTGTTTGCACACCACAACACCAACCCCGCTGGGGCGAGCTCGACCGCCGCCTCGGGCTCCACTCCGTGAACCCGGCCACCCCGCACCTCCCTTGGTCTCCCTAGATGCGGCAGCGGGCATGGGCTACCTCCTGGTGCTCTTGGCGTGTCCAATCGAGCCCATAGCGCCATTCCGGCGAGCCACCGCCGCCAGGTCGTCGCCGTCGCCTAACTCCGGCGAGGCCGACGTGGCTGTCATTAGCTCCTAATCCCGCAGCCTAAACCACCCCGGTACCACGACCGTGGGCCCCTGTGGCCAAGTCAAACCCTGGTCATCGCGGGTTTGACCCGGCTTAACCATCGAAGTCACCGACGTGTGCCCCTACACGTCGAGTTTGACTCAGTTGATCACGACGCAAAGATC
Organism: Aegilops bicornis; assembly: GCA_021605145.1. Lineage (NCBI taxonomy): Eukaryota > Viridiplantae > Streptophyta > Magnoliopsida > Poales > Poaceae > Aegilops > Aegilops bicornis. The sequence continues at coordinate 277,529,490 of CM038672.1, forward strand.
TTGACCTCAATCTGACGCAATAATGATTTCTGGAATTATTTTAACTCAGGAAATTCCAGAAAATCAGCAAAACTTCTAAAATTCATAGAAATTCAACCGTAACCCCAAATGAGATAAATCATATATGAAAAATGATCAGAAAAATCCAATCTATCCATCTGTACCATTTTCATGCATGTTAGAACAACTTATAGCTGCTGTTTAGCACAAATCATATAAATGGCATTTAAACTCTCACATATGAAGTTTGAATTTGAACCTAGGGTTCAAACCAACTCCATTTAACATGTTGCTAGTTGCATTAGCTCAAAATACAGCATATTGACATGTCATGGTCATGCATCATATTGTTGCATCGCATTGATTGTGTTCTTTCTTGTTTGCCGGTAATTGTCCCCTCTCGGTAGACGCTGTTCCGACGATAGTTCGATGACACCGATGAAGACTCATTGTTATCTTCAGAAGTGCCAGGCAAGCAAAAACCCCTTGTTCATTCCGATATAATCCCACTCTCTCGCTCCTGCTCTCTTTTACTGCATTAGGACAACAACAATTCATCTGTTACTTGCTGCGGTAGCTGAACCCCTTTATCCTCTTGCATGACCTGTCATTCCACAAGAAATAGATGAAACCCACTAGCATGAGTAGGAGTTGTTTGAGCCCTGTTGTGCCTACTCATTCATGCTTGTTTGTCATGCACCTCTTGCTTAGAGTTGAGTCAGGTCTGATTCATCGGGAATGAATTGGAATGGTTGTGTGAACATGTCCTACTGTGTGTGAGCTAAGTGTGTGAACATGATTTGGTAAAGGTAGCGGTGAGAGGCCATGTAGGAGTACATGGTGGGTTGTCTCATTGCAGCCGTCCTCAGGAACTGAGTTGTGTGTTTGTGATCCATGAAACAGTTACTACCACGCATTAGGCCCGAAACCAATGGACCCTCTCGGCTTCTTAACCACCCTTGTTCTCTGTCCAGGAGTTGCAACTAGTTTACGGTGTTTGTAGGATATGTGTTGGAGGCCGATGCGTGTGGCCGACCCTAGGGGTGGGCTATGATGCGGTAGATACACCGTGTCTGATGTACGAATGCCCGTTTGGTGTCTCGGGAACCCTGCACACATCGTTCGGGGCCGTTAGTGGAAACCTCGACCGGACTCCCTGCGGATGGAACCCGAATAGGCGATAAACCCGGACTAGGGACTTGAGTGTTTAGGTAGGCCGTGGCCGACACCCTCGCTGGGCTTCCGCTTGAAGGTTGCCGAGTACATGTCGTGGTAAACGGCGATAAGTGGTGAGAGCGTGTGTGAAGAAGTACACCCTGCAGGTTAATATGATCTATTCGAATAGCCGTGTCCGCGGAGAAGGACTTAGGTTGCCTATATCGGTTCATAGACAAGTGAAAGTGGATACTCTAAAATGCGCAAGATAAGCGTGAGTGCTATGGATGGCGTTCTCGTAGGAAGACGGGAGCGGATCCATAGTGGTGTATTGATATGGTGAATATGTGGACTCGTGTGCGCCACCTCGAAAGAGTTACTTGCAGTCGTAGTTCAGGATAGCCACCGAGTCAAAGCTGGCTTGCTGCAGTCAAACTCCACCACCCCTTTGTTGATAATGATGCATGTGTAGTTAGTTCTGATGTAAGTCTTGCTGAGTACAATTGTACTCACGTTTGCTTATTTTATGTTTTGCAGAGAGACGTCAGTCTCGCTAGTAGTTCCGCTTGGACTTCGACGTTTAGCTTGTTACCTCAGCTACGATCTTGTGCCCTCGACAGGATCTGGTAGATAGTCAGGCTTCTCAGCCTTTTTCATTTGTAGATGTCTGTACTCAGACATGTTAAGCTTCCGCTTGTGTTTTGACTTGTATGCTCTGAGTGTTGGGTCATGAGACCCATGTTTGTAATATCTCGCTCCTCGGAGCTTAATGAATAAGTACTTGAGTCGTAGAGTTATGTTGTGATGCCATGTTGTATTTACACATATCGAGCATATTGTGTGTATGTTTGAAATGCTTGGTATGTGTGGGATCCGACAATCTAGTTGTTTATCCTTGGAAGCCTCTCATATGGGGAAATGTAGTCTCGTGCTTCTGAGCGATAGTAGTCCGCTATGCCCGGTTCACGAGTCCTGCTAGCCCAAAGACTACAGCCTTGGACACTTGATCGCCGGCATGTGTTTCACTTTGTTCCTATGTACATCCCCTCGGCAAATGTCACGCGGTGATATTCGAGTCCCGCTTAGCTCACAGCCCGGGATACCGGAGTCCTGTTAGCCCAAAGTGCTACAGCCCAATTCATACGTTGATGACCGACATGCTCGATGTGATTCATGTATGCCTGTCCCCATGGGTTAGCACCGCTTTGGGTTCACGACTAGCCATGTCGGCCCGGGTTCTGTCATATGGATGCTAGCGACACTATCATATACGTGAGTCAAAAGACGCAAACGGTCCGGGCCATGGTAAGGCGACACCGTGGGAATACCGTGCGTGAGGCCGCAAGAAGTGATATGAGGTGTTACCGGCTAGATCGATGTGACTTGGAATCGGGGTCTCGACAAATCGGCCCGTAATGAACAAAGTGTATCACTTTATACCCATTAAGGGCCCGTTATTCGCTTGGGCCGCTTCAGCCCATGTTATCTTTCGGCCGCTTTCGAGCCCATTTATTCTTGGGCTCATTTCAAAGATTCGCTTACATACGGCCCGTTCTTTGTCATTTTTTCGCCAGGGCCAAATTCAGCCCGTGGTTATTCTGATCGGCTTTGTGGTCTGTTACTACGTTGGGACGTTTTCATAGCGTCATCAAATACGGCCTATTAACGATGGCCCGTTATGGTCGGCCCATGAACGGACGATTCCAACTCTAGCCCGTTTACGACCATAATGCAGCCTGTTATTGGCCCATGTTTGGCCAATCGATCATACGGCCCGTATAAGGCCCATTGATGATACGGCCCGTAGAAGGCCCATTGTTTCTACGGCCCGTAGAAGGCCCATTGTTTCTACGGCCCGTAGAAGGCCCACTGTTTCTATGGCCCGTACAAGGCCCAAAGTGTCACTATAGTAAATATTAGCCCATGGTTATTGTGGCCTAGTTTTAAAAATAGGTTATTGCAGCCACTAGCAAACCGCGGAAAAAGAATTGCAATCGACTACAAGCAAACAAATAAACAAGACAACAAGGAAATAAATAAGCAAGCAACTTATGCTAGGCTATCACAGCTATTACACATATTACATCCACTGGGCATCAAAGTTCGCCACCAGTGCAAATATAGGGAACAAAGCAGCATATAAACGCCGCAGCAAAACAAGTCCAGAACTGAAACCACTTCAGAAGAGTTCAAGAAACAATATCCTAGGTACCCATAATCTTTGGCAAGATGCTTAGCAAGCTTATTAACTTTCTCTTGTTTGACACTTAAATCCTCCAAATAGCTTTGTTGCACAAGAAAGTACGCATCTGAATTCTGCAGGACTTCCTCAGTCCCTTCGCTTCTTCTTGCCGCAAAGATACCGATCGATGCCTTTCAGCTTGTAGCTGAGACTCAAGAAGTCAAGTGATTCAGCAAATGAAGTTCGAAGAGCTTGTGCTAGCGGTACTGGCCAGTAACTCGAACACTACATCAACGCAGGACTGTGGGGTTTTCTCACTGTCTACAAGATCGATTTTATCACCTTTCTTGGAGACCAACAGGGTTGTCTCACTATCTTGAACCTTATCTGCATTACTTTCTCTACCATTGCATAGTGGGGTGCTCTTCTCCAATATTCTGCATTTGCATACTACACGAGAAACAAGCGTACACATCACATGTTTAGCTTGTAGTATACGAAACTCATTTTGGTAAACCGGTTCAAGAGTAAGGTGGATGTGATAACAACATGAAACAAACATATATCTATGTACTATGGTCACTGTATTGTCCATATCATTCTAGTTTATGTTCCCTAATCAAGATAGAGACACAGTTCAACTCATATATTTTTAAGACATAGCAGCATAGACATCTCTACTCTTATAAAAATGGCAATTGGTGATGATGGCTTGCCTGCCTCCGTGCAATCTATGCCGTCCAATCTGAAATGTAAGGCTGGAAGTGAGGCGCGTAATCCAAAGCCACTCAACTGCACTTTTTGCAGAAACACCCCACAGATCGATAAAATTCTGGGGAGGACATCCGACACATAACAGTCTCGATGTTTCTCCGTCTCTCGTGAAACAGAGGAGTCTTCGGGAATCCCTCTCAAATTCCTCGCCGGCGGCCCCTCCCATCTCTTCCGCGGCGACCGCCGGAGTTAATTTGCGTGAGGGATCCTCCCACTTGAGAATCTTCAGTTGTAGGAGTAGTTAGCACCTCGCTAAATCGGATTTTGACTACTAAGCCTCCCCCGTATCTCTCCTTCTAGATCTGGCAGTGCAGGCCGTCGGAGAGGGAGCCATGGCGGGGGTTGCTGTCATGTCCAAGTTTCTCTGCTCTCCCGTCCTACCACCCCCGGAATGGATTTCATCTGGAAAAACTATGACCGAAAGATGGGATGAGCCCTACTCCCGGCACAATCCACACACGGGGCATGATTGAGCGTGACTTTTTCTTCTTGTCCATTGGTGGTATTCCGCATCAACCCATTTAGAAAGATGGCCATCTACGCCTACGCTCCCGGTCACCCGGCAGGAGGTCGAGGCTTCCGTTGCCAAGTAGGTCAGTTGTGGGCGCCCACGGCATCGTTCACCGGGCGCCGTGCTGAATGCTGCTGGTGCCTGCGTGTACGCCAACACGAGCCCGAGCATCATCAACCTGCTACCGGTCGCTTCCTCCGTGTGCTAACGAACAGCGGCGGCGTCCAATGCAGAAGAGAACTATGCCGTGTTAATTTAGACGAGCCTGCAAGATCTAAATCGTACATATTAACTTGACGAGGACGTGTCACCTCAGTTCTTAGGTTCCACTGTTCCAGGGATATCCACTGCCGCCGGTGGCAGCGCAATCACATTGGCACATCGTCTTCCCGTCAGCTGAGTGTCCATGCTGCTTCCTCGGCATGACGCGCCGCTGCTGGCATGCTCGGCCTCCACGCTTTGCTGGGATACTCATCTACAGCTACATGTTGGACATCAACATTTGGTACATATACTTGTATAATTTATTTCGCTTATGATCAGAATTTTGATCACAATAGATCATTAAGTTATCTTCTGCGACTATTGTTTATTGTTGTTCTGTACTCCAATACAAAAGTAAAACTCATTGCTACGCGGGCTAAAGTCAGGGAAACACAATAAGTTGCATGTATACAAAGTTCTTGATAATAGAACTACAAATTTGGACAATACCTTCAGACGAAGCTTGTATGCTTAACATGCTGAGCTCCAAATTTTTGTGAACAAGCATTTCCAATAGTTCATTGGAACAGGGCTGCTACTTTACTACCAGTATTTAGGTGTGTGGTCTGTGTTTCAAATATCTAATGCACTACTGGAAGTTCTATCTATTGCTTGCCCATGCTGTAATATCTTATATAATTTCATAGCAAGCACCCAAGAACTGCAGCTCTATCGCCGTTCATGATTGTTGGCATATGCCCTACAAAGAGAATAATCAGTATTTGCCTCATGCATTATGTGCCATACTATAGTTGTGCCGTATGCTCTCTATTATTTTTGCCGATACATATGTAGCTAGCATATTATTATTGGAAAAAGTTGTGGCTAAAATTGCCTTACAATACTGCATTTCTCCCTTTCTGATAAAGTGTTACTTCTATGTTAGTTTATCTTATGTTGCTCTATGTTCATTTCTTTCGCTGACTTCAGATTGCGCATATATTCAGATGCATACATATGTAGCTAGCATATTATTATTGGAAAAAGTTGTGGCTAAAATTGGTTTATTAATACCGCATTTCTCCCTTTCTAATAAAGTGTTACTTCTATGTTAGTTTATCTTATGTTGCTCTATGTTCATTTCTTCTGTTGACTTCAGATTGCGCATATATTCAGATGCATGTTTGATTGCCCTCAAGTTTAGAACCATATTATCATGCAACACCTGATAGTTGAAATCTCCGCACGCCACAATTTTGTCAGCAATCTGATCATCATGCCATGTAGTTTTTTCAGGGGATACAGAATCGGAGACACAGCTCTCCAGTACCTTCACTTCTTGATTATATCAAGAAAACTTAGACCAAGTACTCTCCCCGTTCTAAAATAGATGACCCAACTCTGTACTAACTTTGTACTAAAGTTAGTACAAAGTTGAGTCATCTATTTTGGAACGGAGGGAGTATCTCTTATCTAGGTAGTCAGAGGAATGTTATTACTGTATAAAAGATAAAGAGCTCCAACTTCCCTTATTTAAGATATGGGTATTTTGTGCTAGCTCACTATATGATGTGATCTGTTCTAAACATGTCCTTCGTGGTATGTGCAATGATTTTTTTAAGTTCTCTTACTGATCATTGGATCATTATACGTTTGCTAATTGCCAGTTAACTTCTTATGATGATAATTTCATGATACATAGCATACATGTTAAATTGGCATGTGTGCACACTTTGAAACCAAACATACCTAATCCCTTGATTACACTCCCTCCGTTCCTAAATATAAATCTTTGTAGAGATTTCACTATGGACTACATACAGGGCAAAATGAGCGACTCTACACACTAAACTGCATCTGTATACATTCGTATGTGATCCATAATGGAGACTTTACAAAGTCTTACATTTAGAAACGGAGGGAGTATAATTTATTGTTCCGTAGCAACGCACGGGCAGTTAACTAGTAATATAAGTGTGAGAAACTACACAGCATTGGCAGCACTTGTAATGTGCATCACATGAGAACATAACTGTTTATACAACTTAAACTGAAATCAACATAGAGCAACAAGTTAGAGCAGCAATCCAGTTAAAGAAATAGGTTTAAAACATACCTGTTGCGCCATTGGAGTTTCAATTGGATCCTTCAAATTCGAAAGTAGTTGGTATGAGTAAATACAGTGATGCAACAACAAAGGAGTATGGACCATAGCTACAGAATCTGACCTGAGAACAGTTGCTCTTCCGCTTTAAACATGGAGTTTGGGTTAGCTGTGGTGGTCTTCGTGCTTTGGGCACTGCAGTAGCTTTACAAACTGCTCTTGTGGGGGTACTCTATGGTGGACATGGTGCTTTGTCAATTATAAGTGGGTTACTATCCGTTGGGGTTGCGGTTAGATGGGTTGTAGCTGGTTCTCTGCCCAACGGTGTAAGTGTGCAATCTGGAAGAGTCTCGATTATGTGTGGTGGGGCTAGTTTGTGGGCCAAGACAACCATGGTTCTATCTGCATCGATGGGTAGTAATCGCTTTTTGTGAAGAACGGGTTTTTGCTCCCTTAGATACTGCCATCACCCCCTCCAATTCAAATGGCTGATAAACAAGAAAAGAAATTGAACGTACATACATTGTATGATAGACATATGTGGTAATTCACATATATGTTGTATAACCAAACAGGACATCATGACACAATTTCACATATATGATGCCTAACTAAACATGATAGCATGACACAGTTTCAGATATATGATGGATAACTTAACATGATATAATGGCATAATTCACATATGATGAGTACCTAAACAGGATGACATGACAAAACTATATGATGTCTTTCTAAAATAGGTTGGGATGAAATAAATTCACATACATGTTGTCTAAGTATACAGGATGGCATGATATAATTGACATAATTGATTCATATACTAAGCAGCTGGCACTCGCATGTATGATCTCTAAATTAAGAAGATAGAATTCAATATTGTGCATATGATGTCTAAACTAAGCAATGCAAGACACCATATGCATCATATGAGAAATATAAACATTGCAACTTAGAGCATACACCTCAGGTGGGATATAGGACTGGTCATCTGCCTCTCAATCCTCCTCCGAGGAGCTCCCTCAGAACCATCGAGATATATGCTTCAACAGGTACCATTGCTCGCTCAAGACCTTGTTTTCACTCCAGATTTTTCCATAACCGGCTCAAATGGCTGATACAAATGAAGAGTAGTTCAATATACACAGATTGTCGACAAATGGAATACGTAATGAAAAAAAAGATGGCACGAGATAATTCACATATATGATGTCTGGCTCCATGGCGGTGCATAATTCACATATATGATAACTGGCTGAAAAACATGGCATTGCATAATTCACATATCTGATATAGAAAGCAAACAGGAGGCATTCACACAAAGCATGTCTAATCTAAGCAGATGGCATGGCAATGCAATACACCATATGCATGATATGAGCAATATAACCCAGCCAAGTTAGAGCATGCACCTCGGGGATACGATCGTCATCTCTCTTTGAATCCTCCTCGAGGAGCTATTCTGTAACCAGCAAGAAATATGCATCGGCTGTAGCACCGATCGCTCGAGAAGACCTTGTTTATACTCCAGATTTTCCCATGACCGACTCAAATGGCTGATGCACAGGAAGAGTAGATGAATGTATAAACATTGTTGACAAATGGAATACATTATGGGAAAAACTATGGCACGATACAATTCACATATACGATGACTGGCTAAATAGGATGGCATTGCATGATTCACGTATATGATGCCTGGCTAAAGAAGATGGCATTGCATAATTCCCATATACTCCCTCCGTTCCTGAATATTTTTCTTTTTAGAGATTTCAAATGGACTACCACATACGGATGTATATAGAGATATTTTAGAGTCTAGATTCACTGATTTTGTTCCGTATGTAGTCACTTGTTGAAATCTCTAAAAAGACAAATATTTAGGAATGGTGGGAGTATGATATAGAAACCAAACAGGTGGCATTCACACAAAGCAAATCTAAACTAAGCTGATGCATATAAGATGTATAATGTAAGAAATGCAAGGCGCCATATGCATGATATGACCAACATCAAGATGCTGTGTTAGAGCAAACACCTCGTGTGGTAAACAAAGCGTGGTCGGCTCCTTCGAATCTCCATCTCAATAGTTATCTTCCTCTGAAATACAACTGAAATGCAGGAGAGGGGGGCACTTCGCCCACCATGGAGCAGCGTCAAGATGACATTATATTCAAGACGCATAGCAGTCTTCTCTTTTCTCTACATGTTCAAGACGATTGTGTACAATATCGACATGCATAATAAAAAATAGTTAGATTTTGTAAGGCCTAAGGGGTGCATGCAAAAATCAAGACTGATGGTAGCAAACGAGTGGATGGATCCAAAACTAATGATAGCAGGTGTAGATTATAGCTTCAGTTTAAAAAGATAGACAATGGATCATCTATTGTTTGTTGCCCACCCAACATGAACCACATAGAAGACCCCAGATGAACCAGATAGTAGAAATATACTATTCGTTGCTGGCTCGATATGAGACGCATGGGCAATTCAAAACTCAAGATTGAACGATAAAGTAGCAGGTAATAATAACCGATGTATAACATAAGCAAACACGAAAGACTGTGACCTCTCTTCCGAAACTATGTAGTACTCAGGTTCATCTGCTCAGTTGATGATGGTAATGTAGTTGGCGTGGCTGCCGGCAACGGGGAAGATGATCTGAGGCGGCGAAAGAAAGTCTAGGGGGATCTTCGCTGCAGTGAATGCTTCTGTCGATGGTGCACCTCAGGTGGGGTGGATGACGGCACGGCAGGAGCAGGACATAACACACAGAGTTTTCTTTTATGCCAATCTGAAAATGAAGTAAATCTGTAAGGGTTCCTTAGAATTGGAGGATTCTATAAATGCAGGGACATGAAAAACATAGGAATAGGATAGGAATGCACGTGCAAAACAGAGCATTTGGAAACATAGTATTTCAGTCAACCTGGGTGTTTGGCTGACATGAATTGGAAGAACAGAGGAATGGAGAAACAAAGTGATGCGACGAGTGTACAACCTCTTTGGCATAGCCTTGTGTACCTCAGCATCATTGGGTTGGACGTGGAGGATGGTGATGATGTTTTGGTGTGACTGCTTGAGGCGGGAAGAAGATCCGAGGCCTCTAGAACGGCGCCGAGGGTGCTGCTCATTGTGATGGACGGTTCCGTCGTTGGAGCAGCTCCGCTAAGGTGTACGGCGATTTAGGTCAAGCATGACAAGATGCATAACGTTAATCTGAAGTGGGACCCTATTATCATCTCGCAATAGATGATGTAAAATACATCACCAAAAAGTGCTAGATATAAACGCATCAACGCGCTTACGGCCGCCCGACAGATGTTGTAAGTACTGTTCACTCTGAACTTAATCGAAGAAAATGAACTTCACAAATAAACTGAATTTTACCGCCAAAACTGATTGAACCAAGAATGAGCATTGCAATAGATGTTTAGGGCGCTCGAGCACTAGTAGCAGAGAAGCGTGATCTAAATCACAGACGCCGAAAGCAGGGAACACACTAGCAGAGAGCAAGTCGTGGCAAGAGCACCGCATGAAGCGAGTGCTAAAGCAGCAACTCCTCAGTAGCTGTTGGAGGTCGTGGCAAAGCAGCAAAGAATAAAGCGAGAGCAAGAGCGTAACAGAAGCACGAAGAAAGCAGGAGCAGCAAAGAAGCAACCGACAAAGAAGAATGCACTCAGAGCACGGCGAGAGCCGGAGCAGCTGCAGCTAGTGCCGTTGTGGAAGTCGCCGCCGAGGGAGCAACGACATGGGGGAGAGACGCCGTGGATGATGTGGCCGGCAGCCCCCTGAGATTGAATAAAAGATAAAATGCAGCGGTGAGTGCAGAACCTCCTTGGTGGCACCAAGTTGTCCTCGGCTTCATCGGAGGAATTGGTGAGGGTGCTGCAGTTCCGGTGGGGCAGGTCAAGACGACGCTGTGGGGATTGAGGTGGCGCGATAGACGAGGCAAACGTCAGGGCAGCTCCTTGGAGGTGGAGGACGGAGCGGCTGATCTGGCAAGACGACGAGATCGACAACGGATCCTCATCCGGTGCGGTGGATGAGGGACGGCGAGCTGTTGCGGTGGACGATGTAGTCGGGGAAGAGTCTCCTATTGGCGGCGGTCGGGAGGCCGACGGAGGAGCGTGGGGTTTCAAGGGTTTTGGCGGCCTCGGTGTACGAATTGGGGCGAAGGGGAGGGGAGCCAAGCTTAGGGACGCTTGTCCAAATGTAGGGTAAGTTACCAGCTTACCCCCACCGGTTTTGACACCGCGATGTGGAGCTTCATTTCCTACCGAGGGGTAGAAGGGGATTTCATGTGCAGGCTGCGGGAGCGATTTGGATGAGGAGGGAGTTCTTGCGCTGGCCCAAATTTCGGGATAACAAGATGACGCTGGTTGAAGAAGCGGGAGTTTCAAAGAAGGTGAGACAAAAGATACTCGAGCTTGAAAATTTCGGGATAACAAGGTGCGGATTCCTTTTTGGCGTAACTAACTTAACGTGTAAAAAACAATTCATACAAGACACAAGAGAGTCATGTCCCCTTTACTATATTACTATAGATGCCATTGAAAAACTACAAGAAAAATGTACAAAAATCGGAGAACAAGATTACCCCGCACAGTACCAAATCGATTCGCACTTCCTCAACAACAACAAATAACAAATCAATTCCCACCAAAGAAAGAGTAATGTCCTTTTATATGATTACAGATGCCATGATCTCGAATTTCAGTTTTTGAATCCACGTTATGTTGAATTGAATATATCATTAGGTGACCTTGCGGTTTATAATTGATGTAGTCGTACATTTTGATCTTCCATCATATATGAACATTTTACTCCACCATGTGAACATATATATTGCCATCTACCGTATGGACTAAATTTGAATCAATTTTCCTTATTTGAATACGACTGTTGTCAAGTTATACAATAAATTAAATATTATCTTGATAACAAAAAGACATGCATATAGCAGTAATCATATTTCACTATGAACTACATGTACCATACGCCTCCAATTCAAATATTTGTATCCATTTTATGTTGAATTCAAATCATAGTACATTATTGGTCTAGGTAGCGAGATGTTTGGGATAATCTAAACCCTGTTTTCATACGTATAATTTTTGGCTGAATTGGGACAAGTTTTGGTATAAGCCTCTTGCAAAACCGGAGATTCTCTCAACGAGCCTCGTGGTTCCGAGAGGGAACGCATCACCTTTCTGTGCGAAACGATATACGCTGCCACCCCCCTGATTTTATTTACGGAGGCAACATAGAACTAGATGAGTGCCCTGTTAAATTTTGGAATTATTTCGGGTTCATTTGGCCTTTTTATACATTGAGTTTCTGGACTTTTAATGTGCATAATCTAAATATGAATTGCATGCACATGCTCCGGTGCACCAAAGTGGGTTGAAAATCACATGTGTGTCCTTGGTTGAATTTCTAAGTCCCATGAAAGAAATGAGAATGAAATTCAAACATCTCAAGGCCATGACTCTGCCGAGAACATCGAGAAAATTAGATTTTAAATTCATGTAAATCGAAAAATCGGCTGGAAATCATGAAACTTGGCATGGTGTCATGTCATGGCACTAACATGTTGTGGTAAAAAATTGCGCCGATTTGGAAGCTCGTGGTTCTAAGAGGGAACGTGCCACCTTTGAGTGTGAAACGATAGACGCTGCCCTCTCCTTGAGTTTCTTAACAAAGGCAACATAGAACTACATTAGTGCCCTGTTAAATTTTGGAATTATTCCGGGTTCGTTTGTCGTTTTTTATACATTAATTGAGTTTCTGGTCATTTAATGTGCATAAGTCAAATTTGAACTAAAAGCACATGCTCTCGTGCACCAAAGTTGGTTGAAATATCACATTTGTGTCCTCGGGTGAATTTCTAGGTCCCATGCAAGAAATGAGAATAAAATTAAAACATCTGGGCATCGTGGCTTGGCCGAGAACATTGAGAAACTTGGTTTTAAAATTCTTGTAAATCCAAAACACGTCTGAAAATCATGAAACTTGGCATGGATGTCATGTCATGGTACTACCATGTTGTGGTAAAAATGGCCGAATAAGAATAGATTTTGGTATAAGCTTCTTGCAAACCGAAGCTTCTCTCAAGAAGGCTCGTGGTTACGAGAGGGAACATGCCACCTTTGAGTGCTAAACGATATACGTTGTCCCCTTGAGTTTATTTACAAAGGCAACATAGAACTACATGAGTGCTTGTTAAATTTTGGAATTATTCCGCTTCGCTTGGCCTTATTTACACATTAATTGAGTTTTTGGTCATTTAATGTGCATAATTCAAATTTGAACTACATGCACATGCTCCCTGCGGCACCAAAGTTGGTTGAAAAATCACATTTGTGTCCTCGGGTGAATTTCTACTCCTCCTTCCATCTATATAGGTCCTAATGCATTTTTCGAGGCTAACTTTGACCAAACGTTAGAGCAATAATATATGACATGCAACTTACACAAAGCATACATTCAAATTTGTATGTCAAAGGAGCTTCCAATAATATAATTTTCGTAGTATACATCTCATGTGCTATTAATCTTGTCAATAGTCAAAGGATGTCTTGAAAAACACATTAGGCCCTATATAGATGGAAGGAGGGAGTAGATCCCATGCAAAAAATGAGAATAAGATTCAAACATCTAGGCATCGTGGCTCGGTCGAGAACATTGAGAAACTTGGTTTTAAAATCATGAAACTTGGCATGGTGTCATGTCATGGTAGTACCATGCCGTGGTAAAAAAACGTGGTAGAAGGGGGATTTCAAGGTTCTGCCAAGTGGAGCGATTTCGGATGAGGAGGGAGTTCTCAAGGCCCAAATTTCGGGATAACAAGGCGCGACGCGGGTTGAAGAAGCGGGAGTTTCAAAGAAGGTGAGACAAAAGATACTCGAGCTTGAAAATTTCGGGATAACAAGGTGCGGATTCCTTTTTTGGCAGAACAAACTTAACGTGTAAAAATAATAATTCATAGAAGACACAAGAGAGTCATGTCCCCTTTTACTATATTGCTATAGATGCCATTGAAAAAACTACAAGAAAAATGTACAAAAAATCGGGAGAACAAGATTACCTGACAAAGACTAAATCGATTCGCACTTCCCTCAACAACAACAAATAACAAATCAATTCCCACCAAAGAAAGAGTAATGTCCTTTTTATATGATTACAGATGCCATGATCTCGAATTTCAGTTTTTGAATCCACGTTATGTTGAATTCGAATATATCATTAGGTGACCTTGCGGTTTATAATTGATGTAGTCGTACATTTTGATCTTCCATCATATATGAACATTTTACTCCACCATGTGAACATATATATTGCCGTCTACCATATGGACTAAATTTGAATCAATTTTCCTTATTTGAATACGACTGTTGTCAAGTTATACAATAAATTAAATATTATATTGATAACAAAAAGACATGCATATAGCAGTAATCATATTTCACTATGAACTACATGTACCATACGCTCTCCAATTCAAATATTTGTATCCATTTTATGTTGAATTCAAATCATAGTACATTATTGGTCTAGGTAGCTAGATGTTTTGGATAATCTAAACACTGTTTTCACGTATAATTTTTGGCTGAATTGGGACAAGTTTTGGTATAAGCCTCTTGCAAAACCGGAGATTCTCTCAACGAGCCTCGTGGTTCCGAGAGGGAACGCGTCACCTTTCTGTGCGAAATGATATACGCTGCCTCCCCCCTGATTTTATTTACAGAGGCAACATAGAACTAGATGAGTGCCCTGTTAAGTTTTGGAATTATTTCGGGTTCATTTGGCTTTTTTATACATTAATTGAGTTTCTGGACTTTTAATGTGCATAATCTAAATATGAATTGCATGCACATGCTCCGGTGCACCAAAGTGGGTTGAAAAATCACATGTGTGTCCTTGGTTGAGTTTCTAGGTCCCATGGAAGAAATGAGAATGAAATTCAAACATCTGGGCGTCATGACTCTGCCGAGAACATCGAGAAAATTAGATTTTAAATTCATGTAAATCGAAAAATCGGCTGGAAATCATGAAACTTGGCATGGTGTCATGTCATGGCACTAACATGTTGTGGTAAAAAATTGGGCCGATTTGGAAGCTCGTGGTTCTAAGAGGGAACGTGCCACCTTTGAGTGTGAAACGATATACGCTGTCCCTGAGTTTCTTAACAAAGGCAACATAGAACTACATTAGTGCCCTGTTAAATTTTGGAATTATTCCGGGTTCGTTTGTCGTTTTTTATACATTAATTGAGTTTCTTGTCATTTAATGTGCATAAGTCAAATTTGAACTACAAGCACATGCTCTCGTGCACCAAAGTTGGTTGAAATATCACCTTTGTGTCCTCGGGTGAATTTCTAGGTCCCATGCAAGAAATGAGAATAAATTAAAACATCCGGGCATCGTGGCTTCGCCGAGAACATTGAGAAACTTGGTTTTAAAATTCTTGTAAATCCAAAACACGCCTGAAAATCATGAAACTTGGCATGGATGTCATGTCATGGTACTACCATGTTGTGGTAAAAAAATGGCCGAATAAGAATAGATTTTGGTATAAGCTTCTTGCAAACCGAAGCTTCTCTCAAGAAGGCTCGTGGTTCTGAGAGGGAACATGCCACCTTTGAGTGCGAAACGATATACGTTGTCCCCCTTGAGTTTATTTACAAAGGCAACATAGAACTACATGAGTGCTTGTTAAATTTTGGAATTATTCCGGCTTCGCTTGGCCTTATTTACACATTAATTGAGTTTTTGGTCATTTAATGTGCATAATTCAAATTTGAACTACATGCACATGCTCCCTGCACCAAAGTTGGTTGAAAAATCACATTTGTGTCCTCGGGTGAACTTCTCCCTCCTTCCATCTATATAGGTCCTAATGCGCTTTTTCGAGGCTAACTTTGACCAAACGTTAGAGCAATAATATATGACATGCAACTTACACAAAGCATACATTCAAATTTGTATGTCAAAGGAGCTTCCAATAATATAATTTTCATAGTATACATCTCATGTGCTATTAATCTTGTCAATAGTCAAAGGCTGTCTTGAAAAACACATTAGGCCCTATATAGATGGAAGGAGGAGTAGATCCCATGCAAAAATGAGAATAAGATTCAAACATCTAGGCATCGTGGCTCGGTCGAGAACATTGAGAAACTTGGTTTTAAAATCATGAAACTTGGCATGGTGTCATGTCATGGTAGTACCATGCCGTGGTAAAAAAACGTGGTAGAAGGGGGATTTCGCGTGTCTGGGCTGCGGGAGCGATTTCGGATGAGGAGGGAGTTCTCGCGCGCGTCCAAATTTCGGGATAACAAGATGACGCGGGTTGAAGAAGCGGGAGTTTCAAAGAAGGTGAGACAAAAGATACTCGAGCTTGAAAATTTCGGGATAACAAGGTGCGGATTCCTTTTTGGCGTAACAAACTTAACGTGTAAAAATAATAATTCATAGAAGACACAAGAGAGTCATGTCCCCTTTACTATATTGCTATAGATGCCATTGAAAAACTACAAGAAAAATGTACAAAAAATCGGAGAACAAGATTACCCCAAGACAAAGACTCAAATCGATTCGCACTTCCTCAACAACAACAAATAACAAATCAATTCCCACCAAAGAAAGAGTAATGTCCTTTTTATATGATTACAGATGCCATGATCTCGAATTTCAGTTTTTGAATCCACGTTATGTTGAATTCGAATATATCATTAGGTGACCTTGCGGTTTATAATTGATGTAGTCGTACATTTTGATCTTCCATCATATATGAACATTTTACTCCACCATGTGAACATATATATTGCCATCTACCATATGGACTAAATTTGAATCAATTTTCCTTATTTGAATACGACTGTTGTCAAGTTATACAATAAATTAAATATTATATTGATAACAAAACGACATGCATATAGCAGTAATCATATTTCACTATGAACTACATGTACCATACGCTCTCCAATTCAAATATTTGTATCCATTTTATGTTGAATTCAAATCATAGTACATTATTGGTCTAGGTAGCTTAGATGTTTGGGATAATCTAAACCCTGTTTTCATACGTATAATTTTGGCTGAATTGGGACAAGTTTTGGTATAAGCCTCTTGCAAAACCGGAGTTTCTCTCAACGAGCCTCGTGGTTCCGAGAGGGAACGCGTCACCTTTCTGTGCGAAACGATATACGCTGCCTCCCCCCTGATTTTATTTACAGAGGCAACATAGAACTAGATGAGTGCCCTGTTAAGTTTTGGAATTATTTCGGGTTCATTTGGCTTTTTATACATTAATTGAGTTTCGGACTTTTAATGTGCATAATCTAAATATGAATTGCATGCACATGCTCCGTGCACCAAAGTGGGTTGAAAAATCACATGTGTGTCCTTGGTTGAGTTTTTAGGTCCCATGGAAGAAATGAGAATGAAATTCAAACATCTCAAGGCCATGACTCTGCCGAGAACATCGAGAAAATTAGATTTTAAATTCATGTAAATCCAAAAATCGGCTGGAAATCATGAAACTTGGCATGGTGTCATGTCATGGCACTAACATGTTGTGGTAAAAAATTGGGCCGATTTGGAAGCTCGTGGTTCTAAGAGGGAACGTGCCACCTTTGAGTGTGAAACGATATACGCTGCCCCCTTGAGTTTCTTAACAAAGGCAACATAGAACTACATTAGTGCCCTGTTAAATTTTGGAATTATTCCGGTTCGCTTTGTCGTTTTTTATACATTAATTGAGTTTCTTGTCATTTAATGTGCATAAGTCAAATTTGAACTACAAGCACATGCTCTCGTGCACCAAAGTTGGTTGAAATATCACCTTTGTGTCCTCGGGTGAATTTCTAGGTCCCATGCAAGAAATGAGAAAAAAATTAAAACATCTGGGCATCGTGGCTCGGCCGAGAACATTGAGAAACTTGGTTTTAAAATTCTTGTAAATCCAAAACACGTCTGAAAATCATGAAACTTGGCATGGATGTCATGTCATGGTACTACCATGTTGTGGTAAAAAAATGGCCGAATAAGAATAGATTTTGGTATAAGCTTCTTGCAAACCGAAGCTTCTCTCAAGAAGGCTCGTGGTTCTGAGAGGGAACATGCCACCTTTGAGTGCGAAACGATATACGTTGCTCCCCTTGAGTTTATTTACAAAGGCAACATAGAACTACATGAGTGTGCTGTTAAATTTTGGAATTATTCCGGCTTCGTTTGGCCTTATTTACACATTAATTGAGTTCTTGGTCATTTAATGTGCATAATTCAAATTTGAACTACAAGCACATGCTCCCGTGCACCAAAGTTGGTTGAAAAATCACATTTGTTTCCTCGGTGAATTTCTACTCCTCCTTCCATCTATATAGGTCCTAATGCGCTTTTCGAGGCTAACTTTGACCAAACGTTAGAGCAATAATATATGACATGCAACTTACACAAAGCATACCTTCAAATTTGTATGTCAAAGGAGCTTCCAATAATATAATTTTCATAGTATACATCTCATGTGCTATTAATCTTGTCAATAGTCAAAGGCTGTCTTGAAAAACACATTAGGCCCTATATAGATGGAAGAGGGAGTAGATCCCATGCAAAATATGAGAATAAGATTCAAACATGTGGGCATCGTGGCTCGGTCGAGAACATTGAGAAACTTGGTTTTAAAATCATGAAACTTGGCATGGTGTCATGTCATGGTAGTACCATGCCGTAAAAAAAAATTGGCGAATAGGAACAAATTTTGGTATAAGCTTCTTGCAAATCAGAGCTTCTCTCAAGAAGGCTCGTGGTTACAGGAGGAACGTGTCACCTTTGTGTGCATAATTCAAATTTGAAATACAAGCACATGTTCCAAAGTGCACCAAAGTTTGTTGAAAAATCACATGTGTGTCCTCGGTAATTTTCTAGTTTCCATGCAAGAAATGGGATTGATATTCAAAATTCTAGGCGTCGTGGCTGGGTTGGAATCATTGAGAAACTTAGTTTTTTAATTCCTGTAAATCCAAAACACGCATGAAAATGATGAAACTTGGCTTGGTGCCATGACATGGCACCAACATGTCAGTGGTAAATTTGCAGTCCGATTTGCGGCGCACACATTAACAATCAACAAAGTCATTTTGGAACAAGTGCAGTCCGCGTTACAATCGGAAACACAAGTATTATTGAAACCGTATGCGTTCTACTTACTAGTACCATTTACGTGCCGCCACGCCCCCCATTTTTTATTAGCTAGGAGGCACCATGCAGGTAGCTATTTGAGTACGAGAGGCGTGTGATCGGACCTTCGCGTGCTTATCGGGAGGAGAGCCCTTTGACCTCCATCCGCCGTCCACCTCTATCCCAAGGTCTCCATTAATGGCGCCGAGCCTCTCTTTAATGGCGTGGCTATGTCTCACTCATTTGAGATTTAAGAGAGAAAAAAGAAAATCTGAAAGCACATATCTTGATGTAAGATCCGACGGACCTATATAGCATCTACTGCGACTTATAGCAAGACTGATGAATATATAAGGATGATTAAATTTTTTTTGATCAAAGAAGGGCTTGCCCCTTCCGATTTTCATTACAGAAAACCACCACAATTCACAAGAAGTTTAGCACAACTCCAGCCTAACACGAAGGACTAAAAGCTACCAGATTGAAATCGCAACATCCTAAGAGGCCAACAAAGGCCAAACATCCACGCTAGAACCCAACATTTCACAACCGACGACACAATACACATCCTAAACCGATTATTACATCAAAAGAAACCAGGAAACTGAAGGAAGCCCAAAGAAGCAACTAGAAGAACAAAGAACGCTTAGGGTCGCCACAAAGAAGAGTTTTCTTCATTCCAGCCTGGCAACATTGATCTTCCACAGAAAGATAAGGACGATTAATTGTCTTACATAATTAGAAAGATAATTAAAAAAGCCTCATGCGGCTACGCCCGAAATACACAAGGGTAAAAGAAGAAGGAAGACAAGGAACTGGCTCGCTGATCTCTACTTTCTTGATGCGGGCCGCGGGAACTAGTCTCCGCGGCGAGCGGCGATGAGCTCTTTCGTGTCCTCCAGACGCTGCTTGAGAACATCCACGGATTCCTCCACCAGCCTTTGGCGCTCGTTGCGGAGCATGTCATTCTCGTCCATATGTTTCTTGACGATGACGCCGGTCCTCTTCAACAAGGCGCTGGTCTCCTCCTCGCTGGTCTGCACTTCGGACGATCTTCTCCTCAAGAGGTCGCGCTCGCCCGGAGCCTCTCATTGCCCCCCTTAGTTGCCGGATGACGCGTTAGCCTGTTCAAACGAGGCTTTCACATCGCCCCGCAACCTCGCCCAGCCGGAGATCTCGATCCATCTAGCTATGGACGATCGCATGCATGCGCTACCGTAATGATCCGCCACCTGCCCGCGAGAAATTTTCCCCGGGCGGCGGCGGGACATCTTCGCTGCATTCGTGGCGGCGGCAGACATCTTCGCTGCTTCCGCGGCGCCACGGACCAGGCTGCTTTGACGGCGTGGCGGGACCTCCGTGGTTACTTCAAAGCTAGCGGGACCTTCAGGTTGCTACTTCTGCGCGGCGGGACATGTCGGCTGCTCTCGCAGCGAGGCGGGACATATCTCGTGCTTCCGCTTCCATGCTCGCCTGTCCCTGGTGGCAATCTCTCAACCCAGAACTCACGCTAGCCATGGCAGACGCAAGGGAAGGATGCAGAATGACTTGTTTGTTTTTGTGGATGAGGAGTTGAGGAGGAATGTGTAGTCATCTTGGCATACTAGTATTTATAACCGAGTACTAATACGCTCCTAAGTGGGTAACCGTTTAGGTTGTGATCGGTGTGAACAGGGTTGGAATTCAATATAGCGTGGCACTAATATGCTCCTAAGTGGGAAACCGTTTAGGTTGTGATCGGTGTGAACAGGTTTGCAATTCAATATAGCGTGGAGTAATTTGGAATGCGACGAGACGCAAGCTACTTTATGCATGCATGCATTGCAATTAATGCATTGATAAACATAATTTTTTGAGAAAAACAAGAGCATTAATTAGGTGCTTTTGCAAACTACAAAAAATATTCCACCACTCACCATCTTGGTTGGTGAGAGATTTTTATTAAGCCCTATAAACCGGAAAGGAGGGAGTACTGCTGTAATGCAATAACCGGCACCGTCAGATACATATCTTACGGTTAATGGGGTGTTCGACGAGGATAGCCGCGTGGCAGCTCTAGGCTAGTCCTTTTTCGCACGCATTAAACCTATCTCTCGGGACTTCTCGCACGCACCATCGTGCCACCCACAAAAACTTGTACTCTGAGTTTAGTAGTACATTATACAGGAAGAGAAGAGGTGCCCGCACGCACTTGTCCTCTCACACACGCGTCTATTTTTTCTTGAAAAGGAGGATGATGAACCCTGTCCTCTGCATCTGGCAGTCACACACGCATCTATAGCTACGAATTGTAGTGTTCTCAACCATCCGATTGGCTCTATCATGGATGTACCTATATACTAAAACATGTCTAGATACATCTATATTTTGACAAATGGAAGGCATGTATTTTGGAACGGAGGAGTGCTTGGCATCAAAATGGATAAAAGGACGTATCTAGAACTAAAATACGCCTACATACATATCCTTTTATCCATTTTGATGACAAGTAGTACTTCTTACCCAAAGGAACTTTATATCCAATGCACACAAAATATCCGTTCGACTGTTGTAAATTACTGATCTGATGTCAAAGTAATTGCTGCATCGCCACCAAACCCACCATTTCTTAAGCTAAAGTAGACCAAGGTAATCCCTATATTAGCATATTACTAAGATAAACAGAAGGCACTGTAGAAACATTTAGGACGTGAGCTTGTCAATCTGAATGTGGAGGGACACAAGCTTAGCCCGGCCGTAAGCTTGGGCGGAACTGTCAAGAAGGTCAGCTCCTCGCACGCCGACGCCGCCGGATCCTTGTTGCTTGTCACCTCCATTTCCACCTTGACGGGCGTCGATCGTGCCTTTAGGCTCCCCGGGTCGTTCGCCCACAGCTTGGCCAAGTAGTGCGGCAGTGGGGACGCCCCTGCTCTGATGCAGATGACCGACACGGCGATAGGCGCGCCGATGTTGAGCACGCCACCGACCAAGAAAAACACGCGGTGGTCCTCCTCCACAAACAGCAAGAGCCGTGGCTCGACAAAGGGCACTTGTACCGGAGCACCTTGCCGTACTGGATCCTGTGCATGGGCATGGGATGCGCGGTGCTGGTGTGGTGGTAGAGCATCGGCGGCGGGCCTTCGTAGCCGCAGACAGGCACGGGGCATTTGCAGGGCCCGAGTGGACACACGCTCTAGTGATCGGCGAGCTTGTGGTAAGTGACGTAGAGCCCACAGCCTTCGTGCGGGCACTCCACCCTCACCGATGAAAGGACGGAGTCCACCGCCGTGTTCCGCACGTCGAAGCCACCGTCGCCTTTCGACCGCCGCTGGTTCTCGGGCGATCGACACGGCGATCTGCTGAGGCAGTGCCCTCCCTTGCACTGCAGAAATCAATCGAACAACACATCAATCAATAAACCTGCACCTTGCTCAATCAGCCGAACGGACGAGGTGTATTCGAACCTCATACACTGGAGGCGTCAAGGGGTGGAGGCACAAGGGGCAGTGGAGCATGGTGAGGTCCATCGAGACCTTAGAGAGCTCCATCGTCGAGTCCTGTTCGGTCTGCATGATCTCGCCCTCCTCGTGCACAACCATCTCTCGACTTGGGCCGGGGTATTACAAAGCTTTACCATCACATATTTTATAGTACTACTTCAAGGTGCATTAAATCAACACATGCAAGTAGTATCAAAAGAAGAGTCACGACATGCATGCATGCGTTGTAATTACTGCATCGGTAAACGCAAATTATTGAAATACTGCCTCCTTTCCGGTTTATAGGGCTTATCTCAAAATTTCAGTTTTTCCATTTTATAAGGCTCAATTTGGTTGTTCCCCATCACATGTTCAGATTCCAAGGTGCATTAAATCATTGCATGCAAGTATTAAGAGAAAATTGACCAATGCATTTAATTTATGCATGCATGCATTGCAATTAATGCATTGATAAACATAATTTTTTGAGAAAAACAAGACCACTAATTGGGTGCTTTTGCAAACTACAAAAAATATTCCACCACTCACCATCTACAGTACCTTGGTTGGTGAGATTTTTGAATTGAGCCTTATAAACCGGAAGGAGGGAGTATAACGAGTGTAGTGGTTTGATGTGTCGCGTCAACTCGTACATCAACGAGAAGTTTGATTATCCTCTCCCTTGTGGACTTAACTACACCTGCCTTTGGCTGTATGACAGGTTGGCCACACACCTGTCGGGCCCACTGGCCATACACGCAAAGGCAGGAGCGCCCCTCGCCGCCCATGAGCGTGGTGGCTGGCAAGACTAGGAGAAGCTTCGCCACACGCTCTCCCTCTCGCACGCTGTGGACATGCAGCAGTTCAATCGGTGTCGATGGCCAAGCTGCATCAGTACTCCTCCAAAGGCAGTAGTACTCCATCATTGTTCGATTTCAAGAGGCGAAGAGCCAAGCGCAGCCGGACGCCGTGTGGCGCTTTCATGTGTAGTGTAGTCTAGGATAGTGTGTACTGTGCTGTAAGCTTAAAATCGTTGGGGTCGGCTCCATGCTATGTGGCTGCTTAAAGTTTAAAAAAATTAAAATATTCTTCGCCCTACTGTCACCCTCGGTGATTGTAGTTTGCACTCTCATCCGGTGAAGACAGGAATATATATTTTAATTTGTTTTTTCAAAAGGCGGGACTCCCTCTCGTGCATCGTAATCGATGCATACGGCCACATATATTTTAATTTGTGGTGGGTAAATGTTAGAGGTTGCAGCAAATATATTGTACACTGCGGGTCTTTCAGCCAAGTTTAGAGGCAAGCATGTGGGGCTAGTGCTTTGATGTGTCGCGTCAACTCGTACAACGAGGAGAAGCTTGATTTTACTACACACCTTCTCCCTCACCCATGCGCGCGGTTGCTCGCAAACGAGGACAAGATTTTGCTTAGTAGTACTTCTACAACAAGCTATCCGTCCCGCTCACGGTGGACGAACATGCAAGATGGATTCGACATCGTAGAAGCAGTAGTAGTAACATCATTGTTCGCCTTCTCAAGAGGCGAAGAGCCAAGCGCAAACCGAACATTGCAGATATGGAACATTGGAACACGATATAGCCGTGCTCTTGCATGAGACAAAATAGCTATGTGAGCCCACTATTGTACTAGTATGTACAACTACTTGCTAGTATAGCCCTCAGAAACCGTAAAGGAGTATTTGCCCTTCTAGAGATTTCAACAAGTGACTAGACTACACCAAGACGGAGTACATAAGGAGCAAAATGAGTGAATCTGCACCGTAAATAAATACGTACTAGTTCTATCGTTTTCCTCTCCGAGGTGCACAATATTGAGTATACTGACTAGTCTCTTTTTGACATGCATTTACGTTTTTTTTTGACACAGTACAGACGCAAGCGCTCATATACACGCGCATACACTCACCCCTATGAACACACACACACACGACACTATCATCTTGAAATTTACAAAGTCACCATAGGCACCTCGTCGTTGACGGGTCCATAGGTGCTTGAATGCCAAGGAGGAAGAGGGTAGCAGTTCCCGAGACGTTGAACGGTCAATGATGCATCCTCAATTACATGCAGAGGGAATTAATTGGAGAAGCAGAATAGAGCCAGCACGATGTGAATGCAACAGAGTTTGGACTCTCATATAATAAAGGCGCCCCACCACTCCAATCCATCTACTCCCAAGTCTCTGCGCAACACTGCTCACTCCAATCCAAGACCAAGTGACCAGAAGCCACAAGCACATATGGAGGCGATGGATGCGAGCGGCAATGGTCGTGCCAAATCATCCAAGGCGCCGCTCGCAGCCCCCAAGACCACAGAAGCGCTTCCAGCACGGTGCTAGCCACTGCAGGCATCATAGCCCTCGCCGACGCCGGCTTCGCCTCTCGCATGGACGACATGATGGTCAACTCCATCCGCAAGTTCACCGCCGTCAAGAAGCGCGCGGACGACCTTGCCGTACTGCTCCAGCCCGTGCGTCCAGGCTCCCCATTGCTTGCCACCCTCATCGGCCTACATGGTGACGAACTCTTTCAAGCCCTGGTGGCCTTGCAGGTGCCGGAGGTCGCGATGAAGAATGTGCACCTCGAGGCGGCCGCTGCCAGCAAATACCGCCATGCAAGAAACCGTCGACCGCACATCCACGTCTATGAGGAAATCGTCTACATAGGCCACTACAAGGCAAGCGAGGACAGAAAGACGTTGGCCTTCTTCCAAAGAAATTGGAATCTTTGGACGCCATTGTTGAAGCACGTCGACCGCCACGAAAGCCGATGCTACTTAGGCGCTGCTTGGTGGGCCGCATACGAAGTCGAGGAGGTGGACGTCATCGATGGATGCATCTCTTCTTCTTGCCTCGTGTAACCAGCACTGCATTGCCTCGTGGCCTTAATGTTTTATTAGTATAGTACTCCCTCCGTTCCCAAATATAAGGCCTTCTTTGGTTCATAGGGTAGGAAAATCATAGGAATAGAAAAGTCATAGGAAATGAGATGACATGTATCTCAAATCCTAGGACTAGGAATAGGAAAGTAGATGCCCTTTGATTCACATCATAGGATTTTTTCCATTGAGTCTAGGCTAATGTTTATTTTCCTATGAAATATGGAGGATAGGAAGAATTCCTCCATAGGAATAGGATTCCATTCCTACAAACCAAAGGGCTCTAAAGGAATTTTTCCTAGAGAAATCCTATCCTATGAAATTCCTACAAGATTCCTCTAAACCAAAGGAGGCCTAAGTCTTTCTAAAGATTCCAGCAAGTGACTACTACATACGGAGGAAAATGAGTGAATCTACACTCTAAACTATGTCTACATACATCTGTATGCTGTATTCCATTTGAACTAGTATCTAAAAAGGCTTATATTTATGAACGGAGGGTGCATATGGCATTTTTATTCCAGTCGTAATGTTTTCACCGTGAGGTGGGGTCTTGATTGAGCAAACCCACCTACCACCCCAAGGCGTCGGCCGAAGTTTAGAATTAGAAGAGAGAAACGAGGGAGGAGAGCTAGTCAGTACCTGACATTGTTGTCGATGGGACTCGTGTTTATAGAATAGGAGTCTTGAGCACTCGTGCCTCTTTTTTTTTTGAGGGAAAAATTAGTCGTATGTCTAGTACCACTAGTTGGGTGCGTCGACCTATAGCTGTCATCACTTTAGGTCTCCTTTTCAACCGCTGCCACGCTTCACAAAGACATATTTTTTCACGCATTTATCCTCCTATATGTACTCCTAGGCTATTTCCACATGCTCCCATTCGCCGACATGTGGGACATAGAGCATCCGGGTCATAGTGCATGCACGACTCGGAGCATATGCCGGGGTACTTTACATTTCAGACCTCACGAATTACATGCAAACCCCAGAAGAATAAATAAATCAATGAATTACTACATGAAACCGGATTATTTTTGTGGAAACCGTAGCACGTTCATTAAATTTTGGACATAACACGTTTATAAAAAATAACCGGACCTAAACCAGTCTAAGGGCCTCTTTGATTTTTCCCGCAAAAAGGGCCTCTTTGATTCGCAGGATACTGAAAACACAGGAATGGGGAAAGTATGATGGCGATGAACCGAGACGAGGAGAATTCTAACTTAGTTAGAGGTTAGAGTTAGATTCTAACCCAGAACTAACTCTAAACCAAAGAGGTGTATGGATGGCAGGGTTAGATTGACAATAAATGCTCTATCTCAATCATTTGACTACTTTGGACCCTATTTTTAGTCAGATTAAAATAAGTCCCTTGGATTCAAGCACCCTCTTGGTGTGGCCGGCTCTTCTGTGGCCTCCTCCCGCTCACAATTGACATAAACGAACCATCTATACAAATCAAGCATGCAAAACATGATAATTTTTACTTTGTCCATACAAATAAGATATCCCACTTAAACATACAACTCGTCAATCAAGCTTCACAAAATAAAAAAACACTTCATGAAACAAAGAATGAGCTAACTCATCATGGAAGTCATTCACGATAGGGAGGGAGCCCGGAGCCCCTCACACACCGAGGGAGGAGCTCGCCATCGTCGCTCTGTGAGAAGTCTCAGAGAGCCCAAGCCCCGGAATCCCTTCGACGCTGCCCTTATGAAGTTGAGGTCGACACCGGCATGGGTAGCAGGGCAGCTGTCACCGATCGGGAACTTAATCTTTGGGCCTCTAGAAATAATGCAAGCCTATAACTAAAATACCTAGAAAGGTGAACTGAATCTTTGGGCCTCTAGAAATAATGCAAGCTCTAAACTGAAATACCTAGAAAGGTGAACTGAATCTTTGGGCCTCTAGAAATAATGCAAGCTCGAAACTAAAATACCTAGAAAGGTGAACTGAATCTTTGGGCCTCTAGAAATAATGCAAGCCTGAAACTGAAATACCTAGAAAGGTGAACTGAATCTTTTGGCCTCTAGAAATAATGCAAGCCTGAAACTGAAATACCTAGAAAGGTGAGCCTAAAATTGAAATACCTAGAAAGGTGAACTGAATCTTTGGGCCTCTACAAATAATGCAAGCCTGAAATTGAAATACCTAGAAAGGTGACCTGAATCTTTGGGCCTCTAGAAAGATTTATTACCTCCTCAAGGAGCATCAAACAATTCACTGCGTGCACCACAAATCTATAGCAAGTTTGATCAGGATCTACTTTTCCAAATCAAAATTAGCGCTAGAGCAAGCAAGATCAATGATATGGCTGTGAGACGGTGACGGTACGAACAAACTCGCCCCTCTCGCGACCTCCCTGGTAGATCTTGTTGCGCAAGACAGAGGAGGGAGAAAATGACTGGTGAAGGGGGAGCGGGGCGACCTTCGAAGGACGGAGGGAGAGGGCGGTCGGAGTAGGGCGGCGGATGCCGGAAGGAGAGGTCGGCCGGAGGAGAGAGAGGGCGAGCGGCGCTTGGGCGAGTGGCCCTATGGGGAACAGAGAGGAGTCGTGCGAGAGGGGGGGAGCGATCTGGTGCGGGCAGGTGATATTTTTTAGTTCTCTTTTAGTGGGCCCAGGATAACTAACCCAATTAGAACCTCTCCACCGGGCTAGTTTTTTTAGCTGGGTTAGAGCAAACTAGCTCAAACTAACCCCTCTTGTTTTGATAATTTGAGGCTATTTCAACCCAAACTAGCTCTAACTCGAGGATCCAAACAAAGAGGAGTGTTATCAGTACATGCTACAATGTGGACCGTAGCACATTTTTTTTATGGACATATCACCACATTGTTTTCTACTGCTGGTTCGATGGGCTACCTTGGTTCGCACCGCCGGTTCACTGGGCTGCCGTGGTTCGCACTCCTCCGACCTGAGTAGTACTCCCTCCGTTCCTAAATATAAGTTTTCGTAGATATTCCACTGCGGACCACATACGGATGTATATAGATGCATTTTATCTGTAGATTCACTAATTTTTCTCCGTATGTGGTCCATAGTGAAATCTCTCCAAAGACTTTTATATTTAGGAACGGAGGGAGTAGTATAGTACTAGTATATACCGCATCATTCTTTGCTCCTTCTTACTACTCCGACATGTGGGAGAGCCAAAGATCCGGTCGACGTGTCATGCACCAGATTAGAGCGTGGAGCGGAAGGGGGCATCACCCGGTCGGGCGCCAGATAATTCATGACTATAGTGAGTGGTCATATCACAAGTCTTTCCAAAGAAGTGACGCGTCACAAATCGCACAGCCCCACTCGCTCACCCTCCTCACCTCTCTGTCAAACCGCCTACCCGAAAACTGCTGCGCGTATTGCCCTGGAAAAGCCCCGCCCTCAACTTTTAACTACGCGAAAATAGTTCGAGCTTGTTCGTTCTATATAAATACAGTACTTACTGTATGTTTATTCACCCGTGGGGTTGTTCAATGAATGGAGGGGCGGGGAGCACAAGTGAACCTTAAATAGAGAGTTTCTTTTCTTTAATGCCACGTACACAAATTGAAACGCTTGTTGTGGAGAGAAAAAAGATAATGGGGCCTGAGCGCTTGCTTTACTAGGGTTGCTCTCTTCATTCTCTCATCCTCTCCAGATATAAACAAGAGAACGGTAGCGACATTTTCTCTCTGCTCACCGCTGGTCACAGATCCGGCTGGATCCCTTCGGCCGGTGTGTGTAGAGGACTAAAAGGTGCATCGTTCACGCGGTCATCGCCGCCGAGGGAGGAAACCCACAGCTGCCGGAGGGGCCCGATCCTTTGCCAGTGCCATTCTCTCCGACACAGCGCCGGCTCGGGAGGTCCTCCGACCCTTCTTCCTCCTTGCCGTATTGTCCGCAGATCCGACCTGCCGCCGCCGACATCCCGGCGACCCTCAGGTATAAGTTCTTCGAGAGCGGCCTCGCTCTACTGCCCCAGCTCCCCACGTGTCTGCATGTGCATCTTTTTATACTCCCATCAGCTCTTCCAAAGCCACCTAAATTTTTAGTATTATTAGAGGTAAAGCTACTTCATGCATTCGAATCTAGGGCTTTGTTCAAACAACGAAGAAAGGGGGGGAAAGTTGTAGCATGAATCTAGGACTTGATTCAAAGAGGAAATAATATGGTGAAAGTAGTAGAGACCGGATACCCAACCGGTCTCTTGGTTGAAAAGGGAAATAATGGGAAAACGCAGTACAAACTGGATAAGGAAAAGATCTATTATTGGTTGAAAAAAGGATAGAAAGTGGCGGCTGGTGGACAAGTCAACAGAGTATGTCCAGGATTAGATTTGCTGCCATCACATAGTAAAAGGTCGCCAGGATTAGATTTGCTGCCCTCACATAGTAAAAGGTCTCGTGATTAGATTTGCTACCCTCACATAGTAAAAAGGTCTCACGATTAGATTTGCTGCCCTCACATAGTAAAAAGGTCTCTGTGGATTAGATTTTACGCCCTCACATAGTAAAAGGTCTCGGGATTAGATTTGCTGCCCTCATATAGTAAAAGGTCTCTGTGATTAGATTTGCTACCCTCACATAGTAAAAGGTCTCTGTGATTAGATTTGCTGCCTAACATATTAAAAGGTCTCCAGGATTAGATTTGCTGCCCTCACATAGTACAAGGTCTCCAGGATTAGGTTTGCTGCCCTCACATAGCGTGAACAAGCTCGGCATCACCACTTTATGCCTCCTTGTAGGTACATTGTGCTGATGCATCCACTGTCGCATGTCCTTATACCAACCTTTTGCTGTTGTTAATGTAAGGGCGCATGTAAAATGAAGCGATCACACTGTTACCTTAGGGACATGTCTAACCAGTGTTATTGTCAATCTAATGCCTCTAGTGATAAGATGCAATTAAACTGTGTTACAAATGGCACTCCTACTGTTTTCCCCAGTATGATAAGTAAGTTGCTCCTTTACGCTGCTGAGTATCCTGGTGTCCCCACGGTCCCATGCCCTTAAACCAACTCTTTAGCTCTTTGTTGATTTATCACGTATCCGTAAACAAGCAATGCCGCCAAGTAATCCCATATATGAGGAATCTCATTGTTGATCGTAATGCTTACGGTAACATGAAGCATTGCCGACGCTTTTAAAATTTCTACTGTCCTTGCGTGATTGCCAAGAACATAATTAAGATGCTTCTTTTCATTTTTATATATTTCAGATATTCTT
Organism: Aegilops bicornis; assembly: GCA_021605145.1. Lineage (NCBI taxonomy): Eukaryota > Viridiplantae > Streptophyta > Magnoliopsida > Poales > Poaceae > Aegilops > Aegilops bicornis. The sequence continues at coordinate 277,560,173 of CM038672.1, forward strand.
ATTGACCAAAGAATCTGTTTACTTTCTATCATTTTGTGCAGATAGGGATATCCATTTCACCTTGTTGCTATTGTGACCTTCTGGTGAACTGCACAAAACACTTTTTTGGAATGAGTGTCTTGTGCAGTTCAACTAAAATGTCACGTGGGCAACATCTCTCAATTTTGGTGGAACTGCACAAAATGGTGATTGGAGTTTCCAAAATCTCCGTCAAGTTCTGTTGGTAATCTCGTGCAACATTTTATTAGCCTTTGCAAGATGGAGCCGTCACTGTCACCACAATGGCACTTTATTTTAGTGGAACTACACAAAAGGATAAGAAAATTATAGTTGCACCTTACATGAGCCGGAGAGCCAACCTTAATGTTCCTCAATCTTAGTGCAACTACTAAAGAAGAACCTGCCAGCTCACAAGACCAAGTACTTCTTGCTAGCTGAATGATGCAATCTTTGCTTCATTTCAGGTGAACTGCAGAAAAAGGCGCATGAATTGAATCATGGAACTCTGTGCAGACCTCATCCAAGTAGAGTTGGAGGTTGAGTTCAAGGAGGCGGATATTAAAGTGAAATCATCTTTGTCATGTCTCCTTGTTTGTCTTTGTGCAAACATCTTGTGCAAACAGGAATACTCAACTTCTGAGATGTTGTGACGGTCAAGAGCATTCGCCAAGTTCTTCGATTGTATGACATGGCTAGCCAAGATGGATTTAATCCCGATATTCACTTTATCAAAAGGCTCTAATGGGTTGGTTACGAATCTTGCAAGCTGGGAATCGTTGAGATGTGTAGGCATCTTTGTTGTACTTATTATTTGAATCTTATTTGTTGGTTACGAATCTTGCTAGTCGGGAATCAATGAGATGTGTAGGCATCTTTGTTGTACTTATTATTTGGATCTTATTTGTTGGTTACGAATCTTGCAAGCTGGGAATCAATGAGATGTGTAGGCATCTTTGTTGTACTTATTATTTGGATCTTATTTGTTGGTTCTGAATCTTGCAAGCTGGGAAACACGTCATGATGATGCAGAGGACAACACACATAACAAACAGTTCAAACTTGGTAGTATTATCTTTGTGGAAGTGCGACAAATGTGTTGATCGTGTGCATCCTGAGAATAATAATTCTAATTGTTGTGCATGTTGATCCTGTGGCACTGATAGAACGAGCGAATGCATTGCTTGTTTTAAGTATAAATTTCTATTAAAGCTAATTAAATTTAAGTAAAGTGACCACTAACTCCTGTTATTACAAGTACCAATACAGACCAGCTCATGAACCGACGTGTGGCGGAGTAGGTTTCTTAATGGAGGCGTTTGAATGCGCCGAGGGTGCATATTACATCGGGCGCAGCGCAGACGAGGAGGGGTAGTAACTATTGTCGTTTGTACACACTCACCATCGTTGAATCCAATTCCCAAGAGCTGAAACGAATCGCTGCCGCCACCTACACACTCATTCACTCGAAGAGACTCCAATGACGATTCGAGGGTGAGCTTCACGGATATGGACTTGACAAGGAGTTCCCCTTTGAGTTCGTCGTTCAGTCCTATGGCTGCACCAAGTTGAATGTGATGTACACCAACGATACAGACTCGGTGAAGCTCTGCCTCGCCTCAGTCCTATGGCTGCACCAAGGAAGAACGCGACGATTCGGCCATCTGGTGCAACAAGCTTGTCGACATCCAGAAGCAATACAAGATCATCAGCAACGGGCAGGAGAAGGACTCCGTGGTTGACCTCGCTGAGACCATCATCGACTTCGACACGCCAACATGAAAGAAGACGACCTGAACATGTGGGAGGTACCTGCGAATCTAGCCTACATAACCTACGCGACCAAGGACGACACGCATGCTACGACATGTACGAGGCAGATCTTGGACATGAGGGCGGTTCCGCTTCCCGTAACCGGCGAGTACAGCGATAGCCGCAGCGTCATGATCAAGCGTGCTGTGAAGGTCTAGATGTTTTACTTTATCTGCTTATAAGCACCTTTATCATCTCGAGTGTTTCATGCATTAGCCTATGTGTCGTAATTATCTGCTTTTGTTCGAAATATTTCTTTTAAGAACCCATTAACACGATTGCTTTTTAGTGGCTATTTGCTTATGTATGTAAACTAGTTCACTTGTCCGTAAAAAAAACTAGTTCACTTTCGGCTGCCGTGCTTTGAATCTCCTTCCTCCCAACATATTCCTCTCCTCGTGTGGACCCAAAGCAGGTCTCTGAATTTTCTACCACTTTCTTTTTCATGTAAACTAAGTTTTCTCCCAAAGATTTTCCCTAGAACCAACTCAACTATCCCACGTCTAGCCTAAAAAATAATAATACCCCACGTACTATTAACTCATCAAATTAAAATGATATTTTATTTCGTAAGTTGAAAGTTCTTACAAAATAATACTCCAATAATAATTGTCTATATATAACTTGCCAAGTTAACTCCTAGTGACGTACATAAGCTTGCAAAGATTTTACTGGCGTGCAATCATGTGTTTATGTTTTTATAACATTTCTCCGTCTAGCCCAACATGATATTTTTCACCCAGCCCAAAGAAGTCCATGGATTTCGAGAAAAATGCAAATGGGATTTAAACGGGCTGCATAGATGCTACGTCATTGTTTCACCCAGCCCACCAAATGGACTAAAAAAACAAATGGACTGGCTGACATGTGGGCCAGTAGTCGAAGCTAACATGTGGGCCAGTCTCCGTCAAGGCCGGAGAAGGTGTTGGATTTACATCCAACGGCCGGCATTCTTCTTCAATCTCTCATCTTCTTCCCCCAACGCTGCCGGAACCGCCTTCTCCAGCCTTCGGCGTCCAGCGGTGTTGTTTTGCACTCCTCGGTGAAATGCTACCCCGCCGACGGCCAGGCCAGCCCTCCACTCCGCACCTCCTATTATTCTCTGCCGAGTGTAGGCCCACCCGCACCCGAACCAGTCAAGTTTCCCACTCCTCTCCGTCTGCGACTCCACTGCCTCGTCTTCCCCATCTCCGGGTCGTTCCAGTCTGGGGCCTCGCCGTCGTTCACCGCCTCGGTGCGCTCGGTGCTGCGTGGTCAACATACGAGAGTCATCGGAAGAGGACTGTACGTGGAGAGTTTGAACCAGCTCATGCTTCAGTCCAACTGTTTGCCATACGCCTTCCTTAAAGGGCTTAGTTTAATCAGTAGTGGTCCTATCACGGGTGTCACATTCACTTTGACCTATCCGGGAGACCCTATTTGATTAAGAGACCCACAAGGTCCATGGTCGCATGGAAGGAAAGTTCCTCCTTATTACACACTGTACGTGCACTGTACGTGGGAAGGGCTTCTGTATTTCATGAAAAAAACGTCCCCCCCGCTGGCAGGTCAGACCCACCAGCTATATCTTCGCACGCAAGGAAGTGCCTCCTTATTACGCACCAAAAAATGAATACCCCCTGCTAGCTGGGACCCACCATAGTGGGTGGCTGACTTAATGGGCCTACTAAGTTGACGAGGACGGAGGGCTTTGTCAACTTAGTCAATATGAACGATTCTAGCTCCAAGTGGCCGTACGATGTCCATCCAACGGCCATAGTGCTTCTTCAACCTCTGGTCTTCTTGCTCCAGCCGCACAAAGCAGCGCCGGTCGTGCCGCGTGCTCCTGCCTCTCGTGGTCGGCTGTGATGCCGCGGAGGCCTCACCGCCCCCACTACTCCCATCGCTGGCCCAGGCTATCCCTCCACTCACCCACACCCCATGTTATTCTGCGGCGACGGCAGCCTCACGCCGCAGCCGAACCAGTGAACCCTCGTACTCCTCTCCGCGTCGGCATCCACTGTTGCGTCTTCCACGGCTCCGCGTCGTCCACCGCCTTGGTGCTCTCGGCACGGCGTGGTCAATGTGGTCAACGCCCGACTTCCATCGGAAGAGTACTATACGTGGAGAGGCGGCAATTTGGGTCCTGACCACACCAGTTTTTTTGTGATTTGCCAAGTAAGTCGCTTTGTCAGGCCTGTTGGGCTGCAAATCTTTCAAGACGAGGAGAGCTTCATTTGGCTGGCCGAGAAAATGGGCTATCAGTAATGAGAAATGGGCTGTACATTTTTAAAACACATCAAACCGGCAATTAGTTTCAAATATCTTTTTTTCATTTTGAGATTTTAAATTACATTAATTTTTATGCATGGAGAATTTGTTGGATTTTATATTATTATATATTTATTTTTAAAATCAATTTGGATGTGAGTCGAAATTTCAGGATTAAAAACAGTTCGGACCGCACCGAAATATGCAAAATTTTGTATAATTTTTTAACCGCGGCCACAATATGGGATGTAATGCTAACAAAAAGAATATGGGCTCAAAAAAAACCTTAAGAATTAGCAAATGGGCTGTAAATTATTAGAAATAATGGCAGATGGGTTGTATGCTGTTTTCCACAGATTTGAGGCTTTCCTAAAAAGGTTGACGACAAGCAAAGGATTGTTGGATGTCCATCCAAGGGCCGTCGTGCTTCTTCAATCTCTGCTCTTCCTGCTCCGGCCGCTCAAACAAGCGCCGTGGACTGCTGCTCCCTCCTCGCGGCGGTCTGTGCCGCCATGAGCCTCACCGCCCACTGCATTCCCATCGCTGGCCTAGCCATCCTCTACTCACCCACACTGCTGTTATTCTCCGGCGACAGACGCATTTAACCAAGAAACCTCAGACAGTCATACTCCCCTCCGCGTGGGAAACAACTGCCGAGTCTTCCCTGCCTCCGTGTCGTTCCCTTCCTAGGCCTCGCTGTCGTCCACCGCCCTGGTGCTCTCGGCGCGGCCTGGTCAACGTGGTCAACGACCGACATGCATCTGAAGTGGACTGTACGTGGAGAGGCCGACAGTTGGGTCCATGGACGCACGCTCCTCCTTATTACGCGCAAAATAATGATTCCTCCACCTGACATCAGGGACCCACCAAAAGGGCCTCTGTATTTCGCGAAAAAAAACGTTACCGCCGCTGACAGCTCGGACCCACCAGCTATATCTTCGCACGCAAGGAAGTGCCTCCTTATTACGGACAAAAAAAATGAATACTCCCCCTGTTAGCTAGGACCTAGTATAGTGGCATGCTGACTTGTGGCCTACTAAGTTGACGGGGATGGAGGGCTTTGTCAACTTAGTCAATATGCACGATTCTAGCTCCAGTGACCGTACGATGTCCATCCAACGGCCGTAGTGCTTCTTCAACATCTGGTCTTCTTGCTCCAGCTGACCAAACCAGCGCCGGTCGTGCCTCGTGCTCCTGCCTCACGTGGCCGGCTGCGATGCGGCGGAGGCCTCACCGCCCCCTACTACTCCCACCACCGGCCGTGCCATCCCTCTACTCACCCACACCCTCGTTATTCTGCGGCGGCGGCAGCCTCACACCATGAACCGGTGAACCTTCAGACTCCTCTGGCGTGGGCATCCAACGCCGTGTTCCCCGACTCGCCGTCGTCCCCTTCCTAGGCCTCGCCGTCGTCCACCTCCCTGGTGCTCTCGGCGCCGGCGTGGTCAACATGGTCAAGGAATGGCTTCCATCGGACGTGGACTGTACGTGGAGAGGCTGACAGTTGGGTCCACGGCGGCAGCAAGGAAGTGCCTCCTTATTACGCGCAAAATAATTATTCCTCCACTGACAATGGGACCCACCGGACGGGCCACCGTATTTCATGAAAAAAACGTTTCCCCCCTGACTGCTGGGACCCACCGGTTACACCTTCACACGCAAGGAAGTGCGTCCGGGCAAAAAAAAAACAAAACGATTCGCCCCCCTGACTGCTCGGACCCACCAGCTACATCTTCGCACACAAGGAAGTGCGTCCAGGCAAAAAAACGATTCGCCCCCTGACTGCTGGGACCCATCAGCTACATCTTCGCACGCAAGGAAGTGCACGGCGGTCGGGACCCACTTGGTGAAGCGTGCGTAGCGTTGTCATTCTGGTCGCGAACGATATGCGTACATACCGGTCGTTGTAGAGGTGCGCACGTGTCGTAGTAGAGGCGCCGACGTAGCATGTACACGCACGCATACAGCGGGCGAGGTGCAAGAAAGAAAATACAGCCACGTACGTACATGCGGGCAGGGTCTCGAACGCCTACTTGCGCATACGTACGGCCAGGGGCTCGTGTACATGGCTGGGTCGGAACGGAGAAACATCGTAGTCGTCGTGTTCATGGGGAGGCAACGGAATGCGTCGTGTTCATCGGGAGGCAACGGAATGCGTCGTGTTCATGGGGAGGCAACGGAATGCGTCGTGTTCATCGGGAGGCAACGGAATGCGTCGTGTTCATGGGGAGGCAACGGAATGCGTCGTGTTCATCGGGAGGCAACGGAATGCGTCGTGTTCATCGGGAGGCAACGGAATGCGTCGTGTTCATCTGGAGGCAACGAAACGCGTGGGAGCCAACCGGCTTGGACAGAACAGGCGATGGAAACGAGGCCTTGCGTACCGCACAATGGAGGAAACGGACCTCCTACGTTCGCAACAGGGTCCTGTTGATCGGGAGGGGTGTGGCATACCGCAAAACGGAGGAAACGGACCTCCTACGGTCGAAACGGGGGTCCTGTTGATCGGGAGTGGTGTGGCGTACCGCGAAAACGGAAAAATGCAGACCTCCTACGGTCAAACGGTGGTCCCGTTGATCGGGAGGGTGTGGTACCGCAAAAGCAGACGAAACAGACTTGTGTTGGAGCGCCACGGTAAAACAGGGTCCTGTTCATCGCGAGGGTGTGGCGTGCCGCAAAAGCGGGACTCCATGGGATCTTGTTCATCTCCACCGTCGACCTCCTCCAGCCCCCACGGGCTCTGTTCATCCAACCTCCACCGCGCTACTCAACCGCTCTTTGTTCAACCACACCTCCACCGCTTCTGTTCATCCAGCCCTCCACATCACGGGTCCTGTTCAACCACCCTCCACGGGCACCCCTCCACCGTCACTATTCATCCAGCCCTCCACCACACCACGGGTCCTGTTCATCCAGAGGCAAACGCCACCGCTCCTTTGTTCATCCAACCCCCCCGCAACGCTCGCTTCATCCCAGAGGCAGGCATCGATCGGCTTGATTAGCAGCAGTAGTGAAGGAATCGCCGATCGGGTTCGATTAACGACCATCGATCGATCGCTCGGGTTCGATAACGCGTGACTGCGGTTACAATCGCTTTCGGCTTGAGTTAGAGCTAACGCCTCGCTTCGGTTTGATTAGAATAACGCCTACACACACGCTGCAGCGTCGTGTCACGAGAAAGCAGCGCATCGCTCGGCCCTCGACCGCCCACCGTAACCGGGAACTCCTCGAAATTTTCCTCGCCCTCGCTTCTACCACTGTTTTTCCATCATGGACGGCCCAAAGAATGTCATGCAGCTGCGTCTCCGGCCCGCCCAGGACGAAAAGCCCATTTTCTGTCATGATTTTTTGTCGTAGAAGTAGGAGCCCACCACATCTATGATGATACCGGGTTTTGTCACAATTATCGTCATAGAAGTGTCATATGTATGACAGAAAAAAATTTCGTTCGGCCCAAAATGTCACGAATGTGTCTTTTTTGTAGTGCTACTACCTCAATCCATAATGTTATGTGTGCTTAGGTACCAAGAAGACTCTCTCGGAGATTGATGCGGAGCATCCTACGGACATCTCCATGTCAAGGGTCCATTTGCCAAGTGACACGTGCCACTTCTACTTCACATACATAAAGGTGAATCATCTCCTTTGCACGTGTCCATTTGTATCCTTCGAGGACGGTACACTACTTGACCCCTCTCTCATGTGCATACATTGGTGTGAGCAGAGCTACACATTCATCGAGGAGGAGTCCAAGCTCAAGAGTACATGTACACCATCATCGAGGTTGACCACATAAAGGGAGCTGACAAGGAAGGAGAAGGAGTCCAAAAGGAACAAGTGTGCAAGTCCCAGGCGACCCCGTGCGCACAACCCCTGGAGAGCCTATGTCCACGGGCTACACAGGGAGCTGCCGCTGTAGCACCCCGTCCGCACAGGCTTGTACCGTGCCCGTGGGACCCCCTTGTGCACGGGCCCAACTTACCCCGTGCGCACGGGCCCATCGGGATGGACGGCCGAGAGTCATCTGTTGGGCCTCCAGTTCGTCCCCTTCCTCCATCTACCTATATATTAGGTACCTAGACCATATGTTAGGGTTAGCAAAGGATATGACATGATCTAGTTGAGCTTTGCTCCTTGTACCTGCTCTTGAGAGAGAGATAGAGACCTCTCCAATGGAGATCATGACCTCCTTTGGGGAAGATCCCTAGTGGATACAAGACCCCATCTAGGGAAGGATCCCCATCAGAGGATCATTAAGACCTCATCTCCCTTTGGGATTGGGATGAACTTTACTTTGTGCTATTTTCCCTTTGTTGTTCATGTATCTTGTGGATGTATGTGTTGCTAGTCTAGTGGATGTGTGATTTGGGCTTGTTCTTGATTGTTTCCCCTTGTGATTTCCCCTCTTATCCCCGTGTTCTTTGTGGGATTCCCCTCCAATTCGTGAAAGATCCATCTAGGGTTCTACCCTACAACATTATGGTATCATGAGCCATGGTTTCTCATGAAACTGGAGCACCCCTCCTTGTTTTCCAGTCTAATTTGGCATGTTCTTGCCCAATTTTGAAAATCCACACAAAAATAGCCCCAAAAATTTTCTTGCAATTTGTTGGTTCTTATGAGATTTTGTTGTTTTTGATCCATGATTTTGATGATTAGCAAGTGGACCTAGCTTTCCCCCATTCCCCGACATAATCCCCACCACGAAATCCACCCAATTTCTCATCAATTTTGACCTCAAGATCGCGAAATTTCCGCCACCCCCGCGCCCACAGCCCCCCAACCCCGTGCGCACGACCCCCCGCGAAGTCCCTGGTGACATGTGTCCTCGGTACGTGTACCATGCGCACGGGACCCCGTGTCCACGGGCCCTATACCCCGTGCGCACGCCCCCCCCCCCCTAGTCCAGCCGACAACACTTCATAGTTTTGGCCACATCTCCTAGAGTGCGTTTTTGATGTTCTTTAGCTCGTTGAGTAGCTATTGACATCCCCCATCCATATAGATAGGTTCCAACATCATTTGACTCCATCAAAATTTTGACATTTTGGTATCTTTGCCTAGGCCCTCCACCATATCATCCGCAAAACCACCGTAGCTTTCCGCAACCTAACCCATTTTGCTCCATTTAGCATTTGTGGTTGTTTGAGTTGTGACTTGAGTCTCCTAAGCTGTTTAGGATACTTTGGGGCGGTCGCTTCTTCATCAACCACCACCACCACTTCCGCATTTCCGTCTCTGACACCACCACCGCTTGTCTGCTACCGCCATTTGACATTTGACATTTGAGATTTTGAGTTTGTGGTTTCTCAGTTTCCTAAGGTGTTTCGGCTACATAGAAATGGTTCAACTTCGACATCACCGCCACTCATCATTGCCCCGGTTTCGACATCGACAATGACCACTTCATCATTTTGACACCCCAACCGTACGCAAGGACGGTAACTTCGATGACACCATTGTACATTTCCTTGCCATTGCATTGATCGCCCCGAGCCTATTGCGTACCTTACCTATCGAGACTAGCGAGTTGAGAATTGCCGGGCCATGCTATTTGTGCACCTTAGTGATACACTTACCCTGCATAGCTAGTTGTAGCGTGCAATCATCTTGCTATCATCATTGTGCCATAAGTCTCTCCCGTGCATATCTTACATACTTGTCTCATATCATACTTGGCTCGACCATCAAGCATATAAAAAAGAAAAAAGCTTTTAAGCAACCAAGGAGATACAAAAGAGCTTGTAAGAAATATAACTAGCATTGAGCCATTTTGCATAGTACATACACTTGGAGCACACATACGTATCATACTTGGGATTGAAGACGACACATTTTCTCTCATAGGTCGGTGCACAAGCGTATCTTGTCCATTTAAGCAATCGAGCAATTGTCTCTCTAGCATCCGTGCAACAAGAGCTTTTTTCGTGGCAACACATTTTGTGATTATTCCTTGGTTGCGCGGATCCCATCTATCTATTCGTGTGTGTGTGTGTGTTTCTTGTGTCACCATAGCTATTGATATAATTGTTTTACATTGCGATTTTGTGAATCTTCCTCAACATTTTTGATATCTTGGACTAACATTTGCTTGAATTTTGTGCCACTTGTCCTAACCAAGCCACTCGATAAGATTTACTTTGTAGGTGTGAGTGAACAAGTCCGGTACCAACTCCACTATTCTTTTATTTCACATTGAGTGACACGGGATACATCCTCAACTTTTGGAAAAGGTAGTTTGGTATTGTTTATCTCATTTCCTACTCACCTTTGCTCGAGTCTTATGATGGATAGGAAAAGCACATGATCTCCGGTTTACATCCACGACATCGAGTTTGATGCTAAGAAGAACTTCATAGACGCTAAGATGGACAAGCACATGGAGGAGCTCAAGGTCCTCATCAACAACCGCAAGAGGTCTTCCTCATCTTCGAGAAGACGCCCAAGTGCAAAGACTCCCGAGCTTCCATCTTCTTCAAGTACACCACGGCATCGACACTGACAAGACCACGAAGCTCAAGGCCATCAAGGGCGTACCAAAAGAACAGAAGAGTAGTCTTCCACGAGGATGTTGGCTTCTCTGCCAACCCTGTGCACACGGGCCTGCGACCCCCGTGCACACGGCCTTCTACACCCCTGTGCGCACGGGCCATACAGAACAGCACCTCCAACCCCAAGGCTGCGACTTCTTCAACAACATTAGCATCTTTGCCAAGTGACTTCAAGGCATCTTCGGCTTCAGAAGTACGACATCTTCGTCTACTCCACGAGCTCAAGTCCACTACTTCCATGAGCTACTTCGACTTCGCTGATGACGATGAGATTCCATTCTTTGGGACTCATGACCTCGAAGAGTACCTTGAGTGGGTGCTCAAGATGGATGACTACCTCAAGCTACACCAAGTCTCCTTCGAAGATCAATTGAAGTGCACCACAAGTACCTTCTACGACTACGCATCGACATGGTGGCTTCACACACCTTCGAAGAGCTTCAATATGAGTTGGCCCAAGATGAAGAAAGCGATGCGGCGAGAATTTGTGCCTTCCACCTACACGGAACATCTTCAACACCAATTGAATAACACCAAGCAAAGACCCAAGTACCTCGATGAGTACATCACAAACATGAAGAAAGCATTGCGATGAGCCGGTGTGGATGACCCCATTTGGACGAAGTTCCACTTCATGATGGGATTGAACAACAACATCGCCAAGACTCTCTTCACCAACAACTACGAGTCCCTCGACGGCATGTACATTGATGCTCTCAAGGCAGAGCAAGAACTCATGAAGGCAAAGTGTACTCGACCCCAAGCACACTTCGCAAGGACCACACTCCAAGTCGGTGAGCATGAGGCTAGTACCACCAAGATGTCCAAGCCTGACAAGCTCCAAGATGATGCTCCAAAGTTTGACTTCACCGCCATCCCTCTTTGTGGCATTGATGATGCCGAGTCTACCATGACTCTTTTTCAAGATGTTGCGGCAACGACCACGACTACGGAGCAACTCAAGGATCAAGATTTAGAGGCGAATGACATGGTGATGAACAAGGATGGTTGATGCAGAGCATCCTATGATCATCTCCATGTACACTTCGACTACTCCCCAAGCCCCAAGCACTACAAAAAAAAGACACATCCGTGACATTTTGGGCCGAACGAATTTTTTTTCTGTCATACATATGACACTTCTATGACGATAATTGTGACAGAACCTGGTATCATCATAGATGTGGTGGGCTCCTACTTCTATGACAAAAAATGATGACAGAAAATGGGCTTTTTCGTCCTGGGCGGGCGGAGGCATAGCGCATGACATTCTTTGGGCCATCCATGATGGAAAAAACCGTGGTAGAAGCGAGGGGGAGGAAGATTTCAGGGAGTTGCCAGTTACGGTGGGAGGTCGGGGGCCGAGCGATGCGCGTTTCTCTCGCATTACACGCATGCGGCGTTATCTCTAATCGAACCCGAGCAAGGCGTTGGGCTCTAATCGAACCCGATCGATTGCCTGCGAGCTACGCGTTATTGAACCCGGCGATCGATCGATGGCTATTAATCGAACCCAATGGGCGATTCGCCGCCATCGCTGCTAATCAAGGCGATCGATTGGATGAGCGGTGGCGTTGCGGGGGGTTGGATGAGCGGTGGCGGTGGCGTTGCCTCTGGATGAACAAGACCCGTGGTGTGGAGGGCTGGATGAGCGATGACGGTGGAGGGGTGACCATGGAGGGTGGTTGAACAGGACCCGTGGTGTGGAGGGCTGGATGAGCAGTGAAGCGGTGGAGGGGTGCCCGTGGAGGGGTGGTTGAGCGATGGCCGGTGGAGTAGCGCGGTGGAGGCTGGATGAACAGGAGCCCGTGGAGGCTGGAGGAGGTCGATGGTAGCCCGTGGAGGCTGGAGGAGGTCAACGGTGGAGATGAAAAGTATCCCGTGGAGTCCCGTTTTGCGGTACGCCACACCCCTCCCCCCCTGTTTTGACCGTAGCGCTCCAACACAAGTCCGCTTCGTCTGTTTTGCGGTACACCACACCCCTCCCGATCAACAGGACCCCCGCTTCGATCGTAGGAGGTTCGTTTCCTCCGTTTTGCGGTACGCCACACCCCTCCCGATCAACAGGACCCTGTTCCGAACATGGTCGGTCGAACACAAGGCCATTCCCTCTGTTCTGCGGTACACCAGGCCTCGTTTCCATCGCCTGCTCCGTCCAAGCCGGTTGGCTCCCACGTGTTCCATTGCCTCCCGATGAACACGACGCATTCCGTTGCCTCCCCATGAACACGACGCATTCCGTTGTCTCCCCATGAACACGACGCATTCCGTTGCCTCCCCATGAACACGAGCCCTCGGCGTACGTATGCGCGACTAGGCGTTTGAGACCCCGCCCGTATGTACACATACGTGGCCGTATTTTATTTCTTGCACCCTGGCCGCTGTATGTACGTGTACATGCTACGTGCGCGCCTCTACTACGACACGTGCGCGCCTCTACATCGACCAGTATGTATGTACATGTTCGCGACCAGGATGACAACGCTACGTACGCTTCGACCAGGTGGGTCCCGACTGTCAGGCACTTCCTTGCCTGTGAAGATGTACCTGGTGGGTCCCAGCTGTCAGGAGGTGAATCGTTTTGGTTTTTTTTTGCCCAGACGCACTTCCTTGCGTGCGAAGATGTAGCTGCTGGGTCCCAGCAGTCAGGGGGGCGAATCATTTTTTTCCCGGACGCACTTCCTTGCGTGCGAAGGTGTAGCTGCTGGGTCCCAATGATCGAAGCGAATCGTTTTTTTTGCCCAGACGCACTTCCTTGCGTGCGAAGGTGTAGCTGGTGGGTCCCAGCAGTCGGGGGCGAATCGTTTTTTTCGGACGCACTTCCTTGCGTGCGAAGACGTAGCTGGTGGGTCCCAGCAGTCAGGGGGGTGAATCGTTTTTTTCCCGGACGCACTTCCTTGCATGCGAAGATGTAGCTCATGGGTCCCAGCAGTCAGGAGGCGAATCATTTTTTTCACGAAATACTGTCAGGTGGAGGAATAATTATTTTGCGCGTAATAAGGAGGCACTTCCTTGCGGCTGTCATGGACCCAGCTGTCAGCCTCTCCACGTACAGTTCACGTCCGATGGATGTCGTTCCTTGACCACGTTGACCATGCCGCGCCGAGAGCACCACGGCGGTGGACGACGGCGAGGCCTAGGAAGGGGACGACATGGAGCCGGGGAAGACGCGGCAGTGGATGCACACGCGAAGAGGAATCTGAGGTTCCTTGGTTCTGCTTGTTGCCGCCGCCGCTTGAGAATAACAGGGGGTGTGGGTGAGTGGAGGGATGGCGACCAGCGGTGGGAGTAGTAGGCGGTGAGGCCTCCGCGGCAAAGACCTGGGCCACGGGAGGCGGAGCAGCGGCACGACCGGGCGCTGCTTTGGGCGGCCGGAGCAACAAGACCAGAGGTTGAAGAAGCACGACGGCCGTTGGATGGACATCGTCACGGTCACTGCAGCTAGAATCGTTTATATTGACTAAGTTGACAAAGCCCTTGGTACGTCAACTTAGTAGGCCTGGTCGACTTCGAAATGGTGCGCCCTAGATGTCGGGGAGGAATCATTTTTGGGCGGGTGAAGCTAGAATATCCGAGAATGAAGAAGAAGACGGCATCCGTTGGATGGACATCCAACGCCACCGCTGCTAGAACCGCGTGTTGACTATAAGTTGACAAAGCCTTGCATACGCGTCAACTCGCTTTTAGGGACGCGTCAAGTTAGTAAGGCCAGAAGTGTGTGGCATAGAACTTATAGCCCATTTGAGACTTGTAAGAATGTGTAGCCCATTTTTGAATTCTAATGGAATTTACTACAACCCATTTACAGTTTGTTAAAAGTACAACTCATTTCAACCAACCGTTCAAAACATAATTCAATAAAAGTTTCCCACATTTTGATGGGATCAGAATATTTTTATCCCGAAATTTCTAGTCAGATTAATTACAATTTCAATATAAATTTATATTACGTAAAAATCCAACGAAACATTGCGCTCGCAACAATTAATGAAATTAAGATTTTCAATATTCCAAAAATAATATTTTATCAAGTAATCATTGTTTGGTGCATTTTTTTATAGTTACCACCCAGGTTTTATAATTAGATCCCATTTATTATTTCTTAAAGTCCATTTTCTTGTTAAGCCTAATGCATCCCTCCTAGGAAATATTTGCAACCCGGCGGGGCAGAGAATAATAACTTGACCTTGCCTGGGTATACCTAAAAAAAGTATAGCTGGGCTAGCCATTTTCAGTGAAAAAAATTAATATCTGGGCTGGATATCGCTTTGGGCTAGGCAGACCCTGACCCGCCCATGATTAATATCTGCAGCGATGTTTTCGTTGTTGTTCGAGGAGAAAAATTAATATCTGGGGTAAACATCGAAAAACTGCGGTGCTCACACCTCAAAAACACAAATCTTGCTCGATTTGCTTGGTCCCGGTATCGGCCGCTTCTTTGCAATTCTCTCGTTTATTGACTACTCTCTCCTTTTCGGTTTATAATGATCAATTCAAAAATCTCACCAATCAAGGTAGATGGCGAGTGGTGGAATACTTTTTGTAGTTTTGCAAAAGCACCTAATTAATGCTCTTGTTATCCTCAAAAAATTATGTTTATCAATGCATTAATTGCAATGCATGCATGCATAAAGTACATGCATTGGTCAGTTTTCTCTTAGTACTTGCATGAAATGATTTAATGCACCTTGGAATCTGAACATGTGATGGAAAACAACCAAATTGAGCCTTATAAAATGGAAAAACTAAAATTTTGAGATAGGCCCTATAAACCGGAAAGGAAGGAGTACATAGGTTGACAATGGTGTGGGACCGTGATGTCGAGAAACCGGAGGAAGCAAAATAAATTATAGTTATATATATATATATATATATATATATATATATATATATATATATATAAATATAATAAGGAGGCACTTGCGTACGTGAGGCTATGGACCTGGTGGGTCCCCATTGTCATTCTATCCAAGTAAAGTCATCTCCTCCCCCGCGTGCGCTTTCCGCCCGAAACAGTCAGCGCCGGCCGCCCCGCTTCCTAGTGCAGGCGATTGCTCCGCCTTCAAATGACACAAGTGCCGTCCGTCCGTCCGTCTGCCGCACACATTCATGATACGCGGTTGCCGAGGCGGCTACTCCGGCGCCACACGTCCGTCCCTCCACCCGCCCACCATTGCTATATAAACTATTGCGCCGGCCATAGCCACAGTCATCCGCATCCGTTCCCTTTCTCCTGTCCACACCACTACTGCCCACCATGGCTTCCTCGCGCTCCAGCACTCTTTGGGACGGGCGGACAACGGACCACAAGGAGATGGCAGCCATTGCTGCCGACCGCCGGCCGGGCAGGCCGGAGGGCGACCACGTCCCAATGGAGAACATGGTAGTCGGCGATCCGGCGCCAACCCTCCTCCGTGCCATCCTCGCCGGTGCATTGCACCATGACCATCGGGCCGAGGCCCGTGCCCAATATATGGACAGGGTGAGGCAGATGCGTGAGGAAGCGGATCGGCGGAGCGGGCGGAGCGAGGCGCTGCTCGACTCGTACCGCTCCGCCCGCAAGGGCCGCCTCGAGCGCTGGCGGTACCGCATGCGGGTGGCGGAGGCTGCGGCGCCTACAAAGAGGCTAGCAAAGAGGGCGATGAAGCGGGCGAGGCGCTGTTTGGCGAGACCGAGGACGAGGCAGAGGACAATGGCGACTCCGACGAGTCCCCGCTCCGCTCTCCGCTGGCGTCGATGACGCCCTGCTCCGCCGAGGCCCCGCGGCGCCAACAACGAGGTAGAGGACACCGCCGGCTCCACCGAGGCCCTGCCCCGCCAACAACGAGGCAGAGGACATCACTGGCTCAGCCGAGGTCCCACACTGCCAGCAACGTGGGGGAGGGTTTCCACCGCTCCGCTGAGGCTCCGCCCGCCGGCAACAAGACAGAGGACATCGCCGGCTCCGCCGAGGCCCCGCCCCGCTGCCAACGAGGCCGCGCCACACAGAAAACGAGGAAGAGTAGAACACGGTAGGTCGCCACCACTCGGGTCCAAGTAAGGCCATCGCTGCTACCCTTCGGTTGAAGCCAAGCTAGGCGGGTTGACCATTGACGGCCGGTTAGCTTCTTGGCGGCGACGTGGAGTCGGAGAGCTGCGATGGAGAAGAACGCTGCTTCTACATAACTGCTGAGTGCGATCGGTGGTCGACACGTGGGCCCAACAGGCCACATGTCGATTCACGAATCGCACCTATAGTTAAGTCACTGAAGCTTCTATTCGGCTCAGCGGGACACAGGTGGGTAGCTTAGGTTAATTAATTATACCTCCAGCGCACCCCTTTTTAGTTTTTTTTAGAAAAGGAGGATGACCCCCGGCCTCTGCATCTGGGAGATGCATGCGGCCACAAACACTCCTTTTTAGTTGAAGAATGTATGAAATCCGGCATGTTTATATGAAATCCGACCGTGTATGAATGAATTTATTTCAATTAGTTCGAATTCCTGTATCACTGGCATTGGATGAACATACAAAACAATACGTACTCGCATTATTCCCAGGGTGATCACCACGTTTGTAGCAGTTTCACATGTACTCCCTCCGGTCCTTTCTAGTCTGCATACAAGTTTTATTCTGCGGTCAAAGTATCTCTACTTTGACCAATCTTATACAAAAAAGTATGCACTTTCACAATGTGCTAAGTAAAAGGAAATGTATGAGTACAAAGAGTTTGAGCAGCTTTTTAACGTTTACGTACATTGCAATCAAATACACAGGCCTGGCAATTCATAGAGAACATTCAAAACAATCGATGATTATTCATCTCAGCGACTCACAAGTCAGAGGCAATATTTACTTCACAACTAAAGAATAAAAGAAAAAATTGATCGACGCTGGACGACAAAGAAGGCGTCCCATTCGAAAATATCAAACGCATATCAATGAGCAAAATTTGACAAGGTTGTCCCATTCCAAAATATCAAATGCATACGATTGTGGAATGGGCAGGGTTTGCCATCAGTTCAAACATTGACATGGCACCTCGTGCTAAGTAAACCAGCTGTTCTTTTTGTGCAGTTCCACCAAAATCAACCAAATTCGCGCGTAGTTTGTATGATTTCGCCCTTATATGTTGCAACGCCTTGAACTTATGGGCACCTCCTTTCTTGTGGTGGAAATGAATGATTCGATGTATTCATGAACATTTTGTGCAGTTCCCATTGAAATCAAGTGAGCACCCTGTTTGCACAAATACAAAAAAGTGATTAGTATAAAGCAAACTGTACTATGAATTTACAGTTTCAACTTGCACATACTTGGTCCATGTAGTGCACACTTTTTGAAATCTGGAACTCAAGATATAGAATCCTAGAACAACCTTGTACTCGTGCATCACAACAAAAAATGGAGATTTGTCGGTCCTTCGAAATGAAGTTAGTTTGGTCTTGTGGGGAGTAATGTAACCATCCTTCAACTGCTCCTTTTGATGAGAAGATAGACAGGGCTTCTTCATCCTGGCATAATCGGAACTAGTCACTTCACGTACTCCATATTCTTCTTCAGAGGAAGATGATCCCTGTTTTCTCAAAAAAAGGGAAGGAAATATTTAAAACAACACAGATGAAGCACTTCTCAAGGACAATACCACTTTTTCATGACAGTATCTAAACAGTAGCACAACACCAATAGAGATGACAAAGCTCAATCATATGGATGAAATCAGTGGGGGAGTACCAACATTTGTCAGGAGGCTGATTGTGTAGAGCATACAGATGAAGTACTTCTCCGGAACCATACATTTGCTATCTCACGGGGTGGCCATGCTTACTATATACTCCTCGATTAGTTTAATGTTTCCAACATCTTCTTGTGCAGTTCCACTAAAATATATGGTATCTTCAAAGAAGATCCTGTTTGCACAAGTAGAGATAATTACGTATGGCATCAAATCGGTGGCAAAACAATTGCTCGTTCCAGCCATAGCAATAAATTAAGATGCAAAACTATATCATTACTTGTGTCATCACAGTTCGATTGCTTCATTACTGACCGGGAGTTGATTTTTTTTTCTTCCGCTTGTTCTTCCCCTTCATCACTTGGTTCAATAACAGACAAGCTTTGCCTTCAATACAAGATTTGGCATGTCAATTAGGGAGCACAAGTATAGTACTAAACTTAATTTTCTGATGAAAGTGGCAAAATACAGGCCAGCAGTTGTGAAATATCCTTATCTTACCTCAATGAGATATTACGGTGCACATACTGATTGGAAGTCTTGTCTCCATTTGTGCAGTTCACTAAAATCAAGCAACATTATCATTACAAGTAGCATAACATATGAAAGCACACTGCAGAATCATGTGAAAGAAGGCTAATCTTGACCTCTCATGATGTCGAATTCAAACAACTCACAAGAAGAAGATCTGAACCAAATTCGCCTTAACGGATAGGAAGTAAGATCTCCTCTTGTGCAGTTCCACTAAGATCAAGCAATCAAGCAACGTTGTTAGTGTGACATTTTGGTTGAACTGCACAAAACACTCTTAAAACAAAAGTGTTTTATGCAGTGCAACAATAGGTCACAATGGCAACAATTGAAATAGATAACCCTGTTTACGAGAGGTGCAAAGGAAACAATTAGTGGTCAATAACGGTGGATGACACAGAAGCCAACAAAAAGAAGCATCTACCTTATCTAAATGGGAAAGAAAGAAAGACAATAGCATTTCTCAAACGGTGGCATTGATTAATATTAACATAGATATTATATTAACAATAAAATTCTTTAAACATGTAATTTGCTTTTAACTGTGGCATTGCATCAATTTTCCAGTGGCACTATTAGAGGGTGTTTTTTTACAGGGACATTTTGGTGTAGGGACTAAAAAAACTCCGTGTCAGTCACATCTAAACCAAACAGGAGGGACTTTTAGGGACTAAAAGTGGGCATTTGGGACTAAAGAAAGAAGACCCCGAGGGAGTCTTTTTGGGACTTTTTCCAACGATTGCCCTCGCCACGCATTGCACCTTGTTTCTATTAGTTCATTACTAGGGGTAACATGGTCTTTTATCATGTCATTTAATAACCTCTAGTCCATGTTTACTCCACGGAACCAAGCAGGTAGAGACTAGGGAGTTTTAACCAAACAGGGCCTTAGATTAACAACAGCTAATGAGTTGCAGGGACGGTGGACGACCAGCACCATGTGCATCTACCGATGTCTTGTGGTCATGCAGTCTGTTGCAACAAAGAACAAACAACCAAGGAGCATATTTGTGTTGGTCCCAGTTTTGTTAACTTTAGACACCTTTCCCTATGTGAGTATGACAAATCTAGTCCTGCTCAAACTCTCTGACCTTGTCCCTTCCTTTCCTTTTTGAACTAGTACTTTTGCCCCTTCCTTTCCTCTTTGAACCACGTCCTAGATTTATGCGATACAACTTTTCCCACTACTTTCCCCCATTCCTTTCCTCTTTGAAACACGTCCTAGATTCATGCTATACAACTTTCCCCCTTCATTTCCTCTTTGAACCACGTCCTAGATTCATGCTATACAACTTCTCCCACTACTTTCCCCCACTCCTTTCCTCTTTGAACCACGTCCTAGATTCATGGTATACATGCAGCTAGAGCAATGCATGTGGATTAAGTAAAATACACCTTAAGGTTCTTGGGGCGTGGTTCGGTGGGCGACGCGACGACGGCGAAGAAGAAGGGGTCGGAGGCCCTCCCCCACCGCCGCTGGGTGGAAAGTGAACAGCTGCGCCGGGAGTGGATTCCCTCCCTCGCCAATGGCGATAGCGTTAAGCCTCCTTCCCTTCCCGACGGACGGATCCTGCCGGCTCTTTGAGCAGCAGTGAGGGGAGAGAGAGGCCAATGAAGTCTTGTTTAGATCTGGAGAGGGCGAGAGAGTGTGAAGAGAGCAACTACAAGCGCTGAGGCTCCAGCGGGAGAGGCGAGAGAGTGTGAAGAGAGCAACTACAGCTACCGAGGCTCCAAAGATGTATATATATCTTGGAGAGAGAGTGTGAAGCGTGCAAACCCTAGAAAACATTTTGACCAGTCAAAGAATCCTCCTGAGACCTCAAGTTTGATGAGCGAACATGCTAACCAGCTACACAACCCTCCCATTATGTTCAACGAGAGGAAAATAACCTTTTATACATTCCTGCATTCGTGTGACAGGCATGCCGTGTTTTTTTGTGTGTGTGGGAGTCATTAGGATTTCAATCATAATCGTGTCATGTGGCTTTGGTGGTAAGACTATACACAGTGGTGCAGAAATAATGCAGCCTTAGTCACCTTACCTCTCTCCACGTAGTATGTTACCAGTCAGAGGGTGAAACAAACAAATTAATAAGAACAATTAAAAGCGCCAGCGGTGTATATTACTACCTCACACATCTCGCTACTGCTCGGGAACACTGTCCAATTGATCCCTCTGTTTGCTCATGTACTATTTTAAGGGAATCCTTATTATAACATGCACACAAATTATGGGCACTTGTATTCGACTTAAGTCAGTGTGCCACCGTATCTCGTATACTTACTACTCCCTCCGTCTAGGTGTAATAAGTCATGTTAGAAGGTGCAACGGGATCAAGGTGCGTGCGTGTGCGTGTGTGTGTTTAACATCATGTCTGTGTTAGAGAGTACGACAGGTCGACCTACTCCTACAGAGAGATGGTGTGTAGTGTACGATTTTAGTCGCGAGAGTCGGTGCATCCTCTCGTTTCCGGGCGTGTCCGGTAGGGACATGCGGACAGCTGCCACGCCTGGCCTCGACCAGCCTGGCCCACCCAAAGCCCCTCCATCGCCACACAAGGCTTCCCGCCCAAAACGGTCGGTGCCGCTTCCAAAGAATCGGTGCCGCATTCATGCCGGGCAGAGCGGACGCGACCTCTCACTGGCGCAAGAGTGATGGTTGCTTCGTCCGTCCAACTTATTGTTGGGTCTATGTGATTTGACGGCTCATTGGTCTTTATTACTGAGGTGGTAGGACTGCTGGATGTCCCGCGTTTCGGCGAAAGGAGGTAGTAGATTACAATTTTCTCCATTCTTACAGCGGAGGAGTGCAAGAGCAGTGAAAACACGCATGCTCAGTGATTACATGGCCCACCTCACACTATCACCGCGCGACACCTAACTCTTTACATAGTACTCCCTCCGTTCCTAAATATTACTAGATGAGTCCCCACGCGTTGCCGCGGAACAGCGGATATCTCTCTGCGCAAAATTATCGATTTCATAGAACTAAAAAAAATCTATAACCTCATGAAAAATGCGGTAGCCAAACTAAATAAACTCCCATCATCATTTAGATCATCCCACGTAAGGAAAAAAGATCAGCCAACTCCTACTGCATAAGGCTGGTCATAGTGGGAGTAACTTAGCACGTAACATAGCGCATTTCAAGACAGGTTTGCTTATGTGGCATAGAGTTAATGAGGAAAGAGGTGTTTGGAGTAACATAATATGTTACTATAACATAACGCAACCCAAAGCAAAATGAGTTTATAATGTAATAAATGTTATCATCTACGATATTGCACTATGAAGGTAGTAACAAAGACTAGTGTCATATGCATGACACTAGTCTAAGTTACTCCCCACTATGACTAACCTAATGGGATTATATTTTTCTTTTTGACATGTTAATGGGACTTAAAAGCTCACATACATGCATGCTACCGGTGCATGCGTGCATGCAGACATGTTGATGTGATTTAAAACGCACTCACATGCATGTGCCACGGTATTTCCGCATGCTTGCATGTGGCTTAGTGCGGAGCCTCTCAACGTCTATATCAGACGGCTATTATGACTGATTTACTTCATCTAACGGCTACGTCAATTTTGATGATGTGGCTCAAGGAGAGGATAGAGAATTCCTAGTAGTGGGGGCTAGCTATTACTACTAGAGAAGTCTTTGTAGAGATTCCACTAGGTGAACTACATACGGAACAAAATGAATGAATCTACACTTAAAATGCATCTATATACATCTGCATGTGGTTCATGGTGAAATCTCTACAAAGACTTGTATTTAGGAACGGAGGAAGTACTAGTATAGTACTAAATGCGTCTTGTAATTTATCAATGAGATAAATTTGTACAATGCTATGAAGCTTCCAGCTCTTGTTACATGTATCTTGTGTCCAAGGTTGCCCGTTGCAACATTTCATCAAATACAAAGGAGATTAACATGCATGCTATTGCATCTCAATGATTGACAAATCATAGCAAATATGTACTCCCTCCGTTCCAAAATAAGTGTCTCAACTTTGTGCAAACTTTAGTACAAAGTTGTACTACTACTAAAGTTGACACTTATTTTAGAACAGAGGCAGCTAAAGAAAAAAATGATCCATGCAGTCCCTAGCCCTTGAACCGTGAACCCTGACCAGGCTTCAATTTTTTGGCAACGTTCGAGCTTCCTAATAAATGAAGTTTGCAACATTCTGACCATCAGATCATTTTGTGCAATTTCACCAAAATCGAGATGAGCATCCTGTGGCAAAGAAATTGAAGAAGCGTGATTAGAGTAAGATTCTTTGGGACTAGTTGATGATACATAAACTCATCAAAAATACGATGCGTAGAAGTCGGTGAGGTATCGGTATGTGCGGGGCAAAGAAGTAGAGAAATATCCACAAGGAGTGATGTGGGCAGGTGGAGCGATGGTGCAAGCCGGCTGTAAAGGGAGTTGTACACGAGGGACGTAGCTCAACCTTGAGGAGGGCGGCGGAGGCGGCAACCGCCTTACGCCGCGGCAAAGTGAGCAAGGGACGAAGGCAACCTCACGGCTTTGTGAGAGAGAACGGCGGGGACCCCTGATCGGGACGTGCCGACAGGTGGGTTTTCACCGTCGGCGATGGCCTTGCATCTACACTAAGCATCCACCCCTTCCCCAAGAGGGCGTGATCCGCCGGGATGTTAGAGATGTGGCCACGGTCGATTTGTGCGAGAGAGTGTGAAGAGAGCAACCCCAGCAAGCAACCGTGTAGGCTGGCCCGTCCTGACTATGTATATAGTGGAGCGGTTTCCTTTTCTCTCTATATGAACCTATCATATTGCGTACGTGCCACTGAAGAAGAAAAAAATTATTTATAAATGACGCGGCGCCTACTACTCATTCTCCTATAACCTTGCGCTTGGCATCTCCAAAATATTAACCTTGCGATTGGCTCTTCGCCTCTTCGGGAAGTCGAGCAATAATGGTAGTGCAGTATATATCGTTCTGGCTATATGAGACCGAATGAATTGCTGCACGTACACCACGTGGGCGAGGGTCGAGGGGGAGTACTACATACGGAGCAAAATGAGCGAATGTACACTCTAAAATACGTGTATATACATCTGTGTTTGGAGTATGTACTAGTAGTTCATATTGAAATCTACTAAAGGACATATATATTCCAAACAATATGATATAATCTCTATAACCAAGGTAGTAGGGACGAGGAGTAAACGGAGGGAGTAGTAAATTTTCTCCTCATCCTGCGAGCCACAGCGCATGGGCGAGGGAGCGGGCGAACGCTGAGCAAGCTTCACCTCATCCTGCGAGCCACCGCGCCTGGTGGGCGGGAGACGGCGTGCTAAGCAAGCGTCTCCTCGTTACTGCGAGTTGACGGGACACATCAAAAGTACTCCGGTGTATAGAGCCTTGCCTCTAAGGTAGGCCCCACATGGTTTGCCTCTTTTTTAATTTAACATAACGCGTCAAGTCGCAATTTGTTTGTTCACCCGTGGTAGACGATCCCCTCCACCAAGTGTACAACCAAGACACGTGCCAAATTACCACGTGGGCTGCCTTTTTGTCTGAAATGAGCTCCACAGGTGTACCAGCGGGTGTGGTTGGGAAAGAGAGGCAGAATCGTGCACCGTGCATGCATCTCTTCTCTTCGTGCATGTCCCCCACCTACGTGGGTGAGTGTGAGAGATAGAAACCGCGTTCGTGAGTGTTTTTTGTTTTGTGGTGGGGGTGGGGTGGGGTGGGGGTTGATTTCGTGAATTATTTGTGGGAATATGTGTCGATGACATCTCAAACAAAATTTTGCATGCAATGTGTGTGAAATGGAGGCCTATCCATATCATACATAGAGGGTCGGGCAACCCACGAGAAGAGAGGGAGGGGTCATAGCTATCGATAGAGTCGAAGAGAGGATCAAGTGGGTGGGTGCGAGATTGATGAAGAGAGCCATCGAAATTGTGTGCGTGTGCAAGTCAAAGATATAGGGCGAGTGGCCTACCGGAACGTTAGAGGGCACATGTCAAGTTTGTGTGTGGCAGAGAGACATGACTAGAGCGCTTGATGTATCAGTGTGTGTGGGGGGGGGGGAGGGGGTGGGGGGAGGTGTAGTCAGAGGCCTAACTATAGAGGTAGAACGACTCGTATATGTGTTGAGAAGTGGAGACCCAGCTATGTCTTGAGGGAGATCGGTCGACATCCATAAATAACTGAAGGACGGGAAATATGACGGGACAGAGAGAGAGGGGAGAGAGAGAGAGAGAGAGAGAGTGAGAGAGAGAGGGAGAGGGAGGGAGAGGGGTAGAGTGCTGGATGGGTGATGGAGTTGCTTCTCAGAGATGTTGGGAGAGGCCTACTAGACAAACTGAGGGTGGAACTGCAATGTTATCAATAAGAGTGGGGATGTGTTTCTGTGTGTGCACATGCGTGATAGATCTGTCGGGACGCATCCATGGATGATGAAGGGGAACCATGTGTTTGGTAAGCAAACCTAACTAGATCGGTAGATCAATTGTTGTTTGTCGGAGGAAGGGAGAGACACAACTAATGAGGTAGATCGATCGCTGTGTGGGTAAAATCGAGTTATAAGGACCTAGCTGGCTATATGTATATAGCGAGAGATCGGTCGGTGTACGTCCATTTGTTAGAGGCAAATAAGGCCCAGCGAGACGGATAGACAGAGAGAATGGAGCTAGGAGGTGGTGCGAGAGGCCCAACTACTAGCTAGATAGGGGGAGGAGTGTGCGGTTGTGAGATCGATGAAAAGAGGGGAGAGAGTTTACACGTGTGTCTAACCATATGAGGGACACGAGGCAAGGACACATAAAGGAGGAGATTGAAGCTGTGTGTGTATGTTGTAGGCATGCATCGCTGGAGAGGTTTATCGATCAGTGTGTGTCGGAAAGGAGTTGTGGAGACTCTAGGAGAACGACCTAAAGAAAAAATGAATGTGCCGGTGGATAGAATCTTGAGGGAGGGGAGGCGAGGAGGGCGTGTGCATGCACGAGAGAAAGTTAGTGGTAGCTACAAAGGTTATAGGATTGTGTGGGTGTAAGAGACTAACAAAGATCATAATTTGATATGAAAGCGGATTCATATATTTGAATAGGAGATCATAGTGTTTTAAACATTGCATGCATGAATATAGCGGTGATACACGTGCTGTGCACATGTTATACCATAATGTGATAATGCATGGCGTTTGCAACTCAGAGCTAAATGCCGAACAATCTAAACCATACTATACATCAAACAATCTCACATTTTATTTGAATTTGTGATAATGTGCGGCATTTGCAGCTTACAACTAAATATCGAGCAATCTAAACCATACTATATATCCAACATTCTCACATTTTATTTGAATTTGTGGTAATGTGTGGTGTTTGCAACTCACATCTAAATACTTGTAGGCGTAGGGGGCGGGGCACCATACATAATGTGATAAACACATTCTACATATGAGACATGGTTTAGATTATGAAGATCTAGCTAGAGCTAGAAATGTAATGTGATTTGAAATCAAAATAAAGTGGATTCAAAAATCTAGTTCGAGTTCATATAGTACACATAGTTCATATGTAACTCGAGACTAATCATGTGGTGTCTTTGTGAAGATAATACACAAATGATGGTTTAACTTGACAATAATGATGATTGTATATCTTATTAAAAGCAGAGAAACGAATTCAAATGCTTTGACTTCACAACAATCATTCTTGTAGATCTTATTCAAATTTAGTTCATATTGAAGCGGTAGTATATACGTTTGGAATGCACTAAAGCGTTCATTTGAGTAGTAGGTTGCATGCATTATACACGTGGCGAAATATTTTAATTGAACATAACATGAATTCAAAGTTTTGAATGACATTTGTAGTGCGCATTGATTTGATGCGATTACACGTTAGGCTTGTCCGGAAATTTCAACCCACCCCTTGTTAGCCCGAAATATTTAAGATATATCTTTGTCTTGTTGTGCTCCGATAACTCCCTCCATCTCAACCCGCGCCTTGCTATTCCGAAATTACAACGCGCGCGAAAACTCCCACCTCCTGTGAAATCCCGACACGCAAAATGCCTGTGGTACCCCTGAACCGAAAGAACCGCCTCAAATCGGTGGGGGGGGGTACTTTCGTAACTTAACCCACATTTCAGACAAGCGCGTCTCTAAGCCATGGTTCCCCACTACCATCCCATCTGCCCACCCATTCGTACACCGAGGCCACGAAACCGTGACGAAACCCCACACCTGCTCCGTCCGCCACCCAGCCGAGCCTCTACCCGACGACGTCGTCCACAACAACACCTCGGCGTCCCTCATCCACCTTATCGGATGAGGATCCGTTGTCGATCTCATCGCCCTTGGTTCAGCCACCCGTCCTCCACCTCCAAGGAGCTGCCCCGACGTTCCCCTCGTCTTTCGCGCCACCTCCATTCCCACACCGCCGTTTCACCTGCACCACCGGAAGAGCATCATCATCACCGTTTCCTCGGATGAAGCTGCGGCCTAATCGACACCACCAAAGAGGTTGTACACTAATCGCCGCATTTTCTTCTTGATTCGATCTCACGGTGCTGCCGGCGCTCGGTCCCGAGCCGACATGGCGCGGCTCCATCCACGGCGGTGTCGCCGGCCACTTCCTCCACGGCGTCGATCCCTCGGCAGCGACGTCCACATCAGTAGGAGCTGCTGCTGCTTTAGCTCTCGCTCGCGCTTCTGCTCTGCTCTTGCTCTCGGTCCCCTGCCCGGTCTGCTCTTGCTATTGCTCTTGCTCGCGCTGCTACTCTCGCTCTTGCTCTTGCTTGCGATGCTGCTCCGATTTGGCTACACTTGATCATTGAATCGACTTTTGGGTCGATCGATTTTCAAGGGTGGGCTCGCGGGGTGAAGGAAGAACCAGCCTTGGTGAGGAGGGGGCTCACGGAGAGGTACCCACTATCTATCTTAGGGTTCGGGATGGGGCGGTGGTGGCGGCGGTGGCGGGCATTGGCGGCGGTGGCGTGGGGATCGCCAGAGAAAAGCTCGGCGCGGGGGCTAGAGGATGGCTTGGCGGCAGCGGACGGCGGTGGGGAGTGTTTTGAGGCGGGCGAACAACGTCGCCCGGCAGCGTGAGCGGGGGCTGCTTGTTTGGCGGTGGTGGTGGCGGCTCGAGGGGTGGAGGTTGATGATGAACCACATGCCCTTGATTTTGTATCCAACGGCTGCAAAATCGGTGACCGAAGATGAAAAAGTCGATCGACCGACGTGTAGCCTCACCTTGCTAGTGCGTTCAGTTTCGATAGCAAAATTTAGTTTCGACAGCAAAATTCAGTTTCGACAGTTAGGTTCAGTTTCGACAGTTAAGTTCAGTTTTGACAGTTAAGTTTAGTTTCGACAGCTAAGTTCAGAGATGAGCGGCTGATGTATTTTACATCTAGCACTTTGTGGTTATGGATTTTACGTCATGTATTGGAGATGCTATTAGAATTCCACTCAGGTTAACGTTGTTCGTTGTCTCTCTTGTCCTGCTTGACCTCGGCGTCATACAACTCACGGAGCTGCTCCAACGACGAAACCCTCCATCACAGCGGAGCGATACCTCGGGCTCCATCTCCAGACGCCTAAGATCTTCTTCCCCTCCTCCGACAAAGAAAGTCGGTAGGAGCATCCTCACCGCCCACCCAATCATGCTTTGAGATCGACATGGCTTCGCCAAAGAGGTTGTACACTTGTTGCATCTCTTTTTTACTCTACATGTTATATATATTGTCCACTGAGCAAACGGATTTGTTCCTTTAGTGTCTTCTTGAAAGAAAAAAAATGTAGGAATTTTAATTTTCACTTGTCCTCCTTTTCAAATTCCTATTCATGAAGCACACGACTAAGAGATAGTAGCATAGTAGCATTATAACCGTACATTTTCTTATGGTTTGACTTAATCTCACCATGCTTCTTTGCATCCTATGATCTTCCAATTGTTGTAAAACAAACACCCAGATTGGAAGAAATCCTGTGTTTTTAAATTCTGTTTGCACGTGCATTCCTATCCTATTCCTGTCTATTTCCTATCCCTGCATTATTGGAATCCTCCAATTCAAACGAGCCCTTACAGAATTACTTCTCTTACAGATAGTTGTCAAAGAAAACCTTGCGTGGTTTGTCCCGCTCCTGCTGCACCGTCGTCCACCCCAGCTCAGTTGCTCCAACGACAGAAGGGTCCAACCTGACGAGGATCCGGCCTCCAGGCTGTCTTCGCCGCCTCGAGATCTTCTTCCCCGCCACCAGCAGCCATGAAAACTGCATTACCATCATCAACCGAGCAGATGACCTCGAGGACTACACGGGTCCGCAAGAGAGCTCGCACTCTTTCGTGTCTGCTTACGTTATGCATTGCTTAATATTACATGCTACTTTATCGTCCTGTTCACCGATTAGAATCTGAGTCAGCTCCAAACTAATGGTCAAACTTGAGTTTTTAAATGGTTGTGGGGTACATTTCGGGGCCGCTATCAATAGTATCTATCTACTATTTGGTTAATCTCCGGTGTCTACTATGAGTTTCATGTTGGGTGGGAAACAAAGAGTAAATATGCCATTATCTGTATTTTTTAACTGAAGCCATTATCTGCCTGCTATTATTGGTTTTGGGTCTATCCACAGGTTGCTACCATCACTCTGGATTTCTGCATGCACTCCTTACATAATCTCACTATGTTTTATTCCTATGCATGACAGTTATTGTAAACAATGGAACTGAACATGTAGAGCAAAATAGACGAGCCTTGTGTGGCAATATAATTTCATGTAGACGTCGCTCCATGGTAGGCGCAAAGGCAGCCCCCCCTCCATGCATTTCGGATTGTAATCGAGAGGAAGATATCTGTTCTGAGGGGGATTCAGAAGGAGAAGATAACTCCTATTTACCCCCTAAGGTCTTCGCTCTAACTTGGCATGCTGATGTTGGTTATATCATGCATATGGTGTCTTGCATTGCTTACTTTATACATCAAATATGTCATCTGCTTAGTTTAGACATCCTTTGTGCGAATGCCATCTATTTAGTTTATTCATCGTTTATGTGAATTATGCAACGCCATCTTGTTTAGCCAGGCATCATATATGTGAATTTTGCAATGTCATCACCTTAGCCAGTCATCTTATATGTAAATTATATCAGGCCATCCTTTTTTTACGTTACATATTACGTTTGTCAAAAATGTTAGTACATTCAAGCTGCTCTTCGTGTGCATCAGCCATTTGACACGGTGATCGCAAATTCGGAGTGAAAACAAGGTCTTACGAGCAGACTATGCTATCGTGAAGCGCATATCTCGCTGATTACGGATAGCTCCTCGGAGGAGGATTGAATCTGAGATGACGATCCTATCCCCCCTGAGGTGTATGCTCTAACTTGGCAGGGTTATGTTGCTCATATCCCGCGTATGGTGTCTCGCATTGCTATGTCATTTGATTAGTTTAGACATGCTCTGCGTGAATGCCACCTGTTCAGTGTCTAACTACCATATATGTGAATTATGCATTGCCATCTCGTTGCAAGACATTATATATGTGAATTATACAATGCTATCTTGTTGAAAAGGCATTATATATGTGAATTATGCAATCCCATGCTGTTTAGCCAATCATCATGTATGTGAATTATATCATGCTATCATTTTTTTGTATTATGTGTTCCATTTGTCGACAACGTTTGTATATTCACTACTCTTCCTATGCATCAGCCATTTGAAGCGGTGATGGAAGTATCTGGAGTGAAAACAAGGTATTCATAGCAGACAATGCTACTGCTTTGAAGCGAGACATCTTCTTTGATTCTGAGAGAGCTCCTCGAGAGGAGGATTGAGAGGCTGATGACCAGTCCTATTTCCCCGAGGTCTATGCTCAAACTTGGCGGGTTATATTACCCATGTAACTCATGTTGTCTTGCATTGCTTAGTTTTTACATCATATATGGATTGCCATCTGCTTACTTGCTTACTATATAAATCATATATTTGAATTATATCATGCCATCATGTTTACATAGTACATACACATCATCTATCTGAATTATGGCATGGCAACCCATTTAATAAAGACATCATATAGTTATATCATCTCATCCTGTTTAGTGTTTACAGTCATCATATTTAGTATTATGGCATTCTATCCATGAATGTATGTGAATTTGGCATGCCAACCTATTTAATAAACACATTATATAGTTATGTCATGTCATCTGTTTACATAGTCTCATATTTTTGAACTATGTCTTTCCATCTTTTTTAGTTAGCCATCATAATGTGAAATTGTGTCATGCTATCCTGTTTAGTTAGCCATCATATATGTGAAATTCTGTCATGCTATCCTGTTTGGTTAGACAACATAAATATGAATTATTTCATGCCCTCTTTTATTCCCCACTATCCATTGCACCTGTCTATCATACAATGTCTGTACTTTCAATTACTTTTCTTGTTTATCAGCCATTTGATTTGGAGAGCGTGATGGTAGTATCTAAGGGAGTAACAACACGGTCTTTAGAAAAGATAGTGCTACCAGTTGATGCAGATAGAACCACAGTTGTACTTGCCCAAGGACCAGATCCACCACACATAACCCAGACTCTCGCAGATTGTACCCCTTCCCAGTTGGATGAGAACCCGGCTACACCCCTTCTAACCCTAACCCCGGCAGATAGTAACCCAGTTCAGTTGACACATCACCGTCTCCACCACAGAGCACCCAAACACGAGCAGTTAGTAAAGGAACTGTAGTGCCCAAAGCACGAGGACCACCACTCGAATCCCAACTCAACGCTTAAAGGAGAAGAAGATCTGCATTCTCGTGTCAGGTTACGTACCTATGTTTCATACTCCTTTGCTCTTGCATTCTTGTATTTACTCATACCAACTATTTTCAAATTTGAAGGATGGAATTGAAACTCCAATGGCGCCATGGTATGTTTTAACCCCATTTCTTTAACTGGTTTCTTGTTGTAACCTGCTCTATGTTGATTTCAGTTTCAATTGAATAAGCAGTTATGTTCTCATGTCATGCACATTACAAGTGTTGTTATTGCTCTATAGTTACCCACACTTATATTCTGTCTATTCTGCTTTGTGTTGAACAAATATTATTTGAACTGTGTCTCTATCTTGATTTGGCAACAAAAACTAGAATGATATAGACCATAAAGTGACCATGGTTCATAGATATATGTTTGTTTCATGTTGTTATCCTGTCCACTTTACTACTGAACTCATTTACCAAAATTAGTTTCATATACAACATGGTAAACATGTGATGTATGCCTTGTTTCTCTTTTAGAATGCGGGCAAAATATTGGAGAAACAGTACGCGTTATCCAATGGTAAAGGAAGTAATGCAGATAAGGTTCAAGATAGTGAGACATCCTGTTGGTCTCCAAGAAAGCTGATAAAAACTATCTTGGCGACGGTGAGGGAACCCAAAAGTCCTGTCTTGATGTAGTGTTCGAGATTCTTGGCCACTCTGCTGGCACAAGCTCTTGAACTCCTTTGCTGAATCAGTTCGTCTTCTTGAGTCTCAACTTCAAGTTGAAAGACATCGATCGGATGTCTTTCTGACAGGGAAGGAAGGGCCGAGGAAGTCCTGCGAGAATTCAGATGCATATTTTACGGTGCAGCGACAATATTTGGAGGATTTAAGCGCCAAACAAGAGAAAGTTAATAAGCTTGCTAAGCATCTTGCCCGACATTATGGGTACCCAGGATATTGTTTCTTGAGATCTTCTGAAGTGGTTTCAACTCTGGATTTGTTTTGCTGCGGCGTTTATTTGCGCTGGTCGCCAACTTTGACAACCAGTGTATATGATATGTTGCTTTGTTCCCTATATTTGCACTGGTGGCGAACTTTGATGCCCAGTGGATGTAATATGTGTAATAGCCGTGATAGCCTAGCATAAGTTGCTTGCTTATTTATTTCCTTGTTGTCTTGTTTATTTGTTTGCTTGTAGTCGATGTAGTTCTTTTTAAAACTAGGCCACAATAACCATGGGCTAATATTCTTTGTAGTGACCTTTGGGCCTCCCACGGGCCGTAGAAGCAGTGGGCCTTCTACGGGCCGTGAAAGCGATGAAACCTTCTACGGGCCGTAGAAACAATGGGCCTTCTGGGCCGTAGAAACAATGGGCCTTCTACGGGCCGTATCATCAATGGGCCTTATACGGGTCGTATGACCATAACGGGCCATTGTTAATAGGCCGTGTTGATGGCGCTATGAAAAGCCCAAGCGTATTAACGAACCACAAGCGGGCCGATGTAACCACGGGCTGAATTTGGCCCACAAGCGAAAAATAGCGAACGGGCCGTAAGTAAGCGAATCTTTGAAATGAGCCCAAGAATAAATGGGCTCACGAGAAGGCGAAAGATAACATTTGCTAGAAGCGGCCCAAGCGAATAACGGGCCCTTAATGGGTATAAAGTGATATCTTGTTCATTACGGGCGGTTTCACCACGGGCCGTTAATGGGTGTAAAGTGATACACTTTGTTCATTGCGGGCCGATTTCACCACGCAGGCATTAATAGGCCAAGAGTTACACAGGGCCTCATATGGGCCGAAAGACGACATCATGGGCCATACATGTGCCAGAAGTGAAAATGGGCTGAATCATATTGGATGGCCCAGATGACGCTACTGGGCCTAATTCGGATAGGGCGTAACGGGCCTTGGGTTAGCGGGCTGTGAATGGGCTATATGCAAACAGGCCGTTAACATGCTTTACATGGGCCGGCCCGCCACCATTTGACCAAGTCAAACGGGCCGGCCTTTTCACAGGAATGGGACTCTGTTGGGTCGTGCCACATGTCGATGTATCATAGGCATATACATCTAATGAGTGGATGACATCTGTCCCAGCGGTGAGCCGACACGTGTTTCCTCCGACCAATGATGATTTTACACATGGAAAATC
Organism: Aegilops bicornis; assembly: GCA_021605145.1. Lineage (NCBI taxonomy): Eukaryota > Viridiplantae > Streptophyta > Magnoliopsida > Poales > Poaceae > Aegilops > Aegilops bicornis. The sequence continues at coordinate 277,593,951 of CM038672.1, forward strand.
CCCATTGGTCGGGGCTGTTAACGGGTTATCGGATCCAAAACCCGACCCGATAGCTTAACGGCGTTTCGTTACGGTGGATGCCACGTGTCGGTCACCCTTGACGAAAGCACTTCTGCGACGCGTGATTTATCGTCATGGAAGTGGACACTTCCGTGATGATAATTTTGGTAATGTCGTGGAACACTTCTACGACAACACATGTATGACTATCTTGATTCTGTCATAAATTTTTCATGGATGTACATGCATGACAAAAAACGCGACCTACTGTGACAAACACGTATCATCACGGAAGTGTATTTTTTTTGTAGTGAAGAGGACATACGATGATACCTCGACTATTCGCCATTGGACACAAGGTGAACTCACTCCTCTCCGAACCGTCACCTTCCACACGTGAGACATGGCTACTACCTCATGCATGGACCTTGCATATACTCAGGTACAACCGAGATGACCATGGAGAATCCAAGGACCAAGGACAAGCATGGAAGAGGAGAAGGAAGAGGAAGAAAGGAGTAAGACATGACTTGCCCGGATCATCCGGATCCCCACCGGACGATCCGGACAGAGCCCGGACGATCCGGACAGCCACCCGGACGATCCGGACAACGTGCCCAAACACACCCGAAGCCTGCTTGTCAAAGCCGGACGATCTGGACCAGGCCCTGGATCATCCGGACGGAGCAGGACATCCGGACCAGGTCCCGGATCATCCGGACCAGCTCCTACCGCTCTGACACCTCCAGACGATCCGGACGATCGCCCGGATCATCCGGACCCCCGACACCCGGATCATCCGGGCCACCATCCGGATCATCTAGACCCGACTACGTGCGTGACTTGGGCGGAAGCCCACGTACCTCTTCGCCCCCTAGCCTATATATACTCCTCCACGTCCACTTTTCTAGGGTTAGCAATGGATTAGCTCATTTGAGAGACAAAGCTTTGCTCGTCCACTTGATACCTTCTCTATAGGAGATCACGACCTCTGCAGAGAAGATCCCCCTAGTGGATTCAAGACCCCTCACAAGAAGAACCCCTCAAGGCCTCCTCACGGAGATGAACTAGTTACCTCTTAGATCGTCCTTTGTTGCGTTTGCATCGTGTATCACTCGTATTGTCCATAGATATAGCACATGTGTGACCATTTCTTGTTGATTTTAGTGACTCCTCTCGTTTGCCCTCGTGTTCTTCGTCTTCTTCGCGGGATCCCCTCCATTTCGTGAATGATCAGGCATCTAGGGTTCTACCCTACATCATCTTGGTATCATGAGCCACGTTGATCATGAATTTGGTGCTCCTCGCCGTTTTCTAGCCTTGTTTTGCTTGATTTCGTCCTAAATTTGAATATCCCCACCAAAAATAGCCCCAATTTTTTTTTCTGATTTGTTTGTTTGATGTTGTTTTGTTGATTTTGATCCGTGGATTTGCTTGGTTTCAAGTGGATCTAGCTTTCCCCCAAGTTTCACCGCCTTCCATCCACGAAATCTGCTCAAATTTTCCCTGAAAATCATCTATTTCCGCCCAAAAAATTTGTCCCCAAGAGGAAATCCCGAGCAGTTTGACCTGCCGGGATCATCCGGAAGTGCTCTCGGATAATCCGGACTAGCCCGGATCAGCTGGACCCTCTCCCGGACGTCCGGATAACCCACGCGCTCGAAAATAAGAACCGGAATTGACGATCCCGGATCATCCGGAAGTACTCCCTCATCCGGAACTGACCCGGATCAGCCAGACCTCGTCCCGGATGTCCTGGTAACCCTGAAACTGAGACGGCTAAAATTTTGTTTTGTCCATAACTAATTCATCCGGAGTCTGTTTTTGACGTTCTTTAGCTCGTTTTGAAGCTATTGACATCCCCATACCACAAAAATACCTCCAACATCATTTAAATCCATCAAAAATTTGGAAATTTGACATCTTTGCATAGGCCCTCCACCATATCATCCGCATTACCACCACCCACTTCCGCAACTTAATCCATTTTGTTCCCCATTCCATTTGTGGTTGTTTGAGTTGTGATTCGAGTCTCCTAAGGTGTTTTGGCTACTTAGGGATGGTTTCTTATTCATCAACCACCACCACCACTTCCGCATAACCTTGCCCACCATACACTTCCGCCACTCCAACTTAACCCAATTTTGATTGAGCTTGTTTGAGTTGTGGTTTGTGTCTTCTAAGGTGTTTAGGTTACTTAGGGACCGTACCTTAAACTCCGACATCGTGTATAGCCGATCATACCCTTCCGCCCCTTAACCCATTTTGACCGGGTTTCCATCAATATTCTGCAACGACCACCGCTTTTCCGCTACCACCATTTGACATTTGCCTTTGGAGATTTTGAGTTCACGGTTTTTTTCGTTTCCTAGGGTGTTTCGGCCTATTAGGAATGGATCGACATCGACAACACCACCGCTCAACTTCTTTCAAGGATTCGACATCGACCACCTTCACCATTTTGACACCCTAACAGTAAGCAAGATGGTAACCTCTATATCACCTTGGTATCGTGGTATCCCATCATTGTGCATTCTTCTTGCCATTGTATTGATATCCCCTAGCCCATTTTGCGTCACTTTCCTATCGAGACTAGCCATTGAGTATTGCCGGCAACGTTACTTGTGCACATTAGTGATCATCGATCTACACCTTCCATTGCATACTGTCACAGCCCTAGAATTTGCTTGTCATTAGTTGCATTAAGGCATTCATGTCATCATGTCTAAATTTCTTTAAACTTGAAATGGGGATTGTTTAAACCCTAGCACTAAATCAATCCATCTAGGCTTGATTAAAATCTTTTTCAACAAACCCAAAATGTCCCTCAGAAAAGTTCATGATTTCTGGTTAAGGTGAAAAACTCTTCCAAAAATGATGAATATATTTCTAGGTCATCTTTGGATTTTTGAATTAACACAAAAGTATTTGAATTGGAGCCGTTTAAATGCTATATATATTTTAAATGGTCCAAATATTCTGAAGTTATTTGTGGGGCCTGAAATAATTCAGTTAACCACCAAAATAATTTCCAGAATTATCTAAAATGATTTAGTTCCTAAACTAAATCGAAACGGAAAAACAAAACAACAAAAGAAAAACAGGAAAAGGAAAAGGCTTACAGCCTTACTGCATTAACTAGGCAAAGCTGGCCCGGCCCATGGCCGTGCGATCCTATAACGTCTCGCCCGAGAAGGGCGAGGCGGCGGCGTGGCCGCCGTGCGCCTGCCTTGAGCCACCTCCTGCTTCCGCCGCCTCCCGGCGTCGCTCTGGGCGCCACAGGCGTCGACCACGCACCCCCCGACCCCTCTCACTCATCCCCGAGGCCCTCCTCCCCTCTGCTTCATCTCTCTCGCCGAACCCGAGCACCACCGTCGCCGCCGCTCGTTGCTGCCGCGACCACCGCCTCCCCCTCGCCCCTCTGACATGCCCGAGAGCTCCGCCGCGACGACCTCTTCCTCTTCACCAAGTCACACGGCGCCGGGCGGCCAGGAATGTCGCCATCGAGCTCATCATCGTCCTCTGCCCCAACGATCGCCGCCTGACGATTCGCCGCCTCCGACGCTTCCCCGACCACGCTGGGCTTCTCCGCGAGACCTCTGTGAGCTCCGCCGTCGTTTGCCCCTCCTCCCCGCGTCTAACTCGTCCTCTAACCACGTTTTCCACCGGAGCCGACAACCGGTCGCCGCCGTAGCTAGAGCTAGCAAAGCTCGCGCGTGAGCACGACTAGGTGCCCAGGGGCCTCGCAGCAAGCCAACGCCGCCGCCAGCTCGCCATATGGTGCACCAGATCGCCGTTCTCGAAACACGCCCGAACCACGGCCGCCGCAAACCTCGGCCGGCGTCATCTCAGCCACCTCGCACCTTTGCTTGCTCCGCTCGATGTGCGAGCTCACCACCAACGCGTATATGCCCTTCGCCGCACTTTTGGTCGCCTGTGGGCGATTCCCGAAGCCTCCGCCGTCTCTGTCGTCGCCGGCGACGAGCCGTTGACCGGTCCGGTGGGTTTTGACTCATTTGACCACGTGGGCCCCGCCCCTAGTCAACCTTAGTCTAGGAGTTAATCTAATGTTAATTTAGTTAGTTAAACTAATGACACTGACACGCGGGACCCACGCGCCAGGTTTGACCTGGACCCGACCTGTTGACCTGCTGACGTCACACTAACGTCAGGCTGACGCAGTAATCATTTTCCTGGATTATTTCTAATTCTAAATGATTTGGAAATTCCAGAAAATGCTCTAAACTTCTAAAATTCATAGAAAATAATCTATAACTCCAATGGAAATAAGTTATATATGAAAAATGATCAGAAAAATATGAAGAATCTGTTTATGCCATGATCATGCATGTTTGAACAAGTTAACCTCATTGAATAGGACAAATGATGATTAGGGCAATTTATGAAATAACATTTGGAGTTGGAATTTGTTCTTGTTCGAGTTCCACTTCAATTAACTTGGCTAGATATTGCATTAGGTAAATTCAGTACCTTAACATGACATGTCATTCATGTGAATGTGCATTGCATTGATTGTGTTCTTTCTCAGTTGCCGGTGTTTGTCCCCTCTCGATAGACGTGGTTTCGACGTTGAGTTCGATGACACCAATGAAGAGCTATAATATCTTCAGGAGTGCCAGGCAAGCAAAACCCCCTTGTTCATTCCGATACAATCCCACTCTCTCGCTCCTGCTCTCTTTTACTGCATTAGGACAACAACGATTCATCTGTTACTTGCTGCGGTAGCTGAACCCCTTTATCCTCTGCAAGACCTGTCATTCCACAGTAAATAGATGAAACCCACTAGCATGAGTACGAGTTGTTTGAGCCCTGTTGTGGCTACTCATTCATGCTTGTTTGTCATGCCTGCTACTGCATAGAGTTGAGTCAGGTCTGATTCATCGGGATGAATCGGAGGTGTGTAAACATGTCCCTCTTGTTGAGAGCTAAGTGTGTGAACACGATTTGGTAAAGGAAGTAGCGGTGAGAGGCCATGTAGGAGTACATGGTGGGTTGTCTCATTGAAACCGTCCTCGGGGCCCGAGTTACGTGTTTGTGATCCATGAAGCAGTTACTACCACGCATTGGGCCCGAAACCAATGGACCCTCTCGGCTTCTTAACCACCCTTGTTCTCTGTCCGGAGTTACAACTAGTTTACGGTGTTTGTAGGATATGTGTTGGAGGCCGTGCGTGGCGCTGACCCTAGGGGTGGGCTATGATGCGGTAGATACACCGTGTACGGTGTCTGCGAATGCCGTTTGGTATCTCGGGAACCCTACACACATCGTTCGGGGCCATTAGTGGAAACCTCGGCCGGACTCCCTGCGGATGGAACCTGAATAGGCGATAAACCTGGACTAGGGACTTGAGTGTTTAGGTAGGCTGTGGCCGACACCCATGTTGTGCTTCCGCTTGAAGGTTGCTGAGTACATGTCATGTAAACGGCGGTAAGTGGTGAGAGCGTGTGTGAAGAAGTATACCCCTGCAGGGTTTACATCATCTATTCGAATAGCCGTGTCCGCGGTAATGGACTTCTAGGTTGCCTATAACAGCTCATAGACAAGTGAAAGTGGATACTCTAAAATCATAAGATAAGCTTTGAGTGCTATGGATGGCGTTCTCGTAGGGAGGCAGGAGGCGGGTCCATAGTGGTGTATTGATATGGTGAATATGTGGACTCGTGTGCGCCACCTCAAAAGAGTTACTTGCGATCGTAGTTAGTTCGGGATAGCCACCAAGTCAAAGCTGGCTTGCTGCGGTCAAACTCCACCACCCCCTCTTTGTTGATAATGATGCATATGTAGTTAGTTACGATGTAAGTCTTGTTGAATGCGTTTGTACTCACGTTTGCTATTTTATGTTTTGCGAGAGGCGTCGGTCTCGCTAGTAGTTCAGCGTGGACTTGACGTTTAGCTTGTTACCTCAGCTACGATCTTGTGCCCTCGGCGGAGATCGGTAGATAGTCAGGCTTCTCAGCCTTTTTCATTTGTAGATGTCTGTACTCAGACATGTTAAGCTTCCATTTGTGTTTTGACTTGTATGCTCTGAATGTTGGGTCATGAGACCCATGTTTGTAATATCTTGCTCCTCAGAGCCTAATGAATAAATACTTTGAGTCGTAGAGTTATGTTATGATGCCATGTTGTATTTACACATATTGAGCATATTGTGTGTATGCTTGAAATGCTTGGTATGTGTGGGATCCGACAATCTAGTTGTTTATCCTTGGCAGCCTCTCATATGGGGAAATGTAGTCTAGTGCTTCTGGCGATAGTAGTCCGCTGACAGCCGGTTCACCGGAGTCCTGCTAGCCAGCACTCTACTTTCTGGACACTTGGCCGCGACATGTGTTTCGCCGTTCTTGTGTACATCCCTTCGGGAAATGTCACGCGATGACATCCGAGTCTGCCTAACCTGCTACAGCCCGGGTTCCCGGAGTCTGTTAGCCAGATGCTACTTTCCGGATTCTGCAGCTGGCGACCGACATGCTCGATGTGATTCATGTATACTGTCCCCATGGGTTAGTGCCGCTTTGGGTTCACGACTAGCCATGTCGGCCGGGTTCTCTGTCATATGGATGCTAGCGACACTATCATATCGTGAGCCAAAAGGCATAAGCGGTCCCGGGCCATGGTAAGGCGACACCCGTGGGAATACCGTGCGTGAGGCTGCAAAGCGATATGAGGTGTTACCGGCTAGGTCGATGTGACTTGGAATCGGGGTCCTGACACATACATACTATATTATATTGGTATGATCTTGGTGTAATAGTACCATCCCTTGTGTCACATATACACAATTACTATCTTGGTTTGTGCATTTTGCAAAAGTGGCCAAAAAAATGAGAAAAAGAATAATCTTTTAAGCAAAAAGAGTGAATAAAGAGCTTGTAAGCAAGTGCCAGAGCATCATACCACGTTGCATATAAGATTGTCATACTCAATCATCTTGGATCATATCACCGGGAGTCATACATAATAGCACACTTGGGATAGAAGTTGATACATTTTGCATCTTATAGGTTGTGCACAGGTGTCGTATCCGCCTATTGAGAAATCGAGCTAGCTTCTCTCTAGCATTGTGCAATAAGAGCATTTTCTATGGATTCCACATTTTGAGCTCATTCCTTGGTTGCACGACCCCACTTATCTATCCGTGTGTATGTTTCCGTGTGCCACATATTGCTATTGGTCTACTTGTTTCACTTGCGAATTTGTGAATCTCTTTCAACATTATTGACTCTCGCTAACATTTTGCATGAAATTTTTGTGCCACTATCCTCACCAAGCTACTCCATAAGCCTTACTTCTGTAGGTGTGAGAATTGATGAGATACGGTACCAATTGTGCTATTTCCTTGCTACACTATTGGGTGATCATTGATCCATTCTCAACATTGGTTAAGTACATTTGGTCTAGTGCTTCTCTTTCTCCCACTCACATTTGCTCGAGTCTTGTGATGGATAGGCAAGGCATTTCATCTCCGGTCTTCGACGACAACGACGACATGAACAACTACATCACCAAAACGCCCATCTTAGATCTACAACGGCAAATGCAAGGCGCACAATCAAGATTGAGAGAGCGCTTCAACAACCTCACCATCGACATACGACACTCCGAAGCACATACAAGAGACTACTTCGACAACAAGCTTTCCGCACAAAAGGAGGAGGAAGACGCAAGGATGGAGGAGATTTGGGCTTTGTTGGTCAACGTTCTTCCCCTTCGTCATTCTCAAGGCGGCGACGAGCAAGTGGAACATCTTCGGAGCGCCCACGCGATGCAAGCGCAATTCATCCACGTCCACATCTTTGTGATGACCACCGTCACAACCGTGATCAACATCGTCATGAAGGGCAAGTCACCTCCAAGCATCATGTGCACGACGACGATGAACGTCATATACTACGAGCTCAAGCACGACAACGACACCATCAAGATGAAGATGTTCGACACATGCGAACTTACAAGTCACAACAAGCTCTACTTCACGCCAAGGCCAAGCTTCATGAGCAAAAGAGAAGACCGCGAGACGACCACCACCAAGACGGAGCTACAGCTACAACCACCACTTCGACATCTTCGCCAAGTTTTATGAAGGCATCTTCGCCTTTGGACGTACGCCATCTTCGCCTACTTCCCACGAGTTCTCCTACATCGACATCTGCAACAACAAGGCGGCCATCTACGAGCGAGGGCGTCACTTCCATCTTCGGAAGCCCCTCAAGGAAGATAGCCGAGCATTGGATATTATCTTCGGTCATGGAGATGAGCTACGAGGTGCCACATCATATGGGCCTCCAACAACAAGACGGTGACAAGAAGGTCGAGCTAGGGCCAGCCCCTTCGACCATGGCGGCGAGCATGAACCTCTTCAGCAACATGAAGACGGTGCCCCAATATGTCTCCTACCCCGAGTCAAGCTATGAGACCGCACAAGAGACACTCTCTTTGGTCTTAGAGGAGAACGATGATTTTCCACATCCTACGACATTCATCTTTGGAGGCGTTATGGATGAGGAGGTTGAGGATGGGACTATCTCTTCAACCAAGGCGGTGATATGAGTTGAGCATGGAGAAATTTGCACATACATCTCTCCGACACACACATATCATGTGATGCCACAATTCCCATGTGAGGAGAGCCACCCCACCATTGGTGATATATGTGACTCCACCATATGTGACATTGAGTGCATTTCCTATGAGAGGATGAGTGTGACCACCACTAGCCCCACACTTGAGAGCATGCCACACATCATATGTGAGGTTGAGAGCCATTTGAGTGACTCCACCAACCATACGAGTGAGACCATCCAAGAGGGAGTGAGTGAGCCACAACACTTAGTGAGTGAGGTAGTTGATAGGGCATGTGAGGCCACTATGATTTCTAACGACTTACCCTCTACTCCGAGTGTGTTTTCCTTTTTGGTGCTAGGTCTCCTACATGATGACATGCCTACTCTCGACGAGTCCATCCCTACAATGGGAAAACCGACGGCCATGGTGGAAGATGATGCACCACCCACATGGTTCCATCAAGATGAAGATGACAACAAGTGGATCTTCGACACCTCACCTACAACACATGAGTGATGCTCGAAAGGTAACATAGGTGATGGACCTTCACTTGTCCCACTAGTGGACTATCTTGCAAATGATTGCTTGCATGATGATGATCACCTTATGGCTTCACCACATACTATGTCTTATACATGCTTAGATGTGCCACCTATTTATGATGAATATGATGATGATCATGTTGATTTGCCTAGTTGTGATGCTATGCTCCATAGGATATCTTGTGAAAATTCTATTGGTCATGTCGTGTTTGACAACCCATTAAACTTGTCATATGATATGAGTGAGATCTCCAATATTGCATTATTTTAATCTCAACGTAGTAACTATGCATGCCCCATTAAAATAAATCCCATTTTCACTTATGGCATAGATGAAGAGATGATGGTCACTGGCTTTTGTTTTTCATGCAATGATATTGCCATGCTCCTTTACATGATTTGCATAATTCATCTACTATGCCATGCCATGAACACATAGAACCAAATATGCTTTGTTTCGTATGATAATCGTGTGCACCATATGCAATCCATGAATAACAACGCTCTAGACATTTGTCATGATGCATTACCCAATTTGAGTCTCCATTATGCTATACATAACAACAAACCTATCATGATGGATGTCATGTTTCTATATCATGCATCTCATTTATTTGAGCATTGGATATGTTGTGCTAACTGATGACCCACAAGTATAGGGGATCTATCATAGTCCTTTCAGTAAGTAAGAGTGTCGAACCCAACGAGGATCAGAAGGAAATAACAAGCGGTTTTCAGCAAGATATTCTCTGTAAGCACTGAAATTATCGGTAACAGATAGTTGTGTGATAAGATAATTCGTAACGAGTAACAAGTAACAAAAGTAAACAAGGTGCAACAAGGTGGCCCAATCCTTTTTGTAGCAAAGGACAAGCCTGGACGAACTCTGATATAAAGCAAAGCGCTCCCGAGGACACATGGGAATAGTTGTCAAGCTATTTTTCATCATGCTCATATGATTCACGTTTGTTTATTTGATAATTTGATATGTGGGTGGACCGGTGCTTGGGTGCTGCCCTTCCTTGGACAAGCCTCCCACTTATGATTAACCCCTCTCACAAGCATCCGCAACTACGAAAGAAAGATAAATCTGACCATAGCATGAAACATGTGGATCCAAATTAGCCCCTTACGAAGCAACACATAAACTAGGGTTTAAGCTTCTGTCACTCTAGCAACCCATCATCTACTTGTTACTTCCCAATGCCTTCCCCTAGGCCCAAATCATGGTGAAGTGTCATGTAGTCGACGTTCACATAACGCCACTAGAGGAAAGACAACATACATCTCATCAAAATATCGAATGAATACCAAATTCACATGATTACTTATAACAAGATTTCTCCCATGTCCTCAGGAATAAACGTAACTACTCACAAATCATATTCATGTTCATAATCAGAGGAGTATTAATTATCATTAAGGATCTGAACATATGATCTTCCATCGAATAAACCATCTAACATCAACTACAAGGAGTAATCAACACTACTAGCAACCCACAGGTACCAATCTGAGGTTTTTTGAGAAAGATCGGATACAAGAGATGAACTAGGGTTTGAGAGGAGATGGTACTAGTGAAGATGTTTATGGAGATTGACCCCCTCTCGATGAGAGGATCATTGGTGATGCCTATGGCGATAATTTCCCCCTCCCGGAGGGAAGTTTCCCGGCAGAACAGCTCCGCCAGAGCCCTAGATTGGTTCTTCCTAGGTTCCGCCTTGATACGGCGGCGCTTCGTCCCGAAAGCTTCCTTCTAATTTTTTCCAGGTCAAAATACATCATATAGCAGAAGATGGGCGTCGGCAACCTGCCAGGTGGCCCACAAGACCGGAGGGCACCCCGGGGGGTAGGGCGTGCCCTCTACCCATGTGGATGGCAGGTGGCCCCCATCTGGTGCTTTCTTCGCCCGATATTTTTTATATATTCCAAAAATATTCTCCGTGAAGTTTCATGACTTTTAAAGTTGTGCAGAATAGATCTCTAATATTTGCTCCTTTTCCAGTCCAGAATTCCAGCTGCTGGCATTCTCCCTCTTCATGTAAACCTTATAAGATGAGAGAGAAAAGGCATAAGTATTGTGATATAATGTGTAATAACAACCCACAATGCAATAAATATCAATATAAAAGCATGATGCAAAATGGACATATCAACTCCCCCAAGCTTAGACCTCGCTTGTCCTCAAGCGAAAGCCGATATCGAAAAATATGTCCGCATGTGTAGAGATAGAGGTGTCGATAAAATATTTTGTACGGCCATGGGGATCATGATCATCTTTAGAACAACAACATATAGTGTCATATAATTTCTTATGCTAAAGTAACAATTCATTCAGAAGGTAAAGTATGAATCAGAAACTTCATTGAAAACTAACAAACTATGATCTCAGTCATTGAAGCAATTGCAATTTACCATAACATTGGAAAGAGTCAATATAAGAGATTTTCAGCAAGTCCACATACTCAACTATCATTTAGTCTTTCACAATTGCTAACACTCACACGATACTTATGGGTATAAAGTTTCAATTGGACACAAAGAAAGATAGGGGCTTATAGTTTCGCCTCCCAACCTTTTACCTCAAGGGTAATGTCAACAATAGTACTTTATGATAACCTTCATCCGAGTGAATATATATATATATATATCCGGATCTCTCAAACACACAGTGTTTGCCAAAAGAAGAAGTGTAAAAAGGAAAGGTGAAGATCACCATGACTCTTGTATAAGGGTAGAAGATAAAAGTAAAAGATAGGCCATTCGTAGAGGGAAGCATAGGTTTTCATGCGCTTTTATGGTTGGATGCACAAAATCTTAATGCAAAAGAACGTCACTTTATATTGCGGCTTGTGATAAAGAACTTTATTATGCAGTCTGTCGCTTTTTTTTCTTCCATATCACAAGTTCGTATAAAGCTTATTTTCTTCAGACTAATAGATCATACATATTTAGAGAGCAATTTTTATTGCTTGCACCGATGACAACTTACTTGAAGGATCTTACTCAGTCCGTAGGTAGGTATGGTGGACTCTCCTGGCAAAACTGGTTTAAGGGATGTTTGGAAGCACAAGTAATATCTCTACTTGGTGCATAGAATTTGGCTAGCATGAGAGGGAAAGGCAAGCTCAACATGTTGGATGATCCATCACAATATAACTTGTGTTCGGATATAAGAAAACATAACCCATTATGTTGTCTTTCTTGTCCAACATCAACTTTTTAGCATGTCATATTTTAATGAGTGCTCACAATTACAAAAGATGTCAAAGATAGTATATTTATATGTGAAGCCTCTCTTTCTTTATTACTTCCTATTAATTGCAACAATGACCAAAACTATGTTTGACAACTCTCAACAACTTTTATTCATCATACTCTTTATATGTGAAGGCATTACTCTCCATAAGGTCAATATATGATCTTTTTATTTCCTTATATTCTTTCTTTTATTTAATTCCCTCAAGATCATAGGAAAATAGCAAAGCCCCCAACTCAAAACTACACTTTATTTTATATAACTCACGGACTCGATTACGTAGATAGAGATCAAAACGGAACTCAAAGCTAGATCATACTAAAAAATTTATTCTACTAGATCAAGATATAACCAAAAGGATTGAACTAAGAAAAACAATAAAGGTAAAAGTGTGATGGTGATACAATACCGGGGCACCTCCCCAAGCTTGGTAGTTGCCAAGGGGAGTGCCCATACCCATGTATTTATGTATCTTTCTTCGGAGGTGGTGATGATGGAGTTGTTAATGAATCCATTAGCTTCATTAATGCACCTTTCAGAAGTTGAAGTTCTTGGAGCACACGTTGGAGCATATTTGCATTCTTCTGAATGCTTATTTTCAGGCCCCAAGAGCTCTTCCCTGCATTGCTTTCACTTGGACGAGATATGTCCCAATTGGAGGGTATATGTGTATGAGGGGTGTTCTCGACTCCGTAATTATGAAACAAATTATGAAAGTTGTTCCGATGTAACCTGTGTAAGGGCCTCCTAGGGGGAAGCCCTTCTCGAACCTCTTGATCTTCATGGTTGTTTGTGGTTCCTATTGCTTGATGGGGACTTAGAATAGCGGAGATGCCCGCCAGAGTACCCCTCTCCGTTGCAGGAGGTTGTTCCTCAAGCGAATCCCCCTTCATACTCCTCCATCATGGCTCCCTCAGCATACTCCCTTCTAAGTTCCATCTGCATCAACCAAGCATCACCATCCGCGTTGTTGCAAAAGGGGGACAACATGATGCCTGGCATCGAAAACTCTGGCAGAAAACAACTCAAAAGGAAAACATGGGATATTGCCGTGGTACGGTGGTCAAAACATTTGGGAGATTATATAATGAATTTTTACAGACCAAAAGAAGTACTGTGCAAGAAAACGGAGTTCGGAGGGCCCACGAGGTGGCCACAAGGCACGGGGGCGTGCCCAGGGGGGTAGGGGCACCCTCCAACCTCGTGGATGCCTCGTGCGCTCTTCAGACTACTTTTTATTTTCCTAATTTTTTTAAATATTCCAAAACAGAGAAAAATTGCTATTGGAAACGTTTTGGAGTCGGTTTACTTACCACATACCTATTCCTTTTTGGAGTCTGAAACATTCTAGAAAGTGTCCCTTATGTACTCCTCCGGTGTTACGGTGTCAATTATATTGGTCTCAACATTCATGGGAGTACCTGAGATACAATGTTTGATTCTCTGACCGTTTACCACCTTCGGATTTGTGCCTTCGGCGTTGTTGTTTTTTATGGCACTGGAACGATAGACCTCCTTGATAATGTAAGGACCTTCCCATTTAGAGATAAGTTTTCCTGCAAAAAATCTTAAACGAGAGTTGCATAGCAAAACATGATCACCTACATTAAACTCATTGTATCCTCTTGTCATGCCATATTTTAACATTTTCTTTAAACAACTTGGCATTCTCATAGGCTTGGGTTCTCCATTCATCAAGCGAGCTAATGTCAAATAACCTCATCTCGCCGGCAAGTTTGAAGTCATAATTGAGCTCTTTAATAGCCCAATATGCCTGATGTTCTAGTTCGAGAGGTAAGTGACAAGCCTTTCCATAAACCATTTTATATGGAGACATACCCATAGGACACCATGCAGTTCTATAAGCCCATAATGCGTCATCAAGTTTCTTAGGCCACTTCTTCCTAGATCTATTAACAGTCTTTTGCAATATCAATTTAATCTCTCTATTGCTTAATTCTACTTAACCACTAGACTGAGGATGATATGGAGATGCAATTCTATGGTTAACATCATATTTAGCAAGCATTTTACGGAAAGCACCATGAATAAAATGTGAACCACCATCAGTCATTAAATATCTAGGGACCCCAAACCTGGAAAAAATAACTTCTTTAAGCATCTTAATAGAAGTGCTATGATCAGCACTACTAGTTGGAATAGCTTCTACCCACTTAGTAACATAATCAACAGCAACTAAAATATGTGTATACCCATTAGAGGAAGGAAAAGGTCCCATATAATAAAAGCCCCAAACATCAAATGGTTTAATAACAAGTGAACAATTCATAGGAATTTTCTGACGTCTACTAATATTGCCAATTCTTTGGCATTCATCACAAGACAAGACAAACTTACGAGCTTCCTTGAAGAGAGTAGCCCATTAAAAACCAGATTGCAATACCTTGTGTGCAGTTCTATCTCCAGCATGGTGTCCTCCTAAGACTTGGAGTGGCACTTGCGTAGGATCTGTTCTTGTTCATGCTCAGGTACACAACGTCTAATAACACCATCTACTCATTCTTTATAAAGGTGTGGGTCATCCAAAAAGTAATGTCTCAAATCATAGAAAAACTTTTTCTTTTGCTGGTATGTGAAACTAGGTGGTATAAATTTAGCAACAATGTAATTAGCATAATCAGCATACCATGGAGTATTACTAGAAGCATTTATGACAACTAATTGTTCATCAGGAAGGCTATCACCAATAGGCAGTGGGTCATCAGGAACATTTTCTAAACGAGACAAGTTGTCTGCAACGGGTTTCGCAGCTCCCTTTCTATCAATAATATGCAAATCAAATTTTTGTAGCAAGAGAACCCATCTAATAAGTCTAGGTTTAGCATCTTTCTTTTCCGTAAGATATTTAATAGCAGCATGATCCGTGTGAACAGTTACTTTGGAATCAACAATATAAGATCTGAACTTATCACAAGCAAAAACAACTGCGAAAAATTCTTTTTCAGTAGTAGCATAATTTCTCTAGGCACTATCTAGAGTTTTACTAGCATACTAGCATAATGAATAACATTTAATTTCTTATCAACTCTTTGCCCTCGAATAGCACCAACATCATAATCACTAGCATCGCACATAATTTGAAAGGGTAAATTCCAATCAGGTGGCTGAACAATAGGTGCAAAAATTAAGGCTTTCTGAAGTATTTCGAATGCTTCTACACAATTGTCATCAAAAACAAAAGGAACATATTTTTGCAAGAGATTAGTAAGAGGCCTAGAAATTGTATAGAATTCTTTAATAAACCTCCTATACAAACCAACATGACCAAGGAAACTTCTTATACCTTTGATATCTTTAGGACACGACATCTTTTCAATAGCATCTACTTTAGCTTTATCCACTTCAATACCTGTTTCAGAAATTTTATGCCCCAAGACAATACCTTAACTAACCATAAAGTGGCACTTATCCCAATTCAAGACAAGATTAGTTTCTTCACATCTCTACAAAACTCAATCAAGGTTGCCTAGAAATCATCAAAAGAAGTTCCGTAAATGGAGAAATCATCCATGAAAACCTCAACAATCTTTTCACAAAAGTTAGAGAATATAGCAGTCATACATCTTTGAAAGGTAGTAGGTGCATTGCATAAACCAAAAGGCATACGTCTATAAGCAAAGGTATCGAAAGGGCAAGTAAAAGTGGTACTTTTCTGGTCATCTTTTGACACAGGTATTTGAGAAAAAACAGAATAACCATCTAGAAAGAAAAAATGTGTATGTTTGGATGATCTTTCTAGCATTTGATCAATAAAAGGTAGAGGGTAATGATCTTTTCTAGTAGCTTTATTCAATTTGTGAAAATCAATTACCCTTTTATAACCTGTAACAATTCTTTGTGGAATCAATTCATTCTTATCATTAGGAACAACAGTAATACCTCCCTTCTTAGGGACATAATGAATGGGACTTACCCATCTACTATCAGCAATAGGGTAAATTATACCTGCCTCCAGAAGCTTTAATATTTCATTTCTTACCACTTCTTCCATCTTAGGATTTAACCGTCATTGGCGACCAACAACTGGTTTAGCATCATCCTCCAAATTAACTTTGTGCTGACATAGAGTGGGACTAATGCCCTTAAGATCATCAAGAGTATATCCAATAGCGGCACTGTGCTTCTTCAGAGTTTTCAATAATTTCTTTTCATCATGCTCTAAAAGGTAAGCACTAATAATAACAGGATATATCTTCTTTTCATCGAGATAAGCATATTTCAAAGTATCAGGTAATTGTTTAAGCTCAAACACGGGATCTCCCTTGGGTGGAGGAGGATCCCCAATGATTTCAACAAGCAAATTGTGTTTCAAAATAGGCCCTTTATTAAAGAATATTTCATCTATTCCCCTTCTATCATTCATGATCATATCATTTCATGGTCTAGAAAATATTGTTCTAAAGGATCAGTAGGAGGCACAACAATAGAAGCAAGACCAATAATTTCATCCTTACTAGGAAATTCTTTATCATGGGGTTGTCTACGAAATTTAGAGAAATTAAAATCATGAGACATATCCCCTAAACCAACAGTAACAATATATTTCTCGCAGTCTATCTTAGCATTAACAGTATTCGAGAAAGGTCTACCAAATATAATGGGACACAAATCATCTTGTGGGGAACCAAGAACAAGAAAATCAGTAGGGTATTTTATTTTCCCACACAAGACTTCAACATCTCTAACAATCCCCATTGGTGATATAGTATCTCTATTGGAAAGCTTAATAGTAACATCAATATCTTCTATCTCAGCAGGTGCAATATCATGCATAATTTCTGGGTACAAGGTATAAGGAATTGCACTCACACTAGCAACCACATCACATAAGCCATGATAACAATGATCTCCAATTTTAACAGAAACAACAGGCATGCCAACAATAGGTCTATGTTTATCTTTAATATTACGTTTATCAATTCTAGCAGCTTCATCACAGAAATAAATAACATGCCCATCAATCTTATCAACCAAGAAATCTTTAGCCATAGCAATAATAGGTTCAACTTTAATTTGTTCAGGGGGTGTAGGTGTTCTAGTATAACTCTTACGAACCACAGTTGAAGCTTTAGCATGATCCTTTATTCTAACAGGAAAAGGTGGTTTCTCAATATAAGCAGTAGGAACAATAGGATCAACATTATAAGTAATAGTTTCTTCTTCAACTTCAATAGGTTCTACTACTTTAACTTCAATGGGAGGATGATTTTTAAACCACTTCTCCTTAGGGAGATCAACATGAGTAACCAAAGATTCACAGAAAGAAGCTACTATCTCAGAGTCAAGTCCATATTTAGTGCTAAACTCAGGAAAAGCATCGGTATCCATAAAAGCTTTAACACAATCAAACTTAAGGTTTTTAACTGACTCCTTACCTTGGGGGAGTTCCCAATCTTCAGAGTTGTGTTTAATTCTTTCCAATAAATCCTATTTGAATTCAATATCCTTCTTCATAAAAGAACAAGTACAAGAAGTGTCGAGCATAGATCGATCATTATGAGAAAGCCGAGCATAAAAATTCCGAATAATAATTTCTCTTGAGAGCTCATGATTGGGGCATGAATATAACATTGAATTAAGCCTCCCCCAAGCTTGAGCGATACTTTCTCCTTCAAGAGGCCAAAAATTATATATATAATTCTGATCAAGATGAACCAGATGCATAGGATAAAACTTCTGATGAAATTCCAATTTCAATCGGTTGTAGTTCCAAGATCCAATATCATCACATAGCCTATACCATGTCCATGCCTTTCCCTTCAAAGATAACGGGAAGACCTTCTTCTTGACAACATCCTCGGGCATACCTGCAAGATTAAATAATCCACAAACTTCATCCACATAGATTAGGTGCATAACAGGATGTAATGTTCCATCTCCTGCATAAGGATTATCTAGCAGTTTTTCTATCATACCCGAAGTTATTTACCACTTCTCACATTTACCCATATTGCCATGTTCACTTTGCATGATATGCTCATTTCTATACCCTCTCCATGCATTTGTGACCCATGCCTTGCATCTCACATGACACTTGATTCTATGACTTGTATGTGTATTTGCATGGTTGGTGGATATATTGCGTGTTATCACCATGTTTGTTTTGTGCCTGATGCCTATGATGATCCTTTGATCATATCTTGTTTTCATGCTTGTCCTATGTCATGCGCATTACATATGCCTGTTATTTGCCCACATGACATGCTTGCCATGATTTCCTCTAGTATGTTGCATCTTCACACTACTAGTTTGCATGACATGATTGATAAGCTTGCCTATGTTACATCACCGATGATTCATACTTGATCGTTTCATGCGGCTGATGACATCCATTTCCATGCTTGTCACATGATCGACTTGATTGCCTCACATATGATGAACAATTGCTCTTTCCATTGTGTTGAGTGCCACAATATCTTCACAACACCATATGCACATTATGCTTGGATTGTCTTGCCCCATGTGTTTAGACACTTCATTTTATGTGGTGTTGTGAATGATTCATATGCTTACATGACATGACACAATCTTTTGTCACACCATATGATATGCATGACGACAACACTTCTTTGGTGAATCACCACCTGAATGCTTGGTTTTGAACTAACACTAACCACGTTTGTTTTTCCAAGTCTTTGTTGTTCTTGCTCCTTTTTGAAGGAATCACGAGCCGGTGCGACATTGGAGAGTACCCACTTTGATCTTCAAGACTATGAGTACTTGGTGAACATTCACTTCTACACGTGTAAAGAATTACTGGAGGGGGACCCACCAGGCAGCCTCAAGCCTGGGGGCGTTCCCTACCCTCTAGGGCGCTCACCCGAGCTTGTGGGGCCCATAGCAGGCCTCGGAAGCCTGTCTTCTGCTGTATGATGCCATTTTACCTAGAAAATAATCAAGATGAAGGTTTGGGGACGAAACACCGTCGTCTCAAGGCGGAACCTGGGCAGTAGCACTTTTGCTCTCCGACCGAGTGATTCCGCCGGTGGAACCTCCCTCCTGGAGGGGAAATCGAAGCCATCATGATCACCAACAATCCTCTCATCATGGGAGGACCAATCTTCATTAACATCTACATCAACACCATCTCATCTCAAACCCTAGTTCCTCTTTTGTATTCAATCTTTGTCTCAAAACCTCAGATTGGTAGATTTGGTTTGCTAGTAGTGTTGATTACATCTTGTAGTTGATGTTAGTTCGTTTATTTGGTGGAAGATTATATGTTCAGATCCTTAATGATATTCAATACCCCTCTGATCTTGAACATGAATACAATTTGTGAGTAGTTACTTTTTTCTTAAGGACATGGGAGAAGTCCGGTCATAAGTAATCATGTGAATTTGGTATTTGTTCGATATTTTGATGATATGTATGTTGTTGTTTCCTTTAGTGGTGTCATGTTTATGTCGACTACATGACACTTCACCATACTTGAGCCTAAGGGACGGCATTGTGGAGTAGTAATTAGATTATGGGTTGCTAGAGTGATAGAAAGTTAAACCCTAGTTTATGCGCTATTCCGTAAGGTGCTGATTTGTCTCCATATGTTTCATGCTATCAAACTGTTTGTTACAGACAATTTCAGTGCTTGTAGAAAATACCTTGCTGAAAACCGCTTATCATTTCCTTCTGTTACTCACTGGGTTCGACACTCTTACTTATCGAAAGGACTACGATTGATCCCGTATACTTGTGGGTCATCAAGAGTCTTTTCTGGCACCGTTGCCAGGAGGTGAAGCGCCTTTGGTAAGTGGAATTTGGTAAGGAAACATTTATATTACGTGCTGAAATTTACTGTCACTTGTCACTATGGAAAGTAATCCTTCGAGGGGATTGTTCGGGGTATCTTAACCTCGACCATAAGCAATAAGAGTTGCTCCTCAACCTACTGAACTACTGATAATATTTACTATGAGATTCCTTCGGGTATGTTAGAGAAGCTGCTAGCTAATCCTTATGCAGGAGATGGAATGGAACATCCTGATATGCACTTGATATATATAGATGAAATTTGTGGATTATTTAAGCTTGCAGGTTTATCCGATGATGGAGGTAAGAAGAAGGTATTCCCTTTATGTTTGGAGGGAAAGGCCTCGACATGTTATAGGCTATTGGATGATACTGGAACATGGGATTGGAACGGATGAAATTGGAATTTCATCAGAAATTTTATCCTATGCATCTGGTTCATCATGATCTGGGTTTGGAACCGGCTGAAAGTATCTCTCAAGCTTGGGGAAGGCTTAAGTACATGATGCACACATCCCCCAATCATGAGCTCTGAAGTTTAAAAATTATTATTCATAATTTTTATGCTCGACTTTCTCATAATGATCGATCCATGCTCGATTTTTCTTCTACTAGTTCTTTTATGAAGAAACCTATTGAATTCTAGTGGGATCTTTTGGAAAGAATTAAATGCACCTCTGAGGATTGGGAATTCGACAAAGGTAAAGAGTCGGGTATAAATCTTGAGTTTGATTGTGTTAAATATTTTATGGAAACTGATGCTTTTCATAAGTTTAGTACTAAATATGGACTTGACTCTGAGATAGTAGCTACATTTTGTGAATATTTTGCTGCTCATTTGATCTCCCTAAGGAGAAGTGATTTAAATATCATCCACTTATTGAGGAAATAATTGAGGAACCTGTTATACTTAAAGATGAAACAATCGCTTATAATGTTGATCCATTTGTGCCTACTGCTTATATTGAGAAATCTTCTTTTCCTATTAGGATTAAGGAACACACTAAAGCTACAACTATGGTTTATAAAATTAATATTAGAACACCTGGACCCATTGAACAAATTAAGGTTGAACCTAATATTGCAATGGTTAAAGATCTCTTGGTTGATAATATCTATGGGCATGTTTTTTTTTGCGATGATGCTGCTAGAATTGCTAAACCCATTAGAAACGAATGCGGTATGCTAGATAAGAATAAACCTATGAAAGTTCTATGAATGAAAGGAATGAAATAGATGATATATTGTTCAAACAAGTACCTTTCCCTGAACATAACTTGCCTATTGAAAGTCTTGGGGACCGTCTTCCACCTAAGAGTGATCCCATGTTTGAATTAAAGCAATTATCAGACACATTGAAATGTGCTTATCTTGATTAAAAGAAGATATATCCTGTTATTATTAGTGCCAACCATTCAGAGCATGAAGAAAAGAGATTACTTAAAACTCTGAGGAAGCACCGTGCTGCTATTGGATATATTCTTGATGATCTTAAGGGCATTAGTCCCACTCTATGTCAGCATAAGATTAATATGGAGCCCGATGCTAAGCCAGTTGTTGATCATCAATGACGGTTGTATCCTAAGATGAAGGATGTGGTAGGAACTGAAATATTAAAGATTTTGGAGGTAGGTATAATTTATCACGTAGCTGATAGTAGATGGGTACGTCCTGTTCACTATGTCCTTAAGAAAGGAGGTGATTTAGGGTGGAACCCTAGGGGCCGTCTTCACGATTTGGAGGGAATCCCACGAAGAACACATTGAACACACGAGGGGAAACGAGAGGAAAGACTCAAATCTACGGGATACGATGACACATGTGCTAGATCCAAGAACACAAAGAGGCCACAACGATCCAAAGACAACAAAGGAAGGATACAAGTAGCTAGTTCTTCTCCAAGAGGTGGTCTTGAATCCACTAGGGGATCTTCCCTTGCGGGGTCTTGAATCCACTTGGGATCTTCTCAGCGGAGGCCTCGATCTCAAATGGAGTATATATCAAGTGGATGAGAAAAGCTCTATCTCTCAAATGAGCTAAAGCAATGCTAACCCTAGAAAGAGGGAGGAGGAGGAGTATATATATAGTCCAGGGGGATGAATGGGTACATTGGCCTTAGCCCTAGTCGCTCTGCGTAGACATACGTCAGACGTCTGAAGGGTCTCGGATGTCCGGTGGCTCGTGAAGGTCCGACCTTCTGGAAGGCATTGGGCGTCCGGTGATTCGGCTCTGGTCAGGGATCGCCGGATGGCCAGTGGGCATCGAACGTCCGGAGGCTCGGTTGTCTGTAGGGTTCATACTTCTGTTAATTTCCCTTCTGTTACATGACACCAGATGTCCAGAGTGGAGTGGTTGTCCAGGTGCTGGGATGTGTCAGACATTCGGCCGCTGTAGCGTTCGCTGGCTGGGACTTGGGCTGGCTGTCTGGCGCTTCAGGCATCGGACGTCCGGCCTGGTCCGGTCGTCCAGTGGTTGTAGGTTTTATTGCAGCTCCTCTTCTTGGTCCTTGTACTTGGTGCTCTTGCCATCTTGTCCATTGGATGTAGTTGTTCCGTGGCTGATAACTCACAAGTATAGGGGATCGGAATAGTTTTTGAGGGTAGAGTATTCAACCCAAATTTATAGATTCAACACAAGGGGAGCCAAACAATATTTGCAAGTATTAGCAGCTGAGTTGCCAATTTAACCACACCTAGATATTAATTATCTGCAGCGAAGCGATCAGTAACACAGTAATATGATAGTTTTGATAGTAGTAGCAACATCAACAACAACAGTAATGGTAACAGTGATAGCAATGATTTTGTAGCAAGTGTAACAGTAACAGTAGCAGTAGTAACTTAGCAACATCAATATGAAGTAAATTCGTAGGCATAGGATCGGTGGATTCGTTGGATGATATTCATCATATAACAGTCATAACCTAGGGCGATACAAAACAAGCTCTAGTTCATAAATATAATGTAGGCATGTATTCCGTAAATATTCATATGGAAAGAATTTGCATGACATCTTTTGTCCTACCCTCCCGTGGCACCGGGGTCCATATGGAAACTAAGGTGTCGTGGGAAACCACGGCCACCTATGGGACCAAGAGCCCCTTTCTGGTTCGGCGGGGGGATGGCACATTGCACAAAGAGCGGAGTAGCGTGGAACAACATGACAGAGATCACACGGGCAGTCTTTTACCCAGGTTTGGGCTGCCGTGAGGCGTAGAACCCTACTCCTGCTTTGGTGGATTGATGGTGGAAAAATGGTACTGAGCACAACATGCTCGCCCGGCAGGCTTGCCTCGAGGCAAGAACGACTATGCGCGTATGAGTGTGTGAGAGGATGGATTACCCAACCCTTTCTACGGTTGCCTTGGGCCTCCTTTTATAGATAAAGGGGTTACCATCGTGGCAAATCAGTCATTATGCACTGATTAGATAGTAAACAATGCTATCATACCTAACTCTGCAGGCTGACACATCGCATTAAATGCGCCACTCAACGTCACATCACAGCTCGCCCGGCAAAGCCAATGTCACATCACAGCTCACCCGGCAGGCTCTGCCGGGCTATTGTGCCAGCTTCGCGCCTGCTTTCTTGACACGTTACAGGACAAGTGTCGCTCGGAGGTATTTTCTGTAGGAAGTGGCTGCCATGTGGCGAATAGTAGCCACTTAGTCACTTTGGAGCTTAACACCGCACTAACCGACGACGTGCGTCATGATGAGGTGGTGCGGTGGGGTGGTTCTGCCTCCGTAAGCCCCGGCAGGCCTTCCGAGACGGCCCGAAGGCTTGCTTCCGGGGGTAACCCCATCCTTGGTAGGCTCGCCTGCCCGGCAAGGGAGGTTTTTCCCTTAGCGGTATCTTGCTCTTCTGGCTAGTCTTGGTCCTATTTTGTGATGACCCACAAGTATAGGGGATCTAGCGTAGTCCTTTCGATAATTAAGAGTGTCGAACCCAACGAGGAGCAGAAGGAAATGACAAGCAGTTTTCAGTAAGGTATTCTCTACAAGCACTGAAATTATCGGTAGCAAATAGTTTTATGATAAGGTAATTTGTAACGGGTAACAAGTAAGAAAAGTAAACAAGGTGTAGGAAGGTGGCCCAATCATTTTTGTAGCAAAGGAAAAGCCTGGACAAACTCTTATATAAAGGAAAGCGCTCCCGAGGACACATGGGAATTATCGTCAAGCTAGTTTTAATCATGCTCATATGATTCGCGTTCGTTACTTTGATAATTTGATATGTGGGTGGACCGATACTTGGGTAAAGCCCTTCCTTGGACAAGCATCCCACTTATGATTAACCCCCATCACAAGCATCCGCAACTATGAAAGAAGAATTAAGGTAAACCTAGCCATAGCATGAAACATATGGATCCAAATCAGCCCCTTACGAAGCAACGCATAAACTAGGGTTTAAGCTTCTGTCACTCTAGCAACACATCATCTACTTATTACTTCCCAATGCCTTCCCCTAGGGCCAAACAATGGTGAAGTGTCATGTAGTCGACGTTCACATAACACCACTAGAGGAAAGACAACATACATCTCATCAAAATATCGAACGAATACCAAATTCACATGACTACTTATAACAAAACTTCTCCCATGTCCTCAGCAACAAACGTAACTACTCAAAAATCATATTCATGTTCATAATCAGAGGGATATTAATGTGCATAAAGGATCTGAACATATAATCTTCCACCGAATAAACCAACTAGCATCAACTGCAAGGAGTAATCAACACTACTAGCAACCCACATGTACAAATCTGAGGTTTTGAGACAAAAATCGGATACAAGAGATGAACTAGGGTATGAGAGGAGTTGGTGCTGATGAAGATGTTGATGGTGATTAATCCCCTCCCGATGAGAGGATTGATGGTGATGATGATGGTGACGATTTCCCCCTCATGGAGGGATGTTTCCCCGGCAGAACAGCTCCGCCGGAGCCCTAGATTGGTTCCGCCTCAAGACGGTAGCGCTTCGTCCTAAAAGCTTCCTTCTTATTTTTTCAGGGCAAAAGACACCTTATATCAGAAGATGGGCATCGGGGGGCTTCCAGGTGGCCCACGAGACAGGGGCACGCCCAGGGGGTAGGGCGCGTCCTCCACCCTTATGGACAGCGTGTGGCCCCCCTCTGGTGCTTTCTTCGCCCAATATTTTTAATATATTCCAAAACTGACTTTCGTGGAGTTTCAGGACTTTTGGAGTTGTGCAGAATAGGTCTCTAATATTTGCTCCTTTTCCAGCCCAGAATTCCAGCTGCCGGCATTCTCCCTCTTCATGTAAACCTTGTAAAATAAGAGAGAAAAGGCATAAGTATTGTGACATAATGTGTAATAACAGCCCATAATGCAATAAATATCGATATAAAAGCATGATGCAAAATGGACATATCAACTCCCCCAAGCTTAGACCTCGCTTGTCCTCAAGCGGAAGCCGATATCGAAAAATATGTCCACAAGTTTACAGATAGAGGTGTCGATAAAATAAAATATGGACATGAGGGCATCATGATCATTCTTAAATAGCAACAAACACACACACACACACACACACACACACACACACATATATATATATATATATATATATTATATTGTCATATGATTTCTTATGCTAAAGTAACAATCTATTCACAATGTAAAGAATGAATCAGAAACTTCCTTGAAAAACTAGCAAACTATAATCTCAGTCATTTAAGCAATTGCAATTTATCATAACATCGGAAAGAGTCAATATAAGAGCTTTTCAGCAAGTCCACATACTCAACTATCATTTAGTCTTTCACAATTGCTAACACTCACGCAATACTTATGGGTATGAAGTTTTCATCGAACACAGAGAAAGATAGGGGCTTATAGTTTTGCCTCCCAACCTTTTACCTCAAGGGTAACGTCAACAATAATGCTTTATGAAAACCCACATCCAATTGGATATATATAACATGATCTTTCCAACACATAGTGCTTGCCAAAGGATAAAGTGTAAACAAGAAAGGTGAAGATCACCATGACTCTTGTATAAGGTATAAGACAAAATAAAAGATAGGCCCTTCGCAAAGGGAAGCAGAGGTTGTCATGTGCTTTTATGGTTGGATGCACAAAATCTTAATTCAAAAGAACGTCACTTTATATTGCCACTTGTGATAGGGACCTTTATTATGTAGTTCGTCACTTTTATTTCTTCCATATCAGAAGCTTGTATAAAGCTTATTTTCTCCACACTAATGGATCATACATATTTAGAGAGCAATTTTTATTGCTTGCAGCAATGACAAAGGATCTTACTCAATCCGTAGGTAGATATGGTGGACTCTCATGGCAAGAATGGGTTTAAGGATATTTGGAAGCACAAGTAGTATCTCTACTTGGTGCAAACAATTTGTCTAGCATGAGGGGGAAAGGCAAGCTCAACATGTTGGATGATTCATGGCAATATAGTTTATTTCAGATATAAGAAAACATAACCCATTACGTTGTGTTCCTTGTCCAACATCAACTTTTTAGCATGTCATATTTTAGTGAGTGCTCACAAATAAAAGATGTCCAAGATAGTATATTTATATGTGAAAACCTCTCTTTCTTTATTACTTCCTATTAATTGCAATGATGACCAAAACTATGTCTGTCAGCTCTCAACAAATTTTATTCATCATACTCTTTATATGTGAAGTCATTACTCTCCATAAGATCAATATGATCTCTTTATTTTTTTTATTCTTCCCCCTTTTTTCTTTATTATTCCCTCAAGATCATAGCAAGATAACCAAGCCCTTGACTCAAGACTAATCTTTATTATATATAGCTCATAGACTCGATTACATAGATAAGGATCAACACAAAAACTAAAAGCTAGATCATACTAAACTTTATTCTACTAGATCAAGATATAACCAAAAGGATCAAACTAAGAAAAACGCTAAAGATAGAAGTGTGATGGTGATACAATACCGGGGATCCTCCCCCAAGCTTGGCAGTTGCCAAGGGGAGTGCCCATACCCGATACTCAGTTCTCCTATGGTGGTGAAGAAAATGGTGGTGGTGATGCGAATTGTGCCTTCGGCTTTTTCATATTGTAGTTGAGGAGAGCGATTTCCTCCTTTAAATCATCGACCTCCAACTCCAGCTTCAAGATCTTGTCACATAAATTTCCTTTCCTTTTATACCCCCAGGTTGTGGTAGAGGAACATCCTCCTCCTCCGAACTTGAATCATCGATCCTCATCAAGTGAGCATCCTCCTCGTCATCCGTAGTTTGACCATAAGGAGATAGGTCCCTGTAGGTCTTTGGGGTCAGCAATGAGATGTGAGACATAGCTCTCCCCGTCGGAGTATTGAAACGACATCTTGCACTAAATCTGTTGTAGAAACAACTCAAAACAAAAACAGAGGATTGTGTCGTGGTACGGTGGTCAAAGCCTTCGGGAGATTATGTAATGAATTTTTGCCGACCAAAAGAAGTATCATGCAAGAAAACGGAGTCCAGAGGGCACACGAGGTGCCCATGAGGCAGGGGGCACGCCCTCCACCCTCGTGGATGCCTCGTGTCCCTTTCGGACTACTTCTTATTTTCCTATTTTCTTAAATATTCCAAAACAGAGAAAAATTGTTATTAGAACTGTTTTGGAGTCGGTTTACTTTCCGTACCACATACCTATTCCTTTTCGGAGTATGAAACGTTCTAGAAAGTGTCCGTTATCTACTCCTCCGGGGTTACAGTATCAATAACATTGGATTCAATATTTATGGGATTACCTGAGATATAATGTTTGATTCTTTGACCGTTCACCACCTTCGGATTTGTACCTTCGAAGTTGTTGTTTTTTATGGCACCGGAACGATAGACCTCCTCGATAACGTAAGGACCTTCCCATTTAGAGAGGAGTTTTCCTGCAAAAAATCTTAAAAGAGAGTTGTATAACAGGACATAATCACCTACTTTAGACTAACGCTTTTGTATCCTTTTGTCATGCCATCTTTTAACCTTTTCTTTAAACAGTTTGGCATTCTCATAGGCCTGGGTTCTCCACTCATCAAGCGAGCTAATGCCAAATAGTCTCTTCTCACAGGCAAGTTTGAAATCATAATTGAGCTCTTTAATGGCCCAATATGCCTTATGTTCTAGTTCGAGAGGTAGGTGACATGCTTTTCCATAAACCATTTTATACGGAGACATACCCATAGGATTTTTATATGCAGTTCTATAGGCCCATAATGCATCATCAAGTTTCTTGGACCAATTCTTTCTAGATCTATTAACAGTCTTTTGCAAAATTAATTTAATCTCTCTATTACTCAGTTCTACTTGACCACTATACTGTGGGTGATATGGAGATGCAATTCCATGATTAACATCATACTTAGCAAGCATTTTATGAAAAGCACCATCAATAAAATGTGAACCACCAGCAGTCATTAACTATCTAGGGACTCCAAACCTCAGAAAAATAACTTCTTTAAGCATCTTAATAGAGGTGTTATGATCAACACTACTAGTTGGAATAGCTTCTACCCACTTAGTAACGTAATCAACATCAATTAAAATATGTGTATACCCGTTAGAGGAAGGAAACGGTCCTATATAATCAAAGCCCCAAACATCAAATGGTTGAATAACAAGTGAATAGTTCATAGGAATTTCCTGACGTCTACTAATATTACCAATTCTTTGACATTCATCACAAGACAAGACAAACTTACGTGCATCTTCAAAAAGAGTAGACTAATAAAAACCGGATTGCAATACCTTATGTGCAGTTCTATCTCCAGCGTGGTGTCCTCCATAAGCCTCGGAGTGAAACTTACGTAGGATACATTCTGTTCATGCTCAGTACACAACGTCTAATAACACCATCTACTCTTGTTTATAAAGGTGTGGGTCTTCCCGAAGTAATGTCTTAAATCATAGAAAACTTTTATTTTTTGATATGTGAAACTAGGTGGTATAAATTTAGCAACAATGTAATTAGCATAATCAGCATACCATGGAGCAGTACGAGAAGCATTTATGGTAGCTAATTGTTCATCAGGAAAGCTATCATCAATAGATAGTGGGTCATCAAGAACATTCTATAACCTAGATAAGTTGTCTGCAACGGGGTTCTCAGCTCCCTTTCTATCAATAATATGCAAATCAAATTCTTGTAGCAAGAGAACCCATCTAATAAGTCTATGTTTAGCATCTTTCTTTTCCATAAGATATTTAATAGTAGCATGACCAGTGTGAACAGTTACTTTAGAATCAACAATATAAGGTCCAAACTTATCACAAGCAAATACAACTGCTAAAAATTATTTTTCAGTAGTAGCATAATTTCTCTGAGCATTGTCTAGAGTTTTACTAGCATATTGGATAACATTTAATTTCTTATCAACTCTTTGCCCTAGAACAACACCTACAACATAATCACTAGCATCACACATAATTTCGAAGGGTAAATTCCAATCAGGTGGTTGAACAATAGGTGCAGAAATCAAGGCTTTCTTAAGTATTTCAAATGCTTCTACACAATCATCATCGAAGACAAAAGGAACATCTTTTTGTAAGAAATTAGTCAGAGGCCTAGAAATTTTTGAGAAATCTTTCATGAACCTCCTATAAAAACCGGCATGATCAAGGAAACTTCTTATACCTTTAATGTCCTTAGGACACGACATCTTTTCAATAGCATCAACTTTAGCTTTATCAACTTCAATACCTCTTTCAGAAATTTTATGCCCCAAGACAATACCTTCATTAACCATAAGTGGCACTTCTCCCAATTCAAGACAAGATTAGTTTCTTCACATCTCTGTCAAACTCGATCAAGGTTGCTTACACAATCATCAAAAGAAGTTCCATACACGGAGAAATCATGCATGAAAACATCAACAATCTTTTCACAAAAGTCAGAGAATATAGTAGTCATACATCTTTGAAAGGTAGTAGGTGCATTACATAAACCAAAAGGCATACGTCTATAAGCAAAGGTACCAAAAGGGTAGATAAAAGAGGTCTTTTCCTGATCCTCTTTTGACATAGGTATTTGAGAGAAACCAGAATAACCGTCTAGAAAGCAAAAATGTGTATGTTTGGATAATCTTTCTAGCATTTGATCAATAAAAGGTAAAGGGTAATGATCCTTTCTAGTAGCTTTATTTAATTTGCAGAAATCAATTACCATTCTATAACATGTAACAATTCTTTGTGGGATCAATTCGTCTTTATCATTAGGAACAACAGGAATACCTCCCTTCTTAGGGACACAATGGAAATGACTTACCAACTGACTATCAGCAACATGATAAATTATACCTGCCTCTAGAAGCTTTAGTATTTCTTTTCTTACCACTTCTTTCATCTTAGGATTTAACCATCGTTGGTGATCAACAACCGGTTTAGCGTCTTTCTCTGATTTAATTTTGTGCTGGCATAGAGTGGAACTAATGCCCTTAAGATCATCAAGAGTATATCCAATAGCAGCATGGTGCTTCTTCAGTGTTTTCAATAATTTCTCTTCTTCCTGCTCTAAAAGGTTAGCACTAATAATAACAGGATATATCTTCTTTTCATCAAGATTAGCATATTTAAGAGTATCAGGTAATGGTTTAAGCTCAAACACGGGATCACCCTTGGGTGGAGGAGGACCCCCTAAAATTTCAACAGGTAAATTCTGTTTCAAAATAGGTCCCTATTTAACGAATACTTCATCTATTTCCCTTCTTTCATTCATAAACATATCATTTTCATGGTCTAGCAAATATTTTTCTAAAGGATCATTAGGAGGCACGACAATAGAAGCAAGACCAATAATTTCATCTTTACTAGGAAATTCTTTATCATGGGGTTCTCTATGAAATTTAGCAAAATTAAAATCATGAGACATATCCCCTAAACCAACAGTAACGATATCCTTTTCGCAGTATATCCTAGCATTAACAGTATTCAATAAGGGTCTACCAAATATAATGGGACAAAAGTCATCTCGTGGGGAACCAAGAACAAGAAAATCAGTAGGATGTTTAACTTTCCCACACAAGACTTCAACATCTCTAACAATCCCAATTGGTGAAATAGTATCTCTATTGGCAAGCTTAATTGTAACATCAATATCTTCTATCTCAGCAGGTGCAATATCATGCATAATTTCTTCGTATAACGAATGAGGTATTGCACTCGCAGTAGCACCCATATCACATAAGCCATGATAACAATGATCTCCTATTTTAGCAGAAACAACAGGCATGCCTACAACAGGTCTATGTTTATTTTTAGTATCGGGTCTAGAAATTCTAGTAGCTTCAATACAGAAGTAAATAACATGCCCATCAATATTATCGACCAAGAGATCTTTAAACATAACAATACTAGGTTCAACTTTAATTTGCTCAGGGGGTGTAGGTGTTCTAGCATTACTCTTACGAACCACAGTTGAAGCTTTAGCATGATCCTTTATTCTAACAGGGAAAGGTGGTTTCTCAATATAAGCGGTAGGAACAATAGGATCAACATTATAAGTGATAGTCTTTTCTTCAACTTTAATAGGTTCAACTACTTTTACTTCAACGGGAGGATGATATTTAAACCACTTCTCCTTAGGGAGATCAACATGAGTAGCAAATGATTCACAGAAAGAAACTACTATCTCAGAGTCTAGTCCATATTTAGTGCTAAATTCATGAAAAGCATCGGTATCCATAAAATATTTAACACAATAAAACTTAGGTGTTATACCTGGCTCCTTACCTTCGCCGAGTTCCCAATCTTCAGAGTTGCATTTAATTCTTTCCAATAAATCCCATCTGAATTCAATAGTCTTCATCATAAAAGAACCAGTACAAGAAGTATCGAGCATAGAGCGATTATTGAGAGAAAGCCGAGCATAAATTTTTTGAATAATAATTTCACTTCAGAGCTCATGATTGGGGCATGAATATAACATTGACTTAAGCCTCCCCCAAGCTTGAGCGATACTTTCTCCTTCACGAGGCCAAAAATTATATATATATATATATAATTACGATCACGATGTACCAGATGCATAGGATAAAACTTCTGATGAAATTCCAATTTCAATCGGTTGTAGTTCCATGATCCAATATCATCACATAGCCTAAACCATGTCAATGCCTTTCCCTTCAAAGATAAAGGGAGGAACTTCTTCTTGATAACATCCTCGGGCATACCTACAAGCTTAAATAATCCACAAACTTCATCCACATAGATTAGGTGCATATCGGGATGTAATGTTTTATCTCCTGCAAAAGGATTAGGTAGCAGTTTCTCTATCATACCTGAAGGAATTTCAAAGTAAACATTTTCAGTAGGTTCAGTAGGTTGAGGAGAAACTCTTTGTTGTACTGGTCGGGGTGAAGATACCCCGAACAAGCCCCTCAAAAGATTATTTTCCATAGTAACAAGTGACATTAAATTTCAGCGCACTATATAAATTTTCCTTACCAAAGGCGCTTCACTCCTCGGCAACGGCGCCAGAAAAGAGTCTTGATGACCCAAAAGTATAGGGGATCTATCGTAGTACTTTTGATAAGTAAGAGTGTCGAACCCAACATGGAGCAGAAGGAAATGACAAGCAGTTTTGAGTAAGGTAGTCTCTGCAAGCACTGAAATTATAGGTAACAGATAGTTTTATGATAAGGTAATTCGTAACGGGTAACAAGTAACAAAAGTAAACAAGGTGCAGCAAGGTGGCCAATCCTTTTTGTAGCAAAGGACAAGCCTGGATAAACTCTTATATAAAGGAAAGCGCTCCCGAGGACACATGGGAATTATCGTCAAGCTAGTTTTCATCATGCTCATATGATTCACGTTCGCTACTTTGATAATTTGATATGTGGGTGGACCGGTGCTTGGATACTACCCTTCCTTGGACAAGCATCCCACTTATGATTAACCACCCTCGCAAGCATCCACAACTACGAAAGAAGAATTAAGGTAAACCTAACCATAGCATGAAACAAATGGATCCAAATCAGCCCCTTACGAAGCAACGCATAAACTAGGGTTTAAGCTTCTATCACTCTAGTAACCCATCATCTACTTATTACTTCCCAATGCCTTCCCCTAGGCCAAAACAATGGTGAAGTGTCATGTAGTCGACTTCACATAACACCACTAGAGGAAAGACAACATACATCTCATCAAAATACCGAACGAATACCAAATTCACATGACTACTTATAACAAGACTTCTCCTATGTCCTCAGGAACAAATGTAACTACTCACAAATCATATTCATGTTCGTAATCAGAGCACTACTAGGAAAATGCTTATACACAGTAGCGTAGTAGTAGCGCTGGAAAGAAGTAAACGCTGCTGCTATTTAACAGTAGCGGTTTTCCAGGAAAGCGCTACTAGTAGCTCCATCGTAGTAGCGCTGTGAAGCAGAAACACACTACTACTATGTGGGACCAGACGAGGCCACCAACTGTTTTCGTAGTTGTAGCGGTGTACAGAAAAAAGCGCTACTACTTATAATTTAGTAGCAGCGCTCTGTTTTTATGCGTTGCTACTGCTAGTAGGCCCCTCTTAGTAGTAGATCTTTTCCTGGAAAGAGCTACTACTATGTCCAATAGCAGCAGCGCTTTTTGCAAAGCAGCGCTACTGCTAGTTGCGGCTGGTGCCACCTTTTCCACCCCCTTCCCCTCCTCTCCCCCAGTTTGCCCTCTCTCCCCCTCCTTTCCCCTGTCCCCTCTCCACTCTAGCTCCACCATTGTTTCTCTTCTTCTCTCTTCCTCCTACCTCTCTTCTCTCCTCATTAATGGAACCCTCCTCCATAAGTGGCCTCTCTCTTTCTCCTACACCTCTTCTCTCCCCCATTAATGCCCCCATCCACCATAACCCCTCTCCATTAGTTAGCTAGCTAGATTCACCTATCCTCCCCAACAACTAGATCTAGCTAGCTATTTAGCCAACCACATGTGCTCTATCGATCGTTCTCTCTCATCATCTAATTAACCGCGTGCTCTCGGTCTCTCTCGGGAGATATATATAGTTGAGTAAAAAGTTATTCATTTCAAGAATGGGAATATGTGTGTGAATGAGAATATGTGTGTTTGCGATATATATATATATATATATATATATATATATATATATATATATATATATATATATATATATATATATATATATATATATATACATGGAGAGATTTGTGCTAGTGACATGTCCTCGAGTTGCTTATGTTTTGCCGAAATGTCGATTTATTTCCGTTTCGGTGAATTTCGAGCAAACTCATATGTCCTATTTTTAGGCAAGGTCATGCCAAAATTTTATATATTTGACTTTGAAGCATGCATTATTTATTTCATAACCCTTTTGCTTGTTATACCGTGCAGTCGGTCATGAAGGTGAGTGGATGGAAGGTGGAGCGGTACATGCAATCCGCAGTGTTGGACATGTATGCAAATAATCGAACTAGGATTAGATGTTCGTGTGCAAGATGCAAGGAAAGAGTCCTTTTGGACCCTTTTGATCGTGGTACTTTGAAGGCGCACCTGCTGATGAATGGTTTCATGGATGGCTATACTCAGTGGATAAGTGAAGAAGAAGATGATGATGAGGACGTTCACATGGCAGGGAAAAACGACATGGGGCTAGACGAAGAGATGACCGATCGACAAGAAGACGATGGCGCCGGACATGTCGGCGGGGAAGAGTCCAGAAATGACGACGGCGACGGAGAAGATTTCAGACATGGCGAAGAAGAGTCCGGACATGGCGGAGAAGAGGCGGCAGTCACGCCGCAGTCTTCGACGCTACTAAGTGCAGTCGTCCAGGACCCTCATGCTCGAGACCTCCTTCGCAAGAGTACGACTATCGAGAGAGCTGCTTCCAGAGACGTGGCCAAGCTGGCTTGAGGGAGTCCCGGACTAGGGGGTGTCCGGATAGCCGGACTATCGTCACGGCCGGACTCCAAGACTATGAAGATACAAGATTGAAGACTTCGTCCCGTGTCCGGATGGGACTTTCCTTGGCGTGGAAGGCAAGCTTGGCGATACGGATATGTAGATCTCCTACCATTGTAACCGACGCTGTGTAACCCTAACCTATCCGGTGTCTATATAAACCGGAGGGTTTTAGTCCGTAGGGATCTAACAACAATCATACCATAGGCTAGCTTCTAGGGTTTAGCCTCCTTGATCTCGTGGTAGATCTACTCTTGTACTACCCATATCATCAATATTAATCAATCAGGAGTAGGGTATTACCTCCATCGAGAGGGCCCGAACCTGGGTAAAAACATCGTGTCCCTTGTCTCCCGTTACCATCCGCCTAGACGCACAGTTCGGGACCCCCTACCCGAGATCCGTCGGTTTTGACACCGACATTGGTGCTTTCATTGAGAGTTCCTCTGTGTCGTCACCGATAGGCCTGATGGCTCCTTCGATCATCAACAACAACGCGGTCCAGGGTGAGACTTTTCTCCCCGGACATATCTTCGTATTCGGCGGCTTTGCACTGCGGGCCAATTCGCTTGGCCATCTGGAGCAGATCGAAAGCTACGCCCCTGGCCATCAGGTCAGATTTGGAAGTTTGAACTATACGGCCGATACCCGCGGAGACTTGATCTTCGACGGATTCGAGCCGCGGCCAAGCGTGCCGCACTGTCTCGATGGGCATGATCTAGCTCTGCAGCCGAACGGTGCCTTGGAGGCCGCACCAGCATCCACTCCGACCCTTAATCCGGAACCGGATTGCCCGATCGAGGACGAGTGGTTGGACACCGCCTCGGGGGCTACGATCACAACGGCGATTGAGCCGAACTCCGTCCATTTCCTTTGCGAAGACCTTGACTTCAGGGTGCTGGACTCCTCTCCAGACTCCGAACCCTCCGCGCCCCTGCCAATCGAATCCGATTGGGCGCCGGTTATGGAGTTCATTGCCGCGGACATCTTTCAGCACTCACCCTTTGGCGACATCCTGAATTCACTAAAGTCTCTCTCTTTATCCGGAGGATGGACTCCGGATTCAAGTCGTGGAAATCCAGCCCATAATAAAACATGAGCCCCCGCACAAAGGGATCCGTCGGGAAGCCTAAACCCCGAAGGAAGTGAGACACGAACACCACGTTCTCGCCAGGCTCGGGAGTGGGAATGACCTGCCTCGAGCAGGGCAACCTATGCGAGATCTCGCCGGTTAGATACTGGCGTCTCGCAGCTTTAGCACATCTTCTTCCGTTATGGAGGAAGACATCCATCGGCCGTCTTTGGTCGGAGCCGGACATCTTCAAGGTCCGGCGCTGAATCTGAAGCTTTGGGTGTTAGAACTTCGGAGCGCGAGGCGAACTTCGATGGAGGGTGTAAAAGAAGAGGGCCTTGGTCTCATTATAAAGAGGTTGAATACCAAGAGCCCACCCGTGGGTCGATTAGGACTCGCCTTTGATAGAGGAGGCGGGCCAACGGGCACGGTTGGGTTACCCACGTCCGTATTGATGAGAATCCCGGAATAAGGGGGCACAATCTATGCTTTGATAAGACGTGCCAAGGAAACCGCCTCGCTAAACGCGCTAAGGTGGAACGGTAAAAAACGATTCATATAAAGGCCTGGCCGTGGTGTGATGTCACACCGCGGAATACGGCCGCCGATAGGTGCAAAAATTATTCTCTACGTGTTATGTGGAACTTGTTTTGCAGAGCCGGACACTATCCTGGTGTTCAAAACCTTCTATGAAGTATTCGGAGGAGGAACCCGCCTCGCAATGCCGAAGACAATCAATGCGCCGGACTCGTCGTCATTGAAGCCTAGTTCAGGGGTTACTAAGGGAGTCCCGGACTAGGGGGTGTCCGGATAGCCGGACTATCATCACGGCCGGACTCCAAGACTATGAAGATACAAGATTGAAGACTTCGTCCCGTGTCCGGATGGGACTTTCCTTGGCGTGGAAGGCAAGCTTGGCGACACGGATATGTAGATCTCCTACCATTGTAACCGACTCTGTGTAACCCTAACCTATCCGGTGTCTATATAAACCGAAGGGTTTTAGTCCGTAGGACGAACAACAATCATACCATAGGCTAGCTTCTAGGGTTTATCCTCCTTGATCTCGTTGTAGATCTACTCTTGTACTACACATATCATCAATATTAATTAAGCATGAGTAGGGTATTACCTCCATCGAGAGGGCCCGAACCTGGGTAAAAACATCGTGTCCCTTGTCTCCTGTTACCATCCGCCTAGACGCACAGTTCGGGACCCCCTACCCGAGATCCGCCGGTTTTGACACCGACATGGCTCAACTTGAAGTAGACTCGAGGACTCCATTGTATGATGGTTGCGATCCCGAGGTGACCCGCTTGAGTTTCACGCTCAAACTTCTAAAGACGAAGGCCAAAAAAAATGGACAGACAAAAGCCTCGATGAGCATTTGAAGTTCCTACATAATAAAGTTCTTCCCGCGGGGAACCTGTGTCCTACTAGTGTCGAGGAGGCCAAGAAAATGGTTTGCCCTTTTGATTTGTCGCACATTAGGTACCACACATGCATCAACGATTGCATCATTTATCAGGGGAAGCACGCGGGAAAAACCAGTTGTCCAGTGTGCAATGCTTCTCGATACAAGAAGGCAGGAAAGAAAGCTCCTCAGAAAGTTGTATGGTACTTTCTGATCACTTCCGTCAGCAGTGGTATTTCGTAGATCGTAAGGAAGCAAAGCTCATGCGCTGGCATGCGGAGAGGAAGAAGCCCGACGATGGAGATGACCCGAGGCTGAGACACCTCGTAGATGGTAGCCAGTGGAGAGCATTCAACGCCGTATATGGATTTGCTGCAGAAGATCCAAGGAACATCGTGCTTGGTCCGAGTACCGATGGCATGACTCCATTTGGAAACCATAACACCAACCACAGCACATGGCCCGTGTTTTTATGGATGTAAAACCTTCCCCCCCCCCCCCCCCCCCGTGGAAGTGCATGACAAAGTGCATACACATGAGCATGCTGATTCAAGGGCCGAAACAACTGGGAAATAGTATTAACCTGTATATGGGGCTTCCACAAGAGGAGCTGGAAACATTATGGAAAACACCGGCATGCACATGGGACGCCAGCAAAGGAGAATATTTCCATATGAGAGTCGCGCTGATGACGACGGTGCAGGACTATCTCAGTTACGGGTACACCTCAGGCCAGGTGTGCCACAGATACTGCGGATGCACGAGGTGCATGGATGATACAACGTCTCAGCAGCTTACGTCAACAAAAGATGGCAGGTCCGGGAAAATCATGTACATGGGGCATCGTTGATGGCTCGAGAAGGATGACTCGTGGAGAAAGCGTGGAGATCTATTCAATGGGTTGGCTGAGCTTCGAGGACCTCCACATAAGAGGGGTGGTGCCGAAATCGACGAGCTATTGAGAAACTAGGAACAATGCCCTGCGCCGGGAAAGATCAAAAAGGCACCGGAGCCCCTGCTGAAGGTATGGAAAATGAGGTCTGCTTTCTGGGACTTGGAGTACTGGCCCAATCATGACACACCTCATTGCCTTGATCCAATGCATATCATGAAGAATGTCCTCGAGAGCCTACTTGGCACACTGATGAACATGCCGGAGAAGACCAAGGATGGGCCGAAGGCAAGTAAAGACTTGGAAGATTTGAAGATCAGGAAGATCTCCACCATAATAAGTTGATGGAGATGGAGACAGAGACAGAGGAGGGGGAAAAGGGCAGAAAAGTCAACAAGAAGGAGGAGAATTATTGCCCCCCTTCTTGCTTCACCTTAAGTGCGAAGGAGATCGATCAATTCATCAAGTGCCTTATGGGAATCAAAGTCAGTTCGATTCTTTGTGGGAAGATAAGCAGATTTCTAGACCCCATGAAGAAAATGTTCAGCGGGATGAAGTCTCATGACTGTCACGTGATGATGACGAAGATACTCCCGGTTGCCATTAGAGGGATAATGGAGAAGCACATCCGTGACATGCTTACT
Source organism: Aegilops bicornis (assembly GCA_021605145.1). Classification (NCBI taxonomy): domain Eukaryota; kingdom Viridiplantae; phylum Streptophyta; class Magnoliopsida; order Poales; family Poaceae; genus Aegilops; species Aegilops bicornis. The sequence goes on from CM038672.1 coordinate 277,633,034, forward strand.
GGTCTCTACAACTTCTTCAACGTTATATCTCGAAAGTCCATAAGTGTGAAGCAGCTCCGAAGGCTACAGGAAGAGATCATTGTCATACTATGTGAGCTTGAGATGTACTTCCCGCCCGCATTCTTTGACGTCATGGTGCATCTGTGTGTCCACTACGTGGATGACATCATTGACCTCGGGCTGACATTCCTTCACAGCATGATGCCGTTCGAGAGGATGAATGGGTCATCAAAGCATTCGTTCATAACATGTCCCGTCCGAAAGGGAGCATCGTCCAGGGGTATCTGACGCATGAGTGCGTCTCCTTTTGCGAGAATTATATAAGCGTCAGAGACCCTATTGTTGGTTTGCCCATCAAGAAGCATGATGGGAAGTGTAAGTGCATCTAGTGCCCCTTAGTGATTTTGGTGTATTGAAGAATTACAGGTTAAGGAACTAAAGCGTTTTTTAGTGTACACAGGTCTATAAGTCTATGAGGAGTTTGATATTTAGAGAGAAAGTCGACCCCTAAAAATGAAGTTCTTCGACTGAAGACTTTGATATTCTGAAGACTTTCTGAAGACTTTGAAAGTGAAGAAATTGGTGTGACCTTGAAGACTTGGTATTCATTTGAGGAACATGAAGCGTGAAGACTTTTGTTTTCCTAGTTTCGTTTTCTCTTTCTTGAGTCATAGGAAACACCGCATCGTTAAAGGGGGTCGAGGAAATACTAAGGATAAATTTCCATGTGATGCTCAACTCAAAATCCTACACCTACCAATCCCTTCGAGTGAAGCCTTTGGAAATCTCATACGATTCAGTCAATTTCTTCAAAGGATGTGAGAGGCGAAGTTCTTACAGTCATGAGGAATTTGTTCTCGACCGAGGAGTTAGGAATTCGCCAGGCGGATTGCCTACACAAAGGAGGAACATGATAGCCACGAGGAATTTGAGAATCAAATTTCCGACCGTTCTTCTTGGCTAAGGCCACCTGTCCCAAAATATCTTATCCACCTAACGGTCATATCATTGAAGGGCATTTATGTCTTATCATGTCGGGCTGCTCCCTAGGCTATAAATAGCCGCCCCTACAACCACTAGCTGGTTGGCTGCTCCGAGAGAAACTTGACACTTGTCATTTGAGAGCAACCCATCCTCCGAGGACTTTGAGCGAAAATCATCGAGTGAGGAAAACCCCAAAACCAAACCACTACAAACCCAAAGTGATTGAGCATCATCAAGAGATTGATCCTACGTGGATCCGACGCTTGTTACCTTTGAAGACTGTGCTTCTTCCAGACGGTTAGGCGTCATGGTCTAGAGCATCCAAGAGGAATTGTGGATCACCGAGTGACCAAGTCTGTGAAGGTTTGGAAGTCACCTGAAGACTTACCACGAGTGATTTTACGAGGTCTGTGTGACCTTAGTTCAAGGAGAATATGGTGAGGACTTGGTGTCCTGAGCTGCGTGCTTTCGGCCGATCGGGTGTCCGGACTGTGTCCTCGAGTTTAAATACTCGGCCGCTCCAACCGTGACGCATAACCGAGACAGCAGCTTGAACTGGTCTACCAAATCATTGTCTTCACCAACCTTATCGGTTCTATTTCCTCAACCCTTTCATTTCCTCATTATTGTGTTGAGTGTTTGTTCATATCTGTGTTTGAAGACTTTGATCAAGACTTTCTCAATTTCCTCGGTTCAATTTCTTGATCTGCTTTGTCTTCATCTTGTGCTATCCTCGTGTTTACGCTTCGTACTCTTTGTTTGTCTTCATTTCATCATGATGACCGTGCCCGCATTCTCGTTATGCTTACTTGAGTACTTATTCATGCAAGTAGTTCTTCGCTAAGGAATTTCCTCACCGCAAATTCCTCGATGAAGAATTCATAAAAATCGCCTATTCACCCCCCCTCTAGTCGATATAACGCACTTTCAATTGGTATCAGAGCAAGGTACTCCCTTGTTCTGTGTGATTTTGGTTTAACCACCTGGAGTTTTAGTTATGTCGACCGCAGGTATGAACAAGGTCTCAGCAGGGTGTCCTACCTTTGATGGGACGGACTACCCCTACTGGAAGAACAAGATGCGAATGCGTCTTGAAGCAATTGATAACGATCTCTGGTATGTTGTGGAAAATGGTGTTCCTCACCACACCTTCTCACGAATGCTGCTGACGTGAAGAGATTCAAGCAACTCGATTCTCAAGCGAAGAATATCATATGTGGCCATCTGAGCAAAGGTCAATATGGAAGAGTGAGTGCTTTGGAAACTGCCAAGCTCATCTGGGACAGGCTGTCCAAAGTGAATGAAGGAGTCTCAACTCAGCATGACTCTCGAGTTGATGTTCTTCGGAATCTCTTCAACCGCTTCAAAAGACTCGACAACGAAAATGTTCAACAAACCTTCGATCGCCTCACTGACATCTCAAATGAGCTTCAAGCACTTGGCGCCAATCGACATCACCGACCATGAGGTGGTGAAGAAATTGTTAAGATCGCTTGATTCCTCATTTGATACTCGCACCGATGATACAAGAGCGTCTTGACTACAAGTCACTTGATCCCATTGATATCCTCGAGAGGCTAAATACTCATGAGTTCCACTTGGTCAAAAGAGAGATCTCTATGGTTCTAGCTATGGAAAAACACGTGCCTCAAGGCAAAGGCCGTGTCTCGAATCTCGATGTGAAGAATCTGGTAGTAGCCTTGGAGATCTGAAGAATTAGGCCAGGAACTAGCAATCGCTCGTGAAGAAATTCGGAAGTTCTCAAGACGTGGTCGATTTGGAAAATCCTCAAGGAGCAGTGATTCCTCATCCAGTGACGATAAGAGAAGACTTTGTCACAAATGCAAGAAACCTGGTCACTACATCCAAGATTGTCCTCAATGGGAAAAGGAATTAAAGAAGAAGAAACATAAGGATTACAGTTCTGATGACGTTAAGAAGAAGAAGAAATCATCGAAATCTTTATCATCAAAATCCTCAAAGCCTTCTTCTCACAAGAAGAGCAGCTCCAAAAAGGCTCGGGCATTCATTGGCAAGGAAATGGACTCTGAAGCTGAATCTGAGGAACATGAGGAAGAGGAGGCATCAGAAGAATCTGAGTCCGTGTGTGGCGAGTCTAGCTCTCGCCATCGCTTTCACAAGAAGTCCATCTTCAACTCAAGAAAATGACCTCACCAACAATGCTGATGAAGATAGTGATGACTGCACTCCCACCTATTGCTTCATGGCAAAGGGTGCCAAGGTACTCAAATATACCTCCTCTGAATCTAGTGAAAATGAATCGATGAAGATCTAAAGCCCGATTACTCAAAACTTGCTAAAATTGCTGTAACACAACAAAGGGCTTTGGAAAAGGTTCAAAACATGCTAGATAAGAGTGATGATATGTTAGGTGAAGAAATGGATCGCACTAAAGCCCCGATCGAAAATCTTGAGACTTGAGTCTAGGTTTGACAGCCTTTCAAGGTCATCATAACACTCTCTTATCTCGATCATGAGAAACTTTCTTATGAATTTCTTCAAAGAAAGCAAGATCTTGAGAAGCTAAGAGTGAGTTATGAAGATCTTAAGGAGTGCGATTCATTACTTGCTGAACAAATCAGCGCTTCCAGTGAAGAATTTGTTCCTCCATGCTTAAAGTGCATTGAACGTGAATCGCTAATTCTTCACGAATGTTCAAATGCTTCAACTGTTACAAATTCTTCACCTGCCTCTGCTATCACTAATTCCTCATCCGAGGAGATTGCTATTATCACCCGATTTATGCAGGGCTGAAGGAATTGTATATGACAGGCATGTACAAAAGCCTCAAAGGGCATCAGACTCTTTGTGATGTGCTTAAAAAGCAGATCCTCAACAGGAACCCTAGGAAAGTGGGTATTGGCTTTGAGAGGAAACTCAATGTTGATGGAACATATTGGAAGCCTGAGCAGTATCCCAAAACCTCATGGGTTGCTGCAAAGGGACCTCCAGTTGATCCATCTAACTTATCTGGATTTACATGTGAATCTCCTCATTCTTCTGATGAGTCATTTGACTCCAACTATAAACTGTTCAAAAATCAGAATGGTGAAGTATTTGCTAGATATGTTGGCACTAACTGCAAGAACGGTTCCCCTATGAAGAAAATCTGGGTTCCCAAGAAGTGCCTTGAAAGTCTTCAGGTGAATGTCCTCATGACACCACCTGTGAAGAATAGGAACCCTAGATCAAATTCTTCATATGGACCAAATTCTTCATATGGATTCAAGTCCTCATACGGACCAAAAATCCTCACGTGGATCAAATTCCTCAAAAGGATCAAAGTCCTCATATGATTATCATCGTGCTAACAACTCTGTTTTGCAGGGTAGACCTAAGGGCTATGAATATGTGCATTATTCTTCAAACCAATATGTTCATAAGTCCTCGAAGAATTTCTCTACTTATTCATATGCTTACCCTAACCCCTCTTGTGTGAAACGAAATGGTTTGGCTTCTATGCCACCATTCTCGTATGGTGCTCGCAGAGTGATGAACTCTTTGCCACCCCTTCAGATGTGGGTGGTGAAGAAAAAGAACTAATCTCTTCTGCAGGGTCAGGTCTCCAGACGTGCCTTAACGTCTGAAGAATTTGCTGGGGACCTGACAAAACTGCCTGAAAGGACGCAGGCTAATCATGATGAAATGACCTTTCATTTCACACGTCCTCATACTGCTTATACATTAATACCGACTGATGAAATTCATCTGATGAACGTGATATCATATTCTTCACTGATGAAGTATATGAGATCGTAAGTTGTACTAATTCATCTGCAGGATGATCAACCAAAGCCACTGAGTGGGTTCTCGATAGTGGTTGTACAAATCACATGACTGGTGACAAGAATCTATTGATGGATGATCCCTTATCACCGTCACATCTGAAGCATATCATCTTTGCTGACAAAGGCAAAAGTCAGGTATTGGGTCTTGGTAAGGTTGCAATCTCTAAGGATAAACACATGGACAAAGTCATGCTTGTTGAGTCCTTAGGATACAACCTCATGTCAGTTTCAATGCTTTGTGATCTTGATATGGTTGTCATCTTTGGCAAGTATCGTTGTGTTGTGATTATGGAAGCTGACAATTCCAAAGTCTTTGAAGGCTTTAGGAGAGGATACTTGTATATTGTTGATTTCTCTACAGGACCACAACCAGCCGTGTGTCTACTTGCAAAAGCTTCAGAAGGCTGGCTATGGCATCGGCGACTTGGTCACGCAGGCATGAGGAATTTGCACACGCTTGCAAAGAAGAAGCATGTCATTGGCATTGAGAATGTCAAATTCCTCAAGGATCACTTGTGTGGAGCTTGTGAAGCTGGAAAAATGACCAAGGCCAAGCATCCAAATAAGACTATCATGACCACTACTCGTCCCTTCAATTGCTTCACATGGACCTCTTTGGTCCCAATCATTACTCAAATTGTCGTTAATGATGCATCTCTATATGGCTTTGTTATTGTTGATGATTACTCTCGTTACACATGGGTACACATTGTTACTTACAAAAATCAAGTGCGTGAAGTCTTCAAACGATTTTCCTCGAAGGCTTCAACCAACTTTGGTGTTAAGATCAAGCACATCAGAGTGACAATGGAACCGAGTTCAAGAATTCGGTCTTGATGACTATCTTGATGAACTTGGTATTACTCATGAGTTATCCGCCTTATACTCCTCAAAGAAATGGCGTCGTGGAGCGCAAGAATAGAACTCTTGTTGAGATGGCTCGCACTATGCTTGATGAATACAAAACGCCTAGTCGTTTTTGGATTGATGCAATTGACACGGCGTGCCACATCATCAACAGAGTATATCTTCACAAATTCTTCAAGAAGACTGCCTATGAACTCCTCACTGACAAGAAACCCAATGTAAGTTATTTCAAAGTCTTCGGTGCTAAATGCTGGATTAGTGATCCTCATCACAATTCTAAATTTGCACCGAAAGCACATGAAGGTTTTATGCTTGGTTACGGAAAGGACTCGCACACCTACAAAGTCTTCAACATCGCTCTTCACAAGATTGTTGACACTGTAGATGTGCGGTTCGATGAAACTAATGGCTCGCAAAGGGAGCACCTACCTTCCGTGTTAGATGAACCAGCACCGAGGAATCTATCAAGTTCAAGGCAACCGAGGATGTCATTCCCATCAAGAAACTGCTTTGAAGAATTCATTCCTCAGACGCAAAGAACGTCGAGCTGATGCACTGAAGATAATGTCAAGACAATGGTCCGAGGAAAATGATCAAATTCCTCGACGACAACCAGCTCATCCCCACGTTGCAAAAGAAGTGCAAGTGGAGAAGATCATCGATGACATTAAAGCGCCAGGTCCTCTCACACGCTCAAAAGCTTCACATTTATCTAACTTTTGTGGGCACTATGCTTTCGTCTCTATCACAGAGCCCACTAAGGTAGATGAAGCATTTTTGGAGCCCGAGTGGATTTAGGCTATGCAAGAAGAATTACATCAGTTCGAGCTCAACAATGTCTGGGAACTAGTCAAACGTTCAGATCCTCGTAAGCATAATATCATTGGCACAAAGTGGATCTACCGCAACAAGCAAGATGAAAATGGCCTTGTGGTCAGGAATAAGGCACGACTAGTAGCTCAAGGCTACACACAGGTTGAAGGAATTGATTTCGATGAAACCTTTGCACCTGTTGCTAGACTTGAGTCTATTCGCATATTACTCGCCTATGCTAACCATCACAATATCACTTTATATCAAATGGATGTGAAAAGTGCATTCCTCAATGGTAAGCTTGAGGAAGAAGTATATGTTGCTCAACCCCAGGTTTTGAAGATCCAAAGAATCGACAAAGTCTTCAGACTTAATAAGGCCCTCTATGGTCTCAAACAAGCCCCAGGCGTGGTATGATACATTGAAGGAATTCTTCGTGAAGAATGGCTTCACACCCAGTTCACTCGACCCTACTCTCTTTACTAAATCATATGATGGTGAAATGTTTGTGTGCCAAATATATGTTGATGATATTATCTTTGGTTGTACTGACCAACGTTATAGTGATGAATTTGCCTATATGATGAGTGAAGAATATCAAATGTCTATGATGGGAGAGTTGAAATTCTTCTTAGGTCTTCAAATTCGTCAACAACACAATGGCATATTCATATCTCAGGAGAAATACCTCAAAGATGTCACGAAGAAATTCGGCATGCAAGATTGCAAAGGCGTCAAAATTCCTATGCCCACAAATGGCCATCTATGCAATCGATGAAAATGGTATTGATTTCGATCACAAGGTATACCGCTCCATGATTGGTTCTTTATTGTACTTATGTGCATCTAGGCCAGATATAATGCTTAGTGTTTGCATGTGTGCCCGATTTCAAGCTACACCAAGGAATCACACCATAAGGTGTGAAGCATATTCTTCGATATCTAGCCCACACACCAACACTAGGATTATGGTACCCCAAGGGCTCTGCTTTTGATCTCATTGGATATTCTGAATCGACTATCTTTGGTGATCGTGTGGACCGCAAGTCAACTTCCGGCACTTGTCATTTCCTCGACGATCTTTGGTCCGTTGGTCCTCGAAGAAAGCAGAATCGCGTATCACCGTCTACTACGGAAGCTGAATACATTGCTGCCGGGCTTGTGTTGTGCTCAATTGCTATGGATGAAGCAGACTCTCAAGGACTACGGCATCAACGTGAAGAATGTGCCTCTCATCTGCGACAATGAGAGTGCAATCAAGATTGCTCACAACCCAGTTCAGCACTTTCGAAGACAAAGCACATTCAGATTCGTCATCATTTTCTTCGTGATCATGTGTTGAAGGGCGACATCTCCATCGAGCACGTGAAGACTGAAGAACAGCTAGCCGATATCTTCACTAAGCCCTTGGATGAGAAGAGATTTAGCAAGTTGCGGTGTGAGCTAAATATCTTAGAATCTTGAATGTTCTTTGAAAAGGACACACATCCCGACATTTATGCAAAATTGATGACTTAGATGTGCAACACATGAAGAACGTGTTTCTTCAATCAATGAAGAATAACACTCTAAGTGTGAAGAAATTAATGAAGAATTTGATTCTCAGAACCCTACGACAATTGTAAGCGGTGTCTGAAATCATCATTCTTATACGGTGGGTCACGCCACCACCAAAGTTGAAAATCTTCAATTTGAGTTTTTCCTCGCTTTTGAAATTCTTCGCTTTTTCAAATTCTTCAACTTTGCAAAATCTTCACTGCTTTCCGCTGCTTTTTCTTCATTGGCAATACATATATATATGGGTTTATGTCCTCTACAACATTCACTTATGGCTATTTCTTCAAGTCGCTTTTCTGCTAAGTGAATGTGATCGGACCCTTCCCCCTCTATGCTATACTCAACCCAATCTATTCACAAATTCTTCATGTGCGTTCTATTTGAAACTCGTTCAAAATCTTATCTGAGTCCTTGTCAGCTGAAGAAATTGCGAACGAAACTTTAAAACTGATCTTATCCGAATTTTCGACTTTGCCACTCAAACCGTTCCGCATCCCATGATGCATTATTTTACTCACCCACGATCGTACACGATCTCCACTATACAGTACGTGGGTGACACATGTCGCGTGAAGGAGAAAGGGCAGGGGCACGTTCGTCCCAAATCTTCGGGCGAACAGTTTTTCACCTTGTCTATAAATACCCCTCTCCTCTTCCTCACTTCTTTTACTCCGCTCGACCTCTCTCTCCCGTTCGAGCTCCTCAAACCCTAGCGCCGCCGCTACTCCATCATCGCCGGTGAGGAAGAGCTTCACTGCCTCGACCTCTTCGCCGACGTACTCACGCCGACCGCGGAAATCCTCACTCCGCCGCCGCCGTAGCTGTCTTCCTCCGCTGAGTTAGGGCAAGGAAGATCTAACCTGACGAACTTCCCATCCGTTCTTCTCAGTTCGTCGTGTTCTTCATTTCGGGTAATTAAAATTTACTTTTATTACTCTCTTTGATTCTCAAGCCTTCCTGAAAATCTTCAAAGGTGTTTTAATCTTCAAATCCTCACACACAAACACCTCACAAGTTATATGCTCTTGATTCGTTTCTCTAAGCAATCATTTTCTTCAAGATTCCTCAATTGTGTGGATCCTCGATCTGTACAACTCTGGAACCTAAGACAAAGAACGCTTAGTGAAATTCTTCAAGGCTCATCTGGTCAAAATCCTCAAAACTTGTTCTTTTTGAAAAACCTTCTGAGAACGCATATGACCTCTCCAAATTCCTCGCAACTATACTCTGTTCATAGGTACACATGTCCGCTGCTGAATCACTAGGTTCTCATCAACTTAACTCATTTGCAGTGTTCCTCGAAGAAAAACTGCATACTTCTTCAGAAAACTCAATTGTTCAAATTCCTCAACTGAAGAATATGGCAGACGGAAAGAAGCAACAGAAAGGAGGAAAGAAACCTGAGGTTATGACTGCGTTTGAGATCCCTAAGGAAATCTATGCTGACTATTGCACACTTGATGAAGAAAACAAAAATCAGCGCAAGGTGCGTATTCAGAAGATTGAACGGAGATGGGCAAGGGAATGGAGGGAATACAGATATGTGACTCCAAAGTACATGAAGAAATTCGCTCTCAATCCTCCATGCCCAAGAGCTCCATTGGCACTGGCCAAGTAGCCGATCCCACAAGCATCAAACGTGGTGAGGACTTTCACGAAGAATGGGCTAAGCGCCAAGCTAAATTGGCAAGACAAGCCAAGGAGGCGGTGAAGAAATTCAATGAGGATTACGCCATCGCTATCACATCGAGGCCTCGGTCAAACCGAGGAAATCCATGCCAAAGAAGCCTGCTCATAAGCCAAGTGCTTCACCATCAGCGCCCTCACGGCCAAGTTCCTCAGCAGCGCCCTCAAGGCAAATTCCTCACACTGCAATAGCTCCTTCAAAGTCCTCAGTTCTTGTGCATCTGGCTACATGTCAAAGGACTGCTGGTTTCTCGATTGCCTCTGGAGTTTCAAAGAAATTCCTCAAAGACACCAATTTCATCATCCGCCCAACTCTGCCAAGACCAAAGCAATAGTCGGACGAGGTCCTCGCCAAGTCCAAAGAAACAGGTTGCATTCCATGTGCCTTACGATGATGAAGCTTCGATGATGAACTTGCGGAAATCGCCGAGATCGCCAAGAAAGGGCCGCTAGAGCCAAAGGTACATTTGTGCCATCGCTGTTGGATCCAAGAAAGTCCTCGATTATATTGATCTACGCACAAGGATCCCAATACCCCTATGCCCGACTTTCATCGACCCTGAACAAAGTTATATGTCACCCATTTCATCGCTGAAGAGAAATGGAAGTTTGAAAAGGCAAGAGAGATCAAGAAGGCTCAATACGTAAAGGAGAAGTTCCTAAAGAAAACGTTGTCAAAATGACACCGAGGAACTTCTCAAGGTCCAGACTGAAATTCAAGACCTCAAAGAAAACTTCGATTCTTATTATGCTGATTGGCAAGGAGCCAAGGTCGATTCGCTAACCCGACGAAGAAATTCACCAATGTTGCTGCCACAACGCAACATGAAATTCCTCAGTGAAGCCTCACCAAGGATTGAAGAACATGCCGGCCATTGATGAAGTTCAGACTCTTGATGAAAATGCTAGTTCCAGGCTGATGATCCCATTCCACCGGCGAAGAAATTGCTGTGGCATCCACTAGTGGTGCGCTCAAGAAAGCCCCGAACAAGACAAAACAACTGCATCAGTTGTGCCTGAAGAAATTCAACCAGATTCCTCAGCTCCTCCTGCGCCAACACCAACTCCAATTCTTCCATCTGCCTCTGAGGTGAAGAAAACCAAGGCTGCAGAACGAGCTGCAGTGAAGAAAAGGAAGGCATCAGCTGTGTCAAATTCTTCAAAGAAAATGAAGCCAATGACCAGCTCATTCGAAAATCCAATTGATGCTTTGTTCCGATTTCCTCCATGCCATCAAAGGACCTTGTTCCTTTTGGAGAAGACTATGAGATCCCAATCGGATCGATGAAGAACATCATTCTCGCCGCTTCACGAGCATATTGATGAAGAAATTGAAGTGGACGCAATCCCTTCAACCCCAGTCATTTCCTCACCTATGCCTCGGTTCACGGTGAAGAGGCTGGTGTTGAGGAAATTGAAGATGAAGATGTGGATATAGGGTGCACCACACGTGATGAATGATGACTTTTGGGAAAGTCTGCATCCAAATACTCCTCTCTTCACCCCGCTCCAACAGATTCCTCGGTCCCTGCACCAACAGTCCAAATGGACTCAAGAAACTCAACCCACCTGCCTGTGCATGAAGAAATTCCAGCCACTAGTGTCGATGAACTCTTCACGATCCACAGATCGCACTCGTTGAGGAACAAGAAATTCCTCGACCAAGAACCTGAACTTGCGATTCCCGAGGTGGTGATGCAACTCATCGACACCCCTCTCGCCCAAGCAAAAGAATCCGTTCTCAAGCAAACAAAAGTTCAAGGCTGATGATTTCTTTGCCGAGCTCGTATTCTTCACTAACTATAATCCATATGATTATGCTCGCATAAGGAAGAGGCGTTTCTGGACTGCCAGCCAAGCCAACTTCTATTCCTCAGTGCTCTTCAACAAAGACAAAGTATTCGATCATGCTCACATTCCTCATGTGGACATGGAGTCTCTGCCAGGCTTTGAACCAGTCCTCAGTGTTCTTCACGACGCAGGACTTCTGAATTTCTGCACTGATATACGTGGATCGGAATGAAGAACTCATTCTTCCTTTCTATGCAACGCTGCACATCACCGGAGACGCTGAAGACGTGAACTCATGGGTATTAGACTGGATGTCTGAAAATACTCACTACAAGGCACCAGCAACTGAATTGCTTCGTGATCTACCACTCAGTCCTCCACTTAATGGTGCACGTTGTGTCTACAACGAACCAGAACTTTCAAATCACTATATGCAAGTGCTGATGAAGCCTTTGAAGCCAAGGGAGGCCCCAAGAACCAAATTCCTCGTCAAGGAATTATTGTATGTGCCTCGGACTGTCTATCGGATTCTGACGAAGACAATGAGTCCTATCAAAGGCCACGACTCGAATGATGAAGAAGTCGTTGGAATCATGAAGAATATGCTTTTCAACATCATCCATGGCGTTCCTGGCCAACTTCCATGATTTCTTCATGAGGACTCTGGCAAACATTGCTATGTCACCATTTGAGCTGAAGCCTTATGCGCCTTGGATAATGAGATTCATCAGGACAAGGTCTTCACTCAATTACAAGGCTGATACTCTGAACCACTGCAGCTACTTGCCCCCGATTGAAGTCCTCAAACGGACATTTACCTCAGATGATGACAAGGGCAAGGCTACTGCTGTGATCGATGAAGGCATTCGTCCATTGGATGGCCAGTTTCGCAAAGCTGCATCCTACTCCACCAATGATGACTCGCCACACATGACTCTGTAGCAAATACCTCTACCAAGCAAAGTCCTCAAGCTATCGCACCTGTGGTGATGACTGATCGTGAGTTACTCCTCGGTCTTCATCGGAAGGTTGATCGCAATCATAAATGGGTCAAGCGTCGGTTTGGTTCAATTCTTCACAACATGACCTCAACACACAATGCAGTGAAGAAAAACCACTACTACCTCCATGAAACCTTCAAACGCACTGGGCTGTTCTTTCACATGTCTCTTGGCGGAAGAATCGACGACTATGGACCTCAAGGAAGAATTTGACTCGGTCTGCACCTCCTCAAGAAATACAAGAAGGTCAAAGTTCCTTCCTTGGTGGCCAGCTCCTATTCTTCATCGCGACACCGATGAAAATGAAGACTTGGACGACACCGCAAAGGTCCTACTATAACAACCGACCCCAACAATGTCGGGCGCTCCTTCTTCAACTTGAAATTCTTCAGAGCGTTAGTCCTCGATTTCGATCCTTTTGGTCATTCGATGACAAAAGGGGAGAAATTTGAGTTAGTCTTCAAGCGGGTCTATTTTATTGCCCATATACAACAATTTATTAAGTTACTGACTCTCGTTCTTCCGAAACTTTTATTGGATCGAAGTTGTAATCTTAAACCCGATGGTGCTTTGATACTTTTGATGCACTATGCTCGATTCTCTTGAGTTTTTTTGTGCTCTGATACTCTTGATGCGTTATTTTGCATGCTTGTTCCTCATCAATGTTATCGCACGCATGCTGAATTACATCAAGCACCATATTTCATCATGCATTTCAAATTCTTCATATTATATGTCAAATGCGTGTATGAATTACAAGATATAGGGGGAGATCTCCATGATTCAACTCTTCAAATGTGCATCTAGTGCCCCTTAGTGATTTTGGTGTATTGAAGACTTATAGGTTAAGGAACTAATGCGTTTGTGAGTGTACACAGGTCTATAAGTCTATGAGGAGTTTGATATTTAGAGAGAAAGTCGACCCCTAAAAATGAAGTTCTTCGTTGAAGACTTTGATATTACGAAGACTTTCGAAGACTTTGAAAGTGAAGAAATTGGTGTGACCTTGAAGACTTGGTATTCATTTGAGGAACATGAAGCGTGAAGACTTTTGTTTTCCTAGTTTCGTTTTTCTCTTTCTTGAGTCATAGGAAACACCGTACTGTTAAAGGGGGTCGAGGAAATACTAAGGATAAATTTCCATGTGATGCTCAACTCAAAATCCTACACCTACCAATCCCTTCGAGTGAAGCCTTTGCAAATCTCATATAGTTCAGTCAATTTCTTTAGTGACAGAGACGAAGTTCTTCTGGTCGCTGAGGAATTTGTTCTGACTGAGTTGTTAGGAATTCGCCAAAGGCGGATTGCCTACGATGAGGAACATGATAGCCCCGAGGAATTTGAGATTCAAATTTCCGATCGTTCTTTGTCTTGGCCAGCTGTCCCAAAATATCTTATCCACCTAACGGTCATATCATTGAAGGGCATTTATGTCTTATCATGTCGGGCTGCTCCCTAGGCTATAAATAGCCGCCCCCTACAACCACTAGCTGGTTGGCTGCTTCGAGAGAAACTTGACACTTGTCATTTGAGAGCAACCCATCCTCTGAGGACTTTGAGCATCACTGAAGAGATTGATCCTACGTGGATCCGACGCTTGTTACCTTTGAAGACTGTGCTTCTTCCAGACGGTTAGGCGTCATGGTCTAGAGCATCCAAGAGGAATTGTGGATCGCCGAGTGACCAAGTCTGTGAAGGTTTGGAAGTCACCAAGACTTACCACGAGTGATTGGACGAGGTCTGTGTGACCTTAGTTCAAGGAGAATACGGTGAGGACTTGGTGTCTGAGCTGCGTGCTTTCGACTGGGTGTCCGGACTGTGTGTCCTCGAGTTTAAATACTCAGCCGCTCCAACCAGACGCATAACCGAGACAAAGCTTGGAACTGGTCTACCAAATCATTGTCTTCACCAACCTTATCGGGTTCTATTTCCTCAACCCTTTCATTTCCTCATTATTGTGTTGAGTGTTTGTTCATATCTGTGTTTGAAGACTTTGATCAAGACTTTCTCAATTTCCTCAGTTCAATTTCTTGATCTTTTGTCTTCATCTTGTGCTATCCTGTGTTTACGCTTTTCAGCATTTTGTTTGTCTTCATTTCATCATGATGACCATGCCCGCGATTCTGTTATGCTTACTTATGAGTACTTATTCCGCTGCAAGTAGTTCTTCGCTAAGGAATTTCCTCACCGGCAAATTCCTCAGTGAAGAATTCATAAAAATCGCCTATTCACCCCCCCTCTAGTCGATATAACGCACTTCCAGGAAGCTCGAAGGAGATTGTCACAACAACGGCCGGAGGGAATTGCACGTGGACTACTCGGATAGACGGAACGACTTTGACAGGGCTAACTTAGTAGTGCTACAACACCTAGATGTGGTAGATGATTATGTGGCACAGCACAAAGAAACCATCGCAAAGAAGTACCGTGATAAGGGGATGCTCAAGACGGACGACGAAGTTACTGTAGAGCACAACGCCACTTGCTTGCGCTGGTTTAAATAGCAAGTTCTTGAAAATCCCCCGCAAGAGGGCAATTTGGACGGATTGTTCATACACGCCTTAGCACATGGCCCCGCGCCAAAGCTCACGAACTATCAGTCCTACAATATCAATGGGTACATGTTCTACACGGAGGCCAAAGACATGGACAGTGATTACCACAACTCTGGGGTGACAATTCAATGCGTGACTGACGCCAACGACACAACTGAGAGATTCTACGGAAGGGTCGAAGAGATCTGGGAGCTTGACTATGCTGGAATGCACGATGCGACGATGTTCCGTGTCAGATGGGCCAAGGATGTTGTAAGAGAAAACATGTATTTCACCACCATGTTTATACCCGACGTGAAGAGCACTCCCGTGAACGTTAACGTCATCGGCAAAAATGAGCCATGGGTACACGCTAAGCACGTGACACAATGCTTCTTCATAACTGACCCGGCCAATCCCAGCCGTGTTGTCGTGAGGAGATCCAAAAGGAGCATCGTCAAAATGGATGGAGTAGCCAACGAGGAAGACTACGACCAATACGGCAACCCCATGAGGGAAGATGACGATGACGATGAAGCATACGTGAAAACAAGAATCAATACAACATTACCTAAGAAAGATCGTAATCCATGGCTCCAGAAAAGTTACAAGGAGGGGCTCAATTACTCGGGAACGAACAAGAAAGGAAGAAGCTCAGTGTGAAACATTGGCGACGCAGCTGATCAGAAACCTTCATCTATATATATGTATCTATTTTGTGTATGCACTCAAGTAACCTCTATCGGTCAACTGATATGTTACGACCACATGCATGGTTCCGGTGATATGCGCACAGTGGGGGAGAGGGAGACGCCGTCGTTGGGAGAAAACAAAAAAACAAAAACAAAAGGGAGAAAGCAGTACAAAAGAAAAAGAAAAGTAAACAGAAAAGAAAAGGGAAATAATAAAAGAAAACTAAAAACTAGAAAAGGAAAATAATAAAAAGAAAATAACAAAAATTGGAATAGTTAGAAGTAGCGCTTTTTAGTATCCAGCGCTATACCTAAAAAAGCGCTACTACTATGTGCCATTAGCAGTAGCGCTGCTTTACAACCCGACGCTATAGCTATAGCGCTGGATCCTAAACCAGTGCTACTACTATTTTGAGTTAACCACCGCGAGGCTCAAATTTTGGCAAGTCCTCCAAGTCCCAACCCCACTCTCCCCACACCCCTCTTCCCCCAGTCTGTCGCCGCCGCCGTCGCCCTGCCCGCCCTTGCACTGCCCGTCGCCCTCGACCGCCGGCCGTCACCCCTGGCGGCCGTCAACCTGGTCGCCGGCCGTCTCCCGAGCCCGCCCTCGACCTCACCGGCGTCTCCCTTGCCCGCCCTCGACCACAACGCCTTCCCTGCCCGCGCGACCTCGAGCTCGCCGCCGCCACCACCGTCCGCCGCCCGAGCCTGAGCTCCCACGCCATAAGCCTCTCCTCTCCCCTGCTGTCCTGTCCCTCTCCTCTCCCCTGCCTCAGCCTCTGCTTAGGGAAAATTTTAGGGCAAGTTAGCAAATCTAGCAAACAAAATTAGCAAATTTAGCAAACTAGGGCAGTAGCTGATTAGCAATTTTTTGTTTCTTGTTTTTTAGCAAGTTAGAAAAATTTTGTAGCAAGTTAGCAAAAAAATAGGTATAAAACTAGTAGCAAAATAATAGGTATAAAAACAATAGCAAAAAATTAGGTATACAAACAGTAGCAAATAAATAAAACAGTAGCAAATTAAAAACCGTAGCTAATTAGGGCAGTAGAAAATATAGCTAGGGCCATTTTTTTAGCAAATGAACAAATTTAGCTAGGGCAAATTTGTTTAGGGCAGTAGCTAATGGTTAATTTGCTAAGTCCTGGAAATCTGTCATATAATGTTCCCATGTTCACTTGAGATAGCATCAAATCTGTTATATGAACTTGTGCCAATTGTTGAACAATATCTGAGTGGCCTATGTTTGCGGGAATGTTGATTCATTTCCGTTCCGGCAAATTCCAGGCGCTCCATATGTCCACTTTTTAGCAAAGGTCATGCCAAAAATTTCCGTTATTTTCCGCATGACTTGTGCTAGAAACTAGGACATATGGAGTCCCCGGAATTTGCCGGAACGGGAATGAGTGAACATTCCGACCAAATATAGGCCCCTTTTTTCTTTTCATTATATCTTTTATTTACAATTGTTAAATAGGAAACATGTCTACCGACGCCGAAGTCGCGGGTGGTTCTGCTCGCCTTAAAGGCCCATCGAGGCAGCAAATCACTATTTCGATTACCTGGACCAACACCAAATGGGGTTGCATGGTGGCGGCAGTGCCACCAACCCCGACACCGACAACGGCACTGGCACCGGCACCGACACCACTCCCGAGACCGGCAACGATGCTGTCGTAGCCGGTAAAGCACCGAAGAAGAAGAGGACACGAAGACGAAACAAGCTTGGCATCGGACAAATTGTGGTCACGGAGATGAACCCAAGAAGTTTGAGCCAACGGCGCCGGAGGAAGCACGCTCGTGCTGGGAGATTCAACTTGGATGCGTCCTCAGGGAAACCGCCAACATCAACGACGAGAGGTTGAGGCAGATACCACATATGGAGAACATGCTCCTAAAGAAGTTGCACAATAGGTTCTTGTTCCCCGGCCGGAATGAAGAAAAATATAAAGATCCGTGCGAAGACATCGCCATGACAAAGATAAACGACAAGGCGATGGTGACGTTCACCAACGACTTGTCCTCCTGGAAAGTTTGGGTGAAAAAGGCGACTGCGAAGAATGAACCATGGTCCAAGATTCATGCTGACAATCTGTCAATAACGGAAGAGGACTTTGGAAAATCCAAGGAGAATTGCGCTAAAGAAGAAGTCAAGGCAAAGTCGGAGAAAATGAAGGCGCTCGAGGCCAGGAACATGCCTCCTCACCGCCTCGGAAGCCATGGTTACGAGGGGAAGAGGGCCGTATGGGCCAAGGAGGATGCCGAACGTGAAAGTCCTGGAATCCCAGACCCCTTGGTGGAGTTCACCGACCCGCTGGAGCATGACTGGATCAGGGCCCGGTACAAGTGGGACAAAGAAAGAAAGCTCTTTTACACGGACCCGATCACGAGGGGCTTCATGAGACTTCTGGTAAATGTTATATTACCACATTATCATATTATAGCTTCCAATCAATTCGACTTCAAGTTTTGCCACATTAGTAAACCATCCACGTTCCTTTTGCAGAAAGAGCAGCACCAAAAGGCAGCCGAAAGCTACGAGTAAATCGCGATCGTCGTGAGGCCCAAGTGGGACACCCCATTCAACCGGGCCCTGAACATACTGAAGAAGGTCCCGGTGGACAAGCCGCCGTCCTATGGACGTGTGCATGGCGTCGGAGATGGCGCCTCGTGGAAGACGTGCTACCCCGAGGAGCTAGAAGAAAGAAGGAAGAGACGCTCGGTCGTCACTCAGCAGAGCATCGATGAGAAGGTCAAGATTGCGGTTGATAAGACCAAAGCTGAGACCAAAGAAGAGTTGCTCGGGGCCGTCAATGCAACGGTCACTAACGAGAAGGTCCTGGTGGACAAGCCGCCATCCTATGGACGTGTGCACGGCGTCGGAGATGGCGCCTCGTGGAAGACGTGCTACCCCGAGGAGCTAGAAGAAAGAAGGAAGAGACGCTTGGTCGTCACTCAGCAGAGCATCGACGAGAAGGTCAAGATTGCGGTTGATAAGACCAAAGCTGAGACCAAAGAAGAGTTGCTCGGGGCCGTCAATGCAACGGTCACTAACGCGGTGGTCAGCTTGCTTCCGGCACTATGGGATTTCACGATGAACAACCCAAATGCACATCCGGAGCACTTTCCCCTTCCCAGCTTTGTCGGGAGCAATTTGGTGAACACCAGAGCACCAGCACCTGCTCAGGCAACCGCAGAAGGTCCCGCTCCTGTTCATAGCAGCTCGACCTCCGTCTCTTGCATGGTCGGTGGGCCTTCATCGCTGGCTGAGCTCGACGCCCTCACGGTAATTACGCGTCATACCCTTTTCACCAGCATGTCTATAGTCTTCCGTTTCAGTTGCCTTTCGGATGTTTAACGTCGCAACATGTATCCTTCGTAGGCTGATGACACCCCGTGCACCCTACTCTACAACATCAAGGGCCAGAAGTTGGTCGTGGGAAAGGCGACGATCGTGAAGCCAAAGGACCGCATGTTCCACAACCGAGAGATGCCCGATGGCGTCTTCAAGGTTAACGTGGCTAGTGTCTTAGCGGGCTTCGAGGATTTGCCTCCTCCGGTACTAGTCGATGACGACAAGACCCCTAAGATGATTGGCGGATGCAAGAGCTGGTTCTTGCCTTGGCCTAAGTCTCTTCTTCGTGTCGAGGCTCCCAATATCACGCCAACGCCACCTTCTAAAGAAGGTATGAACACCACCCCACCTACCACATTACCTGCACCTGTCGTGGCGAGTGATAGCAGACGACGTGAGGGAGATCCTCCATTAGTGCCAGATGATGTAGCCCCCGTTGTTAAAGAAGCAAATGTTGATGATGACATGGAGGATGATGATGATGACCCAGACAAGTATTTCAATACCGCCTATGATGATGGAGGATTGATGGCTCAGGACAGCGAAGACTCAGGCTATGAGCATGGAGATGATGACTTGATGCTGCCTGATTTGCCGGAGCCGGAACGTCCTAAGGCGGAATGCAAAAAGTCTCTCTTCAAGCGATCCTCGTAGGAGACGCCTCGAGATGCCGCTGCATTTAACAACCCCCCGACGCCTGGCCCACTGATTAGCCCAACGACACTGGGGTGGTGGTTAGGAAGGTATGTTGGGCTCACTACCGCCACCCACCAAGAAGCAAAGGAGGAGACCGGACAAGAAAGGCCCTAAAGGAGCCAGAGCTGCTTCAAGCAACCAGCCGCCTCTGGAGCCCCGGTTGGTAGACAGAATACCTGTCGAAGGTGCGCAGTGCTTCCATGTCGCCGGCCAGCCGATCCTAGCTGTGAAAGCGCTAGAGCACATAGTGAACAATGTTCTAAGGAGACTCCATGAAGATGTGCTGGCCAGAGAGAAAAGCCTTCTGGTCGTGGAAAAACCAGGATACCCGCTTTACGCAGCTCAGGTGCCGGGTGGGAGGTTGTACGTCGAGAGATGGCCCGCGAATAAGTTCATCCTGCGATTTGACTACATCTACGACATGTTCCACATGACAAAGATGGATTTCTAGTTCATCCGCATGTATGCGATGTATCTGAACTACTTCATCAGGGTCGAGAACATCAAATATATCTGTGTCATGGACCCGTTCTATATGCACGAGAGCTTCTTGGCAATTTGCAAAGAGCACCGTGACTACGCCGACAAGTACCTCGGCGAATTCATGATCACTAATAAGGACAAGGAAGTGATTATCTTGCCTTATCATCCCACGTAAGTCATCCGCACATATCCTTTCGTAAGTGTTAATCATTCATTTGCAAGCATGGATGCTAATTTGAGGTGTACTTAATTAATTTGCGTAGTGGGGGGATCGTTCTGTCCCCGGAATAATCCCATGCGATGTACTTGGACTCAGCGAAGAACCTCAGGAAAAAGGATTACAAGCACATAAAGAGTGTTCTCGATAGTGCCCTGTTAACCTTCAGCCTGTCTGGTCGATATATCAAGGTGAAAAAGTACAGGAATCGCTGGCTGGCTTTCGGTCATAAGACCGACTTCACGCATCCAAAGAACCGCACACCAGTATGGCTGATGGATTCTACCACATGCATCACCTTCTCGAGTACAGAAGGATAATCAACGCCTTCACATGTCACCTACTACCAACGATGCCGAGATTGTCAACTGGGCCACAAGCATAGGAAGGACACCGGATCATCGAATCAGAGCTGAGTTTTATCACGTGCAGTGTGAACTTGCCCAAGTGATCATGAAGCAGGTCCTCGAACCAACAGGGATGTTCTACCTTGGTCCAATCACGCGGGAAGACACTACGAAAAAAATACACTTCCGTGATGATACGTGTTTGTCACAGTAGGTCGCGTTTTTTGTCATGCATGTACATCCATGACAATTTTATGACAGAATCAAGATAGTCATACCTGTGTTGTCGTAGAAGTGTTCCATGACATTACCAAAATTATCATCACTGAAGTGTCCACTTCCATGACGATAAATCACGCGTCAGAGAAATGCTTTCGTCAAGGGTGACCGACACGTGGCATCCACCATAATGGAACGCCGTTAAGCTATCGGGCCCGGTTTTGGATCCGATAACCCGCTAACAGCCCCGACCAATGGAGATTTTCCACGTGTAAAATCATCATTGGCTGGAGGAAACACGTGTCGGCTCACCGTTCGGACAGATGTCATCCACTCATTGGACCGAAGGCGCCTATGATATGTCGACACATGGCACGGCCGAATAGAGGCCCACTCCTGTGAAAACGCCGGCCCGTTTGACTTGGTCAAAAGGTGGCGGGTCGGCCCACGGAAAGCCTGTTAACGGCCTGTTCGCATATAGCCCATTTACAGCCCCCTAACCCAGGGCCCGTTACGACCTATCCGAATTAGGCCCAGTAGCGTCATCTGGGCCGTCCAATATGATTCCAACCCATTTTAAGTTCCAGCCCATGTATGGCCCATGACGTCTTTCAGCCCATATGAGGCCCTTTGTAACTCTCGGCCCATTAACGACCCGTGGTGAAACTGGCCATAATGAACAGTGTATCACTTTATACCCATTAACGGCCCATTAACCCATTGGACCGTTTGCAGGCCATGTTATCTTTCGGCCTTCTCAGGGCCCATTTATTCTTGGGCTCATTTCCAGCATTCGGTTACTTACGGCCCACATCGCCATTTTCTCGCTAGGGCCAAATTCAGCCCGTGGTTACAGTCGGCCTGTTTGTGGCCCATTAATACGTTGGGCCCTTTTCATAGCATCATCAAGTACGGCCTATTAACGACGACCCGTTATGGTCGGCCCATGAACGGACGACTCCAACTCTAGCCCGTTTATGGCCATAATGCGGTCTGTTTTTGGTCCATGTTTGGCCAATCGATAATACGGCCCGTCTAAGGCCCATTGATGATACGACCCGTATAAGGCCCATTATTTCTACAGCCCGTCGAAGGCCCATTGATGATACGACCCGTAGAAGGCCCATTATTTCTACAGCCCGTAGAAGGCCCATTGGTTCAACGGCCCGTAGGAAGCCTAGTGTCACTACAGTAAATATGTAGCCCATGGCATGTTAAAGCCGGGAAACTACTATAGGTTTAGACCTGCTAATGGCCCAAGATGATTATAGGCCCATGTTTTGGCCCATATGAGTAACGGGCTGGCCTGAAGACCGCCAACACTGAGATCCACTGAACCTTCCAGCCTAAATTACTGCATAGCGACCAAAGAATAAACCTAGACTATAGAATAAAGAAATTATGGCATATTACATCCACTGGGAATCAAAGTTCGCGATCGGTGATAATAAAGCGCAACATGACCGCGGATTACATACACTGGGCATCAAAGGTCGCCACCAGTGCATATAAACGCGCCGACAAAAGAATATACAAAAGTGAGAGCACTTCAGAAGGCACTAGACGTGGCAAGCTCGGGCCCCGCAAACAGCCGAACAAGCTGATGAGACTACAGTTGTGTCAACGATAGATGCTTCATCCCTGG
This sequence comes from Aegilops bicornis, assembly GCA_021605145.1. NCBI lineage: Eukaryota > Viridiplantae > Streptophyta > Magnoliopsida > Poales > Poaceae > Aegilops > Aegilops bicornis. Next base: position 277,655,727 of record CM038672.1, read on the forward strand.
CTATATGGCACCATAGTGCGCAAGGCAGTCCCCTGACATCTTCATTACATCTTTGACTTCAAGTCGGAGCTGCGCTGAAGCAAGCCTTTCCGCTTTAAGTTGGGACTGAAGAAGTCGAACTGATTGAGGCAAATGATCGCACAGAGGTTGTCTCACACCTGCTGGTGAGTAGCTTCAACTCACTGTCTTCATCAAGATAGGACCTTAGGGTCATCTCGCTGTCCTCAAGATGGTTTGGCTCACTATCTTTCCTAAAGTTCTGCCTGGCATAAGATATATGACTCTGAAAGAGAAACAAGGAGACACGTAACATGTTTCACAATTATATAAGCAAATAAATGGATCTGTTCTGCATAAGGAACATGTTTTTACAACTACAATTTAAAATTGGTAGTTGGTGCAAACATCCAATCAGATGTAAACATCAGTGGAGGAAATGATGCCTATCCAAATCTATACTAGAACAAAGTTTGAAGGCTTGAGAAGGATGAACTTACATTACATGTTAACACAGGCTGGACAAAGCCCTTCTCCTCCATGTTGATGGAAAGATAATTCAATAAATTCCCCAAACAAAATTCTTTATAAGCATTGCCATTATTCTACATTTTGCAAAGAGTAAATATAGATCAAATAATATTAGAAGAAATAGAGGATAATGAAGCTCAGGTGCAGACTGATGATACATAATCAAATAGCAATTAATTAAGTACATCGTTACAAGGCAAAAGGTACTCACAAGTGGAATGCAGACATCAACGTGTGCAATGGCATTGGCTTTATTCAACATTTTGGTAAGAGTAAATGTAGATATGATAATTTGGAGAAAGTGGAGGGTATGGCAGATAAGATGCAGAGTAATGCTAGACAATCAACTATCTCGCGATGCATGTACAGTAATACCACCGCCGTCCATTATTAGTTGTCGCTCAAATGGATGTATCTAGCACTATTAAGTTCCAAATACATCCAATTGATCAACAATTAATTTGATACAGAGGGAGTACATGACAACAGGTACTTACATGAGCAATCCAAAACTTCATAACCATTGTGTTAATTCGACATTTATCTAAGAGTAAATATAGATCTTATAATTTCAAGCAAAGGGAGGATAAAGAACCGAACATTTACAATGATGCTACATAATCAAACAACAATGAGTGTAAGTATGCCGACAAAGGGCAAGAGGTACTGACAAGAGCAATGCGGAGCCCAGTATTGTCGTGAGATCCTATGATCCTTTGAGCAAGGAGATTCATTTGAAATTAGTTTTCATACAAGAGAGAAGGTAAGGCACATGCAGAAATTTAGGAGTTCAAATTTTGAATTGATATCATAGATGCAATTACTGACTGGGCCGCCAGTTCTAATAGGGTTTGGCCACCGGAGTAGGGGTAAAGTACATTACGCTTGGGCCTGTGTTTTCTGTGGCTGCTGATCTATCTGATTTAATAGGTATCACTACCTTTTCCAAATACCTAGTTTGTACTCCTTGAGGATCTGCAATCACCCTCTTTCTTTTGGACATCTATTACGAAAGAACAACATTTGACTGGAAAAATATAGTATGACGACACATGGAATAGGTACAGAAAATGGATAGGTATGGCATATACTCATATATGATGCTTAAACTAAGTAGATGCTGTAACAAAGTAGAAGTGATGCAAGAGGTCAGATGCAAAATATGTGCGGCCAATACAACCTTGCCAAGTTAGAGCATTCACCTTGATGGGTGAATAAGATAGGCCATCCTCCACCATGCCAAGTTTGTTAGCCAGTGGATTGTTCTGCAATATTCCCCTCGTGTGCCCATTCTCATATTCATTTTGATAATGTTCAATACCTGACATGCATGAAAACATGAAAACAAGTGAGATTATCTTTGTAATGCAGAAGTGATTCTAATCCAATACTTCCTCCCTGTAAACCCCTTTGCATTGTGCTATCTCTGCAATTCTTCTAAGAGGTGCCATGCATGCTGTAATTTGGTGTGTGCATTAATATAATGTGGCCTACTACTCAAAATATGAGAGCTCCAGAAGTGATGATACTTCGCAGATGACAGCTTCAACATATAGTAAAGAAGAACAAGTCGACTGACCTAACAGATTCAAAATATACTAAGGAAGAATAACTCAATTCGACCACCAACCGCAAGAGAAGAGGATCATCTTAAAGAAGAGCAGAAGAGCAAGCAGATTGAAGATATTACAAGTCTTTCTATACATTGTCGGTTGGCCACCCATGATGAACCAAAGCGCACATAGAAATACTATTCCTTCCGGTCTCTCCATATGTGGCTCACATGCATTTCGAAACTAAAGTAGGAACATTTAGCTGACCAATTAAACATCTATCAGTTTTACTAATATCGGCATAATATCAGATTTGAATTTGTACAACTAAGCTTGTTTAGCTCGATGGGTAGCAGTGCTATTACGACACAAACCACGTAGGCTAATCGTGGTCATCATAAAATGGGGAAACCGTAAGCATGATGAGTATAGTGTTGACCGTGGCAGTGGGATGGCAGATCTGAAGCTGCAAACCGTGCAAAGTGTAGTTAGCAACTGATATTTGCTTTGAAATAACAACTAAGACTTGGTATGGACAAGAAAGTACAGTCAACAAGTGACAAAGAAATGCAATTCTACTGTCTCTCTATATGTCGCGACATGCATTTGTAAACTCAAGTGGGACCTTTAGCTAACCAATTAAATGTGTACATTAACTAATATCAAGATCATATCACAATCATATTTGAACAACTAAGCTTTGGACTTTTGAGTGTTGTGTTGTTTAGCTTGAAGGGTGGAGTAATGCTAGTATGACAGAAAGCACCTATGCAGATCATAGTAGAGTAGATAAAAGGGGAAAACCCTAAGCATCAAGAGTAAAATCAGGAAAGTGGAACTAGCTGGACCAGTGGGTGGCGCACATGCTTTTCGAAACGAATATAGGAACATTAGGTGACCAATTAAACGTTCTCTTTTTTAGTAATATGAGCAACATATCAGATTCGTATTTCAACATGTAGGCTTTGGAATTATGAGTGGCATGTTGTTTCGCTTGATGGGTTGAGGTCTTGAGGAGCAGTGCTAGCACGACACTAAGCAGTGAAGCATCTACGATGATGGTAGTGAATACAAAGGGGGGAAACCATAAGCTTTGCGAGTATAGTGACCGTGACATGGCAGATCTGAAGGTGCAAACCAGACAAAGCTACTTCGCAACCAATGTTTGCATTCAACTAGCCACTACGATTTGGTACGGACAAGAAAAGTACAGTAAACAATTTAAGATCTATTTTCCCGGTGAGATCAATAACTTAAGCATATATGGCAGAGTACCACCTCTCTTGCGACGCCGTGTAGGCCCCTGCTGATACGTTGAGGGTGCTGCGGGTGCGATGGCTGTCGGCGGCGGGGAAGAAGACTTTAGATGGCAGACGACCGGGTTGGGGGATAAATCCTATTGCCGTGGACGAGGCGGTCGTAGGAGCAGCAACGGCAAAGTGGACGACTGCGCCGATGAAGCGAGACAATGCGATGAAAGGATCTTGGTCCGGCGCCGTGGATGAGAGACGTCCATCTCTTGCAGTGGACGACGGGGTAGGGGTAGCGGCTCCGGCAAGGTGGAGGATGGGGTGGCGGACGAAGGAGACTGGCCGCACTGGGCAGGTTGTCGTGGCGCCAATGGTGTATGAATGGGGAAATGGAGGGGGAGGGGGATCTCAAACTTTGGGACATGCTTGTTTGAAATGTGGGAAAGTTACAAACTTATCCCCCGTTTAAAATTTCGGACGTCACGTCGGTTGGGGATAGGACGGTAATCTCGCATCTCCCAAATATTTGCCGATAATGATTTCAAAGAGGAGAGGGTGTTTTGCCGCCACGGTTGGCGCCCACGATGTATGAACGAGGTTGACAGGTAGGGCGGTTGTGTGACGCCCGAGGAAGTTACACATCTGCCCCTATTTAAAATATTAGCCTACATCGATTTCGGATGAGGAGAGTTTGTTTTGCCGCCCACCGTGGATGAATGGGGAAATGGAGGGAGAGACACATGTCTTTCGGAAGAGCTTGAATCAAATGTGTTTTGCCGCCCATGTTTGGCGCCCACCGTGTCTGAATGGGCTCAGAGGCCGTCGTGTCACGTCTGATTGAAGTTACTAGTCTACCCCTATCGACAGCAGTGTAAATTCGGTCGATAATGATGTCAAGTGTCGAGTAGAGCGGTAATTTCCATCTCGCAAACACTTGCTTCGGGCAGCCCACAAATGATAGTGGGTGTTTAGCCGCTTGCTCAAAACTTGGGAGAATTAGCATTCACATTTGCCCTGGGCCCCGCAACTAAATCCAAATCCAATTTTTATTCGATTACGAATATCCACAGATAATTCTACGTTTTGTTATTTATTTCTTCAAAACCATAACAAAGATTTATTCCACCTTTATATATGATTATGATTTAGAAATGCCGTGATCTTTGAATACAGTAGGTTGGATACACTTTGAGACAAACAGTAATTTCATCCAATACAATATGCTCAAACGAAAAACAGTTCACCTTATGTCAATCATAAAGTAATGAGGATTCCCTCGCCTAAAAAATTCGGATCATTACAACACATGGACAACATAGGGGGTTGAGGGAGTCCCGGATTAGGGGGTGTCCTGATAGCCGAACTATCACCGTTGGCCGGACTCCTGGACCATGAAGATACAAGATTGAAGACTTCGTCCCATGTCCGGATGGGACTTTCCTTGGCGTGGAAGGCAAGCTTGGTGATACGGATATGTAGATCTCCTACCATTGTAACCGACTCTGTAACCCTAACCTATCCGGTGTCTATATAAACCGAAGGGTTTTAGTCCGTAGGACAAACAACAACCATACCATAGGCTAGCTTCTAGGGTTTAGCCTCCTTGATCTCGTGGTAGATCTACTCTTGTACTACCCATATCATCAATATTAATCAAGCAGGAGTAGGGTATTACCTCCATCGAGAGGGCCCGAACTCGGGTAAAAACATCGTGTCCCTTGTCTCCTGTTACCATCCGCCTAGACGCACAGTTCGGGACCCCCTACCCGAGATCCGCCGGTTTTGACACCGACATTGGTGCTTTCATTGAGAGTTCCTCTGTGTCATCGCCATCAGGTAGGATGCCTCATCTCGTCTTTAAAGACGATACCATCGCCAAAGGAGCCTTGGCCGCTGGCCAGACTCTTCGTCTAGGTGGTTTTCTTATGACCGCCAGTGCGGCCACCGCGCCGACGATGACCTCTCGAGTCATCGAAACCAATCTCCATGTCAATTCGGAACTTGCCGGACAATTAGATCCGATCGAGCTCTCCTCCGTAAACGAGCTCTTGGATCGAATCGCCGCCCTGGGAGTCGCCACAGACTACGACCGGATCGGGCCTAAAACCGATCTGAGAGAAATCAACTCTCCCCAGGCTACCCATCATGTTGCTGTGATAGAGAAGCAATGCGGCAATTCTTCTTCTATCTTAAGGACTAGCTATGTCCGGATTCCCGATCCCTCCATGCCGGATTCCCGCGGAGGGACGGATGTCGATCAAGCCCTGAACTTAAAGTCAGGCGGCAGGTCAGACTCATTGGATAACACTCAAAAATCCAAACTTCCGAGTTCGGAAACTTCTCGGCCCCTGGGTCCTAAATTGGACGGGGTTCCGGATCTAGTTCCACCCGCCCACCCAAACATTAGCGATCTCTCTCAAATCCGGCAAGAGCCCGCTGAAACAGTACGTCGTTACTGGGCTAGATGCCTCCTGGTTATGAACAGGATAAAGGACTGCTGAGAGGAGGACGCAATCCCAATTTTCTGCAATAATTGCACGGACAAGGAATCCTAAACGCCATAAGTCGTCGCGAAATTACACACTTTACTGACTTGGTGACCATAGTGCAAAAGTATCGTATGTGCGATGGAGAGCGCTCGAAAACCGAAAGTAAATTTTGGGACAATCCGCCCCGAATACATCCCTAGTCCGAAAAAAAGGGTGCATCATTATCAAGCACTGGGTTAAATACCAAAAACCAAAACCCCTAAAGGGTACGGGAACTGCATCGAGGGTTGGCTAAACGGACCTCGCAAAATTCATAGCACGTAGGGCGCCACTCCAAATCATAGCCTTCGAGCATGTTGGATACTACGGCAGGTGGCCAAAAGTGGCGAGGAGCTTCTAGCTCCGTAATCCCAGCCCAAAGAACACCAAAGACGGTGTTAATAGTCTTCGAGACTTCCGCATCAAATAACATGCGAAAATGAACACTCCGCAACCTTGTCAAGTCTACCAAGTAGCAACAATAAATCCATGGAGGACACAGCTATTACCTTTAATGCCAAAGGATTTAACCTAAATTCCGAACAGCCCGAGCACCACCGCATTGGTCCTCGGTCCGATAATGGACGGCTTTGCCGCCTTACTAAGGTACTCATGGACGGCGGCGTGGACTGAACCTCATCTATGAGGAAACCCTCCGAAAAATGGAAATAGACTGGAACCGCATTGAGCGAAGCAGCACAACCTTTAGAGGAATAATCCCTAGCCGGGAAGCATGCTGCACAGGAAAAAGTACACTGGATGTAGTGTTCGGCTCGCCGGACAATTACAGGTCCGAGGAGGTCACATTTCAAGTGGCCCTGTTCAACAGCGGATATCATGCTTTATTAGGACGAGAGGCATTCACAATTTTTCAAGCTATACCCCATTACGGGTACATGAAGCTTAAAATGCCCGGACCTAACGGAATCATCACTCTCGCCAGTGATCCGAACATAGCACTCCGCGCCGAAAACAAGACAGCCGCACTAGCCCTCGAGGCCCTATCCGAAGCCCTAGCGGCCGAGGAACTCACCGCGATGCGCTCCACGGTGAACAGGGACGATGTGATACTTGATAAAAGATCCAAGTCCACTTCTTTTAAACCAGCGGATGAAATAGTCAAATTCCAAGTCCACCCAACGGACCTTGCAAAGACGGCCTCCATCGGGGCACAATTAAACCCTGATGTAGACGCCAGACTACAAGAATTTCTACAAGAAAATCTGGGACATCTTTGCCTCGCACCCTTCGGACATGCTAGGAATCCCACGCCACCGGCCGCAAAGCACAGCCTAAATATCCTAAAAGGATTCAAGCCGGTCAAACAGGCTCTTCGGCGCTTTTCCGAACCCAAGAGACAGGCCATGGGAGAGGAGCTAGCCAAACTTTTGGAAGCCCGATTCATCAGAGATATAAAACATCCGGACTGGCTAGCAAACCTGGTGATGGTACCAAAGAAGGATAAATCCTGGCGCCTATGTGTTGACTTTAAAGACCTTAATAAGGCTTGCCCAAAGGATCCCTTCCTCCCTTGAATTGATCAAATTATCGACGCCATAGCAGGACACGACTCATTGTGCTTCCTCGACGCTGCATCGGCTACCACAAAATCAAGATGGCGGAGCTGCACCAAGCTGCAACAAAGATTCATCACCCCATACGGCCCGCTCGCTTCAATACAATGCCCTTTGGGCTCAAAAACGCGTCGGCGCATAACATATCAGCGCATGATTCAGACATGTCTGGCAAACCAGATCGGCAAAAAAGTGGAAGCATATGTAGATGACAAGGTCGTCAAAACCAAGCACGACGAAACTCTAGTAGACGACTTGAGGCTCACATTCTACAATCTTCAAAATATGACATCAAGCTCAATCCGAAAATGCGTCTTCGGCGTTCCAGCCGGAAAGCTCCCGGGCTTCATTGTGTCCGGTAGAGGAATTGAAGCAAACCCAGCCAAGATCCGAGTTCTGTCACAATTGGATATTCCAAAAGAACTCAAACAAATACAAAAATTGACTGGATTCGTAGCGGCTCTAAGCCGCTTTATTTCCCGCTTGGGGAAAAGGCGTTACCCTTTACCGCCTCCTCCGCTGCACCGAACACTTCGAGTGGACGGATGCTGACGGCCGGACTCAAGAAATAAAGGCCATTTTGGCAACGAATCCGTCTGGCCCGCCCAACGGGCGAACCAATGCTATTATATATCGCCACAACACATCAAGTTGTCAGCGTGGTGCTCGTTGTCGAACGAGAAACGGACGGACATCGGTTCCCTCTTCAAAAACCGGTTTATTATGTGTCCACTGTCCTAACTCCATGCAAGTCCCGGTACCCACACTATCAAAAGATAGCATACACGGTGTTCATGGCATCCCGGAAGCTGCGACACTACTTTCAAGAGTGTTCGATAACGGTAGCCTCCGAAGTACCTCTTAACGACATTATAAACAACCGCGACGCGACGGGCCGGATTGCTAAATGGGCCATAGAGCTCCTTCCATTCGATATAACTTATAAGCCACGACGAGCTATTAAGTCGCAGGTTTTGGCCTACTTCGTGACCGAATGGACTGAAGCCGAACTCCGTAAATAGTACTACGCATAATCCAATTGGATCATGCACTTTGATGGCTCCAAAATGTTGGCCGGCCTGGGGGCTGGCGTCGTCCTGACGTCCCCAACAGGGGACACAGTCCAATACGTCCTTCAGATATGTATACGGACTCCAACAACGCAGCCGAATATGAGGCCCTTCTGCACGGCCTCTGGATAGCAGTCTCCATGGGCATTCAACACCTAGAGGTGCGCGGGGATTCGAACCTCGCAATATCTCAAATAAACGGAGTCTTTGATGCCAAAGATCCAAAAATGGCAGCATACCGCAATGCGGTCTTAAAAATGTCAGCACGGTTCGAAGGGCTCGAATTTCATCATATAGCCCGGGATAACAACCAGGCGGCGGATATATTGGCACGCATCGGTGCAAAACGCGACGTCGTCCCGCCAACATCTTCCTGGAACGGCTGTTCAAGCCATCCGTACTGTGGGAAAGGGAGTCCGGCAATAACAATCCGGACCCAACCGCACTGCTTGACGCCGAACACTCTGACACAACCAGAGGCTCTTCCCCTGAGATAACACCCTCCGCTCACGAAATAATGGCGGTTATCGCCCCGTGGACGGAACCATTCCTAGCCTACCTAACTAGGCAGGAACTCCACGAAGACCAAAATGAGGCTCGCTGCATAGTACGGCGATCTAAAGCCTACAAAGTCCATGTGGGAGAGTTTTATAATAAAAGCACTACCGAGTCCTTCAAAGGTGTATCTCAAGAGGAAGGGCGAAACCTCCTAGCTGAAATTCATGCCGGACTGGGTGGGCACCACGCCGCAGCCCGGCCCTTGTAGGCAAGGCCTTCAGATAGGATTTTATTGGCCGACGGCCCGGGCAGAATCAAGAGGACTTAGTCCAACGATGCGTTGGTTGCCAGCTTTTTGCTAACTAAAGCCACATGCCACCCACCGCCTTAAAACTATACCCATCACCTGGCCGTCATGCGGTCCGGGGCTTGACATGGTTGGACCCCTTAAGGGAGGAACCCACAAGCAAAAATACCTATTGGTCATGGTGGATAAATTCACCAAATGGATAGAGGCCAAGCTCGTTAAAACGGCGAATCCGGACCGGTGATAGACTTCATATCGGGGTAGTGCACCGTTACGGTGTCCCCCAAAGATCATCACCGATAATGGCACCAACTTCACGGCCGATGAGGTCAAATTATGGTTCAAAACATGGGCATCAAGCTCGACACGCCTCGCCTATCACCCTCAAACCAACGGCCAAGTCGAACGAGCAAAAGGTCTAATCATGAGCGGAATTAAACCCAGACTAGTGCGGTCCTCAAGGAATCTAACACGCACTAGGTTGAGGAGCTCGACCAGACTGGGGGCTGCGGACCACTCCGAATCGTACTACCGGATTAATACCATTCTTTATGGTGTACGGCGCAGAGGCAGTCTTGCCCTGCGACATAATACATGACTCACCTCGAGTGCGCATGTATGAAGAAAGAGAAGCCGAGCTCGATCGGTAGGACAGTCTGGACGCATTGGAGGAGGAGCGCGACGTGGCAAAAGCTCGTTCCGCATTCTATCAACAACAGGCTCGAAGATATCAAAGCAGGGAAGTACGGGCCAAGGCTTACAACATTGGCGAACTAGTTCTACGCTCACGGACAAGAAAAAGGACAAACTCAAGCCCAAATGGGAAGGTCCCTTCATCATCGACCAGGTCCTGACCGGCGGAGCATACCGTCTGCGAAACGCATCGGATAACCGACTCGAGCCGAACCCATGGAACGTAGCCCGTCTTCGAAGATTCTACGCCTAAGTGCCGGACTCAAAGTTCGTCTCCTTCCTCTGTCCACATTTTTTATTTTTGCTGTCTTTTATTTCTCTCCTTCCTCCTTCTCCTTCTTGACGCCTCTAGAGGCTCGTCTGCGCTTTTTTCGCACACACTTGACGCGCTGTCCGCGCTCATTATACCTGGGGGCTTCTTTAACATAAGCTTATTTATAGGGGCTTCATGCCCAACACATGCGTTAAACTTCTGCATATACCTTTTATTCACCATTATATGCATCGATATGACTTAAGTTTTGGCCAAGCTGGGTTGCCTGGCTCCTGTGCTGTTCCCGATTGTTCGGCTAGGTGGTAAAGGGAGCACCTCTGCGATTGTTACTGCCGGGTCAGCCGGATGTGTACCTCAGACTGGGTGAAGCCGAAAGTTAGCGTTCTTAAGGGAATATTCGGTCGGTGAACTGAAAGATGATTTTAAATTATTTACTCATCTGCCCCCAGATGATTTTCTGCTTTCATAGCAGCTTTGACATGCACTTTAGGGCATGCATCCCAGCGAAAGGAACCCTTAACGGAACTATTCTCCCTGGAAGATGTTTCTTACTACCCATGTAATATAACATAACTAGTTGGGAACTTGTCTGATACAGCAACAATGACCCCTACGCCTTGTCTCCATGCATACCCGGTTTTTATATAACCACGCAGGTATTCGGATACACTCAGGACTATCGGGTCCCGAGGTCGGGTTAAAAGGTCCGCTATGACAAACGATCTACAATCCGGCTAGAAGACATTTTTTCTCATGTCATATTTCTACATAGTCAACTCGACTCATTGTATTCCTCCTCAATGCCATTTAATAGGCTATCTAATTTACAATCTTGCTGGGAATACTTGGCGGCCAATTCTACTTGGTCAGACACTGCTTACAGGGATCTCCATCCCGTCAGCCCCACAGTGTCCGACCTCGGCCATGTGGTTTGGGTCACCTTCGTGTACTGCTGTCGTTACCATGGCCCAGCCTCCTCGGCGCCTTGACGGCAGGCCGATATCTTCCATAGCCGGAAGCGCCGCCGTGCTCCTTGAAGCAGCTCTGCCAGCTCCCCAATGCCTTCGGGCAGGGAGATAGATGGCCACAAGGCCTGGCCGATGCCTTTCATCACCTGCCGGACTCGTTCGTGCAGCTGATGCAATTCGGGAAGAAGATCACCCGAAGAACTGGGCACCTCCTCCTCAGGATGACCTGTGAGCAAACCTACATACACGTTTATGTTAGTCGCCTTCCTCGCCAAACTCTTTCAAAGTTTGCTCAAGCACTTACTGAAAATGCCGCGACGAAGCCGCCGATTCTCCTTTACGGAGTCAAACAACTGAGCACAAACATCTTTTAGTTCCTCACCCAGCTTGGTGTTGGCATCTTGGAGGTTAGTTTTTCTCCTGCCGAACCCTCGTAAGCACGCTCTCGCCGGCCTTTAGCTGGCGCAAGAGCTGTTGCTTGTCCGGATCCAGTCCGACGCCATCTGCAATGCTTTTGTCAGATTTACACACCCGCCGCACTTCATAAACTATTCATCTTTTAAAGCGTGTATTACCAGTGGGGGTCTCTGCGACTCCCCCTGTAGCGGCTAGTGCGGCCTCAAGTTGGGCCTTGCACTCTTCAAGCTCCTGGGATAGTCGGGTATTCTTTCTCAGAAGATCCTCAAGATAACAAATGATCCTTAAATCAGTTATTCTAACTATTTTAAGTCTCAGGGGCTACTGGCATATATAACTGTCAAATTTCCTTACCCGTATGTCCTTTACATACTGCTCCGTGGCTCTAGCTAGACCATCTTGAGCGGCTTGGAGGTGCGCATCTCCCGACTTGAAGGCATTCAAGGCCTCTTGGGAGAAACATGCGTCACGAAGAACTGTCCGGCGGCGCCTGTGGTTCAAGGCGCTCTCCACCTCGGAGTTGGTGGCGGACATTCTGTCGGGATCCTCTGTCGGAGGAGCATCCGACGCACGTCTCATGCTCGCCTCAGCCTCCGGACCCGGCTTTGAAGCCTGGCCGGTGAAGGTTCGATTGGCAACCTCTCCGGACTCAGTCCGGCGAGCGCTCTTTTTCCTGAAAAGAGCACCAGCGTTAGTACGCCTTCCAGGAATCAATCCTGGGAGTATGGTGACACGCCATACCGTTGCGGCGGAGTTTCGATCCGGACCACACTTCTTTTTAGCCTCATAACAGACTGCCCTTTGCTGGCCAACCGCTGGCTCGGCTTCCTGCCTCAAGGTACCTTCAAGCACCATTGATATATGGTGATCAAAAATAAGCATGGATGGGTCATTATCAGGGCTTTGGGATCTCGGTCTCAGTTACCTCTGAGGCTGGAAGTATTCCGGGGTAATCAGCCGTAATGGGAACCAAAGCATCGTCGATGCTAAGTTGGTAGAACACCCCGTCGATCAAGTCCACCTTTATATCCGGATCCTCTTCGGAGGTTGGATCGAGGGACCGCTCCGAATCCTCGGGTTGTGGGGGTGGGCTGTGTATCTTCTCCATAGTCCGGCGCAGTTCCTGCGCAAAAACCACAAAATGAGATATTTAACCATGGGAACATGGATCGGACAGATCACAACAATGTTTGCTTACCCAGCTTCGAGGATTATTCGAAGAAAACTCCTTCAGTGGGTTGACGCGGAGGAAATCCTCCTCCTTCCCTTTGTACATGGCAGACAAGATCTTCACCAGTTTGGTGACCGATCCCGCCCTTTATGCCATGGCGGGTGGCATCGTCCTCCCGTTGAAGTCCCACATGGGTGGCCCCTATATTGGAGCGGCTGCACTACCCTCATAATACAGATTGCCATGACTCCGATCATGGTCAATCCGGCATGAGCCAGTAACCTTATTCGGCTCATCAAATAAAGGACATCCCGGTCATTCTCCCTCCGGGGGCTTCGAGGGCGCCAGCTTAGGCGCTTCTTCAGAGGAGCATTGCTGAACTCCGGAAGGCCGATCCGAACAGGATCCGGCAGCGGGACGTCCTCCATGTAAAACCATTCCGAAGGCCAGTCTTGACGCTTTCTTTGGGGTTCCGGATAGGTATCCGTCCCGGCGATGCGCCATAGCTCGCTCGCCCCACTTGATATATTGACCCTCGTGAGAACGGGGTACTAGGCAGAATATTCTCTTCCACTGCCCGAAATGAGCTTCGACGCCAAAGAACAGTTCGCAAAGGGCCACGAAGCCCGCGATGTGCAAGATGGAGGCAGGAGTAAGATGGTGCAATTGGAGGCCATAGAACTCCAAGAGCCCCCGGAGAAACGGATGGATTGGAAATCCGAGTCCTCTTACTAGATAAGAGATGAAGCATACCCGCTCTCCTTTAGAGGGATCGGGGACGCTCTCCGCTTGCTTCCCGCCCTTGTAGGTGGCAAGTACGGCTCGAACCAGAACCATGAAGGCCGGGGGAAGAAATCCCTTGGCTTGGAGTATAACTAGCTCGCTATGCGGGACTGAGCATTTCTCCCAATTTCCCGGTTGAGGGCTGGGAGCGCGAGAGGAGGAGTCGCGTCGACTGTCCATGATGGAATGGGCTTTGGTCAGAGGCGCTCCGATGAAAGCTCGCGAAGGGGGGGATGGTGTGACTCAGATCTAGAACCTCGCCCCTTTTATAGGCGGCTCGTTTGCGCAGCTATGGGGGTAATTGTAAAAATACCCTGGCTTTTCGCATTCATTCAAACACGTGGAAGATGGCCTTTATTGGGCGAGAAGCCAAGGAGCGCAGCATTTATCGTGGTTTGACACTATTCGACAAGTATATGGAATTTGGAGAAGAACCCGCCTCGCAATGCCGAAGACAATCAACGCGCCGGACTCATCGTCATTGAAGCCTGGTTCTGGGGCTACTGAGGGAGTCCCGGATTAGGGGGTGTCCGGATAGCCGAACTATCACCGTTGGCCGGACTCCTGGACCATGAAGATACAAGATTGAAGACTTCGTCCCGTGTCCGGATGGGACTTTCCTTGGCGTGGAAGGCAAGCTTGGCGATACAGATATGTAGATCTCCTACCATTGTAACCGACTCTGTAACCCTAACCTATCCGGTGTCTATATAAACCGGAGGGTTTTAGTCCCAGAGGATCGAACAACAATCATACCATAGGCTAGCTCCTAGGGTTTAGCCTCCTTGATCTCGTGGTAGATCTACTCTTGTACTACCCATATCATCAATATTAATCAAGCAGGAGTAGGGTATTACCTCCATCGAGAGGGCCCGAACCTGGGTAAAAACATCGTGTCCCTTGTCTCCTGTTACCATCCGCCTAGACGCACAGTTCGGGACCCCCTACCCGAGATCCGCCGGTTTTGACACCGACAGGGGTCTTACAACATAATCCATTCAGAGACATGACACAAGATGCAAGTACAATAATCTAATGACAATTTCAACTTCTATCTAAAGAAGAACTGGATTACCTGGCTTCAGAGCAGCGTATAAAGATGACCTCCTCCGTCTTCAAATGCAACATTCTTACTTCCTCCAATTCTTGGGTTGCTTGCATAATGCGTGCAGCTAATTGCATAATTTCCAGCTTCAAGATCGAGATTACCTCATTCATGGCAGCCACACCATCTCTTTCTGCCTCTAGTAGAACCTCAACAACTATAATATCTGTGATCAGACTGCTCTCTGGCGGTGTTTCCTATGGACTGCTACCATCTGGTAACAGGGATGGCGCACTGCTTCCACAAATAGATTCTGGGGTTGTACATTGTGTCCTAGTGTGAATGACATCCTAAAAGGATGCCGCTGGACATAAGTAAGAGATAGTTATCGCATGATCCAGGCAGTAAGCTTACATGGTAAATGACATACAAATTATTGCCAAGCATGGCAAGCTATATTTAAATGGTTCGAAGCAGCATCAGCCGAAAAGAAATTAAAATGGTAAGATGAAACTAGGGATGTAAGTGGCAAATAAACGACATGCGCCAGTCCCATCTAGTTAGTTCTTGCTAGCTCCTTGGTTCATTTTCCTCAAAAAACAGAAACTCTTTTGAACTATCATACCACTAGTGGACTTTAATCGGGATTAAACGGGACCCAGTTGACATCTCTAGTTGAAAGGGAGTGTACCACCGCTATATTTAATTTGCCAAGGCATTTAAGCAGTTGAAATAATCTGAGAAAGCACTTAACAGTGTGGCCTCATGTAAACTACGAAGACAGTCTTGTGATGAAGTTTAGAGGAAAAGTTAAGGACTCAAATGAACTAGGCATGCATTTCTTTACAATAGTACAGCAGTCACTGCTGACATATTGGCCAACTCAGGTATAGCGTAACAAGTAACAAACAAGTATTCGAATCAAGCAATACAGCAAAGCAGACAACTCAATTATTTGTTATTCTGTAGGATTACAGGTTGAGGGCACAAGCCAAGAAAGCAGCCCACATGCATTACATTTCACATGTACTAAAACAAACTAGCTTACCATATGTTGCTGTGAAGCCTCGCTACTGTTGCAATGTTCTTTGAAGATATCGTCAGCATCCCGTGGTTGCAAATCTACTTGTTGTAGTTTATTCTGCACCCTCTATTTAGGTAAAATTAATTTTAATCGCATGCACTGGTTCAAATTGATCATCAATGGTTCATCTAAACTAATGAAAGAAGGGTGTGTGCATACACGACAATATATCTGCTTCCCTCTATTTTTATGCTTGTTCGAGGTGCCAGCCCCAAAAAACAAATATTTTGCTTGATGGGGTTGGCAGCTCCATAATTAATAGAAGCATCGAATTAGTCATGCAACTTGGGAAGATCAAGAACACACAAAAAAGTAATGAACAGAGGCTCATAGCAGTGATGTAATAGCTAGCATCAGAAAATGTAGGGTAAAACGAACAAAACCAGCGGAATCACATGCTAGTTTGCTGATGTGTAATTAAGCAAAGAGAACATGAAGCGCCTCGATGGAACAAACAGGTGGCATCGTAACAACACCATTATCATAAATATAGCATGCAAGAAGTAAAATAGTAGGCAATGATATCTAGGAAGTACAAGAATACTTAGGACAAAACTAAAGCATATTAACTATATGTGCACCGGTATGTAATTTAGCACATGTAACATGTTCACCGCCGTAAGTATGGCCCTACTGTGCAAGCGAATAATGCGTCTCATGAAAAACTGAATGATGCCTTGAAGAAATTCAAAGGTGCGGTGCTTATGCTAAGAAAGTGAACGAGGCCCCGCCATTGGATAATAGTACACGATTCTCGGCGTATGGGTATTGTTGGCATACTTGATAGCTAAGGATCGTCGATGGTGCTCGTGGTTATGTTGAGTTTGGGCGATCGTAAATGTTGAAGCGGCTCCGGTGCTACGGTCGCGTTGCCTGTCGACATACAAGAAAGCTCATCTGTGGTAAGTGAACAGTTGCATGATAAAGAGAAAAACCGAAGGAGTACAGATCGAAATAACCTGATGAGGCTGCGGCATCAGTAAAGCAGGGCCGGTGGAGTTGAATATGGCGTCCGTGGAGCGGGTCCGGCGATGGACGAAGGCTTGGTGGGCGTGTTGTACAGCGCCGGTGAGGCGGATCTGCATGCGTGACGAGGGCTTGTATGAAGGGCCAGCGAAGGGACGGACGAGGGAGTCAGTGAAGGGCCTACACTGTGGTGGACAAGGGCGCCGGTTAAGCAGATCCGGTGCGGTGGACCATGATGGCGATCAAGGAGATCTGGAGCGGTGTACAAGCCAGTCGCTGAAGCGGCTCCGGTGAAGTGGTGAGTTGGCAGTTGGGGGTTCCAAGGTGCGGAAGGTAGATCTGTCGGGGTGTGAGGTCCACCGCTGCGGCGGAGGACTAGATTCGGCGGCTTGCCATGGTTGGGGGGCTCGGGGAGGGGAAGGGGAGAGGCTCTGGGGAAGAATATTAGGATCAAAGAGGGGAAAACAATGGAGTTACCAAAGCAGCCCTTTTCCGTTCATGTGGCAGGGGTAAAACAGGAATATCGCAGGGCTAAACTTTCGGGCGCGAGATATTTCGATGTGAGCGGGAAGTTTGTAAGCTTTTGGTGCCTGAAATTATATTCTGCTCTTATACGGCCGACTATGATATCATGGCCGAGAATTTGTTTGTTTTGCACGCAAAAAAAAGTGCAAGTTTTGAAAATCAATGTCTCCAACTCGAAACTTAGATTGTCCATTCAATTCAAATATGGATATTGAGCTACTACAAGCAAATACCATCATATGGTCCAATTCAAATGAAATTCCAAATGTGTTTATCCTAAATATGATGACGAAAGCAAAAATGTGTATGTGTATGAATAAAGTGGATGATTATAAAGTTTGAACATGCCCGTATGTGTATATCTCTAGGTTTGATATATGAATTTGAAATCACGAAATCCCGGCCTAAAAATGTACCTCCGTTTAAATGAATTACAAAAGCTAATGATGGAGTTGAATTCCAAAATTCCAATCTTAGGTTTGTTATTCTGGTACATCAAAGTATATCACACATGTTCAAAAGTATCGTTATCTCATAGTCCAAACTGTGAAACAAATTGATCAACCTTGAGTGCACACACTATTGACCATGTATATCTCAATTACGTTAAAGTCCCTCAAATATAGACATCTCACTCTTTATCTGAAGCCACCCCCTCTCGTTGCCCACCCCCACACCTCGTTGCCCCCCCCCACACACATAGAGTAGTCGTTCGCTCCCCCAAACACCAACACACGAGCACATTAACACCCCTCTCTCTTCTAAAGTCCGGACCCCAATATAGGTCTCTATCACTTTGTCTGTTGGGCATGCACACATCTCTTCCCCCACTCTCTAGCTAGGTCTCCCGGCATCTCTCTTTCCCAAGCACACGCACTATGTAGAGTGTATCTTTCCCATACACACAAAACGTCGCCCCAAACGTCTATAGCCTTAGTTATGTGGTTCTCGCACACTCACCTCACACACCACCCCCACTTCAAAACAAGCACACTTTGTCTCCTTGTGCACCACTCTCCTCTTTCTATCTCTCCCACATGCGGACCCGCCCCAGCTCCTCCCTGTATACATATATGTCGTGACTCTTTCCATAGCTCCCTAATGTATCATCGTTCTAGATCTCGCACATTGTTCACTAAACCATCTATTCTAGATCTGTCATGAATACCCTATCACACACACGATGACTCGCTTCCCTTGCGTCTCCGTACATAGGCCAATTTCAAACAACATCAACATTGTCTCCCTATCTATACGCCATTTATGGACACAAACGCCCCCCTCTCTCACCCCCTCTCTTCCTCTCTCTCACTTGTCGCTAGCTCTCTCTCTCTCTCACTCACTCTCACACCCCTCTCCCACACACAATCAATGTCTCTTCCAAATAGTCTGCTCCCCCCACCCGCACCCATGCTATCTTGCTACTACACATGTCACACCATTCCCCCTTCCCTTATACTAGGTTTACATCATTAGTGGTCTCTCTACTCCACATACACACACTCCCTCTCACACACAAACGTGCGCACAAACACACACAGACACACACAAACACCCATTAATCTGGATCCTCATCTCTCCCCATGTCCGCATGTGTATCTCGCACACTCACTCTCTAATTATATATATGTGTCTCCACGTTACACAACACAAAGCCCCATGTACATGTATCTCTCTATCCTCCACACACATAGACACAAAGAACCTGTTATCATTGCCTCAGTCTCTAGACATATCACACACGCACTCTCTCTCTCTCTCTCTCTCTCTCTCTCTCTCTCTCTCTCTCGCAAACACGCTCAACAAGGGTTTCCCCGTGAATAACTTACCGTTTATTCATCAACGGTTGTGGCAGTACGGCGAACACGAGACGTGAAAAAGAATAAATCTACATGTTCTTAGACCGCCTAGTATGACTACTAGGACTAGAGCAAGCCAAAAAGTGCGCCGCCGTCACCCCCTCCTTATCGGCGATGGGAAAACCTTTGTTTTACACAGTCGAGAAGTCATTGTGCTAAGGCCTCACATGCTGAGGCGTTGAACAGAATGTAGATGCTAGTTTACCGAAATAAGTATCGATAATACGTTTGTATCTCCATACTTATATTTCTTCTATTATAAAAAACCGAGTTGGTGATGATGGTACGCGTGCCATCTTGCAATATAGACCGCCCGATCTATATCTGACTGATGGAAATTAAACTAAAAGATACCCGTACCCCTCTCCACATTTGCAGACAAGGCCTTCCCTCGTTCATCCTTATATCCAACAACCTCATTGTTGAGCAATTAAGAAAGGAAGCATCTGGAACAACCGGCCTCGGTGGCCGCCGCCGTCGTCAATCCCCATGCCTCCGCCACCCAACCACCAATCACCACCACGCCCCACTCATCTTCACCTTATCTCCTATTTCTCGAGATATCATTAGTTTTCACACATGGGATTACTCCTGCATGGGTCAATCACAACGAGTGTTTTCGTAAAAAAATGCATCTTGATGTTCCGTGCAATGCACGGATCTTGCTAGTACTCCTACAGAAGACTAAGTTGGTGATGCTAGTGTGTCTGCCATCTGTCGTTTGTGACCATTAGATCTACATCTAATGACTGTGAGATAAGTTGTTGCCTTTTCTCACAAACATCCCACTAGTCTACCAATTTGCAGAAAAACACATAATTAGTATCTTAAAACCAACCACATCCCTCCCTGACCTCACCAAAACAGCCCAAGGAATATATACTAATTGAAACATAATATATCTCTAGTGATATATGTATATCAAAATTAGAGTGTTTTGTGTCAAGTTTGAGAATAAGTATTATTCTAATTATGATTCGTTGCAACGCACATGAACATTGCTAGTATTTCCAACCATGCAATTTTTCCCTAGTATTCCATAGTTTCGAGTTTTCCATCAAGATATTAGTCACTCATGGTTGATATTTACTTTCAATCATGTACACTTATGCACTATGTAACTAGCCTTGCTTATTGGGTTCCAAAGCTTAAGTTTCACTCCTACTTACAATATGTAGAGTATTTAACAAAAAACTACCACTTTCAACCAGCCCTAGGAAGAATCTATTGTACAAAAAATAGCAAAAACATACCCAAAATTTCTTAATCCACGCCAAAAACTATGACCTACCGATTAGGTTAGTTTAAACCCATTTATGACCGGGTTGGCCCACACGTCCGTGCTGACGAGGCAGCTTAAACCAACACATTTTGTTTGACCGTTGACACGAGGGACCCACATCTGACCTTCTATCCTATTATTCCCCCTCAAATCATTATTTTTCCTGAACATTACTTCAAACAAGATCGATGCGTGTTCGCTGCTGGCGCCGGTGATGATGAGCGAGTTGGCGTCACTCACGGACGGGCCGGACGCCTGAGCCTCTCGTGACGGGTTGGCAGGCTGGCCCGAGCGTGACTCACGAGCGAGCAAGCTGCCGTGCTGGCCTTCGCTCGAACCAGATGACTGGCCTTAGCGCGGCGCGCGCGAGCAAGCAGCCGCACCGCCATGCCAATCTAGCCGGACGGAGCTGGCATCCGGGCTGCCGCAAGATGGGCTCCGCACCGCCAGCGGTTTTGACCTCGCCTTCTGCCGGCGGCGGTAGCTGCGTCCCATGGCCGAGGATGACTAGGTGGACGGGCCGGAGGTAGGAGGTCACTCGGGGATTTTTGTGCAGACTGACATGTAGGTCCCACAAGTCATAACGCCCGGTCCAATAGAAGGCGTTGACTTAATGGGCGACATGGGCCCTGTTTGGATACTCTAAGTCAGGGGTTAGATTCTAACCTTGAACTAACTCTAACCAAAGTGGTGTTTGGATGGCAGGGTTAGATTGACAACAAACGTATCCAAACAGGGCCATGGGTTGAAACGTGCCTATAACGACACTTCATAGAGTAGTCGTTTCTTGGTAGGGCTGGTTGGTAAGAGCATGTACAATGGTTGATAAGGTAGTCTTATCTTAAGTCTGCCACGTATGCAAGTGGTAGTAGTTTCTTGGCATTATTAGTGGTTTCTTGCATTATTAGGGGTTTCTTGTAAGGAACAATGTACTACTAGCGACAAAAGGAGATTCTAGGTTGCGTTGTACTCCAACGAGTACTACTAGTGGTCGCGGGAGTGTATACCCTGTTTTGTGGGTTCGATCCCGGCCGAACGCACGATGGCCTTTTTTTTAAATAGTAATTTTGTTGTGAGCCAATATTTTACACTGGTAGTTTGAGTTTTGAAGTCAAACAGACATGCAACACCACAATCTGGGTGCACTGGATAGCCTAGCCACGTGAACGGGTTTTCCTTCCCAGCATCTCGTGGCTCGCGTGCTCGCCCTAGCCGCACCTCGCTTGCAGCTTCCTCATCAGCTAGTAGCACATTTAAACTAGTGCCTCCCAATTAAGCCCGAGGAGCCGGAAAAGCCTGGCAGGGCATTGGGAACTGTGCAATATGGCTTTGTACGTAAAGTGCTCTACTACTACTCTGTAGCTTGTAGCGTTGCACGCATGGACTTCACTCCATTATCAGCTCTACTATAAAAGAAATTCCTCTTGACGTGTTTTTTTAAAACGGAGGCAAAAGCTTTGCTTCATCTCATTCATAAAGAAGGAACTACTAACAAAGTTCGACGAGATCCATTACACCTCCACAAATGGAAGCGAAAAGCCTAGTCTCGCTGTACTCCCTCCTTTCCGGTTTATAGGGCTTATCTCAAAATTTTAGTTTTTTAATTTTATAAGGCTCAATTTGGTTGTTTGCATTGAATCATTGCATGCAAGTATTAAGAGAAAATTGACCAATGCATGTAATTTATGCATGCATGCATGCATTGCAATTAATGCATGCATGCATGCATTGCAATTAATGCATTGGTAAACATACGTTTTTGAGGAAAACAAGAGGATTAATTCGGTGCTTTTGCAAACTACAAAAAGTATTCCACCACTCACCATCTACCTTGGTTGGTGAGATTTTTGAATTGAGCCTTATAAACCGGAAAGGAGGGAGTATCAAATAACTCAAATGTTCTGCCCCCGCAGTAAACATCGCTGATAAACAGGCTGCTAGTGTGTGCGTGAGAGGAGCGGCTGAGTAGGCCAGCTACGTGAGAGGAGTGGCTGAATAGAGCACCGAGAGTACCCACTAGGCCACTATGCAGGTGTACTTTCCCTGCATTGATAGTACAATGATGGTTCTAGAGAACAAGAGTACCCTCCACTTCCAACTGTAGCTCCTTGGCCCGAGATTCAAGAGTTCAAAATCGGTGCACTATACTAGAAGTACAAAGACATCGCACTACTAGTTGAGAAAGTAGTACTAGTATCTGCTTTCTGATGCAGACGTACTCCTCCGTCACATAATGTAAGACGTTTTTTGACACTAGTTGGGGTGTACAAAAAATAGCAAAAACATACCCAAAATTTCTTAATCCACGCCAAAAAATACTAGATAGTGCCAAAAATTTCTTACTAGTGCTATTATTTACAGTATAATGCAATCCCATAATGTCCCATAATGCTAGTACTAGTAGTAAATAATAGCCTCACCCCTTCGCTAAGGCTAGCCATTGTGGGGGTAACATAACCGGTAACATGCACTTGGGACTAGCAAACATGCTTATGTGGCACACAATTAAATAAGAGAGAGAGGGTTACAGTAACATAGGTTGATACCGTATCATATTAAATGCTATGCTACTTTGTGTAATGCATGGCAATAAATATGGTAATCTATTATACTAATTTATGATATTATGCACTATGAAGGTAGTATCATATACTAGTATCATATGCTTGATACTAGTATATGTTACTCCCCACTATGAGTAGCCTAAGGAACTATCTACAGTTGGAAGGGACGAGGCCCTGCGGTTACTACGCTCTTATCTCCTCCTCGCCAGTTCCCCTCCCCCCGAAGAGAAGGCAGTTCGTCGCTGCTCCCATGGATTTGCCAGGCGGTTCTCCTCCTCGTCGGGGCTGGGAGACCTTGGGCGACGATCCTCTGGGAGAAATCGCACGCCACTCCGACGTCCTCACCGCCGCAAGACTCGGTGCTTCCTGCACCGACTTTTTCAAGACGGTGCTTAAAATGGCTTGGGAAAAGGCCATGGTTGTTGGTCTTCCATCCGTCCTCGAGGAGAAGGTTCTTCTATGGGACAATCCTTCGAACAGTCCACCGCTCCCTGGCCATTGTTGCACGTTGACTCCGTTAGAGTTGCCGACGTTGAGAGGTAGTCGGATTTTGTCCAATGAGCAGGTCAGTAATGGAGTTTGATCATGTAGTACTTAGTTATTCCATTTCCATCCCGTAATTTCTCCGCTGCCCACCGTCTTATATATAGGTCTGGGTCGGTGCAAACAAAGATTGGTTTGCATACCCCCGGCTGGATAGCACCATCATTTTGCACAACATCCACAACAGTGCGGCCGTTCCGGTAGACCCCTTCTCCACCATTGGGATCGGCCTTCCGGACTGGCTGGGCTTGAATACGTATGATGATGCCTACATGAGATTGAAGAAGATAGCAATTGCGGACCCGTAGACAAAGCGACGTGGCTACAATGATTACTATCTCATCGCGGTGTTCGACATAAGAATTGCCATCAAGGCAAGAGGCAGTAATGGCAGAGGCTGGTGCATGTTGGCGGCGGCAGATTTGTACCCCTACACGTTCGAAGATGCCGTGCGCCATCTAGGCCGCATCTTCGCGGTGACAAGCCAGGGGACTTGTTTCATCTGGTTGCCATCCTACGGTACGGGAGATTACAAACAGAATGCACAAACCATCATTTGCATACCTAACAGTACTCCATTATTTTGCAGGGACCAGTCATCCCGCGATCAAAATAAGATCGCTGATCCTAGATGTGCATTCGCATCCGCGATTCGGTCTAACCTGGAACCTTGTAGCTGACTTTGGCATATTGGGATCAACTACCTTAGCAGTCGTTACCCATGGTACCACTGATGTGCAACATGGTCACACAATCTACCACGATCGGACCGTCACCATCTACCTGTATTCCATTTTTAACCCTCTCGCCTTCTCTTTCATTGTTGTACTAGTACTCTACTTACGTACTAGTAGGAGTACTTTTTACCTTGGAGGACGATATAGCTAGCTAGGCCCTTGAAGACTTGAACCCACTAGCTGCCACCATTTTTGTTTTACATGTCTTACTATCTCATCCATGTAGCCAAGAGTGCCTATATATAATAAGCCGGGTTATTTTACTTCCTCTATACCGAGTAGTACTATTTGCTGCACAAAGACATCGACCGCCATATTTGAGCACAACATTATTATGCATGGACCTTGACTATGTATGTCACCATGTGTCCAGATCTGAGATGCCACGTGTACCAGATGAACGGCGCTGAAGTTCGACCCCGTGATGATGCTACGTGGGTGCCGAGGAACACTCTTGGAGAGTACTCGCTTTTCATTGGGGACAGCTACCCCATTGTGAAGCGGATGCCACCTTCCGTGCACAACATGGAAGGCCTGCCGTTCATGAAGCATGGTTGTATCTTCAGTGCGCACCACCAGATGAACGACATGCTGGGACACACTATCCCTGATTTATGCCGCTTCAGCTTGGATGAGTCTCCATCGTGTGGAACCGGACTAGAAAGCTGTGACAATGATTCCCGTTGCCCACCGCTATGGATTGTGCCATCCATGAAGAACACCTGGGACTGTAACCTGGAGGAGGACATGTAGCCCATCTATAACGTGTAAGTGGAGTACGGTAAATTGTGAATGGTAGCGCTGTGAATATATGTAGACTAGTCGTGCACAAATTTATCACATGAATTGGAGATGAACTTGTGTGGCATACTGGCATTTGTCCTTTAGAATTTATTACTTGTAAATGTGTTACGTGTACGTGCAACTTGTGTGGTTGTTGCACGGGCTCGAACACGCTCCTTGGGAAAAAAAGGTGGCACAACTTTGGATATACGTGACGTGGTGGCATCCCACAAAAAAAGCATCGTTCGCTATAGTTGTAGTACACTCCTACTAGGAAGACAACTCCTATGAAACCTTGTGCTTGGCTCTTTGCCTCTTCGGGAGGTTCAACAGTTCGTACTCGTGTGAATCTTGCACTTGGCTCTTCGCCTCTTCGGAAGGTCCAACAATGATGATACTACAGTACACATTATGCTTCTGGCAATCTGACACTGATTGAACTGCTGCATGTCCACCGCGAGGGAGAGGGCGAGGGAGAGGGAGAGGGAGAGGGCGCTATAGTGAAAACCCTCTCCTCATCCTGCGAACCACCGCGCGCGTGGGCGAGGGAGAGGTGTAGTAAGCAAGCTTCTCCTTGTTCGGCAAGTTGACGGGACACATCAAAGCAGTACTAGTACTAGTCCATACTGCGTCCTTTCCGGTTAATATGGCTTAATTTGAAATGAGAAAAATTACACTGGCGGTCAATGTATGTAACGATACGCTCTTTACGGTCACTATATATAGTTTTGCGGTGATTATACAATCACTAGCACATCGTAGAGCACCATATTGCACCCTATTGACCGGCCACATAGTCGACGTGGCACTTTGTTGACTGGTTAAATTGTCACCTAGTTTCTGGGTCCCACACTGGGTTAGGTGAGCAAAGAAATCAGCTAAAAAACAAAGAATGTAGTACATCTACACTTCCAATGCATTTAGCCTTTAATCTAAATCGATATTGATTGACTAATGCACCAACTTGTGTTCTAGGTATAGGCTACATGTCTATCCTTAATTACAGCATGCAACGACCTTCATTTAATCTTCTTCTCTCAATGGTCACATGCACACATAAGTCTGCTACTTTTGGGCGTTAATTATGCCATGGTCAATGTGTAAATCTCTAAATGTACAGTATTTCATGGACGTAGGGAGTAGGTTGCGCACTTGAGCGTGAGCGTGTGTGTTGCTCGTGTGCTGTGTGTCGCATGGATGTGTGAGTGTTGCGTGCATCCATGTGTACGTGTGAGTGTTGCATGTTGCATGAATGCATGGAGCTTACTCCCTCCCATTGACATGTTCATATTTCAAGCTTCTTCGGTTCCCTCCATATGGTGATACTCCCTCTGTTCCCAAATACGGAGTAAAATCCTCCCTCTGTTCCCAAATGCAGAGTAAAATCCTCCCTCTATTTCCAAATATGGAGTATTTGTCCTTCTAGAGATTTCAACAAGTGACTATGTACGGAGCAAAATGAGTGAAGTGAGCGTAGAGGCATAGGGATAATGTAGAAAGGAAGTCTTCGCGATCCATTATTCCCATCTCGGTCAGAGAGAAGTATTCAACTAGTCTTTGCAGTGAAGTGACAATACACGCTGCAGCAGATGGGACACTTAATTAATAAGCTGAACCAGCGTGTTGGTGTTACTAAATCAGCCTTTACCCAAGATCGCCATCATGTTTGCCAAGAGAGCACACTTACATCCTCCATTAAGCGACATATGGGCCCTCTTGTGGTAGAACCACATGTCATCAAGTAACTATTTACACCAAGGACGGTATATCTGGTAGTAGTAGTAGAATTGAGATTTAATGCACTTTCTTCGCCGTCTTCCACTCTTCTTCCTCCTCTCTTCTTCTTCCTCCTCTTCCCCATCATCGGCCGCACACCATTTCCTCGCTCCTTCGCCGCCTTGGCGCTTATCTTCCTTGGTAGCTCGCGCGTAAATAGCCCCCTGCTAACTGCTCGGCCACATGAGGAGAAGCTTCTTCGCTCGGCCCCTCGACATGCTACCACTACCCGTCCACCTGTCCTTCATGCGTGACCACTACTGGGCGGGCATGAAGGCCAACTGAATCATCCTCATCCACCAATCCGGTAGTCCGTGGCGTCTCGTGGATATCTACACCCAGCGAGAGATCACCCTTCCATCTTTGGATACCGCCGCCATCGATCCTTGCGGCCCGTCGGACACTCCTGCCTACTACGCACGAGACACGTCGAGCTTTTGGCTCGACCTCTGTTTGCTGAAGGTTGTAATCTGCGGAGTGCCCACACCATCAGAGGACTACATGGATTACAAGCTCATTGCCGTGTTCAACATGGGATTAGTCTATTTGGAATCCGGTCGCCATACATGGTTATGGCTCATCGTCGATCCTCTTTACCCAACACTTCTGTCTGATGCTATAGTGCATGATGGCATCGTTTATGCGGTCGACGCACGTATTGGCTACCTATCTTGGTGGAATCAATCGTCGTGTAATTGTTCTATCTCATCTCATCTTTACCTTAAGAATACGCATTGCCTGTTCATGTTACAAATTTAGAATATATAGTATGTCTATAACCACATCATTGCTATATGTTCCTCTCATTTCCTAGATTTTTATGACCACACATGTTATTGTTAGAGTTGATATGAGAACAATTGGTATCTAATGATTGTTAGAATAGATATTATGAGTATAACCTCATGATTGCTATATGTTACTCTCGTTTCTAGGATTTTTATAACAACGCATGTTATTGCTTAGAGTTGATATGATAAATGTAGTAAGTGCTATGGTAGAATATGAGTAGGCCCTGTCATATCTGTTTTCCTCTCATCGTTACATGATGTTTTAACCATGATATATTGCTAGAATATGAAAGCCATTGGCTTATTTTTTTAACTTGGGGTATGATTATGACCACGGCATTGCAATTCTCTATCTATGATATGTGCCCTATTATAATAATCTTAATTCCACACATACTCTGAACATGATTGTTAATTTTTGTCCTTTTGGTCTCCAATTTGAATTGTTGCAGCAGACACAAATGCGCTGGCCTTCATGATTCCGGGACCTGGAATCATACCAGCCGATGGGTGGTGGTTTATCGCTCATTCAGCTGACGGTGGTCATTTGATGCACATTTGCACGTACCAAATTGACCAAACCATTTCATCAAACCACATGCAGTACAATGCCTGGGGCGTTCGTGACATTGATGGCTATGGCTGCTTCATGTTCGAGAAAGATCCCAGCTCCGTTGGGCCAGGCGTATTCAACTAGAGGCAGGTTTACAGCCTCAGCAACCACTCCATGTTCCCCGGGCTCAATTATCCGATCATCCAACAATTCATCGATCATATCACCGGTGATGATTACCGTGCTTTGCTACTTCCATTCGCTAGGGGGGACTGTGTTTACACATTATACCATGGGTTTCATGAATCACCATATCCAGAGATTCGTCGACACAACTTGTTGCCAGATAATCTTCAGTGTGTGAAAGGCATCAAGCTTCCATGCGATGGATGGCTTTTGCAAACCCGACATGCGGCGATGTGGTTCATGCCAACAGCAAATATGCACAGCTTGATTCGTACTGATATGTAGACTGAGCCATGTATTCTGCTGCTATAGCACGACCCTCTTTTGTTGGATATTATGTACTGTTGTTAGTTTGAAGCACTCCTTTGGTTTGAAGCATAGATACATTTCTGGGATCAAGTGCATCCTAGCTCACCTGCGCAGGATGTACTGATAATGATGATGGAGATGCCGTGCAGTATATATATCACTTAGGCTTCAAGTGCGTACTTGTTAGTTAAACCTATGGTTAAAATGTGACACTAAATACGACTAGTAAGTAGTACAGTAGTAGTACTAGTATACGTCGGTCAAATTATTCATCATGTCCACACATTGAATTGACGTGACAACATGCTGCGCGTGAGGTGACACAAGAATCCCGTCGGCGTGTTCGGCTATTCTGGACTTCAGATTTGGAGTACCACTTATCTGTCGAAATCTTTCATCATTCACTTAAAACAGTAGATTGATCATACATTGAGTACCATATAACTGGAATTAACACATGCAAGTCGAAGAAGGATTGGACGGTGCTGCCGGCTGGCGTCAAGTTCGATCCCACGGATCAGGAGCTGATCGAGCACCTTGAGGCCAAAGTGAGTGCTGACAGCGCGAGATATCACCCTCTCATCGATTTGTTCATACCAACCATCGACAGTGAGCACGACATATGCTACACCCATCCTGAGAAACTTCCAGGTAAGACACCGATCGACCATCTACTTGCACAAACATATTCCTTTGTTTATAGATCTATTTTTCTTTTTAGACGGAGACCTGGTGAAGCAATTACAATTTGACAGTTAATAAAAAGTGAAACAAGTGACTGAAACATGCCAAAGATTTTGTGAAAATGCCAACTACGTACATTAAAACTTGTATTCTACAATACTGCAGGTATCACACTGAGTGGCCTAAGCAAGCATTTCTTCCAGCGCAATTCCGGGGCATTCAAAAGGGGCACGTGGACACGTCGCAAGATATAGTCGGAGTGCGGATGCACGCGATGTGGCACAACACCGGCAATACCTTGCCGGTGATGGTCAACGGCCGACAGACGGGCAGCAAAAAGGTTCTGGCGCTGCACACCAACAAGAACTTCGACCAGCAGAGGACCAACTGGGTGATGCACCAGTACCACCTCGGGGACCTGGAGCAAGAGAAGGAGCGGGAGCTGGTCCTCTACAAGATTTTCTACCGCATTTAACACTAGGGTCGAGTAAAAAGATTATAAGTTAGTTTGGTATTGCTACTTGTACTACCTTGTCGTCCGCAAGTTGGTATTGTTGTTAACGATCTTTTGGTATGAACTTGGCATTTGCTTCCAACCATCATGCCGAGGGTCGACGTGGATATAAAGCTGAGTCATTTGTTTCGAAACGAATTTTCAAGCACCTGATTTTTATTTGATGGTAGCATAAGCACCTGCAGTTCGAATTCCCAGTTCCCTAATTTTTTTGAAACAAGTGCATGTTCTTATTATCACGATGAAAAAACAATATCCCCTGCTGCATCCCAGTCATTAGTATGTACTTGCAGAATTATCTCGTTTATTGAGCATGTATATTGTTTTTTCAGGTCGAGCAAGTTTCAACTGGGCTGTAGACTGCCCAGGCTTGGTTTTGTTTTTAATAGGCCCAGCCCATGACGACAACGGGCCACAAAGATCCAGTAGGTATCTACTGGCCTCTGGCCCGCCAGGATTAGCTATATTTTGTCTTACAACATCCGCAGGCAGTTTTTTACTAAATCAAACACACAGCCCAGTTCTATTTTCCTCTTGAAACGCATGTCCTACATCCGTTTTCTAATCTCTACCTATAGTTTTCCTAGTTCATATACACGTATCATTATATTGAAAATACATAAAATTCCCTTTTAATATTTACATCCTTTTTTTTGTTGTTGTTTTCCTCCCAAAGACTGATTTTTTAACCACTGGTTTTCCCTTAAACCAACTCAATTGTCTCACGTCTTATTTGCTTACAAAAACAAAACGATTTTTTTGGCAAATCAATAAGTTCTTAAAAAAATATTTATCATTTCGGGACTACAAAGGTTCAGACTCCACCGAAATATGAAAAATAAGGTTGAACTTTTGACCGTGGTCATGGGCAGAAAATGGGTTGTAATAAATTACTTAAGAATTAGCAAATGGGCTGCAAATTATTAAAAAAATCGAAAATGGGCTCTATGTTGTCTGCCACAGATTTCGAGGCTGACTTGTGGGCCTACTAAGTTCATGCGTACACAAGGTTTATCAAAAAAACTTAGTCAACAATCAACTCTACTAGCGTCGGACTGTTAGATGTCAATCTAACGGCAATCGTGCTTCTTCAGTCTCTGATCTTCCTGCCCCAGCCGCCCAAACCAGCACCATCGGAACCGCCTGCTCCTGCCTCCCGTGGCCGGCTATGCTACCGGGCAGGCCTCACGGCCCCATCATATACTCGCATCCCTGGCCTGTCTAGCCCTCTACTCACCCACACCTCCTGTTATTTTTCGGCGACGGCAGCCGATCCAGTCAACCCTCGTACTCTCCACCGCGTGGGAAGCCACTACCGTGTCTTCCCCGGCTCCGTGTCACTCCCTTCGTAGGCCTCGCCGTCGTCCACCGCCCTGGTGCTCTCGGCACGGCGTGGTCAATGCGGTCAACGAACGACATCCATCGGAAATGGACTGTACGTGGAGAGGCTGACAGCTGGGTCCATGGCCGCACACAAGGAAATGCCTCCTTATTACGCGCAAAATAATGATTCTTCCACCTGACATTTGGGATCCGCCGGAAGGGCCTCTGTATTTCGCGAAAAAAACGTTCCCTCTGCTGACAGGTCGGACCCACCAACTATATCTTGGCACGCAAGGAAGTGCCTCCTTATTGCGCACAAAAAATGAATACCCCCTGCCGCTAGGACCCACCATAGTGGGAGGCTGACTTGTGGGCCTACTAAGTTGACGGGGACGAAGGGCTTTGTCAACTTAGTCAATATGAACGATTCTAGCTCCAGTGACCGTACGATGTCCATCCAACGGCCTTAGTGCTTCTTCAACCTCTGGTCTTCTTGCTCCAGCCGCCCAAAGCAGCGTCGGTTGTGCCGCCTGCTCCTGCCACCCGTGGCCAGCTATGCTACCACGGAGGCCTCACCGCCCCCATACTACTCCCACTGCTGGCCAGGCTATCCCTCCACTCACCCACACCCCCTGTTATGCTGCGGCGACGGCAGCCTCACACCGCAGCCGAACCAGTGAACCCTCGTACTCCTCTCCGTGTGGGCATCCACTGTCGCGTCTTCCCCGATTTTGCGTCATCCCCTTCCTAGGCCTCGCCGTTGTCCACCGCCTTGGTGCTCTCGGCACGTCATGGTCAATGTGGTCAACGACCGACTTCCATCAGAAGAGTACTATAAATGGAGAGGCTGACAGCTGGGTCCACGGCCGCAGCTGGGTCCACGGCCACAGCCCAGTTTTTTTGTGATTTGCTAAGTAAGTCGCTTTGTCAGGCCTGTTGGGCTGCAAATCTTTCAAGACAAGGAGAGCTTCATTCGGCTAGCCGAGAAAATGGCCTATCAGTAATGAGAAATGGCATGTACATTTTTAAAACACATCAAATCGGCAATTAGTTTCAAATTTCTTTTTTTCATTTCGAGATTTTAAATTGCATTGATTTTTATGCATGGACAATTTGTTGGATTTTATATTGATATACATTTACTTTTAAAATCAGTTTGAATGTGATTCGAAATTTCGGGATTAAAAACAGTTCGGCCTGCACCGAAATATGCAAAATTTCGTATAATTTTTTAACCGTGGTCGTAATATGGGTTGTAATGCTAACAAAAAGAATATGGGCTCCAATAAAACCTTAAGAATTAGCAAATGGGCTGTCAATTATTAGAAATAATGGCAGATGGGTTGTATGCTGTTTTCCACAGATTTGAGGCTTTCCTAAAAAAAGGTTGACGCACAAGCAGTGACTATCGGATGTCCATCCAATGGCCGTCGAGCTTCTTCAATCTCTGTTCTTCCTGCTCCAGCCGCTCAAACAAGCGACGGCGGGATTGCCTGCTCTCTCCTCCTCGCGGCCGGCTGTGCTGCCGCGCAGGCCTCACCGCCCCACCGTACTCGCATCACTGGCCTAGCCATCCCTCTACTCACCCACACCTACTGTTATTCTCTGGCAACGGCAGGCGAACCAACCCTCGTACAGTCGTACTCCGCGTGGGAAACAACTGGCGAGTTTTCCCTGCCTCCGTGTCGTTCCCTTCCTAGGCCTCACCGCATCCACCGTCCTGGTGCTCTCGGCGCGGCCTGGTCAACGTGGTCAACGACCGACATGCATCTAAAGTGGACTATACGTGGAGAGGCTGACAGCTGGGTCCACGGCCGCATGCAATGAAATGCCTCCTTATTACGCGCAAAATAATGATTCCTCCATCTGACATCTGGGACCCACTGAAAGGGCCTCTGTATTTCGTGAAAAAATGTTACCGCCGCTAACAGCTTGGACCCACCATCTATATCTTCACACGCAAGGAAGTGCCTCCTTATTACGCACAAAAAAAATGAATACTCCCACTGCTAGCTGGGACCCAGTATAGTGGCAGGCTGACTTGTGGCCCTACTAAGTTGACAGGGACGGAGGGCTCTGTAAACTTAGTCAATATACACGATTCTAGCTCCAGTGACCGTACCATGTCCATCCAACGGCCGTAGTGCTTCTTCAACCTCTGGTCTTCTTGCTCCATCCGCCCAAACCAGCGCCGGTCGTGCCTCATGCTCCTGCCTCCCGTGGCCGGCTGCGATGCGGCGGAGGCCTCACCGCCCCTACTACTCCCACCGCTGGCCAGGCCATCACTCTACTCACCCACACCCCCTGTTATTCTGCGGCGACGGAAGCCTCATACCGCAACGAACCAGTGAACCCTCATACTCCTCTATGCGTGGGCATCCACTGCCGCGTCTTCCCCGGCTCCGCGCTGTCCCTTTCCTAGGCCTCGCCGTCGTCCACCGCCCTGGTGCTCTCGGGGCGGCGTGGTCAACGTGGTCAAGGAACGGCTTCCAGCGGACGTGGACTGTACGTGGAGAGGCTAACAACTGGGTCCACGGCCGCAGCAAGGAAGTGCCTCCTTATTATGTGCAAAATAATTATTCCTCCACCTGACAGCGGGGACCCACCGGACGGGCCACCGTGATTGCAAAAAAACATTTCCCCCGGACCGCTGGGACCCACCAGCTACATCTTCGCACGCAAGGAAGTGCGTCCGGGCAAAAAAAACGATTCGCCCCCTGACTGCTGGGACCCACCAGCTACATCTTCGCAGGCAAGGAAGTGCCTGACAGTCGAGACCCACCTGGTTGAAGCGTACGTAGCGTTCATTCTGGTCGCGAATGTGTACGTACATACTGGTCAATGTAGAGGCATGCGCGTGTCGTAGTAGAGGCGCGCACGTAGCATGTACACATATGTACAGCGGCCAGTGTGCAAGAAAGAAAATACGGCCACGTACGTACATACGGGCAGGGACTCGAACGCCTACTCGCACATAGGTACGGCCAGGGCTCCTGTACATGGCTGGGTCAGAACGGAGAAATAGCGTCGTGGTTGTGTTCATGGTGAGCCAACCGGCTGGGTCGGAACGGAATGCGTCGTCGTGTTCATCGGGAGGGCTTGGATGGAACAGCCGATGGAAACGAGGCCTGGCGTACCGCAGAATGGAGGAAACGGCCTTGTGTTCGAGCGGCCACGTTCGAAACGAGATGGGTTTGGCGTACCGCAAAACAGAGGAAACGGACCTCCTACGGTCAAAACGAGGGTCATGTTGATCAGGAGGGGTGTGGCGTACCGCAAAACGGAGGAAACAGACTTGTGTTGGAGCGCTACGGTCGAAACGGGGGTCCTGTTCATCGGGAGAGGTGTGGCGATCGCAAAAGCGGACTCCACGGGATATTGTTCATCTCCACTATCGACCCTCCGGCCTCCACGTGCTCTTGTTCATCCACCGTCGACCTCCTCCAGCCTCCACTGCATTGTTCATCCACGGGCTCCTATTCATCCAGCCTCCACGGCGCACTACTCCACCGGCTACTGTTCAACCAGCCCTCTCCACGGGCTCCTGTTCAACCACCCCTCCACGGGCTACTATTCATCCACCCCTCCACCGTCTACTATTCATCCAGCCCTCCACGGGGTGGTCCTATTCATCCAGCCCTCCACGGGGTCCTATTCATCCAGCCCCAACCGACTCGATCGATCAGGGTCCTGTTCATCCAGAGGTAACACCACGGGTCCTATTCATCCACCCCCACCGGACTGTTCATACAAACCCCCCAGCAATGCTCACTGTTCATCCAGAGGCAACACCACGGGGTCCTGTTCATCCACCCCCACCGGGAACTGTTCATCCAAACCCCCCAGCAACGTTCACTGTTCATCCAGAGGCAGCATCATTCGGCTTCAGTTAGCAGAAGTAGTGAAGGGATCTCTCGATCTAGTTTAGTTAACATCCATCGATCGACCGCTTTCCGGAGTTCGATGTAGCGTAAGCGTCTTGATCTGTCG
Source organism: Aegilops bicornis (assembly GCA_021605145.1). NCBI lineage: Eukaryota > Viridiplantae > Streptophyta > Magnoliopsida > Poales > Poaceae > Aegilops > Aegilops bicornis. The sequence continues at coordinate 277,690,855 of CM038672.1, forward strand.
CTTTCGGGTTGATTAGAGCCCAACGCCTCGCACCGACGCGCGTGCGTGTATGAGAGAAACGCGCATCGCTTGGCCCCAACCACCCACAGTAATCGGGAACACCCCGATATTTTCCTCGCCCTCGCTTCTACCATGATTTTTCTGTCATGGATGGCCCAAAGAATGTCATGCAGCTGCGTCGCCGGCCCGCCTAGGATGAAAAGCCCATTTTCTATCAGGATTTTTTGTCATAGAAGTAGGACCCCACCACATCTATGATGATATCGGGTTTTGTCACAATTATCGTCATAGAAGTGTCATAAGTATGACATAAATTTTTTCGTTCGGCCCAAAATGTCATGTGTCTTTTTTTTGTAGTGAGATGTCCGAGCACTGCTACTCGCTCAACGTCTGGACCTGAAGCCTTTCAAGAAGCTCGGGTGCTTCCTCCCTGACTATGAAGATTGGACCGCCGACATGGAGGACTGATTGTTGATGAAAATGTGTCACTACTGTCTTTCTATGGCAAAACTTTGAATTTATGCATGGCGAAACTATGTGATGTAACTAAATCGTGGTCCTGAACTAGTGTAGATCGCTCTAGTTAATTAGTTTGGGTATGAGGAACTTCGTCATTTATGTTTACTATTGTTTGATTGTATTTTGCTAATTATGCCTCCTTGTTTTCTTAAGTACATTATGTTGCATATTATCGTTCAATTCATCAACTCACGATGCAGGTACATAGATCAGAGAAGGCGAAGGGCTACTATGCCGTGTACGTTGGGAGGGTTCCATGAGTGTACGACCACTGGCCGGCCGCTCAGGCCTAGGTGCATAGGTACCCGGGTGCTAGGCACAGAGGGTTCGACAGCAGAGCCGAAGCAGAAAGTAGTTACTTGAGGTGGACACTCCAGCATGAGCTGGGGCAGGACCGTCGGTACTACATAGTCGCGCTCTTGCTCATGTTGATCGCTCTTCTATTCTACATCATGGTTTATATAGAGATGATGAAACTTGTGCGTGTGGCATGACCATGTAGTTGCACTTATTCAAGACATGACATGATCGCACTTGTGTATCGATATTTTCGAGATTTGATGATATTTGTGTTGAATGATGATGATGGTATGATGAGACTACTATATGTCTATGATATGATGAGATATTGTATGTTTAGTATGATCTGATGAAACTATTGTATAGAGCCTGTATAAATACACCACAAATACGTAGGGGGTGAGGGTCGGCGAAAGCAGGAACATTAGCAGTAGCGCTGGAGAGCACCTAGCAGTAGCGCTGGCTTAGCAGCAGCGCTTCACATGAAAAGGCGCTACTGATAACTATCAGTAGCGCTGGTCCAGGAAGCGCTACTGCTAACAATACTTAGTAGTAGCGCTGCCTATACCAGCGCTACTGCTACAACTTAGTTGTAGTGCGCTAGCAGTAGCGCTGGACCCAGCGCGACTGCTATGCATATTTCAAGCACTACTACTAGGGTTTTCCCTAGTAGTGGAGGGGTATTAATGTGCATAAAGGATCTGAACATATAATCTTCCACCGAATAAACCAACTAGCATCAACTACAAGGAGTAATCAACACTACTAGCAACCCACAGGTACCAATCTGAGGTTTTGAGACAAAGATCGGATACAAGAGATGAACTAGGGTTTGAGAGGAGATGGTGCTGATGAAGATGTTTGTTGGGTTCTACGGTAGGGTGCGTCGACTGCAAATTAAAAATTCCTACGCGCAGAACATCCAGGAACATGCTACGGGAGATGGATCACAGTTCGTTACCACTAGACGCCAGCGATGCCGCGGCAAATGAAGAAGAGTTGGGGCAGCGCGTCAAGTGTATCGTCTTCTCCTCGTCCGATCTCCTCGGCGGCCGGTCGTCCGATCCCACGACGAGTTCGCCGGAGCGGCGCAAGTGCACCGCCTCTAACGGTATCCGCATGCGGGAGGAACGCGTCGGCGGCGGATCGCTAGGTCCGATCACACAGTCGGCGGCGAGTGGAGGTGGCTATTCGCAACACATGCAGACCCTAGTCGCAGCACCGAAGCGATCGAACTAATGAGTGTGCCGCACCTCCACTTTATATAGGAGTCCGCCGCGGGCTCAACACTTGGGCCTCGCACGGACCCTAAAGCCCAAAGTCTACTCGATCACGTTCCTAGTCCAGTTCGGATCACATCCGACCAGTGTCTCACTGAATCGACCTCATAGGTTCCTTCCCTTAAGCGCGCGACCCCTTAGGTTCAAGTCGGCTTGGTCACGATTCGGATCAACTCCGACCAGACGGTTGGTAGCGGCCTCTAGCAAGGCGTGCCGACCACCAAGCTGACTATGAAGCTGGTTAAGCGAACACAGCCTGGCGTGTCACACTTTTGTTCCCTTTGCCAGCACGATATATGTTGTCGGGCTCAAGGCGAGATCATCATCCTTGTGCTAGCCTGACCTCTTTCTCGCTCCAAAGTTGATACCGACCACAATCCGGATTATCTCATAATCCTTGTCGCATGGCCATGCTTTCCTGGTCCGAGATCACACGAGGGGCCCAGAGTATATCTCTCCGATCGGAGGGGCAAATCCCATCTTGCACGACCATGTCTCGCGGCATGGGATTGGACAAACCGAAACCTACCTTTGTAACTACCCGATCCACAGAGTAGCGTTTGGTTGGCCCAAAGCAAGTCTATCACCATGTCGAGTACATGCGTCAGCTCAGGTCTTAGGACATAGAACGTATGTTGTACTAGAGACTCACAGATGACATATCGCTGCGTCTCATAGTTGGGTCTGTCCAACTCGGACCTTATCTCGACTCGGATCCGACTATGTCGAATCTGACCAGACCTTTCAAAGTCCATATTATCCGGTTAGCATCCTATGCTCCATGGCTAGTGAGACCGAGCCATCGACCGTGTCATATGCTAGTCTAGTCATTGCTTGGCGTCCACACAGCCCTTTCGACTAGGGACCTTTTAGGACAGTCATCATACAATGCATAGTCCCACAAACAAGTCAATGCATTTGCTGATACACATCATTGATAATGTCCAAGGACTATCTTTATTCATAAACACATAGGAAATATCATCATACATGATTGCCTCTAGGGCATATCTCCAACAATGTTGATGGAGATTGACCCCCTCCCGATGAGAGGATTGATGGTGATGACGATGGCGACAATTTCCCCCTCTCAGAGGGATGTTTCCCTGGCAGAACAGCTCCGCCGGAGCCCTACATTGGTTCCGCCAAGGTTCCGCCTCGAGACGGCAGCGCTTCGTCCCGAATGCCTCCTTCTTATTTTTTTTCAAGGAAAAATACACCTTATATCAGAAGATGGGCATCGGGGGGCTTCCAGGTGGCCCACGAGGAAGAGGGCGCGCCCTCCACCCTCGTGGACAGTGGGTGGCCCCCCTCTGGTGCTTTCTTCGTCCAATATTTTTAATATATTCCAAAACTGACTTTCGTGGAGTTTCAGGACTTTTGGAGTTGTGCGGTATAGGTCTCTAATATTTGCTCCTTTTCCAGCCCAAAATTCCAGCTGTCGGCATTCTCCCTCTTCATGAAAACCTTGTAAAATAAAAGAGAAATTGTGACATAATGTGTAATAATAGCCCATAATGCAATAAATATCAATATAAAAGCATGATGCAAAATGGATGTATCATTGTGCTGCACGGCGGTCCTTTGAAGGACTGATCCCTTGCGCTCCAATCTGACCTTGGTGCTGTAATCTTGCTCTCATGCCTGTGCATAGTGTGGGCAATGGACCTAGGGTTTGTTGCATCGACGGAAGCCCCCGGGCCTGTCCCAAACGTGTTGCCGTGTGTCGTTGGGGTAGGCCTTAACAAGTGCACAGGCAAGGGCGTGGAAGTGGCTGGTCCCTTGAGATCTTCTTCGCTTCTTCATTAACTTGCGTCTAGGCCAGCTTCCGGTTTTCCCGTGCGTCGTGCTGAGCGTTATGGAAAGAACCAGATTGTGGCTCGTGTATTACACGCACCCCACTATCATGGGGCGGAAACTGCCATTCCATTCGCCTCCCGCCCCAGGTGCATCTGCGACATTTGCCTTATGCATTGGGTATGGTTGGTGGTGGATGCGGAGTGCGTGGGGACGGGTGCCATGGCAGAAAACCAGGCGCTGTTGGTTGGTGTAGAGGGTCGGCTCTGATTTCCTGAGCCATTGAAGGCACAGGGAGGCCCTATTGGAGGAGCGGGGCGGTTGCCTCCTGGTTGAGAGGCCAGCCCCCTACATCGTCCCTTTGTAAAAGGCGGCAGGAACGGTGCGTTTACTCACACACTTTCCTTCTCCCCTTTTCAACTTTCCCTGCTTGTCATGGCGAGAGGGTGTGGACGCGATGGTGCTCTAGCAGTGGCGATAAGAGCTTCCGCTCAACAGCGTATCCCCACTCCTCCGGACAAAGCAGCGATGGAACCCGCCGTGAGAGGGGGAGGGAGGGGGCGAGGTCGTGGTCGTCGTGGAGCTCGAGGAGGAGGAGGACGGGGCGGTGCTCTGATTACGCCCAAGACGAACGCTCCCCCTCCCTTGGAAGGCCATGTCGGAGACCAGCTACTAGAGTTCGTTATCAGGTTGTACAAGCCGGTTCATGGTCGTCTCTGCCTCCCTACCCCATTCGCCATGGCGATGGAGCTCGAGCAGCCGCACGCACTGAGATTGCACATGAGGGGCCGCGGGAATGGCAGCATACGAGTGGATGTAGATTTCCCCACCCCTCATACATGTACTTTCGCCGAGGCTGGTAGACCTTCGCTCGTGCCCATAGCTTGTCAGAAGGGCACGTCCTCCATTTTAAGTTAATGGAGGACGGTTTCCTTTCCGTCAAAGTTTTTGGGAGCTCGGGTGCTCACTTAGGGTGCTGCGTGGAGAGCTCGACCGATGACGAAAGCTCCCTCCTCGAGCGACAGTGAGGAGAAGGACAGTGATGGCAATGACGACAGCACCGATCAGGAGGGCGACGCCTCTGACTCCTGCTGAGTATCAGCCGGACCGCCACCATCAGGCGGCGGCAGCACCATCTGCATCTGCACCTCCTCTTCGGCAAGGTGATTTGTGGGGTAGTTGGGAGCAGAGATGGGGGTGGTGCCTCCGGCTCCTCCAGCAGCCTTCTAGCTGGAACCCGGTAGGCTTCCTCGCGGGCTGCAACTCGGTTAGCCCTGCCTTGTCCTGCTGGCCCTGGTGGTGGCGGTTGACGGGTCGCCTCCGCCATGCTCTCCATCGATGCCTTTGCTAGTGCCCTCCTAACCCCGCCAGGCTACATCTCCTGGAGCGCAACAGGGTCAGGCTGGGCTTCTGCCCAGGCACCCCTTTTGCCCTCTTCAGCTCCTGCCGCAATGCCTAGGAGGAGAGGGACAGGAAAGGGCATTAGGGTGCACTTATCTTTTTTCAATCTTAAATCTATAGGCATTTGCTAAATTTTAGTTCAAATAATGTAATCTCTTGAATCCATGTCTATGTCTTGTAAGGTCTGTGCTTTTTAAATCCGCATTTTAATGAAAAATATGAACCTTGCCGGTGACTCGTGCATGTATATGTCCATGCAGAGGTGGAATGCCTCTATATTTTCAAATAAAAGAGTTTCCCCCGGCAGGCTATCCTGTTGGTACCCTCTATTTTGTTGCCAGGGAATTAAGCCTACCGGGCACAAATTGTGATGAGGGGCCAGCCCCCCCAATCTTTTGTCATCAAAGGCCACCGCGACCAGCCCGACTGAATCAACGTTCGAGTGAAGGGATGGGAGCTCCTTAGTTTCAAAAAGCGGCGAGGTTTTCTTATGCACAAGTGTTTTCTTACAAAACACGTATGGACAAGAGATATAACTTATCTGTTTGGCTTGCCGGAGATCGCAGTGTTGGTTCATCTTTCCAGCTTCCTTTAGAGGCTGAGTTCTAGGCAGGAACCTGCAGTTTTATGCAGATGGAATTGATGCCAGATGCGATCTTATCTACATGAACATGCGATGCTCATGAAATGCTTATGCATGCATGAAACTTGTCGCCCCTAGTGCTTCATTTGTTTCTCTATTGCTCAGGATCTGCGCCTGGCTTTGTACAAGGGGTTACATGCAACTGAGGCAAGGCCTGTACAAAAGGGTGCCTGTCGGGCAGGGCCTGATAGCCGCGCCTTACGGGTAGAACTTGCGGAGATGCTCAATGTTCCATGAGTTTTGCAATTGAATGCCATCTCCGGTCTCTATACGGACTGTGCCAGGTCTGGTGTCTCGAACTACCTGGTAAGGGCCTTCCCACTTCAGCGTCAACTTGTTTGTACCATTGGCGGACTAAACGCGCCTAAGGACAAGGTTGCCTTCCTCAAAACACCGAGCTTGCTGATTGCGTGCAACATGCGTAGCAGCCCGGAGACGGTTCTCCTCGAGAAGCAGAGCGTCGTCACGTCGGTGCTGATCCTGTGCTACTTCATCATAGGAAAGCACTCGAGGTGACCCGTAAATGATTTACGTGGGGATAACTGCTTCTGTCCCATAAACTAGGGAGAATGGAGTCTGCCCGGTAGCTCAATTTGGTGTCGTTCTGAGGGACCAGAGAACTACTGGCAGCTCATTCCTGCCCCACTTCTGCAGCTTATCAAATGTTCTTTTCTTGAGTCGTCGCAACACTTCAGCATTCACCCTCTCAGCTTGTCCATTGCTTCTGGGATGTGCAACAAAGACAAATGAGATCTTACTTCTGAGGGCATGAACATATTGCATTAAGGCATGGCTTGTGAGCTGGGTGCCGTCGTCGGTGATGATCCGGGTAGGGACCCCGAAGTGGCACACAAATCCTTTCAAGAACTTGATAGCTGACTGAGCAGTCACCTTTCTCACGGCATCTACTTCTGGCCACTTTGTAAGCTAGTCGATGGCAAGGAACAAGAATTCAAAGCCCCTGGTAGTTCGGTGGAAAGGGTCGAGGATATTGAGCCCCTAGAACAAAAACGGCCATGACAAAGGGATTGTCTGTAGAGCTTGTGCAGGAAGATGGATGTTCTTGGAATGGAGCTGGTAGGCTTCACACTTGGTGACTAGCTCGACCGCATCTTGGAGGGTTGTGGGCCAATAGATTCCTTGCCGGAATGCTTTCCCAACTAATGCCCTTGATCCAATGTGGGCGCTGCACATGCCTTTGTGTATTTCCGCCAGCAGTTCCTTGCCTTCTTCCCGACATATGCACTTCAATTTCACACCATTGGGCCTTCTTCTATATAGAGTGTCATCGACAAGGCTTACCGGAGTCCAACTTCCTCCTCTTTCGGGCCATTGTTGCCGGGGATATGGAGGGCTGAGTAAGATGGAGAACAAAAGTTCCTGGTTCCACATGAAGTTTTTTCACAGCAATATTTGACGGATGATCAGCTATGCTTTTTTCCGCACGGGGTACGTGCTCTGTTTGCAATCCGTCAAAGCATCCTACAATCTTCTCACTTCCTCAACGTATGCCTCCATCAATGGACTTTGGTAATCCTTGTTGACTTGTCTCACCACAATTTGTGAATCTTCTCGAATGATCAGCTTCTTGATTCCCAATTATGTGGCAATCTTGAGCCCTGCAAGGAGCCCTTCATACTCTATTGTATTGTTGGTTGCCTCCTCCCGAGGAAAATGCATCTGGATGACATACTTCAAGTGCTCCCCTATGGTAGCGACGAGAAGCACGCTAGCCCCAACACCTTGCAAGGGGAATGCACCATCGAAATACATGATCCATTCTTGGGGCGCTTACTTGTCGGAGTAACTATTTCCAGTACTTATTCATCAGGGGTTGGCGTCCATTCTACAATACACTCTGCCAATACCCTACTCTGAATTGTTGATGTGCTCTCAAATTTCAGGCCAAAGCAGGATAACTCCATAGCCCACTCTACTATTCTACCGGTAGCCTCAGGGTTTTGGAGTATCCTTTGCATTGGAAAGAGGGTGACAACCATGATCTCATGGGCTTGGAAGTAGTGGTGCAGTTTTCTTGACGCCATGATGAGGACAAAAATCAACTTTTACACACCAGAGTACCTCAAGCCCCTTGTAGCAGGGAACTAACGAAGTAAACTAGGCGCCGCACCACTTTCTTTCTTGTCGCGTCCTTGGGGTTGCCCCTACTGTCGTGCCCTTCTCTGTCCTGATCCTCATCCGGTCCTGCCGGGATTTTCTCACTCTTTGTTTCCTCTACTTCCCACTGTGCCACTAGGGCTGTACTAACCACTTGATTAGGTGCCGCTAAGTACAACAGCAAGAGCTCCTATGGTTTAGGGGCAACCAAAGTGGGCACAGAGGACAAGTAGGTCTTCAAATCTTATAAAGTTGCGTCTGCTTCCGAGGTCCACTTCATGGGCCCTACCTTCTTCAAAATTTTGAAGAACGGCAGGGCGCGCTCGGCGGACCTGGAGATGAACTTGCTAAGTGCGGCAACACACCCTGTCAAACGCCTCACATCCTTGACTGTCCTGGGTACCTGGATCTGCTCGATAGCCTTGATCTTGTCGGGGTTGGCTTCCATCCCACAATGGGACACGAAGAACCCAAGTAGCTTGCTGGAGGGAACGCCAAACACACACTTCTCTGGATTTAGCTCCAAGTTTATCTTGCGCAGATTAGCAAATGTCTCCTCCAAATCCTAGATGAGGGTTGATCTATCCTTGGTCTTGACCACAATATCATCCATATAAGCCTCAATGTTTCTGTGCAACTGTGGCTCAAAACCAATCTGGACTACTCTTGCAAAAGTGGACCCGACACTCTTTAATCCGAAAGGCATGCGCACAAAGCAGTATGTACCGCATGGGGTGTTGAACGATGTCTTCTCTTCATCTTCTTTGGACATGAAGATCTGATGATATCCAGAGTATGCATCTAGAAAGGAGAGGAAATCACAACCTGAAGTGGAGTCCACAATCTGGTCAATGCGCTGTAAAGGAAATGGGTCGTTCGGGCAAGCTTTGTTGAGGCCTGTGAAATCTATGCAAAGCCTCCATTTTTCGTTAGCCTTGCGTATGACCATTGGGTTTGCTAACCATGTCAGATGTAGTACTCCTCTGACCAGGCCAGCTGCCTGAAGCTTCTTAATCTCTTTGGCAATGAACTGCTGCTTGTCCAAGGCCTGCTTTCGAACCTTCTGCTTGACGGGTCGGGCATGTGGGAAGACAACAAGGTGGTGCTCGATTACCTCCCTAGGAACACCGGGGATATCAGATGGTTGCCAGGAAAACACATAAATATTCGCCCGCAGGAAGGCAACGAGCGTGCTTTCCTATTTGTCATCAAGGGTGGCGCTGATAGTGAAGGTACCATCATCGCCAGCCGGCCCTGCAGAGACCTTCTTCACATGTGGTGTGATACGTCTCCAACGTATCTATAATTTATGAAGTATTCATGCTGTTATTTTATCATTCTTGGACGCTTTATAATCATTTTATAGCAACCTTATATCATTTTTTGGGACTAACCTATTGACCCAGTGCCAGTGCCAGTTGCTATCTTTTGCTTGTTTTTTACATCGCAGGAAATCAATACCAAACGGAGTCCAAATGCAACGAAACTTCATGGAGATTTTTTATGGACCTGAAGACCAACAATGGTCCAAAGAAGCACCTGGTGGGTGCCCCGAGGGGGGCACAACTCACCATGGCGCGCCAGGGCCCCCTGGCACGCCCAAGTGGGTTGTGCCCACCTCGGTGGCCTCCTGCACCCCCTCTTTGCACTATAAATTCCTAAATATTCTAAAACCCTTCGGGGTAACCTAGATCAGAAGTTCCTCTGCCGCAAGGCTTTGTAGCTACCAAAAACCAATCTAGACCCCGTTCCGGCATCCTGCCGGAAGGGGCACCGGTGGCCATCTTCATCATCCCGACGGCCACCACGATGAGGAGGGAGTAGTCCACCCTCGGGGCTGAGGGTTTGTACCAGTAGCTATGTGTTTAATCTCTCTCTCTCTCTCTCTCGTGATCTATATCATGGGCTTTGTTAATATAGATGGACCATATGATGTTTCTCCCCTCTATACTCTTGTTGTGATGAATTGAATCTTTACCGTTTCAAGTTTCGTCTTGTCGGATTGAACATTCAGATATAAGAACACATGATGTATGTCTTGCGGTATGAATACTTGAGGTAACAATGAGGTATTGTATTGATTCACTTGATATATGTTATGGCACTCAACTTGCGGATTCTCAAGGTGACGTTGGGGTAATCTATGCATAGGGGTTGATGCATGTTTTTATTATCTTTTCTCCGATAGAAACTTTGGGGTCTCTTTGTAGTTCTTTGTGTGGATTGAGCATTATGAATATGAATTTTCTTTGGTGTTATTTTAGTACGAACTCTAGGATAGCTCGAACCAAAAAAATAGCTTTGTGTTATTTTAGTATGAACTCTTGAATAGATCGAATGGAAAGAATAGCTTTGAGGTGGTTTCGTACCCTACAATCAATATCTATCTTTTGTTCTCCACTAATAGGAACTCGGGAGTGATTCTTTATTGCACTTCGAGGGATAATCATATGATCCAACTATGTTAGCACTGTTGAGATATTGTACTAGCGAAAGTACGTGTCGGCGTTCTAGGAACGGGGATCCTCAGACTTCCCTGCCTGCGGCCCACGGTGTGGCTCAACCAGCGGGCCTGTACAACCCATCTTCACCAGCATGCACTCTAGACCCTCGCGAGGGGCCAAGCCTCGTGAGGCAGACGACACAAGACCTCCTTAGGAGCGTCCTCACCAGGCTGGCTCACCAGGAGCAGAGAGATCAAGGCAAGGCGAACCTCGCGAGGATCCAATGACGCAAGCCATGACGATCAAGAATCAAAGCGGGCGCCAAAGGCGCCCACGCCAAGACAAAGGTCCTTGTTTCCTCTTAGGTGCTAAAGAGGCAAGCGCAGGCGCGGAGTCCTGAGGCATCAGGCAAAGGTTTCCATAATGGTGCAACGAGACCAAGACCAGCAGGATGGCAGGGCGGAGGTCACCATAGAGCCCAAGATGGCGTCACCACCAGAGCCTTTGGCAGGCGAAGACCGCTTTTGTTAGGATAAGCTGTACTAGTTGTTCCCCTTCAAAATTGGACGTTGTGGGATCCCTTCCCGCTCAATATTTGGGAAGAGGACCCGGGCCCCTATAAATAGGACCAGCCACCACAGAGAAGGGGGGCGAACCCTTCTCCAGCTCACCAGCACAAGAACACCTCGCCTCAAGAGGCTGTTCTTCCCCTTGTACTGTTCATCCCGAGCCCAAGAGGCAATCCACCACACCACACTGGAGTAGGATATTACACCACATCGATGGCCCGAACCAGTATAAATCTTGTGTCATTGTGTTCTTTGGGTTCGGCGAGTTAGTCCGCTAGATCGTGGAGTGCGAGAGCTTGGGAGAGGAGAGATCTTTGTGCGCACCCCAGTCTTCGAACCTTGAGGGTTTTGCCGGAACCCATGATCCGACATTTGGCGCGTCAGGTTGGGGTGCGTCGGAGCTTCACTCCCTCGACGGCTTCGCATCCCCGACCGGCTCTCATGGACAGCGCCGCTTCTCCGACTGGATCGACGGGCGGCCCAAGCAGCCCCATGGAGCTCCGGGCCCTCACCCCCGCCTTGAGGCGGGTACAGTGGCCGACCAAGTTCAGGCCGGAGATGCCGCCCCGCTACAACGGTGCGGCAGATCCGGTGGCCTTCCTGCTGGTGTACGAGGAGGCCGTTCTAGAGGCCGGTGGTGATGACAAGGTCATGGCCAACTGGCTCCCCATGGCCCTCACCGGCGTGCCGTGCGCTTGGCTTCTCCATCTGCCGGGATCTTCTGTGGCCTCCTGGGAGGAACTGCGTGACCTCTTCATCAAGCGCTTCGGGGGACCAGCACCCCCAGTCGTCGCGACCCTCCTCGGCGGTTCGCAAGCGCCGCCCTCGGATCGTCACGCCAAGCTGTTCTTTCGCCAAATCGGCGACGCCTTCGCATGGCAGGGGGCTCCCCCGGGTTGGGCACCGCCCAAGGCCGACCTGATCTTCGACTCGGGGGAGATGACAACATGAACGACATGTGCATGTAGTTATCCAGAGGGATTTATCGATGATATGGAATTGCAACGGCGAAGGTCACAAGGGTTTCGTGGAAACATCGGAGAGTATCTTCGAAATCTTCTGAAGCAGCAAGCGATCATCTGGATTGAATGGGCTCTCCGGGAGAAAGTGGGTACGAGAGCCTAATGTCAGACTTAGTAAAATGCTTAACCCGAATAGATGAGAGATCAGAGTCCCAGAGTATAGACGAGGAATAAAAAGACCCTAATACCACGCAATGGCGACGTGGGCCCGTAAGACACACAGCCATGTTAGTAAAAGTTTTTGTAGTGACTAGACTCGACTTCGGCCAAGGAGTTGGAAAGGGGGCTACCTATAGGCAGTCGGCTCTGATACCAACTTGTGACGCCCTCGATTCAATCGTAGACTAATCATACATGCAAATGTGTATGATCAAGATCAAGGACTCACGGGAAGATATCACAACACAACTCTAGACACAAATTAAAATAATACAAGCTTAATATTACAAGCCAGGGGCCTCGAGAGCTCGAATACATAAGCTCAAGAACACAAGAGTCAGTGGAAGCAACAATATCTGGGTACAGACATGAGTTAAACAAGTTTTCCTTAAGAAGGCTAGCATAAAGCAACACGATCGAAGAGGCAAGGCCTCCTGCGTGGGAGCCTCCTAACTACTCCTGGTCGTCGGCGGCCTCCACGTAGTAGTAAGCATCGTGATGCGCATCGGCTCTGGCTCCGGCATCTGGTTGCATCAACCGGAAAGGAGAAGAAAGGGGAAACGTGGAGCAAAGCAACCGTGAGTACTCATCCAAAGTACTGCAAGCAAGGATCTACACTACATATGCAACATTATCAAAGGAAGGCTGTATATGTGAATTTGGTCACGAGAAAGGCCAGAATAGACAGGAGAACCTAGTCCTATCAAAGACTAGCATTTTCTGGAAACCACCATCTTGCAGCAACAGGAGGGAGTAGAGTAGCATAAGGTAAAGTAGTAGTAGTGTTATCAACCTCGGCCAGAGATCCTTTCTCGACTCCCTGCGAGAAAGCAATCCCAGAGCCATACTATCCAGTTATCATCACAATCCATTTCTCATCACAAGTATCCAGTTCTAGTTGTATCGATGGGGATACAACTCCAAGTGTCCGTTACCGTAGGACAGGCTATCGATAGATGTTTTCTTCCCTGCAGGGGTGCACCAACTTACCCACCACGCTCGATTAACTCCGGTGGGACACACTTTCCTGGGTCATGCCCGGCCTCGGCCAAACAATACGCCGCAACCCGACCTAGGCTTAATAGAGAGGTCAGCACGCTGGACTAAACCTATGCCCCCAGGGGTCATGGGCCATCTCCCCGGGAACTCCTGCACGTTGCGAGGGCGGCCGGTGAGAAGACCTAGCTACCTCCTTAAAAAAGGCAGGAGCTTACCAGTCCAACCCGATGCGCGCCGCTCAATCGCTGACATCTATTAATCTTCGGCTGATGCATACGACACAGAACGCCCATACTATGCCCACGTGATGGTTAGTGCTATCAGGCCAGAGGCCCCTCGGATCAAATATCCAAATCGTAGTGGATTAGGAACGCGCGGTAACGAATAGAGACTCACGAAAGATGTGACCCCGTTGCCCCATCTCGAGGACTTGCAGCAAGGGCTAGGAATGCCCAGCCACACCTCGTAATTATCTCACGGGCACCCTCTAGGTCAACCCGTCTCCACATCACTCGCAATTAAGCTCGCGCGGGTACCCCTCAGGGCCGACCCGTCTTTAGTAACATGGTTCAGTGTAAAGTCATAGTAACCATAGTAACTGTGTGTCCAAACATCAAGGGGAAAACACGAGGAATCACCCCCAGTGAATTCCACTCGATGTAATCATCAAGGTGAACATAAGAGGAACCACCCCCGAGGTTCACACTTGAGGGGTTGCACGACAAAGTCGTATCGGAAGTGGTTAAGGCGGAATCACCCTCAATGACCACAACCGAATAGCTACACTACAGGGTTAACATCAGAAGTGTTGTAGAGGTCTCACCCTCGGCACTCGATAGTAACCCAGTAGTGTCGACCAACTAAGGGTAAGTGATGTGCGGTGCCGGGGCCTGGTCTTCGATCCCGTTGATCGGGTCTTCAATGATGAAGCAGGGGCAACAAGGACAAGGTGGGGATCACTGATGGATCACTAACCAACCTATACTAAACGGTTTAGGATAAGCAGGTAGGTAACAATAAGCAGGTTACAAAAGCAGGCTATGCATCAAAATAGGAGCAATCAATTACAGTAGCAAAATCTAATGCAAGCATGAGAGAATGGAATGGGCGATATCGGGATGATCAAAGGGGGGGCTTGCCTGGTTGCTCTGGCAAGGAGGGGTCGTCGGTGACATAGTCGATCACAGGGGCGGCATCGGTCTCGGGGTCTTCCAGAGAGAAGAGGGGGAAGAAACAATAAATATAAAGCAAGCATAACATGGCAATATGCTGTGCCAGGTGTGACCTAGCGAATGGCTACACGATAAAGGTGAAGGGGGAATTCAACCGGGAATGTATTCCCGGTTCCGGACCTGTATCAAACAGATGACCGGAGGGGGAATGTTCCATGTTCAGCATGCAAGGGGCATGTGACAGATGAACGGACCGCATATTCGGACTCGTTGGATTTTCTTGAGCAACTTTCATGTACAAAACATTTTCATCCGAGTTACAGTTTAATTTATATGAATTTTTAAAGATTTAAACATTTTCTAAAATTATTTGATTTAAAAGAATTATTTAGAAAAATAGAAATGACGTCAGCATGACGCAAGGACGACGTCAGCAGCTAGCTGGTCGGCTGACCAGGTCAAACCTAACCCGTGGGTCCAGTGGGACCCACTGGTCAGTGAGAGTGGCTATAACAGTGAAATAACTAATCTAACTAAACTAGTTAGGGGTGCGGGCCCCATATGTCAGTGAGACATTAGACTAATCTAATTACTTTAATTAAAAAAACATTTTAGTTAGCGCATTAAGCGGCAGGGCCCACACATCAGCGTCATAGAGACGCCCAGTCAGCACGTTGACTGGTCAAACCAGCCAACGGGGCCACCAGGGCCCACTGGTCAGCAACCCAGGGGCAGGACCCATGGAGCCACGTCGGCGTCGGCGCCGGAGAGAGCTCCGGTGACAAAAAACGACGGCGGCGCGCTCGGGAGGTGGTCGGTTTCGCGCACAGGGCACCGTTTCTAGTACGGTCGGGCTCGTTCGAACGAGAAGACGACAGCGAGGCGATCTGGGGTGGTGGCAGAGGCTGCGGTGGTCGGGAACGTCGATGGCGAGCGGCGAGGCAGACGCCGGACTTCGGTCTTCATCGGGATCGGGGCTGGGGTGCGTTTGGGGGCAACCCAAGCATCTAGACGAGGCCTACGTCGTGCGGTGAGCGCGATGGTGGCACGCATGGGACCCTATGGTCATCGTGGCTACGCCGGCGACGAGGCCAGGCGGTGTAGGGTGCGGCCTAACACCGAAGCATGGGCTACGGGCGACTAAAGGGGGGTAGGGAAGGTGTGGAGCTCACCGAGTGGTCACGAAAGACCCTTGGTGGCTTAGGAGCAGCAGAGCTCGCCGGGGAGGAAGGGGATCGCCGGCGGCCGTCAAGGAAGAAGACGATGTGTGCGCCGGCAGTGGAGCTCCCCCGCTTCGATCCAAGGGCGTAGGCGATGTAGGTGAAGGCGCCGGCGCTACTGGACATGCGCAGACGGTGCGGGGTGGCCGGCGGCCGCGCCTATGGCGAGGACTAGGCGACGCTGTCGTCGGCCCTTCTCCAAATCCGTGGAGAGGGAGAGGGGGAGAAATGGATCTGGGGGAGGGGAGGCGCAAAGGCGAGCGAGAGGGGGGGGCAAGTGGGAGAGATGGGTGGAGGCCGAGGTGTCGGGGCGGCCTTATCCCCTCCCGGTGTCGGCGCCGGCGAGGTGGTCGGGCGGGGACGTGCCCCTGTAGCGGCACGCACCAGGGGAACAGGAGGGAGGGGAGAGCTACCGAGAGGGGAGCTGGGCCTGGACGGCTGGGCCTATCTCTGTGGCCTTAGGCCCAGGGGCAGGGGGTTTCCTTTTCCCCCTTTTTTTGCATTTCTATTTCTTTTCTCTTTTTACAGAAAATGCTTTGCAACATTTGAGCTGTCCAAAAGGATTCTGTAAAATGTGGGACTTGGCCACATAATTACATTGCACTAGTTGGCACTGCCAAAAAGGATTGTGAGGCTTTTGAAATTGTTTGCCACTTTTATAATTTAAAAAGTCATTAAATCTATTTGTTTTAGCCACTGTTTAACCAGTTTAGGGCACTTAGACATTTTGCAAAAATGTTGGTTCACCACCAATATTTGTGATGAATTATTTGGCACATGATGAACATTTTAGATTTCATGTCTGACAAATATGAATTTTTGACTTTAGATTGGATTTGAATTTGAACTGTGAATTGGATCAAGTAAAGATTAGCAACAGTAACATGATGACATGGCACCATTAACAGGGGATTACTGTAGCATGACACTGGGGGTGTTACAATCACCCTGCCACCACCATCGGTTCGGGCGTGCTCTCGATGCTTTGCACCCCACCATCTACAGTGTGCCGTCACCAAAACCCTCATCAACGGCGGCTCCGGCCTCAACGTGCTCTCCGTGGAGGCTTTTAGCCTCCTCCACCTACCGCTCGAGCGGCTCCGCCCCAGCAAGCCCTTCTCCGGGGTCGGCGGCGGCTCTGCCCACCCCCTGGGGCAGATCCGCCTTCCATTAACCTTTGGCACGTGCGACAACTACTGCACCAAGCTAATCGACTTCGACATCACCCGCATCGAAAACCCATACAACGCGATCCTCGAGTACCCAGCGCTGGCCCAGTTCATGGCAGCTACTCATCCTGCCTAAAACCTCATGAAGATGTCTGGGAGCAAGGGTGTCCTCAATGTGGCCGGGGACACCAAGGAAGCCTTGCCGGCCCTCAAACTCGCTTTCAAGACCACTACGTCAGCTTGCCCGGCCGGCAAGGTCGAACTCGGAGTCAAGGGGGCTGCGTCAACCAAGAACAAACAACTATTCACTCAAGGACAAGCCAAGACGAAGCAAACACCAGTCGATGAGGACGGGGCCTCCGGCGCCACCTTTACCATAGGCGCCGACCTCGCCCCAGATCAAGAAAAGGCCCTGGTGGACTTCCTGAGGGCAAACAAGGAGGTGTTCGCCTGGGAGCCCAAGCAGCTAGTTGGGGTCCCGAGAGGAGTAATTGAGCACCATATGAAGGTGTGCCCCAACGTGCGCCCTATAAAGAAGAGAGCACGGTGGAAGTCCAGGGAGAAGCAGGCCTTCATCATCCAGCAAACCCGCAAGCTGGAGGCAGCGGGTGTCATTTGCAAGGTTCGGTACCCAGAATGGTTGGCGAACCCTGTCGTCGTTCTAAAGAAAGGAGGCAAGGAGCGTATGTGCGTCGACTTCACCAACCTCAATAAGGCATGTCCTCAAGACTCGTTCCCGCTGCCGCGTATTGACCAGATTGTTGACTCCACCGCAGAGTGCGACCTGCTTTGCTTCCTAGATGCATTCTCAGGTTATCACCAGATCAAGATGGCAGTGGAAGACATGGATAAGACGGCCTTCCTGACCCCGTGTGGGGTGTACTGCTACACCTGCATTCCATTCGGACTGCGCAACACAGGACAAACCTTCCAGCGGCTGATGCACATCGCCTTGGGGAGGCAGCTCGGGAGAAAAGCTGAGGCTTATGTCGACGACATCGTGGTGAAGTCTCGGGAGGCGAGAACTTTGATTCAGGACCTGGAGGAGACCTTCACAAGCCTGAGCCAGGTGGACTTATGGCTCAACCCGGAGAAGTGTGTATTTGGTGTCGCTTCAGGCAAGCTGCTGGGTTTCCTCGTGTCACAGCAAGGGATCGAGGCCAACCCGGAGAAGATCAAGGCGATTGAAGACATGAGCCCACCGCAAACCATGAGGGAGATGCAGAAGCTAGCCGACTGCGTGACCTCACTGGGGTGCTTCATCTCCAAGTTGGAAGAGCGCGCCCTGCCATTCTTCAAGCTGATGAAGAAGAAAGGCCCGTTCGAATGGACCCATGAGGCCGACCTGGCATTTCAAGACATCAAGAGATACCTGACCAGCCCGCCGGTGATGGTAGCACCTCGCCCTCTCGAGCCTTTGGTGCTCTACCTGTCTGCCACACCCCACTCTGCCAGCGCAGCACTGGTGGCCATCAGAGAGGAGCGTCAAGTCAAGGGCCCTCCAAGTGGAGCCACCGAGCCAAGTAAGGCCGCGCAACATCAGGCGACGCTCCTGAGGCAGTGGTTGCTCCAGCAGATTGTCAAGCTCCTGAAGCTGGAGATCCGCGAGAAACACCTCAGTCTCCCGAGGCCGAAGACTCCACCAACTCCCTCGCCCTCGTTGAGCACCCGGTATACTTCGTCAGCACCGTGCTGCGAGATGCGAGAGCGCGATACCCCATGCCTCAGAAGCTCTTGCTCGCGCTCCTGGTGGCCCCGCGCAAGCTGCGCCACTACTTCCAGGGTTACCCCATCAAAGTCGTCTCGGCTTTCCCGTTGGAGAGGGTGCTCAGGAGTCCCAACGCCACTGGACGGTTGCTGAATGGAACATCGAGCTACAAGCGTTTGACTTGGAGTTCAGCACGATCAGGGTTATCAAGGGGGCTGCGCTCGCAGATTTTGTGGCAGAATGGACCAACGCCCCGGAGACTGACGCAGGCGAGAGCCAATCCCTCTCACCAGGAAGTGAAGCGTCGGACGACTGGGTCATGTACTTCGACAACGCGTTCTCGCGCCAGGGCGCGGGGGCTGGAGCAGTGCTCATTTCGCCCACCCTGGACAAGCTCTACTACGCCGTGCAGCTCTGCTTCTAGCAGGGTGAGAAGGTCTCCATCAACATTGCTGAGTACGAGGGGTTGATCGCTGGCATCAAGGCAGCGGTGGCCTTAGGAGTGAAGCGCCTCACCATCAAGGGGGACTCTCAGCTCCTCGTCAACTTCTCCAACAAGGTATATGAGCCAAGGGACAAGCATATAGAGGTGTACCTCATGGAGGTATGCAAAATGGAGAAGCAGTTCCTGGGTCTGGAGTTGCAGCATGTGCCCCGCGGCACAAACAAGGAGGCCGACAAGATCGCCAAGAGGGCATCAAAGCGTCAGCCCCAGGAACCAGGAGTCTTCGAGGAGCATCTCTTCAAGCCCTCAGCAACCCCACCAACCGCTAAACCTGGGCCACCTCGGGAGGAGCTTCCCTCGCCACCAACTTCAGGAGCCCCCGCCTGTGGCCCGACCTCGGGAGCACGTCTGCTCCTGGCGCTCGAGCCTTAGGAGGGGTGCTGGACAAGGGAATTCAAGGAATACCTAACGCAAGGGATGCTGCCAGAGGAGGAGGAGGAGGAGGCGGAGCGTGTGGCCCGGCAGGCCACGACGTACTGCATCCAGGACGGTGAGTTATACAGGAGACGCCCGAATGACGTTTCCTTGCGTTGCATCTCCACGGAGCAGGGGAAAGAGCTGCTTGCCAACATACACGGCGGGGACCGCGGGCACCACTCGTCGACACGAACTCTCGCCGGGAAGGCGTTTCGCAGCGGATTCTACTGGCCCACGGCACTCAACAACGCGGCCGAGCTGTTGAAGTCCTGCGAGGCCTGTCAATTCCACACCAAGCGGATCCATCAGCCAGCTCAGGGCCTCCAGACTATCCCACTCTCGTGAGCATTTGCGGTCTGGGGGCTTGATATCTTAGGCCCATTCCCTCGAGCACTAGGGGGCTACCGCTACCTCTACGTTGGCATCGACAAGTTCACCAAATGGGCAGAAGTGGAAGCAGTCCGCACTATCCCAGCTGGGTCAGCGGTCAAGTTCATCAAGGGCCTTGTAAGCCGCCTTGGAGTCCCCAACCGCATCATCACCGACAACGGCTCACAACTCACTAGCAATCTCTTCAAAACATATTATGCTAATCTTGGAACGCAGATCTGCTACGCCTCCGTGGCACACCCCAGGAGCAATGGCCAAGTCGAGCGTGCCAACGCGGAAGTCTTGAGGGGCCTCAAGACCAGGACCTTCAAGAAGAAGCTTGAGGCCTGCAGCAGGGGCTGGCATGACGAACTCCAGTCCGTGTTGTGGTCCATGCGCACCACTGCCACCAAGCCTACAGGCGAGACACTGTTCTTCCTCGTCTACGGAGCAGAAGCGGTTCCCCCACACGAGGTTAGGCATCGCTCCGCGCGGGTCCTGGCGTTCGATGAAACTCAGCTGGACGACATGCGGGGGATGGATCTCGTGCTGGGGGGGGGGGACGCCGCCGTGAAGCCTCGCTCCAAGCTGCGAGGTACCAGCAGGCGCTGCGGCGGTACCACTGACGCAGCATCCGCTCCAGGACGCTCGAGGTGGGTGATCTTGTCCTGAGGCGGGTGCTCTCCAGGGAAGGGCTACACAAGATCTCACCCATGTGGGAGGGCCCGTTTCGGGTCGCCCATGTCTCTAGGCCTGGCGCTGCGCGCGTGGAGACGCAGGAGGGAATCCCCATCCGGAATGCTTGGAACATCCAGCACCTTCGGAAGTTCTACCCATGAAGAAAGGCCCAGCGCCTATGAAGAAGGCCCAGTGCCTGTGAAGGTCTCCGCTCGTGACACTCTCACGTAATAATGAGTGGGGGTATACACACCCCGGAGTCTCAGGAGAGCCGCCCTCGGGCCTCTGGGGCTCCCTCCCATGTCCTAGTGGCAGCACTTAGCTCCGCGCCGATGAGAAGACAAGAAGACTAGACTAGGTGCCGGACGCGGCTTTTCATTTGCTTTCCATAGTTGGCTTTCTCTTCTTTAATCGAAATTTGCCTTCCGATGTTGCTTGCCAATCTGATTCTTTTGCCTTGAGCCTCCTTTTTCCGTCCTCGCTTCCTCGTTTTGGCCCGCGCTCTCCCTCGAATGCCTCACGAGGGGGCTGGACGGGCGCCCTCATGAGCGTTTTTCCTGTTTTTTGCGAGGCACTCTCACTCGAGCTGGCAAACTGGCGCACCTTCCTCAAGTCCGTACCCCTCGGGTACCGCGATGAGGATCGCTCGGCCGTGGCCGACTGCGTCTACAACTAGGGCTCAGCGAATAAGAATTTCCTAACGAGTTTTTGCAGTCTCCAGACGCCTCCCGAGCCACGGAAGCCTCGTGAGGCACGCAGGTACCACTTCAAGCGCGTTAAGCTAAGTTATTCCTACATGCCTATATAAAATATTGATATTGCGGCACAACCTAGGAACAATAAGCATAGCATAACAACTAGGAAATGATAGTCTGTTGCACACCCCCGCGGGGCTCCATACTTGTCTCTCTCTTAGTGCAAGAAGGAGAGGAAGGACACAAAAAGCGACGCTTGCACCTGCAGCAGCTCGCGAGGACGGTGCCATGGCGCTTTGCCTGGCTCGGCCAGACCCCTCCTCGTGCTTCACCGGGGCGCGGCGATGAGAGGACCCGCTACAGCCCTCGAGGCGGGCGTGATGGCGAGGAGGCTGGTTGTAGCCGCCACTGCTAGAGCCGTCGCCGGAGGAAGAGCCGCCGTAGCTGGACGAACTGCGACGGGCACCAAGGGCGAGCTCGCCCTCACCTTCGTCACGGCCGTCACCAAGGCCGAGCACCTCATTGCCGTCGTTGTCCTCGGGGCAGCACCCGGCGCGGCGACCATCTTCCCCAAACACCCTCATGAAGAGGGTCACGTCACCGTCATACTTGAAGTGGAGGGTGCACCGCCTGACCAGGCCTCGCGCGCGGGCAAACATCTGCCAGCCATGAGCCAGGGCTATGTTGCCCGCGACAGAGACCTCAACCGCGACCCAGGAAGCCCTGCTGCAGCAGCCGTCCACCTGCAGCCAGAGCCCGCCTGGACTGACGGCCGGTAGCTCGTCGGTGAAGAAGTGCGGGAGCTGAAGCCAGTTGCCGGCCGGGTTCTCCGACCACACGACAAACTCCGGCAGCACCTTCGTCGATTGGAAGCGCGGCCGGGGAGGCCCCGCGACCACGACACGTCTTCCTTCACCAATAGGGCTGCCATGACCAGGGCGACCCCCAACGCGCGAAGCGCCACCGCTGCGGCCGCGGGGAGCCACGGCGGGGGTTGCAGTGTGCTTACGAGGACAGTCGCGTCCATGCTTGGGCGCGGGAGAGCCGGGCTGAAAGTGCGTTATATCGACTAGAGGGGGGGTGAATAGGCGATTTTTATGAATTCTTCAATGAGGAATTTGCCAGTGAGGAAATTCCTAAGTGAAGAACTACTTGCAGCGGAATAAGTACTCAGAAGTAAGCATAACGAGAATGCGGGCATGGTCATCATGATGAAATGAAGACAATCAAAGAGTATGTAAAGCGTAAACAAGGATAACACAAGATGAAGACAAACAGATCAAGAAATTGAACTGAGGAAATTGAGAAAGTCTTGACCAAAGTCTTCAAACACAGATATGAACAAACACTCAACACAGAATGAGGAAATGAAAGAGTTGAGGAAATAGAACCAGTTAGGTTGTCAAGGCAATGATTTGCTAGACCGGTTCCAAGCTGTCTCGGTTATGCACGGTTGGAGCGGCTGAGTATTTAAACTCGAGGACACAGGCCCCAGACACCCGATCGCCGAAAGCACGCAGCTCGGGACACCAAGTCCTCACCGTATTCTCCTTGAACTAAGGTCACACAGACCTCGTCCAATCACTCGTGGTAAGTCTTCAGCGACTTCCAAACCTTCATGACTCGGTCACTTCGGCGATCCACAATTCCTCTTGGATGCTCTAGACCATGACGCCTAACCGTCTGGAAGAAGCACATTCTTCAAAGGTAACAAGCGTCCGGATCCACGCAGGATCAATCTCTTGATGATGCTCAATCACTTTGGGTTTGTAGGTGTTTGGTTTTGGGTTTTTCCTCACTCGATGATTTTCGCTCAAAGTCCTCGTGAGGATGGGTTGCTCTCAAATGACAAGTGTCAAGTTAACTAGGAGCAGCCAACCAGCTAGGGGTTGTAGGGGGTGGCTATTTATAGCCTAGGGAGCAGCCCGACATGATAAGACATAAATGCCCATCAATGATATGACCGTTATGTGGATAATATATTTTGGTACAGGTGCCAGAAGCACAAGAACGGTCGGAAATTTGACTTTCAAATTCCTCGGGCTATCATGTTCCTCATCGTGTAGGTAATCCGCCTTGGCGAATTCCTAACTCCTCAGTCCGAACAAATTCCTCAGTGACTAGAAGAACTTCGTCTCTGTCACTGAAGAAATTGACTGAATTGTATGAGATTTCCAAAGGCTTCACTCGAAGGGATTGGTAGGTGTAGGATTTTGAGTTGAGCATCACATGGAAATTTTCCTTAGTATTTCCTCGACCCTCTTTAACAGTACGGTGTTTCCTATGACTCAAGAAACAGAAAACGAAACTATGAAAACATAAGTCTTCTCGCTTCATGTTCCTCAAATGAATACCAAGTCTTCAAGGTCACACCAATTTCTTCACTTTCAAAGTCTTCAGAAAGTCTTCAGATTACCAAAGTCTTCAGTCGAAGAACTTCGTTTTTAGGGGTCGACTTTCTTTGTAAATATCAAACTCATCATAGACTTATAGACCCGTGTACACTCATAAACACATTAGTCCCTTAACCTATAAGTCTTCAATACACCAAAATCACTAAGGGGCACTAGATGCACTTACAATCTCCCCCTTTTGGTGGTGATGACAATATAGGTTAAGTTTTCAACGGGATAAACATATGAAGTGTAAATACTGATATTGAGGAATTTGATTGCAAGATATAGAAGAACTCCCCACGAAGATGTGCATAGTGAGGAATTTGCTTTTGAGGCATTGCACATTTGAAGAGTTGAATCATGGAGATCTCCCCTATATCTTGTAATTGCATACACGCATTTGACATATAATATGAAGAATTTGAAATGCATGATGAAATATGGTGATCGATGTAATTCAAAGCATGCGTGTATTAACATATAACGAAGAATAAGCATGCAGAGGAACACATCAAAAGTATCAGAGCACCATCGGGTTTAAGATTACAACTCGATCCAATAAAAGTTTCAGAAGAACGAGAGTTGTAACTTAGCAAAAAACGCCCATATAATAGACCCGCTTGAAGACTAACTCAAATTTCTCCCCCTTTGTCATCGAATGACCAAAAGGATCGAAACTGAGGACTAACGCATACGAAGAATATCAAGTTGATGGAGGAGCTTGGCGTTGTCGGGTCGGTTGTCGTAGTAGGCCTGCCGCAGTTGTCGTCCAAGTCTTCATTTTCATCAGTGTCGCGTGATGAAGAATAGGAGCTGGCCACCAAGGAAGGAACCTTGACCTTCTTGAATTTCTTTGGTGGAGGTGCAGACCAGTCAAATTCTTCCTTGAGACCCATGTTCTTCAGATCATCTGTGCTGTAGAGATGAGATAGAACAGCCTAGGTACGGTTGAAGGTTTCATGGAGGTAGTATTGGTTTTTCTTCACTACATTGTGTGTTGAGGTCATGTTGTGAAGAATTGAACCAAACTGACGCTTGACCCATTTATGATTGCGATCAACCTTCTGATGAGGACTGAGGAGTAACTCACGATCAGTCATCACCCTGGGTGCTGTGGCTTGAGGATTTTGCTTGGCTGAGGTATTGGCGGTAGAGTCATGTGTGGCAGAGTCATCATTGGTGGAGTAGGATGCAGCTTTGCGAAATTGACCATCCAATGGACGAATGCCTTCATCTATCACAGCAGTTGCCTTGCCTTTGTCATCAGCTGAGGAAAATGTCCGTTTGAGGACTTCAATTGGAGGCAAGTAGCTGGAGTGGTTCGTAGTATCAGCCTTGTAATTGAGTGAAGACCTTGTCTGATGAACCTCATAATCCATGGTGCATAAGGCTTCAGCTCAAAAGGTGGCATAGTAATGTTTGCCAGAGTCCTCATGAAGAAATCATGGAAGTTGACGGGAACGCCATGAATGATATTGAAAAGCATATTCTTCATGATGCCAACGACCTCTTCATCATTTGAGTCATGGCCTTTGATAGGACTCATTGTCTTCGTCAGAATGTGATAGACAGTCCGAGGCACATATAGTAATTCCTTGACGAAGAATTTGGTTCGTGGTGCCTGCCCTGGCTTCAAAGGCTTCATCAGCACTTGCATGTAATGATTTGAAAGCTCAGGTTCATTGTAGATGCAACGAGCACCATCAAGGGGAGGACTGAGTGGGAGGGCACGAAGCAATTCGGCCATCGGTGCCTTGTAGTGAGTATTTTCTGTCATCCAGTCCAATACCCATGAGTTCACATCTTTAGAGTCTCCGGTGATGTGCAGCGTCGCATAGAATTGAAGAATGAGTTCTTCATTCCAATCACAGATGTCAGTGCAGAAATTCAGCAAACCAGCATCGTGAAGAACACTGAGGACTGGCTCGAAGCCTGGCAGAGATTCCATGTCCACGTGAGGAATATGTGCATGATCGAAGACTTTGTCTTTGTTGAATAGCATAGAGGAATAGAAGTTGGCTTGACTCGCAGTCCGAAATGCCTCTTCCTTATGCAGCAGAGTCATAAGGGTTGTAGTCGATAAAGAACACATGCTCGCCGAAGAAATCTTCAGCCTTGAACTTTTGCTTCGTTGAGAATGGATTCTTTGGCTTTGGCGATGAAGTGTCGATGAGTTGCATCACGACCTCGAGAATCGCAATCTCGTGTTCTTCAGTGAGGATTTTCTGGTTCCTCTTCATATGCGATCTGCATGTTCATAGGATCGTGATAGCAGTTTCTTCAAAGACTAGTGGCTGGAATTTCTTCATGCACGGATGAGTTGGGATGAGTTTCTTTAGAGCCCATTTGAACCGTTGGTGCGGGTGGGTGAGGAATTTGTTGGATTGGGGTGAAGAGTGGAGAATTGGGATCTTGACTTTCCCAAAAGTCATCATTCATCACAGCGTAGTGCATCCAATATCCACGTCTTCATCTTCAATTTCTTCAACGCCAGCCTCTTCAGCCGTGAACTGAGGCATAGGCGAGGAAATGATTGGTGTTGAAGGGATTGCATTCACTTCAATTTCTTCATCAATCTGCTCTGACGAAGCAGCAGAATGATTTTCTTCATCAGATCCGCTTGGGATCTCATACTCTTCACCAAAAGGAACAAGGTCCTTTGATGGCATGGAGGAAATCAGAACAGCATCAATGGGATTTTCAAATGAGCTGGTCATTTGTCTTCATCTTCTTCAAATTTGAAGAATTTGAAGTACCGATGCTTTCCTTTTCTTCATCGCAGCTCGCTCTGCAGCCTTTTGGTCTTCTTCACATCTGATGCGGATGGAAGGATTGGAGTTGGTGTAGGCGGGAGGAGCCGAGGAATCTGGTTGAATTTCCTCAGCGAATCGATGCTGATTGCCACGACTTCTGCCGATTTCTTCAGCGCACCACAAGTGGATGCCACGCAATTTCTTCTGGCCGGTGGAATGGAGTCATCAGCCCTGGAACTAGCATTGTCTTCAGCAGGCTGAAAATCATCAGCGGTGCTGGCATGTTCTTCAGCAGGCTGAGCAGAGTCTCCAGCCTGAGGAATTTCTTGTTGCGTTGTGGCTGCAACATTGTGAACTTCTTTGTCAGATTGACAAATCTGACTTTGGCTCCTTGCCAATCAGCATAATAGGCATCAAAGTTATCACTGATGTCACAGCCCCAGATCAGCCCTTGCTTGAATTCTCTTACATCCATGCATCATGTCTAAATTTCTTTTAAATTTGAATTGGGGAATTGGAGAGCCTCAGAAATCATTTCAATAAAAATGATCAACATTAAAAATTGCTTCAAATGTTTCCAAGGAAATGTTCCTTTCAGCTTTGAAAAATATTGGCAAGAATAAAATTCAAACCAATATTTTTGGAGGTTCAAAAGTATTTATCTTGGGCCTTTGAGTTAAATCCTATAGTATTTGAATTAGATTATATTCATAATAATTAGTTTACTAATCCAATAATTCTGAAAAATTGGTGAGTGGCTCTGAATATATTATACATAGCCACATTATTATTTTCGGAAGCTAAAAAATAGTTTATTGCCTGAACTAAATCAGAACACAGAAAACGAAATAGAAAACAAAAACAGAAAAGAGGGAAACCTTACCTGACGCTTACCTGGCGGCCCAGCTACGGCCCATCACTGTTGGCCCAGCCCAGCAGGCACCCCCACCATCTTCAACCTCCTGCCAGTAGGCAGGAGGGCGTGTGGTCGCCGCGCGTGGGCACGCGCCCTGGCCACCTCCTCCCTCCCAGCCTGCCTGGCTCCTCCTCGATGCCCCGGAGACGCCACACACCCCCCTGGCCCCTCTCGTCTCTCCCTGGACCTCTCTCACTTCTCTGTCTTTCTCACGCACAGCCGCCGAACACGCCCGTCGCGCCGCTCGCCGTGGCTGCGCCCACAGCCACCGCCTCACCCCCCCCCCCCCGACGCGTCCCAAAGCTCCGCCTCGGCGTACTCTTCCTCCTCACCGCTCCAAGCGTCGCCGGGAGGCCTGCTCCGCCGTCACCGCCGTCTTCTTCAACCTCAGGCATCCGAGATGCCGCCGGCCGATTCATCTGCCCCAGGTCGTCCGTGAGCAAGCCGAGCCCCTCCTCGAGTTCACGGTGAGCTCCTCCACCGTTTCCCCTGGCCCCGTGGTCTGCTTCCCCACGAGCTCCGAAGCTCGCCGGCGCCATGCTCTGTCGCCGTCGTGGTTACGGTCACCGTAGCTCGCACCTGAGCTCGTCATCGTGCTCGGGTTGCTTCCAGAATTCGAACTCAGCCGCTAGCTCGCCTTGCCGTGCTGCAGCGCCCGTAGCCGTCGTTGCCGAACTCCGGCGCCGCCATGAAGCTCCGCCACCCTGCGTCCTCCGTCGCCTCCCTGGATGCGCGAGAGCCCGGCTATGCCTCAGTGCCCTTAGCCGCCGCCCGTGGCTGTAACCCGGACACCGCCGTGTCCGTGGTCGCCAAATGACGACCTCGCCGGCCTGGCATGTGGACCCCACCGGCCAGGAGTTAGTTTGCACTACCCGCCCCCCTATGACACTGACAGTGGGCCCCGGAGCCCTAATCTTTTAATTAGATTAGCAATAACCCCTGTTAACTAGCTGTGTCACGGACGTGTGGACCCCACACGTCAGGTTTGACCCGGACCGGCCTGTTGACCTCGGCGTCACGGTGGCCTTAATCTTGTCGACGCAATTAATCATTTACTGGATTTATTCTTATTCAGGAAATTCTAGAAATTAGTATAAACTTCTAAAATTCATAGAAAATCAACTGTAACTCCAAATAAAATAATTTATATATGAAAAATGATCAGAAAAATCCAATCTGTACCATTTTCATGCATGTTAGAACAACTTATAACTACTGTTTAGGACAAATCAAGTGAATGGCATTTTAATAACCATATGTGGAGTTTGAATTTGAGCCTTGGGTTCAAACCAACTACACTTAATTGTGTTGCTAGTTGCATTAGGCCAAATCACACTCATTTTGCCATGTCACATTCATGCATCATATTGTAGCATTGCATTGATTGTGTTCTTCCTTGTTTGCCGGTATTTGTTCCCTCTCGGTAGGCGTATCCCGACGATGAGTTCGATGACACGGATGAAGAACTATAATATCTTCAGAAGTGCCAGGCAAGCAAAACCCCCTTGTTCATTCCGATATGATCCCACTTTCTCACTCCTCCTCTCTTTTACTGCATTAGGACAACAACGATTCATCTGTTACTTGCCGCGGTAGCTGAACCCCTTTATCCTCTGCATGACCTGTCATTGCCACAGTAAATAGATGAAACCCACTAGCATGAGTAGGAGTTGTTTGAGCCTGATGTGCCTACTCATTCATGTTTGTTTGTCATGCCTGCTATTGCTTAGAGTTGTGTCAGTCCGATTCATCGGGAATGAATTGGAAGGTGGTGAACATGTCCCATCGTGTGTGAGCTAAGTGCGTGAACACGATTTGGTAAAGGTAGCGGTGAGAGGCCATGTAGGAGTACATGGTGGGTTGTCTCATGGCAGCCGCCCTCGTGGAACTGAGTTACGTGTTTGTGATCCATGAACAGTTACTACCACACATTGGGTTCTGGTAACTCGACCCCTCTCGACTTATTAATCAACTTGATCTCTGTCCAGGAGTTGCAACTAGTTTCTGGTGTTTGTAGGTAGTGTTATTAGTCTACCAAGTGGCATCCGGTACAGGTGGGCTTGGGACAGACTAGGCACCGTGGCCGGGTATGCCAAGCGCCGCCCGTTTGGTGGGCTTGGGAACCCTGCACACATCGTTTGGGGCCGTGAGAGACACCCCGGCCGGATCTCCTTGCGGATGGAACCCGAATAGGCGATAAACCTGGACGAGAGACTTGTGTGGTTAGTCACGTCGTGGCCGACTCCCTCACCCGGCTTTCGCTTGAAGGTTGCCGAGGTACATGACGTGTACAGGGCGATAAGTGGCGAGAGCGTGTGTGAAGAAGTACACCCCTGCAGGGTTATCATTATCTATTCGAATAGCCGGATTCCTCGGATATGGAAACTTGGACCCCTTGGATAGTTCATAGACAAGCGAAAGTGGATACTCTAAAACTCGCAAGATAGCGTGAGTGCTATGGATGGCGTTCTCGTGAGGAAGACGGAGCGGATCCATAGTGGTGTATTGATATGGTGAATATGTGGACTCGTGTGTGCCACCTCAAAAGAGTTACTTGCAAATGTAGTTCAGGATAGCCACCGAGTCAAAGCTGGCTTGTCATACCAAACTCCACCACCCCGCTTTGTTGATAATGATGCATATGTAGATAGTTACGATGTAAGTCTTGCTGAGTAATGCTTTGTACTCATGTTTGCTCATTTTATGTTTTGCGAGAGAGACGTCTGGTCCTCGCTAGTAGTTCCGCTTGGACTTGACGCTTAGCTTTTTACCTCAGCTACGATCTTGTGCCTCGGCAGATCTCGGTAGATAGTCGGGCTTCTCAGCCTTTTTTCATTTGTAGATGTCTGTACTAGACATGTTAAGCTTCCGCTTGTGCTTTGACTTGTATGTTTCGAGTGTTGGGTCATGAGACCCATGTTTGTAATATCTCGCTCCTCGAGCCTAATGAATAAATATTTGAGTCAGAGAGTTATGTTGTGATGCCATGTTGTATTTACACATATTGAGCATATTGTGTGTATGTTTGAAATGCTTGATATGTGTGGGATCCGACAATCTAGTTGTTTATCCTTGGCAGCCTCTCATATGGGGAAATGTAGTCTAGTGCTTCTGAGCGATAGTAGTCCGCTTCTGACCGGTTCACGAGTCCTGCTAGCCCAAAGCACTACTGCTTTGGACACTTGACTGGCCGGCATGTGTTTCACCTCATTCCTATGTCCTGTTCTTCGGGAAATGTCACGCGGTGATATTCGAGTCTGCCTAGCTCTACAGCCCGGGTTGCGAGTCCTGTTAGCCAGTGCTACAGCCCGGATTCATACGTTGATGACCGACATGTTCGATGTGATTCATGTATGCCTGTCCCCATGGGTTAGCGCCGCTTTGGGTTCACGACTAGCCATGTCGGCCCGGTTCTGTCATATGGATGCTAGCGACACTATCATATACGTGAGCCAAAAGGCGCCAACGGTACCGGGCCATGGTAAGGCGACACTCGTGGGATTACTGTGCGTGAGGCCGCAAAGTGATATGAGGTGTTACCGGCTAGATCGATGTGACTCGAATCGGGTCCCGACAGCTTTGGTATCGAGCCTCGATCGTCAGAGGGATTACCAAGCCAAACCGGTCAAGTTGTGTCTAGAAATGCTTTAGTTATGTAAGGGAATTGATTGGGGAAGGGAACATAAGGCTCTTTTTACTCCTTATACCTCATGGCCTTCCTCGATCCGAAAGTCAACCTCTTCTCTTCTACGGGGTTTAAGAACTAGGATTCTCATCTATCTATCAGGATGACGTGTTACTAATCCATAGACCTTTAAGATTGTTGGTTTTAAGACTCAGTTCAGTTCCTACTATTTTTGTATGATAATTGTTGATCTCGGAACCTTGATATTGTGATGTTGAGTGGTTATGCCACCATTTTTGCGGTGGTGTCTCAAATCATTTTGAGCATTTACATCCGTTATCTTGTCCGAGTCATCCTGTGTCTCTAAATAGTCTGATGCATTTGCAAATCCCTTCTCTCCATTTCTAATGTTCATCTGGGCCAGATTAATCACACAAATTAGTATGTTGAGGTACTCCACTGCCTCAACATATATGTTGGAGCTATTATTATGACCCTAGGTGTTTTTAGGAAGTCACCTAGTAACTTAGCAATGCTTTTGTATCCCCAGTGTGATGATTCTGGCCATTATTCTTGAAAGCATCCCGTGATGTTATTAGTTAGTAGGCAATCCATTCCTGGGTTCTTGAACCCGAGATTCACCCTACTTACCTCCTGTTGATAGTATTTGCTAGTTCCTTCAGGATATTAGTAACCTTGCGATAGCCCTCGAGGTCCGTGGTATATCCTTCTTCCAAATACCATGAACTACTTATGGCGTAAGTTCCTCGTTGAACCAAAGATCGCCACCAGAGTGCTCATGATGAGTCCTCCATTCTATATGGTGATTCGGTTCTACCTTTACGCATGGGTTACCGGAAGAAATGTTGAGCTTTGCTCGACATACTAATCTATGCATCCACAACCCAAATAATCTTATATTCTCTCGAGTTGTCCCCCTTGATTATATTCGATCTTCATCTATCAATTGATAGTCAAGAGTATGTGTGCGATCGTGTTCATCGATGCCTATTATTCTTGTGGTCCGTTAAGCCATTCTATTCCAGAATGACTAGGAGAAACAAACTCCAGTACCTCATCCATATCGAGGATTGAGTCAAAGCAGTTGTTATCCGCAGATCAAATGCAATCAAGCTTTTGATTCTGTTCTATCCTGAAGTGCTACCCACTTTATGTCAGGAACGTCATGAGAATTGCACCTTCTCTTATGAATTCTTGACGTTAGTTGATACTCTCGCCATCATCGTTCATTTCTCGGTCCCGTGTTGTTGCAACCGGAATACCGACAAATGAATTGTGATGTCTGAAATCAATACTCCTAGGAACCTCGTTGCTTGGTAGTAAATGCACAATATTCTCATTCTTAGCGTGTTGGTTATTAAATCATCATACTAAAATTGATCGTGCTACCTAATCCTTATTTCTGGTGCACCCTTCGATCAATGAGTTAGGATTATGCAATCTCTTGCTTATTTGATCATATCGTCTTGCCCTGAAAAGCAAGATTATTCTCGAGCCTAGTAATATATCGGTGGTTCGTGAATTTCCAAATATCTTCTCGGAAGTATCACCAGGTTGTCACCTGACCGCTATGTTGAGTTCGTGATCATATTGGTTTTCCTCTAAACCACCCATTCTCCAAGAATCTGTGTCAGATACCCTGAGCTAGTTGGTTAAGCTAAACAACAACTTGGAGAGTTGGAAGATAAAAGCTTGTCTGACTTAGTTCATATCTAAGGGATATCTTCTGTGTGTGTATGTGTTGAAGAAAGATGATATCTCCATTGATTGGTCCTCGTGATCAGTTGTTGGACCTATTGTCTTATCAAACTTTGACTTGAGTATGGGCTATTATTAAGTCAAATCAGAACCAACGATGTTCGTAATGTTGTCTTACTCGTGGTTGATCCCTCGAGCATACCCCATTACATCTTTTGGTCTGACCAATGCTATCACCGTGTTCACATGATGGCGGAAGTCCAGTGATATGGAAATTCCGATGAGCTGTTGTTGAGCCCATCAGCAGCATTTTGTCTCCCCCATGATTCATGTTGAACATCAACCTAGTGTTGGAAACTTTGTAAGCAATGCCTTCGTGTTCCGTTCATGAAGCTTATGCTTGGATGGAAGAAGTGACTTCCTCAAATTCATGTGCTTTAGGTGTAAGTTGCCGTCATGAATTTGAGAAAGGTTTGTTTTGTTTCCCTTGGAATCATCCCAAATCAGTTATGCACGTGCGAAGTATTCTATGGTTTGGTAGATTAATTACCTCCACTCCATATGAGTTCCTAGCACACCAAGCCAATGATTGGTTTGCTCAAGGAAAATGAGCGTGTTGTGTTAATTCTAGATCATGCACAGGATTCCATTATCCTCGATGATGGTTCCCAACCAGAACTCGGTAGTATTTTTATTATAAGACTACTATGTGGTCATGATTGTCTGGGACAGCGTGTTCACATGTTGTAGCAAAACCCGCTCATGTTTTGGATCTTGCTATCGTAGTTCATTCCTCGAGAGTCTCGCAACGCCATCTCATCGAATTGTGCTGCAAATTTTCTTTTCAGACATGCTGAGTCTGAAGTATCCTATTTCCAATCGGATCTGAATCTCAGCAGAGATATGATGGTTGGAACATTCCCAACAGTTGCATCTTTTTCCCAGCTTGCACCGCCATTGTGCCAATCCCCCATGGGCTGCCCTTCTCGGTAGTTGCTGTCCAATATCATCTTCAAAAGTGGACTTAACATGGGTCCCATCCATTTCCGGTGATAAGCAAAACCATCCATTGCGTTGCCTTCAACAAGGTAGTTCATATCATCCATTCTAGTCTGAGTATGTCATTCTTTCTAACTCTTTCAAATGATCGATTGTGATTGCCTTAGGCTGGTATAAAGAGTCTCAATGATCTCTATATCAAAAGTAATTCTTTTTGCCACTTAAGGGAATATTTCTGCGGGTCACCTTCCTTAAGATGTCTCGTTATGGTATCATGGCAACTCAACTCCTCGCTGCGTTGACAACCGTTCACCACCTTCTTAAGTGTGGAATTGTGTCTACATAGTGAATCTTCGTCATCTGTTACACTCCATCCCTCTGGATGTATGTTCATGTCCCAGCTCGAGAGATGTTGCTATGTCTCATTCCGTGGGATAATCCTGAGTTGCTCGACCTTCGAGAAGATCGATTCTTTGAGAGTTTCTTTTCTTCCCGTTATCGTGTTGGATGTAGTTCTCGGAGCAAGACATCGAGACAAGGATGGTGATCGTGTCAACGTTCTTATGAAGTGCAACTTGGATCATGGAGATCGTGTTAGCTTGTGTCCCTCTGCCTTCTTACCTCACGACCTGAATCTCGGGACGAGATTCTTGTTTAGTAGGGGTGAGCTGTCACAGCCCCAGATCAGCCCTTGCTTGAATTCTCTTACATCCATGCATCATGTCTAAATTTCTTTTAAATTTGAATTGGGGAATTGGAGAGCCTCAGAAATCATTTCAAAAAAAATGATCAACATTAAAAATTGCTTCAAATGTTTCCAAGGAAATGTTCCTTTTCAGCTTTGAAAAATATTGGCAAGAATAAAATTCAAACCAATATTTTTGGAGGTTCAAAAGTATTTATCTTGGGGCTTTGAGTTAAATCCTATAGTATTTGAATTAGATTATATTCCTAATAATTAGTTTACTAATCCAATAATTCTGAAAAATTGGTGAGTGGCTCTGAATATATTATACATAGCCACATGATTATTTTCGAAGCTAAAAAAATAGTTTATTGCCCGAACTAAATCGAACACGTAAAACAAAATAGAAAACAAAAAGCAGAAAAAGAGGGAAACCTTACTCGACGCTTACCGGGCGGCCCATGCCCATTCATCGTTGGCCCAGCCCAAAGAAAGCGCCCCACTGCCTTCTTCAACCTCCTGCCAGTAGGCAGGAGGGCGTGTGGTCGCCGCGCGTGGGCATGCACCCTGGCCACCTCCTCCCTCCCAGCCTGCCTGGCTCGACGCCCCAGAGACGCCACGCACCCCCTGGCCCCTCTCCTCTCTCCCTGGACCTCTCTCCCTTCTCTGTCTTTCTCACGCGCAGCCGCCGAACATGCCCGTCGCGCCGCTCGCCGTGGCCGCGCCCACAGCCACCGCCTCACCCCCCCCCCCCGACGCGTCTCAAAGCTCCGCCTCGGCCTACTCTTCCTCCTCACCGCTCCAAGCGTCGCCGGGAGGCCTGCTCCGCCGTCACCGCCATCTTCTTCAACCTCAGGCATCCGAGATGCCGCCGGCCGATTCATCTGCCCCAGGTCGTCCACGAGCAAGCCGAGCCCCTCCTCGAGTTCACGGTGAGTTCCTCCACCGTTTCCCCCTGGCCCCGTGGTCTGCTTCTCGCCGTAGATGCCATCCCCATGAGATCCGAAGCTCGCCGGCGCCATGCTCTGTCGCCGTCGTGGTTACGGACACCGTAGCTCGCACCTGAGCTCGTCATCGTGCTCGGGTTTCTCCTAGAATTCGAACTCAGCCGCTAGCTCGCCTTGCCGTGCACCGCAGCACCGTAGCCGTCGTTGCCCGAACTCTGGCGCCGCCGCGAGCTCCGCTCCGGCGAGCTCCGGCCACCCCGCGTCCTCCCGTCGCCTCCCCTGGATGCGCGAGAGCCCGGGCTATGCCCCGGTGCCCTTAGCCGCCGCCCCCGTGGCCTGTAACCCGGACACCGCCGTGTCCCGTGGTCGCCAGCGACGACCTCGCCGGCCTGGCATGTGGACCCCACCGGCCAGGAGTTAGTTTGCACTACCCGCCCCCCTATGACACTGACAGTGGGCCCCGGAGCCCTAATCTTTTAATTAGATTAGCAATAACCCCTGTTAACTAGCTGTGTCACTGACGTGTGGACCCCACACGTCAGGTTTGACCCGGACCGGCCTGTTGACCTGCTGACGTCACAGTGACGCAATGCTGACGCAATTAATCATTTACTGGATTTATTCTTATTCAGGAAATTCCAGAAATTAGTATAAACTTCTAAAATTCATAGAAAATCAACTGTAACTCCAAATCAAATAATTTATATATGAAAAATGATCAGAAAAATCCAATCTATCCATCTGTACCATTTTCATGCATGTTAGAACAACTTATAACTACTGTTTAGGACAAATCAAGTGAATGGCATTTTAATAACCATATGTGGAGTTTGAATTTGAGCCTTGGGTTCAAACCAACTACACTTAATTGTGTTGCTAGCTGCATTAGGCCAAATCACACTCATTTTGCCATGTCACATTCATGCATCATATTGTTGCATTGCATTGATTGTGTTCTTCCTTGTTTGCGGTATTTGTTCCCTCTCGGTAGGCGTATCCCGACGATGAGTTCGATGACACGGATGAAGAACTATACTATCTTCAGAAGTGCCAGGCAAGCAAAACCCCCTTGTTCATTCCGATATGATCCCACTTTCTCGCTCCTCCTCTCTTTTACTGCATTAGGACAACAACGATTCATCTGTTACTTGCTGCGGTAGCTGAACCCCTTTATCCTCTGCATGACCTGTCATTGCCACAGTAAATAGATGAAACCCACTAGCATGAGTAGGAGTTGTTTGAGCCTGATGTGCCTACTCATTCATGTTTGTTTGTCATGCTGCTATTGCTTAGAGTTGTGTCAGTCCGATTCATCGGGAATGAATTGGAAGGTGGTGAACATGTCCTACTGTGTGTGAGCTAAGTGTGTGAACATGATTCGGTAAAGGTAGCGGTGAGAGGCCATGTAGGAGTACATGGTGGGTTGTCTCATGGCAGCCGTCCTCAGGAACTGAGTTCTGTGTTTGTAATCCATGAACAGTTACTACCACACATTGGGTTCCGGTAACTCGACCCCTCTCGACTTATTAATCAACATGATCTCTGTCCAGGAGTTGCAACTAGTTTCTGGTGTTTGTAGGTAGTGTTAGTAGTCTACCAAGTGGCACCCGGTACAGGTGGGCTTGGGACAGACTAGGCACCGTGGCCGGGTATGCCAAGCGCTGCCCATTTGGTGGGCTTGGGAACCCTGCACACATCGTTTGGGGCCGTGAGCGACACCCCGGCCGGATCTCCTTGCGGATGGAACCCGAATAGGATAAACCTGGACGAGAGACTTGTGTGGTTAGTCAGGTCGTGGCCGACTCCTCGCCTCGACTTCCGCTTGAAGGTTGCCGAGGTACATGGCGTGTCTGAGGCGATAAGTGGCGAGAGCGTGTGTGAAGAAGTACACCCCTGCAGGGTTATCATTATCTATTCGAATAGCCGCATTCCTCGGATATGGAAACTTGGACCCCTTGCATAGTTCATAGACAAGTGAAAGTGGATACTCTAAAACTTGCAAGATAACCGTGAGTGCTATGGATGGCGTTCTCGTAGGAAGACGGGAGCGGATCCATAGTGGTGTATTGATATGGTGAATATGTGGACTCGTGTGCGCCACCTCAAAAGAGTTACTTGCAAATGTAGTTCGGGATAGCCACCGAGTCAAAGCTGGCTTACTGCAGTCAAACTCCACCACCCCTTTGTTGATAATGATGCATATGTAGATAGTTACGATGTAAGTCTTGCTGAGTACGTTTGTACTCACGTTTGCTCATTTTATGTTTTGCGAGAGACGTCGGTCCTCGCTTAGTAGTTCCGCTTGGACTTGACGTTTAGCTTGTTACCTCAGCCACGATCTTGTGCCCTCGGCGAGGATCTCGGTAGATAGTCGGGCTTCTCAGCCTTTTTCATTTGTAGATGTACGTACTTTCAGAGATGTTAAGCTTCCGCTTGTGCTTTGACTTGTATGCTCACGAGTGTTGGGTCATGAGACCCATGTTTGTAATATCTCGCTCCTGAGCCTAATGAATAAATATTTGAGTCAGAGAGTTATGTTGTGATGCCATGTTGTATTTACACATATTGAGCATATTGTGTGTATGTTTGAAATGCTTGATATGTGTGGGATCCGACAATCTAGTTGTTTATCCTTGGCAGCCTCTCATATGGGGAAATGTAGTCTAGTGCTTCTGAGCGATAGTAGTCCGCTTCTGACCCGGTTCACGAGTCCTGCTAGCCCAAAGACTCTTGCTTTGGACACTTGATCGGCGGCATGTGTTTCACCTTGTTCCTATGCCTGTCCCTTCGGGAAATGTCACGCGGTGATATTCGAGTCTGCCTTAGCTCGCTACAGCCGGGTTAATGGAGTCCTCATAGCCAGTGCTACAGCCGGATTCATACGTTGATGACCGACATGTTCGATGTGATTCATGTATGCCTGTCCCCATGGGTTAGCGCCGCTTTGGGTTCACGACTAGCCATGTCGGCCCGGGTTCTCTGTCATATGGATGATAGCGACACTATCATATACATGAGCCAAAAGACGCAAACGGTCCCGGGCCATGGTAAGGTGACACCCGTGGGAATACCGTGCGTGAGGCCGCAAAGTGATATGAGGTGTTATCGGCTAGATCGATGTGACCTGGAATCGGGGTCCTGACAACTGAGGGCTTTGATTTCAGATTGGATCTTGAGGAGTTCCTCAGTTGTCATTCTGACAACGTTTTTCCTCAGGAACTTCTCTTTCCTGAACTGAGCCTTCTTGATCTGCCTTGCCTTCTCAAATTTCCATTTCTCTTGAGAGATGAAATGGGTCAAGATGTGAATTTGTCCAGAGTCAAATGAAAATCAGGCATAGGTGTCTCCGGATCCTTGTGCCATAGATCAATGTATTCAAGGATCGCCCTTGGATCCAAAAGCGATATACAGTGTGCCTTTGGCTCTAGCGGGCCTTTCTTGTCGGTCTCTGATGATTTCTGCAAGTTCATCATCATCAGCTTCATCGTCAGATGGCACTTGGAAGGCAACCTGTTTCTTCTTCAGACTTGGCCAAGGACCTCGTCCAGCAGTTGCCTTAGTCTTCAGCAGCGTGGGACCTGATGAAGAATTTGGTGCAGCTGAGGAACTTGCTGAGACACCAGAGGCAATAGAGATGCTTGCAGTCCTTTGGCACGTGGCCAGATGCACAGGTGCTGAGGACTTTGGAGGAGCTCTTGAGGACTTTGGAGGACGGTGACGATTTGGGAGGAGCAGAGCAGCATGAGGAACTGGCCGTGAGGGCATTGAAGATTCTGGCCGTGAGGGCATTCTCGAGGATTTTGGCCGTGAGGGCACTTTGTTGGTGAAGCACTTGGCTTGTGCGCTGGCTTCTTTGCCATTGATTTTACGGGCTGAGCAGGGCCTCGGTGGCAGCAGCGATGTGAGTCTTCATTGAATTTCCTCACTACTTCTTTGGCTTGTCTCGCCAACTTGGCTTGGCGCTTGGCCCATTCTTCAGGAAAGTCCTCACCACGTTTGATGCTGGTGGGGTCAGCTTCTTGGCCAGGTGCCAATGGAGCTCTTAGGCATGGAGGATTAAGTGCGAATTTCTTCATATACTTTGGAGTAACATACCTATACTCCCTCCATTCTCTTGCCCATCTCCTTTCAATCCTCTGAATGCGCACCTTGCGCTGATTTTTGTTTTCCTTGCCAAACTTGGCTTCATCAGGTGTGCAATAGTCAGCATAGATGTCCTCAAGTATCTCGAAAGCAGTCATGACCTTAGGCCTCTTTCCTCCTTTCTGTTGCTTCTTTCCTTCTGCCATATTCTTTAGCTGAGGAATTTGAACAATCGAATTCTCTGAAGAAGTATGCAACTTTTCTTTGAGGAACGCTGCAAATGAGTTAAGTTGATGAGAACCTAGTGATTCAGCAGCGGACATGAGTACCTGTGAATAGAGCATAGTTGCGAGGAATTTGGAGAGGTCATATGCGTTCTCAGAAGGTTTTTCAAAAAGAACAAGTTTGAGGAATTTGACCAGATGAGCCTTGAAGAATTTTACTAAGCGATCTTTGTCTTAGGTTCCGGAGTTGTATAGATCGAGGATCCACACAATTGAGGAATCTTGAAGAAAAATCATTGCTAAGAGAAACGAATCAAGAGCATATTACGTTTGAGGTGTTCATATGTGTGAAGATTTGAAGAATAAACACCTTTGAAGATTTTCAGGAAGGTTTGAGAATCAAAGCGAGTAATAAAAGTAACTTTTAATTACCCGAACTGAAGAACACGGCGAACTGAGAAGTGTAGATTAGAAGTTCGTCGATTCAGATCTCCCACGCCTAACTTCGCCAGAGGAAGACAGCTACTGGCGGCGTCGGAGTGAATATTTCATGATCGGCGCTGAAAGTACGACGGGCGACGAGGTCAAGGCGGTGAAGCTCTTCCTCACCGGCTGACGATGGAGAAGCGGCGCTTAGGGTTTGAGAAGCTCGAGCGAGAGAGAGAGAGAGAGAGACAGCGGTCGAGCCGAGTAAAGGAAGTGAGGAAGGGGAGAGGGGGTATATATAGCCATGGTGAAAAACTGTTCGCCCGAAGATTTTGGACGAACGTGCCCCTGACCCTTCTCATTCTCTTGACATGTGTCACCCACGTACTGAAAAGTGGAGATCGTGTTAGATCGTGGGTGAATAGATAAGTCTATCGTGGGATGCGGAACGGATTGAGCGGCAAAGCCGAAAGTTTGGATAAGATTAGTTTTAAAGTTCCGTTCGCAATTTCTTCATCTGACAAGGACACAGTGAAGATTTTGAACGAGCTTCAAATAGAACGCACATGAAGAATTTGTGAATAGATTGGGTTGAGTATAGCAAAGAGGCGGAAGGGTCCGATCACATTCACTTAGCAGAAAAAGCAACTTCAAGAAATAGCCATAAGTGAATGCTGTAGAGGACATAAACCCATATATATAAATATAGCCAATGAAGAAAAACGACGGAAACAGTGAAGATTTTGCAAAGTTGAAGAATTTGAAAAATCAAGAATTTCAAACCGAGGAAAAACTCAAATTGAAGATTTTCAACTTTGGTGGTGGCGTGACCCAATCAGATAAGAATGATGATTTCAGACACCGCGCATACAATTGTCGAGGGTTACGAGAATCAAATTATTCATTAATTTCTTCACACTTAGAGTGTTATTCTTCATTGATTGAAGAAAAGCGTTTCTTCATGTGTTGCACATCTAAGTCATCAATTTTGCATAAGTGTCAGGACGTGTGTCCTTTTCAAAGAACATTCGAAGATTCTAAGATATTTAGCTCACATCACAACTTGCTAAATCTCTTCTCATCCAAGGGCTTTGTGAAGATATCGGCTAGCTGTTCTTGAGTCTTCACATGCTCGATGGAGATGTCGCCCTTCAACACATGATCACGAAGAAAATAATGACGAATCTGAATGTGCTTTGTCTTCGAGTGCTGAACTGGGTTGTGAGCAATCTTGATGGCACTCTCATTGTCACGATGAGAGGCACATTCTTCACGTTGATGCCGTAGTCCTTGAGAGTTTGCTTCATCCACAGCAACTGAGCACAGCAAGAACCAGCAGCAATGTACTCAGCTTCCGCAGTAGACAGTGATACGTAGTTCTGTTTCTTCGAGGACCAACAGACCAAAGATCGTCCGAGGAAATGACAAGTACCAGATGTTGACTTGCGGTCCATGCGATCACCAACATAGTCAGTCGAGAATATCCAATGAGATCAAAAGTAGAGCCCTTGGGGTACCATAATCCTAGTGTTGGTGTGTGAGCTAGATATCGAAGAATATGCTTCATGACCTTATGGTGTGATTCCTTCTTGTAGCTTGAAATCGGGCACACATGAAAACACTAAGCATTATAACTGGCCTAGATGCACACAAGTACAATAAAGAACCAATCATGGAGCGGTATACCTTGTGATCAAGTCAACACCATTTTCATCGATTGCATAGATGGCCATTTGTGGGCATAGGAATTTTGACGCCTTTGCAATCTTGCATGCGAATTTCTTCGTAACATCTTTGAGGTATTTCTCCTGAGATATGAATATGCCATTGTGTTGTTGACGAATTTGAAGACCTAAAAGAATTTTAACTCTCCCATCATAGACATTTGATATTCTTCACTCATCATATAGGCAAATTCATCACTATAATGTTGGTCAGTACAGCCAAAGATAATATCATCAACATATATTTGACACACAAACAGTTCACCATCATAAGATTTAGTAAAGAGAGTAGGGTCGAGTGAACCGGGTGTGAAGCCATTCTTCACGAAGAATTCCTTCAAAGTATCATACCAAGCCCGAGGGGCCTGCTTGAGGCCATAGAGGGCCTTGTTGAGTCTGAAGACTTTGTCGGGATTCTTTGGATCTTCAAAACACGGGGTTGAGCAACATATACTTCTTCCTCGAGCTTACCATTGAGGAATGCACTTTTCACATCCATTTGATATAAAGTGATATTATGATGGTTATCATAAGCAAGTAATATGCGAATAGCCTCAAGTCTGGCAACAGGTGCAAAAGTTTCATCGAAATCAATTCCGTCAACCCGTGTGTAGCCTTGAGCTACAAGTCGTGCCTTATTCCTCACCACAAGGCCATTTTCATCTTGCTTGTTGCGGTAGATCCACTTTGTGCCAATGATATTTTGCTTGCGAGGATCTAGACGTTTGACCAGTTCCCACACGTTGTTGAGCTCGAACTGATGTAATTCTTCTTGCATGGCCTGAATCCACTCAGGCTCCAGAATTGCTTCATCTACCTTATTGGGCTCTGTGATAGAGACAAAAGCATAGTGCCCACAAAAGTTAGATAAATGTGAAGCTTTTGAGCGTGTGAGAGGACTTGGTGCTTCAACGTCATCGATGATCTTGTCAACTTGCACTTCTTTTGCAACGCGAGGATGAGCTGGTTGTCGTCGAGGAATTTGATCAGCATTTTCTTCAAAGACCATTTTCTTCAAAGATTATCTTCAGGTGCATCAGCTCGATGTTTTTCGCGTTCAGGAATGAGTTCTTCAGCAGATTCTTCAGTAGGAATGACATCCTCAGTTGCCTTGAACTTGATAGATTCCTCAGGTGTCTGTTGATGATGTGGCACGCGGTATCAATTGCATCAATCCAAAAATGATGATGCGTTTTGTATTCATCAAGCATAGTGCGAGCCATCTCAACAAGAGTTCTGTTCTTGCGCTCCACGACGCCATTTTGCTGAGGAGTATAAGGAGCAGATAACTCATGAGTAATAGCAAGTTCATCAAGATAGTCATCAAGACCGGAATTCTTGAACTCAGTTCCATTGTCACTCCTGGTGTGCTTGATCTTCACAACAAAGTTGGTTGAAGCCCTCGAGGAAAATCGTTTGAAGACTTCCTGCACTTCATGTTTGTAAGTAACAATGTGTACCCATGTGTAACGAGAGTAATCATCAACAATAACAAAGCCATAAAGAGATGCATCATTAGTGACTGCTGAGTAATGATTAGGACCAAAGAGGTCCATGTGAAGCAATTCGAATGGACGAGTAGTGGTCATGATAGTCTTCGCTAGATACTTGGCCTTGGTCATTTTTCCAGCTTCACAAGCTCCACACAAGGGATCCTTGAGGAATTTGACATTCTCAATGCCAATGACATGCTTCTTCTTCGCAAGCGTGTGCAAATTCCTCATGCCAGCGTGACCAAGTCGTCGATGTCATAGCCAGCCTTCTGAAGCTTTTGCAAGTACACACACGGCTGGTTGTGGTCACAGAGAGAAATCAACAATATACAAGTCTCCTCTCCTAAAGCCTTCGAAGACTTTGGAATTGTCAGCTTCCATGATCAGAACACAACGATACTTGCCAAAGACAACAACCATATCAAGATCACAAAGCATTGAGATTGCCGTGAGGTTGTATCCTAAGGACTCAACAAGCATGACTTTGTCCATGTGTATGTCCTTAGAGATCGCAACCTTACCAAGACCCAATACCTGACTTTTGCCTTTGTCAAAGAAAGATGATATGCTTCAGATGTGACGGTGATAAGGGAGCATCCATCAATAGATTCTTGTGACCCGGTCATGTGATTTGTACATCCACTATCGAGGACCCACTCATTGGCTTTGGGTTGATCATCCTGCAGATGAATTAGTGCAACTTACGATCTCATATACTTCATCAGTGAAGAATATGATATCAATTTCATCAGATGAATTTCATCAAGCAGCAAAACAGATATAGCAGTATGAGGATGTGTGAAATGAAAATTCATTTCTTCATGATTAGCCTGCGTCCTTTCAGGAAGTATTGTCAGGTTCCCAGCAAATTCTTCAGACGTTAAAGCACGTCTGGAGACCTGACCCTGCAGAGGAAATTAGTTCTTTTTCTTCACCACCCACATCTGAAGGGGTGGCAAAGAGTTCATCACTCTGTGAGCTCCATATGAGAATGGTGGCATAGATGCCAATCCATTTTGTTTCACATAAGAGGGGTTAGGGTAAGCATATGAATAAGCAGAGAAATTCTTCAAGGACTTATGAACATATTGGTTTGAAGAATAATGCACATATTCATAGCCCTTAGCACGATGATAATCATATGAGGACTTTGATCCTTTTGAGGAATTTGATCCACGTGAGGACTTTGGTCCGTATGAGGACTTGGATCCATATGAAGAATTTGGTCCATATGAAGAGCTTGATCTGGGGTTCCTATTCTGCATAGGTGGTGTCATGAGGACATTCACCTGAAGACTTTCAAGGCACTTCTTGGGAACCCAGATTTT
The DNA here is from genome assembly GCA_021605145.1 of Aegilops bicornis. Taxonomy (NCBI): domain Eukaryota; kingdom Viridiplantae; phylum Streptophyta; class Magnoliopsida; order Poales; family Poaceae; genus Aegilops; species Aegilops bicornis. The sequence continues at coordinate 277,735,357 of CM038672.1, forward strand.
CTTCATAGGAGAACCGTTCCTGTAGTTAGTGCCAACATATCTAGCAAATACTTCACCATTCCGATTTTTGAACAATTTATAGTTGGAGTCAAATGACTCATCAGAAGAATGAGGAGATCCACATGTAAAGCCAGATAAGTTAGATGGATCAACTGGAGGTCCCTTTGCAGCAACCCATGAGGTTTTGGGGTACTGCTCAAGCTTCCAATATGTTCCATCAGCATTGAGTTTCCTCTCAAAGGCAATACCCTCTTTCCTAGGGTTCCTGTTGAGGATCTGCTTTTTAAGCACATCACAAAGAGTCCGATGCCCTTTGAGGCTTTTGTACATGCCTGTCATGTACAATTCCTTCAGCCCTGCATCGTCAGTGATACTAGCAATGTCCTCAGATGAGGAATTAGTGATAGCAGAGGCAGGTGAAGAATTTGTAACAGTTGAAGCATTTGAACATTCAGGTGAAAAATTAGCAGATTCATGTTCAATGCACTTTAGGCATGGAGGAACAAATTCTTCCTGAGAAGCGCTGATTTGTTGAGCAAGTAATGAATCGCGCTCCTTCTGAAGATCTTCATAACTCACTCTTAGCTTCTCAAGATCTTGCTTTCTTCGAAGAAATTCATAAGAAAGTTTCTCATGATCAGACAAGAGAGTGTTATGATGACCTTGAAGATCAAACCTAGACTGAAGTCTGAAGATTTTCGATCCAGGGGCTTTAGTGCGATCCATTTCTTCACCCAATATATCATTACTTTTGTCTAGCATGTTTTGAACCTTTTCCAAGGCCATTTGTTGTTTAGTGGCAATGCAAACAAGTTTGGTATAGCAAGGTTCAATATCATCATCAGATCCATCATCAGATTCATCGTCACTAAACTCGGATGAGGAACATTCGGTTACCTTGTCACCCTTTGCCATGAGACATGATGCAGAAAATGATGATTCTGGTTCGAAAGTCATCGTGTTGAGGGATTCCTTGAAGTCCTCAAACCAAGGATCATGACGGGTACAATGACCTTCATAGACGCCGAGATTCGGTCCCGAGATAAGCCGCATTGCAAAGATTCATAATGCGCTTGAATTCATCTCTGGATAGGCAGGAACAGATGATGTCCTTCGCCATGATGTCAAGTCGAGTGTACTTGCGAATATCATCTGCGTTCGCCGTCTTGCATAGATTAGTAAGACCAATCTCAGTGACGGTCCACAGCCCGCTGTCCATTGCCATGAGGCGCTTCCTCATCATGGCCTTCCACTTGGGATAATCATGACCGTCAAAGATAGGGCATGTCACATTCTTCATACCTGCCGTCGACATAACTAGAACTCCAGGTGGTTAAACCAAAATCACACAGAACAAGGGAGTACCTTGCTCTGATACCAATTGAAAGTGCGTTATATCGACTAGAGGGGGGTGAATAGGCGATTTTTATGAATTCTTCAATGAGGAATTTGCTGGTGAGGAAATTCCTAAGTGAAAAACTACTTGCAGCGGAATAAGTACTCAGAAGTAAGCATAACAGAATGCGGGCATGGTCATCATGATGAAATGAAGACAATCAAAGAGTACAGAAAGCGTAAACAAGGATAATACAAGATGAAGACAAACAGACTGAAGAAATTGAACTGAGGAAATTGAGAAAGTCTTCAGTCAAAGTCTTCACACACAGATATGAACAAACACTCAACACATTAATGAGGAAATGAAAGAGTTGAGGAAATAGAACCAGTTAGGTTGGTGAAGACAATGATTTGGTAGACCAGTTCCAACTGTTGTCTCAGTTGTACGTCTGGTTGGAGCGGCTTAGTATTTAAACTCGAGGACACACAGTCCCGGACACCCAGTCGCTGAGCACGTAGCTCAGGACACCAAGTCCTCACCGTATTCTCCTTGATCTAAGGTCACACAGATCTCGTCCAATCACTCGTGGTAAGTCTTCAGGCGACTTACAAACCTTCAGAGACTCGGTCACTCGGCGATCCACAATTCCTCTTGGATGCTCTAGACCATGACGCCTAACCGTCTGGAAGAAGCACAGTCTTCAAAGGTAACAAGCGTCGGATCCTAGCAGGATCAATCTCTTGATGATGCTCAATCACTTTGGGTTTGTAGGGGTTTGGTTTTGGGTTTTCCTCACTCGATGATTTTCGCTCAAAGTCCTCGTGAGGATGGGTTGCTCTCAAATGACAAGTGTCAAGTTCTTTCGGAGCAGCCAACCAGCTAGTGGTTGTAGGGGGCGGCTATTTATAGCCTAGGGAGCAGCCCGACATGATAAGACATAAATGCCCTTCAATGATATGACCGTTATGTGGATAAGATATTTTGGTACAGCTGGCGCGTAGCACAACAACGGTCGGAAATTTGACTTTCAAATTCCTCAGGGCTATCATGTTCCTCACTGTATAGGTAATCTGCACTGGCGAATTCCTAACTCCTCAGTCAGAACAAATTCCTCAGCGACTAGAAGAACTTCGTCTCTGTCACTGAAGAAATTGACTTAACTGTATGAGATTTCCAAAGGCTTCACTCGAAAGGATTGGTAGGTGTAGGATTTTGAGTTGAGCGTCACATGGAAATTTTTCCTTAGTATTTCCTCGACCCCCTTTAATAGTACGGTGTTTCCTATGACTCAAGAAACAGAAAACGAAACTACGAAAACAGAAGTCTTCTCGCTTCATGTTCCTCAAATGAATACCAAGTCTTCAAGGTCACACCAATTTCTTCACTTTCAAATTCTTCAGAAAGTCTTCAGATTACCAAAGTCTTCAGTCAAAGAACTTCGTTTTTAGGGGTCGACTTTCTCTGTAAATATCAAACTCATCATAGACTTATAGACCTGTGTACACTCATAAACACATTAGTCCCTTAACCTATAAGTCTTCAATACACCAAAATCACTAAGGGGCACTAGATGCACTTACACGGGCTCCTCTCTGCGAGCCTTCCCCTTCTCCGCGGCCGAGAACCTCTTCGCAGGTGCCATGAATGTCCCTACTAGCAATGGAGCAAGGAAGAAGAAGCGAGCGGAGCAGGAAGGGATGAGCGACAGACGCTCTTCCCCCCTCCTCATTTATAGCGAGGGAAGGCCAACCGGCGACCCCCACGATCAGAGGTAATGATGATTTTTCTCTGCATGTAGCAAGGACTCGTCAAGTCGGGCATTTGCCGAGGCAGCATGGGGAAGCGGAGACGCCCACGTCCAATCAATCACCACGCGTCGACCAAGGCCGCAGGCTGTTCGGGCCCGCGATGCTCCGTAGTTGCCCTTTAGCTTTGCCTCGAAGCCAAGCCCGAGCGCGCCATGGGCCCGGGGGCTACTGCTGGTGTTCTGGGAACGGGGGTCCCCAGACTTGCCTACCTACGGCCCACGGCGTGGCTCAAACAGCTGGCCCGTGTTTTATCATGTTCTGGTGATTTTTAATAATTCGGGCACTGAGCGCAAAGTTTTTGGAAATTACAGCAAGATCAAATAACTATCATCCAAGAAGATCCAATAGGTCGAGCTTGGCACAAAAACTAATTAAAACATAAAACCACATCTAAACAGAGGCTAGATGGATTATTTATTCCTAAACAGAAGCAAAAACAAAAAACTAAAAATAAAATTGGGTTGCCTCTCAACGAGCGCTATCGTTTAACGACCCTAGCTAGGCATAAAAGCAAGGATAGATCTAGGTATTGCCATCTTTGGCACTCGGAGAGGAGGATCTCCTTTCTATGGCATTCATTCTCTATTTAAGTTAAGCACGTGGCCATTAATGGAAGAAGTAAGATTAAGCACGTTACGGAAGTTTGCCTCTAAACTAGACTTCATCTCTTTAATAATTTCATTTTGATAAAAACACAAAAGAGTAGTTGATTCAACTTTATCATTCATAGGGTGCCCAAATATAGTTTTCATTTTTTCATAGGTATCTATGGCATCCCCTTCAAGAAAACCTTCTTCAAAGATGGAATCTAAAACTTGTTTGAAGGAAGCGGCCAAGCAAACATAAAAACTTTTTAAGTAAATTTCAATTTGATATTGTGGCACATAGCTAGCCCGAATCCTTAATAACCTATCCCAAGCATCTTTTAAAGACTCATCAAGTAAATAGCAGAAAATTCCATAGTCATCCTCATCAAAATTATTCAAGCTCTCATTGGAGACCCCAGTGGGTCTTTCTATAGCATCATTGTTTATGAGCTTGGAGAGGATAGAGAGGTTATCCAAGGCACTAGAGCTAGGGAGGAAACCCGTAGTTCTTTTTTATTCGGCCATGGCAACGGGAAGGCAAACGGAAAAGGGAGGGGAGATTGGGAAAGAGAGGGCGGATAAAACGGCAAGGGTGAAGTGGGGGAGAGGAAAACGAGAGGCAAATGGCAAATAATGTAATGCGGGAGATAGAGATTGTGATGGGTACTTGGTATGTCTTGACTTGCTCTTGCATGAGCCTCCCCGGCAACGGCGCCAGAAATTCTTCTTGCTACCTCTTGAGCACTACGTTGGATTTCCCCGAAGAGGAGAGGATGATGCAGCAAAGTAGCATCAGTATTTCCCTCGGTTTTTGAGAACCAAGGTATCAGTCCAGTAGGAGGCCATGCACAAGTTCCTCGTACCTGCACAAAACAATAGCTCCTCGCAACCAACGCGATTAGGGGTTGTCAATCCCTTCACGGTCACTTACGAGAGTGAGATCTGATAGAGATGATAAATAATATTTTTGGTATTTTTGGTATAGAGATGCAAAATGAAAAGTAAAAGGCAAAGTAAAAACAAAGCAAGTATTAAAGTGATGGAGATTGATATGATGAGAATAGACCCGGGGGCCATAGGTTTCACTAGTGGCTTCTCTCAAGAGCATAAGTATTCTACGGTGGGTGAACAAATTACTGTTGAGCAATTGATGAATTGAGCATAGTTATGAGTATATCTAGGTATGATCATGTATATAAGCATCACGTCCGAGACAAGTAGACCAAAGCGATTACGCATACGCTACTATTACTCCACTCATCGACCGCTATCCAAAGCATGCATCTAGAGTATTAAGTTAAAAACAGTAGTAACGCCTTAAGCAAGATGACATGATGTAGAGGGATAAATTCATGCAATATAATAAAACCCCATCTTGTTATCCTCGATGGCAACAATACAATGCGTGCCTTTGCTGCCCTTCACATTGGGAAAGGACACCGCAAGATTGAACCCAAAGCTAAGCACTTCTCCCATTGCAAGAACTACCAATCTAGTTGGCCAAACCAAACGGATAATTCGAAGAGACTTGCAAAGATAACCAATCATACATAGAAGAATTCAGAGAAGATTCAAATATTGTTCATAGATAATCTGGATCATAAACCCACAATTCATCGGTCTCAACAAACACACCGCAAAAAGAAGATTACATCGAATAGATCTCCACGAGAGAGGGGGAGAACATTGTACTGAGATCCAAAAAGAGAGAAGAAGCCATCTAGCAACTAGCTATGGACCCGAAGGTCTGAAGTAAACTACTCACACTTCATCGGAGAGGTTATGGTGATGATGTAGAAGCCCTCCGTGGTGGATGCCCCCTCCGGCGGAGCTCTGGAACAGGCCCCAAGATGGGATCTCGTGGATACAGAAAGTTGCGGCAGTGGAATTAGGTTTTTGGCTCCATATCTGATCTGACGGGGGTACGTAGGTATATATAGGAGGAAGGAGTACGTCGGTGGAGCAACAGGGGCCCCACGAGGCAGGGGGCGCGCCCCACCCTCGTGACCGCCTCTTTTGTTCCTTGGAGTAGGATCCAAGTCTCCTGGATCACGTTTGGTGAGAAAATCACGTTTCCGAAGGTTTCATTCCGTTTGGACTCCGTTTGATATTCCGTTTCTTCGAAACACTAAAATAGGCAAAAAACAACAATTCTGGCTGGGCCTCCGGTTAATAGGTTAGTCCCAAAAATAATATAAAAGTGGAAAATAAAGCCCAATATAGTCCAAAACAGTAGATAAAGCAGCATGGAGCAATCAAAAATTATAGATACGTTGGAGACATATCAACCGCAACCAGGCGGGCGCCAGGAGGGAGCCCGCACGCACAATGTCCTTGTTTCCACTTTGGTGCTAAAGAGGCAAGCGTAGGCGCGGAGTCCCGAGGCATCAGGCAAAGGTTTCCATATCGGTGCAACGAGACCAAGACCAGCAGGACGGCAGGGCGGAGGTCACCATAGAGCCCAAGACAGCGTCACCACCAGAGCCTTTGGCAGGCGAAGACCGCTTTTGTCAGGATAAGCTGTACTAGTTGTTCCCCTTCAAAATTGGCCGTTGTGGGATCCCTTCCCGCTCAATATTTGGGAAGCGGACCCGGGCCCCTATAAATAGGACCAGCCACCATAGAGAAGGGGGACGAACCCTTCTCTAGCTCACTAGCACAAGAACACCTCGTCTCTGGAGGCTGTTCTTCCCCTTGTACTGTTCATCCCCAGCCCAAGAGGCAATCCACCACACCACACTGGAGTAGGCGGTGGCCTGAACTAGTATAAATCCTGTGTCTCTGTGTTCTTTGGGTTTGGCGAGTTAGTCCGCTAGATCGTGGATGCGAGAGCTTGGGAGAGGAGAGATCTTCGTGCCCACCCCAGTGTTCGAACCTTAAGGGTTTTGCCGGAACCCGTGATCCGACAGTACGGACCCTAGGCCTGGTTTTTAAGCATTGCAATACCGTTTTTGTGCCCGTTTACTATTTGCTAGCTTGCTGTTTTTATTTATTCAGATTATAAAAATATATTTCTACCATCCATATTACACTTTTATCACCATCTCTTCATGAACTAGTGCACCTATACAATTTGCCATTGTAATGGGTGTGTTGGGGACACAAGAGATTTCTTGTATTTGGTTGCAGGGTCATTTGAGAGAGACCATCTTCATCCTACACCTCTCATGGATTGATAAACCTTAGGTCATCCACTTGAGAGAAAATTGCTACTGTCCTACAAAACTCTACGCTTGGAGGCCCAACACGTGTCTACAAGAATAAAGTTGCGTAGTAGACATCATGGTGCAGCGACCTTGGATCTCTTGAAGTTGGAACTCTCCGGCAAGTCACCAACAGGCACAGCGCACTCCGAAAAGGTACGCTTCCCAGATTCCTTGCTGGTGTTCCTGCTATCCATCTTCTTTCCTCTGCTTTCCTTGACGGGGACTGCTGCCGTGGCCTCTTTCGCGACTATGTCCTGGTACATCTTATCCACGCAAATGATTGCGTCTTTCTCATCGGACATAATGGAAATGACTCCTACTGGCCCAGGCATCTTCAAAGTGTTGTAGGCATAGTGGGATGCCGCCAAGAATTATGCCAGAGCTGGGCGTCCAAGGATCCCATTGTACGGCAGGGGGAGGTCGACCACATCAAACACAACCTTCTCAGTCCGATAGTTCAACTCTCCCCCAAATGTCACTTGAAACGTGATCTTTCCCTTAGGATGACTCATGCTGGGATTGACTCCCTGAAACATGCCCGTTACCTTTAGTTCTTCCTCTGCTATCTGAAGCTTGCTGATAACCTTTGGGGAAATCAGAGTCAACCTGGCCCCACCGTCAACCAACATCTTTGTGAATTTAAGGTTGCGAATCGTTGGAGACACCAAGAATGGAAAACACCCTACCACGGTGGTGCGGTCAGGATGGTCCTCCTCGTCAAAGATGATGGGCGTGCGTGACCATTTGAGCAGCTTCCGAGACTCTGCCGCTGGCTCCACGACATTGACCTCACGCACCCACCGTTTAAGTTGGCGGTGAGAAGAGTGCAAAGAGTGACCCGGCGTCAATCTGTGAGCGTCAGTGGCCTTCTGGAATTCCTGCTCGCTAGTTTCCTCTACATCCCCTCCATCACTCTCATCATTGCAAACCTCCTTCTCTCGGCCCCTGGTGGGTTTTCCTTGGTTATGAAAAGCCTTGCCGAGGCGATTTGCTTCACCGCCTCAGCCCTTCCCGCCAGTGCCTTTCTGACCTTTTTCCTTATACGCTTCTCATATTCAGCCCTCTGCCTCTTGACGAGCTGCTCAACCTAATGACACTCTTGGAGATTGTGGCCTTTGGTCCGATGGATCTTGCAGTACGGACCATCGCCTTTCCCAGCCCTCTCGGCAGCCGCAACCTCTCGGCAGTCAGCGCACATGGTAGCTTCCTTGCCAGGGGCTTCGGCCTTATCCTTCTTGCTGATACTAAGTGCGCTCGACCCTTCGACGGTCAGCACTGCCTTATCGTTGCGCCTCTTGTTGCGCTTCTTGTTCTTCTTCTTTTGACTAGTGGATTCATCGTCATCCTCTGAGTTGATGTCGGTGCAATCTTCCTCTCTAGGGAGTTTCCTTCCCTCCTGCATCAGAGCATGTGACAGCCTGGATTTTGCCTTCTCTCTTTTACCGGACTTGCCTTCTCTCTCTTTCCAGACTTGGTTTTCATCGTGGTTTTTGCCCTGATTTGATTTGGATTTTTGGATCAATTCAAATGGACTTGTCACTTGGGCATATCCTTGGCTTTCACCCAAGTGACCTATCTACCTAATTCCTCCCACAAATTCCCAAAATAATAAAATGAATATTTTTCCTAAAAGGAAAATATTCATTTTTCTCTTAAGCTCATTTCAGAACTTTGTGCTCCAAAGCAACCTCAATTTTTCTTGCTCAGAAAAATCTGAGATAATTCCTAAATATTCTTGGGACCATGGCACATCTTCCCATGCAAAAATATTGCATCACTTTTTGTAATATATTTGCTGTAGAAAATCTTTTCACTTCTGGACCAGAAATGCACTTTGTATGACAAAGTGCATTTTTCCTTGAGCTTTTGGCCTTGAGATTTCTTGAGCTTAAAGACCTTCCTAAGAAACCCTAAACCCCAAGAGATTAGCCCTAATGTCCTTCTAGAAGGTGGCCAAACTTGGTGACCAATTTTCTGACCAGAAACTTGCCAGATTGGTAGAGTCGCGTCTGGTCGGCCTGGGTATGATCCATCACCTCTCCTAGACATAGCACTACACGGTCGAGCTCGTAGACAAGGTTTGGCCGCTCATGGCCGTCGTTTTGGCCATGCCAGCTTGGTGACCGTGCGAGGACACGGCGCCTGGCAGCATCTCGACGCGCTCTGGCCGGCTCTTTGCGTTCTGTTTTGCGCGTGTGCATGCAAACGCTCGCCTCCGACTGCCGCAACGTGCCACAACCCTCGACCCATCACCCATAACCCCTCCCTGGCGCTCACCGACGCCGGAGCCGCCGCAGCAAGCCCGGTCAAGTCGCGGCCAAAATGGCACAGTGCGCGCGTGTGCTTGTCCCCATCTCAAACCGCCTCATGTGCTCGTCCGCGAGCGTGGGCAAGCGCCGGTGTTGACGCTGCACCCTGTCCCCTCGCGTTGGAGCCTCTCGTCGACGTTCGCCGCATGTCCAGAGCGCTCCAGCGGCGACACGTCCCCCCCTATGCTCCGGCTATATAAAGCCACCCCGCCTCCCTTGCTAGCCACGCACCTCTCCACACCACCTCCACGAACACGTAGACGAGCAGAAGCCTGATCCGGCAGGCCTCTGGCCGTCGCCCCGACCCAAGGACTCCAGCGATCCCCGCAGGCCAGCCGCCGCTCTCTAGGGCCTCTCGAGCTCAAGCAGCTGCTTGGGCAGGGCCTTGGTGGTCTGCCGGAGCTGCCTGGACCCCGCCAAGCCCTCGGAGCTGCCTCTAGCCATCGTCTTCCACCTCTCCAGCGAACCCCGTCCGCCACCGAAGCTTGCGAGCTCGACTGCGACCAGCCCCATCCACCTTTCGCCAAGCCACGGGTACGGGCAGGTGCGCCGCAAGCCCTGCTTCTGATCTATCCCTCTAGCCTAGCCCCAAACCCCCTCGTCGCCGCATGAGCTCCAGTGAAGCACCGCCTCCCCTCTGATCTCTATCCCCTTCCCTCTCTCCTGACTGGTGGGGCCCAGTGTCAGCCACACCACTCGTTCCCGAAGCGGTGCGAGTGCAGGCGCACTCCCACTTTATGCCTTCGACGTCACCCCCCCCCCCCAGGATTTTCTATTTATTCAAATTTAATTCAGAAATTTGACTAAACTTTGACCATCAACCATTTCTAAACCATAAGTCCAAATGAATTGATTCTTTTTGCATTGTCTTTGTTACAGAAAGCTCTAGCAGCACACCAAGAAGTGGATTTTTCCTTGCTGTCTAGAATTTCTGGTGATTTTCAGAATGTATTTTGACATTTAATGTTGTGGTTTTAAAATATTTTCAGAAGGAGGATCTTTCCTTGAAGCTAACCAGGAGGAGTGTGACCCTCCTCTCCACTAAGGCAAGCCACAACATCATTTGGATGGTGTTATTTCAATATCTATGATTCTCTACTTGAATATGAGTCTTTATTTGCATTTAAAATTTGATAAATTAATATGGTTAATTGCTAGTTGTTCTATGATGCTTGATATGCTTGTTTTAGCTTCTGGTTGAGTTCATAGAATTGTTTGGCTAGGTAGAGTAAGATTTTGCACTAGATATTTTGTTATGGAAAGTTATGGTAGCTATTTTTGCTAGTAATAGTTTTCAACTAAATGATGAACTAATAAAAATGTTGTTTGTAGATAAAAATGAGTTATAACCAGAGAAGTTTCTGATCTTAGTATTGCAAGATAGTTATGTTGCTTGTTTTGATCCATGCTTAAGAGTTGCTTGCTCTGTGTGACGAGTAGTTGCATGATTTCTAGTATGATGCCATGTTAGTAATAACAAGTTTTTCTGAAAGTTAATACTTGATTAAGTTCAACCTGAATATGATGTTGATCACATCATGGTGCCACTGAATCGGGTTTTTAATTCAGTGCGACCACATTTACCTAATGGGAAGGTCTTGATTCGGTCCTTTGTCGTGGCCCTCACCGGTGCCTCCCTCGAGGGAAGGTTATGGGCGTGCATACCCTGGCCTGGTAGGCAGACATAACCTTGTGTGCTCGTTTTGTTTTTATGGTACCTTGTCCCTGTTTGGGACCGTTTTGCCACGACGGTGGCCTTTGGTGTCTTTGGTAGACACGGGGCCACCCAAGACCTAGCCCTGAGAGGCAGATGGTTGGAGTGGCCGGGGAGAGTGCATGGAAAAGGGAGGGTTTCGTCGGAATACCTTGGTCCACCCGAATGGGAGTACGAGGCCAGGTATTTCATAGTGTGGGTAAAGTGCGCTACCTCTGCAGAGTGTATTAAATCTACCGATAGCCGCACCCTCGGTTATGGGCAAGACTCGGGAGTAAGTCACACCATGGATCAACTTTTATAATTAATCTTGCAAACTAGTAATTGTTGTGATGCATTGTTTCGTGGTGAACCTTGAACACTCGAGGTGTTCATGAGTGATTGGTTTCAGGTGTGACCCCAGTGTGTTGTTTGGTTGCTTTGCATTGCTTTGCATTTGTAGTAATTTCTTGCATTAATTTAACTTGATTAGTTATCATCATATTGTCTCTCATCGTGCTTACGTTTGTTGTGAGATTGCAAGTACGTTCAATGTACTGACCTGGCGTGTCATGCCAGCTTTCAGGCAAGTTGATTCGCATCGGAGTGCATCTCGTGTCTAGGTCGTGTCCACGTCGGTGTCCCTGTGCCATGGAGTTCCGCTACATCGTTCTTCCGCTGCCACGTAGTTTCGTGTGATCGAGGCCCCAGCCATGTTCATTAAATAATGTACATACTGTCCAGCAGCACCGTGTGTGCCGCTTGGCCTTGAATCTCGATGTAATATCATACCTTTGTACCACGCTAGTATCAATAAAGCGGTTAATTCTATACCATGTTGTTGTGTATTGCCAGAAGACTCGATCTCTGGGCTAGCAATGCAGGGTAAACCGGTTGCTCTGAACCAGGGTGCCACAACCAGCGCCGCCAAGAAGGCCAAGGCAGACGACCCCGGCAAGGAGATTGCCGGGTGCGCCGCTTGCCGGGCCTTGGCAGCTGCCGACAAGCCAGGGGGCTCCGACAAGCAGTATTGCAAGATCCACCGTTCCAAGGGAAACGACCTCCAAAATTGCCGACAAGTTGAGCTGCTTGATGAAAAGCAAAAGGCCAAGTATGAGAGGCAGGACAAAGAGAAGGGTCAGGATGGTGCCGAAGGATTTGGCAAGAAGCATGGCGGCCAACAAGGCCACCAGGGCAAGGATAACCAGCAAGAGAGGCCCGCTCAGGGCCACCACAAGAAGCAGGAAGACGACGATCATGACGAGGACGAGGATTCCGGCGAGCATGAGTTCTAGAAGGCTACGGAGGCCATGTGTGTCGATGGTGGCGCCTTGCTGCATACTTCTCACTGCCAGCTCAAGCAGTGGGCGTGTGAGATCACAGTAGCGGAGCCGTCGTTCGACGCTTAGAAGCCGTTGAAGTGGTCCAGCACGCCTATCATCTTTGACACCAAGGACCACCCTGATCCCAGAACTACAGTCGGGTGTTTGCCGTTGTTGGTTTCACCAACGATACACAACCTCAAGGTGACCAAGATGCTGGTTGACGGCGGGGCCGGTCTGAACTTGATCTCACCCGTTGTGATCAAAAAGCCGCAAATTCCTGATGGAGACCACGAGGAGACGGGCACTTTTCAAGGGGTCAACCCGGGAAGGAGCCAGCCGAAGGGTAAGATCACGCTTCCTGTGATGTTTGGAGGCGAGTTGAACTACAGGACGGAGAGGATTGCCTTCGATGTAACCGAGATCCCCTTGCCCTACAACGGGATCCTTGGCCGCCCGGCACTAGCCAAGTTCATGGCAGCGTCACATTACGCCTACAACACGCTGAAGATGCCTGGGCCGATGACCATCATCACCGTCCCCTGTGACAAGAAGGATGCGCTGGTCTGCGCTGAACTACTCTACCAGGAAGCAGTTGCAACGACTGCCGCCAAGGCACTTGCTCCTGCCGCTGAAGATCCGGGAGGGAAGAAGAAGACCGGCAAGGCCTCTCGCACCCACTCCGTCAAGCGCACCTCTTCGGAGTGTTGTGCTACCGTCGAGGACGTGCCAGAGAGCTCCACCAGCAAGAGCAAGAAATCCAGAGCTGCACCGCCAGAGACCAAGAAGGTTTCCGTCAAGGAGGATGGCACAGGAGGGGCTTTCACCATAAGCTCCACCCTCGACAGCAAATAGGAAGGCGCGCTCGTCACCTTCCCGCGGGCGAATGTCGATGTGTTTGCGTGGCCAGCATCTGACATCCCCGGCGTTCTCAGGGAGGTGACTGAGCACCACCTTGCTGTCTCTCCTCATGCGCGGCCCGTCAAGCAGAAGGTCAGGAAGCGGGCTTTGGAAAGGCAAGAGTTCATCACATAGGAGATCAGGAAGTTGCAAGCGGCAGGCTTGGTGAGAGGAGTACTCCATCCGACGTGGTTGGGCAATCAGGTGGCAAATAGGAAGTGGAATATGTGTACTGACTACACATATATCAATAAGGCTTGTCCCAAGGACCCTTTCCCGTTGCCACGCATCGACCAGGTTGTTGACTGCACGGCCGGGTGTGATCTGTTATCATTCCTTGACGCCTACTCAGGATACCACCAGATCTTCATGACAAGAGAAGACGAAGAAAAGACAACATTCATCACCCCATGTGGTACGTATTGCTTTTTACGGATGCCTTTTGGGTTGAAGAGTGTTGGCTCAACATTTGCAAGAGCAGTCCAAATTTGTTTTGAGCCCCAGCTACGTAGAAATATGGAAGCATATATGGATGACATAGTGGTCAAAACCAAGGACAAGGCAACACTTGTACAAGACTTAGAAGAGACGTTTGCAAACCTGCGCAAGATCAACCTCAAGTTGAACCCTGAGAAGTGTGTCTTCGGTGTTCCGTCCGGCAAACTTCTCGGGTTCTTTGTGTCACAACGTGGGATTGAGGCAAACCCAGACAAGATCAGGGCTATCGAGCAAATTGAGGCACCCAAGCAGATCAAGGATATGCGTCGGCTCACTGGCTGCGCTGCTGCCATGAGCAGATTCATCTCCAAGTCTGCCGAGCGTGCCCTTCCCTTTTTCAAAATCTTCAAAAAGGCGGGACCAATGGAATTGACCCCAGAGGTCGAAGCAGCGCTACAGGATTTGAACAATACCTCTCCTTTACGCCGATACTAGTAGCGCCTAAACCACAAGAGCCATTGCTGTTGTACCTAGCGGCAACGAATCAAGTGGTCAGCGCCGTGCTAGTGGCACAGAGGGAGGTCGATGAAGAGGAAGTGGCAACGACAGGACTGGCAGATGGCGAGCCAGGGCCTGAGGGAGTCCTGGATTAGGGGGTCTCTGGACAGCCGGACTATATCCTTTGGCCGGACTGTTGGACTATGAAGATACAAGATCGAAGACTTCGTCCCGTGTCTGGATGGGACTCTCCTTGGCATGGAAGGCAAGCTTGGCAATACGGATATGTAGATATCCTCCCTTGTAACCGACTCTGCGTAACCCTAGCCCCCTCCGGTGTCAATATAAACCGGAGGGTCTAGTCCGTAGGATAACAACAATCATACCATAGGCTAGCTTCTAGGGTTTAGCCTCTACGATCTCGTGGTAGATCAACTCTTGTAATACTCATATCAGCAAGATCAGTCAAGCAGGAAGTAGGGTATTACCTCCATCGAGAGGGCCCGAACCTGGGTAAACATCGTGTTCCCCGCCTCCTATTACCATCCGCCTTTGACGCACAGTTCGGGACCCCCTACCCGAGATCCGCCGGTTTTGACACCGACATTCGTGCTTTCATTGAGAGTTCCACTATGCCGTCACCATAAGGCTTGATGGCTCCTTCGATCATCGGTAACGATGCGGTCCAAGGTGAGGTTTCCTCCCCGGATAGATCTTCGTATTCGGCGGCTTCGCACTGCGGGCCAACTCGCTTGGCCATCTGGAGCAGATCGAGAGCTACGCCCCTGGCCACCAGGTCACGTTCAGAAACTTGAAATACACTGCCGACATCCGCGGAGACTTGATCTTCGACGGATTCGAGCCCATGACAGGTGCGCTGCACGATCACGACGAGCATGATTTAGCTCTGCCGTCGGACAGTGTTCAGGAGATCACATCTGCAGCTACTCCGGCCCTCAATCCGGAGCAAATTGCGCCATCCGAGGAAGGGACGATAGACCCCGCCATGGAGGCTGCACTCTCAGTGGCGATAGAGTCGGACACTGACTTCACCCCCTACGAGAGCCGTGTTGCCGAACCACTGGATTCGTCTCCGGCCACGGACTCCGAGCCGCCTGCGTCCGTGCCTATTGAATCCGATTGGGCGCCGATCATGGAGTTTACCTCCGCGGATATCTTTCAGCACTGGCCTTTCGGCGACGTGCTAAATTCATTAAGGACTCTCTCCTTGTTAGGAGAACCTTGGCCGAACTATGTCCGGCTATAATGGGATGCGGATGACGAAGAAATTCGCTGCCCACCCACCACCCACTTAGTAGCCACTGTCGATGATTTAACTGACATGCTCGACTTCGACTCCGAAGACATCGACGGTATGGACGACGATGCAGGAGACGAACAGGAACCACCGCCCGCAGGGCGCTGGACCGCCACCTCATCATATGATATATATATGGTTGATACCCCCAAAGAAGGCAATGGCGACAAGATAGCGGAGGATGACCCCTCCAAGAAGCAACCGAAGCACCGACGTCAGCGGCGCCGCTCTAAGTCCCGCCATAGCAAAAGTAATGATACCAACACAAGAGACAATAATACTCCGGATAGTGCTGAAGACGGCAACAATCCCTTCCAGCACGATTTAGAGCAGGAGGATGAACAAGCTAGCCCTCCAGAACAGGCAGCAGATGGAGAAACGGAGGATGACAATTACATGCCTCTCTCCGAAGACGAGGTGAGCCTCGACGTCGAAGAATTTATCGTGCCTGAGGATCCCATCGAGCAGGAGCGCGTCAAGCGCCAGCTTATAGCCACAGCAAATAGCCTGAAGAAAAAGGAACGACAGCTTCGAGCTGATCAAGATTTGCTAGCAGACAGATGGACCGAAGTCCTTGCAGCCGAGGAATACGAACTCGAACGCCCCTCCAAGAGTTACCCAAAGCGCAGGTCACTACCCCGACTCGAGGAGGAAGCATTGAAACCTACATCACCAGTGTACGATGCGGCTGACCGGCCACCTCGTGGCCGAGACAGAGAGGCGTTTCAGCCTGAAGATCAGCCTGCACCCCGCCGCCACTCAAACAAAAATACCAAAGCCTGGGGCAACACGCGGGACCTGCGAGACATATTGGAAAGCAGGGCAAAACATGCAAGATCGATATACGGGTCACGGTGGCGCGCACCAACGCGGGACGATGACCTTCATGCCGGATACGCTAAAAGTAAATCCAGCCGGGCCGAATACAGCAGACAACACTCATATGAACTGCGTCGCGATATAGCCCGGCACAGAGGCACCGCACACCCCCTATGCTTCACTTATAAAGTTATGAATCACGAATTCCCGGAGGGTTTTAAACCCGTAAATATCGAATCGCATGATGGTACAACAGATCCCGCGGTATGGATTGAGGATTTCCTCCTCCACATCCACATGGCTCGCGGTGATGATCTACATGCCATCAACTGCCTCCCACTAAAACTCAAAGGACCAGCTCGGCATTGGCTGAATAGCTTGCCAGCAGAATCCGTCGGCAGTTGGGAGGATTTGGAAGATGCATTCCTTGACAACTTCCAGGGTACTTATGTGCGACCACCGGATGCTGATGACTTAGCCATATAACTCAATAGCCAGGGGAATCAGCCAGGCAATTCTGGACACGGTTCCTAACTAAGAAAAACCAAATTGTCGACTATCCGGATTCAGAGGCCTTAGCGGCATTCAAGCATAACATCCGTGACGAGTGGCTCACTCGGCACCTCGGCCAGGAGAAGCCGAAGTCTATGGCAGCCCTCACGACACTCATGACCCGCTTTTGCGCGGGCGAGGATAGCTGGCTGGCTCGCAGCAACAACACATCAAGGAATCCGGGCACTTCAGATACCAAATATGCTAACGGCAGACCACGTCGTAACAGACACAAGCGCCGCAACAACAGCGATAATGCCGAAGATACAGCAGTCAATGCCGGATTCAGAGGCTCTAGATCCGGTCAGCGGAAAAAGCCACTCAAAAGAAGTACTCCAGGCCCATCCAGTTTGGATCGAATACTTGATCGCTCGTGTCAAATCCATGGCACCCCCGATAAGCCAGCCAATCACACCAATAGAGAGTGCTGGGTGTTCAAGCAGGCCGGCAAGTTGAATGCTGAAAACAAGGACAAGGGGCTGCATAGTGATGACGAGGAGGAGCCCCGGCCGCCGAAAACGGGAGGACAGAAGATGTTCCCCTCACAAGTGAAAACGGTGAACATGATATACACAACCCAAATTCCCAAGAAGGAACCGAAGCGTGCACTAAGGGACGTCTATGCGATGGAGCCTCTCGCCCCAAAGTTCAACCCATGGTCCTCTTGTCCGATCACCTTCGATTGCAGGGACCACCCCACTAGTATCCGACATGGCGGATCCGCCGCATTGGTCCTAGACCCCATCATTGACGGATTTCACCTCACTCGAGTCCTCATGGACAGTGGCAGCAGCCTGAACCTGCTCTATCAGGATATAGTGTGCAAAATGGGTATAGATCCCTTGAGGATCAAACCCACCAAAACCACCTTTAAGGGTGTCATGCCAGGTGTAGAGGCCCATTGCACTGGCTCAATCACACTGGAAGTGGTCTTCGGATCTCCGGACAACTTCCGAAGCGAGGAGTTAATCTTCGATATCGTCCCGTTCATGATGGCTATCATGCCTTCGCCGGGCGAACCGACGGTAAAATTCAATGTGGTACCGCATTATGCATACCTCAAGTCACTGGAAACACAGAGCGCTCGCTCCGCACGGAGGAGCACACTGCGGCCGTCGCAGCAGAAGCACAAAGCAGCCTTTTAAGGCAAACCACCATTTCGGCGATACAGCCCCCGGACACCGTCAAGCGAGTCCGGAGTAACCTGCAGCAGGATCGCCTGGCACGTTCAGAGCTCGCCTAGCAATTCGGCCCCCATCCTAGTCCCAGTCAAGCAATGAAATCCGTGTCGCGCGTACATAATTACGCACTGAAAATACCATGGGCACAGGCGGGGGCACGATTAGGGCACGTCCGGCAATGCGGCTCAACCGCCCTATACCTTTATCATTCTTTCCCTTTCAGGACCTTACTCTCTGGAAGCCCTTTCCGGCAGTATAATTGCCGGACACATTACGGGAAGGAACAACCAAAGCGGCAAGAAGCTAAGTCATACAAGGGAACCCCCAGGTGGTCTCTAATAACAATCAACATACCCGTTTTTAATACCCATACGCAGCCTGCCCTTGGATAGGACATGTCAAATAGTCCTATTTTTTTCTTATTGCACTACTTGTATCAGTACGCTTCGACGTATTATTTAAATAACAATTCATAGCATTAGTATTGCATTATCAATCCTTTTCTTTCTTGTATGTTTATTTACGACAATTTGCACCCGTACATTCTGGTACGGCCAGTACGCCAGGGGCTTTCGTATACCCCATAATACGGCGTGAGAAGTCCGAACACTTTCGACGGCGGCACCCGAACTTATAGCATTATATGCATCAGCTCGAATCATGTCTTGGGTCAATAGTTGGGTTTGCCCGGCTCCTATGTTTTGGTACCTTACGTTCCGCTATATCGGCTAAGGTAGCGCTAGGAGAACTACCGCGATTGTGTCCCGGTTCTTCCGGACGAGCATCTCAGTAGAGAAAGACGAAAACTGACTGTCATGATAAGGCGAGAGATGGTCGCTGTTCGAGAGGTCTCAAGTCCTTAAAGACTTCTTCCGCTTTGGGCGAGGGGTCAGCCTTGCCAGGCTTAGGCGTATATAGCGCCCCAAATTCGGCCTTCCGAATACTAGCGGCTTCGCCAAAATTTAAAATTGTAGACTTCTATGGCTAAGTGAGAGTGATAAAGCCTTATAGTCCGATTGCCTGGTTCACGTTGTCGAACACCTCCTCGAAGGACCCAAAATTGGGATAAAGAGTGCTCAGGTTTATCCGAACACACCAAGATTACTAGTTACATGGGGGCAGAAGCCGACGACTGGCCAACTCTCAGATTTTATAAACGGCTACACAGAAGGTAATATTTTAAATTCCAAAAGCGTTGCATAGCGCAAAAGAACTCATTTCACACTACAGGATCACATGAGCACGTTCATTCAAAAATTACATCTTTAGCATATTCCTCCGCCACAAGGCGGGAACCCTTCAGGACACTGTCATAATACATCTCGGGGCGGTGATGCTCCTTGCCCTCCGGCGGCCCCTCCTTCACCAGCTTCACGGCGTCCATCTTCGCCCAGTGCACCTTCGCTCGGGCAAAAGCCCTGCGCGCACCCTTGATGCAGACGGACCTCTTTATGACTTCAAATCGTGGGCAGGCATCTACAAACCGCCTCACCAGACCGAAGTAGCTGTCAGGTAGGGGATCGCCAGGCCACATCCGGACTATAACCCTTCATGGCCTGCTCGGCCGCCTTGTGAAGCTCGACCAGTTGCTTCAGCTGGTCGCTCACGGGCATTGGGTGTTCGGTCCCAGTACACTGAGACCAGAACAACTTTTCTGATGAGGACATAAATACCATTGTTACACCCACAGCCCCTACTGTTACATATACTGGACCAATTATTAGAGCTCGCGCATGCCAATTAAATTACTAGGTAATTTCGTTTCTTGATAATGATTCTAATGTTCATGAGAATATGATGCTGCCTAAATTGGATACATTTGTTTTGCTTACAAATGAAGGGCCTAGCTTGGAGAAGGATGAACATTGGAGCAAGAACACGCATGGAGTTGATGGCATGCGCAAGGAGATCAAGAACGGAGTTACAAGTGATGATTTCAGCACTTTGAAGCCACCATAAGGAGTGCATGAAGCCTTGGACGAAATATACAAGATGCCACTTCATAAATTTAGTCTAGAGGCTATTATAGGTGCTGCGTCACCTTATTATTGGGCCAGGCCCATGTATTTTCGAAATACTTAAGTATAGGCTATTTTTAGAGTCCGTATGTGTGGGGAAACAAGAGTTAGGGTTGGTTTCGGACCCCTCCAAGGGCAACGAAATTCCCCCCTCCTCCTCCATATATACAACCCTTAGGGCGTCGTTTAGACTTTGGGTTTTGTTTAGATTAAAGTTCGCCATAGCTGCAACTTCACGTACTTCGTTTGTGTTCAACGACCAGACAAAGGCGTCACAGAACCCCACCTTGATCAATAAAGCTTTCCTCTTATATTCGCAATATCTAGATTGCAATCTTAGTTTCTTGCTTGTTCTTCGTTTGCCTGCAGGAAACAGACCTTCGTGGTCAGGTTGATCGTGCTCCGGCGTGGTCAATAACCTCTCGGAGTTGGTTTAGCAATTGCTAAGGCTCGACATCCTCGCACGTTCATAGTCGGATCGTCAAAGTCGACTTCATCCTAAACGATAGCCACCATCTCATCGAAAGACGGGACACCTTTGCCTCTATCATTTTCCGTCGAGCTCCCCTCCTCAGCCCGGTAAAACTCCGCGCCATCCAGCACACTGTGGGGAAGATCTGCGGATGCTCCTGGAGAGCTCCGAACTCGCGTAAGTAAAAGGAAAGTTTCCTTTACGTGCTTGCTTTGCATAATGAATGCCTTACCCGTTGCCACCTTCTTCACCGCATCAATCTCCTGGAGGGCCTTTTGGGCTTCAGCCTTGGCGTTTTGTGCGCTTTCGAGGGCCTTCGCAAACTCGGACTCTCGCGTCTTAGATTCAAGCTCCAAGGACTCGTGTTTTTTGGCAAGAGCCTGGAGCTCTTGCTGCACCTCGCCTACCCGGGCTTCTTTCTTTTCCCGCTCGACGCGCTCCTTGGCCGCTTTGTCTTTGGCCTCGGACAGCGCCTTCTTCAGGGTCGCCACTTCAGTCGTGGCCCCTGAAAAATTCATGATGATCCTATTATTTTACAACCAAATTTCTTTTTAATATATAGACAAGGTATTGCTTATCTTTGCTCTCTCGAGCTGCCTCTTGGCAAGGCCGAGCTCTTCCTCGGACCGCTCAAGATCCTGCTTTAGTGCAGCGACCTCCGCAGTACGTACAGTGGCGGCCAGCAGTGAAGCCTGCATATGCACATAGACATATTCTGATTAGACTCCTGAGTCATGATTTGATCCTCTATTGGCCTTTCTTCGCGGCCAAAAAGAGCATCAGGGGCTACTGTCTATGCGGTAATATTATCCTATATTTTGATTACTTACCTGAAAGCCTGTTAGGAGGCTGGCACAAGCTTTGGTTAGTCCGTTTTTGGTGGACTGAACCTTCTCGATCACCGCACTCATGATAGTGCGGTGCTCTTCGTCGATGGAAGCGCCGCGAAGCGCTTCTAGCAAGTTGTCCGGTGCCTCTGGATGGACAGAGGCCACCGGCACGGGCGGCTTGCCCCTCTTAACGGGGGTCGCCTGCCGGAGTCCAGAACCACTGGAGGTTCCGGCGCAGTGTTCGGCTGAGGGCCGAACTTGGAGCCCATGGGAGTCTTGCTCCCTTTGCACCAAGGGTCCAGAAGGTCGTCTCGAGGCGCCTCCAGGACTACCTCCCCTCGGCTCGGTGCCTTTTGAGACAACTCCTCGACGTTGTCCGTAGGGCAAGGGGTGGAGGCGGTCGGAAGTGAATCTCTATTCATATCCGACGAGTCCAAAGAACCGTCCGACGAAGATAAGTTGATACGGGCTCGGGACGGACTGCGTAATCATATTCGGCGAAAGGAGAAGCAGTGCAATAGAAACAAACCCTGAATTACTATGGTATCTGGATACTTACGACTTTGCCAGGGGCTTGTCCCTGGGCAATCACTCGTCGTCACTATAGGCGGCGGTCGTGGAGCAGTCCGAAAGGAGGGTCCTTCCTTCTTGGACCCTTCGGCCTCCCCGGTTGGGGCGGCCTTCCTTTTCTTGTCTCCCCCAGCTGGGGGGTGGGAGAACTTTCCTCTTCCTCCTCCTCATTTTCGTGGGAGGAGTGCGCTTCAGAGTTATCGGACGATGAGTCCGATATAACCTTGCGCCGGAGACCCTTTCGGGTCCCCGTGGCCTTCTTCTTGGCCTTCTTCACCGGCACCTCATAAGGCGCCGGAACCAGCATCTCTGTTAGGAGAGCATCTGCAGGATCTTCAGGAAGGAGGGCTAGGCAATCGATCTGCTCCGCTGTCTCTACTGAGTCCTGTTAATGGCATGGAGGCTTAGATCCCGCACATGATTAAACTGGGGAAAATAAACACCCTATGAGATATAAAAAACTTACCGGACTGGCATGGCGTTGTGCGCTGAGTCCGCGGTCCTCGGTAAGGGGAGGAAGCACCTGGACGCCCTTGAACAGCACCCTCCAGACGTCCTTGTGCGTCGTGTCGAAGAGCTCTCGCATCGTCTGGTGCTTGGCCGGGTCGAACTCCCACAAATTGAATGCCCGTTGTTGACACGGGAGGATCCGGCGGAAGAGCGTGACCTGGACCACGTTGACGAGCCTGATTTTCTTGCTCATCATGTTCTTGATGCAGGTCTAGGGTCCGGTCAGCTCTATCGGGGAACCCCAGGACAGGCCCTTCTCTTTCCAGGAGGTGAGCCGCGTGGGGATAACGGATCGAAATTCGGGGGCCGCCACCCAGTTGGTGTCGCGCGGCTCGGTGATGTAGAACCACCCCGATTGCCACCCCTTTATGGTCTCCACATAGGAGCCTTCGAGCCAGGTGACGTTAGGCATTTTGCCCATGATGGCGCCTCCGCACTCCGCTAGCTGGCCGACCACAACCTTCGGTTTAACATTGAAGGTCTTCAACCACAGGCCGAAGTGGGGCCTGGTGTGGAGGAAGGGGGCCAGATAAACGCCGAGATGTTGAGGATGAAATTGGGGGCCAGATCATGAAAATCCAGCCCGTAGTAGAACATGAGCCCGCGGACAAACGGGTGGAGGGGAAATCCCAGTCCACGGACGGAGTGGGTAAGAAAAACCACCCTCCCATGGGGGTCTGGAGTCGGGACAATTTGCCCCTCATCTAGCAGCCGATGTGCGATATCCGCAGCCAGGTATCCGGCTCCCCGTAGCTTTTTGATGTCCTCCTCTGTGACGGAGGAGACCATCCACTTGCCTCCCGCTCCGGACATGCTTGGAGTGGTTTGAGGGGAAAAGCGCAGACTTGGGTGCTGGAGCTCGAGTGCGCAAGAATGGATGAGCAAGGAGGAAGAAGGCGTGGGTAAAAAGAGGAATCCTTGTCCCTTTATAGGGGCATGCGCCTTCCCACCTGCCTAGTAAAACTCGCTTATTCCCCAAGCGCCGTAATTGATGGCGTAGTTGGGTTACCCACACCTGTATTGATGAGAATCCCATGATAAGGGGACACGATCTCTGCTTCGACAAGACGTGCCAAGGAAATCGCCTCGCGATATGTGCGGTGGCTGGTTGTGAAAAACGGTTCAAATAATGACCGGGCCATGGTGTGATGTCATGATACAACGTGCGTCAGCAGATTAGGTTGTGGAAATATTATTCTCTCTGCGATGGTATGTGGAATTTGTTTTGCGGAGTCGGATACTATCCTTGTGTTCAAGATCTTCTATGGAGTATTCAGAGGAAGAACCTGCCTTGCTGTTGGGGAACGTAGTAATTTCAAAAAAAAATCCTACGATCACGCAAGACCATGGTGATGGCATAGCAACGAGAGGGAAGAGTGTCCGTCCACGTACCCTCGTAGACCGAAAGCGGAAGCGTTATAACAACGCGGTTGATGTAGTCGACGCGTCTTCACGATCCGACCGATCCAAGCACCGAACGTCACGGCACCTCCGAGTTACGCACACGTTCAGCTCGATGGCGATCCCGGACTCCGATCCAGCAAAGTGTCGGGATGAGTTCCGTCAAGACGACGGCGTGGTGGCGATGTTGATGCTCCACCGACGCAGGGCTTCGCCTTAAGCTCATGACGATATGACTTCTCCGGCGAGGCTTCGCCTTAAGCTCATGACGATATGACGAAGTGGAATATGGTGGAAGGGGCACCGCACACGGCTAAGGAAAGATCCGTAGATCAACTTGTGTGTCTTGGGGTGCCCCTGCCTATATATAAAGGAGGCAAGGGGAGGTGGCCGGCCCTAGGGGAGGCGCGCAAGGAGGAGTCCTACTCCCACCGGGAGTAGGACTCCCCCTCTCCTAGTTGGATTAGGATTGGAGGAGGGGAAGAGGGAAGGCGCCGCCCCCCTTCCTTGTCCTATTCGGACTAGAGGGGGAGGCGCGCAGCCCACCTTGGCTGGCCCTTCCTCTTCTCTCCTATGGCCCATTAGGCCCATGGACCTCCCGGGGTTCCGGTAACCTCCGGTACTCGGTAAAATCCCGATTTCACCGGAACACTTCCGATGTCCAAATGTAGGCTTCCAATATATCAATCTTTATGTCTCGACCATTTCGAGACTCCTCGTCATGTCCGTGATCACATCCGGGACTCCGAACAACCTTCGGTGCATCAATACTTATAAACTCATAATAAAACTGTCATCGTAACCTTAAGCGTGCGGACCCTACGGGTTCGAGAACTATGTAGACATGACCTAGGACCATTCTCGGTCAATAACCAATAGCGGAACCTGGATGCCCATATTGGTTCCTACATATTCTACGAAGATCTTTATCGGTCAAACCGCATAACAACATCGTTGTTCCCTTTGTCATCGGTATGTTACTTACCCGAGATTCGATCGTCGGTATCCAATACCTAGTTCAATCTCGTTGCACGGTAGAAGTCTCTTTACTCGTTCCGTAATACATCATCTCACAACTAACTCATTAGTTGTAATGCTTGCAAGGCTTAAGTGATGTGTATTACCGAGAAGGCCTAGAGATACCTCTCCAGACAATCGGAGTGACAAAACCTAATCTCGAAATACGCCAACCCAACAAGTACCTTTGGAGACACCTGTAGTACTCCTTTATAATCACCCGATTACGTTGTGACGTTTGGTAGCACCAAAGTGTTCCTCCGGTAAACGGGAGTTGCATAATCTCATAGTTACGAGGAACATGTATAAGTCATGAAGAAAGCAATAGCAATATACTAAGCGATCAAGTGCTAAGCTAACGGAATGGGTCATGTCAATCACATCATTCTTCTAATGAGGTGATCCCATTAATCAAATGACAACACATGTCTATGGTTAGGAAACACAACCATCTTTGATTAATGAGCTAGTCTAGTAGAGGCTTACTAGTGACTATCTTTGTCTATGTATTCACACATGTATTATGTTTCCGGTTAATACAATTCTAGCATGAATAATAAACATTTATCATGATATAAGGAAACAAATAATAACTTTATTATTGCCTCTAGGGCATATTTCCTTCACTTGCAATGTCGAAGACAAATCTGCGTGCCGGACTCATCGTCATTGAAGCCTGGTTCAGGGGCTACTGAGGGAGTCCTGGATTAGGGGGTCTCCGGACAGCCAGACTATATCCTTTGGCCGGACTGTTCGACTATGAAGATACAAGATCGAAGACTTCGTCCCGTGTCTGGATGGGACTCTCCTTGGCGTGGAAGGCAAGCTTGGCAATAAGGATATGTAGATCTCCTCCCTTGTAACCGACTCTGTGTAACCGTAGCCCCCTCCGGTGTCTATATAAACCGGAGGGTCTAGTCCGTAGGACAACAACAATCATACAATAGGCTAGCTTCTAGGGTTTAGCCTCTATGATCTCGTGGTAGATCAACTCTTGTAATACTCATATCATCAAGATCAATCAAGCAGGAAGTAGGGTATTACCTCCATCGAGAGGGCCCGAACACAGGGTAAACATCGTGTCCCCGCCTCCTGTTACCATCCGCCTTAGACGCACATTCGGGACCCCCTACCCGAGATCCGCCGGTTTTGACAATCGACCCTCAAGTAGGCCTAGTGCCGGCATGGCAAGGCCCCGGGCAGAGCCTGATGCCATCAAGATGGGGCCCGCACAACCAAATGGAGCGGTGCAGAAGAAGAAAATGATGCAGCACCCGGTTTACTTCGTTAGCTCCCCCTTGCACAGGGCTAGGTCAAGGTACTCCGGTGTGCAGAAATTGCTCTTCGGCCTCCTTATGGCATCGAGGAAGCTGCGTCATTACTTCCAAACCCACAAAATCACCGTCGTCACCCACCTCCCGTTGCAAAGGATATTGCATAACCCAAACGCAACCGGGAGAATTGTGGAGTGGGCCTTGGAGCTGTCGAGCTTTGGTTTGAAGTTTGAAAGTACTTCGACGATCCAGAGCAGAGTCTTGGCGGAGTCATTGCAGAATGGACCAAAACACCTGACGAAGAGATCCTGGGGACCACTCTCCCTAGAAAGGAAGCAAGACACAACTAGAATATGTACTTTGATGGGGCTTTCTCGTTGCAAGGAGTCGGTGCTGGTGTGCTGCTTGTTGCACCCACCGGAGAGCACCTCAAGTATGTAATCCAGATGCACTTTCCCAGGGAGATGTCAACGAACAACACAGCGATACGAGGGGTTGCTTGCCGGTCTCAGGATCGCGACAAACCTCGGGATCAAGAAGCTCATCGTCAGGGGTGATTCGCAGCTTGTCGTCAAGCAAGTCAACAAAGATTATCAAACCCGTAGATGGAGGCCTACGTGGATTAGGTGAGGAAGCTGGAAGAGCGTTTTGACGGTATAAAGGCGGAGCACGTTCCTCGAGTGGACAACGACATCGCCGATTACCTGTCGAAGCGCGCTGCCCTCAAGCTACCTGTGGAACCAGGTACCTTTCTGCTTCGGTTAACTCAACCCTCCGTTGAACCCTCAACAGAGCAGAACAAACGAAGGAAATCAGGCCCCGGCAAGTACTTTCCCACCGAGCTCCTAGGATCCGCCGGCAAGGGTGTTGCCATGGATGCCGAGCCCGCCACGGGGCGATAGACTCTGGCAGGGCGTGAAACCCGGAGACAGCCACTCCCATGGCAGAGGAAATGCCCTTGGTCCTTGTCGTCGAGTGTAACATCCCAAAATTCTAAATTTCGGAATGTTATAATAAATAGATAGATTTGATTGATTGTGTGATTGATTGGTGAAAGTGATTGAATTCAAAAACTTTTGAAAGTTAAATGAGAGGAATAAAAGGACTTTCCCAAACTTTCATTTTGCATTTTATGATCTTGAGAATTCAAATTCTTTTCATCACAAAACCACGGAGAGAAGATGACATGACTTCTTCCATTTATTTAAATGACAAGGGGTGTTGAAAATATTTGAATTTCATTTGAGAATATCTCCAATTCTGAAACTTTATGCAACTCAATGATTTTCACGAGCGAAGATAAAATGACTTCTTCAAAACATATGAAATATGAGTTGGGAGTTTCAAAGAATTAAAAATTCAAAGTTCTTTTGAATTTATTTTCAATTTGGAGTTATTTGAGTTTTATTCAAATTATTTTTCTCCAAAAATAAAATATATGGAAATTAGGGTAACATGATTCCCTACATCAGGAAATTGGAGAGAAATAAATTTGAATTCATTTTGGTATTTTAAAAATGATTTTTGTTGGATTTTATTAGAGCAGAAGCACTCTTTGCTTTATTTGATTTTTTGTGTATTTTATTTGAAGCTAGAATAAAGTTCATCTTGTAGGAAATCTTTTTCTAAAAAATTTGATATATTATATGCCTATATAATATTTCTATTTATTTTTGTTTGACTTTAAAAAACTTTTCTCCGCTGACCGGGCTGGCCCAGCTTGTGCCAAGGCCCAGCCCGCCTCACTCTGTCCCGACCGAGACTCCTCCCGAGTCCGGCGCCTCGCCACCGCCGCCTCCTGCCCCTCCTCCACGCAACCCGTCGCCTCCCCTATAAATCCCGAGGTCCCGACCCGCTTTCCCTCTTCATTGCCGCCGCATCTCGCTTGTGACGCCGCTGGCGAGATCCGAGTCCGCTGCACCACTCGACTTCACACAGACTTCGCGCCACGCCGCAGACGCCCTCGCATGGGTCCGCCATCGCAGAGACCACTAACGACGCCGCTTAACGCCCGCCGAGTCAGCCGTCTGCCGGACTCACGGACACGCCCTAGCCGCCGGTTTTCGCCGACCCGACGGTTTTGTCGAATAGCCCGAACCGGTAATAAAACCGATCGGTTTTCATTTCGTTTTTTTTCTTTTTTTGAAACTATTTTTTTATTATTATTTAGCGAACGCTCGCTGTTCACCTCTTCGCAGCGGACAAATTCGTTAGTTAGCCTTCGGTAACGAACATTCACTATTTAGTTTTTTCTTTTCTGTTATTTCCGGCCAGGGACCCATCCGTGAATATTTTATTTACAGATTGGCCCCTGTTTTTCAAACGGTCATAACTTTTTACTCGTTAGTCCAAATCCAACGAAACCAACACCCACTTCTTCGTTATGATCTCCTTTATCCAGTAATTCAACTCAAACATGTTTTTGAAAGTTTAAAATTTGAATTAGGTCAGATTTGAATTTGAACTTTGTTTGATCATAACTTGAGTTTCGTAACTCCGATTTAGTTAATTCTTTTTGAAAATTAAAGCTCTTGACCTAAACTTTCTGATAAGGCCAAATTCATATCATTTTGGTACTGTTAGAAATTGTTTTATGTTGCAAGAGCTATTTGCTTGGTTTTGATGTTTTCCGAATCGTCTTCTTCGTTCTTCCCGATCTTTTGAGTGATTGCTTATGTGTGGTTACCATTGCTTGCTTACGATAGATTGACCGGAGTGTGATGAGTAGATCTATCAAGAGTTTTGAGTGCGAATCATCTTCATCAACATTGCAGGCAAGTAACACTTTGATCATATCTTTTCTACTACCCAGTTTTTATGCATTAGTTAAAACCCTCAAACATTGCATGAGTAGGATTGATAACATGTGGGATGGGAAGTAGTTGAGGTAGGAACCTATTGCCCTGTTACTATCAAACCCTTGTGAGTTACTTCTACGCGTTGCTTATATTACTATGCTATGCTCGTAGACGTGGGTTGGGTATGAGTGAAATCCATGGCAGATGTGAGATTGTTATTTAATGGCGCAACTTAAGGTGGCAACTCAAATACACATCTGGGTGGATTGCTAGGGGCACCCTGGGGATATACCAGTGGACTTGCCCGGACACCTGGGGATATACCAGTGTTGTCCTAGGAGATCCCGGGGATATACCGTGTGATCATCCTACGGTCCGCCACCCAGGCTCAAAGGGATCATAAGATTATTCTTGCTAGAAACTTCCGTGTGCAGCCACAAGCCATTATGGGCTCTGGCATAGTTGATTAAGTTGTGCGAACTCTTACGGGTAGACTAGCAGATGTAGGGGTTGTAGGTTGGTACGGTCTACCCACATGTAAGGTGCTAGCGCTTACGAAAGATTATGTCTCGGTCATCCGCTTTCTCGGACACCATGTAGTGCGAGAAATCAAGCGGAGGCGATCGAGTCTTGTGGGAAAAGTGCGCAAACCTCTGCAGAGTGTATAAACTAATCATGGTTAGCCGTGTCCCGGTTATGGACAATCTTGAGTATCTAGTTCTTGGATTATCTGTTGATCTCATCATGTTACTTTAATAAATATTGTTGGGTTTAATGATGATACTTAATTGGGATTGAGAATGCTGTCAACCATTCTCAATGTTTAACAACCACCATGATAGTTAAATAAAATTTATTCCTTTGCAGTAGGGAAAAATTGGCTTTTCGCAAAAACATTATAACCATAGAGCTTTCCACCAGCCATATATGCATGTAGTATAGGCTTATTCTTTCATTACTCTCTATGTGTTACATTGCCAGCATATTCCATGTCTTTGACCCATTTTCGGCTGCAACGTTTCATGTTCTTGACTTTTCATTGACAGTAAGTGATACGTTAGGGTTACGATTTCTACACTCAACTTTGCTGTTGGTGTTGATGGGAACCCACAACCTTGTTGCTTCCGCTATATGGATTAAGGTAATAGTATTTACGTTACTTTATACATGTGATTTACCTCTGTTATAAATCCTTCGAGTACTGTGTGTGTCAGCATACCGATCTAGGGATGACACTTTGCCACGAGACTTGATCCATTCGGGTCGGGTCGCTACAAGATGGTATCAGAGCACATGCTGACTGTAGGACGTGACCCTAGAAACTGACAAGCCCATAGGAAAGATTTTTCTCTACAACTTTCTTTTCAAAAGAATCTTTTATCTCTCTTCTCTTATGAGCTTATTCAAAAATTCCTTTTAGATAGACCATACCCTTTTCCCTTTTGACCACTCAAAGATTCGACTGATGAGACCACTCCAAGGAGATAAGATATCGGACAACTAAGACCATTTGGAATGAAGAGGATTTTACCGTGTAAATGGAAACTACAACTGTTGAAGACTTCGAAGACTTGGAGAATTTGAAGGCTCTGAAGAATTTCCAGATTTTTATGACCTAGGAAGGTTACTCTTATGGAATTTGACAGACTAGGGAAGTTATCAATACCCGAGATCAATGTGTATCGGAGCAAGACCGGAGCATGGAGAGTTAAAAACTCAAAGTTTTTGTCAGGAAAACCCTAAGGCAGGAGATATCAACTATGGAATGATAGCTCATGGAAATGATAAGAGCAGAAACACGCTATCCAAGATGTTATCACCCGCTTATGCTATTGTCACCGTGCTGAGTTAAGCATGCAAATGCATGGAAGGATTGGATGGTAGAAGGCTGATGGAGCACCTATCAACAAGATGAAGTTTTAACCTTAGCCAGCGTATCACCAGGATATGGAGTGTTACATCAAGAAGTTAAGATGGATCTGCAGGAAGCCGTATTTGACAAGGAGGAAAATTCGTGAAGCACTCGGAACCAGAAGCTGAAAGTAGCCAAGCTGGAGGAGCCAAACCTTGATACATCAAAGATTAGCCAGGAACTGAAGGACAGTAGGATTATGGTTTATGCCGAGGTGGATGAAATCCAGAAGTTGGAACGTAACTCCAGAAATATTGAAGGACGCCATGAGAGACTTTGCGACAACAGAGATGATCTGGCAAAAGAACTTGAGAAGGTCAAGCACAATCGGAAGAAGCCATTGGAGGCATGAACACGACTTGAAGAGCTTGATGACTTTGAAGATTTATTGACCATTAGAAGACCCAACCCCTGTTATATACCTGCGTTAGATGCGACGATTGTGAGCTGTCATTTGTTTGATGTTTTTTTCGACAGCCACAATAAAACCCATCTTTTCAAAACTATTGTTTGCATTATGTGTATCCCTCCCTGTCTATATCTCTTATCTCACCCCAAAACCCATGGACCCAATAGAGGATGAATGGAGATGAGCTCGTATTTTCGGGACCGATGAGTCAATTGGAGGCAGACCGATGGATTCAGAACATGGAGGATCACATGGAGAATAACCCTATAGCCGGAAAGGATATGGCCCAGCAAGCTCTTCAATGCTTTGAAAGAGGTCTTTGCTACTTGGTGGAGGATGTACCAAACCATCAATGGATGGCAAGGAGTAACCAGTTGGAAAGAATTGAAGTTGACTTTGTCAAAGTCTAGGTTCGTGTCCCAGAAATTGGAGCCTTATGGAAATGATATGAAGAAACCTTGCGCATGCAAGCTTTGTGGAGAAATAGGACACAACCATATAGAACACAAAGATGAATGCTCTAGTTGTGAAGGAAGTCACCCAGCTGAAGAATGCCCAACTAGGCAGATCACTTGTTTCTTGTGTGAAGGGACTACCCACTACCCTGCACATTGTCACGTTCACCCCATGGTACAAAGAATCATCCAGCAGAAGAAAGAAGAAATGAAAGGAGCGGTCACGGAAGTTCTAGGAGAAGCTGTGATGAAGGAAGAGATGGAGGACACACCCAAAGAGGAACCAATTAAACCCTGCACCAAGTCTTGCTATTCATGTGGAGAAGAAGGACACATCTCCTGTAATTGTATGAATGGTGATCTAGTAGAATCCCCGACAGAGGAAGTAGAGTATGACCCACAGGAAATAGAAGCCCTGATTGGAATGGAAAAGTCCAGAAAGAGAAGTAGATTGGATTCCAGGAAGGATCTGAGTCATATCACCTGTTATAGGTGCAAGGAGTCAGGGCACTACCTAAACAACTGCCCAAAAAGGAAGCCAAGGACCCAAGGAGGCTATATAGTCACAAGGAAACCTCGAAACTTGTCAGAAGTAATATGTTTCCGTTGTAATGTAGCAGGGCACTTCGCCAGAGATTGTCCGAAGGAGAAGGAGACTGGTGATAAATAGTTGAATTTGTAACAGAAGAAATGCAGTAGTAGAAGTGAGAACTTTTTCTTTTATATTGAGGTGTTGAGTTGAGACATGTAATGGAAAAGCGAGAGATTGTAATAATTTAAGAATCAATAAAGTTAGCGGTGTTGGTACCGCTTTGGATTTATGAGTTACCCTATGAGGAAAGATGTTGACCAATTTCGAGGATATGAGAAATATGGTCTATGGAATATTGGAACATTTTAAGGGTGGTAGTACCCTGCAAGAACCGTTGACCCCTGGAAAAGATAAGGATACTCCACTGAATGGATTTCAGAAAAAATGAATACGAGTTTTGTCTCGATATGTTTGATACCCCAAGAGTGTGTGGGATGACGTTGGAGACCGCTGCTTGTTTGGATCAAATGTGATCAAGGATTCAGAAGAGAATGTTAAGTTGATTCGAGATAGACTGAAGGTAGCTCAGTCCAGGCAGAAGAGTTATGCAGACTCAAGAACGCAAGGAGGTAGTCTATGAAATTGGAGACGGAGCATGTCTTCGTGTGTCCCCTCTGTGAGGAGTTAAACGATTTGGAGTTAAGGGAAAGTTAGGCCCGAGATTTGTAGGACCATACCGAGTTTGGAAGGTATGGGAGAATTGGCTAACAAGTTGGAGTCACCCGAAGGACTGTCAGGAGTTCATGATGTGTTTCACGTTTCCCAGTTGAAGAAGTGCCATGCAAAGATGGCCAATATTCCCTGTAAGGACGCTTGACCTCGAAAAGATAATGAGGTTCCAATGAAGTGGACTATGGACTTCATAAGTATGAGTTTTTATCTCGGTATGTGGGACATCCCACGAGGATGAAGATATGAATTACTATTGGATATAAAGGAGGTAGGATGTTGGAAATATGGATCAATGGAAAATTCCATGATGAGTCTGAGTAATCACTTCCTAGTTTGGTGCCAACAGAAGGAAGGAAGACAGTGCAATTGGATGGATTTAAGAATACTAGAAAGTTGGAAGTTGGAATAATGATCAGTTGCCCCGAGGATGTGTTCAAGGATTGCAAGTGATGAGATGGGCCATAACCCACAGGCCCCACGACCTGCCAAGAAGCAAGCACATTCTTGCTGAATGAAAAAAAAACCCTGGAAGGGGATATGCCTTTATCAATGCATTTATTTTATAGGAGTTTACATAAAACCTGAGAGTTGTTAAGGAACGATAGATGTTTTGTTTGGCTAGTAGAATCAATGGATTTTCCGAACTTGGTTCGTCGACAAGAGAAATTCTGCAATGCTTGTGAGGATGACCGAGTGTTAGAATGCGAGATTCGCTAAACCATGTACAAGGTAATGATTTGGGTGGGATGGATTGATCACCATTCTGACTTTGTCTTATTATTCGCTTTGCTATATGGGATGGCAAATCTGAGTGACTTACCTATAGTAGAGAGACGACGATCAAAACCTTGTTTGAACCTTAGAATGGTATACAAATTTTTTTCCTTGTACAAGGCAGCTTTTGCCAATCATAGGTTATACGGTGAGGTTCAACCCAGACCCATTTCCTGCAGGACAAACCATAAATTGATGACCACCATGAGATATCGATAGTTGTTTAGTATTGGCGCCAGACCCGTCAGCTAGGAGGACCCAGTTTCGGGATAACCTTACCAAGATGAAAGGACAAAAGAATTGAGAAAAAGGTTATGCCACTAACGGAAGAGCCAGAGAAGGAATTACAGTGAAGATCTGAGAAGACCGACACTGTCAACAATAAGGATGGAGTATATGAGTTTTTGATGGAACCTTAACAATGCTTCTAAGGGTGGTAGCACCCCAGACCCCCTGTGATGATCGATGGATTTTGAGAAGACCCCAAACCTAACCTATTTCTTTCTAGCCTCTCCGAATCTCGAGGACGAGCCCGCCACGGGGCGACAGACTCTGGCAGGGCGTGAAACCCGGAGACAGCCACTCCCATGGCAGAGGAAATGCCCTTGGTCCTTGTCGTCGAGTGTAACATCCCAAAATTCTAAATTTCGGAATGTTATAATAAATAGATAGATTTGATTGATTGTGTGATTGATTGACTGAAAGTGATTGAATTCAAAAACTTTTTGAAAGTTAAATGAGAGGGAATAAAAGGACTTTCCCAAACTTTCATTTTGCATTTTATGATCTTCGGGAATTCAAATTCTTTTCATCACAAAACCCTGGAGAGAAGATGACATGACTTCTTCCATTTATTTAAATGACAAGAGGTGTTGAAAATATTTGAATTTCATTTGAGAATATTTCCAATTAAAACTTTATGCAACTCAATGATTTTCACGAGCGAAGATAAAATGACTTCTTCAAAACATATGAAATATGAGTTGGGAGTTTCAAAGAATTAAAAATTCAAAATTCTTTTGAATTTATTTTCAATTTGGAGTTATATGAGTTTTATTCAAATTATTTTTCTCCAAAAATAAAATATATGGAAATTAGGATTACATGATTCCCTACATCAGAAAATTGGAGAGAAATAAATTTGAATTCATTTTGGTATTTTAAAAATGATTTTTGTTGGATTTTATTAGAGCAGAAGCACTCTTTGCTTTATTTAAATTTTTTTGTATTTTATTTGAAGCTAGAATAAAGTTCATCTTGTAGGAAATCTTTTTCTGAAAATTTTGATATATTATATGCCTATATAATATTTCTATTTATTTTTGTTTTTATTTTTGTTTGACTTAAAAAAAACTTTTCTCCGCCGACTGGGCCGGCCCTGCCGCAGCCAGGCCAAGGCCCAGGTCCGCGCCGCCTCCCTCCAGTCCCCGACCGGGACTCCTCCCGGAGTCCGGTGTCGCCCCGCCACCGGCCGCCGCCTCCCCTTGCCCCCTCCTCCACGCAACCCGTCGCCCCCTCCACTATAAATCCCGAGGTCCCGACCCCGTTTCCCTCTGTCATGACCGCCTCACATCTCATGACCGCCTTGCCGCTGGCAAGATCCGAAGTCTGCCGCTCGACTTCGCCGCCAGACTTGCGCGCGCCCACTTGCACGCCGCCGCCCTACTTTGGGTCCGCCACCGCGAAGAACACCACCGGCCTTGCCCGACGCTCCGCTTCACGAGCCCGCCGCCATCTGTGGACTCACCGGACACGCCCTAGCCGTCGGTTTTCGCCAACCCGACGGTTTTGTCGAACAGCCCGAACCGGTAATAAAACCGATCGGTTTTCGTTTTCTTTTTTTTTCTTTTTTTTGAAACTGTTTTTTTAATTATTATTTAGCTAACGCTCGCTGTTCACCTCTTCGCAGCGGACAAATTCGTTAATTAGCCTTCGGTAACGAACGTTCACTTTTTAGTTTTTTTTTCTTTTTCTGTTATTTCTGGCCAGGGACCAATCCGTGATTATTTTATTTACAGATTGGCCCCTGTTTTTCAAACGGTCATAACTTTTTACTCGTTAGTCCAAATCCAACGAAACCAACGCCCACTTCTTCGATAAGTTCTCCTTTATCCAAAGAATTCAACTTAAACATGTTTTGAAAGTTTAAAATTTGAATTAGATCAGATTTGAATTTGAACTTCGTTTGATCATAACTTGAGTTTCGTAACTCCGATTTAGTTGATTCTTTTTGCAAATTGAAGCTATTGACCTAAACTTTCTGATAAGGCCAAATTCATATCATTTTGGTACTGTTAGAAATTGTTTTATGTTGCAAGAGCTATTTTCTTGGTTTTGATGTTTTCCGAATCGTCTTCTTCGTTCTTCCCGATCTTTTGAGTGATTGCTTATGTGTGGTTACCATTGCTTGCTTACGATAGATTGACCGGAGTGTGACGAGTAGATCTATCAAGAGTTTTGAGTGCGAATCATCTTCATCAACATTGCAGGAAAGTAACACGTTGATCATATCTTTTCTACTACCCAGTTTTTATGCATTAGTTTCAACCCTCAAACATTGCATGAGTAGGATTGATAACATGTGGGATGGGAAGTAGTTGAGGTAGGAACCTATTGCCCTGTTACTATCAAACCCTTGGGAGTTACTTCTACGCGTTGCTTATATTACTATGCTATGCTCAGAGCGTGGGTTGGGTATGAGTGAAATCCATGGCAGATGTGAGATTGTTATTTAATGGCGCAACTTAAGGTGGCAACTCAAATACACATCCGGGTGGATTGCTAGGGGCACCGGGGGATATACCAAAGGACTTTCCGGACACACAGGGATATACCGGTGTTGTACTAGGAGATCCCGGGGATATACCGTGTGATCATCCTACGGTCCGCCACCCAGGCTCAAAGGGATCATAAGATTATTCATGCTAGAAACTTCCGCGTGCAGCCACAAGCCATTATGGGCTCTGGCATAGTTGATTAAGTTGTGTGAACTCTTACGGGTAGACTAGCAGATGTAGGGGTTGTAGGTTGGTATGGTCTACCCACATGTAAGGTGCTAGCGCTTCTGAAAGACTATGTCTCGGTCATCCATTTCTCAAACACCATGTAGTGCGAGAAATCAAACGGAGGCGATCGAGTCTTGTGGGAAAAGTGCGCAAACCTCTGAAGAGTCTATAAACTAATCATGGTTAGCCGTGTCCCCGGTTATGGACAATCTTGAGTATCTAGTTCTTGGATTATCCTGTTGATCTCATCATGTTACTTTAACTAATATTGTTGGGTTTAATGATGATACTTAATTGGGATTGAGAATGCTGTCAACCATTCTCAATATTTAACAACCACCATGATAGTTAAAGAAAATTTATTCCTTTGCAGTAGGGGAAAATTGGCTTTTCGCAAAAACATTATAACCATAGAGCTTTCCACCAGCCATATATGCATGTAGTATAGGCTTATTCTTTCATTACTCTTTATGTGTTACATTGCCAAAGATATTCCATGTCTTGACCCATTTTCGGCTGCAACGTTTCATGTTGCGAGACTTTTCGCATTTAACAGTAAGTGATACGTTAGGGTTACGATTTCTACACTCAACTTTGCCGTTGGTGTTGATGGGAATCCACAACCTTCTATCTTCCGCTATATGGATTGAGGTAATTGTATTTACGTTACTTTATACATGTGATTTACCTCTGTTATAAATCCTTCGAGTACTGTGTGTGTCAGCATACCGATCCAGGGATGACACTTAAGCACAGAGAATTGATCCATTCGGGTCGGGTCTCTACATCGAGCCTCCAAATAGGGGAACTCCCTGAGAAGCAAGAAAAAGCGGAGAAAGTAGCATGTCGGTCTGCCATGTATCAGTTCGTCAACGATGTTCTGTATAGGAAAAGACCAAACGGTGTGAAATTGAAGTGCATTCCCCGAGAGGAAGGACTGGGGTTGTTGGCAGAGGTACACGGAGGCATATGTGGTTCCCACCTAGGGTTAAGGGCCCTTAATGGTAAGGCATTCCGGTAAGGTTTCTTCTGGCCCACTGCCCTCCAGGATGCAACGGCACTAGTAACCAAATGTGAAGCGTGTCAGTTCCTTTCAAAGAAGCTTCATCAACCAGCTCAAGCCCTTCTAACAATTCCTATCTCCTGCCTTTTTCAGTCTGTGGGCTCGACATACAGGGCCCCTTCCCCCGCGCTGTTGGGGGCTTTGAGTACTTGTATGTTGCAATCGACAAGTTCAAAAAGTGGCCGGAGGGGCTAGTTTGTCGTTTTGGTGTGCCAAACAGAGTCATCACCGACAACGGCACACAGTTCACAAGCCACACCTTCATGCAATACATCCAAGAACTCGGCAGCAAGGTTTGTTTCGCTTTCGTGGCACAACCACGGAGCAACGGCCAGGCGGAGAGGGCAAATGCTGAAGTACTACGAGGCCCGAGGACAAAGACTTTTGACGGGCTGCACAAGAGCGGAAAGCGCTGGATTGACGAGTTGCTAGCGGTTCTTTGGTCGATCAGAACAACGCCAAATCGAGCCACCGGCAAGACACCCTTTGCCCTGGTATACGAGGCAGAAGCAGTTCTCCCCAAGGAACTCACATACGGGTCACCTCGAATGCTCGCTTATGACGAGCTTGAGCAAGAGCAACTGCGGCAAGATGACGCAACACTCCTTGAGGAAGATCGTCTTTGGGCGGCTGTGAGAGCAGCGTGCTACCAGCAAGCCTTGCGCCGCTACCATAGCCGCAAGGTTCATGCCCGAAGCTTTGAGGAAGGCGACCTTGTTCTTCATCGCGTTCAATCGGCCAAGAATTCCAACAAGTTGATGCCGAAGTGGGAAGGCCCTTACCGGGTAATACGAGTCACCAGGCCCGGTGCAGTCCTCCTGGAGACCGAAGATGCTATTCCAGTGAGCAACTCCTGGAACATTGAACATCTTCGCAAGTTTTACCCATATGGCGCGGTTGCCCCCCCGGCAAACCACCTTTTGTACAAGCCTTGCCGGCAAGGCATGTAACCCTCTGTACAAAGCCAGGCGCAGACCCTGAGCATAAATAAATGAAGCGCTGGCACCCTAAGTTTTAGCATGCATGCTAGGTTAAGTCTCTCCCTCGGTTAGGGTTGATAGTTCCTAGCGGTGACTAACCCCTAGCATAGAGGTCGAGTGTGCGTCTCTTTGTACCATTTCGTCCTCTTTGGTTCGCAGGGCACATGGACGTTTCTGCTGAGCTGTTTGGAAGAAAAAGAACAAGCCGGCGCTTCGACCCCGGCAAGCCAAGGTTGCCGGGGGCTGCAGACACAAGGATCCAACCACGGCAAGCCAAGGCTGCCGGGGGCTGCAGATCCAAATAAGTCTTTTATCCCCTATTGTGCATTTCCGTATGGAGTTGGGACGTACGAAACCTCGTTTTATTCCTTGGCCACCGTGCTCCCCCTTTTTTCATGTACCCAACTTCACTGGGTCGGAACTGGGTCGTAGTCGCGGTGACAAGGAAATAAATGAAGGGCCTACTTCGCCCCTGCCTCCGCCAAGAGCGTGAGAATGGTCGGGTGAAGTAAAGGGACGGCAAAGACTGTTGCCGGGCGACAATGTTTATCTTAAAAATAGCAAAGCTTCACTCCTTGGCGTGGGCCTCGCTCACGCACAAAGAACCCGGCAAGCACCCTTTTTCATTAAAAACATTCCATACAGGTAAAGTTCATATGGAATGAAAAACATGAGCAAGGGGATTACAAGTTCTAAATTTAACAAGTGCCCACAGGCTTACAAACTAAAAACAGATAAGATGCATGTAATCCCTTTCTTGTCCCTACCCTCAGGAAATGGAACAAGATGGCAGAAGGGCAAAAGGAGCGCCTAGGCGAGGTATGAGTAGCAGAAGGTGCCAAGAGAACATCTCGGCAATCGTCCGGAAGGAGGCCGGTGATGACGGTGCCAGAGGAAGAGCTGGAAGACGAGGCAGCGGCCCGCTAATACGCGATGAAGGCGTCGGTGCCCATGTACTCCGAATTGATGCCCCGCCGCCCGCCTTCTTCGTCTTCCTCATCCCTCTAATGCCAGCCGCCCAAGGCGACGACCCCGAGAAGTTCAAGGAGCTAGCGATGCAAATGACGGTGCTGTCGGCATCACCTAGGAACGATGTGCCCGACGCCGAGTCGGACCTATCATCCTCCCGCCCACTACCCTCGTCGTCGGTGTCACTGTCCTCCTCGTCACTCCCGCTTGAGGAAGAGTTTTCGTCATCAGAGGATCTCTCCACGCAGCACTTTAGGCGAGTTCCAAGATCTCCAAAGACCTTGACGGAGAGCAGGCCGTTCTCCATTAATTTGAAATAGAGAACGAGCCCCGCCGTCAGGCTGTGGATGCGAGCGAAAGTCTTCCATCCACGACGAAGATACATGACGTGAGGAGCAGGAAAGTCGACGTCGACCCGCGTGCCGCCATTCTCGCAGCCCCTCATATGCAACCTGAGGGTCTGTGGAGGGTCGATCTCCATCTCCCAAGCGAATGGGGTGGGGAGACGAAGACGATGACGCGGTGACCGGCACAGCCTCATGAAGAACTCACGGGGCTGATCCCCTACGTGGCCCTCCATTGGGGGAGGCATCGCTGGCGGAGGCAAGGCCGGTGCGCCACCCCGTCCCCCTCTTCCCCGAGCGCCACGACGACGTCGGCCTCGCCCCCTCTCCCTTCCTCTCGTGGCCGGCTCCGCCGCCGCGAGCTCTTGGGTAGGAGGGACGCGTTGTCGAGTAGAGACCCTCGCTGCCACCATTCAAGGGTCAGCGCCTCCTCTCACCATGGCAGATGGAAGGAAGGAGACGAGGTGGAAGGAGATGGATGATGATAGAATGTGGGGGTGCCACCCCCCTCCCCTCCCCCCTTTTATAAAGGGGCGGGATCGGGGCTCAGCCGCCCCACTCAACCAATCCGGCCGTCGGGAGTGCAGGAAATCGGGGCCGACCCGCTGCTCCAATCAGCGACGGCCCGGTTTCCCGCCTCCACCGCCTGCTACCTTGAAGGTATGGGGAACACGTGGCGAGCAAGCAGAGATCAAGGGGACGGATGAGGCGACCCATCCCCACCCCGTGACATGGGGCGCGTACGGCTTGAAAACCGCGACCTGAGTCCGCTCAGTAAATGAGCCGCGCCTCTGTGTTTTCTTCTTTTTATGGGGAAGGCGCGAGCCGCCTCTTTACTATGACGTGGCGCATGCATGCGGGAACCGCCCCACGCATGACCCCCACGTCACGCACGACCCTCCATGACGCGCATGCAATGCGGGTTGTGGGGAAGCGCAAGCGAGTGAAAAGTTATCATGGCAAAAATCCGCCTACCGAAGGCCAAGACTGCTCGGCCTGGCCCAACAACGTGTCGCGCTTATGTGTGGCCCAGGACCAGGGGCTCTGTCGGTGTACAAAAGTAGGGTTTCTCCTTTTTACCCCTTTACTTGTGCACGGGCAGCCGGAGCCGCGCCCATGGCCACACTAAGCAGGGCAAAGGAGGGAAGCCGGAGCACAAGGCAACCAAAGCAACGCCAAGACCAAGAGACACGAAGAGCAAGGGGGCGAGGTGGACTCCACCGGCAAGACCTTGCCAGGGCGGCCTCCGCGGCCCTGGCAAGAGCCTTGTCGGGGCAACTTGCCCGACGCTAGCAGAGCAAGCCACCCTTGAGCCCGCGGGTTCCAACACCACCAACCAACCACATTGGAACCAAGGCACGGGAGGCACCTCTGCGGTGGCATGCAGGTCTTCGTCAAGATCATAAACACACAAGATCAGATGAGGACCAGAAGACAACGACCCTCGGCGAGATCCTTGCGAGGAGATCCATGAGACCCCCGGCAAGACCCTTGTCGGGGATGACCACGGTGCCGCGGCAAGACCCTTGCCGAGGCCCCGGCAAGGCCCTTGCCGAGGACACTTACATGGCCGTGGCCAGGCCCACGTCTGCCAAGACTACACCGCCGCTCACATGCAGCTGCTAGCTCAACCAGCTGGGCAGGCACCTGCGTGGCAGCGTGCGGCCTCTACACCAACTCAGCTAGCACCTGCGTGGTGGCATGCAAATCTTCGTGAAGACTCCACCACCGCGCCAGCCCAGCAGCCAACCAACGTGGTGCTACAACGCCTCGTCAGCTTGGATGCGCGTCGTAGCCAGGCGAGGCGGCGACAGCTGGGACGAGCTTCCTTGCCGTCCCTGATAAAGCAAGAGGGGGACGTCGGCAGCGCATTAAATGCGTTTGTCCGACAGTGCCAGAGGATAGACTCATCCACTGTACACCTTTCCACCTCCTGTGTGCCACTGTGGCTACCAGGATAAGGATTCAGATACTTTGGACTAGGGACACAAGGTAGCTAGTTCAAGAACTCAAGAACACTCGAATACATACACGAAAGCAGGACTAGGGTTTTACGCATCCTCGCAGCCCGAACCTGGGTAAACGATCCTTGTGCTGGCTTCTGGACCTGTTGTTTGCACAACCCCGCGC
Source organism: Aegilops bicornis (assembly GCA_021605145.1). Classification (NCBI taxonomy): domain Eukaryota; kingdom Viridiplantae; phylum Streptophyta; class Magnoliopsida; order Poales; family Poaceae; genus Aegilops; species Aegilops bicornis. The sequence continues at coordinate 277,777,522 of CM038672.1, forward strand.
CCGCCAACCGTAGAAGGGATCCCAGTGATCCCATAGGTGTCGTTTCCACCGTCAAGGCCTTAAGAATAATAAATGGGCTGTAATTAAAAAAATTGGCTGTAAATATAATAAACGCACCGAACAGGTACATTTTTTATTCTTCTAAAAAAGGTACATTTTTTAATTTCATTACTTGTTGCGCTTACAAAATTTCATTGGATTTTTACCTAATACAAATTTAGTTTGAAATTATATTTAATCTGACTCTAAATTTCGGGTTAAAAATATTTCAGATCCCATCAAAATGTTGAAAATTTTGTTGAATTTTTTTGAGCGGTTGTGTGAAATTATTAACAAAGTCCTGGCTAGAAAATGGGTTGTAATATTAACAAACAGTAAATGAGCTGAGTAAATTCCGTTAGAATTAAAAAAATGGGATGTATATTATAACAAATCACAACTGGGCTATATGTTCTCTGCCATAGATGTGATAGTCACTTGTAGGCCTACTAAGTTGAGGCGTATGCAAGACTTTGTGAACTTATAGTCAACACACGATTCTATTAGCAGTGGCCGTTGGATGTCCATCTAATGGATGTGGAGCTTCTTCAATATCAAATATTCATGCTTCAGCCGCCCAAACCACCGCCGGCGGTACCGCCTGCTACCGCCTCCCGTGGCCGGCTGTACTGCCGCGTAGGCCTCACTGTCCCACCCTACTCCCATCGCCGTCCAGGCCATTCCTCTACTCACCAACACCTCCTGTTATTCTCCGGCGACGACAGCCTCACACCGCAGCCGAACCAGTGACCCTCGTACTCCCCTCCACGTGGGCATCCACTGCTGTGTCTTCGCCGGCTCCGGGTTGTTCCCTTCCTAGGCCTCGCCATCATCCACTGCGTTGGTTCCCTCGGCGCGGCGTGGTCAACTTTGTCAACAAACGACAGCCATCGGAAGAGGCATGAACGTGGAGTGGCTGACAGTAGGGACCCGCATGGCCCATGGCCGCACGCGAGCAAGTCCCTCCTTATTATGCGAAAACCAATGATTTGTCCCCCTGATAGGTTTGAGCCACCAACTACATCTTCACACGCAGGGAAGTGTTTCCTTTATTACGTGGAAAAAAGTTACCTCTCCCTGACAGCTGGGTCCCACGAGCTTTATTATGATCCATTTCGCAAAATTATAGATTGTACCAAATATGCTAAATTGTTTCCTTTTTATTCTAACTCGAAAAAGAAGACATTAAAAAACCCATAAAACATCTTCGCACGCAAGGAAGTGCCACCTTATTATGAGAAAAAAAATGATTCCCCCTGCTAGCTGGGACCCACCAGATTTGGAGGCTGACTTGTGGGCCAACTAAGTTGATGTGTACGGGCTTTGTCAACTTAGTCAAAACAATTCTAGCAGCACTGACCGTTGGATGTTAAATCAACGGTCATGCTGCATCTTCAACCTCAGGTCTTCTTGCTCCAGCCGCCCAAACCGGGCCCGCCGTACCACCTGCTCCAGTCTCTTGTGGCTGGCTGTGCAGCCTGGCAGGCCTCACGAACCGACCATACTAGACTGGCCAGACCTTCCCACTACTCACCCACACCCCCTGTTATTCTCCGGTGACGGTGGACTTATGCCGCAGCCGAACCAGTGAACCCTCGTACTCCCCTCTACGTGGGCATCCACCCGCCTCGTCTTTTCTGGCTCCTCGCCGTTCTCTTCCTAGGCCTCGCTGCCATCAACCGCCTTGATGCTCTCGGCGCCTCATGGTCAACAAGGTCAATGAACGCCAGCCATCGGAAGTGGACTTTAGGCTGTGAGGATGACAGCTGGATCCACCAGCTACATCTTCGAAACCAAGGAATGCCTCCTTATTACTCGCAAAATAAAAATGATTCCTCCACCTGACAGCCGGGACCCACCAGTTATATCTCCATACGCAAGGAAGTGCATCCTTATCCTCCCTGACAGCTGGGACCCACCCAGTCGAAGCGTACGTAGCGTTGTCGCGAACATGTACGTACATACTTGTCGATCGGTCTCACTACAACGATGAACCATGGATGAGCAAGCAGCGGCACGTGTAGTAGTAGACGACATCGAGTTGGTGGCAGAGGAAGACTCGGCATGCCCCTAACATAGCAGTTCAGGCAGTCCCTTCTAAACTGTGTACACGTACATACAGCCAGATGCCAAAAAATACGGCCACGTACGTACATACGGGCGGGGTCTCGAATGCATACTCACACATACGTGCGACCAGGGCTCGTGTACATGGAGAGGCAGCGGACGACAGCAATAGAGTCGTGTTCATCGGGAGCCAACCGGCTTGGACAGAACAGCCGAAACGAGGTCTGACTTACCGCAGAACGGAGGAAACAGGCCTTCTGTTCGACCGCGTACAGTCGACATGGGGTCCTGTTCATTGGGAAGGGTCTGGTGTACCGCAAAACGGAGGAAATGGACTTGTGTTGGAGTGCCTACGGTAGAAATGGGGTCCTGTTGATTCGGAGGGGTGTGGCGTACCGCAAAACGGAGGAAATTGTTGGAGCGCCTACGGTCGAAATGGGGTCCTGTTCATCCCCCGTGTACTACCTCGCTCTAGCCTCCACGGGCTACTGCTCATCCACCATCGACCTCCTCCAACCTCCACGGGCTACTGTTCATCCACCATCGACCTCCTCCAGCCTCCACAAGCTACTGTTCATCCATGGCTACTGTTCATCCAGCCTCCACCGGCTGCTGTTCATAGAGCCTCCACGGGGTCCTGTTCATCAACCCCCAACCGGCTGGGGTGCGGCGGCCTCCTCGGGGTCTTGTTCATCCAACGGCAACGGCCTACTACCACGGGGTCCTGTTCATCCAACCCCCACTGGGAACTGTTCATCCACAGCCAACCAATAGGCTCAACTCACCATGTCTCGACTCGTTCTACGTACCACGCGCATGGTAGCAACGGTCACTGTTCGTCGAGGGGACCCAACACCGGCTGGCTACGTCTCGCATGGGGGCTCGATCGGCTTCGGTAAGCAGCAGTAGTGATCGATCGCTCGGGTTCAGTTAGCAGCAGCAACGAAGGAATCGCTCGGGTTCAGTCAGCAGCGAATGAATCGCTCGGGTTCAGTTAACAGCCAAGGGATCAATCGCTCCGGTTCAGTAACGTCCGATCGCTCGGGTTCAGTTAGACAATGCCTCGCACATACGCATGTACACGAGAGAAACACGAAAACCTCCGTGCATCGCTCGGCCCCGACTACCCACCGTAACCGGGAACTCCCCGATATTTTCCTCGTCCTCGCTTCTACCATGATTTTTTTTTCGTCTTGGACGGCCCAAAAAATGTCATGCAGCCGTGTCTCCGGCCTGCCCAGGACGAAAAGCCCATTGTCTGTCATGATTTTTTGTCATAGAAGTAGGAGCCCACCACATCTATGATGATACCGGGTTTTGACACAATTATCGTCATAGAAGTGTCATAAGCATGACAGAAAAAAATCATTCGTCCCAAAATGTCATGTATGTGTCTTTTTTTTGTAGTGCAACTTATCTTTCAACACCGTGAAGGCTTCTTCCTGTGCGGTACCCCAAAAAAAGGCACATCCTTCTTTGTAAGCTCATTGAGGGGTGCAGCAATGGTGCTGAAATCTCTCACAAAACGCCTATAGGAACCAGCGAGTCCAAGGAAACTCCTCACTTGTGTGACTGTTTTGGGCCGCGGCCAACTCTCAATAGCTTCAATCTTGGCTTTATCAACTTCAATTCCCTGTGGACTAACAACATAGCAGAGAAATGAAACTCAGTCAGTGCAAAAGGTGCACTTCCCAAGGTTACCAAACAAATGTGCATCACGTAGAGCAATAGAAACAACACGTAAGTGTTCCAAATGTTCCCCCAAGATCTAATAGAAATCAGCATATCATCAAAATAGATTACGTCAAATTGACCAATGAAAACACGTAAAACTTCATTCATTATTCTCATGAAAGTACTAGGTGCATTAGTTAACCCAAAAGGCATGACTAACCACTCATATAATCTAAACTTAGTTTTAAATGTTATTATCCATTTATCTCCCAATTTCATATGAATTTGATGGTATCCGCTACGCAAATCAACTTTGGAGAATATTGTAGAGCCACTCAATTCATCAAGCATATCATCTAGCCTAGGAATAGGATGAAGATAACGAATAGTAATATTATTAATGCCTCTATAATCAACACACATACGCGACGTACCATCCTTTTTTGGCACTAATATAATAGGAACAGCGCAAGGACTAAGAGATATGCGTATATAACCTTTGTCGAGCAGCTCCTGTACTTGACGCATAATCTCCTTCATCTCCTCTGGATTGGTACAGTATGGTGCATGGTTGGGTAGTGATGCATCGGGAATTAAGTCAATCTGATGCTCAATCCCTCGAATAGGTGGTAACCCCGGTGGCACGTCTTCTGGAAAGACATCAGCAAACTCCTACAAAATTTTAGTGACAATAGGAGGCAAAGAGGAAGGCACGTCCTCGAATGAAAATAATGCCTCTTTGCACACAAAAGCATGGCAAACAGATTTGCTGCAACCTAGATCATCAATATAAAATTTGGTGGGAAGTAAACATCCACTTTTCAATTTAATTTCAGAAGCAACACTAGATGGTTTATTATTAGGTTTCATTTGTTGCTCAAATTCTTTTGCCACTAGCTGATTTTCACTCTTATTTTGCTCCTATTTTGCTTTACTAGCTCGATTAATATCATCTTTCAAAATGGAATCAGGAGTCATAGGAAGCAATGTAATATGTTTATCCTTATGAACAAGAGTATAGTGATTGTTTCTACCATGGTGTATAGAACTTTTATCAAATTGCCATGGTCTACCAAGTAATAAGGAACATGCTGGCATGGATACCACATCGCAATCAACATAATCAACATATGTAGCGATACTAAAATGCACACGAATAGTACGTGTTACCTTAACCTTGCCGCTGTTGTTGAACCATTAGATGTAGTAAGGATGCGGATGTGGTCGTGTGGTGAGAGAGAGCTTCTCCGCCATCTCCATGCTAGCCAAGTTGTTGCATCTCCCTCCATCTATGATGACGCGGACAGAACGTTCCTTCACAACTCCCTTTGTATGGAACAAATTATGCCTCTGATTTTGCTCAGCTTGTGTGATCTGCACACTCAAAACACGTTGAGCAACTAAACTTTCATACCTGTTACATCTTCAGCAGCCATGTATTACGTCTCATGATCAGAATCATCTCCTCAGTGTTCTTCACTTGTAAATAAGAGCCAAAGTCTCCTCATCATAGTCACTAGCGGACTCATACCCACCATCCTCAATAGCAATGATCACATCCTTAGATGGGCATTCTCTCGATAATGACCTCCATCCTTGCAACGACGACAAATAATATCATGTGTTTGCCCTGTTGATGCCATGGATGAAGAAGAGCTTTGTGCGGGACTGGAAGGTGTACTCCTGGCAGATGGTGGTGGTGGTGCATGTTTTCTTGTATCTCGGTTGGAATTGGTGGCTGAAGTCAGCGGTGTTGTAGTAGGACGTGTGGGAGTAGAGGATGTACGTGGTGTCCATGATGAAGATCGACCTGCAGCAAAATAAATTCGCGCCAATGCCTGTCGATCCTGCACTTCACGTTCAGCTTTGCAAGCAAGATGGAATAAACGAGTGATATTATTATACTCCTTATACTCTAGAACCGTCTGAATCTCTTTATTTAATCTACCCATAAAACGTGCAAGCATAGCTTCATTATCTTTAACAATACCACATCTAATCATGTTAGTTTGTAATTCCTGATAATACTCCTCTACAAAAAAATACCTTGTCTCAAACGCTGAAGTTTTTGAAGTAATTCACGTTGATAATATGGTGGAACCCAACGAGTACGCATAGCCGTTTTCAAAGCAGCAAGTAGTAGGGATATTATCATGATATAATCTACAATGTTTAGCCCACCAAACAGAAGCAAAACTAGCGAATTCACAAATAGCAGCAGCAACACGTCTCTCCTCGGGATATTGTAAGCATGTGAAACGTTATTCAGTTTCTAACTCCCAAGTAAGATGTACATCGGGAATGTATCTACCCTCAAACGGTGGAATATTCAATTTTAGTTTAGGAATATGGTCATAATCTCGTACGTGAGGTGGTGCTGCTTCCCTACCGCTGCGATTATATGCCTGAGGTCGACCTGCTGGTGGTGGTGCTTGTGGTTGCACGTAGTTTTGATTTTGATCAACTTGATCCTCGTAATAGTCCTCCACTTCTGCGGTTGCAGCAGGAGCTACAGAAGCATAAACAACAGTAGCAGCGGCACCAGAATTTTGTCCTGGCTCAAGAGGAACACGGCCCGTTCGGCGGATGGCTGTTTCTGATGTGGAGGTGGTTGTTGTTGTTGTGATGGTGTAGCAGATGCAGGTGGTGGTTGTGGAAGACGCACGAGTACTTCATCGAACTTGGCGTCCAACTTGGTGTCAATTGTCTTCTCAACGTCATCAATCCTCTCTAGTGCCTTTCCAAAGCTGGCCATGACGTCTTCGAGCTGTTAACTCAACATTTACTGAAATTTATCATGAAGCTCCTTCTCTGTCATGTTCTCCCAGTCAATCCTGTCGGCTTGTGGTCCTGCCATGGTTAGCAGCAATAGAAACACACAAGAATATGATCATACAGGCTACTAGAAAGTGGCAGTGTGTCACAAATCCGTCAAGAAAATCTCAAATTCTTACCAGTTCTTACCCAGCAGCAGGTGGTGATCGACAACTGTTGTAATCAAAACTCTTAAAGCTTGGATAGAGCGATTACCAGGGAGAGTCAAACACACGACGTAGATGTATGTTGTGCTAGGAAGGCTTATAATATGGTAGCAAAAAGGGTCAGCAATAATCAATGCAGAGATGCAAAGTTGAATAAACGCTCAATGACGGTAATGTGCTGGTCCTAGGCTAGACCTTGCTAGAGACGCGAGCCTAGAGCACTAACAAAATCACGACACGACACGTAAACAAGGGAGGAGAACACTCTAGATTTTTCCCTTTTTTCACTTCTTTTTTGCACTTTGTTTTGCTCCGCAATAATTTTTTTGAAAAAGTCTACAAATGGTCTAAAAACTGCCTAGCCATAATTTTTTTGCCCCACAACATTTTTTTAAATGGAACTATTTTTCTACTTCGGGTAACACGGAAGTTTGGGAGTCCTAATCTGTCACGACCGGGAGTATGGCGTGATCTAGAAATCGAAAACAAAGCAACAAATACTGTACTTGGACTGGTGGTAGAGATGAATTTGGTGGAAACTCGGACTGGTGGCGGATATATGTAGAGCGGTGGAAAATGGACTGGTGGCAAATCTATGATGGAGGTGGACTCGGATTAGCATGATAGCGGTGGATATGGGGTATATAGCAGCGGTGAGGACGATGGTGGTATATGACAGCGGTGATGAGGATGGTGGTATATGGCAACGGTGATGGCGATGGTTGTATGTGGCAGCATGTCACAGCCTGATTTTTGGCCCTTTCTTTTTCATTTGATTTTCTGAGGTTTTTGCTTGAGTTTTCTTTTTCCGTGGCTTTGTGGTCTGGAAACTGAAGAAGATGAACTCTTCTATATTTCCAGAGTGGCTTGTCATCCTCAAATCCTTCCCTAGACCGTTCCATTTCCATCCTTGGACCAAATCCCAATATTCTTTTTATTGGGAATATTCCTTTTCTATTAAAGCAATCATCCTTTTTGCCCTAGGTTGTGAAGCAACCTATATTTCCATCGCTCCTAAAATTCCCAAATAATTCTCATAAATTTTTTGGGTCATATCTTCCTCAAATATGGTAAAACATTTCATTTTCCATGTTTATCATCATGCTCAAATAATTCATTTCCTATTCTGCTCTAAATGGCACATTGTGATGAAAGTGCTATTTTTCTTTTCCCAAGTGGCCTCAAACTCCTTGGACACCTTTACATGTCCATATCATTGCCACATGCCAAAATGCAACCTCATTTGGCTAGTAGTCATTTAATTATGATTTTCCAAATTTCTGTCCAGAAAGAAACTTTGTGAAGGAGGTACAAGCTAGGCATATCCAAATGAGTTGCACTTTTGCATGGTCCTTCCTATCATCAAATAATAGCCCTCCACAAAATTTGAGCTCATTTAATGCCTCCATGTGAGCACAGCTTCAAATCTTTGATTCTGTCCAAAATTTCAGTTTGTGAAGCAAGTATATTTTATCTTGCTTCATTATGGCTGTAAATTTTTCTAGGCCTTCTCCTATCCAGATAAACTCCCTCCACCAATTTGTGGCTCAATACATTTAGCCATTTTCCCTCTAGAATTTCTGCAAGTTTCTAGTCAGTGGGGATGTTTGTGAAGGAAGTACCATTTTGGTTTATCCAAATGGTGTGAAACCTGTTTCAGCATCTTCATATGACCAAATAACTCTGCCCTGCCCAAGTTCAGCTCAAGTTGCTTCACCCTTTGAGTGCATCATCATGATTTCTATTCTGGACCAGATTATGCAGTTGCAAAGCAACTATATTATTCTTGGTCCAAATCACCTCCAAACCTCCAGGATCATAGTTCTTCCATAGCTAATCACACCAGACAACTCGTTTGGCTCCAAGCCCTTCCCTGTTGATCAACAGTGCTCGTCCAAATTTGATACAGCAACCTTCTCGAGCTTGCTCTCCTCTGCTCCCTACACTTATGCGTGATCCCTCACCTCCCTCGGCCTCTAGTATGCAAGGACTAATCACTAGACATCTCAGGGCAGCCCTTGGCCTCTTCTCCTTGCCAGCTCACGCGGTAACCACCGCCCTGGCACGCCATGGACGCGAGCTGAGCGACGTTTTGCTTGGGCCCCTCCTCGGTTCGTTGTGCTCGCGCGCCTCGTCGTGTCCAACAGCTAGCCCACGTTGTCGCCGTTCCCCTGGAGCCGTCTCCCCCTCCCGAAGCCTCCTCGCTGGCGCTCGTCATCGTGCGCCCACGGGCGAACTGTAGCCGGCCGGCTCTGTTCGCGCCGCGGCGGCTTCCCTCTCTTGTCCTCGAGCCCCTCTTGTCTCCATGACCCTCGTCCATTTCCCCCTCGCCGCCGTTTGAGCTTGGCCGCGAGCACACGCGTCAGTGGCACCGGACACGCGTCCGCGGTGGCAACCGAGCTCGTACCGCCTTGCCACGGCTATTTAAGCCAGCCACGACCCCTCCCGAGCACACCAGCACTCCTCTCTCACTCCCAGAACCCCGCCTAGCTACTTCCCCGAGCCCGGGGTGCTCTCGTGCCCCTCCCATGGCCGAGCCATCCTCGCCGGCCGCCGCCTATATTGGCTCAGGCCCGGCCTCCTCCTCCCTCCATTCCACCTCTAGAGAGCTCCACCACCACCCCCGAGCCGCCCCAGCACACCTCTTTCTCCTCTGGTGGCCGTGTGCTCCGTGTTCACCGGCGGCCGAAGCCTTCTTCCACCGCAGCCAACGCCATGCCCTTCCCCGCGCCCCTCGGCGAACGAGACCTACCCCAGGCCACGCGGCTCCGTCTCCTGAGCCCGTGGGTAGGTCGGGCGCCTCCTGCGGTGGCCCGTGCCACCGGCGAGTGCCGTCGGGGCCAGCACTGCCCTCTGCCTCGCGCGGGATCGAGGGAGGTTGAAGAAGCACCCAGCCAGGAGGGCCCCACCTCCATGCGTGCCCCGCAAGTCAGCCACCCAGGGGTTGACCTGGACCGCTGACCTGGCGTAAGTGGGGGCGTACTCGCTTGAGTACGTGTTCATCTGCTGGAAACGTATTTCATCTCTTCTACAGGAAGGATTATGTTTTCCTCTCCGGAAAGCGTATTTCTCTCTACTGCGGCACGGAATACGCTTTCTCCGTTCTGAAAGAGTGTTTCCCTAAATACGTTTCTGCCTTATCCATTCAGGGACCTGTTTGTGGGGAAACATTTGCAGATTGGTCCATGAACTTCAACCCATCACAACTTTTCAACCGTAACTCCAATTGAGGTGAATCCAACGCCCACGTCTTTGTCCCTTCTAGCCCGAACTTTTGGTATCATTTCCACTATGGTTTGACATACTGGAAATGACCATTTTGCCCTTGCCCCTAATCAGCCCCTCCGAGAGCAAATCCTTTCCGACGATTCTTTCTGCGGTTGTTCTGCACTTCTCCTCGGAGCATTTTCATCCCCAGGCAAGCCACAACCACCATTTTCATGATATCCATGCAGAAGCATTGGTTTTCAACTTGAACCTTTAATAACTGTTTGATTGTTTTGCTACTGCTGTCGTTATTTTGGTTATTCTTATGGATCGGTGTTTACCGTCATGCTATGTTCTCTTGCACTCTGTTATCATGAACTACTTGCTAGTATTACTTTCTTATTACCATGCTTGGTAGTAGTACATGCTTGTGATGGTCTTCGGTGCATGATTATCATCTGTTCCGAGTACCGTTGTTATGCATGTTCTTTTGCACCCAGTTGGTTAAATGCTTGCATGGTAGTTTATCGTTATGTTAATGCATGGTAGTTATTGCTATAGTCATGTTATGCTATGAGTAATGTTCTAGTTGTGATATTCATGCTCGTAGGTATGCCATGCTCATCTAGATAAATGCTCAAATGTTGTTGTTATGCTCATTGATTATGTTGCACCTCCATGCTTATTTTGATATCATGTTCATGCATTGTAGTTGCATCCTGTTATTTTTGTCACGGCTTAGCATATTGCATTCAAGTTTAACCGGATTAAATTGAACTAGAACAACTGTTGGCTGAGTCATGGTGCCACCATATGGAGCTGACCAGTGCAACCCCGTTTGCCCTATGGGAAGGCCCTAACTATGTCTATTGTCATGCCTCTCACCGGTGCCTCCCGCGAGGGAAGGTTATGCGCGGGCGCTACCTTGGCCAGGTAGGACGGCATAAGCCTTGTGTTCCCGTTGTTGAGTATGGATCCTTGTCCTCGTTTGGGACCGTTTTGCCATGACGGTGGCCGTTGGTGCCTTTGGTAGGCAGGAGGCCACCCAGGACTTAGCCCCAAGGGGAGTTGGTCGGAGTGGCCGGGGAGTGTCATGGCAGTAGATCGATTTTGTCGGAACACCGTGTCCGCACATATGGGAGTGCGAGACCATGGGTTCCGTGGTGTGGGTACAGTGTGCTAACCTCTGCAGAGTGTGTGTTTAATCTATCGATATCCGTGCCCGCGGTTATGGGCCCAGTTCATGTCGGTCACACTATGGGTCAACAGTAATAATAATGTGCTTAATAACAACCCAGGTTCAATGATGAAAGAAGTTGGTTGATATTTATGTGATCGTAAGAGGATCACTGTGGTATCGTGAATACCAACTTGTTGGATAGTTGTGATGTTATGCGAGAGTCAAGGGTAAAGGTCAAGCTCCTTGTGGTCATAAATGATTACTACGGTATTGTTAATACCAAGCTTGATTGGATCCTGAGATTATTGTGTGATATCCGTGATGGTAAGTGATACAGGTGATGGTTACGAGGTAACCCGAACAGAGTAAGTTGGTGCATGATAGTTTCATCATGTTGCATGCTAGAGTCATCATGTTCATATGTTTATGCCATGCTCGTATTATTCTAGCTGTATCATCTTGTTCATGCTGTGATTGATCTGATAGTATCATGTTAATCCTTGTTAACCTGTAATTGCCATGCTATTGTTTGTCTTGATTGCTATGGTTCTTTGTGAGCTTGCAAGTACATTCAATGTCTTGACTTTGGCGTGTCATGCCAGTTTGCAGGTCATGCCTGATATGATTGCTTGTTTGCCGTGGATCCCTTGTTTGCGTGCTAGGATAAGCGTTCCAGGCAGAGTCCCTGCGGAGTGGAGTTCACTACCGCTATCGTTGTTCCGCTGCCAGTCGTCATTCCACTGCGTCATGTTGTTCTGCTGCTTGCATAGATCAACCGTGGAAGGTGTAGCGTCGTTGTGCCGATGTAATCCTCTTGTACCCAAATAGATTGCAATAAAGAGCTGATTTGTTCTATGCTAAGCAGTGCCGTATTCTAGAAGACTTCTCCTTGACCTCTGGGCTGGAATACGGGGCGTTCCAGTTTCTCTGAGCCGGAGTGCCACAGGCTTGGTATCAGAGCAGGTCTGGCTGTAGGGTGCCCTAGCCCGCGTGATAGTTAGAATGCGGTAGTATAGAGCCTAGTTGGTTTGTTGCACTTGATTGCTGCATTTGTTTGTTGCATAGCATGCATACAGATTATTACTTAGTCGCTAATGGTTAATCTTGTGAGTATAGGTGGGATCGGTTTCGATCCACTACCTGCACCCTCCTTCTTAGCATGCCCGCTCTTCGGTGTTCGGCGCTATCTCTGTCCCAACAGAGTGATGCCCTGGTGCCAAGTGTTCCAGACACCATTTGCAGGAGGTATGCTCAGGTATCGTGTCGATATCTTTCCACTACCCACCTGTATTATTTTGGTGATAGACTTGTCTCTATCCCGAATCGTGCCATCCATCTCGTCCCTTCGACAACCCTTACTGATATTTGTTATCAGAAAAGGGCAATGCCATCAAGCCTTGTTTTTCCTCCCCTATATTGCCCTGTCATTTCATTACTTGGACGTGTACGGTTCCTTCCGTACGCTTGATGATGTGGTCGTGACCCTTTTGTCTCGCTACATGATCACCACGTCCGTCCTCGCCTCCATATCCATCCAGATCCGGCCGGTGTTCAGCCAACACTTGGTGTGGCCTTGGTTATGCCAACTCTTTCCACACACCGACTCACTTTCATGCACACCGTAACAACATATTAGACCGTAATACCGGAGTTTCCGCGAGATTTGTGTGCCTTGGTGTGCATGCATATTATTGTGTGAGTAGCAGTAATATGTGATGTTGCTTGATTATTTATATTATTTGTATGCTTGTGTGTTTGTTTTGTTGTTTTCGTCGTTTCTTTTGCTTCTTTCTTTGGGCCTTCGGTGCGGCATTATTTTCCCCTATTAAAGTTGCTCATCAACCGACACTGTACCCGAAGAAGCAACAAGGAATTCAAAGGTTTGGAAGCTCAGATACACGGAATGAAGTTATCAGCAGACTGCAGTGAATTTTGGAATATCTCGTCTGAATGCAAGAGGAATCCTGGATGGACAGTCAGTATCAAGTTTGCCTCAGTGTGCACTCCTCATGGCAGTAATGATCAGATCAGCAAGAAGATAAGCTATGTGCAAGACCAACAGTGCAGTTGCAGTCACAGAAAGCAAGGATGTGCCATATATTCAGCAAGGAGGATGGTCCAACAAATCTTGTTTCATGCAAGAAATCAACAGCGGAAATATTAAGATGGTGGATATATATATGATGGCAGAATCAGATCTGCAACAGTTGGTCAGAAGCAAGAATCAGTCAGAACACAAGTCTGCCTCAGGAATCAGAATCTCAGATATATGTGAAGGAAGCCAGATATACACCTCAGTGTGACAAAGGACCATGAGGATTGACGACAACACTGAGCTCTGTACAAGTACCGGTGAACCTGGAATATGATACTGATGAGCCCTTATCTTCTTTTCTCTGGTAACGGCACCACGCCTGTGATCTGAGCCGTTTTTAGCTATCCGGGGTGGATGCCGATTTTTATCTCTCTCTTCAACGATTGTCATGAGTTTTGAGCTACTTTTCGACTGTCCCATACAGCTGTTGAGTTTCTTTTTGTGGCAGTATCCCTATAGCTGCTTTTGGCTGTTTTAGGGAGCTGCCACTTTCTTCTTATCAACCCGGTCTCATGTTCTGAGCTGCTTTTCAGCTGTCCTGAGCCGTGGTTGAGTTATTCGATAATGTCGGATCTAAGTTGTAAAGACATTACGGTGGCTACTGATTTATTTGCCGATTTCTTGCAAGGGTTCAGATGATCATTTTCCTACGGTCAGAACTTGAGAAGTGTTGAACCCGCCATTTAATGGATTACCATGTCAGAAGATGCGAATAAGAGTACAGCTGTCAGAATATTGCACCCGATAGAACCTATGGTCACACGAAGAAGTAATATGACCCTGCTCCTTCACCCAAGGATCCAGGCAAAGAAAACAGTAATGAAGGAGCCAGACTGATAATTGTTGCATAATTCAAATGGTACAGATACCCCGGACAGTCTGAGTTAGTATGGATCACCATGGATATTCACCAAAAGATGCGCTTTCGGTTTTGGATGCTAAATAACGATGCAGGAGCATGTGCCCTCACTTATGTGAAGCCTCAACGGATAGCCTGTCATGGACAAAATTCTTTCATCAGATTCACAGTCAGTCAAGTCTGCGGATACTATCATATAAGGCCATACCCCTTATGCTGGCAACGACAGGTGACAATCAAATATTTGGTATGAAGCTAAGATTCAAGACAGTGGAGCCAGTCAGGATGGGTCAGAAATTCCTGTGATAAGTCAGAATCTGTCAGAAAAATGGATATGCCGCAACTCACTATTTGGAACCTGAAGGACCTGCATTTAATGGAGAAACCCAGGAGTGAGAGCTTGGGTGTTCATCAGGACAAATCGGATCACCAATTCATGGACAGTTGTTAGTACAGACACAACCATTGGAAGTCACTCTCGGATTTGTGAGACAGGCAGATATTTCAGTCATGGTAATCTCAGCTAAGTTAGCAAATATGAACAAAATTGGAGCCAGTATAAGCAGAACATGTGAGTTAAGATCTCTCAGGATATGGATACAGTGAAGCAAGCAACCCCAGAGCCAGTCAGGTCAGTCAGATGAAGAATTTAATGGGAATAATCAACAAAGGAAAAAGGATACCCGAGTTGGAAATGGTTTCCTTAAGGCAATATATTCAAACTTGGTCCCGGAGCAACCAAATCTCGAGGACGAGATTTCTTTAAGGGGGGAAGGTTTTTCACAACCTGATTTTTGGCCCTTTCTTTTTCATTTGACTTTTTGTGGTTTTTGCTTGAGTTTTCTTTTTCCGTGGCTTTGTGGTCTGGAAACTGAAGAAGATGACCTCTTCTTTATTTCTAGAGTGGCTTGTCATCCTCAAATCCTTCCCTAGACCTTTCCATTTCCATCCTTGGACCAAATCCCAATATTCTTTTTATTGGGAATATTCCTTTTCTATTAAAGGCATCATCCTTTTTGCCCTAGGTTGTGAAGAAACCTATATTTCCATCACTCCCAAAATTCCCAAATAATTCCATAAATTGTATGGGTCACATCTTCCTCAAATATGGTAAAACATTTCATTTGCCATGTTTATCATCATGCTCAAATAATTCATTTCCTATTCTGCCCTAAATGGCGCATTGTGAAGAAACTATTATTTTTCTTTTCCCAAGTGGCCTCAAACTCCTTGGACACCTTTTCATGTCCATATAGTTGCCACATGCCAAAATGGAACCTCATTTGCCTAGTAGTCATTTAATTATGATTTTCCAAATTTCTGTTCAGAAAGAAACTTTGTGAAGCAGGTACAAGCTAGGCATATCCAAATGAGTTGCACTTTTGCATGGTCCTTCCTATCATCAAATAATAGCCCTCCACTTATTTAATGCCTCCATGTGAGCACAGCTTCAAATCTTTGATTCTGTCCAAAATTTCAGTTTGTGAAGCAAGTATATTTTATCTTGCTTCATTATGGCTGTATATTTTTCTAGGCCTTCTCCTATCCATATAAACTCCCTCCACCAAGTTGTGGCTCAATACATTTAGCCATTTTTCCCTCTAGAATTTCTGCAAGTTTCTAGTCAGTGGGGATGTTTGTGAAGGAAGTACCATTTTGATTTATCCAAATGGTGTGAAACCTGTTTCAGCATCTTCATATGACCAAATAACTCTGCCCTGCCCAAGTTCAGATCAAGTGGCTTCACCATTTGAGTGCATCATCATGATTTCTATTCTGGACCAGATTATGCAATTGCAAAGCAACTATATTAATTCTTGGTCCAAATCACCTCCAAATCTCCAGGATCATAGTTCTTCCATAGCTAATCATACCAGACAACTCGTTTGGCTCCAAGCCCTTCCCTGTTGATTAGCAGTGCTCATCCAAATTTGATACAACAACGTTGTCGAGCTTGCTCCCCTCTGCTCCCTACACTTCTGCATGATCTTTCACCTCCCTCGGCCTCTAGTATGCAAGGACTAATCATTAGACATCTCAGGGCATCCCTTGGCCTCTTCTTCTTGCCAGCTCACGCGGTCACCACCGCCCTGGCATGCCATGGACGCGAGCTGAGCGACGTTTTGCTCGGGCCCCTCCTCCGTTCGTCGTGCTCGCGCGCCTCGTCGTATCCAACAGCTAGCCCGCGTTGTCGACGTTCCCACAGGCCGTCTCCCCTCCGAAGCCTCCTCGGCTGGCGCTTGTCGCTATCATGCGAATGACTGTAACCGGCTCTATTCGCGCCGCGGCAGCTTCCCTCTCTTATCCCCGAGCCCCTCTCGTCTCTGTGACCCTCGTCCATTTCCCCCTCATCGCCGTTCGAGCTTGGCCGCGAGCACACGCGTCAGTGGCGCCGGACACGCGTCCGCGGTGGCAACTGAGCTCGTATCGCCTTGCCACGGCTATTTAAGCCAGCCCCGACCCCTCTCGAGCACACCAGCACTCCTCTCTCACTTCCAGAACCCCACCTAGCTACTTCCCCGAGCCCGAGGTGCTCTCCTGCCTCTCCCATGTCCGAGCCATCCTCGCCAGCCGCCACCTAAATTGGCTCAGGCCCGACCTCCTCCTCCCTCCATTCCACCTCTAGAGAGCTCCACCACCACCCCCGAGCCGCCCCAGCACATCTCTTTCTCCTCCAGTGGCCGTTTGCTCCGTGTTCACCGGCTGCCGAAGCCTTCTTCCGCCGCAGCCAACGCCATGCCCTTCCCCGCGCCCCTCGGCGAACGAGACCTACCCAGGCGGCAACCCGTCTCCTGAGCCCGTGGGTAGGTCGGGCGCCGCCTGCGGTGGCCCGTGCCGCCGGCGAGTGCCATCGGGGCCAGCGCTGCCCTCTGCCCCGCGCGGGATCGATGGAGGTTGAAGAAGCAGCCAGCCAGGTGGGCCCACCTCCATGCGGGCCCCGCAAGTCAGCCACCCAGGGGTTGACCTGGACCGCTGACCTG
This sequence comes from Aegilops bicornis, assembly GCA_021605145.1. Taxonomy (NCBI): domain Eukaryota; kingdom Viridiplantae; phylum Streptophyta; class Magnoliopsida; order Poales; family Poaceae; genus Aegilops; species Aegilops bicornis. Next base: position 277,794,605 of record CM038672.1, read on the forward strand.
GCGTAAGTGGAGGCGTACTCGCTTGAGTACGTGTTCATCTCCTGGAAACGTAATTCATCTCCTCTACGGGAAGGATTATGTTTTCCTCTCCGGAAAGCGTATTTCTCTCTACTGCAGCACGGAATACGCTTTCTCCGTTCTGAAAGCGTGTCCCCTAAATACGTGTTTGAACCCTTCACAACTTTTCAATCGTAACTCCGATTGAGGTGAATCCAACGCCCACGTCTTCATCTCTTCGAGCCCGAACTTTTGGTATCATTTTCACTATAGTTTGACATACTGGAATTGACTATTTTGCCCTTGCCCCTAATCAGCCCCTCCAAGAGCGAATCCTTTCCGACGATTCTTTCTGCGGTCGTTCCGCACTTCTCCCCGGAGCCTTTTTCATCCCCAGGCAAGCCACAACCACCATTTGCATGATAGCAATGCAGAAGCATTGGTTTTCAACTTGAACCTTTAATAACTTTTTCATTGTTTTGCTACTGCTGTCGTTATTTCGGTTATGCTTATGGATCGGTGTTTACTGTCATGCTATGTTTTCTTGCACTCAGTTATCATGAACTACTTGCTAGTAGTACTTTCTTATTACCATGGTTGGTAGTAGTACATGCTTGTGATGGTCTTGATTGCATAATTATAAATGCATTCCAGTACCGTTGTTATGCATGTTCTTTTGCACCCAGTTGGTAAAATGCTTGCATTGTAGTTTATCGTTAAGTTAATGCATGGTAGTTATTGCTGACGCTAGTAGTCATGTTATGCTATGAGTAATGCTCTAGTTGTGATATTCATGCTCGTAGGTATGCCATGTTCATCTGTATAAATGCTCAAATGTTGTTGTTATGCTCGTTGATTATGTTGCATCTCCATGCTTATTTTGATATCATGCTCATGCATTGTAGTTGCATCCTGTTATTTTTGTCATGGCTCAGCATATTGCTTCCAAGTTTAACCGGATTAAATTGAACTTGAACAGTTGGCTGAGTCATGGTGCCACCATATCGAGCTGACCAGTGCAACCACGTTTGCCTTATGGGAAGGCCCTAATTGGGTCAATTGTCATGCCTCTCACCGGTGCCTCCCGCGAGGGAAGGTTATGCGCGGGCGCTGCCTTGGTCAGGTAGGACGGCGTAAGCCTTGTGTGCCCGTTGTTGAGTATGGATCTTTGTCCCCGTTTGGGACCGTTTTGCCACGACGGTGGCCGTTGGTGCCTTTGGTAGGCACGAGGCCACCCTGGGCTTAGCCCTAAGGGGAGTTGGTCGGAGTGGCCGGGGAGTGTCATGGCAGTAGATCGGTTTTGTCGGAACGCCGTGTCCGCACATATGGGAGTGCGAGACCATGGGTTCCGTGGTGTGGGTACAGTGTGCTAACCTCTGCGGAGTGTGTGTTTAATCTATCGATAGCCGCGCCCGTGGTTATGGGCCCAGTTTGTGCCGGTCACACTGTGGATCAACAGTAACAATAATGTGCTTAATAACAACCCTGGTTCGATGATGAAAGAATTTGGTTGATATTTATGTGATCGTGAGAGGATCACTGTGGTATCGTGAATACCAACTTGTTGGATATTTGTGATGTTATGCGAGAGTCAAGGGTAAAGGTCAAGCTCCTTTTGGTCATAAATGATTACTACTGTATTGTTAATACCAAGCTTGATTGGATCCATAGATGATTGTGTGATATTTGTGAAGGTAAGTGATACAGTTGATGGTTACGAGGTAACCCAAACAGAGTAAATTGGTGCATGATAGTTTCATCATGTTGCATGCTAGTGTCATCATGTTCATATGTTTATTCCATGCTCGTATTGTTCTAGTTGTATCATCTTGTTCATGCTATGATCGATCTGATAGTATCATGTTAATCCTTGTTAACCTGTAATTGCCATGCTATTGTTTGTCTTGATTGCTTTAATTGCTGTGACCTTGCAAGTAGATTCAATGTACTGACCTGGCGTGTCATGCCAGTTTGCAGGTCATGCCTGATATGATTGCTTGTTTGCCATGGATCCCTTGTTTGCGCACTAGGATAAGCGTTCCAGCCAGAGTCCCTGCGGAGTGGAGTTCACCACCGCCGTCACTGTTCCGCTGCCAGTCGTCATTCCGCTGCGTCGTGTTGTTTTGTTGCTTGCATAGAGAAACCGTGGCAGGCGTAGCATCGCCGTGCCGATGTAATCCCCTTGGACCCGAATAGATTGCAATAAAGAGCTGATTTTTTCTATGCTAAGAAGTGTCGTATTCTAGAAAATTTCTCCTCGATCTCTGGGTTGGAATACGGGGCGTTACGGTTTCTCTGAGCTGGGGTGCCACACAGCGGTGATGACTATGGTGGTATATGGTAGCGGTGATGATGACCGTGCGGTGGCGGCATGACAACTTGTGAACAGAACTCAAAACTCTAAAGGACTAGACACTAAGACTAGCAACTTGACACGACGGTGCAACCGCAAATTCAACAAAGCAAGTACAGAAAAGATTATGCAATGGCTCAGATTGGTTTGGATATGACGAACTAACCCAATTTTTTTCGCTTTTTCATGGACTGTAGGTATGAAGAACAGTCTCGATCTAAACTATGAAAAAATGTAAAATCTCACCGAGCAACCTGGAAATCTGATACCACTTAATAGAGGCGAGGGTGTCCCGTTGTTTCGATGAGATAGCTATCATTTTCTGTGGGAGTCGGCTTTGACGATCCGACTACGAACGTGCGAGACGTCGCACCTTAGCAATCGCTAAACCAACTTCCGAGGGGTTATTGACCACACCAGGGCACGATCAACCTGACCACAAGGGTCTATTTCCTTTGAGCAAACGAACAACAAGTAAGAAAATGGGATTGCAATCTGGATATTGCGAATATAAGAGGAAAGATTTATTGATGAAAGTGGGGTTCTATGACGCCTTGGTCTGGTCGTTGAACACAAACGAAGTACGCGAAGTGGTAGCTATGGCGAGCTTTTAATCTAAACAAAACCTAAAGTCTAAACGATGCCCTAAGGGCTGTATATATGGAGGAAGAGGGGGGAATTTCGTGGCCCTTGGAGGAGGGGTCCGAATCCAACCCTAACTCTTGTTTCCCCACACGTACGGACTCTAAAAACAGCCTATATTCAAGTATTTCGAAATTACATGGGCCTGCCCAATAATAAGGTGATGCAGCACCTAGAATAGCCTCTGGATGAAATTTATGAAGTGGCATCTTGTATATTTCGTCCAAGGCTTCATGCACTCATTATGGTGGCTTCAAGGTCCTGAAATCATCACTTGTAACTTCGTTCTTGTTCCCCTGGCGCATGCCATCATCTCCATGCTTGGTCTGCTCCAATATCCATCCTTCTTGTCCAAGCTAGGCCCTTCATTTGTAAGCAAGACAAACGTATCTAATTTAGGCAGCATCATATTCTCATGAACATTACAATCATTACCAAGAAACGAAAGTGCCTGGTAATTTAATTGGCGTGCACGAGCTCTAGTAATTGGTCCAGTATGTATAGCAGGAGGGGCTGTGGGTGTAACAATGGTATTGATGTCCTCATCACTTGGTATCATGCGCCTTGGTTGATCACGAATTTGGAGCCCGTACCCTTGTTTTCTAGCCTTGTTTTGCTCATTTTGTCCCAATTTCGAAAAATCCCCACCAAAAATAGCCCCCATTATTTTTTGTGATTTGTTGGTGTGATGAAGTTTTGTTGGATTTGATCTATGAATTTCGTGTGTAGCAGGTAGATCTAGCTTTCCCCCATCTTTTTCCCCTTTTCCATCCACAAATTCGTCCAATTTTGCCCAAATTTTGCCCCTCCACCACGAACCCTAGAAGTTCATCCCGTGCCCGAATCGCCCAGGCACCGGACAACCGACAACCACCGGTCGTCCGACCACCACTGGACGTCCGACGGGCCCTGACAAAACTGGATTTCTTTCAGTCCCTCCGGCTCATTTCCTTTTCCGCATACGCAACCCCCGATAACTCTACCACTTCCGCATAAGCACTTGCATACCACCATAGCTTTTCGCAACCACCACCACTTACCCGCTACCAACTCCGAAAATTTTGACACGTTTTGTTCTTTGAGAATTTGAGTTGCGGTTTCCGTTTCCTAACGCATTTCGGCAACTTAGGGACGGTTCGACATCGACATCACCGCCACTCATCTTTGCCACGGAGTCGTCATCAACAACGACCACTCCACCATTTTGACACCTTCAACCGTAAGCAAGGACGGTAACTTCGGCAACACATTTGTGTACTCCCTTACCATTGCATTGATAACCCCATAGCCCATTTTTTGTATCTTTCTTATCGAGACTTGCCATTGAGTATTGCCGGCAATGTTACTTGTGCACATTAGTGATCATAGCTCACGTTGCATACAAAGCATATCATCTTGCTACATCATCTTGGTACATATCTTGGTATCTTATCTTGTGTCACAAGGTTGTCATTGCATATACACAATTGCTATCTTGGTTCGTGAAGTTTTGCATAAGAGGCCAAAGAAAGAGCTCAAAAGAGAAAGAGCCAAACAAGCTTTTAAGCAATAGGAAAAGATAAGCAAAGAGCTTTTAAGCAAGAACCATAGCATCATACTGCATTAAGATTGTCATACTCGATCATCTTGAATCATATCATCAGAACACCATACATATATATAGCATACTTGGGATAGAAGTCGTTGCATTTTCCTTAGTAGGTTGTGCACAAGTCTCGTATCTGCCTATTGTGCAATCGAGCTAGCGTCTCTCTGGCGTTGTGCAACAAGAGGATTTTCATGGATTGCACGTTTTGGCGCATTCCTTGGTTGCACGACCCCATCTATCTATCTGCTTGTGTGTTTCCGTGTGTCATATCTTGCTATTGGTCTACTTGTTGCATTTGCGATTTTGGGAATCTTTTCCAACATTATTGAGTCTTGCTAACATTCGCATCAAATTTATGTCACCATCCTAACCAAGCTACACCAAAGGCTTTATTTGTGTAGGTGTGAGAGATTGACGAGATACGGTACCAATTGTGCTATTTCCTTGTTACATCATTGAGTGATCTTTGATCCATTCTCAACATAGGTCAAGGTACATTTGGTATTGTTCTTATCTTTCCTCCACTCACACATTTACTTGAAATGATGGATAGGCCAACTACTTCTACCAACCCACTCTTCATCGAGCAAGACGAGCACCCGAACACTTACGTCACCAAGAACCACCTCTTCGGCGCACAAAGAGCATTGCGTCAAGAACAAAAAGCATTGAGTGATCGCATCGACAATCTCGCCACTAACTTGCAACACTCTGAGCAATGTACAAGAGCCTACTTCGACAACAAGCTCGACAAACAAACACAAGAAAACAATGCAAGAATTGACGAGATTCATGCCTTGTTGGTCAACCGCTCTTCTACCACTTCATCCAATTCAAGATGGAGCCACTCAAGTCGACATTTTGACAACACTGTCTCTGGCTCAAGTACACCGACATCAAACACTCTACGTAGATCCGTGCGCCACAGCCTTCAAGCAAGCTGCAATCCTCTTCATGGCACCGATCCTCAAGAGCAACTTCTAGAGCAAGAACATCGGCATCGCCAAAATCAAGCTACCTTTGCGCAAGCACAAGAACGGCAACACCAATGCCAATAAGAGGAAGAGCAAGCTCACCAACACCAAGACAAGCAAGACGCTGAAGCTCTCCATCAACAACAACAACAACAACAACAACAACAACAACGGCGTGAAGCTCAAGCACTTGAGGCGCAACGTGCCCTTCGAGACACAAGTCGTGCTCTTGCCGCATGCAACGGACATACTCATGAGCAAGAAGAAGTACTTCGCGATAAAGTTCAAGAGAGGAATTATCAAGCACGATTGCACCGACAAGCTCCTCCACAAGTTAGACAAGAACCACAATTTCGCCAAGAGCAAGAAGACAATGGGAATCCTCCACGCCAAGAGCAAGTTGAGGGAGAAAATCCTCCACGTCAAGGACGTCATCACCCTCGACCCCAACACAATGAAGAACAATGCTACGGCAAACTCAAGTTCACCATGCCCAAGTTTTCCGAAATCAATGATCCCGAAGATTACCTTTCATGGGCCTTGAAGGTTGACAAGATCTTTCGTTTGCACGACTATGAGGAAGAGAATGAGATCGCCATGGCATCCCTTGAGTTCCAAGACTATGTCCTCATTTGGTGGGAGCAAGTCATTGAATGCCGAGAAGTAAGATGTGAACCAGCAATAACAACTTGGGATAAAATGAAGGATGTCATGAGAGCACGTTTCGTGCCAACATAATATAACTGTGACCTCTTCAAGCGACTACAACTCCTCAAGCAAAGGACAAAGGCGTTGAAGAGTACTACAAGGAAATGGAGATTGCCATGATATGAGCTAATGTCACGGAACATGATGAGCAAACTATGGCATGTTTCTTGAATGGACTCAATCACCCTATCAAGAAAATAGCCGACTTCCAACCTTATTCAAACCTCATAGAGGTAGTGCATCAAGCTATCAAAGTGGAGAGTCAAGTGCAAGATGACTTCAAGTATGCCACATACTCTTCCAAGACATATGGCTCATACAGTCAAGCTTCAACGACTACAACACCTTCAACCTCAACCAAACCTTCTACAAGAAACGGCGACAAGTCAAGTTACAAGAAAACTTTGACAACCTCAAGTTGTCCGCCTACTACAAGCAAGTTCAAGACGAGAGCTTCATCATCTACAACTCCATCGGATGAGACCATCAAGACAAGTTCCATCAAATGCTTCACATGCGGCGGCCGAGGCCACAAGTCCTTCGAGTGTACCAATAAGTGCACCATGATCCTCAACGACGATGGTACATACGACTCCATGAGTGATGGACAAATGGAAGCCCTTGAACATGTGGCTATGCACCGGCAAGCGACTGAAGATGAAGATGACCAAGTCTTTTGTGATGAAGATTCGAGCCCCGCTCTTGTTGTCTCCAAAATCTTGACTCTTCAACATCAACAAGACAAAGACCAAGATGCAATATTTTCCACACCAAGGCGGGCATCAATGGAAGATCCGTGAAGGTCATCATCGACTGAGGAAGTTTCCATAACTTGGCAACTGAAGAACTATGCTCCAAGCTCCAATTGGTCAATATGAAGCACCCCCACCCCTACAAGGTCCAATGGCTTAGCGACTCCAGCACAATTCAAGTGGAACACATGGTCCAAGTCTCCTTCAAGATCAGAGCGTATGAAGACACTTTGGAGTGCCATGTTGTTCCTATGTCCGTTTGCCACCTCCTACTTGGATGACCTTGGAAATTTGACCGCGGGGTCATCCACAATGGGCGAACAAATCACTCTAGCTTCAAGATGAAAGGGAAGGAGTACGTGCTACAACCTATGTCTCCAAGCCAAGTGATGGCCGACAAGCAAGCTACCAACCATCATGGAGAAAATTGTGAGAGAGCGAACCACCAAAGAGAGAGTGAGTGCCACAAGCCCAAATTGAGTGCCTCCATGATGAGTGACAAGAAAAACCTACTGCTATTCACTACCAAAAGTGAGATGAGAGAAGTGTGTGAGAACCCATCAAGTGTTATGCACTATGTCCTATTGTGCAAGGATGAGGCACCTAAAAGTAACACCTCTCACCATCTACCGTTAGTGTTTATCTTCTCTATTGCAGGAATTCCAAGATGTATTCCCCAATGAGCTACCTCCGGGACTACCTCCACTACGAGGCATTGAACACCGCAGTGACCTCATGCCCGGAGCACCACTTCCAAACAAGGCTCCCTACCGCGTCAACCCCGAGGAAACCAAGGAGATCCAACGGCAAGTACAACAACTCATCGACAATGACCATGTACGAGAAATCTTGAGCCCATGTGCCGTCCCAGTAATCCTTGTCCCAAGAAAGATGGTACATATCGCATGTGTTTTGATTGTCGTCCTATCAATGCTATCACGATTAGATATCGCTACCCCATTCCACGCTTAGACGACATGCTAGATGAGCTTAGCGGAGCCACCATTTTCTCTAAAATTGATCTTGAGAGTAGCTACTATCAAATACGCATTCAAGAAGGTGACGAATGGAAAAACCACTTTTAAAATGAAGCTTGGCTTGTATGAATGGTTGGTCATGCCAATGGGTTTATCCGAAGCACCCGGCACATTTATGCGTGTGATGCATTTTGTTCTTTGCCCATTCATTGGTGTATTTATTGTGGTCTATTTTGACGATATTCTTGTCTTTATAAAATCTCTCAAAGATCATGGCCCCCATCTTAGAACCATTTTGCAAACTCTTAGAAAAGAGCGCCTTTACGCTAATATGAACAAATGCCTTTTTGGCGTCGATAAACTCGTTTTCTTAGGTTTCGTCGTGTCTTCTAAGGGTCTTCATGTAGATGAATCTAAGATCAATGCTATTAAAACTTGGCCTCAACCAACCAACTTGCAACAAGTGTGAAGTTTCCTTGGTCTAGCCGGCTTCTACCGCAGATTCGTTAAGAACCTTAGCACTATTGCATCCCCTTTGCATGCTTTGAGTAAGAAAATGCGCCATTTATTTGGGGGCCATCCCAAGATACCACATTTAATGAGCTTAAGAATTTGCTTACACATGCTCCTTTGCTTGCATTACCCAACTTTGACAAACCATTTGAGATACATTGTGATGCTAGCAGTAATGGCATAGGAGGTGTGTTGATGCAAGAGAAGCGCCCCATAGCTTACTTTAGTGAAAAACATTCCACGGCATAACTCAATTACCCCATCTGTGACAAAGAACTATATGATTTAGTTAGAGTCTTGCATGTTTGGGAGCATTATCACCGCCCTCATGAGTTCATTCTTCACACGGATCATGAAACACTTAAGTACCTTAAGGGTCAAACTAAGTTGAACAAGCGTCGTGCTAACTGGAGTGAATTCATTGAGTCTTTTCCTTATGTCATCAAGTATATCAAAGGAAAATAGAACGTCGTGGCGGATGCACTTTCCCGTAGATGCATGCTTCTTACCCAACTTGAATTGAATGTCATTTGCTTTGAGCACATAAAAGACTTGTATGCGCATGATCCAACTTTTGTTATTCCTTATGCCAAATGTTTGACGCATACATCTTGGGAACGATATTACATCAAAGATGATTATCTTATGAGAGCTAACAAACTATTTCTCCCCGAGTCTTCTCTTCGTTTGTTACTTTTGCAAGAATCTCATGGAGGAGGACTTATGGGACACTCTGGACGCGACAAGATATTTGCCATGCTCTCCAAGAACTACTTTTGGCCCAAAATGTTCCGCGACGTCTCATGCTTCACCAACAGATGCTCTAAATGTCGCAAAGCTAAGTCCAAACCTCAATCCCATGGTCTCTATACGCCACTTCCTATTCTGTATCACCCATGGGAAGATATTAGTATGGACTTTGTGCTTGGTTTGCCTAGAACTCAAAATGGCTCGGACGAATTTTCAACGTTCTTAGGGAGCCTGTTGACAATTTGGGTCCTGTAGATAGTAGTGCAACGTTCCCTATTCATAGATCTGCGCCTGCCTTTATCGAAAGATTCCGTGTTTGTTGTTGTGGACCAATTCTCTAAGATGGCTCATTTCATCCCATGCAACAAGATAGACAATGCTTCACACATTGCAAATCTTTTTTGTAGGGAAATCTTGCGCCTACATGGAGTTGCAAAGGCGATTGTCTCGGACCGCGACGTCAAGTTTCTAAGCTACTTTTGGAAGACTCTATGCGCCAAGCTCGGAATCAAGCTTTTGTTCTCTTTGGCATACCATCCTCAAAACCGGACACTACCTACCCTCCTCGCTTGTTGATCAAGAAGAACATCAAGGAGTGGGAAGAGTGTTTACCCATCGCCGAGTATGCCTACAATCGAGCACGACACTACTACCGGCAAGTCCCCCTTTGAGGTCGTCTACGGCTTCAACTCGTTGTCCCCATTGGACATTATACCTCTTACACTACAAGAGCGCATCAACATGGACGCAAATGCACGAGTGAGCTACCTCAAGAAGATGCATGAAGATACAAGGCACACCATCGAGCGCCAAGTACAATGACTCGCGACCAGGCTCAACATCAACAAGCAACCCATGATATTCAACATTGGAGATCTTGTATGGCTACACCTTCGCAAGGAACGCTTCCACAACAAACGCAAGTCCAAGCTATGACCACAGCCGACGAACCCTTCAAGGTGCTCAAGTGCTATAACAACAATGCGTACAAGATCGATTTACCACGCGAAAAGTACTCCATGAGCTATATCTTAAACGTCAAAGATCTCTCTACCTACCATGGTGATGAGGATTTCGATCTGAGGTCGGACCTTTCCCAAGGCGGGGAGATGATGTGGAGCATCCAACGGTCATCCCCATGGACCTACCTACGGCTCCCATGACACCACTTGGACCAATGACAAGAGCTCGAGCAAGGACTATCGAAACTAAGGTACACTCGCTCCTCTCCGAACTACCACTTTCTTCATATCAGCCATGGCTACTACCTCAAGCGGAACCCTATGCTTGATCAGGTACTTAAAGGATAGCCATGGAGAAACTACATCCAACGGACAAGACGACGAGGACATCAAGTACAAGGACCAAGAGAAGAAGCTGCCTGAAGTTGACAGCCACCGGACGACCGGTCCCTGTTGGACGTCCGACACCTGGAGCGTATACCAGTCAGTCGACGATCCAGAAGGCGAAGTTTCCAGTGGCCGGACGACCGAGAAGTACCAGACGTCCAACACCCTCAGAAAGCCGACACCTACGGGTCCGAGCCAAAAGGTCAGAAGTCTATGACCTCCCGGCGATCGACCATCTCCGGAAATCCAACGCCACCTGATCCGAGCCGAAATGTCGGACGTCAAAGCGCTTCCGGACGTTCGGACTCTCGCGAGCCACCGGACGTCCGACAGCGTCCAGACGACTGATGCCTGTCTGTGCACAGCGTGTTGGGCCGAGGCCCATGTACCCTTTTGCCCCCTTAGACTATATATACTCCTCCTCCTCCTCCCTCTTTCTAGGGTTAGCAAAGGATTAGCTCATTTGAGATATAGAGCTTTGCTCATCCACTTGATACCTTCTCCATCGGAGATCACGACCTCTACATAGAAGAGCCCCCAAAGTGGATTCAAGACCCCTCACGGGAAGACCCCTCAAGACCTCCTCACGGAGAAGAACTACTATCTCTCGTATTGTCCTTTGTTGTGTTTGGATCTTGTATCACCCTTTATGTTCATGGATCTGGCACCTGTGTGATTGTTCCCATTGATTTGAGTGCCTTCCTCTCATGTTTTCCCCTCGTGTTCTTCATGTTCTTTGTAGGTGAGGGAATCCTAGACTAAGGGGTCCTCGGGCGCCCGGCCTGTTAGCCATGGGCCGGACTGATGGGTTGTGAAGATACGAAGACCGAAGACTTCACCCGTGTCCGGATGGGACTCTCCTTGGTGTGGAAGGCAAGCTTGACGACCAAATATGAAGATTTCCTTTCTCTGTAACCGACCTTATGTAACCCTAGATCCCTCCGGTGTCTATATAAACCGGAGGGCTTAGTCCGGATCAGGGCATTCATTACCATAGTCATACATGCTAGACTTCTAGGGTTTAGCCATTACAATCTCGTGGTAGATCAACTCTTATAATATCATATTCATCAAGATCAATCAAGCAGGAAGTAGAGTATTACGTCCATAGAGAGGGCCCGAACTTGAGTAAACATTGTGTCCCCCGTCTCCTGTTACCATCGATCCTAGACGCACAGTTCGGGATCCCCTACCCGAGATCTACCGGTTTTGACACCGACATTGGTGCTTTCATTGAGAGTTCCAATGTGCTGTCGTTAAGAGCTTCGATGGCCCCTTCAATCATCTACAACGATGCTGTCCAGGGGGAATTCTTCCTCCCCGGGCAGATCTTCGTATTGGGCGGCTTCGCACTACAGGTCAACTCGCTTGGCCATCTAGAGCAGATCGAAAGCTACGCCCCTGTCCATCAGGTCAGATTCGGGAGCCCAAATTATGTCGCGGACATCCGCGGAGACTTGATCTTCGACGGATTCGAGACCCCGGCAGCCGCTCCCCTTCATCTCGATGAACATGACTTAAATCTGTCATCGGACCACATCCAGGAGATAGCTCCTTCAACTACTCTGGCCTTAGAGCCGGAGCAAATTGCGCCATCCGAGGATGGGAAGCTCAACCCCGCCACGGAGGCCCCAGATGCCGCGGCGTCAGAGCCGCACACAGACTTAGCCTCATGTGATGTCTGCATCACTGGAACTCCAGACTCATTTTCAGCTATAGGTTCCAAACCATGTGCGTCCGCGGACGCCGAGCTTGATCGGTTATCGATCTTCAAATTCAGCGCCATAGACATCTTCTGACACTCGCCTTTCAGCCATGTCCTAAACTCATTGAACAATCTGTCCTTGGCGGGAGACTCGCAGCCGAATTATGTCCGGGTCAAACCGGAGGCTGATGATGGAGAATTTCGCTTCCCACCCGCCACCCACTGCATAGCCACTGTCGAGGACTTAACCGACATGCTCGATTACTGCTCCAAAGGCATCGACTGTACGGACGATGATGTCAATGATGAGCAGGGCCAAAACCCGCCATTTACTGAACACGGGACGACCATTTCTTCGTACAAAGTGTACATGGTGGATAAACCCATAGAAACGAACGACGATGACCAAAAAAATCAAGTTGAGGATAAACCTCCTGAGACATAGCCCAAACGCCGGCATCCTCAGCGCCGCTCTAAGTCACGCCATTCCAAAGACATCAATATTGGCTCCGGAGACAATAATACTCTGGACGAAGCCGAAGATAATGAAGACCCCGTTGAGGTAACCTCTGAACATGAGGAACGGGAAAATGGGCAAGTTAGCCCTGGTGAACGGGCCATACATGACAACTCGGAGGACGATAATTATCTTCCGCTCTCCGAAGATGAGGTAAGCCTCGGCGACGAAGATTTCATCATGCCCAAGGAACCTCTCGAGCAGGAGCACTTCAAGCGCAGGCTAATAGTCACTGCAAGGAGCCTGAAGAAGAAGCAGTAGTAGCTTCAAGCTGACCAAGATCTGCTCAATGACAGATGGACTGATGTCCTAGCAGCCGAAGAATACGGCCTCAAGCGCACAGCCAAGAGCTACCAGAAGCACAGATTGCTACCTCAGTTTGCTGAGGAGGCACCAAAGCCCATACCTCCCTCGCGCAATGAGGCCGACCGGCCACCACGCGGTAGGGACAGTCCGGTGGAACGATCACCGCGCAGACAGGATAAAGCGGCAACTCAGGCCGAACAGCAGCCCGCCCCACCGCAACGCAAAAACAGAGATAAAACAGCTCGGGGATATCCATACAGCCTTCGACAGGACCTGAATAGTAGAGCGGGATATACCAGATCGATCTACGGATCGCAAGGACGTACCTCGACACGCGACGACGGCTACCTATTCGGACGTATCAAGACTAGTGACGCCCAGGCCGAACACCACAGACGGACTCCATCGGAGCTACGTCGCGACGTGGCCCAATATAGAGGCGCCGCACACCCACTCTGCTTCACTGACGAAGTAATGGAGCATGATTTCCCAGAAGGATTTAAACCCGTAAACATCGAATCATATGACGGAACAACAGACCCTGCGGTCTGGATCGAGGATTTCCTCCTCCATATTCACATGGCCTGTGGTGATGATCTCAACGCCATCAAATACCTACCACTGAAACTCGAAGGACCAGCTCGGTACTGGTTAAACAGTCTACCAGAAAACTCTACTGGCAGCTGGGAGGACTTGGAAAATGCCTTCCGCGACAACTTTCAAGGTATATATATCCGGCCACCAGATGCCGATGACTTAAGTCACATTGTCCAGCAGCCCGGAGAATCAGCCAGGAAGCTCTGGACTAGGTTCCTAATTAAAAAGAACCAGATCGTAGATTGTGCGGACACGGAAGCCTAGCAGCCTTCAAACATAGCGTCCGGGACGAATGGCTCTCCCGCCACCTCGGACAGGAAAAACCAAAATCCATGTCGGCCCTTACCGCTCTGATGACCCGATTTTGCGTGGGAGAAGACAGCTGGCTCGCTCGTAGAAGCAACAACGCCAGCGATCCAGGCACTTCCGAAGTGCGAGACGGCAATGGGAAACCACAATACAACAACCAAGAACGTGGAAATACTAATGAGGGACAGCATGACACAGCGGTCAACGCCGGATTCAGCGGCCTCTAACCCGGTCAACAGAAAAAGCCATTCAAGGCAAACAAAAACGGACCATCCAACTTAGACAAGATATTGGATTGGCCATGCCAGATTCACGGCCACCCCAATAAACTAGCTAATCACACCAACCGAAGCTGTTGGGTCCTCAAACAAGATGGCAAGTTAAACACCGCACACAATGGGAAGAGACGCCCGGCGACAGCAATGGTGAAGAACCAAACACTAGGGGTCAGAAGCAATTTTCCTCTGAAGTGAAAACGGTTAACATGGTATGTGTGACACACACCCCTAAAGGTGAACGCACGTAACACTCCCTCCGTATGGAAGATCACACTACTGCTATCTCAGGTGAATTATACATCGACCTTATCACACCGCATACCTCATCGGTCATTACGCCGCCAGTCTCCATTCAACATGACAAGACAATATCCATGCTGGACTAGCAATGCGGCTTTCGCCGTTCGCCCAATACGCCCGCGAAATGGCTTCAATGCTGGTCACCCATGGACTTTATTGGAATTCGGGTTCATATGCTCATCCAAAGGTTGTTCCTGTTAAGGATTCTCTTAACCGAGGACATGCGGCGCAGACGTGCGACAGGAGGTCCAAAATAACTTTTTGTAAGACCGCACTCAACATTTCGAGCCTGTAAAGTGCCTTTTTCCTCAGCCGTCAACCCCTGGCATGTCAAATATCCGAGGTTGTGGCTTTTTATATAATAACTATCGGCACGTCACTGAGGTCCTAGTAAACATAATCCATACTTGGTATTCGTTTTTTTTCTAAAAGAACCAAATTTTGCCTCTTCGGTTGTTTTGCACACACCTTGGCATAACCTGCTAGGGGCTCAACATGGGAACAAATGAGTTGCCAACAAAGTACGAATAGCTTCATAGCACACTTCGGCGTCGCAAGTTTGGCCTTATATGCATCAGCTCCGAATCATGTCTTGGGTAAATAGTTGGGTTGCCCGGCTCCTGTGCTTGCTACCTTACGTTCCGCTCTATCGGCTAAGGTAGTAAAGGGAGAACTACTGCGATTGTGCTTCCGGTTCATCCGGTCAAGCACCTCGATGAAGAAATCCGGCTATTTGTCATGATGCGGCGAGAGCTGGTCAACCACTCGGCGACTTATTGGAATCTTTAGTGATTTCCTCTGTATTACACGAAGGACCTTTTTTTCTCAGGTCATATATGTGACGCACCGTATTGGGATACACGTGCACATGCCATGGGCTATATCGTAGACCCGCCGTCAAACTCCTATGGCTAAGTTAAAGTGTTAACACCCTATAGACCGATTGCCTCGTTCGCCGCATTGACAACTCCTTCATGGACCAAGACGTTGGATTAAGAGTGGTCAAATGCTTTTCTGAACACCCCCGTACTTCCTACGAGGGGGCCGAAGCCGATGACTGGAAAACTTTCAGATTATACAAAAACGGCCGCACAGGAGGAAACAAAGCTTTTATGCAACGCTAAAACTAAAATAACTTCATTATATTACAATATTGTTTCTCACAAATTCTGTACACTTCATTCGAATATTATGTCTTTCGAGCATTGACCCACTATTAAGCGGGCAGCCTCTAAGACATCCTCGAAATAATGCTCTGGTGCGTGGTGGTCCTTGCCCTTGGGTGGACTCTTCACTGCAACATCGGCGGCCTTCATCTTTTTCCAGTATGTCTTAACACGGGCAAAGGCCATCTGTGCACCCTCAGTGCACGATGATCGCTTAATAGCGTCGATACACGGCACCGCGTCAACAAGTCACCGCACCAAGCCAAAATAATTGTCCAGAATTGGTTCGGCCGGCCACAGCCGGACCACGACGTCCTTAATGGCAGCACCGGATATCCGGTGAAGCTCGGCCCACTGGATCATCTGTTCGTTCAGCAGCAGGGGGCGCTTTGACGCACCGAATTGTGACCAGAAAAGCTTCTCGGTTGTATACCCTTCTTGCACCTGGTAAAACTGCGCCGCATCGGAAGCTCTCTTTGGCAGGTCCAACAATGCGTCTGGAGAACTCCACACTTGATTAAGCGGGGCATAATTTAGATCGCCGAACTTACTTTGGAATAAAAGCGATCTCCTCAGCTTGTCGGATTTCCTTCCTGGCCCCTCTAGATTCGGACCGCGCTTCTCTCGCCTCTCGCAAGGCCTTGTCAAGATCATCCGTTTTGGCTTTGTTATCCTTCTCGAGGAATTCACTGCGACCAGCTACATCCTTTAGTTCACGTGCCATCTGGGATATTTTCTCCTCATCCTGGCACCGAGCAGCCTGTTCGGCCTTCAACTCGGCCGATGCCTTTTCGGCAGCCGCATTACTAATACGGGCCTGCTCCTTGGCCCGGGGTAGCTCCGCGCGAAGAATTTCAACAGCGGCGGCACCATCTATAGTCATGCATGCAATTTTTCGGCGTCACACTGATATTATAAGCATGTATATGTAATGACTGCCCCAAATGCATACCTTGCGACTCGTCAAGACGCTTATGGATCAACGCAATATCATCCCCGGCCACATCAAGCTTTTGCTGCAGCTTGGCAACCTCCGTATTCCGGGAAATTGCCAGGGGGAAACAACCTGAGTTTCAATTAATAAGATTATTTCCTGGACATATGATATTGATCTTCTAATCGCCTCCCTCGGGAAGCCAACCAGAGTCTCAGGGGCTACTACCTATACACGGGCGCAGTTTGTGAATAAGACACAATCAAAAAATTTATGGTACAAACCTCGAAGCCTCTTAGCAGGCTCGCGCAGGCTTCAATCAATCCGCTTTTTGCGGATAGAACCTTTCAACCACCGTACCCATCAAGGTACGATGTTCCCTGATAACCCACAAGTATAGGGGATCTCAACAGTTTTCGAGGGTAAAGTATTCAACCCAAATTTATTGATTCGACACAAGGGGAGCCAAAGAATATTCTCAAGTATTAGCAGCTGAGTTGTCAATTCAACCACACCTGGAAACTTAGTATCTTCAGCAAAGTGTTTAGTAGCAAAGTAATATGATAGTGGTGGTAACGGTAACAAAAGTAAAGACAGCAAAAGTAATGATTTTGGTATTTTTGTAGTGATAGTAATAGTAGCAACGGAAAAGTAAATAAGCGAGAACCAGTATATCGAAAGCTCGTAGGCACCGGATCAGTGATGGATAATTATGCCGGATGTGGTTCGTCATGTAACAGTCATAACATAGGGTGACTCAGAACTAGCTCCAGTTCATCAACGTAATGTAGGCATGTATTCCGTAAATAGTCATACGTGCTTATGGAAAAGAACTTGCATGACATCTTTTGTCCTACCCTCCCGTTGCAGCGGGGTCCTATTGGAAACTAAGGGATATTAAGGCCTCCTTTTAATAGAGAACCGGAACAAAGCATTAGCACACAGTGAATACATGAACTCCTCAAACTATGGTCATCACCGGGAGTGGTCCCGATTATTGTCACTTGAGTTGCCGGATCATAACACATAGTAGGTGACTATAGACTTGCAAGATAGGATCAAGAACACACATATATTCATGAAAACATAATAGGTTCAGATCTGAAATCATGGCACTCGGGCCCTAGTGACAAGCATTAAGCATAACAAAGTCATAGCAACATCAATCTCAGAACATAGTGGATACTAGGTATCAAACCCTAACAAAACTAACTCGATTACATGATAAATCTCATCCAACCCATCACCGTCCAGCAAGCCTATGATGGCATTACTCACGCACGGCGGTGAGCATCATGAGATTGGTGGTGGAGGATAGTTGATGATGACGACGGTGACGAATCCCCCTCTTCGGAGCCCCGAACGGACTCCAGATCAGCCCTCCTGAGAGAGATTAGGGCTTGGCGGCGGCTCTGTATCGTAAAACGCGACGAAACTTTCTCTTTGATTTTTTTCTCCCGGAAAGCCAATATATGGAGTTGGAGTTGGCGTCGGAGGGTATCCAGGGGGCCCACGAGGTAGGGGGCACGCCCTAGTGGGGGGGGGGGCGCCCCCACCCTCGTGGACAGGGTGTGGGCCCCCTGGTCTTCACCTTTGGCGAGGATTTTTTATTATTTTTTATAAGACATCCCTTGGAGTTTCAGGTCATTCCGAGAACTTTTGTTTTCTGCACAACATCATGGCAATTCTGCTGAAAACAGCGTCAGTCCGGGTTAGTTCCATTCAAATCATACAAGTTAGAGTCCAAAACAAGGGCAAAAGTGTTTGGAAAAGTAGATACGACGGAGACGTATCAACTCCCCCAAGATTAAACCCTTGCTTGTCCTCAAGCAATTCAGTTGACAAACTGAAAGAGAAAAAGAAAAACTTTCACAAACTCTGTTTGCTCTTGTTGTTGTACTTATGTCAAGCCAGCATTCAGGTTTTCAGCAAAGATCATAGCTAACCACATTTGCGATAAGGTCCCATGTTTACTCATATCAATGGCATAATCAGCTAGCAAGTCATAATAATAAATCTCGGATGACAAAACTTCCTCAAAATAACCATAATATGATATAACAAGATGGTATCTCGCTAGCCCTTTCTGAGACCGCAAAACATAAATGCATAGCACCTTCAAAGATCAAGGACTGACTAGACATTGTAATTCATGGTAAAAGAGATCCAATCATAGTCATACCCGATATAAATTAATAATAATGAATGCAAATGACAGTTGTGCTCTCCAGCTAGTGCTTTTAATAAGAGGGTGATGACTCAACATAAAAGTAAATAGATAGGCCCTTCGCAGAGGGAAGCATGGATTTATAGAGGTGCCAGAGCTCGATTTTGAAATAGAGATAAATTATATTTTGAGCGACATACTTTCATTGTCAACATAACAACTAAGAGATGACGATATCTTCCATGCTAAACGAATTATAGGCGGTTCCAAAACATAATGGTAAAGTTTATACTCCCCCTCCTCCACAAGCATCAATCCATGGCTTGCTCGAAACAACGAGTGCCTCCTACATTCAACGGGTCCCAGTGGGAGTTTTGTTTGCAATTATTTTGATTTAGTTTGCATAAAGCATGGGATTGGGCATCCCGGTGACCAGCCATTTTCTCGTGAGTGAGGAGCGGAGTCCACTCCTCTTGAGAATAACCCGCCTAACACGAAAGATAAGGGCAACACTAGTTGATACATGAGCTATTCGAGCATGCAAAACAGAATGTTTATTTGAAGGTTTAGAGTTTGGCACATACAAATTTACTTGGAACGGCAGGTAGATACCGCATATAGGAAGGTATAGTGGACTCATATGGAATAACTTTGGGGTTTAAGGGATTCGATGCACAAGCAGTATTCCGCTTAGTACAAGTGAAGGCTAGCAAAAGGCTGAGGCGACCAACTAGAGAGCGACAACAGTCATGCACATGCATTAAAATTAATAAACATTGAATACAAGCATGAGTAGGATATAATCCACCATGAAAATAAATATCGTGAAGGCTATGTTGATTTGTTTCAACTACATGCGTGAACATGTGCCAAGTCAAGTCACTTAAATCATTCAAAGGAGGATACCAACCCATCATACCACATCATAATCATCTCAATAGCATGTTGGCACGCAAGGTAAACCGTTATAACTCGTAGCTAATCAAGCATGGCACAAGCAACTATGATCTCTAATTGTCATTGCAAGCATGTTTATTCAAAATAAGCTGAATCAGGGACGATGGACTCATCATATTTACAAAAACAAAAGAGGTCGAGTTCATACCAGTTTTTCCCATCTCAGTCAGTCCATCATATATCTTCATAATTGCCTTTCACTTGCACGACAGAACGATGTGAATAATAATAAGAGTGCACGTGCATTGGACTAAGCTGGAATCTGCGAGCATTCAATAAACAGGAGAAGACAAGGCAATATGGGCTCTTGGTTAAATCAACAATAATGCATATAAGAGCCATCTCAACAATTTAATCATGGTCTTCTCCTACTGACCCCCAAAGAAAAGAAAGGAAATAAAACTATTTACACGGGAAAGCTCCCAACAAGCAAAAGAAGAACATGAAATATTTTTGGGTTTTCTTTTTAATTATTACTACTACAACAGGAAAGATAAGCTACTACTAATTTTTTTTGGTTTTTTCTAAGGTTTATTAAACACACAAGAAGAAAGTAGGAAAAAGGAAAATAAACTAGCATGTATATTACAGTGAAAGAGTATGAGCACCGACATCTAACAATGAGTGTGTGTGAACATAAATGTAATGTCGATGAGAAATACGTACTCCCCCAAGCTTAGGCTTTTGGCCTAAGTTGGTCTATTGCCAGGGATAGCCTGGCTGATACCTGTAGGTGTAGCTGGGGTCGTACTGTGATGCAGCGGCTATCGCCTCCTGAGCTGCAGCGTGGCGTCGAGCTGCCTCCGCTCTCCTCTCGTACTCATCTGCCTCCTCTCTGGTAATAATATATCTTCCTCTAACCGAAATCAAAGAAGGCGGGAGGCGGGAAGAGTAACATGGACAACATGCCGTTTGTTAAAGATTAGTCGATCTTTGGAGAGGTGGTTCAGTCCTCTCGACAAACTGGTGGGAAACCATAGAATCAAAATCTAAATAAGTAGGGGGTAACTCCATGTCACCCTCACGAATGTCTATCTCAAGAAAATTAGCTAAGCGGGTTGCATAACTTCCTCCAAAGAAATCTCCGTTATGTCTATTAAGATGCAACCTACGAGCTACAATGGCTCCCATATGATAAGATTGGTCTCCTAACACAAAGCACTCCACGAGAATGCCGAGATCAGGAGCACACATGTGACATGCTTCATCCTTAGCATTTATGCATACGCCTATGAAGAGAGCAAAATAATGTATAGCAGGAAAGTGAATGCTCCCTATAGTGGCTTGCGTTATATCCCTAGATTCCCCACAGTTATTCTAGCAAGAAAGTCTCTATATTCAGATTTAGGGGATCACGATACTACCCCAAGATGGAAGTTTGCATGCAAGAGTGAAATCATCTAAGTCCATGGAATAAGATTTATCATAAAGGTCAAACATGACTGAAGGAGAATTACGCGAAGATGAAAAATCAAACCTCCCCACAAACTTGTGAGGTCACGATACTCGGGGCATTTGTCAGCTTCAAAGTCCTCAAGACCGGCAGTACGCAAATATGCGTTAAATTCTTCTTTAATTCCCGCTTGATCCATAAAATTTTTGGAAGGCCATTCACAGGGCCTCACAAGAGCGTCTCTTGGTGGTTCCTCGTCAGCATCACGCATTGCAAGCACAGGACCTTGCTTCCTTGAAGAACCACCTTGGAACATCTTCCTAAGCATATTGTTTTCTCTAAAAAATAATTCTGAAATTTTTAGTAACTTCAAACAAAAGTGAACCAACTTAAATAAAACTGATAGCAACTACTCAAACAAGTGCCTAGAGCATATATCAAGCATTAGAACTACTTGGAACCATATAAATTTGGCATGCAAGCTCAAGAACATGGTCACCTATGCAGCACAAATTTGCAATGAATAAAGCACTAGAACAAAAACTAATTGGACCTATGAAGGAGTCACATACCAAGGAACAATCTCCCCAAGCAGTTTTGCGAGAGGTGCTTTGAGCAAGGAGATCGAAAATCACAACAAAAGTGGCTGGAACACGAGCTTGAGTTGGTTTTTCGGGTTTGTGTGAGGCAGAGGAAGAAGATGGGTGCAGGGATAAGTGGAGGAGGGCCACCATGGGCCCACGAGGCAGGGGGCGCGCCCTCCACCCTCGTGGCCAGGTGGCAGCTCCCCCCGCGGTAATTTTTGCACTAAAAATCCTCAAATATTCCCAAAAAATCATATTAAATTGGCATGGCATTCTGAGGACTTCTATTTTCGGGATATTTTTGTATTGCACGGATAAAATAGGAAACAGACAGAAAAATACTATTTTACTTTATTTCTACTAAGTAACAGAAAATATAAAGAGGGTACAAAAGGTTGTGCTTCTAGTTTCATCCATCTCATGATCATCAAAAAGAATCCACTAACAAGGTTGATCAAGTCTTGTTAACAAACTCATTCCGATAATCATGGAACCGAGAAATTTGAATAACACTATGTTACCTCAACAGGGGATATGGACATCCCCAATAATAAGTATATCATATTTCTTCTTGACGGTAGGGAGAGGAAATTCAAAACCTCCAAATATAATCGATGGAATTTTTCCAATAGAGTTGATACTATGAACTTGAGGTTGTTTCCTCGGAAAGTGTACCGTATGCTCATTACCATTAACATGAGAAGTGATAATGCCTTTGTTGCAATCAATAACAGCCCCTGCAGTATTAAGGAAAGGTCTTCCAAGAATAATAGACATACTATCGTCCTCGGGAATATCAAGAATAACAAAGTCCGTTAAAATAGTAACGTTTGCAACCACAACAGGCACATCCTCACAAATACCGACATGTATAGCGGTTGATTATCATCCATTTGCAAAGATATTTCAGTAGGTGTCAACTTATTCAAGTCAAGTCTACGATATAAAGAGAGAGGCATAACGCTAACACCGGCTCCAAGATCATATAAAGCAGTTTTAACATAATTTCTCTTAATGGAGCATGGTATAGTAGGTACTCCTGGATCTCCAAGTTTCTTTGGTATTCCACCCTTAAAAGTATAATTAGCAAGCATGGTGGAAATTTCAGCTTCGGTATCTTTCTTTTATTTGTAACAATATCTTTCATATATTTAGCATAGGGATTCATTTTGAGCATATCACCAATCGCATACATAAAAGATAGGTCTAATCATTTCAGCGAAGCGCTCAAAATCCTCATCATCATTTTTCTTGGATGGTTTCGGAGGAAAAGGCATGGGTTTCTGAACCCATGGTTCTCTTTCTTTACCATGTTTCCTAGCAACGAAGTCTCTTTTATCATACCGTTGATTCTTTGATTGTGTGTTATCAAGATCAACAACAGGTTCAACTTCTACATCATTATCATTACTAGGTTGAGCATCATCATGAACATCATCATTAACATTTTCACTAGTTTCATGTTCATTACCAGATTGTGTTTGACATCGAGACAGAGAGATATCATTTGGATTATCAGGTGGTTTAGCAATAGGTTCACTAGAAGTTTGCACAGTTCTATCATTTTTCTTTTTCTTCCTTTTAGAAGAACTAGGTGCATCAATATTATTTCTCTAAGAATCTTGCTCGATTCTCTTAGGGTGGCCTTCAGGATACAAAGGTTCCTGAGTCATTCTACCAGTTCTAGTAGCCACTCTAACAGCATAATCATTTTTCTTACTATTCATTTCATCAAGCACTTCTTTCTGAGCCTTAAGTACTTGTTCTACTTGGGTGGTAACCATAGAAGCATGTTTGCTAACAAGTTTAAGTTCACCTCTAATATTAGCCATATAATCACCCAAGTGTTTAATCATATTGGAATCATATTTCAATTGTCTACCAAAATAAGCATTAAAATTTTCTTGTTTGACAATAAAATTATCAAACTCATCGAAGCATTCCCTAGCAGACTTATAATGAGGGATATCACCTTCATCAAATCTATAGAGAGAATTTACCTTTACTACCTGTTTCGGGATATCGGGATCAGGAGGTTCTTCAGTGAATAAAGAATTGAGATGATACACTTCTTCAACAGGCGGTAAATTAAGACCATGTATTTCTTCCATAGGAGGTAAATTCTTAACATCTTCAGCTTTAATACCTTTTTCTTTCATAGATTTCTTTTCCTCTTGCATATCTTCAGGACTGAGAAATAGAACACCTCTCTTCTTGAGTTGGTTTAGGAATAGGCACGATGGTGGCTCAGGAGCTGGCTCGGGAGTTGGCTCAGGAGGTGCCCAATTATTTTCATTTTTCAACATATTATTCAATAAAATTTCAGCTTCATCCGCTGTTGTTTCCCTGAAAAGAGAACCAGCACAACTATCCAGGTAATCTATGGAAGCATCGGTTAGTCCATTATAAAAGATATCAAGTATTTTAGGTTTCTTAAGAGGATGATCAGGCGAAGCATTAAGTAACTTGAGAATCCTCCCCCAAGCTTGTGGGAGACTCTCTTCTTCAATTTGCACAAAATTATATATATCCCTCAAAGCAGCTTGCTTCTTATGAGCAGGGAAATATTTAGCAGAGAAGTAATAAATCATATCCTGGGGACTACGCACACAACCAGGATCAAGAGAAGTATTTTGAGTATATAAAAGTAGCGCGATCTCTCATCATTAGTAAACGGGGCAGCTATATCGTTTAACTTAGTAAGATGTGCCACAACAGTTTCAGATTCATAGCCATAAAAAGGATCAGATTCAACCAAAGTAATTATATACGGATCAACAGAATTTATAATCCTTATCAGGAACACAGATAGGTGAGGTAGCAAAAGCAGGGTCAGGTCTCATCCTATCTCTAAGAGATTCTTTACTCCATTTAACTAGCAGCCTCTTAAGTTCATATCTATCCTTATAAGAAAAAATAGCTGCAGAAGATTCAGCATCAAAAAGATAACCCTCAGGAATAGCAGGCATATTTTCATCATCACTTTCATCATTGTATTCAGTTTCAATAATTTCTCTTGATCCAGACCTAGAAATTTGTTCATCTAGAAATTCACCAAGGGGCACAGTAGTATCAAGCATAGAAGTAGTTTCATCATAAGTATCATGCATAGCAGAAGTGGCATCATCAATAACATGCGACATATCGGAACGAATAGCAGAAGCAGGTTTAGGTGTCGCTAGCTTCCTCATAACAGAAGGTGAATCAAGTGGAGAGCTAGATGGCAGTTCCTTACCTCCCCTCGTAGTTGAGGGATAAATTTTTGTCTTTGCATCTTTCAAGTTTTTCATAGTGTCCAGCAGATATAAATCCCAAGTGACTCAAAGAATAGAGCTATGCTCCCCGGAAACGGCGCCAGAAAAGGGTCTTGATAACCCACAAGTATAGGGGATCGCAACAGTTTTCGAAGGTGCGATATTCAACCCAAATTTATTGATTCGACACAAGGGAGCCAGAGAATATTCTCAAGTATTAGCAGCTGAGTTGTCAATTCAACCACACACGGAAACTTAGTATCTGCATCAAAGTGTTTAGTAGCAAAGTAATATGATAGTGGTGGTAACGGTAACAAAAGTAAAGACAACAAAAGTAATGTTTTTGGTATTTTGTAGTGATTGTATAAAGAGTAACGGAAAAGTAAATAAGCGAGAACCAGTATATGGAAAGCTCATAGGCACCGGATCAGTGATGGATAATTATGCCGGATGTGGTTCGTCATGTAACAGTCATAACATAGGGTTACACAGAACTAGCTCCAGTTCATTAATGTAATGTAGGCATGTATTCCGTAAATAGTCATACGTGCTTATGGAAAAGAACTTGCATGACATCTTTTGTCCTACCCTCCCGTGGCAGCGGGGTCCTATTGAAACTAAGGGATATTAAGGCCTCCTTTTAACAGAGAACGGAACAAAGCATTAGCACATAGTGAATACATGAACTCCTCAAACTATGGTCATCACCGGGAGTGGTCCAGATTATTGTCACTTCGGGGTTGCGGGATCATAACACATAGTAGGTGACTATAGACTTGCAAGATAGGATCAAGAAGACACATATATTCATGAAAACATAATAGGTCAGATCTGAAATCAAGGCACTTTCGGGCCCTAGTGACAAGCATTAAGCATAGAAAAGTCATAGCAACATCAATCTCGAACATAGTGGATACTAGGGATAAAACCCTAACAAAACTAACTCGATTACATGATAAATCTCATCCAACCCATCACCGTCCAGCAAGCCTACGATGGAATTACTCACACACGGCGGTGAGCATCATGAGATTGGTGATGGAGGATGGTTGATGATGACGACGGCGACGAATCCCCCTCTCCGGAGCCCCGAACGGACTCCAGATCAGCCCTCCCGAGAGAGAGTAGGGCTTGGTGGCGGCTCCATATCGTAAAATGCGATGAAACTTTCTCTCTGTTTTTTTTCTCCCCAAAAGCCAATATATGGAGTTGGAGTTGGCGTCGGAGGGTCTCCAGGGGGCCCACGAGGTAGGGGGCGCGCCCTAGAGTGCGCCCCGCCTCGTGGGCAGTGTGGGCCCCTGGTCTTCATCTTTGGCGAGGATTTTTATTATTTTTATAAGACATTCCGTGGAGTTTCAGGTCATTCCGAGAACTTTTGTTTTACGCACATAAAACAACATCATGGCAATTCTGCTGAAAACAGCGTCGATCAAGGTTAGTTCCATTCAAATCATACAAGTTAGAGTCCAAAACAAGGGCAAAAGTGTTTGGAAAAGTAGATACGACGGAGACGTATCATTCCCCCGAGACCGACGCCTGTCGCAGCATATCCGTTAATGTATCTGGCGCTTCAGGACCGCCAGAAGCTGCCACAGGAGTACGGCCTCCCTTTGAAGGGATCCGTTTATTCATCACTAGTGTTGTCTCCGGCTGTGGGCCGGACAGTTCGGGGCCTTCGTTGGCCTTCGGGCCCTGGGCTATCGAAGTATCAGCTTCGGATAGTGTCTTCATCACCCCTCGCACCACTTGTTGATCGGGAGAGACCCTCCTGGACGACACCTCAAGATCGTCCGCCTTATTAGGCGAGGAGACCAGTGGAGGTGTTTCGCTTTCCATCATCTCTGGGAGAAGATCCCCTGAGGAAGAGGATTGGTGAAGGAGGTTGTGCGCTGAACTGCAGAAACATACATTTTAGATGTTGCCTTGGTAACAGGAAGGAAGCGGGATATGCTCAAAAACATCCTCATCTACTTACAATTCGGCTAGAGGCTTGTCCTCATCATGGGACTGTGCGAAGACGCCATCCTCCAAACCCGAGCCGCCCGACTGGGGCACCTTGCCCCGCTTAGGAACCCTTTCCTCCCAATCTTCGGAGGTAGCCCTTTTCTTACCTTGGGGGGAGGAGACCTTGACTTCTCCTTCACTTTTGTCTTCGGACAATGGAATTTTGATTCCCCTGGGTGTACTGTCTGATATACCTTCGGGATGGACGCCGCTTTTGGTCCTCCCCTTTCCCAGTTTATCCTCCTCCACCGGCACCTAGTATGGAGCCGGGGCCAACATCCTTGTCAATATGGAATCCGTTGAGTCCTAGGGGAGGGGGGCCGAACACCGGATTTGCTCCGCTTTCTTTATCCAGCCCTAGAAAAAGACAGTTTGCTCAGTAACGTATTATGGCATACTTAACTACAATGTGTTCGGGAACTGAACGCTGGGTATCCGGGTGGTTGCAGTCGAGGCCAACATCCTCGGTCGTGTCCAGCCACTATTTCCGCTTCCCGAAAAACAACTTCCACATCCCTTTGTGTGTAGTGCCAAGGAAGCGTTGAAGGGTTCGTGGTCCTTCCGGATTGAACTCCCACATGCGTAGAGACCTATGCTGGCATGGTAGGACTCGGCGGACTAACATCACCTGAATCACGTGGACAAGGTCGATATCCTTCTCAAGGAGGGTTCAGATGCGGCTCTGGAGAGTCTGCACTTCATCAACTGATCCCCAGTCTAGTCCCTTATTAATCCATGATGCAAGCTGTAGCGTAGGGCCCGAACGAAACACAGGTGTAGTTTCCCACTAGGTACCGCGGGGTTCTGTGGTGTAAAACCACTCCCGCTGCCATTGGTCGGAGGTTTCTGTGAAAGAACCTTTTGGACAGAGAGCATTGGTAATCTTTCTCACCACAGCGCTGCCACACTCCGCCTGTTTCCCCTCGATCACCTTCGGCTTCACACTAAAGTTCTTGAGCCACAAGCCGAAGTGTGGGAGAATTCGGAGGAAGGCCTCGCACGTGATGATAAACGCCGAGACATGGAGTAAAGAATCTGGGGCTAGATCATGAAAATCTAGTCCGTAATAAAACATGAGTCCCCGGACGAAGGGGTGAAGAGCGAATCCTAGCCCTCGGAGGAGGTGAGAGATGAAAACAACCCTCTTGCCGGATCTGGGAGTCGGATAACTTGTCCTTGAGCAGGAAGCCCGTGGAGGATCTCTACAGTCAGGTAGCTGGCCGCCCGGAGCTTCACAATGTCCCCCTCTGTAACAGAGGAAGCCACCCATCGGCCTTGTGTGCTGGTCCCGGACATGATTAGGGAGCTTGGAGCAATGAAGGCAAACCTGGATGTTAGAGCTCGAGGTTGGAGAAGCTAAGGGGAAGATTTGGCGTAAATAGAGACGGCCCTTGCATCCTTTATAAAGGCAACGGGTATCGAACGCCTCCTCCTAAACCTGGAAACCTGCCTATTCCTAAGGAATCTTTTCAGTGGGACGGTTGGATTACCCACGCTTGCATTAATGAGAATCCCGCGATAAAGGGGACACGATCTCTGCTTCGACAAGACGTGCCAATAAAAACCGCGCCTCGAAACGTGGAATGGCAGGATAAGAAACGGTTCAAAATAAGGACCGGACAAGTGTGGGGCTATGACACAAAAAGTTGTCAGCAGACTAGGCTTGTAAAATATTGTGTTCTCTGCGGTTGTGTATGTTACATGTGTTGCAGATCCGGATACGTTCGTTTCATCCGAAGACTATCTTGGAGTATTCGGAAGGGGAACCCACCTTGCAATGCCGAAGACAATCCGCGCGCCAGACAACTCGTCATTGAAGCCTGGTTCAGGGGCTACTGAGGGAGTCCTGGACTAAGGGGTCCTCGGGTGTCCGGCCTGTTAGCCATGGGTCAGACTGATGGGCTGTGAAGATACAAAGACCGAAGACTTCACCCGTGTCCGGATGGGACTCTCCTTGGCGTGGAAGGCAAGCTTGGCGACCAAATATGAAGATTTCCTTTTTCTGTAACCGACCTTATGTAACCCTAGATCCCTCCGGTGTCTTTATAAACCGGAGGGCTTAGTCTGGATCAATACATTCATTACCATAGTCATACAGGCTAGACTTCTAGAGTTTAGCCATTACGATCTCGTGGTAGATCAACTCTTGTAATACTCATATTCATCAAGATCAACCAAGCAGGAAATAGGGTATTACCTCCATAGAGAGGGCCCGAACCTGGGTAAACATTGTGTCCCCCGTCTCCTGTTACCATCGATCCTAGCCGCATAGTTCGGGATCCCCTACCCAAGATCTGCCGGTTTTGACACCGATAGTAGGATCCACTCCATTTCATGAAAGATCATCCCTAGGGTTTCCACCCTACATCAGCTATGGTTAGATTTTATCTTAATACTTTTCTAGTAGTTGCGGATGCTTGTGAGGGGTTTAATCATAAGTAGGAGGTTTGTTCAAGTAAGAACAAGACCTAAGCACCGGTCCACCGACATATCAAATTATGCTTTGCTTATCATAAGAGACCATTTTGGCATGTCTGTGTACCCTCAAGAATGCTTTGCTTATCATAAGAGACCATTTTGGCATGTCCTTTGCCACAAAAGGATTGGGCTACCTTGCTGCACTTTATTTACCATTACCGTTACTTGCTCGTTCAAATTATCTTGCTATCAAACTACTTGTTACCGACAATTTCAGTGCTTGCAGAAATTACCTTGCTGAAAACCACTTGTCATTTCCTTCTGCTCCTCTTTGGGTTCGACACTCTTACTTATCGGAAGGACTACGATTGATCCCCTATACTTGTGGGTCATCAAGGCTCTTTTCGGGTGACGTTTCCGGAGATTGAAGCGCTCTTGGTAAGTGGAAATTGGTAAGGAAAAATTATTACTACATGCTGAAATTTATTGTTACTTGTTACTATGGAGAACCATCCTTTGAGGGGTTTGTTCGGGGTATCTTCACCTTGACCGGAACCACAATTAGTTGCCCCACAACCTACTACACCTACTGAAAATATTGGTTATGAAATTCCTTCGGGTATGATAGAACAACTGCTAGCTAATCCTTATGCAGGAGATGGAATTGAACATCCTGATATGCACTTGATATATGTGGATGAAATTTGTGGATTATTTAAGCTTGCAGGTTTACCCGGAGATGAAGATAAGAAGAAGGTTTTCCCTTTATCTTTGAAGGGAAAAGCATTGACATGGTATAGGCTCTGGGATGATATTGGATCTTGGAATTGGAATTGATTGAAATTGGAATTGGAATTTCACCAAAAACAATTATCCTATGCATCTAGTTCATCTTCATCAGAATTATACATATATAATGTTTTGCATCATGAAGCAGAAAGTATCGCTCTATCTTGGGGGAGGCTTAAGTCAATGTTATATTCATGCCCCAATTATGAGCTCTCGAGAGAAATTATCGTTCAGAACTTTTATGCTCGGCTTTCTCGTGATGATCAATCCATGCTCAATACTTCTTGTACTGGTTCTTTTATGAAGAAGACTATTGAATTCGGGTGGGGTCTTTTAGAAATAATTAAATGCAACTCTGAAGATTGGGAACTTGAGGAAGGTAAAGAGTCAGGTATTAAGCCTGAGTTTGATTGTGTTAAATCTTTTATGAGTACCGATGCATTTCAAAAGTTTAGCACTAAGTATGGACTTGACTTTGAGATAGTAGCCTCTTTTGTGAATATTTTGCTACTCATGTTGATCTCCCTAAGGAGAAGTGGTTTAAATATCATCAACCTATTAAAGAAGAAATTAAAGAATCGGTTGTACTTAAAGATGAAACTATTATTTACAATGCTGATCCAGTTGTGCGTACTGCTCATATTGAAAAACCACCTTTCCCTGTTAGGATAAAGGAACATCCTAAGGTTTCAATTGTGGTTCGCAAAAGTAATATTATAGAACCTAGACCTCCAGAACAAATCAATGTAGAACCTAGCGTTGTTATGGTTAAAGATCTCCTGGTAGAAAACATAGATGGGCATGTTATTTATTTCTATGATGAAGCTGCTAGAATTGGCAAACCTGATGAAAAGATAAACATAGAGTTGTCTCATTCCTTTCACCTTATACCAAGAAATTATGAATGACATAGCACACGCTGAAATAGAAGACATAGATGTTACTATTAAACTAGCAAATAGAGATCCCATCACACCACTTGGGATTGTTAGAGATATTGAAGTCTTGTGTGGGAAAATAAAATATCCTACTGATTTTCTAGTTCTTGGTTCCCCACAAGATGACTTTTGTCCCATTATCTTTGGTAGACCTTTCTTGAACACTGTCAATGCTACTATAGATTGTCATCAACAAACTGTCAGTGTTAGCTTTGGTGATGAGTCTCATGAATTTAATTTCTCCAAGTTTAATAGACAACCTCATAAGAAAGAATTACCTAGTAAGGATGAAATAATTGGTCTTGCTTATATTGTCGTGCCTCCTACTGATCCACTAGAACAATATTTGCTAGACCATGAAAATGATATGCATATGCATGAAAGAAATGAAATAGATAAGATTTTCTTTGAACAACGACCTCTGCTTAAACACAATTTGCCTATTGAAACTCTAGGAAATCCTCCTCCACCTAAAGGTGACCCCGTGTTGAATGAAAACAATTTCCTGACACTTTGAAATATGTTTATTTGATGAGAAAAAGCTATATCCTGCTATTATTAATGCTAACCTTTCAGAACATGAAGAAGAAAGATTATTGAAAACTCTAAAGAGCTGCTATTGGGTATACTCTTGATGATCTTAAGGGCATTAGTCCACTCTCAATCAGCACAAGATTAATATGGAACCTGATGCTAAACCCATTGTTGATCATCAACGACGTTTGAATACTAAAATGAAACAAGTGGTAAGAAATGAAATAGTAAAACTTCTAGAAGCAGGTATAATCTATCCCATAGCTGATAGTAGATGGGTAAGTCTCGTTCACTGTGTCCCCAAGAAGGGAGGTATTACTGTTGTTCCTAATGATAAAAATGAACTTATTCCAGAAAGAATTGTTACTGGCTATAGAATGGTAATTGATTTTAGAAAATTAAATAAACAACCTAGAAAATACCAGTACCCTTTTCCTTTTATTGATCAAATGCTAGAAAGACTATCTAAGCACACACACTTTTGTTTTCTTGATGGATATTCCGGTTTTTCTCAAATACCTGTTTTATAACCTGATCAAGAGAAAACCACCTTTACTTGTACTTTTGGAACTTATGCTTATAGACATATGCCATTTGGTTCATGCAATGCACCTGCTACCTTTCAAAGATGTATGACTACTATATTCTCTGATTTTTGTGAAAACATTGTTGTGGTTTTCATGGATGATTTTTCCATTTATAGAACTTATTTTGATCATTGCTTAAGCAACCTTGATCGAGTTTTGCAGAGATGTGAGCAAACTAATATTGTCTTAAATTGGGAGAAGTGCCACCTTATGGTTAATGAAGGTATTGTCTTGGGACATAAAATTTCTGAATGAGGTATTGAGGTGAATAAAGCTAAAGTTGATGCAATTGAGAAAATGCCATATCCTATAAATATTAAAGGTATTCGTAGTTTTCTCGGTCATGATGGTTTCTATAGGAGGTTTATTAAAGACTTCTCTAAAATTTCTAGGCCTCTTACAAATCTTTTACAAAAGGATGTTCCATTTGTTTTTTATGATGATTGTGTAGAAGCTTTTGAAACACTTAAGAAAGCCATAACTTCTGCACCTATTTGTTCAACCACCTAATTGGAACTTGCCTTTCGAAATAATGTGTGGTGCTAGTAATTATGTTGTTGGTGTTGTTCTAGGACAAAGAGTCGATAAAAAATTAAATGTTATTCATTATGGTAGTGAAACTCTAGACAATGCCCAAAGAAATATGCTACTACTGAAAAGGAATTTTTTAGCAATTGTGTTTTCTTGTGATAAATTCAGATCTTACATTGTTGATTCCAAA
This sequence comes from Aegilops bicornis, assembly GCA_021605145.1. Classification (NCBI taxonomy): domain Eukaryota; kingdom Viridiplantae; phylum Streptophyta; class Magnoliopsida; order Poales; family Poaceae; genus Aegilops; species Aegilops bicornis. The sequence goes on from CM038672.1 coordinate 277,827,666, forward strand.
GTAATTGTTCACACTGATTATGCTGCTATAAAATATCTTATGGAAAAGAAAGATGTTAAACCAAGACGCATTAGGTGGGTTCTCTTGCTACAAGAAAGTGATGTACATATCACTGATAGGAAAGGAGCTGAGAACCCTGTAGCTGACAACTTGTCTAGGTTAGAAAATATTCTTGATGACCCACTACCTATTGATGATAGGTTTTCTGAAGAACAAATAGCTGCAATAAATGTTTCTCCTAACACTCCTTGGTATGCTGAGTATGCTAATTATATTATTGCTAAATATATACCAGCTAGTTTCACCAATCAACAAAAGAAAAAATTCTTCTATGATTTAAGACATTACTTTTGGGATGACTCGCATCTTTATAAAGAAGGAGTATATGGTGTTACTAGACATTGTGTAGATGAGCATAACAGGGACTAATCCTATGGAAATGTCATTCCGAAGCTTATGGAGGACATCAGGCGGGAGATAGAACTGCTCACAAGGTATTGCAATATGGTTTTTATTGGCCTATTGTCTTCAAGGATGCCGTAAGTTTGTTTTATCTTGTGATCAATGCCAAAGAATTGGTAATATCGGTAAGCACCAGGAAATGCCTATGAATTATCACTTGCTGTTGAACCATTTGATGTTTGGGGTTTTGACTATATGGGGCCTTTTCCTTCCTCTAATGGGTATACACATATGTTGGTTGCTGTTGATTATGTTACTAAGTGGGCAGAAGCTATTCCAACTAGTAGTGCTGATCATAACACTTCCATTAAAATGCTTTAAAAAGTTATTTTCCCATGGTTTGGGGTCCCTAGATATTTAATGACTGATGGTGGTTCACACTTTATTCATGGTGCTTTCCGTAAAATGCTTGCTAAATATGATGTTAACCATATAATTGCATCAACCTAACATCCTCAATCTAATGATCAAGTTGAACTTAGCGATAGAGAAATAAAGCTAATTTTACAAAAGACTATCAATAGGTCCCGAAAGAATTGGTCTAAGAAATTGGACGATGCACTTTGGGCTTATAGAACAACTTATAAAAATCATATGGGTATGTCTCCTTATAATATGGTTTCTGGAAAATCTTGTCATTTGCCTCTTGAGTTAGAACATAAAGCATATTGGGCAATTAAGGAACTCAACTATGATTTCAAACTTGCCGGTGAAAAGAGGTTATTTGATATTAGCTCACTAGATGAATGGAGAACCCAAGCTTATGAAAATGCCAAACTATTTAAAGAAAAAGTTAAAAGATGGCATGACAAAAGAATCCAAAAGCGGGAATTTAAAGTCGGAGAATATGTTCTTTTGTACAACTCTCGTTTCAGATTCTTTACAGGAAACTTCTCTCCAAATGGGAAGGACCATATATTATCGAAGAGGTTTATCGTTATGGAGGTATCAAAATAAATAATGCCGAAGGTACTAACCCGAAGGTGGTCAATGGGCAAAGAATCAAACACTATATCTCAGGTATGCCTATTAATGTTGAAAGCAATATTATTGAAACCATGACACCTGAGGAACACATAAAATAGACCTTCTGGAACACTCCAGAATCATGAAAAAAGAGGAGGTACGTGATACGGTAAGTAAACGGACTCCAAAAAATCCCCAAAAATATTTTATCTGTTTTGGAATATTACAAAAATTAGGAAAATAATAAACAACTAGGAAGGCAACCCTGGTGGGCACAAGACACCAAGGAACGCCTGGCCAGGCGCGCCCAGGTGGGTTGTACCTACCTCGGTTGCCTTCCGTACTCCGTTTTCCTTCCGTTTGCTTGTCCCCCAAGATAAAAAATCTTTATATACCCCCCAAATGTATTGACCACTGTATCACGGAGAAATCTTTTGTTCTTCTTTCTTGCCGTTTTTCTGTCAGATCCATTGAGCTAGCATCATTTCTCCCCCCTCCTCCAACAACGTGGAAGATGATGCTTGGTTTCTACAGGAGGAGCTTGAGGGAGAGGGAATTGAAGATGTTGCCATGGAGGAAGATGAGGGGAACCTTCTTGGAGATCACCCTGCAGACTCCAAGAGGGGCACACTAGCTGGCATCTCCACTCCTCCTAATCCCTATCAGGCCATGAGACTAACAAACAGCCAAGAAAGCCCCGAAGTGCAAGAAGAACTCCCTCCATGGAGGCCTTTACACAGGTTACATTGAAACAATTTTTACAATTTGATTCACAATTATGGGTTCGATAAAACTCCTCATATGCACCTACCATCCAATTGGGACATATCTCGTCCAAGAGAAACTGATGCAGGAACAAACTCTTGGGGCCCGGAGAATAAACACATTATGACTGAAGTGGAGAAAAACACTGAGTTACTTCATCGAGCCCTTAGAGAGATTCAAGGCTTGAGGGAGCTACTCATGATTATATCGGGAAATGTTACTACTTCATCACCACCACCACCACACTACCTTCTTCACCACCAAAGGAGACTTGAGTTCATGGTATGGGCACTCCCCTTGGCTTGTGCAAGCTTGGGGGAGGTGCCCCGGTATCGTCTCACCACCACTATCTTTACCCTTATTTATCTTACCTCGATCTTTAGTTATCTTTTGATTTAGTTGAATAAAAGTTTAGTTCGATCTTTCTTCGAGTGTTTGCCTAGTGATCTATATATCTCTGTAATAGTGTGCGAGATATATAATAAAGTTTAGTTTGAGTTTCACTTTCTTTACTTTTATGTTCCAACAAAAATAAAGGAAAATAAATGTAAAAGATCATATGCTAATCTTATGGTAAGTAATGACATCACATAAGGAAAAGTATAAGTGGTAGTTTTTTTGAAGATTGACAAACATAGCATTGGTCGATGATGCAATTCATGATGGAATTAATAAGGAAAGAGAAGATTCACATGCAAATACACTATCTTGGACATCTTTTATGATTGTGAGCCCCCATTAAATTATTATATGCCAAAAATGTTGACGTTGGACAAGGAAGACAGCGTAATGATTTATGTTAGTTCATATTCACATAGAAGTTATATTGTCATAGATCCTTTAACATGTGGTGCTTGCTCCCTACCTTTGCTAGCCAAAGATTCCTCACTAAGTAGAGATACTACTTGCACATCCAAAAACCCTTAAACCCAAATCTTGTTTTGAGAGTCCACCATACCTACCTATGGGTTCAGTAAGACCCTTCAAGTAAGTTGTCATCGATGCAATAAGGCAATACAAAATCTCTTCTAAATGTGTTAGATCATTTAGTGTAAGAGAAAATTGAGCGTTGTACGAACTTGTGATGGCAAAATAGTAAAAGTGATAGACTGCATAATAAAGGTTGCTATCACAAGGGGAAATATAACGTGACGTTCTTTTGCACTAAGAGATTGAGCATACAAACAAAAAGCGCATGACAACCTCTGCTTCCCTCTGTGAAGGTCCTATATTTTACTTTTATGTATTTACTTTTATGCAAGAGTCAAAGTATTCTCCCCTATTCCTTTTTATTTTCTCTTTTGCAAGCACCATGTGGTGAGGAAAGATCTAGGCACATATATCCAGCTAGATATGGGTGAGCATGAGTTATTATTGTTGACATCACCCTTGAGGTGAATATGTTGGGAGCCAAAAACTATAAGCCCCTATCTTTCTATGTGTCTGGTTGAAACTTTTTGCTCATGTGTATGCGGTGAGTGTTAGAAATCATAGAAGACTATTTGATGGTTGAGTATGTGGACCTGCCAGAAGGCTCCAATATGTTCTGATGAATTGTAGTTGCAAAGTTGACTGAGAACATAGTTTGTTGGTTTTCAATAGAGTTTATGCTTTTACTTCGATGTTTTGATGAATTATTACTTGTTCATGAGAAGTTATATGATGAAAGTTCTATGATAAAGTTTTATATTAAAGTTTGTTGCTGTTATAATAATATGCATGATGCTTCTATGTCCGTATTTTTTTTACACCTCTCTCTCTAAGCATGTGGACATGTTTTTCAATTTCGGTTTTCTCTTGAGGACAGGCGAGGTCTAAGCTTGGGGGAGTTGATACGTCCATTTTGCATCATGTTTTTCTACTGTTATTCATAATGTTTTTATGCATAATAATGCTTTATGGAGTGATTCTAATGCCTTTTCTCTCACAATATGCAAGGTTTACACAAAGAGGGAGAATGCCGGCAGCTGGAATTCTGTACCTAAAAAGCTACGTCAGAGTCACCTATTCTGCAGCAAATAACTACCAGAGGGGGCCCACCAGGTGGGCACAACCCACCTGGGAGCGCCAGGTAGCCCAGGCGCGCCCTGGTGGGTTGTGCCCTCCTCGGCCCACCTCATGTGCCCCTCTTCTGGTATATAAGTCATTTCGACCTAAAAAATAAGGGGAGTACTTTTGGGAGGAGCGCCACCGTCTCGAGGCGGAACTTGGGCAGGAGCACTTTTGCCCTCCGGCGGAGCGATTCCGCCAGGGGAACTTCCCTCCCAGAGGGAGAAATCATCGTCATCATCATCACCAACAACCCTCTCATCTTTGGGAGGCCAATCTTCATCAACATCTTCAACAGGACCATCTCCTCTCAAACCCTAGTTCATCACTTTTGTTCAATCTTTGTATCGGAACCTCAGATTGGTACTTGTGGGTGACTAGTAGTGTTGATTACATCTTGTATTTTATTACTATATGGTTTATTTGGTGGAAGATTATATGTTCAGATCCATTATGGTATTTAATACCCCTCTGATCAGGAGCATGATTATCATTTGTGAGTAGTTCTCTTGTTCTTGAGGTCAGGGGAGAAGTCATGTTGCAAGTAATCATGTGAACTTGATATGTGTTTGATATGTTGATGATATGTATGTTGTGATTCCCTTAGTGGTGTCATGTGAACGTTGACTACATGGAACTTCACCATATTTTTGGCCTAAGGGAATGCATTGTGGAGTAGTTATTAGATGATGGGTTGCTAGAGTGACAGAAGCTTAAACCCGAATTTATGCGCTATTTGCTAAGGGACCGATTTGGATCCAACAGTTTAATGATATGGTTAGATTTTATCTTAATACTTTTCTCGTAGTTGCGGATGCTTGCGAGGGGGTTAATCATAAGTAGGAGATTTTTTCAAGTAAGAGCAGCACCTAAGCACCGGTCCAACCACATATCAAATTATCAAAGTAGCGAACACGAACCAAACCAACATGGTGAAAGTGACTAGATGAAAATCCCGTGTAGCCTCAAGAACACTTTTCTTATTATAAGAGATCGTTTTGGCATGTCCTTTGCCACAAAAGGATTGGGTTACCTTGATGCACTTTATTTACCATTACCGTTACTTGCACATTACAAGTTATCTTGCGATCAGACTATCTATTACCGAAAATTTCAGTGCTTGCAGAAATTACCTTGCCGAAAACCACTTGTCATTTCCTTCTGCTCCTCCTTGGGTTCGACACTCTTACTTATCGAAAGGACCGTGATTAATCCCCTATACTTGTGGCTCATCAGTCGACCAGCCGCTCGGGCTGCGGCTACGCATGAGCGGCTACTATAATGGCACCATTTGGGTAGACGTCGAGTTCCCCACGCCTCACGTCATGCTTCGTAGGCGTGGCTGGAAGACTTTTGCTCACGCCACTACCTTGCGGAAGGGCATGTCCTTCGCTTCAAGTTTGTGGAGTCCAATATGCTCTCCATCAAGGTCTTCGGGTGCTCAGGTGCTCGCCTAGGGTGCATCATGGAAAGCTCGAGCAACGACGAAAGCTCCTCCTCGAGCGACAGCGACGAGGAGGAAACCGATGGCGAAGACAGCGACGACGAGTCCTCGGTCGCCAAGCACCAAGATGATGACTTGGACTCCGGTAGAACAACAAACGCACCGTCACCGTTAGCTAGGCGCCGGCAGCACCATCATCTACACGTGGACCCCGGCAGAGCGATTTGCCGGGGGTGCTTGTCCTCGACGTCACTACCACCTCAAGCTGGACCCTGGTAGAATCGTGGACTCCGGCTTTGTCTTCCCTATCGATGTCCCTGCTGAGCCGTGTCCCTCTGGTCCTGGCGGGGGTGGCCAGGGCATTTCCTAGCCACTCCCTCCATCTCCGGCCTCTTCTTCCTTTCCGGGGAGGCGCCCTCCTGATCTTGTCAGGCTGCGTCCCGCTGGTCATGAGGGGTTAAGTGGGCTTACGCTTGAGCGCTCCTTTGCCCTCTTTCCTTCTCGGTAGAACAACTAGGAGGAGAGGGACAAGAAAGGCATTACGGAGCACTTATCTTTATAAATCAAAAAAATGTAGGCACTTGCCAAATTTGAATCAAATTTATGTAATCCTTCATCCATGTCGATACTCGTATGTACTTGTTTGTCCACGTAATATTGAAAAAAGAGCTTGCCGGATACTTGTACATGTACATTAGACATACTAAAGGCTCTTTTGTAAGCAAAGTTTCAGGCAAAGCCTTTTGCCGGCCTTTAACGCAGCCGCTAACAAACCTCATTTAGTGAGCTCAAAAACGGGTTAGGAGCGCGACAAAAGGCTGATCCCTTGCCAATCTCCCCAAACGCGGCTACAACCAACCTTGTCGAGTGGACTCAAGTCAAGGACAGGAGCGCGAATGATAGATGCGGCGAGGTTTCCTCACGTGCAAGTTCTCATACATAGGTATAACATGGAATTATGGAATGTACCAAAGTGAACCTATCTCTCTTTGTTGTTGTTCTTATCGTCTTAGATAAGAAAGGGTTGTCGGGAACCAAATGCATGGGCTTGCTTGCTTCTATCCTCCTCCCGGGGAAATTGCTCGTGAGGAAATCCTTCTGCTTTAATCAAAAGAAAAAGAGAAAGGGGATAGCATAGGGCCCTTTATAGCATGTTAGTCGTATTATCTAAGTACTAGTGTAATCATAATAAGATCATACTTATGCAAACAACAAATCATGTATGCAAGTTTTGTGAAAACACTTTGTTTTATTCAACTATGCATAGGGCTTGCGTCTGGCTTTGTACAAAGGGCTATAAGTCTTGGGGGCAATGCTTGTACAAAATAGGTTGATGGCACAAGGCCCGGCAACAGCGCCTTACGGGTAGAACTCACGAAGATGCTCAATATTCCATCAGTTTTGTGTTGGGATGCCATCCTCAGTCTCCAAATGGACTACGCCAGGTCTGGTGACACATACTACCTGGTAAGGGCCTTCCCACTTGGGTGTCAACTTTTTTGTACCCTTGGTGGACTCAACGCGCATAAGGACAAGGTCACCTTCCTCAAGGCTCCGGGCATGAACCGTGCGACCGTGGTAGCGATGCAGGGCTTGCTGGTAGTGTGCAGTACGCACAGCTGCCTGGAGACAATCCTCCTCGAAGAGCGTGGCATCGTCATGCCGCAGCTGCTCTTACGCTACTTCATCGTTGGCAAGTACTCGATGTGACCTGTATGTGAGTTCCGTGGGGAGTACTGCTTCTGCACCATATACTATGGAGAAGGGAGTCTGGCCAGTAGCTTGATTTGGTGTCGTTCTGATTGACCACAGAACCACCGGCAACTCATCAAGCTAGTGACTACTGCATTTTCACAACTTACCAAAAGTTCTTGTCTTGAGCCCACGCAGCACTTCAGCATTCATCCTTTCAGCCTGTTCCTTGCTCCTAGGACGGGAAACAGAGGCGAAAGAGACCTTGCTTCCAAGGCTCTGGATGTACTGCATGAAAGCAGGACTTGTGAATTGAGTGCCATTATCAATGATCACCCTGTTGGGTACTCCAAAACGACACACCAGTCCTTTAAAGAACTTCATAGCCGATTGTGCAATCACCTTCCTCCCTGGCTCCGCCTCGGGCCACTTTGTAAACTTGTCGATTGCTACGTACAAGAATTCAAACCCTCCGGTAGCATGGAGAAAGGGGCCCAAGATGTCGAGCCCCTAGATTGCAAAAGGCCAGGATAAAGGGATTGTTTGAAGGGCCTGAGCAGGTGGATGAAAGTTCTTGGAATGAAACTGGCATGCTAGCATTTAGTGACGAGCTCAGTTGCATCCCGGAGGGTGGGGGGCCAATAGAATCCTTGTTGGAAAGCCTTCCTGACAAGTGCTCTTGATCCTAGGTGTGAGCCACATACTCCTCCGTGTATCTCTGCCAACAGTGATAGTCCATCTTCCTGGCTAATACATTTCAACTTCACACCGTTCGGCCTCTTTCTGTACAGAGTGTCATCCACAAACTGATACATACTCGATTGGTGGGCCACTTTTTCCGATCCCTCTGGCTCATCGGGAAGTTCTCCTATTTGCAGGAATCGGATTATATGTTGTGCCCATGCCAGAGCATGTGTCTTGACGACAAGGACTAAAGGCATCTCCTCTTCTATGGGAGCGCAGCCTCAACAACAAGAACTTGGGGTTCTGCTGGAGGATGCAACTCACCAACCAACATAGGGCTCCTTCCGGCAACCTTCACACCAGCATCTCCAGGGAGCTCACCAGGAAATGTTTGCCGGTGTTTAGTTTTCTTCTCTTTTTGGCCAACACTGATGGGGAAACTGATGATTGACTTAGGTGAAGTACAAAAGTTCCTGGTTCCATAGGGAGCTTCTAAGCAGCGCACTTTGACAGGTGGTCGGCAATGCTATTCTTCGCACAGGGTACACGCTCTGTTTGTAGCCCATCAAAGTGCCCTTCCATCTTACTCCCTTCTTCCACATATGCCTCCATCAGCGGGCTCTGGTAATCCTTATTCACTTGTTTCACAATGAGCTGAGAATCACCGCGAATGATTATCTTTTTTATCCCCAACTCTATTGCAACCATGAGGCCAGCAAGTAGCCCCTCGTACTCTGTTGTGTTATTGGTAGCATCTTCCCTGGGGTAACACGTACTGTTCGTGTGCATTTTAGTATCGCTACATATGCTGATTATGTTGATTATGATGTGGTACCCATGAAAGCATGTTCCTTATTACTTGATAGACTATGGCAATTCGATAATAATTATGTACGCCATGGTAGAAACAATCAGTATACTCTTGTTCATAAGGATAAACATAGTACTTTTCTTCCTATGACTCCTGATTCCATTATGAAAGATGATATTAATCGAGCTAGTAAAGCAAAACAGGAGAAAAATAAGTGTGAAAATCAGATAGTGGCAAAACAATATGAGCAACAAATGAAACCTAATAATAAATCATCTAGTGTTGCTTCTGAAATTAAATTGAAAAGTGGCTGTTTACTTGCCACCAGATCTGATGTTGATGATCTAGATTGTAGAAAATCTGTTTGCTATGCTTTTGTGTGCAAGAGGCATTATTTTCATTCGAGGATGTGCCTTCCTCTTTGCCTCCTGTTGTCACAAACATTTTGTAGGAGTTTGCTGACGTCTTTCCACAAGACGTGCCAGTGGGATTACCACCTATTCGAGGGATTGAGCATCATATTGAATTAATTCCCAGTGCATCGCTACCCAACCATGCACCATACCATACCAATCTAGAGGAGATGAAGGGTATTATGCGTCAAGTCCAGGAGCTGCTCAACAAAAGTTATATACGTGAATCCCTTAGTCCTTGTGTTGTTCCTATTATTCTAGCGCCAAAAATGGATGGTACATCACGTATGTGTGTTGATTGTAGAGGCATTAATAATATTACTATTCATTATGGTCATCCTATTCTTAGGCTAGATGATATGCTTGATGAATTGAGTGGTTCTACAATATACTCCAAAGTTGATTTACGTAGTGGATACCATCAAATTCGTGTGAAATTGGGAGATGAAAACGGCATTTAAAACTAAGTTTGGATTATATGAGTGGTTAGTCATGCCTTTTGGGTTAACTAATGCACCTAGTACTTTCATGAGATTAATGAACGAAGTTTTACATGCTTTCATTGGACGATTTGTGGTAGTTTACTTTGATGATATACTGATCTATAGCAGATCTTTGGAGGAACATTTGGAACACTAACTTGTTGTTTTTATTGCTCTACGAGATGCACGTTTGTTTGGTAACCTTGGGAAGTGCACCTTTTCCACCGACTAGGTATCTTTTCTTGGCTATGTTGTTACTCCACAGGCAATTGAAGTTGATAAAGCCAAGATTGAAGCTATTGAGGATTGGCCGCAGCCCAAAACGGTCACACAAGTGAGGAGTTTTCTTGGACTCACTGGTTTCTGTAGGCGTTTTCTGAGATATTTCAGCACCATTGATGCACCTCTCAATGAGCTTAAAAAGAAGGATGTGCCTTTTGTTTGGGGTACCGCACAGGAAGAAGCCTTCATGGTTTTGAAAGATAAGTTGATGCATGCTCCTTTACTCCAACTTCCTGATTTTAATAAGACTTTTGAGCTTGAATGTGATGCTAGTGGAATTGGATTAGGATGTGTGTTATTACAAGATGGTAAACCTGCTGCATATTTCTCTGAAAAATTGAGCGGGCCTAGTCTGAATTATTCTACTTATGATAAGGAATTGTATGCACTTGTACAGACTTTAGAAACATGGCAACATTATATATGGAGCAAAGAATTTGTTATACATCCTGATCATGAATCTTGGAAACTCATTAAAAAGTCAAGCAAAACTGAACCGTAGACATGCTAAATGGGTTGAATTCATTGAGACTTTCCCTTATGTCATTAAACACAAGAAGGGTAAAGATAATGTTATTACTGATACATTGTCTCGTCGTTATACTATGCTTTCACAACTTGACTTTAAAATATTTGGTTTGGAGACCATCAAAGATCAATATGTGCAAGATGTTGAATTTAAAGATGTATTGCAGAATTGTAAAGAAGAGAGAAAATAGAACAAGTTCGTCGTTAATGATGGATTTGTGTTTCGTGCTAACAAGCTATGCATTCCACCTAGCTCCGTTCGTCTTTTGTTGTTGCAGGAGGCACATGGGGGAGGATTAGTGGGACACTTTGGTGTTAAGAAGACGGAGGATGTACTTGCTACACATTTCTTGTGGTTAAAGATGAGACATGATGTTGAGCGTTTTGTTGCTCGCTGCATTACATGTCAAAAAGCTAAGTCACGACTCAATCCCCATGGTTTATATATGCCTTTACCAGTACCTAGTGTTCCATGGGAGGATATATCTATGGACTTTGTTTTAGGTTTACCTCGAACACAGAAGGGGAGGGATAGCATATTTTTTGTCATGGATAGGTTCTCGAAAATGGCACACTTTATACCATGTCGTAAAAGCGATGATGCTGCTAATGTTGCTAATTTGTTCTTTCGTGAAATTATTCCCTTGCATGGTGTGCCAAATACTATTTGTTTCAGATCATGATACTAAATTTCTTAGCCACTTTTGGAGATGTTTACGGGCTAAGTTGGGGACTAAATTGCTTTTTAGTACTACTTGTCGCCCCCAAATTGATGGACAAACTGAAGTAGTCAATAGAACATTGTCTACTATGCTTAGGGCTGTTTTGAAGAATAACAAGAAAATGTGGGAAGAATGCTTGCCTCATATTGAATTTGCTTATGATCGTTCACTGCATTCTACTACTAAGATGTGCCCTTTTGAAATTGTGTATTGTTTCCTACCTCATGCACCCATTGATTTGTTGCCTCTTGCCTCTTCCATCTTCGGAGAAGGTTAATTTTGATGCTAAACAACGTGTTGAATTAATCTTAAAAATGATGAGTTAACTAAGGAGAACATTGAGCGTACGAATGCTAGATATAAACTTACTAGAGATAAGGGTAGAAAACATGTTCTGTTTGCACCTGGAGATCTTGTTTGTTTACATTTGCGTAAGGACAGATTTTTTGATTTGCGCAAATCAAAGCTAATGCCACGTGCCGATGGTCCTTTTAACGTGTTTGAGAAAAAAAATGATAATGCATATAAACTTGAGCTGCCTGCAGATTTTGGGGTTAGTCCCACGTTTAGCATTGCAGATTTGAAGCCTTATTTGGGTGAGGAAGATGAGCTTCCGTCGAGGATGACTTCATTTCAAAAAGGGGAGGATGATGACATCAGTACCATTGTTACACCCAAAACCCTATTTGCTCATATCTCTTGGACCAATTACTAGAGCTCGCGCACGCCAATTGAATTATCAGGTACTTTCGTTTCTTGGTAACAATTCTAATGTTCATGAGAATATGATGTTGCCTAAATTGGATACATTTGTGTTGATTACTAATGAAGGGCCTAGCCTGGACAAGAGGGATGAACACTGGAGCAGGATCAAGCATGGAGATGAAGGCGCGCACGAAGGGATCCAGAATGGTGTTTCTAGTGCATATTTAATCACTTTGAAGCCTCCATGATGACCTACAAGGACATGGACAAAATATACAAGATGCCCCTTCATAAATTTTGTCCATAGCTTATTTTAGGTGCTGCACCACCTTATTTTTGGGCCAGGCCCATGTAATTTCGAAATACTTAAGTATAGGTTGTTTTTAGAGTCTGTATGTGTGGGAAACAAAGTTAGGGTTGGTTTCGGACCCCTCCTACAGGGGGTCACGAAATTCCCCCCTACTCCTCCATATATATTGCCCTCCTGGCGTTGTTTAGAATTTGGGTTTTATTTAGATTAAAAATTCGCCATAGCTGCAACTTCGCGTACTTCATTTGTTTTTAACGACCAGACCAAGACGTCACAGAACCCCACCTTGATCAATAAAGATTTCATCTTATATTCACAATATCCAGATTGCAATCTCAGTTTCTTGCTTGTTCTTCGTTTGCTTGCAGGAAATAGACCCTCGTGGTCAGATTGATCGCGCTCCGCATGGTCAATAACCTCTCGGAGTTGGTTTAGCGATTGCTAAGGCGCAGCGACCTCGGACGTTCATAGTCGGATCCTCAAAGTGTACTCCTCCAAAAACGATAATCACCATCTCATCGAAAGACGGGACACATTTGCCTCTATCATCCAAGTTTCTTGATTTCTTTGGCGATGAACTGATACTAATCCAAAGCTTGCTCTGACCTTCTGCTTAACGTGGACGGGCATGAGGGTAGAAAGCAAGGTGGTGCTCGATTACCTCCCTGGGAACGTCAGGGATGTCAGATGGTTGCCATGCAAACACATCGACATTCGCCCGCAGGAAGGCAACGAAAGCACTTTCCTATTTGTCACCAAGGGTGGCATTATTGGTGAAGGTACCATCAGTGCCATCTTGCCTTGCTAGAACCTTCTTCGTCGCAAGGGGAGTAGCCTTGGGTTTCTTACTAGCCGAAAATTTTGGCAAGTCCTTTGCGGGCGCAAAGACACTCAAGAGGCGCACTTCCCGAGGTCCTTGTTAGTGTCCTTGCTAGCTTTCTTACCCTTCTTTCCTTCCTTAGTGGGAGCCGAGGCCTCGATGGCCTCTGCTGCTACCACATCTCTATACATCTTATCGACGCATATAACTGCATCCCTCTTATCCGCCGGAATAGAAATGACTCCTATTGACCCCGGCATCTTCAAGGTGTTATATGCGTAATGGGCTGCCGCCATGAACTTGGCCAAAGCTGGGTGACTAAGGATACCGTTAAATGGCAGGGGAAGCTTGACAACATCAAATACAACTTTTTCAGTCTTGTAGTTCAGTTCCCCGCCAAACGTCACTTGCAACAAGATCTTCCCTTAGGTTGGATTCTTCCTTGGTTGATCCCTTGGAATGTGCCAGTTCTTTTGAGGTCTTCGTCAAGAATTTGGAGTTTCTTAATCACGTCAGGAGAAATCAAATTTAATCCTGCCCCGCGGTCAACCAGCATCTTTGTGACCTTGAGGTTGCGGATTATTGGTGAAACTAACAACAGCAAGCATCCGACCACAGTGGTGCAATCTGGATGGTCCCCAATATCAAAGATGATGGGCGTGCGGGACCATTTGAGTGGTTCCCGAGAGTTTTCTACTAGCTCTGCCACATTGACCTCACGTGCCCACTGCTTGATTTGGCGGTGAGAGGAATGCAAAGAAGCGCCCCCCGTTTATGCACCTTTCCTCGGTAGCCTTTTCAAATTCCTGTTCACTGGACTCATCGTCATCCTATTCTTCACTGTCATCTTGACCTTCCTTTTTCTCACGGCCCCTGGCGGGCTTCTCTTTCTATTGATTGACCGTGCTGCGGTGACCACCACGGCCGCCGCGGCTTTCCCACTAGTGCCATCTTGACCTTTCTCCTTATCATGCTTTTCATATTTAGCCTTCTGTCTTTCAACAAGCTGCTTGACTTGACTGCATTCTCGGAGATCATAGCCCTTGGTTCTGTGGGTCTTGCAGTATGGCCCATCGGATTTACTAGTTTTCTCAGCTGCCACAGCCGCCCGGCAATCAGCGCATGTAGCAGCCTCCTTGCCGGGTGTCTCGGTCTTTGCTTTCTTGCCGGCGCTAGGATCGCTAGAGCTCTCAACAGCCATCACTGCTTTCCCTTTACGCTTCTTCATATGCTTTCTGTTCTTCTTGCTTGGGGCGGGAGTGTCGTCATCATCCTCTGAATCGACCTCGACACCAATCTCCTCCCCTGACAGTATTCTCCCCTCCTCAGCACGAGCACACTTTTCCGCCAACGTATAGGGTTCGTTGACGGTCTTCGGTAGCCGAACATTCATCTTGGCACGCATCCTCTGATTGAGCACATTCGGTGGAATGCGGCAATCACTGTTGCCGGATGTATCTTCAGGATGTTGCGATGTACTCGACTGAATCTTTGCAAATACACTGCGTTCAACACATAACCAAGAAATCTCAGAAACTCATCTACCTCAGACCTTCGAAAGACACAACGATACTGTAGCGACCCGACCTCAGACGGTCAAGCCTCTGTGTATCCGTGCCATCCCTGGATCAGTATGCTGGCACACACAGTACATCAGTGTATATATCAAAGTGCAATCACATGTATAAATAACGTAAAACTGATATATACCCCATAAGTCTCAGCGGAAACAAGTAATCGGGTGTGGAGTCCCATCAACGCCATCGGCGGGTTGAGTGTAGACCGTAACCTGTATCGTAACTCTTACTCGTCGAAGAAAAACGCAACATGATACGTTGCAGCCGTGTAGGTCGATTACATTGAATGTCTGCGGCAAGATCACTGTAAGAAAAACAGATGATATAACTATTCTGTATGCAATATGGCTTTGTGGCTTTGGGTCTGAGTTTTGTTTGCGTAAAAGCTGGTTTTATTTTCCCTATAACAAAGGAATATCAGGAGTCTATACTATGGAGTTTTCTATCATGACATGGTTCCGCCAACCGATGTCTCATAGCCCAAATCATCATAAGTTTCCCACAATTAAGTTATCAATACGGTGTTGAGAGTTCCGAGATAGATCCAAGTCCAGAGGCTCAAATTGTCTGTAACCGGGGACACGGCTAATCGATTAGGTTTTAACCATCTGCAGAGGTTTGCACACTTTACCCGCAAGATTCGATCCCTCTTTTTACGTTCTCGCACTTCATGGTGTTTGAGAACAAGATGACCGAAACATGGTCTCCCGAAGAGTTCCTCTGACCACTGTCCGGTGTTCATCCAATCCTATCGTAGTTCTACATCTGCTAGCCCCGTCCCAGCCAGAGTCACCACTAAGGTCAACCAAGCCAGAGCCCATAGTGACTTGCGGTTGCACATGTAAGCTTCCGGGCATGAAGTATTCTTCCGTCTCTTTGAGTCTGGGTGAAGCTTTCCGCAAGATGTCATGGAGCTTCTCCATGCATCCCGCCATCCACTGGTTTCTCCAGGGTGCCCGTCAACCATCCTTCACCCAAAGAGTGTGTATTGAATTCTTGTCTCGAGTCTTGAAGTCTTGAGGCCTTGAAGATGCAGTCCTTGCAGATGCCATCATGGAGTTGTCGTCATTGACGTAGAGTCCTCCTTCTTCACACCACTCTCGTGCACTCATACCCAACCCCGTCTACTACAGCGTAGCATTAAAATAAATAACGTTCCGGGCTTGGTAACAGGGTGATGGGTTCCTACGTCATGCATACTACTCAACTACAAGAATTCAATATCACTCTTTGGAGGGTGGTTGCAAAGATGCCACTAAATGCAATAAAACATAGGTATGAAAGCATGGTCAAAGTGAACTTGCCTGGTAAGTTGATGAAGATAACAACACTCTCGAATAATGACTTGGTAGACCTATTCGTCACTCCGTTGAAAATCTATATAGTCAAACATAGCATTCATATAAGAAAACATCCTAGCAAACAATTCTAACACTCATAATAAAACCAACAAATAAAAATGCAAATCAAGGGACACCAAATAAAAACAAAGGAAAACTACACAACAAAACTACTAAAGAAAACTCTAAGACATAACACAAAATAGTTTTGTCCTAAGTAAAACTTAACCAAGAAAATACTAAACTAATAAACTAACATAAAATACAAAGTAAAACAACTAAGTTAACAGAAGGTATTTTTTCCATAAAATTTTATTTGCAAAAAGAAACAAATAAAGCTTTTATGAAACACTAACTATGACCTAAACAAGTTTTCTTACAAAACTAAGTAAAATAATTTTTAAATAAAAACAAATTTTCTTTTGTTGACTAACAAAAACAAAACTAAATTTTTCAAGAGTGACAAAAAGAAACAATTTAAAACTAATAAAAACAATGAAGAAAAGACTAAAACAAAAGTATAACTAAAACATTAGTGTTTTGCTAAGAAAGTTAATTTAAAATAAACTAAAAACAAATAAATATATTCTACTGGATAGACAAAACCATAATAAAACAGTAGCAAAAAGAATCAATCAAAAATACTTTGTAAAACTCAAAATATGACCAAAATAGTGATTTGAACAAATTTCAACAAATTCAAATTTAAACTACTGAAATTTGAAATCCAAGTGCACTAACAGAAACTTTAATAAATTTTGAATCTAATGCAAAAAGAATCACTTAATTTGGATTAAAAACCTAAAAGTTATAAGCAATGTAAAAACAGAACTATTTTGTTTTTAAAACAGAAACTAAATAAAATAAAATAAAACAAATCGAGAAAGTGCTACGTGGCCTACTGCTACTGGGCTAAACAGGTGAGCGATCGGAACTAAACAATGCTCGGGCGTTACTTAACAAAACCGTGCATGCACGTGTAATAAAAAAACTGGGGAACTGGTTCGAACTAAACCGGACTTAACCGTAACTAAACCGATCTATAAAAAAAACAACGTACCTATTTGATCTAATCTAATCAGGGCTGTTGAATCTAGATCGGATGGATGATAAGCTCACCGCGGCGGAAACGAACTCCGGCGAGATGCTCCGGCTTCGGTGGTCGACGGGGACGGCGCTCCGGTCGTCGGTGAGCTCGGTGGCGTGTATGGGGCGATGCAGCGGACGACGGCGAGTCCATTGGTGGTCGTGGCGTCAGCGGAGGTCGACGGAGGAGGACGACGGCAAGGTCGAGGCGGCGGTGGCGTTCGGGCGTTTGACGGTGGTGGTGCTCCGGTGCTTGAGGGAGTCGGGCGAGGTCACTGGGAGATGCGGGCGAGCGATGGGGTTACGGTGGTGATCTCAGGTGGCGGTAAGGTGGTAGGGGTCGAGTGCTGCGGCGGCAATGGCGTGGCGGCGGAGCTCGGGCTCCGGCGACGCAGTACGGGCGAGGGAGAGGGTTTCGGCGAGGGGAAAGGAGGGGGACGGGTCGAGGAGGCGGGGTACTTATAGGGGAGGCGCCTTGGAGGAGGGGAAAGATCGGGGAGATCGTATCTCGCGATCTCCGGGATACGGCGGCGGCGGCGGCGCGATCCTGCTGCGGCGGTTGCGTGCGGAGGAAGAAGAAGACGCGGGCGGGGCGATCGGGCAGTGGGGCCCAGCGGTCAGTGGCACAAGGGCGAGAGAGAGAGAGGAGCGGGCGACCCAAGCGGAGACGGCTCGGCGTCTGGCTGGTCTGCTCGGCTCGGCCAGCGTCGGGTGGCTGGGCTGGGTCAGCGTCGAGTGGCTAGTCAATGGTTGGCCTAGCCAGCTCGGGGGTTTATTTTTTTTGAAAATCACAGAGAGAGAAAACTAAATATAGAGAAAACTATATTATTTTTATATATGACATATATCTATCAATAAAATCAGAAAAAGTAAATCCTACACCGTGTACATGTTTCCAGAGGAAAAATCCAAACTTAAGGAAAAAAAATTATATAAATTCCAAATAAACTCCAATTTGAATTCAAAAACTTTAGGCATTAATTTCTCCTGACTTTTTTTTGGAGTGTCATGTTAGCTCCTCTCATACTTTTAAACAAGTATTTGTTAGGGGTATATGTAATAAATTTCGAATGCCAAGTTGAATCCAAATTCAAGTAAAATTCAAATGCCTCTGAAATTTCCAAATGCCACTCAATTTCACACACAACAATCAAACAAACAATCGTAAATATTTATTTAATATAACATTCCAAAATTTAGAATTTTGGGATGTTACAAACCTACCACACTTAAAATGAATCTCGTCCTCGAGATTCGGAGAGGCTAGCAAGAAAAGGTCAGGGTTTGGGGGTCTTCTAGCAAATCCATTGATCGGTATGGTCTAGTGTGCTACCACACTTAGAAGCATGGTTATTGTTTCGACAAAACTCATGTACTCCATTCCTTTGGGTTCACAATGTCGGTCTTCTCATATTCTCCAGGGTAACTCTTTTCCTGGTGCTCTCCCGGTAAGGGCATAACCTCTTTTATCAAAATCATGAGTCCTTCATGGTAATTAAGGTTCTTCCGAGACAGGGTCTTCTCAGTTGAGGATCTGGCGCCAATACTAAACAACTATTGAAAATCTCATGGCGGTCAACCATGTATGGTTTCTTCTACAGGAAATGGGTCTCGGCTAAATCTCACCGTATATCCTATGATTGGCAATGATTGCCTATACATGGATCAACCGTCCTACCATTCTAGGGTTTAAACAAGGCTTTGACACGTCGTCTCTCTACTATGGGTAAGTCACTCAGATTACCATTCCAAATAGCAAGAGCGAATGACAAGAGTAAGTCGGTATGGTGATCAATCCATTCCGCACCCAAATCATTACCCTGTATAAGGTTTAGCGAATCTCGTATTTCTAACACTCGGGCATACTCACAAGCATTGCAGAATTTCTTTTGTCCTCGAGCAGGGTTCGGGTAAATCCATTGGTTCTGCAAGCTGAACAAAACATCTATCGTTCTTCGCAATCTCGGGTTTTTGTAACCTCCTAAGAAATGTATGCTGATCAAATCGTAGTCTATTCCCAAAATTTCTTTCTCCAGTGGGTACTTGATCCTTATTAATTCTTGGGCCTGCGGGTTATGGCCCACTTCAACACATGTATAGCTTTAACTCATCCTCGGAGTTACATTTGTTCCATATTCCAACATTATACCGACTTTAATTCCATCAGTACTTCCTTTCTTCATATCGATCATATCAAATAAAACTCCAACTCATTTTGTCCAAACTTCACTCCGTGGAATATCATTATCATTTCCATGGGTCAGGTGTCCTCACATGTACTACCACCCTTGAAATGCACAAATTCTTCCATAGACCATATTTTTCTCATATCCTCGAAAATGGTCAAAACTCTTTGTTCATGGAGTAACAACTCATAAAATTCAACATATGAATCATCACACCTTAACTTTATTGATTCATGCATTCATTACAATCTCTGAGCACCCATTACATAACTCAACTCATCGAACTCATGAAAATGAAATTGTTTTCTACTACTCTTGTTTCCAATATCAAAATTCCAACTACTCAACTCCAGCTTTCATCTTGTCGGGACATTTAGTAGCATAATGTCCTGCTTCCTTGCAATGAAAACACATAACTTTCGATAAGTCTTTGGGCTTCTTGGAGATGGTGCCTGCTCCTTGAGTTCCTTGCTTCCTTTCGAGACAATGAATGGCATAATGCCCGACGTCCTTACATTCAAAACAGGTAATATGACTCTTGTCCCTCTTTGCAGAAATTGGGTTGTTACGAGGGTGTCTTTGTTTTCTCTTCACAGGTTTCTTCGTTCGATCAAACCTTCTATTCCCTATGGATCAAACTCTATTGCTTCCGTCGGAAGTATCCCAGATACTCTTTTCTTTCCTTGGTGCAATACTATGAAAAATGTCCTTCTTCTCCACATGAATAGCGTGCATTGGAGTAAAATCTGTTGAGGCCTTCTCCATCAGGGTCTTCAACACATTCCTTCATCACAGGTTCTTTCATAACTTCTCGGAGGGCTTCTTTCATTCCTTCTTCCTCCTCCTGAATAGTTTGTTGCACCATGGGGTAAGTGTGACATTGAGTCGGGTAGTGGGTGGTTCCCTCACACAAGAAACAAGTCACCTGACTAGTTGGGCATTCCTCAGCTGGGTGTTTCTCCTCACAATGAGGGCATCCATCCTTGTGTTCCTCCTGGGTGTGTCCTATTTCTCCGCAAATCTTGTAGGCACAAGGTTTATTTCTTGGTGTATCATGGTGCTTCCGGATAAGACGAGATCTTGTCAGAGTCTTCTTGAATTCTTCCCAAGTCTTTGCTCCATTACGTCCTTGTATGGCTTGATGCATTTTCCACCAGATTGCAGCACTCTTGGTAAAATGCTGAAGAGCATATGGAACCTCATACTTCCTTGCAATCCAATTTTTCTTGAGTTGATTCTCCATGTTTTGAATCCATAGCTCGCCTCTAAGCGAGTCATCGGTACAGAGAATACCAGTCCTTCTTCATTCATCATCTATTGGCTCCAAGGGTTTTAGGGTGAGATAAGAGAGAGCTGGATAGAGAGAGATACACACAATACAAACAATAGTTTTGAAGAAACGAGTTTTATTTTGGGGCTGTCGGAAAACATCAAACAAATGACAGCTCACAAATCATCGCATCTAACGTAGGTGTATAACAGGGGTTTGGTCTCTAAAGGTCAAATAATTCTTCAGGAACTTCAAATTCTTCAAGTCTTCAGAGTCTTCAATTGTTGCAGCTGCAATTTCTTCCAACGCATGGTGAAATCCTCTTTACTCTGAAATGGCCATCAGTTGTCCGATATCTTTAATTCTTGGAGTGACTTCAGTTGATCTTCCGCGTGGTCAAAAGGGAAAGGTGTATATTCTAACTATTTGAGGTCAGAGGGACTACTTGATAAAATCAGAAAAGACGAGAAGTAAAGGATCCTTTTGAAAATAAAGTTTTTTGAGACATCCTATCCTAGGGGTTTTCCGATTTCTAGGGTCACGTTCTACAGTCAACATGTGCTCTGATACCATATCAGCGACCCGACCTCAGACGGTCAAGCCTCTGTGTATCCGTGCCATCCTCGGATCGATATCTTTGGCACACACAAGACATCAATGTATATATCAAAGTGCAATCACATGTATAAATAACGTAAAACTGATATATACCACATAAGTCTCGGTGAAACAAGTAATCGGGTGGAGTCCCATCAACGCCATCGGCAGGTTGAGTGTAGACCGTAACCCTTTATCGTAACTCTTACTCGTCGAAGAAAAACCTGCAACATGATACGTTGCAGCCGTGTAGGTCAGTACATTGAATGTACCGGCAAGATCACTGTAAGAAAAACAGATGATATAACTATTGTATATGCAATATGGCTTTGTGGCTTTGGGTCTGAGTTTTGTTTGCGTAAAAGCTGGTTTTATTTTCCCTACAACAAAGGAATATCAGGAGTCTGTACTATGGAGTTTTCTATCATGACATGGTTCCGCCAACCGATGTCTCATAGCCCAAATCATCATAAGTTGCCCACAATTAAGTTATCAATACGGTGTTGAGAGTTCCGAGATAGATCCAAGTCCAGAGGCTCAAATTGTCCGTAACCGGGGACACGGCTAATCGATTAGGTCTTAACCCTCTGCAGAGGTTTGTACACTTTACCCGTAAGATTCGATCCCTCTTTTTACGTTCTCGCACTTCATGGTTTTTGAGAACAAGATGACCGAAACATGGTCTTCCGAAGAGTTCCTCTGACCACTGTCCGGTGCTCATCCAATCATATCGTAGTTCTACGTCTGCTAGCCCCGTCCCAGCCAGAGTCACCACTAAGGTCAACCAAGCCAGAGCCCATAGTGACTTGCGGTTGCATGTAAGCTTCGGGCATGAAGTATTCTTCCGTCTCTTTGAGTGCAGGTTAAGCTTTCCGCAAGATGTCATGGCGCTTCTCCATGCATCCGGCCATCCTTTGGTTTCTCCAGGTGCCCGTCAACCATCCTTCACCCAGTAGTGTGTATTGAATTCTTGTCTCGAGTCTTGAAGTCGTGAGGCCTTGAAGATGAAGTCCTTGCAGATGCCTTCATGGAGTTGTCGTCATTGACGTAGAGTCCTCCTTCTTCACACCACTCTCGTGCACTCATACCCAACCCCGTCTACTATAGCGTAGCATTAAAATAAATAACGTTCCGGGCTTGGTAACAGGGTGATGGGTTCCTACGTCATGCATACTACTCAACTACAAGAAATCAATATCACTCTTTGGAGGGTGGTTGCAAAGATGCCACTAAATGCAATAAAACATAGGTATGAAAGCATGGCCAAAGTGAACTTGCCTGGTAAGTTGATGAAGATAACAACACTCTCGAATAATGACTTGGTAGACCTATTCGTCACTCCTTTGAAAATCTATATAGTCAAACATAGCATTCATATAAGCAAACATCCTAGCAAACAATTCTAACACTCATAATAAAACCAACAAATAAAAATGCAAATCAAGGGACACCAAATAAAAACAAAGGAAAACTACACAACAAAACTACTAAAGAAAACTCTAAGACATAACACAAAATAGTTTTGTCCTAAGTAAAATTTAACCAAGAAAATACTAAACTAATAAACTAACAGAAAATACAAAGTAAAACAACTAAGTTAACGGAAGGTATTTTTTCCATAAAATTTTATTTGCAAAAAGAAACAAATAAAAGCTTTTAGGAAACACTAACTATGACCTAAACAAGTTTTCTTACAAAACTAAGTAAAATAATTTTTTTAAATAAAAACAAATTTTCTTTTGTTGACTAACAAAAACAAAACTAAATTTTCAAGAGTGACAAAAGAAACGATTTAAAACTAATAAAAACAATGAAGAAAAGACTAAAACAAAACTATAACTAAAACATTACTGTTTTGCTAAGAAAATTAATTTAAAATAAACTAAAAACAAATAAATATATTCTACTGGATAGACAAAACAATAATAAAACAGTAGCAAAAAGAATCAATCAAAAATACTTTGTAAAACTCAAAATATGACCAAAATAGTGATTTGAACAAATTTAAACAAATTCAAATTTAAACTACTGAAATTTGAAATCCAAGTGCACCAACGGAAACTTTAATAAATTTTGAATCTAATGCAAAAAGAATCACTTAATTTGGATTAAAAACCTAAAAGTTATAAGCAATGTAAAAACAGAACTATTTTGTTTTGAAGCAGAAACTAAATAAAATAAAATAAAACAAAACGAGAAAGTGCTACGTGGCCTCACTGCTCTTGGGCTAAACAGGTGAGCGGTCAGAACTAAACAACGCTCGGGCGTTACTTAACAAAACCGTGCATGCACGTGTAATAAAAAAACCGGGGAACTGGTTCGAACTAAACCGGACTTAACCGTAACTAAACCGATCTATAAAAAAAACAACGTACCTATTCGATCTAATCTAATCAGGGCCGTTGAAACTAGGTCGGATGGATGATAAGCTCACCGCGGCGGAAACGAACTCCGGCGAGATGCTCCGGCTTCGGTGGTCGACGGGACGGCGCGCTCGATCGTCGGTGAGCTCGGTGGCGTGTACGGGGCGATGCAGCGGACGAGGCGAGTCCAGTGGTGGTCCTGGCGTCAGCGGAGGTCGACGGAGGAGGACGATGGCGAGGTCAAGGCGGCGGTGGCATTCGGGCGTTTGACGGTGGTGGTGCTCCGGTGCTTGAGGGAGTCGGGCGAGGTCACCGGGAGATGCGGGCAATCGATGGGGTTACGGTGGTGATCTCAGGTGGCGGTAAGGTGGTAGGGGTCGAGTGTTGCGGCGGCAATGGCGTGGCGGCGGAGCTCGGGCTCCGGCGACGCAGTACTATCGAGGGAGAGGGTCTCGACGAGGGGAAAGGAGGGGGACGGGTCGAGGAGGCGGGGTACTTATAGGGGAGGCGCCTTGGAGGAGGGGAAAGATCGGCGTGATCCTGCTATGGCGGTTGCGTGCAGAGGAAGAAGAAGACGCGGGCGGGGCGATCGGGCAGTGGGGCCCAGCGGTCAGTGGCACAAGGGCGAGAGAGAGAGGATCGGGCGACCGAAGCGGAGACGGCTCGAGGCGTCTTGTGGTGAGCTAGCTCGGCTCGGCTTCTTTGGGCAGCGTCGGGTGTGGGCAGCGTCGGGTGGCTAAATTTGGGCGGTTAGCTGGCCAGCTCGGGGTTTATTTTTTTTGAAAATCACAGAGAGAGAAAACTAAATATAGAGAAAACTATATTATTTTTATATACGACATATATCTATCAATAAAATCAGAAAAAGTAAATCCTACACCGTGTACATTTTTCCAGAGGAAAAATCCAAACTTAAGGAAAATATTTTTTTATATAAATTCCAAATAAACTCCAATTTGAATTCAAAAACTTTTGGCATTAATTTCTCCTGACTTTTTTTTGGAGTGTCATGTTAGCTCCTCTCATACTTTTAAACAAGTATTTGTCAGGGGTATATGAAATAAATTTCGAATGCCAAGTTGAATCCAAATTCAAGTAAAATTCAGATGCCTCTGAAATTTCCAAATGCCACTCAATTTCACACAATCAGTCACACAACAATCAAACAAACAATCGTAAATATTTATTTAATATAACATTCCAAAATTTAGAATTTTGGGATGTTACAGATACTAGTTAGGGAAAATCATTCGTGTTGTCTCCTCCAGTACCGGGGATAAGTCATGGCACTATATGCTGATGGGGAACGCAGTATTTCAAAAATTTTACCTACGATCACGCAAGATCTATCTAGGAGATGCATAGCAACGAGTGGGGAGAGTTTGTCCACATACCCTCGTAGACTGAAAGCGGAAGCATTTAGTAACGCGGTTGATGTAGTCGAACGTCTTCACAATCCAACCGATCCAAGTACCGAATGTACGGCACCTCCGTGTTCAGCACACGTTCAGATCGATGACATCCCTCGAACTCTTGATCCAGTTGAGGATGAGGGAGAGTTCCATCAGCACGACGTCGTGGAGACGGTGATGATGAAAGTTACCGGCGCAGGGCTTCTCCTAAGCACTACGACGATATGATCGAGGTGTTGAACAATGGAGGGGGGCACCGCACACGGCTAAGAGATTGTCTATTGTACCTTTGGGGTGCCCCTGCCCCCGTATATAAAGGAGGGGAGGTGGAGGCCGGCCAACAAGGGGCGCGCCAGGGAGACGGGAGTCCTACTAGGACTCCAGTCCTATTAGGATTCGGCCCCACCCTTTTTCCTTCTATCGGAGGGGAAAAAGGGGAAGGAGAGGGAGTAGGAGAAGGAAAGGGGGGTGGCGCCCCCTTCCCATGTCCAATTCGGCCTCCTCCCTTGTGGGCTGGTTAGCCTCCCTCCTATGGTTCATAAGGCCCATATCTTTCCCCAGGGGGTTCCAGTAACCCCTTTGGTACTCCGGTATGTACCCGATACACTCCAGAACCCTTCCGGTGTCCGAATACTACCTTCCAATATATCAATCTTTACCTATCGACCATTTCGAGACTCCTCATCATGTCCGTGATCTCATCCGGGACTCCGAACAAACTTCGGTCATCAAATCACATAACTCATAATACAAATCGTCATCGAACGTTAAGCGTGCGGACCCTACGGGTTCGAGGACTATGTAGACATGACCGAGACACATCTCCGGTCAATAACCAATAGCGGAACCTGGATGCTCATATTGGCTCCTACATATTATACGAAGATCTTTATCGGTCAAACCACATAACAACATACGTTGTTCCCTTTGTCATCGGTATGTTACTTGTCCGAGATTCGATCTTCGATATCATCATACCTAGTTCAATCTCGTTACCGGCAAGTGTCTTTACTCGTCCTGCAATTCATCATCCCATGACTAACTCATTAATCACATTGCTTGCTAGGCTTATAGTGATGTGCATTACCGAGAGGGCCCAGAGATACCTCTCCGATACATGGAGTGACAAATCCTAATCTCGATTTATGCCAACCCAACAAACACCTTCGGAGACATCTGTAGAGCATCTTTATATTCATGCAGTTATGTTGTGACGTTTCATAGCACACAAGGTGTTCCTCCGGTATTCGGGAGTTGCATAATCTCATAGTTAGAGGAACATGTATAAGTCATGATGAAAGCAATAGCAATAAAACTAAACGATCATTATGCTAAGCTAACGGATGGGTCTTGTCCATCACATCATTATCTAATGATGTGATCCCGTTCATCAAATGACAACACATGTCTATGGTCATGAAACATAACCATCTTTGATTAACGCGCTAGTCAAGTAGAGGCATACTAGGGACACTCTGTTTTGTCTATGTATTCACACATGTACTAAGTTTCCGGTTAATACAATTCTAGCATGAATAATAAAAATTTATCATGATATAATGAAATATAAATAACAACTTTATTATTGCCTCTAGGGCATATTTCCTTCAGCCTCCCACTTGCACTAGAGTCAATAATCTAGTTCACATAGCCATGTGATTTAACACCAATAGTTCGCATCACCATGTGATTAGTTCACATCGTCATGTGATTAGTACCCAAAGGGTTTTACTAGAGTCAATAATCTAGTTCACATTGCTATGTGATTAACACCCAAAGAGAACTAAGGTGTGATCATGTTTTGCTAGTGAGAGAAGCTTAGTCAATGGGTCTGTCACATTCAGAGCCGTATGTATTTTGCAAATTTTCTATGCCTACAATGCTCTGCATGGAGCTACTCTAGCTAATTGCTCCCACTTTCAATAGGTATCCAGATTGAGACTCAGAGTCATCCGGATCGGTGTAAAAGCTTGCATCGGAGTAACTCTTTACGACGAACTCTTTATCACCTCCATAACCGAGAAATATCTCCTTAGTCTTCTAAGGATAATTTTGACTGTTGTCAAGTGATCCACTCTTGGATCAATATCGTACCCCCTTGCCAAACTCATGGCTAGGTACACAATAGGTTTGGTACACAGCATATCATACTTTATAGAACCTATGGCTGAGGCATAGGGAATGACTTTCATTCTCTTTCTATTTTCTGCCGTGGTCGTGTTTTGGGTCTTACTCACCTTTACACCTTGCAATACAGGCAAGAACTCCTTCTTTGACTGTTCCATTTTGAACTACTTCAAAAATCTTGTCAAGGTATGTACTCATTGATAAAATCTTATCAAGCGTCTTGATCTATCTCTATAGATCTTGATGCCCTATATGTAAGCAGCTTTACTGAGGTCTTTCTTTGAAAAACTCCTTTCAAATACTCCTTTATGCTTTTCAGAAAATTCTACATCATTTCTGATCAACAATATGGGTCATTCACATATACTTATCAGATAGGCTGTAGTGCTCCCACTCACTTTCTTGTAAATACAGGCTTCATCGCAAGTCTGTATAAAACTATATGCTTTGATCAACTCATCAAAGCGTATATTCCAACTCCGAGATGCTTGCACCAGTCCATAGATGGATCGCTGGAGCTTGCACATTTTGTTAGCACCTTTAGGATTGACAAAACCTCCTGGTTGTATCATATACAACTCTTCTTTAATAAATATATTAAGGAATGCAGTTTTGACATCCATTTGTTAGATTTCATAAAATGTGGCAATTGCTAACATGATTCGGACAAACATTAAGCATCGATACAAGTGAGATAATATCATCGTTGTCAACACCTTGAACTTGTCAAAAACCCTTGTCGACAAGTCAAGCTTTGTAGATAGTAACACTACTATCAGCGTCCATCTTCCTCTTGAAGATCCATTTATTCTCAATGGCTTGCCGATCATTGGGCAAGTCCACCAAAGTCCACACTTTGTTCTCATACATGGATTCTATCTCAGATTTCATGGCCTCAAGCCATCTGTCATAATCTGGGCTCATCATTGCTTCCTCATAGTTCATAGGTTCATCATGGTCTAGTAGCATGACTTCCAGAACAGGACTACCGTACCACTCTGGTGCATCGTACTCTGGTTGACCTATGAGGTTCGGTAGTAACTTGGTCTGAAGTTTCATGATCATCATCTTTAACTTCCTCACTAATTGGTGTAGCCATCACTTGAACTGATTTCTATGATGAACCATTTTCCAATTAGAGAGAGGTACAACTACCTCACCAAGTTCTACTTTCCTCACACTCACTTCTTTCGAGAGAAACTCCTTCTCTAGAAAGGATCCATTCTTAGCAATGAATATCTTGCTTTCGGATCTGTGATAGAAGGTGTACCCAACAGTCTCCTTTGGGTATCCTATGAAGACGCATTTCTCCAACTTGGGTTCGAGCTTATCAGGTTGAAGCTTTTTCACATAACCATCGCAGCCCCAAACTCTAAGAAATGACAACTTAGTTTTCTTGCCAAACCACAGTTCATATGGTGTCGTCTCAACGGATTTAGATTGTGCCCTATTTAACGTGAATGCAGCTGTCTCTAATGCATAACCCCAAAATGGTAGTGGTAAATCGGTAAGAGACATCATAGATCGCACCATATCTAATAAAGCATGGTTACGACGTTCGGACACACCATTACACTGTGGTGTTCTAGGTGGCGTGAGTTGTGAAACTATTCCACATTGTTTTAAATGAAGGCCAAACTCGTAACTCAAATATTTGCCTCCGCGATTAGATCGTAGAAACTTTATTTTCTTGTTACGATGATTTTCCACTTCACTCTAAAATTCTTTGAACTTTTCAAATGTTTCATACTTGTGTTTCATTAAGTAGATATACCCATATCTGCTCAAATCATCTGTGAATGTCAGAAAATAACGATACCCGCCGCGAGCCTCAACACTTATTGTACCACATGCATCAGTATGTATTATTTCCAACAAGTCAGTTGCTTGCTCCATTGTTCCGGAGAATGGAGTCTTAGTCATCTTGCCCATGAGGCATGATTCGCAAGCATCAAGTGATTCATAATTAAGTGATTCCAAAAGCCCATCAGCATGGAGTTTCTTCATGCGGTTTACACCAACATGACCTAAACGGCAGTGCCACAAATAAGTTGCGCTATCATTACTAACTTTGTATCTTTTGGCATCAGTATTATAAATATGTGTATCATTACATCGAGATTCAATAAACCATTTATATTAAGTGTATGACCATAGAAGGTTTTATTCATGTAAATAGAACAACAATTATTCTTTGAATTTAATGAATAACTGTATTGCAATAAACATGATCCAATCATATTCATGCTCAACGCAAATAGCAACTAACATTTATTTTGGTCCAACACTAATCTCGAAGGTAGAGGAAGTGTGCGATGGTGATCTTATCAACCTTGGAATCATTTCCAACACACATCGTCACTTCGCCCATAACTAGTCTTTGTTCATTTTGCAACTCCTGTTTCGAGTTACTAATCATAGCAACTGAACCAGAATCAAATACCCTATGGTTACTATGAACACTAGTAAAGTACACATCAATAACATGTATATCAAATATACCTTTCACATTGCCATCCTTCTTATCCGCCAAGTATTTGGGGTAGTTCTACTTCCAGTGACCATTCCCTTTGCAGTAGAAGCACTCAGTTTCAGGCTTAGGTTTAGCTTTGGGTTTCTTCACGGGAGTGGCAACTTACTTGTCATTCTTCTTGAAGTTCCCTTTCTTTCCCTTGCCCTTTTACTTGAAACTAGTGGTCTTGTCAACCATCAACACTTGATGCTTTTCTTGATTTCTACCTTCGCCAGTTTCAGCATCGCGAAGAGCTCGGGGGATCATTTTCGTCATCTCTTGCATATTATAATTCATCACGAAGTTCCAGTAACTTGGTGATAGTGACTAGAGAACTCTATCAATCACTATGTTATCTGGATGATTAACTCCCACTTGATTCAAGCGTTTGTAGTACTCAGACATTCTGAGCACATGCTCACTGGTTGAGCTATTCTCCTCCATCTTGTAGGCAAAAATACTTGTCAGAGGTCTCATACCTCTCGACTCGGGCATGAGTCTGAAATACCAATTTCAACTCTTGGAACATCTCATAGGCTCCATGGCGTTTCAAAACATTTTTGAAGTCCCGGTTCTAAGCTGTAAAGCATGGTGCACTAAACTATCAAGTAGTCATCATACCGAGCTTGTCAAATGTTCATAACGTCTGCATTTGCTCCTGCAATAGTTCTATCACCTAGTAGTGCATCAAGGACATCATTCTTCTGTGCAGCAATGAGGATAATCCTCAGATCACGGACCTAGTCCGCATCACTCCTACTATCAACTTTCAACTTAGTTTTCTCTAGGAACATATCATAAATAAAACATGGAATCTATACGCGAGCAATTGATCTACAACATAGATATGCAAATACTATCAGGACTAAGTTCATGATAAATTTAAGTTCAATTATCATATTACTTAAGAACTCCCACTTAGATAGACATCCCTCTAGTCATCTAAATGATCATGTGATCCATATCAACTAAACCATGTCCGATCATCACGTGATATGTGGTAGCTTTCAATGGTGAACATCACTATGTTGATCATATCTACTATATGATTCACGTTCGATCTTTCGGTCTCAGTGTTTCGAGGCCATATCTGCATATCCTAGGCTCGTCAAGTTTAACCCAAGTATTCTGCATGTGCAAAATTGGCTTGCACCCGTTGTATCTGAACGTAGAGCTTATCACACCCGATCATCATGTGGTGTCTCAGCACCAAGAACTATCACAATGGTGCATACTCAGGGAGAACACTTATACCTTAAAATTTTAGTAAGCGATCATATCATGATGCTACCGTCGTACTAAGCAAAATAAGATGCATAAAAGATAAACATCACATGCAATCAAAATATGTGACATGATATGGCCATCATCATCTTATGCCTTTAATCTCCATATCCAAAGTACCATCATGATCTCCATCGCCACTGGCATGACACCATGATCTCCGTCATCTTGATCTTTATCAACGTGTCGTCACATGGTCGTCTCGCCAACTATTGCATTTGCAACTATTGCTATCGCATAGCAATAAAGTAAAGCAATTATATGGCGCTTGCATCTTATGCAATAAAGATACAACCATAAGGCTCCTGTCAGTCGCCGATAACTTTAACAAAACATGATCATCTCATACAACAATTTATATCTCATCACGTCTTGACCATATGAAATCACAACATGCCCTACAAAAACAAGTTACACGTCCTCTACTTTGTTGTTCCAAGTTTTATGTGGCTGCTACGGGCTTCTAGCAAGAACCGTTCTTACCTACGCATCAAAACCACAACGATTTTCCGTCAAGTGTGTTGTTTTAACCTTCAACAACGATCGAGCGTAGTCAAACTCGATTCAACTAAAGTTGGAGAAACAGACACCCGCCAGCCACCTGTGTGCAAAGCACGTCGGTAGAACCAGTCTCATGAACGTGGTCATGTAATGTCGGTCCGGGCCGCTTCATCCAACAATACCGCCGAATCAAAGTAAGATGTTGCTGGTAAGCAGTATGACTATTATCGCCCACAACTCTTTGTGTTCTACTCGTGCATATAACATCTACGCATAGACCTGGCTCGGATGCCACCGATGGGGAACGCATATTTCAAAAAGTTTACCTACGATCATGGAAGATCTATCTAGGAGATGCATAGCAATGACCGGGGAGAGTGTGTCCACGTACCCTCGTAGACCGAAAGCGGAAGCGTTTAGTAACGTGGTTGATGTAGTCGAACATCTTCATGATCCAACCGAGCCAAGTACCGAACGTACGACACCTCCGTGTTCAGCACACGTTCAGCTCGATGACGTCCCTCGAGCTCTTGATCCAGTTGAGGACGAGGGAGAGTTCCGTCAGCACGACAGTGTGGCGATGGTGATGATGAAGTTACCGGTGCAGGGCTTCTCCTAAGCACTAGACGGTATGACCGAGGTGTTGAACTATGGAGGGGGGCACCGCACACGGCTAAGAGATTGTCTGTTGTACCTTTGGGGTGCCCCCCAGCCCCCGTATATAAAGGAGGTGAGGAGGAGGCCGGCCAACAAGGGCACGCCAGGGAGAGGGAGTCCTACTAGGACTCCAGTCCTAGTAGGATTCGGCCCCACCCTTTCTTCCTTCTACCGGAGGGGGAAAAGGGGAAGGAGAGGGAGTAGGAGAAGGGATTGGGGGTGGCGCCCCCTTCCCAAGTCGAGTTCGGCCTCCTCGCTTGGGGGGGGGGGCGCACCAGCCCCTTGTGGGCTGGTTAGCCTCCGTCCTATGGCCCATAAGGCGCATATCTTTTCCCGGGGGGTTCCGGTAGCCCCTCCGGTACTATGGTATTTACCCGATACACTACAAAACCCTTCTAGTGTCCGAATACTACCACCTCTCGACAATTTCGAGACTCCTCTTCATGTCCGTGATCTCATTCGGGACTCCGAACAAACTTCCGTCATCAATTCACATAACTCATAATACAAATCGTTATCGAACGTCAAGCGTGCGGACCCTACGGGTTCGAGAAATATGTAGACATGACCGAGACACATCTTCGGTCAATAACCAATAGAGGAACCTGGATGCTCATATTGGCTCCTACATATTCTACGAAGATGTTTATCGGTCAAACCGCATAACAACATACGTTGTACCCTTTGTCATCGGTATGTTACTTGTCCGAGATTCGATCGTCGGTATCATCATACCTAGTTCAATCTTGTTACCGGCAAGTCTCTTTACTCGTTCTGTAATCCATCATCCCGTGACTAACTCACTAGTCACATTGCTTGCAAGGCTTATAGTGATGTGCATTACCAAGAGGGCCCAGAGATACCTCTCCGATACACGGAGTGACAAATCCTAATATCGATCTATGCCAACCCAACAAACACCTTCGGAGACATCTGTAGAGCATCTTTATAATCGCCCATTTACGTTGTGACGTTTGATAGCACACAAGGTGTTCCTCCGGTATTCGGGAGTTGCATAATTTCATAGTCAGAGGAACATGTATAAGTCATGATGAAAGCAATAGCAATAAAACTAAATGTTCATTATGCTAAGCTAACGGATGGGTCTTGTCCATCACATCATTCTCTAAAGATGTGATCCCATTCATCAAATGACAATACATGTCTATGGTCAGGAAACATAACCATCTTTGATTAACAAGCTAGTCAAGTAGAGGCATACTTGGGACACTCTGTTTTGTCTATGTATTCACACATGTACTAAGAGTCCGGTTAATACAATTCTAGCATGAATAATAAACATCTATCAAGATATAAGGAAATATAAATAACAACTTTATTACTGCCTCTAGGGCATATTTCCTTCATTTGCCGCCATGAAAAGTATAGCAGCGTTTCAATAACAACTGTGATGAAAACACCTTGGAGCTCAACTCCCCGGGACACTGCCACAACCGCAAAATATCAGGAGGCACCAAAAACAAAATTCCTGTCACATCAATATCGCAACGATTCAAACAATACCCACGTGATCCTAGAAAAAATTGAAGGGGGGAAGGAGTAAAATAAAACACCTACGTTACAATTCCTCACTAGA
The DNA here is from genome assembly GCA_021605145.1 of Aegilops bicornis. Lineage (NCBI taxonomy): Eukaryota > Viridiplantae > Streptophyta > Magnoliopsida > Poales > Poaceae > Aegilops > Aegilops bicornis. The sequence continues at coordinate 277,861,310 of CM038672.1, forward strand.
GCGATGATGGGGATGAGGAGTAAAAAGAATTCCTACTCTCCGATATACACTACAAAAAAAATACACTTCCGTGATGATACGTGTTTGTCACAGTAGGTCGCGTTTTTTGTCATGCATGTACATCCATGACGATTTTATGACAGAATCAAGATAGTCCTACCATCTTTGTCGTAGAAGTGTTCCATGACATTACCAACATTATCATCACGGAAGTGTCCACTTCCATGACGATAAATCGCGCATCACGTAAGTGCTTTTCGTCAAGGGTGACCGACACGTGGCATCCACCGTAACGGAACACCATTAAGCTATCGGGTCGGGTTTTTGATCCGATAACCCGTTAACAGCCCCGACCAATGGGGATTTTCCACGTGTAAAATCATCATTGGCTGGAGGAAACACGTGTCGGCTCATCGTTGGGACAGATGTCATCCACTCATTGGACGGAAGGCGCCTATGATACGTCGACACGTGGCACGGCCCAATAGAGGCACATTCCTATGAAAAGGCCAGCCCAGTAAAAATTAGCAGGCAGCCCATATAAGGCCTACTTGTGTCAGGTCCATTTAAGACCACGGCCCATACGAGATGTGCTAATTCGGCCCGTCAACGGCCCGTTAAAGATTTGACACCATTGCAGCCCATCGTCAGTTCGAGCCCGTTAAGAGCCCGCTATATATTTGGTGATGAGGACATCAATACCATTGTTACACCCACAGCCCCTGTTGTTATACATACTGGACCAATTACTACAGCTCGCGCACGCCAATTGAATTATCAGGTACTTTCGTTTCTTGGTAACGATTCCAATGTTCATGAGAATATGATGCTGCCTAAATTCGATACATTTGTTTTGCTTACAAATGAAGGGCCTACCATGGACAAGAAAGATGAACCTTGGAGCAAGTTCAAGCATGGAGATGTTGGCATGCGCAAGGGGAACAAGAACGGAGTTACAAGTGATGATTCCAGGACTTTGAAGCCACCCTAATGAGTGCATGAGGCCTTGGACGAAATATACAAGATGCCACTTCATAATATTCGTCCATAGGCTATTCTAGGTGCTGCGTCACCTTATTATTGGGCCAGGCCCATGTAATTTCGAAATACTTATGTATGGGCTGTTTTTAGAGTCCGTATGTGTGGGGAAACAAGAGTTAGGGTTGGTTTCGGACCCCTCCCTCAAGGGCCACGAAATTCCCTCCTCTTCTTCCATATATACAGCCCTTAGGGCGTCGTTTAGACTTTGGGTTTTGTTTAGATCAAAAGTTCGCCATAGCTGCAACTTCGCGTGCATTTCGTTTGTGTTCAACGATCGGACCAAGGCGTCACGTAACCCCACCTTCATTAATAAAGCTTTCCTCTTATATTCGCAATATCCAGATTGCAATCTTAGTTTCTTGCTTGTTCTTCGTTTGCTCGCGGAAACAGGCCCTCGTGGTCGGAGTTGATCGTGCTCAGGAGTGGTCAATAACACACAGAAGTAGGTATAGCGATAGCTAAGGCGCGACGACTCGCACGTACTCAATCGGAACGTCAAGGTCGACTCACACAGAAAACCATATCCAACATCTCATCGAAACATCGGGACACCTATGCCTCTATCAAGTGGTATCAGATTTTCGAGTTCTTTGGGTGAGATTTTGATTTTTCGTAGATTAGATCGAGCCTGTTCTTCATACCTAAAGTCCATGAAAAAGCCACAAAAAAATTAGGATTAGTTCATCATATCCGAACCAATGTGAGCCTTTGCATAATCTTTTTAGGGTTTTTGCTTTGTTGAATTTGCGGTTGCATCGTCGTGTCAAGTTGCTGGTCTTAGAGTCTAGTCTTTTAGAGTTTCGAGTTCTGGTCATAAGTTGTCATGCCACCGCCGCACCATCATCATCGCCTTGCCATCTACCACCATTGCTTATCCGCCACCGCTTTGAATCCGTATTCATATACCACCACGAATCCGTATCCATATACCACCACCAATCTGTATCCATATACCACCACCGCTACCATATACCACCACCGCTGCCATATACCACCACCATATATCCACCACCAATCGGAGTTCTTCTCATATTAGGTTTGTTTTCGAGATCCATCTAAATTCCGATTCGTGTTTCCTTGCATGCGTAGGTCTTGGAAAAAAAGAAGTCTGGAGACCCCCGGGCAGTTTTTAGGCCAAAATTTCTGCGACCGAAAATATTTTTTCCCTATCCTATTTTTAGGCTGTTCTGAGTCTTTTGAGACACTCGCCATCATAGTGATTTTTGGTCGCACTTTTTCGTCGTCGCTGCCCTGATTTCCGAAAAAAAATTGTCAAAAAAAATTTTGTACCCATCCTGTCAGTTTGACCTGGGAAGAGTTTTGAGACACTCGCCATTATAGTGATTTTTCGCGAAAAAAAAGAGGAGCGCAAAAAAAAAGAGCGCAAAAAAAAACAGAGCGAAAAAAAAATTCCAGAGTGTGCTTTTCCGTTGTTTCCGTGCAGCGCCGTGATTTTGTTAGTGTTCTAGGCTCGCGTCTCTAGCACGGTCTAGCCTAGGACCAGTACCGTCGTTGAGCGTTTATTCAACTTTGCATCTCTGAATTGAATATTGCTGACCCTTTTTGCTACCATATTATAAGCCTTCCCAGCTCCACATACATCTACATCGTATGCTTGACTCTCCTGTAATCGCTCTATCCAAGCTTTGAGAGTTTTGACTACATCGGTTGCCGATCACACTTTCTTCTGGGTAAGAACTGGTAAGAATTTGAGATTTGCTTGACGGATTTGTGACTGTCCACCACACCACCACCACCACTTCCTAGTAGTCTGTCGAATCATATTCTTGTGTGTTTCTATTGCTGCTAACCATGGCAGGACCACAAGCCGACGAGACTGGCTGGGAGAACATGACAAACAAAGCGCTACATGATAAGTTTCAACAAATGATGAGTGGGCAGGTGGAAGATGTGCTAAAAAAGAGGCCATGGAGAAGATAGATGGCATTGAGAAGGCGTTCGAAACAAAGCTCGATAACAAGTTTAATGAATTGCTCGCGCGTCTACCACCACCACCACCACCGGTTGCACCTAACGCACCTCTACAACAACAACAACGACTACCTCCACATCGCGAAACCGCCCTCCGCCGAGCGACCCGTGTCCCTCTTCAGCCTGGCCAAGCTGCTGGTGTTGCTGTTGATACTTCGGTGACTCCTGCTGCTGATGTGGGGGAGGATGATTATGTGGGAGATTACGAGGATGAGGTTGATCAACATCAGAACTACGTGCAACCACCAGCACCACAACCACCAGGTCGTCCACATGCAAATAATGGCAATGTTAGGGCTCCCCCTCAGTGCGAGATCATGACCATCTCCCTAAACTGAAATTGAATATTCCACCATTTGAGGGTAGATATGTTCACGATATATATCTTACTTGGGAGTTAGAAACTGAACAACGATTTACATGTTTACAATATCCCGAGGAGAGACGTGTTCCTCATTGCTGTTTGTGCTTTCACTAGCTTTGCATGTGTTTGGTGGTGCGAACATTGTAGATTATATCCTGTTCCAGCTACTTGGGCTGCTTTGAAAACTACTATGCGTACTCGTTGGGTTCCACCATATTATCAACGTGAATTACTTCAAAAATTGCAGCGCTTAAGACAAGGAAAAAATTCGGTACAAGAATATTATCAGGAATTACAAACTGGCTTGATTAGATGTGGTATTGTTGAGGAGAATGAAGCTATGCTTGCACGTTTTCTGGGTGGATTAAATAGAGAGATTCAGACCATTCTAGACTACAAGGATTATAATAATATCACTCGATTATTCCATCTTGCTTGTAAAGCTGAACGTGAAGTCTTGAGGATCGATGTGCGTTGGCGGACTAACTTTTCTCGCAGGTCGACCTTCATCATGGACACCACGTGCATCATCTACTTCCACACGTTCTACTACACCGCACCTCCGTCGGGCTGCCACATCCAACCGTGATACAAGAAAGGTGCACAACCACCACTATCCGCCAAGAGCACACCTCGGGCCTACACAGCTTCTTCTTCTTCCATGGCGTCAACAGGGCACACAAGTGATATTATTGGTCGTCGTTGTAAGGGAAGAGGACATTTTCTTGAGAGAATGCCAATCTCAGCGTGTGATGATTGCTACTGAGGATGGTGGGTATGAGTCCGCTTGACTATGATGAAGAGACTTTGGCTCTTATTACACATGAAGAACACGGTGGAGATGATTCTGATCATGAGACGCAATACATGGCTGCTGAAAATGCTGACATGTATGAATGTTTAGTTGCTCAACGTGTTTTGAGTGTGCAGTTTACACAAGCTGAGCAAAATCAGAGGCATAACTTGTTCCATACAAAGGGAGTTGTGAAGGAACGTTCTATTCGCGTCATCATAGATGGAGGGAGCTTCAACAACTTGGCTAGCATGGATATGGTGGAGAAGCTTTCTCTCACCACAAGACCACATCCACATCCTTACTACATCCAATGGTTCAACGACGGCGGCAAGGTTAAGGTAACACGTCTCGCTCGTGTGTATTTTAGTATCTCTACATATGCTAATTATGTTGATTGTGATGTGGTACCTATGCAAGCATGTTCCTTATTACTTGGTAGACCATGGCAATTTGATAAAAATTCTGTACACCATGGTAGAAACAATCAGTATACTCTTGTTCACAAGGATAAAAATATTGCTTTGCTTCCTATGACTCCTGATTCCATTTTGAAAGATGATATTAATAGAGCTAATAAAGCAAAATAGGAGAAAAATAAGAGTGAAAATCAGATTGTGGCAAAAGAATTTGAGCAACAAATGAAGCCTAATAATAAACCATCTAATGTTGCTTCTGAAATTAAACTGAAAAGTGCATGTTTACTTGCCACCAAATCCGATATTGATGAGCTAGATTCTAGCAAATCTGTTTGCTATGCTTTTGTGTGCAAAGAGGCATTATTTTCATTCGAGGACGTGCCTTCCTCTTTGCCCCTCGCTGTCACTAACATTTTGCAGGAGTTCACCGACGTCTTCCCACAAGACGTGCCACCGGGATTACCACCTATTCGAGGGATTGAGCATCAAATTGACTTAATTCCGGTGCATCGCTACCCAACCGTGCACCATACCGTACCAATCCGAGGAGACGAAGGAGATTATGCGTCAAGCATGTGAGCTGCCCGACAAAGGTTATATACGCGAATCTCTTAGTCCTTGTGGTGTTCCTATTATACTAGTGCCTAAAAAGGATGGTACGTCGCGTATGTGTGTTGATTGTAGAGGCATTAATAATATTACTATTCGTTATCGTCATCCTATTCCTAGGCTAGATGATATGCTTGATGAATTGAGTGGCTCTACAATATTCTCCAAAGTTGATTTGCGTAGTGGATACCATAAAATTCGTATGAAATTGGGAGATGAATGGAAAATAGCATTTAAAACTAAGTTTGGTTTATATGAGTGGTTAGTCATGCCTTTTGGGTTAACTAATGCACCTAGTACTTTCATGAGACTAATGAACGAAGTTTTACGTGCTTTCATTGGACGATTTGTGGTAGTCTACTTTGATGATATCTGATTTATAGCAAATCTTTGGAAGAACATTTGGAACATTTACGTGTTGTTTTTAATGCTCTACGTGATGCACGTTTGTTTGGTAACCTTGGGAAGTGCACCTTTTGCACCGACCGAGTATCTTTTCTTGGCTATGTTGTTACTCCACAGGGAATTGAAGTTGATAAATCCAAGATCGAAGCTATTGAGAGTTGGCCGCAGCCCAAAACGGTCACACAAGTGAGGAGTTTCCTTGGACTCGCTGGTTTCTATAGGCGTTTTGTGAGAGACTTTAGCACCATTGCTGCACCTCTCAATGAGCTTACAAAGAAGGATGTGCCTTTTTTTGGGGTACCGCACATGAAGAAGCCTTCACGGTATTGAAAGATAAGTTGACACATGCTCCTTTACTCCAACTTCCTGACTTTAATAAGAATTTTGAGCTTGAATGTGATGCTAGTGGAATTGGATTAGGAGGTGTGTTATTACAAGATGGCAAACCTGTTGCATACTTTTACGAAAAATTGAGTGGGCCTAGTCTGAACTATTCTACTTATGACAAAGAATTATATGCTCTTGTTCGGACTTTAGAGACATGGCAACATTATTTATGGCCCAAAGAATTTGTTATACATTACGATCATGAATCTTTGAAACATATTAGAAGTCAAGCTAAACTGAATCGTAGACATGCTAAATGGGTTGAATTCATTGAGACTTTCCCTTATGTCATTAAACACAAGAAGGGTAAAGAAAATGTTATTGCCGATGCTTTGTCTCGTCGCTATACTATGCTTTCACAACTTGACTTCAAAATATTTGGTTTGGAGACCATCAAAGATCAATATGTGCATGATGCTGATTTTAAAGATGTAATGCAGAATAGTAAAGAAGGAAGAACATGGAACAAGTTCGTTATTAATGATGGTTTTGTGTTCCGAGCTAACAAGCTATGCATTCCTGCTAGCTCTGTTCGTCTTTTCTTGTTGCAGGAGGCGCATGGAGGAGGATTAATGGGACACTTTGGCGTGAAGAAGACGTAGGATATACTTGCTACACATTTCTTTTGGCCAAAGATGAGACGGGATGTTGAGCGTTTTGTTGCTCGCTGCACTACATGTCAAAAAGCTAAGTCACGACTCAATCCTCATGGTTTATACATGCCTTTGCCTGTACCTAGTGTTCCTTGGGAGGATATATCTATGGATTTTGTTTTAGGATTACCTCGAACAAAGAAGGGAGGGATAGCATATTTGTTGTCGTGGATAGATTCTCGAAAATGGCACACTTTATACCATGTCATAAAAGCGATGATCTTTGTTAATGTTGCTGATTTGTTCTTTCGTGAAATTATTCGCTTGCATGGTGTGCCAAATAATATTGTTTCAGATCGTGATACTAAATTTCTTAGCCACTTTTGGAGATGTTTATGGGCTAAGTTGGGGACTAAACTGCTTTTTAGTACTACTTGTCACCCCCAAACCGATGGACAAACTGAAGTAGTCAATAGAACATTGTCTACTATGCTTAGGGCTGTTTTGAAGAATAATAAGAAAATGTGGGAAGAATGCTTGCCTCATATTGAATTTGCTTATAATCGTTCATTGCATTCTACTACTAAGATGTGCCCTTTTGAAATTGTGTATGGCTTCCTACCTCGTTCACCTATTGATTTGTTGCCTCTTCCATCTTCAGAGAAGATTAATTTTGATGCTAAAGAACGTGTTGAATTGATTTTAAAAATGCATGAGTTAACTAAGGAAAACATTGAGCGTATGACTGCTAAATATAAACTTGCTGGAGATAAGGGTAGAAAACATGTTGTCTTTGCACTGGAGATCTTGTTTGGTTACATTTGCGTAAGGATAGGTTTCCTAATTTGCGCAAATCAAAGCTAATGCCACGTGTTGATGGTCCATTTAAGGTGTTAGAGAAAATAAATGATAATGCATATAAACTTAGGCTGCCTGCATATTTTGGGGTTAGTCCCACTTTTAACATTGCAGATTTGAAGCCTTATTTGGGTGAGGAAGATGAGCTTCCGTCGAGGACGACTTCATTTCAAGAAGGGGAGGATGATGAGGACATCAATGCTATTGTTACACCCACAGCCCCTGCTGCTATACATACTGGACCAATTACTAGAGCTCGCAAGACGCCAATTGAATTATCGTGTACTTTCGTTTCTTGGTAACGATTCCAATGTTCATGAGAATATGATGCTGCCTAAATTGGATACATTTGTTTTGCTTACAAATGAAGGGCCTACCATGGACAAGAAAGATGAACCTTGGAGCAAGTTCAAGCATGGAGATGTTCGAAAGCGACAGGGGAACAAGAACGGAGTTACAAGTGATGATTCCAGGACTTTGAAGCCACCCTAATGAGTGCATGAGGCCTTGGACGAAATATACAAGATGCCACTTCATAATATTCGTCCATAGGCTATTCTAGGTGCTGCGTCATCTTATTATTGGGCCAGGCCCATGTAATTTCGAAATACTTAAGTATAGGCTGTTTTTAGAGTCCGTATGTGTGGGGAAACAAGAGTTAGGGTTGGTTTCGGACCCCTCCCTCTAGGGCCACGAAATTGCCTCCTCTTCCTCATATATACAGCCCTTAGGGCGTCGTTTAGACTTTGGGTTTTGTTTAGATCAAAAGTTCGCCATAGCTGCAACTGCTGCATTTCGCTTTGTGTTCAACGACCGGACCAAGGCGTCCATGTAACCCCACCTTCATTAATAAAGCTTTCCTCTTATATTCGAAATATCCAGATTGCAATCTTAGTTTCTTGCTTGTTCTTTGTTTGCTCGCAGGAAACAGGCCCTCGTGGTCGAGTTGATCGTGCTCGGCGTGGTCAATAACCCTCGGAAGTTGGTTTAGCGATTGCTAACGCTGCTGACGTCTCAAGACGTCACGTAGTCGGATCGTCAAGGTCGACTCCCACAGAAACGATAGCCACCATCTCATCGAAACATCGGCACACCTTTGCCTCTATCATTTGGGCTCAACATTGGCCCGATGAGATTTCGGCCTGTTAACGGCCCATTTAATGGATGGGCCAATTTCCAGGATGTACATCTTTCGGCCTTTTAGCGACCCATTTAAATGTTGGGCTAATTTCCGGCCCAGTGTGTCTTTCAGCCTGTTGACGGCCCATAAATCTGATGAGCCATTTGTTGTCGGACCTGAGTTTCGGCCTTTTAGCGGCCCATTTAAGTGTTGGGCCAATTTCTAGCCCGGTGTCACTTTCAGCCTGTTGACGGCCCATAAATCAGTTGGGCAATTTGTAGTTGGACCTGAGTTTTGGCCTTTTAGCGACCCATTTAAGTGTTGGGCCAATTCCCGGCCCTGTGTACCTTTCGGCCTGTTAAAGGACCATAAATGAGTTGGGCCATTTGTAGTCGGGCCTTAGTTTTGGCCTTTTAACGGCACATGCCCTTCATGGTCCAATACCAGCCCGGTTTCTCTTTCGGCCTGCTAAAGGCCCACAACCTGATTGGGCCATTTACACACGACTGACTTTCGGCCTCTTAGCGGCCCATGGTCTTCATGGTCCAAAGACAAGCTCATTGTCTCTTCGGCCTGCTAAAGGCCTACAGATAGTTGGGCCATATGTAGCCCAAACTTAGTAACGGCCCGTTAACGGCCCGTGAAATAAATTGGGGCCACCTGTTGCCCGCCGATGTCGGCTCGTTAACTAATTCGGGAGGTAAGAGGGCCGACCATTAACTTTCGTTTAGTAACGGCCCATTAACTTAATGGGCCCACTAAAGTTCGTACATGTCTTTAGGCCAAATTAGATAATTTGAGCCCATTACGACGAGCAATTATGCACAGGACCAAAACCGATCAAGCAAAGGTACGGCATACAGAGAATAACGTTGCACATCCAAAGATATATTACAGGAAATTACATCCTTTGGGCAATCAAAGATTTATGCGGTGCAAATAAATGAGCGTAACCTAACCATCTACAACGTCACAATCTGCAACCTCAAAGAGATGACGCCCATAAGCATGTGGGCAAGTTCTTTACGCTTTGCTACATTGTCTCACGAAAACATTGATCGCTTGTTGTGTCACACGACTCTACTACTACGATTCATCCACCATTTCCATCATTGCTTCAGCCATTAATTGGTTCACAAACATACATTTATTCATTGCATTCGAGACAGAGGATCTTGAATGTATTCAGATGGCGATTTTGGCAGGCTTGTATTATTGATAGTGCGAGTGTCTCGACCCTTTGCATCATAACAAAAAAGTAGGACGGGAACCAAACAGATTAATCATGAGTTATTGCCATATTACGGCCTAGATTCTTTGGGGAAAGAAACAATGGGGTTTGCCTTCTTTGTTTTTAGAGTTTGTCTTCATATCTTCAAAGACTGCACAAAATTAACACACTAGCATTGCTATCATTGGCCAAGTTAGATAATAGGAAAGCAACATTGACACAACGAACGTTTGGGCAACTAGCCTACACCAAATTAACACAATATGGCACAGCTATCATCGGCCGTAAGGTAGTACGAAAGCAACATTGACACAATGAATGAATGGGCAACCAGAGAAGCACTACAATTCAAGAATGTGCGTGATATGAGATAGTACATTCATGCAGCTCGAATGCAAAACTACTGTGCAGTTTTCCTTCCAAAAATCAACATTGGCGCCTTTAACATTTTGCTACAACTAATTTTAGATCAGATAAAGGTTAGATTCACGCCGATTAACAAAATACATGTTGATGTAAAAATATAGTGATATACAACAGGTACTTACATCAGCATTGGAGCACAGAGAATTCCGCAAGATATTTTCCTCGAATACGATCCCAATGGAGGAAGTCTTCTATCGTTTAACCTTATTTTCTAAAAGAGAGATGGGTAAGAAACATGTAGAAAATATGATCAGAATGCTATAAAATTTCATGATGTGAGGATACGCACAAGCTTCTTAGAATGGAGTTGACATTCTTTTGCTGGACTGGAGCGGACTATTTCTTTGGCCACTCGAATCTGCTTATTATCAGTGGGAGTTGGGTTTCTTTTTGCTAGAGCAGTATCTATGAAAAATGGAGTTGGTTTATTATCTCCTTGCGTTTGTATCTTTTGCAAAGACCTGGTTTGTAACCCTTCAGATTCTGACATAGCCGTCTTCCCCTTGCATGCCTTATATAGAAGAATGGTGATTCAGTTATAAAACATGCTACATCAGAGATGGAATAGGTACTGAAGAATAGAAAGGCATGACATATTGACATGTATTCCCTCCATCCGGAAATAAATGGACGGGTCTAGGCGTATTTCAGTTCTAGATACATCCAGTTTTATCCATTTCTGCGACATTTAATTCGGACGGAGGGAGTATGATGTAAGAGCTAGAGATACGACAGGATAACACAGTAAAGAAAAACACTGAAAAACCCACTGCAGAACCAAAGTATTCAAACCCACTGATAAGAGATAGTACACTCATGCAGCTCAGGATGCAAAACTACCACGCAGTTTTCCTTACAAAAATCAACATTGTGGCCTTTAATCATACATTTTGCTACAACTAAATTTAGATCAGATAAAGGTTGGATTCACATCGATTAACAAAATACATGCTGGTGTAAAAATATAGTGATATACAATGTACTTACATCTACATTGGAGCACAGAGAATTCCTGCAAGAATCTTTCCTCATAAGCGATACCATTGCGTAAATTCTTCTATCTCGTTAAGCTTATTTTCTAAAAGAGAGATGGGTAAGAAACATGTAGAAAATATGATCAGCATGCTATAAAATTTCATGATGCAAGGATACGCACACGCTTCTTAGAATTGAGTTGACATATTTTTGCTGGACTAGAGCGGACTAGTTCTTTGGCCACTGGAATCTGCTTATTATCAGTAGGAGTTGGGTTTCTCTGTGCTGGAGCAGTATCTATAAAAACTGGAGTTGGTTTATTATCTCCTGGCGTTTGGGTCTTTTGCAAAGGCCTTGTTTGTAACCCTTCAGATTCTAACATAGTCGTCTTCCCCTTGCATGCCTTGTATAGAAGAATGGTGCTTTAATTATAAAACATGCGACAGCAGAGAGATGGAATAGGTCTGAAGAATAGAATGGCATGACATATTGACATGTATTCCCTCCATCCGGAAAAAAATGGATGGGTCTAGGCGTATTTCAGTTCTAGGTACATCCTTTTTTATCCATTTCGCCAACATGTAATCCGGACGGAGGGAGTATGGTGTAAGAGCTAGGGATACGACAGGACAACACAGCAAAAAAAACACTTGTTGAATGTAAAACTATATGCTAGCGGAATACGTATAGAAATAACTAAGGCAACATACACATGTATGATTGGGAAAACAAGATGGCATTGCAACAGAGCACTAGAACAGCACTTCAATGTAAAAAAACATGGTATGGCGTATGATGAAGTACATCTTGATGAATAACAATGCATAAGATATTGAAGCATGATGTCCAAATTAAGCGAGATGGCATTGCGATAGAGTAGAATGACAAGATGCTTGAATTTGAAAACATGTTATCATGAATGGAATAGGTCTTGAAAAACAGGAAGGCATGACATATTTACATGCATGATCGACATGCTAAGCACATGGCATTGCAAATGAGTAGATACACTCCAGGACATTATATGCATGTTGTACCCATATCACATGCCAAGTTAGAGCAAGGACCTTGTGGGGTGAAGAGGATTCATCATCTTTACGCATGTCTTCTGAAGAACTGACTTTACATGTTCCATCATATTGGGTATCATTGACGTCAAGTTTATTGGCCTTTACATTGATCCGTGAGGTTCTTGTGGATATATCAATGTGTGCAATTATATCTGACATGCATGGAAGACAACTAATAGTTAGATTTATGTAAATGAGTGCCTGTAGGAGACGACATAAATAGTAGGACTGGGGTTAACTAGCAGCAACATGTCTCATAAACTAAAGGGAGAACACAGATGAAAGCTACAGAATATGTATCGTTTGTACTCGAGATTAACTAGATGGCACACAAAAGTATTAAAGAACAACATAGGTAATACTAGAAGTGGTATAATACTATAATCACCAGCCTGTGGCATAGCATTGGCTGATGGATGATAACTATGGAACAACGTTACCTAAAGAACAAGTATCTTAGCTGAACTATGGAAGAGCGTGAACTCCTGAACAAGACCCGTAAGATATCAGCATGAATATACAGTGAAATGTGATGATCTATTTTCCGTGCTTAGAGGAATAACAAAGCCATAAATGTTGCACACAAGTAAGATGAGGGTACAACCTATCTGGCTGCCATCCATAGGAGTGAGCATCATGTGCTGATTTGTCGATGGCCCTGCAGTTGTTGTGGTTGTCAATGTCGGGCACGCGCATTTGATGCAGGGAACTATCAAGTGGGGATTGTAGCTCCCTTCTGGTGTATGCTTCCCTTGTTGGAGCAGCTGCGGTGAGTCGGAAGGCGGTGTGTGCGAAGATGCGAGATAACGCATAATGTTAAGAACGACATATCTCTTTGATCTGAAGAAATACACTAAGAGATCAACAAAGAAGGTACGAGAGTGGTCACACGTCTGTTGACTGAAGACTAAATTGGGGTCACACGATTTTATTTTGTTTTGGTATTGTCTGATCTACGCCGGATGGCTTGATGGCCGTCTTGTGCCTCCCGGCTGACACTGTTCGGAATCTTCCCCGAAGAGCCAGCGACCAACGACAGAGCAGCCTGCCTCCGCCGTCCGTGGCCCCGGCCAAAACCCCGCTCCCCGCCCCACCGCACTGCCGTGGTTGCGCCGTCCGGCCAATCGACAAAGACTCCCGTCATCCAGATCCGGCGGCGGCAGTACCTTCAACCCACACAACTCTTCGATAGCCATCTAAGCACTGCTTCCGCGGCGAACTTGCGCCCCCGCACCCTTACGTTAGACACCAGCCAACCGGCAGCCTAGGAGCTCCGTCGCCTCGAGGGGTGCTGCTTCCCATTGGGAATCGATTGGCCCAGAATAAAAATTCAGACAACTGGCGCCTAAATAAAGTGATTTGAGATGAGGGTGCGACCTATCTAGCGGCATGGTGAAGTAGGCAGGTCCAGCTACCGAGTCGGTGAGGCTAGCGCGGTTGCGGTGGAGACCGGTAGCAGGGAAAGAGCGATGTCGCGACAGTCGACGGCTACGCGGAAGCAGTGCCAGGACTCTGGACGGATCCGAAGTTGGAGCCGCTCCAGCGCCATGAACAACGGCGGGGGTGAATCGGCTCCGGTACAGTTCACGCGGCCGTCGTCGAGGCAGTACCAAAGAAGACGGAGTAAGAGGCACACGGCCCAGTGCACGACGGCAATTGGACAGCGTCTCCGGCATTAGGGAGGAGGGCGGCTGTGAAATTGGTGCGGTGGGGGGCGCCATGGAGGTAGGGCCGAGGTTTCGCGGCTCGGGAGAAGGGAGCTTCTCGGGGAGAAGGTGATTTGGCGCCCACGAGTTATGAATGGGGGAGGCGGGGATTGGGAGGAGTGGAACCATGTCTTACGGACGCATTTATGTCGAAATGTGAGGGGGAGTTACAATTCTACCCTTGCCTATAGGCTTCTCGGCTTGGGTCTTGTACTGAGGGTCGGGGATAGTAGAGTAACTTTGCTTCTCCCCAAATAGTGGGCGTGAGCGATTTCGGGTGAGGAGGGCGTGTTTTGAACTATAGTGGGCCCGAGCGATTTCAAGTAGGAGAGCGTGTTTTGAAATAGTGGGCGCGAGCTATTTGGGCGAGGAGAGCGTGTTTGCCGACCATGGTTTATGAATTATTTGGCACATGTCATTTCGGCCGAGGAGAAGGCGCGCTTGGATGAAGTTACGAACCTACCCTCGATGTACAATGGGCCAATTGATGCGTGTCCCACATAGGACGGTAATTTCGCGTCTCCCATTTATTTGCTCGGACGAATTCCACCGAGCAGAGGATGTTTAACGGTTCATTCAAATTTTGGGAGAACGAGCATCCACGTCTACCTTACCAAGTCAATTCGAATCAAATTTTGAAATATTAGCTTGCCACTTCTTTTTTAGATGGAGAGATGATGCTCGGGAGTAATGTGTTTTTACATGCTCGTTGCTAGCGATTTACTATATGAAAAATAGTTGACCCACTCAAAAACGCGAATCAAACCCAAAATGAAATATCTCGATTCAATGAACTAGCTCGTTCAAGAGGGTCAAAATAGTGAACTAAATCCAAAATTGAACACCTCAATCGAGTAGCATGTTGTACAGTATTATAGTACTCCATGAACATGTTGAAAGTCAAATTAATGAAATTGTTTGATATACGCATATATCCGTTCATGTGTGGATTGCAGACAACATGTTCTCCAATTTAAATATTTGAATGCAAGTTTATATCGAAACATGGTTTATATCAGTCTTTGATGCATAAACGCGACCTACCCCCTCTCCGGACTCCTGTTCTCTCTCTCTCTCTCTCACTCTCGCCGACAATCTTCAATTTCCGCATACGCATCCGACACAAAAACCTTGTTGGTCCCTCTCCCTTTCTCTCCATCTCTCTCTCTCTCTCTTTGTGTGTGTGTGTGGGGGGGGGGTCTTTCTAGTTCGCATTCATATATACACCATCTATAGGTCTCTCTCGCACACTATGTATGATACTCTAGCTAGTCCAAGCTAGATATCTTGGGTGCACTCATCGTACGCACACAAATTCCTTGGCTCTTTGCCTGTAACTCTCTCACGCACCACTATGTCGTCTCGGAGCTCTTCCCCCCTCTCTCAAACTCTCCATCCACCTGGGTCACACATACACATGCATATCTCACTCGCACTCGATAGGCCCATCTAAAACTCTATCTCTCTCCCTCGTGCTCTCTCCATCTCACACGCACACACACACACACACAATCTCATGCCCAGCTAGCCAAGTATGATGGTCTCTCACTCAATTGTAGGCACACGCAGTCCCCCCTATATGTATATGACTAGCTAATCTTAGTCTCCATCACAAACATGTGCATGGTCTATCTCGATTTCTCTCGAGGCATCTTCCTATCGCAAGACGCACTCCCTCGATCTCCCACCCATATAGTCCCCTCACGATCTCGAGGGATCTCTCTATCACAAACACACCCTCTCTCCCTCCCCATGCGTCCATGCCATCCATGTGTCCCTCTCGACCTTTTTTCCTTGTTGGCCAGTCCTCTATTGGACATGTGCTACAGGGGTGTCTCTCTCCGTTGGAAACAATCACACACTAGCTATCTTCGTGTATCTCCTCGCCTCGCTTTTCCATCTCGGAGATGCATGCGTGATATGTTCGCATAAGAAACGAAAAAACATAGTCTCTCTCTAATTTATCGTTTGTTGTCACTTTCTCTTTCACACACATACTCTTTTTGCACACTTACTCATTCTCCTTCACACACACTTGATCTGTCTCGACTGAGGCACTCTCCTCCGTCCATATCACACAGATTTATTGAAAAGTCAAACATCACAAAGTTTGACCATGTACGTGGAGAAAAAGAATTACATCTAGTACGACAAACATATACCATTAGATTCACCATGAGATGTAGTTTTGTATGATGTATCCTTGGTATTGTAGATATAAATAAAATTTGCGTAAACCTGATCAAAGTTTCCAAAGTTTGACTTCTAAAAAATTTACATGCACCGCATTTTCGAGTGGATGGAATATCTCTTTCCCCCTCTCAGATATCTGACGCACCACTCAGCCTTATCGGGGCTCCTCAATCTCTCTCAAACTTTATTGGTCAGTTTGGTTCGTGACCTGACCCTCATGCCTTGATGGCCGGTCTTGCTGGTGTGGATGTGAGATGTAAAATATTTCTGCTGTGCCAGGCTTGTGTGGTGCTGAAGCGTTTGGTTCATGCATGGGCCAGGCAAAGCATCAACGTCCCATCAATCAATCCATGCATCAATCATTTAATGCTAATATCCATCCATGTTGTTGTTAGCCTCGTGGCCGCATGACCAGGCACGGCCAGGCGTTCGAAATCGGTCGCTTGGGCCAGGCTACTTGCGATGTGTCCGGAGTTTAGCCAAAGCTAATTAAAGTGCAGGGGACCCAGCCCAGGCGGGCTTTCTTTTTCACAGGGTAGCAACCAAACAAGCATGCATGAAATCCAGCCACAACCACAGGCCATGCAAAAGATGCTCACGACGCAAGCCAAACTGGCCTTATATCTCCCCGGTTCACACATACACATGTTTCGCTCGCGCTATACATATAGACCCATCCAACACTCTCCGCCCTTGTTCTCTCTCCATGTGACACGCACCCCCCTAAGTACCATAATCCCTCACTCCATCATAGGCTCTGTTTGGATCCATGGGTTAGAGTTAGTTTGGGTTAGTTTGGAGTCAACTAACCCAAAAAGATCCAAATAGGAGGGTTAATTTAGGTTAGATGCACCTAACCCATCAAAAAATAACTAACCCATCCAAGAGGTGCTTATTTGGGTTAGTCCTTCTCGGGACCACTAATAAACACTTTTTTCTCTCGCTCTCCCCGCAGCAGATCCCTCCCCACTTCCTCAAAGCTTCTCGTCCTCTCCCTCCCTCCCTCTCTCACCGCCCGTGAAGGTGCCTCGCCGTATCCGCGCTCCATCTAACCCTGCCATCCAAAAACCTCTTTACTTAGAGTTAGTTCAGGGTTAGAATCTAACTCTAACCTCTAACTGAGTTAGAGTATCCAAACAGGGCCGTAGGCGCAAGCACTCCCCCCCCCTAAGTATGATTATCTCTTACTAGCCATCGTGAACACACGTATTGTCTCCTTCCATCCATATGTCTATCTCGATATCTCTCGGGGCATCTTCTATCGCGCACACACCTTGTCACTCGATCTCCCACCCATGTAGTCCCATCACGATCTCCAGGGGACCTCTCTATGACAAACATACACTCTCTCCTCCCCATGTCTGCATTTGCTCCGTACGTCTCTCTCGACCTCTCTCCCTTGTTTGCCAGACCCCTCTTGGCCACGTGCTAGGGGTCTTCCTCTCTCGGTTCCAAACAACCACACACTATCTCCTCACCTTGCCTCCGGTTGTCGAAGATGCATGTGTGATATGTTTGCATAAGACACACACGCTTTTTCTCTACTTTTATCGTGTGTTGTCCATGTCTCTTTCACACACGCACACACACTTTTTCACTCTCTCTCTCTCTCTCTCTCTCTCTCTCTTTCTCTAGTTAGGGACTCACATCCGTCCATAAGCATATGGATGTTTTGAAAAGTCAAACCTCGTAAAAGTTTGACCAGGTATATGTGGAGAAAAACATTTACATCTGGAACGATCATTAGATTCATCACAACATGTACTTACTTCATACTATCATTTATCTTTGGTATTGTAGATATATGTAATTTCTTTATAAACTTGGTCAAAGTTTCAAAAGTTTGACTTAAAAAAATGTTGTAACTACATTATCGAACAGAGGGAGTAGCTCTTTCTCTCTCTCTCTGCTATCTCTCACGGGCCTCCCTCTCACTCGAACTCTCTATACTGACGGATTATACGCTCACTGTGTCAGCGTATAGCTCCGTATATTGTTTAGTTGACCGGCCAACCAATCCACATGCTGCATTGTCATTTCGTGTTCCGTATCTTGGTGTCGGCCCATGTGGCAGTGGGTGAAAATAAGTAAACTAGAGGCCCATCTGACACGCGGTGAAGTAAAAAAAGTTGAAACCACTCGGGGTAGCACCCCGCACGCTAGTAAATTGAGGGCGCATTGAGGACAAACTTCTTGCGCGCGAAGGACGCACTCGCGCACAATTCACCACTGCGCGGCGGCATGCACAGAAGGACGCACTCGCGCACACCCAGCACACAACACACACCAGCACACGTGTACACCGGCGTCGCCGCCGGTTGAGATGGACGGCGAGGCAACCAACAAGCGAAGGCAGCTCGAGCCAAAACCACATCCGGCGAGCCTGGACTTCATCAGCAGCCTCCCCGACGACATGCTGCTCGTCATCATCGGCCTCCTCCCCACCAAATCTGCCGTGTGGACCGCCTTGCTCTCCCGGCGGTGGCGCCCCCTCTGGCGCTGCGTCCCCCTCAACCTCACCATCGACAGATGCCTCTGCGATAGGGATTGCAAACGCATGGCCGCAGTCTCCAAGATCCTTTCATCGCACCCTGGTCCAGCCAGACGCCTTGACATCCGCATGTTCAGTACCAACTGCAAGGTCCAACCCAAGTTCGACGAGTGGTTCTTATCCCCCGCCCTAGATCAGCTCGAGGAGCTCAGCTTTGAAGATGGACGCTGTCGCTCTCTGCCGCTGTCCGCGCTCCGCCTCACGCCAACGCTACGCCGCGCCAGCTTCAGCTCCTGCTATCTTCCCCAGATTAATGTCGCGCCCGCCCTTCCTCTCCCTCAACTCAAGCAGCTCGATCTCGAAGAAGAAGGCTATGGAGCACTTGCTCCGCAGCTGTACTGCGCTCGAGTACCTTCGTCTTGAGCAGATCCACGGGTTCATTAGCCTCCACATCGCCTCGACGAATCTTGATGGATTTATGTGTCTTGCTGGCCCCGCAACAAGACATCAATTGGGAAGAGATCACTCCAGCTGTTCCCCGTTATGGTCATTGAGAATGTGCCTTTCCTTGAGAGATTTCTTGTATCGGATCTAGAAGGTCCAACAAAAATCAGGGTCATTGACGCGCCGAAATTGACAGAGTTGGTGTACTCTTCTGCCAAATTCTCCGAACCCTTTATTGGATCCGTAATCGTTCAGGTACAACACTCATCTTCTTCTCCGTCTTCTTGAAATTCACATTTTTTAATTTCTTCTTGATGTATTTACGACCGTCTTCCAGAAAATGATTCCCACAAGCTTGACCCAGTCCATGCGCACATTGAAGATCTTAGCACTAAAATCTATCGGCCCCAATCTGGATCAAGTTGTTGGATTCCTTACATGCTTTCCGTGCACGGAGAAGCTACTCATCGAGGTGAAACTCCTTTCCTATAAGTAAATGGTAATCACAACGTAGCTCAATTTTTTTGTAATTTTCCCAAATTATGATGACAAGTGTAGTGTTCAAAACTGCATCTACGCACTGCACCGAAAGAAATGTTTTTAGTATTTTTCTCACGTGATCACTGCATCATTTTTATGTTGTACTACTATAGTAGCCTAGGCTAGTCATAGTGGAAAGTAACTTAGACTACTCCGGTAACTCTATGGTTACTCTAAGAGCAAGTACTACCTCCGTCTGGTTTACTCTTCCAATTTTGTAGTATCAAGAATTTGACCATAGATTTAATCGACAAAATGTTAATGCATGTCACTAAGAACTATATCGTTGGATTCGTATTTGAACATAATTTCAAATGGTGTAATTTTTAGTGACATGAATTGGCATTTTCTTAGGTAAATCTATGGTCAAAATTTTATACTAAATACGAGGTAGTATTTTTCTGTCCCAAAATTCTTGTCTTACATTTGTTTAGATATGGATGTATCTAACACTAAAATGTAACTAGATACATCCGTATTTAGACAAATTTAAGACAAGAATTTTGGGACAGAGGGAGTACAAAAGTGGGCTATGTAGGCCAAAACATGTGCCAAATTCACTTGTGATGCATTTGGCATCGATGCCCCTCCATTTCTCACCTGGTGCCCCAATCTGGATCAGCTACTTTGCTCCGGTGCCAAATTAACTCACGCAATGAAAAAACACTGCATGGGAGAGAGAGAGGACTGAGGCAATAAAAAAACACTTGTTTGGGAGAGTGAGAGGCCGGTGTAGTTGGTTTGATTGATTTGCTTATACATGTGGGTCTGTATGCACAGCGGTGCCAACTCTCTCACATCGCAAGAGCGGTGCCAAAATCTTTTGATTTGACATCGATGCGTATTATGTGGCATACTTTTGCGAAATATGGCATCGGCCACATAGTGGAAGGCAACAAATGCCCAAGCTCTTCACGTGCTCCTAGTTAAATGAGAGGAAACAGAAAAAAGAGAGAGAGAGAGAGAGAGAGAGAGAGAGAGAATATCACTAGCCAGCCAACCCTATCGTATGAGCGAATGATATTGGTACCTCTTGATGACACGACAATCTTATGCAGCCAGCTGCTCTAATATGTTCTCTTCTTTTGCAGATAAAAAAGGACCCGAAAGTGAAAAATGTGCTGCACTATAACAATCTCATCGAATGTCTTGATCTCCATCTTACAGAAATTGATTTGATCAACTACCGAGGCAGCACATCTAAGATTTAATTGGCCAGGTTCTTTGTTCTGGAGGCAAGTGTGCTCAAGGTAATGAGGTTTGGCATTCTCTGGCGCAACAATGAATGGCATGTTGATCACCGCAAGCGTCTAAGCCTAAATGACAAAGTCTCCACAGAAGCTGAATTTGTTTTTGAAACATCAAGTGGCCAGAGACTCGAAAACTCATTTGCCCATTAGTGACTTGTCAGGGCGGTGGATTTTAGTTTGTACGATAACGCTACATCCACCTAAAGTAACAAAAGTTCTTACGTAAACTTCCTAGTAATTCCCTCTTCCTAGGTGCAGCATTACTCCTAACATTTGTAATATCAGTTTGAAACTTGTAATATTGCCATGTCCTATTCCTGCGTTTTCAAAATCCTGCGAATCAAACAGGTCTGAGTTGGTGATGATGTTGTGCCTCCCATCTTTCACCAATAGCCGTCGGATCTAGATCTGACGCATACAAACCAAGCTTCTCCATTTTTGCAAAAAGATGCCCACACTTGTTCCCTATTTACAAAGAACTCCTTGTCTCTCACAATCAGCCTTATCTCCTCCCCACCACATCTAGAAGGCCGTGGAAAAATCTGGCGCGATGGCCGCTGCCGGAGCCGTCCACCCCCAATCTTGGTGTTACGTGCAATGCACGGGCATCTACGCACGGGAAATTATGTAGAACAGGGCTAGTTGTAAGCAGGCTAGCTCTACAGCAATGATGATAGTGACTGCAGATGGTGAGGCTGACTATGGTATGCCGAACACGGCGCCTATACTCAGGTGTCATCTCTGGCGCAGGGTCTTGTCACTTCACTGTGAGGAGCAGCACGTAATAATTTGATCGACGGGTAGTACAGTGCTAGTACTCCTACTACTACATTGGTAATACTACTACTAGTACTAGTAGCACCATCGTCTGGATTTAGGAGTACTACCACGACCAACTGGATTTTAGTATTTGACTACCAATATCTAGTAATGCATGTCACAAAAAATGTACTACTCCCTCTGTAAATAAATACATGGTGTTTTATTCCTATCGGCGAGAGAACTTAATGTTTTTTTGCTAACTAGAGTACTAATAGGAATACATGCAATGAACTAAACACTGCATGTCATGTTTGGTAGTCTCAAGTCATTGAAAGCATGCACGGCCCACATCTCTCATTGGTTGATATGTCACGAAATAAGAAACAAGGAGGGAGTTAATGCACCGTGCCTAAGTGTTTTGGGATTATTTGGTTTTCGTAATGTGACTTACGCAACATTTTTATTTACATGCATTAACATTTTATTAGTTAAATCAAAGGTCAAAACTTGGCGCAAAATGCAAAGGGGACCAATAAACCAGTAAACATCAAACTTCTCTCGTTTGGCCCCACTAGAGGTCGGTGAGATGACTATACAAAGACCGCACGGAGGGGGACGCAGTTTCATTGACTTACGGCAATCGCCTTTGGGTGAATGACACGTGGGCCCATGGGGTGGCTGGCCCACCTATCATACAGCCAAAGGCAAAAGAGAGGGCCGAGGAGTAGTACGAAATCCCACGCACCCACGCACGCTAACCAAGGGCAAGAGTGATCACTCGAATCGCAAGATCGATTGACTAGAAGCTAAGCTAGACCCATGGAGGCGATGAGCGCGAGCATCACCATTGTGCCAGATGCTCCACGATGCCGGCCACGGCCCCGCAACGAGGAACGTCTCCAGTAGTATTGCTTGAGGCCGCCAGTATGAGGGCCGCTGGACGACAGCTTCATCTCCTTGTTCGACGAGGTCCTCGTCGGTTTCTCGACAAGTTCACCATCGTCAAGAAGCTTCATGGACGACTTTTGACGTAAGCCTCCACCGACGCGCCCGTGCTCGCGATGCCGCCACCCTCAACGGCCACTATGGTGACAACCTCTTCGACGCATTGGTGGCCCTGACCGCTCGCCGTCATACCGGAGAATGTCCACCTCGAGGTCGCGGCCGCAAAGGTTCGGGCGCAGCAAGACACCATCGACATAATCACCCACGTCTACAGGCAAATCATCCACAAGGACTACTACATGCAAAAGGAGGACGATAGGACGCTAGCCTTCCTGGACCACAGGGCAACCTTGGACGGCACTGTTCAGAAGCACGTTGAGCGCGCCGCCAACACCGCTGCTCCTCACACGTCGGTTGGTGACCCGGCGCACTAGGGCGTGAGGATGTCATTGATGGATCCTTATGTAATTTTATCTTTCCGTCAAATCCATGTAGTAGTATATGATACTACAGTAATCATCTTACCTTTCGCATCAACTTCATATTTAGTACGTACTCCATGCATGAACGGCGCCAGAACCAAACTTCTCATTACTCTAGGCAAAAATCGTTATTTTCTATCTATCGATCGCACCATGGAGCAGAACCAAATTTTACAAGTTACGAGTTCAAAAGGAAAAGCCTTCCGTGTTCGCGTTGCACCCCCACACGGTTGGTCCGGCACGCCACTCAAGCGGGAATGCGTGCGGTGTTGCATTTTCACTTACAAGTGGGACCGCAGTTGAGCAAACCGACTAGCGGCAAACCCCCAACCAGCCCACCGTGCGATGGCTGAGAAAACAGGAAGGAGAAGAGATGGATGTAGCACGGACTCCAAGAAAATTGGTGTCGGATGGGACTCATGTGGGTTGCGTGTGCCGTACTGCTAGACGTGAATGCTAGTTATGGCCCATGCCACCCCACTATATCGAGCCTATATCGAGGCACGAGAACAAATTTCCTGCAGTCCGTGCTCAGCCCTCCTCTATCTCTCTTCTCACCAGCCAATGGACGTGGAGCCCATCGTCTGTTTGCTCAGATGCGTTCCCACATGTCAGTGAAAACGCAAGCGGACCCACTAAACCTGCACATCTTTCACCTCGACGTGCGGGTGATGAAAAACAAATCCAAGAAAGATCTTCAGTGGCCGCTTTTGGAGTTACTCAAGAGTAGTAAGATTCTATTTACAGTTTAACCCAAGATGCACATCTCGTGGCTTCAACTACCACTCTATTTTCTTTCATGACACGACCTAGATGCTGGATGTCCCACGTGTCGGCAAAAGGAGGAAGAACCCGACCAAATCTTCGGTTGTGCTCTCGGATTAGACTAGTTGTGCTAACTTAAAAAATTTATTGTGTACTCCCTCCATTCCAAAATACTTGACTTCCATTTGTCCAAAATACTTGACTTCCATTTGTCCAAAAATGGATGTACCTATATACTAAAACATGTCTAGATACATATATATTTTGACAAATAGAAGGCATGTATTGTGCAACGGAGGGAGTAGAATGGATGCAAGTTTTTGTATTGGGAAGAAGAGTACATCCATATATTGATAGAGCGCAATTTAGTAGATGTTCTATCACTTTTAGCTAGCACAGAGGCTATAGATGAGATTAGTGCACTTGTTGATACTCCTACTTGGTATGCGTGGTTGTCGCTTAGACGCAGAGAAAAACAGACCGGAGGGAGTACTAGAATAGAGGCTAGACATGAGACTAGATGCGAGGAAGCAACGTCTACTTCTTTACATTCGAAGAAGAAAGAAGCACGCAAGATCGAGCCTCCGTAGATCAACAATGAATGCCTCGAGAAGGCACTAATCCAACTTGCAGGAGTAGTAAAATGTATTCTTGTGGTTCTTGTTTTCTTTGGTCTTGCTTTTCTAGTCAAAATTATCGTTGGATTTCGTGCAAAACGGAGGTCCGTTTGGGGTCGTGCATTGTAGTTGGCCTTATAAGTGGGACCGCAGTTAAGGAAACCGACTATCGGAAAACCCCACCTCGCCCGTCGCGCGATGGCTGAGTTAGAGAAACGATGAGGTTGAAGAGATTGCTCTAGCACGCACTCCAAGAAATATGGTGTCAGATGGAAGTCGTCTTTGGTGGCGTGCGGTACTCAGGCGTGAATGCTTGTTCTGGCTCATGCCACCCTACTACTCCTACTACTTACTATATAGTACTACTAGTATCGAGGATTCGAGGTGCTGGTTACGTAGTACAATATGGCTACAGTAAAAACACCCGCACGACACGCGAAGCATGTGAAGCTAGTACAAATAGTGTACTAATACTATTGTTGATTGGCCTCATCCAATAACCTGTTGCAATGCACGTACAATTATGTATTCAGAAAATATTTTTTTGCCTCGTCGCACCACTCACTCACGTATAACTCGAAAGCCATTCATAAATTTAGTAAGTTTATCACAGGCATATCATTTTATTACGTACAACAGGTCATCAACCCACATCGACAACGAGGATACATTATAAATACTAAAATTTTCACCACACAACAAATAACAAGCAATGAAATGAACTTCAACTCAACCATTCCTCGGCGTTGGAAACGCTTGCTTTGAACCACAAGTGATTCTGCGGGACGGGCCATCCATTGTCGATCTGGAGACCAACGCATGATCGATCATCCAGTGAAGCGGCCTACTATATCGATGCAGGGTAGGGAACCACCCAAATGTCCGAGGTATAGACACGATTGCTTCTCATAAATGGTAGTAACGTTGTGTCAACAACAGTTGGATCGCCTTTCACCATCATTGGATAGTTTTGTCCAAGGAAGAGTGATTTTTCTCCAAGACTATCAATTACATGTATCAGGAGAAGGAGTTGGCGCTAGCACACTAGTATCCATCCCGAATACCATGCAGCGGGTGTTGGAATAGGTGCGGAGAGTGCGACCATGGGAGACTACACCTGCTTCCTTAGCAATAACATCATTAGTGGGCTGTATACACACGAGAAGAGGTGATCCATCGGAATTAGTTGCCAGGTGCCAAATAGTATATGGGCGCTGCTCGTCCTCATGCTCGTGATCATCACCATCATCATCTCCCCCTTGGTTATAAAAATCTTCAAGTATAGGTGGTGGAATGTTCACATGACCTTGGAAACACAACAAGAAGGTTAATTAGTAAGGCTGGCCATAGTGGGGGTAACATAAGTAGTATCATGCACTTGGGACTCGCAAACATGCTTATGTGGCAGGCAATTAAGGAAGAGAGAGATGGTTATAGTAACATAGGTAGACACCGTAACATAATAAATGTGATGCTACTATGCGTCATGCATGGCAATAAATGAGACCACCTATGATACTAATCTAAGATACTATGCACTATAGAGGTAGTAACATAAACTAGTAACATATGCATGTTACTAGTCTAAGTTACTCCCCACTATGACCAGCCTAAAGGGAAACTTGCTAACCCGCATGCATGTGGATGAAAAAATTATAATTACGGTGGAAGACAAACGCATCAAACAACGAGGATGCCATGCAAAAACAGTGCCACGAGTGGTGGCAGCAAACACAAGGCCCTCGTATTGAATTGCATCATAGTACTCATCCATGTACAGAAACTGATTTTTGAGCAATATCCATCCAGTCAAACAACTAACGACGGCAACAAGCTTGTCGAAGATAGCAACAACTTCATAGTTGTTGTAATTCCAAGAGCGGTTGGGAACTCGAGAAATTGCTATCTTCCATAGAAGACAGTCACCATGATTGTATTTGAACGCATGCGTACAATACCGGTGTGCTCAACCTCCGGGCAGTCTCACGAGATTTTTGGAAGTGGAACCCGGTCACGAGTGTACACATTCACAAGTTCCCACTCGCAGTTCGACCCAATGTAAACAACCCAATCTCCATTTGCGCCTGCCCAAGCCTTGCCCTCAAGCGATGGCATCTTAACATCACACGTATCATTATCAAGCGGCATCAACTTGCATAGGTCGAGGCCTCCGTCGTGACGGCGCCAGTCATCAGGGTCACGGCGAAGAAGATAGGGGAGATCAAACCGCTCCTTGACTCTTGGGTTCCTCATAATGATGTTATTAGTTGAGTCGAGAATGGGCTTGAACGAACCTGCCATGCTAGCCGAGGTGATGATGTCGCACCGATCAATGAGTTCCTCCACCACGTCATCTTTCAGATCGGGGCAAGAATAACGGGGTCGTTTCCGGCCTGTTCCCTCCATGGAGAAGACGATCGAACAATGGCAGAAGAAAGGGTGAAGGGCTAAAGGAAAATGGAGGAGGGAGAGGAAGAGCATGCGACAGCAGTTCCAAATCGAGAGGGAAAGGCGAAGAGTCGGTGGACGCTTGCCAGTTTGCCACGGTTCACGAAGGGGCGCCCCGGCCTACACGTTGGTTCGGAAATACTCCTACTTCTCGCCGTCGTCTCACTGATATGTTGGAACGAGACCACATGTCAACGAAACATGGTGTGTAATTTCTCGTGCAAAATGCGAGCTGGCCGCGTTGGCCCGAGGTGCCGCATTAGTTATCGACCTTTATTTTTTTAATGGCGTGCCGTTCAGTTTTGAAGCACGACTAACTGGTACTATCAGACGCAGAGAAAATATAAACTACTCTACCACTACTCCACCTCCGGTAGTAGTAGTATAAAGAAGATATATAGGCATTTGGAGCTTGGTAGCTTTCTTGCCAAGGGCTGCCCACTTGCTTCTCACACTACCACCCTCTCTCCAGATCGAAAAAAGATGGCCCTCTCCCTCCTCACCGGTGGTCACAGATCCGCCGGGAAGAAAGGACGATGCAGCGTTGGCCTTTTCGTCCTCGGCGGCGAGGTCACGCCCGACGACAAGGCCGTCCTCTCGGACCTAAGCGCCAGCTGGATGGCCTCCATCCTCAAGCTCGCTGCCGTAGTGTGTGCGGAGGATGACGACCATGTGCGAAGCCACTTCCCGCCGACCCTCAGGTATGCTACCTCTTTTCGGACCATACCCTTGTTCTATTGCCCCATCTAGCACGTCGTTGCATGTGGATCTTTTTCCACTCCACCATCTTCGCAACTTGCTATCCTCTGCTCTGCTAATTTGCACTATTAAAGGAAACCCTACTTCATGCACACTACTGCATGTCTGGGTTGAATAAGGAAAGGAAGGGACACTGTACTGTCCAAGAGAGTAGGCATCAAACTCGCATCTAGGTTGAAAAGGGGAAAATCAGTAGCTAAGGAACGAGTCTCGTGTCTCTTGGTTGAAGAAGGGTAGAAAGGCATGACAACGCAATAGAGAATGACCAGGTCGATCGGTTTGTTGTCCTCACATAGGAAAAGGGTGGCTAAAGAGAACAAAAATGGGATGTAATCCACATATGCTGCCTGGATATTTGTTGCTCTGGGCAACCATACCTCCCTCACCACTCTGCGTGCAGAGAGGTACATCATCGCGCGCCTAATCGTCCGAATGGGCCTCCCATGCTCTTATTGCCACTTTTTCTGCTGTTAGTATAACGCCAAAGTCAAGTCAAGCAATGCTCTTGCTAAAGTGATGCCACATTTAACTAATGCCGCTCTCGCCTAATGCCACCGATAAATTTAAGCGGTACCATTTAATGTCCTTTGGATCATTTCGAGGTTAGCTGTTGATTGTGGATGTATTAAAGATTTTTCAGCTAAGGCATTCTAATGCTGTTGCACAGCCAGTATACCAACGATGAAACTTGTTACTACCTTCATATTTTTGCACTATTAATGCTTATAGATTAGATATCTCACTTTCATGCGATAAGTTAATTTTTTTGTACAGTGTCACCAAAATGCCAACGCCCTGATGTCATTTTATTTTCGTTAAACTGCACAGACAATTATGAAGACAAGAGGAAAGGTCAAGAGTGGGCACCTCCTCCTCCGGCTGTTCTCTTGATTCGTTCGATCCAGTTTTTATGTTTGATCGATTATCAAGATTGGGATAGCAATTTTTAAGGTCCCCCCGAGTTTGAAATGATATTTACCTTGGAGGTACATGGTTTGCAATTTTTTTATACTGTCATTAGTTAATAATGCTAGTTACCTTCAGACTTCTATATTTGGTTTAATGCTCATGCACAGCTAGTATACCAATGTTGAAACTTGTTACCTTTACATTTTGTATTGTTAATTCTTACAGAAACCTTCCAGTGCTAGAGTTTATTGAAATCTGCTCAAGAAACCATTGTACTGCACTGTAATAAACTAACTACTCTCTTGTTGCACTAGCCACTTTGGATTAGTGTATATTTGTAGTATTCGAATGGTGTTGCATTGGCGTATGGACATAAATAAAGTGTGGCAAGCTTTCCCAGATATGTGCTCAAGAAAACTACTACCCGTTTTTCTAAATACTAGACGTTTGGGTACTTTAAATTGAACCGCGAAAAAATCTTATATTAAGGAACAGAGGGTGTAGAGTTCACTCAAATTATCCTGGTAAAGCTAGTCACACCTTTGTTAAAATTAATGTTCATTATGTTATCAGAGGAGGTCTGTATGTTTGTCTCTAATGCCTGACTACTACATACCCGACATCATGATGTAATGTTAAGTCATTTCCTTTTGTATAGTGTCACTGAATTGTCAAGGCGGTGATGGCATTTTATTTTAGTAGAACTGCACAAACTTTGCTTAAAAGAAGAGGAAAGGTCAGGAATGCCTCAGTTTTTCAGATAAAACTATGTATGCCTTCCTGACATCAGCCGTTGTTACTTTATTTATTCCTTCAAACAGGTGGTTAGAAACATTCTTGCTACCTTTTCCCATTAAGAAATTGGAATGCTTATATTTGTGAGTCTATGCTTCAACTAGTGCCACTTTTATAGTAATCACACTTTCAATATCTATGCAAACAGGGATGCTCGATTTAGTGGAACTGCACAAAAAGTCCAACTTGTTCAACATTAGGAGCATGTTTTTTTTCAAACCTTGATATCCAATTGGTGGCACTATGAGCTGTTCATTACGAAGGTACATGGTTTGCAACTATCTTGCTACTCTTTTTGTACTGTCATTAGATAGTAATACTAGTGGTTTGCATGTGAATTTATTGGCAGGTGGTGGACCTACATTGGAGGTGCGGTGACAGGATTCAATATTGGATGCTCAATTTCGGTTGTATCGATTTCACCTCTTCCATCACTGCGAACATGGTGTGGTATATGTTTACTAGCTGCTTGATATTTGTGCAGCAGAGATGTACGCCGTTGCTATTTGGCAAACAAACAAAGTGTCCGCAATTTTGGTTGAACTGCACAAGAGAATAGTATAGTCACTGCATGCAGTGCCATTTGAAAATAGACACAAAGATTGGATAGTCACTTCATGGACTACAGAAAAGTAGTACTTTACTATTTACTGGCCAACACTAGGTGCTTCATAGCTTTGGTCTGATTATACAATGGGCATAATTTTCCCTAAGTTAAAGTTTGTATTCCGAAAATAGTCTCGCGGTGTGATCGAGAGAAGACCAAATCATATTGCAGTGGATGTTCCTCCATCATGTGTGGTTCATTCTCATGGTTCCAAATTTGTTGGTGAAACCACTTACGTTTGCAAGAGGAATTGTAGACTTCACAAACAAATTTGTCTTTCGATGCATCTTGAATGTTGGCCAAGAGAAGCATCCGTGTTAGTAGGAAGAACATATGTTTTTTCTAGATCTTTGCTTTTGGAGCTACATATTTGTATATGATCAGTGAATCATTGAGATGCATTAACATGTTGATCTTATGTATGGGAATCGTACTAGTTAGTTTTAGTTGCGACGCAAGATCCGAAGTGGCTGATCTTTTCTTTTGGAGATACATATTTGTATATGATCCGTGAATCATTGAGATGCATTAACAATTACTTATTTCTGTTCGCTCAGTGTTTACAAGTTCTTGATCGATCACTAGCTAGCCTACAAATGCGCTCTGGCAGTTTTACTTATGACGCAAGATGCAAAGTGACAGTTTTTGAATAAAATGCCTACCTCAAGAAACTGACAAGTTACACTATCGATCCTACACGGATAAAATGCCTACCTCTGAAGAAACTGACAAGCTACACTATCGATCCTACACGGATAAATAGCGGATCACGCACGTACTACCTCCTTTCCGGTTTGCAGGGCTCAATTCAAGAAACGACCTACTCGATCCGACACGAATAAATAGCAGATCACACACGTACTAGTACCTCCTTTCCGGTTTGCAGGGCTTAATTCAAACCTCTCACCAAACAAGGTACTCCCCCCGTCCGGGTTTATTAGTCCCGTGAGCAAAGCAGCAAGACCAAGGCATGGCAATAATTAACGGCATGCAGAAGTTTAAGCATAATTAATTCCAGCGATTTAAGTGGCTGCATGCGTTCTCGGCTGCGACTTCGTTGCATCTTGCCGTACTACCCGCGGCGATTACGAGTGCTGCATGCAACCGGCCGTAATTAAGGCAGCTAACTGATGCGAAAAAGATACGCTTTAATTGTTGCGGGCTTTTTAAATCTGTGAAATCATTATTGACAAGGAGGGAGATGATTCGAGTGCACTCGTTTGACCGCCATGCCGGTGTGCGACCCAGACGGGACGGGACGACACAGTCATAATTTCAGTTTCCCTAGTTTTCAATGGCAAGCTAGCGCGCTAAGCCATTATGCATTGAATTCCGATGACCGTCGCGCTACCTTCCCCCTACAAGCATTGTTTCCCGACCTTCTCCAGTGCCATCATGACCCAACTCGCCATATCCTCATAAGCCCCCACCGGCCCAACGTCGCTCTCCACGTCCGCCATGCCCCCGCCGTGATGGCGGCGCGACGCCGAGGCGGTCACCGCCGAACTAGTGTTCAGTTTTTCACCGGAAGGCGACGGAGGAGGATGCATTCTATCTGTCTTTAGATGGCAATGCGCAGATTGAGGAGTTGTTGGAGCGCGACCGCATGGCGGAGGAGCAGGAGTTGTTGGAGCGCGACCGCCTGGCGGAGGAGCAGCGTATCGCCGATTTGCGCCGCCAGCGGGACATGGAGTAGCAGCGCACCGACGCTCTGAGTCGCGAGCAGAGCGCCCGCAACTGGGCTGAATACGTGGAGGCCGGCGCCCGGCAAATAGCCCAGGAGGCTGTCGGGCACGCACGCGTTCGCGATGCTGATTTTTACTACCAGCTCGTCAAGTGGGTTTCCCGCTTGGAAGCCGAAGCTTCGGTGGACCACACCGGCATGGAAAGGGCCAACGCGCGCGAGCAACACGCCCTATCGCACCTCTGGCAAGTCCGAGGCGAGGCGCAGGATGCCGGTGCCGGCGTTTAGCATGTACCACAGATGGCGGCCGGCATCGTCTATTTAGCTAAGAGTAAGTTAGTACTTGTCTAGTGGGAGTAGATAGTTAACTTGGCTATGATGGTTGTCAATGTGGAAGTTCAATACTCTATATGTGGATCAGACCTGTTACTTTGCTCTGAATGTTGAACTTTCCGTTTGAACGTATGGAATGGGCTGTTATTTTTTTAAATGGGTTGTATTTGTCATCCACGGGTTTAGAGGCTGACTTGTGGGCCTAGCAAGTTGACGTGTACACAATCAGGAGATGATTGTACATGGAGAGGATGACAGCAGGGACCCGCCAAG
This sequence comes from Aegilops bicornis, assembly GCA_021605145.1. Lineage (NCBI taxonomy): Eukaryota > Viridiplantae > Streptophyta > Magnoliopsida > Poales > Poaceae > Aegilops > Aegilops bicornis. Next base: position 277,893,596 of record CM038672.1, read on the forward strand.
GTCATGGCAAGATGCAAGCAAGTGCCTCCTTATTTCAAGCCAATAAAAAATGGCTCCTCCTAGTGGATTTCGACATCCGGGTCCCATGCCATTGTCAACGTAGTCAATAAATGAGAGAATTAGACAACGAGCGGCCGATGCTAGGGACCCAAAGAGTTCGCCCGATTATTTTTGTTTTGGGTTAATTTGATAAATGCCTCCGAGAAATGCCACTGCAATTTCCAAACTTTGAAAAATGCCATTTCATGCCATTTCTAGTGGCATTTTTCGAAGTCTGGAGTGGCGTTTTTCAAAGTTTGCAAACTGCAGTGGCATTTTTCAAAGTTTGCAAAAATTGCAGTGGCATTTTTCAAAGTTTGGAAATTGCAGTGGCATTTTTATGAATCGCCATAATTGGAGTGGCATTTATCTAATTTGTTTTTGAGACGGAAGGCGTGGTGTCAACTGGGTTGTGCGGGACACTCTGGCCTGTCTAGACAGCCTTTTCTTTTATGTTTACCACAGACCAGCCCAGTAGTTTTTTTCTTTCTGAAAATGGCTAGCCCAGTTTTTTTGTGATTTGTCAAGTAAGTCGCTTTATCAGGCCTGTTGGGCTGCAAATCTTTCAAGACGAGGAGAGCTTCATTCGGCTGGCCGTGAAAATGGCCTATAAGTAATGAGAAATGGGCTGTACATTTTTAAAACACATCAAACCGGCAATTAGTTTCAAATATCTTTTTTTCATTTCGAGATTTTAAATTGCATTGATTTTTATGCGTGGACAATTTATTGGATTTTACATTGATATACATTTATTTTTAAAATTAGTCTGAATGTGACTCGAAATTTCGGGATTATAAACAGCCTGCATCAAGACCGACATATGCAAAATTTCGTATAATTTTTTAACCATGGCCACAATATGGGCTGTAATGCTAACAAAAAGAATATGGGCTCCAAAAAAACCGTAAGAATTAGCAAATGTGCTGTAAACTATTCGAAATAATGGTAGATGGGTTGTATGTTGTTTTCCACATATTTGAGGCTTTCCACAGATGGCATGTATACCGTTGGATGTCCATCCAACGGTCGTCGTGCTTCTTCAATCTCTGCTCTTCCTGCTCCAGCCGCTCAAACAAGCGCCGGCGGGACTACCTGTTCCCTCCTCCTTGGTTTGTCTTTGCCTTGAGCCTCACCGCGCCATCATACTCCCATCGCTGGCGTAGCCATCTCTCTACTCACCAACAGTCCCACACATGTTGTTATTCTCCGGCGACGGCAGACGAACCAGTAAAGACTCGTACAGTCGTACTCCCCTCCGCATGGGAAACAACTGCCGAGTCTTCCCTGCCTCCGTGTCATTCCCTTCCTAGGCCTCGCCGTAGTCCACCGCCCTGGTGCTCTCGGTGTGGCGTGGTCAACATGGTCAACGACTGACATGCATCTGAAGTGGATCAGACGTGGAGAGGCCGACAATTGGTCCACGGCCGCACGCAAGGAAATGCCTCCTTATTACGTGCAACATAATGATTCCTCCATCTGAGATCTGGGACCCACCGAAGGGCCTCTGTATTTCGCGAAAAAAAGACGTCACCGCCGCTGACAGCTTGGACCCACCAGCTATATCTTTGCATGCAAGGAAGTGCCTCCTTATTACGCCCAAAAAAAAAGAATACTCCCCCTGCTAGCTGGGACCCAGTATAGTGGGCCTACTAAGTTGACGGGGACGAAGGGCTTTGTCAACTTAGTCAATATGCACGATTCTAGCTCGACTGACCGTAGTGCTTCTTCAACCTCTGGTCTTCTTGCTCCAGCCGCCCAAAGCAGCGCCGGGTCAGGCTGCCTGCCTCCGCCTCTCGTGGCGGGCTGTCAGCCGCAGAGGCCTCACCGCCCATACTACTCCCACCGCTGGCAGGCCATCCCTCCACTCCACTCACCCACACCCCTGTTATTTTGTGGCGGCAGCAAGCAGCCGAACCAAAGTGAACCCTCGTACTCCTCTCTGTGTGGGCATCCACCGCTGCGTCTTCCCGGCTCCCGTCGCCCCTTCCTAGGCCTCACCGAGCCCACCGCCGTGGTGCTCTCGGCGGCATGGACAATGTGGTCAACGACCCAATTCCATCGGAAGAATATCAGACGTGGAGAGGCCGACAACTGGGTCCACGATACCGCAAGGAATTGCCTCCTTATTACGCGGAAAATCATTATTCCTCCACCGGCGAGGGACCCACCGGACGGGCCACCAGTATTTCACAAAAAGCGTTCTCGACTGCTGGGACCCACCCGACGGGCCACCGTATTTCACAAAAACGTTCCCTCATTGTCGGCTTGGACCCACCGGAAGTGCCTCCTTATTACGCACAAAAAAATGAATACCCCCTGCTAGCTAGGACCCACCTTGGTGGGAGGCTGACTTGTGGGTCTACTAAGTTGACGGGGACGGAGGGCTTTGTCAACTTAGACAATATAAACAATTCTAGCTCAAGTGACCGTACGATGTCCATCCAACGGCCGTAGTGCTTCTTCAACCTCTGGTCTTCTTGCTCCAGCCGCCCAAAGCAGCGCCGGTCGTGCCGCATGCTCCTGCCTCCCGTGGCGGATGTCTTGCCGCGGAGGCCTCACCGCCCCTACTATTCCCACGGCTGGCCAGCCTGCGGCGGCACGGCAACCTCACACCACGGTCGAACGGTGAACCTCGTACTCCTCTCCGCGCGGGCTTCCTTGCCGCGTCTTCCCGGCTCCCGTCGTCCCCTTCCTAGGCCTCGCCGTCGTCCACCGCCTGGTGCTCTCGGCCAAGGTGGTCAACGTGGTCAAGGAACGAATTCCATCGGATGTGGACTGTATGTGGAGAGGTTGATACCGGGTCCACGGCCGCGACAAGGAAGTGCCTCCTTATTATGCGGAAAATAATTATTCCTCCACCGACAATGGGACCCACCGGACGGGCCACCGTATTTCGCGAAAAAAACATTTCCCCCTGACTGCTGGGACCCACCAGCTACACCTTCACATGCAAGGAAGTGCATCCGGGCAAAAAAAATGATTCGCCCCCCTGACTGCTGGGACCCACCAGCTAAATCTTCGCACGCAAGGAAGTGCGTCCGGGCATGACTGCTGGGACCCACCAGCTACATCTTCGCACGCAAGGAAGTGCATCCGGGCAAAAAATGATTCGCCCCCTGACTGCTAGGACCCACCAGCTACATCTTCGCACGCAAGGAAGTGCGTCCGAGCAAAAACAAAGCGATTCCCCCCTCCCATTGCTAGGACCCACCAGCTACATCTTCGCAGGCAAGGAAGTGCTCGGCGCCGGGACCCACCTGGTCGAAGCGTACGTAGCATTGTCATTCTGGTCGCGAACGTGTACGTACATACTGGTCGATGTAGAGGCGCGCACGTAGCATGTACACGTACGTACAGCGGCGAGGGTGCAAGAAAGAAAATACGTCCACGTACGTACATACGGGTAGGGTTTCGAACGCCTACTCGCGCATACGTACATGGCTGGGTCGGAATGGAGAAACAACATCGTCGTCATGTTCATGGGGAGCCAACTGGCTGGGTCGGAACGGAATGCGTGGTCGTGTTCATCGGTAGGGCTTGGACGGAACAGGCGATGGAAACGAGGCCTGTCGTACCGCACAACGGAGGAAACGGCCTTGTGTTCGACCGGCCACGTTCGAAACGGGATCCTGTTGATCGGGTGGGGCCTGGCATACCACAAAACAAAGGAAACGGACCTCCTACGGTCGAAACGGGGGTCCTGTTGATCGGGAGGGGTGTGGCGTACCGCAAAATGGAGGAAACGGACCTCCTACGGTCTAAGCGGGGGTCCTGTTGATCGGGAGGGGTGTGGCGTACCGCAAAAGCAGGAAAACGGACTTGTGTTGGGCGCTACAGTCAAACAGGGTCCTGTTCATTGGGAGGGTGTGGCGTGCATAAGCAGGACTCCACGGGATACTGTTCATCTCCACCGTCGACCTCCTCCAGCCTCCACGGGCTACCATCGACCTCCTCCAGCCTCCACGGGCTCCTATTCATCCAGCCTCCACCGCGCGCTACTCCACCGGCTACTGTTCAACCACCCCTCCACGGGCACCCCTCCACCATCTACTGTTCATCCAGCCCTCCAAACCACGGGGTCCTGTTCAACCACCCCTCCACGGGCACCCCTCCACCGCCTACTGTTCATCCAGCCCTCCACACCACGCGGTCATGTCCATCCAAAGGCAACGCCACCGCCATCGTTCATCCAACCCCCCGCAACGCTCCTGTTCATCTAATCGATCGGCTTGATTAGCAGCGAGCGGCGAATCGCTTGATCGGGTTCAATTAATGACCATCGATCGATCGCTCGGGTTTAGTAACGCGTAACTGCGGTCTGCAATCGCTTGGGTTCGATTAGAGCCCAACGCCTCGCTTTCGGGTTGATTAGAGCCAACGCCGCACACACGCCGCAGACGTATACACGAGAAACGCGCATCGCTCGTCCCCGATCTCCCACCGTAACCAGCAACTCCCCAAAATTGCCCCCCCCCCCCGCGCTTCTACCACGGTTTTTTCCGTCATGGACGGCCCAAAGAATGTCATGCAGGTACGTCTCCGGCCCGCACAGGACGAAAAGCCCATTTTCTGTCATGATTTTTTGTCATAGAAGTAGGAGCCCACCACATATATGATGATACCGGGTATTGTCACAGTTATCGTCATAGAAGTGTCATATGTATGAAAGAAAAAAAAATGTTCGGCCCAAAATGTCACGGATGTGTCTTTTTTTGTAGTGATATAGCTAGACTCAAAATAGTTTTTTGTCTAGACTCGACAAAGGTAATGGTTCGATCAATCAAGGGGCTTCTGCGGTCGGAAAGCGATGTAGGGTGGAACCCTAGTGGCCGATCTTTCACGAAATGGAGGGGATCCTATGAAGAACATGAAGAACATGAGAGGAAATGCGAGGGAAATCATGAGGGGAAACGAGAGGGGACACTCAAATCAACAAGAAACAATCACACATGTGCTAGATCCTTGAAACACAAAGAGATACACGATCCACGATCAACAAAGGGCGATACAATTGGTAACTAGTTGATCTCCGTGAGGTCTTGAAGGGGTCCACCCGTCAGGGGGTCTTGAATCCAAGATGGATCTTCTCCGTAGAGGCCGCGGTCTCTCTCGGTGGAGTAGATCCGGATGGATGAGCAAAGCTCTATCTCAAGTGAGCTGATCCTTTGCTAACCCTAGAAAGAGGAGGGAGGAGGAGTATATATAATCTAGGTGGGCGAAGGGGTACATGGGCCTCGGCCCTTCATTGTGCGCAGACAGGCGGAGCCGGATGTCCAGGCGTCAGGCCGGATGTCCGGGCCTTCCTGGGGAGCCGGATGTCCGGCTTGCGGGCTGGATGTCCGGGCTTGCGGACCGGATGTCCTGGCTGGCGGGGCTGGTCTCGGTGCTCTCTAGATAGCCTGTGCCGGATTTTCGGGCAAGTGCCAGATGTCCGGCCCGTCGCGGGGCACCGTATGTCCCGGGGTCGGCCGGATGTACGGGGGTCGCCGGATGTCCGGCCGCTGTAGAGTCGCCTGGCGTCCATCTCTCTCCGGTCTTCTTCTGGTTGGTGGCGCCGGATGTCCAGGCTCCTGCCGGATGTCCGACCGTTGTAGCTCCGCGACGACTCCACTTCCATGTGGACTTGTCCTATGCTTAGAGCATATCCATGGTTGTTTCCTCGGTTCCTCAGCACACATAGTGTCTTTGCATTAGGTAGCAACCATGTCTCTCACGAGTGGAAAGGGGAAGCATTTAGGAACGGGTTCACCTTGTGTCCAATGACGTATGTTTGAGGTCTCGTCGTATGTCCACTTGGGGCTTGGGAGTAGTCGTAGTGTACATGGGGATGATCGTCGGATGCTCCGCATCATCTCCCTCCCTTGGGAAAGATCCGACCTCGGATCGAAAACCTCACCACCATGGAAACAGTTGCCATGGACGGACTTGTAGTTGGACGGAGAAGGAGTATAAGAAATGGTGCAATCCAAGTACTCCAAGATGTCGCCGGAGTGGTATACATGCAAAAAGAGCAAACCCAAACGACACTTGGAAATACAATGGTTAGCGCACACAAGATGTCCATCAAATAAGCATGAGTTCGTTTGATAAGATTGTTCGTGCCAAGGCACATGAAGCTTAGCAACATGATAGAGAATTATATGTAAAGCATTCATGGGGTCATGGTGCACAAAGCTACAAATGCTACCATTGTGCAAAATGATGTCATAATGGGACGGTGTATCAAAAGCATGAACATGGTAATTGGTGCTCAGTGTTAGTATGTGATCATGCAACTGATGGTGGGCAATGTGATCATTATGTATGAATATGCCATCGAGGTATATCACAACAAATTTGCTAAGAAAGTGTACAAGCTCATATATCATGAATAACATGAAATAGATGCAACAAGACAAGCATAATGTGAGTCAATCCATGCATGGGGTGGAAACTTGTGGTGAGTATGATATGTCCATCGAGCATGACATGTGTGAGCACAATCAACAAATATGTAGGTGTTGGTGCAATGTGTCAAACGAGTGTTGATGTACCAATGCTCGATGTCGTGGCACGAGTGGAGGTTCAAAAGTGCATCCAATAAGTCTGAGCACTCCTCAACTTGAAGGTCCATGGGGTCCATCTCCAATGTCACTCCTCCGTTCACGAGATGTATCATGTAGACAACAAGAAGGAAACAACAATGAAAGAATGACCCATCCAATATGCATATTTGAAGATGGCTCAAAGGGAAGGAGTTCACCTTTAGTAGAGTCTCAAAAATGTTGTTGTCGCACAACATGTACGCCTTTACATAACCAATATGTCTCGAGATGGTACCGCCTTGTGAATCCTTCAAAATGAAAGAACATGACATACACTCGGAAAAACAAATGAGGTTAGCGGAAATGCAAAACCTATCATTCGTGTGGTGAGATACCCAACAAGTGTTTTCATCATTCTTATCATAAGAAAGGGCAAGGTGTGGAATGGTATGAAAGCATATGATGCGACTACAACCAAAGACATAGGCTCAAGTAAACAAGCATGCTTCACAAGTAATATGTCCAAGTCTCCATGATCAATAAGCATAGCAAGTTGGCACTCAATACAAGGTGATATGAGAGATGCAAGTAGTGGAGACAAGAGACAATGGTCAAGACAAATCAAGTGAGAGGCACGAACATATATGTCATCAACCCAAGAAAGCGAGTAAGAATGAAACATGGGCGATGCGACAAAGCAAGCAATCATAGTGATCAAGTCAATCAAGCTAGTAGTGCGAAGGTGCAACATACTAGAATGAATCATGGCAAGCATGCCATGTGTGCAAATAGTGGTCATGAATAATGCACATGACATATCACAAGCATGAAACCAAGATATGAGAAAAATATCGTCAATGTATTGGCAAGAGGCCATATGTAAATAGCAATGGGACATCATGACTCTCCCAACACAACAAGCATCAATAGCATGAGGTACAAGGAAAACATGGTAATAGCAACAAGGATCTCCACCAAGCATGCGAATACACATAGGAGTAGTATAATGGCGAATCATATGTAAGTGCAAGCAAGGTTCACAATTGCATGGAAAAGACATAGAAATAGGCATAACATGCAAAGTGAACATGGTACGATGGGCATAAAAGTGGTATATAGCCCATAGCCGTGTGAGAGCCAAGTAGAAGAGATGCACGCAGTCCTTGCGCGAAGGGAATGGTGGTAAGGATAGTCCATGGGATCCCAAGTCATCGTTGCTCTCAAGAGCTCGTTTAGTCAACTCTTGGGATTGAGAGGTTGATGAGTATACGTGAGTACCTACACAGAACAAAGACAAAGGGAAAATTGTGTGTGCGTGGTATATGTACACATCATCCATTATGATGTGCACGTGCATGTGTTGGTTAGCACAAAATAGACAATGCTCAAATAAATGAGATGTGTGGTGTCGGTGTACAAAAGTAGGGGCTCTCCTTTTTACCCCTTTACTTGTGCACGGACAGTCGGAGCCGCACCCGCGACCACACCAAGCAGGGCAGAGGAGGGAAGCCGGAGCACAAGACAGCCAAAGAAACGCCAAGGCCAAGAGACACGAAGAGCAAGGGGGCGGGGTAGACTCCCCCGGCAAGAGCCTTGCCGGGACGGCCTCCGCAGCCCCGGCAAGAGCCTTGCCGGGGCAACTTGCCCAACACCAGCAGAGTGTGCCACCCTTGAGCCCACGGGTTCCAACACCACCAACAAACCACATTGGAACCAAGGCTCGGGAGGCACCTCTGTGGTGGCATGCAGATCTTCGCCAAGATCATAAACACACAAGATCAGATGAGGACCACAAGATGACGACCCTCGACGGGATCCTAGCTGAGGAAATTCATGAGACCCCCGGCGAGCGCCTTACCGGGGACGACCGCGGCGCCACGGCAAGACCCTTGCCGGGCCCCTGGCAAGGCTCTTGCCGAGGGCATCAGCGGGACCACAGCCAGGCCCATGCCTGCCAAGACACCACCGCTATCCCCATGCAGTTACCAGCTCAACCAGCTCAGTAGGCACCTGCGTGGCGACGAGCAGCCTCCACGACCGGCCCAGCAAGCACCTGCGTGGTGGCATGCAAATCTTCGTGAAGGCTCCACCACCGCACCAGCCCAGCAGTCAGCCAACATGGCGCCACGGCGCCTCATCAGCTCGGACGCGTGTCGAAGCCAGGCGAGGCGGCGACAGCTGGGATGAGCTTCCTTGCCGTCCCCGATAAAGCGAGAGGGGCACGTCGGCAGCGCATCAAATGCGTTTGTCCGACGGTGCCAGAGGATAGACTCATCCACTGTACACCTTTCCACATCATGTGTGCCACTGTGGCAACCCCTTTTGTCTATAAAAGGAGGCCCGAGGCGACCAGGAGAAGGATTCGGATCTTTTTGGCAAGTTACACCCCGTAGCTAGCTCAAGAACACAAGAACACTCAAATACATCCACCAAAGCAGGACTAGGGTATTACGCATCTCCGCGGCCCGAACCTGGGTAAACGATCTGTGTGCTTCCTGTCAGGCCCGCTCTTTGCACAACCCCGCGCCCACCAATCGTAGAAGGGATCCCAGTGATCCCATAGGCGCGCCAGGTAGGGGGTGCAGTTGTGAAAATCCGGTCTAGCGGTTAGCCTAGCAGTTCTTCATCGCCATGGCTCCCAAGAAGAAGACGATCACGGTCATCGGTTCATTCGGAGCCGGACGGCACGCACCGGTGCAGGAGAGCAGCGGGCCGATCGCAGATATAACCCGAGGCGCGACCCGCGAGCACCAAGGACGGAGCTGGGCCCCCGCAGGCGGCGCGGGGCCCTCCAGGGGTGGCGTCGTGCCACCTACGGGCGGCGCAGCAACCTCCAAGATGCCTACGCCGGCGCCCACAATGCGCTCTTCCCAGGGTGTGCGCGGCGAGCAGCGTCACCACGCTGGTGACCCCGGCCGCCGCCGTGGGAAGAGTCATGTGCATCATTCGCGGGATGAAGGAGGCCAGCATGCCCGCCGAAGTGCCGGCGAAAATGGCGCACAGCCGCTAGGCCGTGATAGAGCTCCTTCTAACATGGTTAGAAGTCGGAGCGCGTCAAGGTCCGCGCAGCTTTCGCCGCCACCCACGCTGGAAAAAGTTTTGGTGCGCACACAGCTGCTCCTCGACTTCCCTTTTGCCGCGGAAAAGCTCGACGAGTGCAGAGCCACCATCCGGAGCCTCGTCCGTGTCGCCAACAAAGATTAACCGCGACTAGCGGGGCCCTCGGGCCAATGCTCCGTCGAACCACCGCACACCAGCAGTGGAGGGGTCGGGGGCGCTGCGGCCACGGTGCACTCTCCTCCTGTGCACCAGCCACCACGGGTGTCGATCCGTCGTGATGACGCTTGTGATAACATTTCCATAGCGTCGTCCGACCCACGGACCCACCGCTACCAGAGCCAAGTTCTTCGAGAGCGAGCCCATGAAGACGCTCGAACCACCATCGAGCGCCGGCGCGATACACACCACCAATCGGATAGGCGGGCGGGGCCCGCTATGGACCACCCAGCACTGGGAGGCTCCGGCGGCCTACCTTATGAGGTGGGTTGCCCGGCCTTTACCCGTGAGCTGCGGCAGTTCCAGTGGCTGTCCCACTGCACGTTCAAACCCGACGTCAGCGAGAAGTACAATGGCAAGACCCACCCGTCGGAGTCCCACATCATCTACACCATCGAGATGCAAGCCGCTGGAGCTTGCGACGACAAGGTGCTAGCCATTACTTCTCGTTGGCCCTGAAACCCAATGTCATGTCCTGGTTGATGCACTTGCCGGCGGATTCCATTTCTTCTTTGTCGGATCTGTGTCATGAGTTCATTGGTGCCTTCACTGGAGGACATCAAACTCATGGCCAGGAGAGCGATTTGCACATTATTCCCCAGAAGGATGGTGAGAACCTGCGGAAGTACATACATAGGTTCAGCCAAGTGCAATCCCAGATGTTCAACCCGCCGCCGTGATCAGCGCATTCCATCAGAATGAGCGCAACCACAAGATGCGCGAAGAGCTGGCGATGAACAAAGTCAAGGATGTGGCCGAACTTTATGTTCTGGCCGATAAATGCGCCCGAGCTGAAGAGGGAAGGAAGTACCCCGGCGAGGACGCCGGTGCAGAAACCGACTCTACAGACGAAGACACCGCCGCCCCGACGAAGAAGGGCCGGCTCCGCAACAAGAAACGCAAGGATAAGACCGTGCTTGCCGTCGAGGGTTCCGAGGACACCGGCGCTGCCAAGAAGGCCAAGGCAGACGACCCCGGAAAGGAAATTGCCGGGTGCGCCACTTGCCGGGCCTTGGCAGCTGCTGACAAGCCAGGAGGCTCCGACAAGCAATACTGCAAGATCCACCGCACCAAGGGCCACGACCTCCAGAATCGCCAAGAAGTCGAGCTGCTTGCCGAGAAGCAAAAGCTGAGTATGAGAGGCGGGACAAGGAGAAGGGCCGGATGGTCTTGAGGGATCTGGCAAGAAGCATGGCGGCCAAGGAGGTCACCGCGGCAAGGATAACCAGCAAGAGAGGCCCGCTCGGGGCCGCGACAAGAAGCAGGAAGACGATGATCTTGACGAAGACGACAAGTCCGGCGAGCATGAGTTCCAGAAGGCTACGGAGGCATGTGCGTCGATGGTGGCGCCTCTCTGCATACCTCTCACCGCCAGCTCAAACAGTGGGCGCATGAGATCACGGCAGCAGAGCCATCATTCGACGCTGAGAAGCCACTGAAGTGGTCCAGCATGCCTATCATCTTCGACACCGAGGACCACCCTGATCGCACAACTGCGGTCGGGTGTTTTCCGTTGTTGGTTTCACCAACGATACGCAACCTCAAGGTGAACAAGATGCTAGTTGACGACGGGCGATGCGAACTTGATCTCGCCCGTTATGATCAAAAGGCTGCAGATTCCTGATGGAGACCTCGAGGAGACGGGCACGTTTCAAGGGGTCAACCCGGGAAGGAGTCAGCCGAAAGGCTAGGTCACGCTGCCTGTGACGTTTGGAGGTGAGTTCAACTACAGGACGGAGAGGATTGTCTTCGATGTACTCGAGATCCCCTTGCCCTACAACCGGATCCTCGGCCGGCCGGCACTAGCCAAGTTTATGGCGGCGGCCGTATTACACCTACACCACGCTGAAGATGCCTGGGCCGATGACCATCATCATCGTCCCCTGCGACAAGAAGCATGCGCTGATCTTCTCCGACCTACTCTACCGAGAAGCAGTTGCAACGACTGCCGCCAAGGCACTTGCTCCTGCCGCTGAAGCCCTGGGAGTGAAGAAGAAGATCGGCAAGACCTCTCGCACCCACTCTGGCAAGCGCACCTCTTCGGAGTGTTGTGCTACCATTGAGGACGTGCCAGAGAGCTCCACCGGCAAGAGCAAGAAATCCAAAGCTGCACCGCCAGACACCAAGAAGGTGTCCGTCAAGGAGGATCGCACGGGAGGGGCTTTCACCATCAGCTCCACCCTCGACAGCAAATAGGAAAGCGCACTCGTCACTTTCCTGTGGGCGAATGTCGATGTGTTTGCATGGCAAGCATCCGACTTCCCCGGCATTCCCAGCGAAGTGATTGAGCACCATCTTGCTGTCTGTCCCCATGCGCGACCCATCAAGCATAAGGTCAGGAAGCAGGCTTTGGAATGGCAGGAGTTCATCACAGAGGAGATCAGGAACTTGGAAGCGGCAGGCTTGGTGAGAGGAGTGCTCCATCCGACGTCGTTGGCCATTCCGGTGGTGGTGCGCAAGGCAAACGGGAAGTGGAGGATGTGTATTCACTACACAGATATCAATAAGGCTTGTCCTAAGGACCCCTTCCCGTTGCCACGCATCGACCAGATTGTTGACTCCATGGTCGGGTGTGATCTGTTGTCATTCCTTGACGCCTACTCAGGCTACCAACAGAGCTTCATGACAAGAGAAGATGAAGAGAAGACAACATTCATCACCCCATGTGGTACGTATTGCTTTTTACGGATGCCTTTCGGGTTGAAGAGTGCTGGCTCAATGTTTGCAAGGGAAGTCCAAATTGGTTTTGAGCCCCAGCTACATAGAAATATGGAGGCTTATATGGATGACATAGTGGTCAAAACCGAGGACAAGGCAACACTTGTACAAGATTTAGAGGAGACGTTTGCGAACCTGCGCAAGATCAACCTCAAGTTGAACCCTAAGAAGTGTGTATTCGACGTTCCATCCGGCAAACTTCTCGGGTTCTTTGTGTCACAGCGTGGGATCGAGGCGAATCCAGACAAGATCAAGGCTATTGAGCAGATTGAGGTGCCCAAGCGGATCAAGGACGTGCGTCGGCTCACTGGCTGTGTTGCCGCCATGAGCAGATTCATCTCCAAGTATGCTGAGCGTGCCCTTCCCTTTTTCAAAATCTTGAAAAAGGCGGGCCAAATGGAATGGACCCCAGAGGCCGAAGCAGCACTGCAGGATTCGAAGAAATACCTCTCCTCTACACCAATACTGGTTGCACCTAAACCACAAGAGCCATTGCTGCTGTATCTAGCAGCAACGAATCAAGTGGTCAGCGCCGTGCTAGTGGCACAGAGGGAGGTCGATGAAGAGGCAGCGGCAACGGCCGAACTGGCGGATGGCGAGCCAGAACTCCTACCGGCAGGGCCTGGCGCCGACAAGGCAAGGCCCCCAGCAGAGTCTGACGCCATCGGGACAGGGCCCGTGCAACCAAATGAAGTGGTGCAGAAGAAGATAATGTAGCACCCGGTTTACTTTGTCAGCGCGCTCTTGCATGGGGCTAGGTCAAGGTATTCCAGTGTGCAGAAATTGCTCTTCGGCCTCCTTATGGCCTCGAGGAAGCTGCGTCATTACTTCCAAGCACACGAAATGACCGTCGTCACCTGCCTCCCGTTGCAACGGATACTGCATAACCCAGACGCAACCGGAAGGATCGTGGAGTGGGCCTTGGAGCTGTCAAGCTTTGGTTTGAAGTTTGAAAGTACTTCAACAATCTAGAGTAGAGTCTTGGCGGAGTTCATTGCGGAATGGACCCCAACGCCCGACGAAGAGATCCAGGAGACCACTCTCCCTGGCAAGGAAGCAAGTCGCAACTGGATCATGTATTTTTGACGTGGCATTCTCGCTGCAAGGCGCCGGTGCTGGTGCGCTACTTGTCGCACCCACCGGAGAGCACCTCAAGTATGTCCACAAACAACACAGCTGAATACGAGGGGTTGCTTGCCGGTCTCAGGATCACGGCAGACCTCGGGATTAAGAAGCTCATCGTCAAGGGTAATTCACAGCTTGTCATCAGGCAAGTCAACAAAGATTATCAGAGCCCGTTGATGGAGGCCTACGTAGATGAGGCGAGGAAGCTGGAAGAGAGCTTTGATGGTATACAAGCGGAGCACGTTACCCGAGTGGAGAACGACATCGCCGATTACCTGTCGAAGCGCGCTGCGTTCAAGCTACCTGTGGAACCAGGTACTTTTATGCTTCGGTTAACTCAACCATCCGTTGAACCATCAACAAAGCAGAACAAGCGGAGGAAATCAGGCCCCGGCAAGTACTTTCCCGCCGAGCCCCCTGGGGCTGCCGACAAGGATGTTGTCGTGGGTACTGACCGTCCCGAGGGACAACTGACTCCGGCAGGGCGTCAAGCCCTGGCCGTAGAGACGACCGCTCCCATGGCAGAAGAAATGCCTTTTGTCCTTGTCGTCGAGCCCCAGGCTCCGGCATGGGCACATCATACCGTCCGATTCCTCCAAATAGGGGAGCTTCCTGAGGAGAAGGTAGAAGCGGAGAAAGAAGCATGTCGGTCTGCTATGTATCAGTTCGTCGATGACGTCCTGTACAGGAAAAGGCCGAACGGTGTGAAATTGAAGTGCATTGCCCGGGAGGAAGGACTGAAGCTGTTGGCGGAGATACACGGAGGCATATGTGGCTCCCACTTAGGGTCGATGGCCCTTGCCGGCAAGGCGTTCCGGCAAGGTTTCTTCTAGCCCAGTGCCCTCCAGGATGCAACGGCACTAGTAACCAAGTGTGACGCGTGTCAGTTCCATTCGAAGAAGCTTCATCAACTAGCTCAAGCCCTTCAAACAACTCCTCTCTCCTGGCCATTTTTGGTCTGGGGGCTCGACATACTGGGCCCTTTCCCCCGCGTTGTCGGGGTTTGAGTACTTGTACATTGCAATCGACAAGTTCATGAAGTGGCCGGAGGTGAAAGCAGTGAGGAAGGTGACCGCACAGTCAGTCGTCAAGTTCTTCAAGGGGCTAGTCTGCCATTTTGGTGTGCCAAACAGAGTCATCACCGACAAGAGCACGCAGTTCACAAGCCACACCTTCATGCAATACATCCAAGACCTCGGCAGCAAGGTTTGTTTCGCTTCCGTGGCACACCCATGGAGCAACGGCCAGGCGGAGAGGGCAAATGCTGAAGTACTGTGAGGCCTGAGGACCAAGACTTTTCACAAGCTGCACCAGAGCGGAAGGCGCTGGATTGATGAGTTGCCGGTGGTTCTTTGGTCAATCAGAATGACGCCAAATCGAGCCACCGGCCAGACACCCTTTGCCCTGGTATACGTGGCAGAAGCAGTTCTCCCCACGGAACTCACATAGGGGTCACCTCGAGTGCTCACTTCTGACGAGCTTAAGCAAGAGCAATTGCGGCAAGATGACGCAACGCTCCTCGAGGAAGCGCGCTACCAACAAGCCTTGCACCGCTACCATAGCCGCAAGGTTCGGGCCCGAAGCTTTCAGGAAGGCGACCTTGTTCTTCGACACGTTCAGTCGGCCAAGAATTCCAACAAGTTGACACTGAAGTGGGAAGGCCCTTATCGGGTAATACGAGTCACCAGGCCTGGCGTGGTCCGCCTGGAGACCGAAGATGCTATTCCAGTGAGCAACTCCTGGAACATCGAACATCTTCGTAAGTTTTACCCATAAGGCGCGGTTGCCGGGCAAGCCGGCAAACCACCTTTTGTACAAGCCTTGCCGACAAGGCATGTAACCATTTGTACAAAGCCAGACGCAGACCCTCAGCATAAATAAATGAAGCGCTGGCGCCCTAAGTTTTAGCATGCATGCTAGGTTAAGTCTCTCCCTCGGTTAGGGTTGATAGTGCTTAGCAGCGACTAACCCCTAGCATAGAGGTCGAGTGCGCGTTTCTCAGTTCCTTTCCATCCTCTTTAGTTCGCAGGGTACATGGACGTTTCTGCTGAGCTGTTTGGAAGAAAGAGAACGGGTCGGCTCTCCGGCCTCGGCAAGCCAAGGTTGCCGGGGGCTGCAGATACAAGAATCCAACCACGGCAAGCCAAGGCTGCCGGGGGCTGCAGATTCAGATAAGCCTTTTATCCTCTATTGTGCATTTCCGTATGAAGTTGGGACGTATGAAACCTCGTTTTGCTCCTAGACCACCGTGCTCCCCCTTTTTTTGTACCCAAGTCCTTGTGTCGGAGCCGGGTCGTAGTCGCGGTGGCAAGGAAATAAACGAAGGGCCTAACTCTACTTCGCCCCTGCCTCCGTCGAGAGCGTGAGAATGGTCGACTGAAGTAAGGGGACGGCAAGGCCTGTTGCCGGGCGACAATGTTTATCTTGAAAATAACAAGGATTCATTCCTTGGCATGGGCCTCGCTCACGCACAAAGAACCCGGCAAGCACCCTTTTTCATTAAAAACATCCCACACAGGTACAGTTCATACGGAATAAAAAACATGAGCAAGGGGATTACAAGTCTTAAAAGTAACAAGTACCCGCAGGCTTACAAACTAAATAGAGATAAGATGCCCGCAATCCCTTTCTTGTCCCTCTCCTCAGAAGGTGGAAAAAGATAGCAGGAGGGCAAAAAGAGCACTTAGGCGAGGTGCAAGGAGCAGAAGGCACCAAGAGAACATCCCAGTGCCGGGAGGGAAGATGGAAGATGAGGCAGCGGGCCGGCAATACGCGACGAAGGCGTCGGCGCCTGCGTACTCCGACTTGACGGCCGCCACCCACGTTCTTCGCCTCTCCGACCCACCTACGACAGTCGCCCAAGGAGTCAACAGGGAACGCGCCGATGGAGAGCTTGACGAGGAAGGCCCTCGGCAGGGCGCGTGGCCGAGGGAGGGGCGACGCGGTCAGTCGGAGTCGAGGTCGGCGTCCCACCGCTCGGCGCCCTCGTCGTCGTTGTCGCTGTCATCCTCGTCACTCCCGCTTGAAGAGGAATCTTCATCGTCGGAGGAGCTCTCCACGCAGCACTTTAGGCGAGTTCCAAGATCTACAAAGACCTTGACGGAGAGCAGGCCATTATCCATTAACTTGAAGTAGAGAACGAGCCCCACCGTCAGGCTGTGGACACGAGTGAACGTCTTCCATCCGCGATGGAGGTACATGACGTGGGGAGCTGTGAAGTCGACATCGACCCGCGTGCCGCCGTTCCCGCAGCCCCTCATGTGCAGCCTGAGGGTCTGGGGTGGATTGAGCTCCATCTCCCGAGCAAACGGGGTAGGGAGACGAAGACGACGGCGTGGTGGACGGCGTAGCCTGATGAAGAACTCTCGAGGCTGGTCCCCAACGTGGCCCTCCATTGGAAGAGGCATCGCCAGCGGAGGCAAGGCCGGTGCGCCCCCTGTCCCCCTCTTCCCCGAGCGCCACGACGACCTCGGCCTCGCCCCCTCCCCCTTCCTCTCATGGCCGGCTCCGCCACCGCGAGCCCTTGGGGAGGAGGGACGCGTTGTCGAGCAGCGACCCTCGCCGCCACCGTCGAAGGGCCGGTGCCTCCTCTCGCCATGGCATATAGAAGAAAGAAGCCGAAGTGAACTGAGGCGGATGATGAAAAGATGTGGGATACCATCACTACAAAAAAATACACTTCTGTGATGATACGTGTTTGTCACAGTAGGTCACGTTTTCTGTCATGCATGTACATCCATGACAAATTTATGACGGAATCAAGATAGTCATACTGTCTTTGTCGTCAGAGAAGTGTTCCATGACATTACCAAAATTATCATCACGGAAGTGTCCACTTCCATGACGATAAATTGCGCGTCATAGAAGTGCTTTCGTCAAGAGTGACCGACACGTGGCATCCACCATAACGGAACGCCGTTAAGCTATCGGGTCCGGTTTTGGATCCGATAACCCGTTAACAGCCTCGACCGGTGGGGATTTTCCACGTGTAAAATCATCATTGGCTGGAGGAAACACGTGTCGGCTCACCGTTGGGACAGATGTCATCCACTCATTAGACCCAAAGAGCCTATGATACGTCGACACGTGGTACGGCCCAATAGAGGCCCATTCCTGTGAAAAGGCTGACCCTATTGACTTGGTCAAAAGGTGGCGGGCCGTCCCACGACAAGCTTGTTAACGACATGTTCGTATATAGCCCATTTACAGCCCGCTAACCCAGGGCCCATTTACGGCCTATCCAAATTAGGCCCAATAGTGTCATCTGGGCCGTCCAATATATTTCCAGCCCATTTTAACTTCGGGCCCATGTATGGCCCATGACGTCTTTTGGCCCATATGAGGCCCTTAGTAACCCTCGGCCCATTAACGGCCTGTGGTAAAAATGGCCCGTAATGAACTGTGTATCACTTTCTACCCATTAACGGCACATGGTGAAACTGGCCCGTAATGAACTGTGTATCACTTTATACCCATTAATGGCCCATTATTCTATTGGGCCGTTTCCAGCCCATGTTAACTTTCGGCCTTCTCAGGGCCCATTTATTCTTGGGCTCATTTCCAGCATTCGTTTACTTACGGCCCGTTACTGTCATTTTCTGCTTGTGGGCCAAATTCAGCCCGTGGTTACAGTCGGCCTGTTTGTGGCCCATTAATACGTCGGGTTGTTTTCATAGCGTCATCAAATACGGGCGATTAACGACGGCCCGTTATGGTCGGCCCATGAACGGACGATTTCAACTCTAGCCCATTTACAGCCATAATGTGGTCTGTTATTGGCCCATGTATGGCCAACCGATCATACGACCCGTAGAAGGCCCATTGATGATACGGCCCATAGAAGGCCCATTGTGTCTACGGCACATATAAGGTCCATTGTTTCGTCGGCCCTTAGAAGGCGCATTGTTTCTACGGACCGTAGGAGGCCCATGTTAACTACAGTAAATATGTAGCCGGTGGTTATTGTGGCCTAGTTTTAAAAAATAGGTTATTGCGGCTACTAGCAAACCGCGGAAAAAGAACTGCACTGACTACAAGAAAACAAATAAACAAGACAATAAGGAAATAAATAAGCAAGCAACTTATGCTAGGCTATCACGGCTATTACACATATTACATCCACTGGGCATCAAAGTTCGCCACCAGTGCAAATATAGGGTACAAAGCAGCATATAAACGCCGCAGCAAAACAAGTCCAGAACTGAAACCACTTCAGAAGAGCTCAAGAAACAATAACACAGGTACCCATAATGTCGGCAAGATGCTTAGCAAGCTTATTAACTTTCTCTTGTTTGGCGCTTAAATCCCCAAAGACTTCTTGTTGCACCGTAAAGTATGCATCTGAATTCTGTAGGGACTTCCTCAGTCCTTCGGCTTCCTGTCGCATAACATCTGATCGATATCTTTCAACTTGAAGTTGAGACTCAATAAGCCGAACTGATTCAGGCAACGAGTTTGAAGAGCTGGTGCCAGCAGAAGTAGTCAGTAACTCAAACACTACATCAAGACAGGACTTTGGGGTTGTCTCAGTGTCTTCAATGTTGTTTTTATCAGCTTTCTTGGAGACCAACAGGGATGTCTCACTATCTTGAACCTTATCTGCATTACTTCCTTTACCATTGCATAACGGGATACTCTTCTCCAATATTTTATCCGCGTTCTAAAAGAGAAACAAACAAACACATCACAGGTTTACAATGTAGTATATGAAACTCATTTTGGTAAACTAGTTCAGTAGTAAGGTGGACAGGATAATAGAATGAAACAACCATATATCTATGTAGTATGGTCACTGTATGGTCTATATCATTCTAGATTATGTTGCCAAATCAAGATAGATACAGTTCGAATCATATCTATTTAAGACAAAGCAGCATAGACAGAATATAAGTGTGGGAAACTACACAACAATAACAACACTTGTCATGTGCATGGCATGAGAACATAACTGTTTATTCAATTGAAACTGAAATCAACATAGAGCAAGTTACAACAGCAAACACGTTAAAGAAACAGGTTTAAAACATACCTGTTGCGCCATTGGAGTTTCAATTGCATCCTTCAAATTTGAAATTAGTTGGTATGAGTAAATACAGTGATGCAAGAGCAAAGTAGTATGAACCATAGCTACGGAACCTGACCTGAGAACAATTCTTCTTCTGCTTTAAGTGTTGACTTGGGGTTCGGAGTGGTGGTCCTCGTGCTTTGGGCACTGCAGTTGCCTTACTAACTGCTCGTGTTTGGGTGCTCTGTGGTAGAGACGGTGCTGTGTCAACGGGAACTAGGTTAATATCTGCTGGGGTTGGGGTTAGAAGGGGTGTAGCTGGTTCTCTGTCCAACTGGGTAAGGGTACAATCTGCGTGAGTCCGGGTTATGTGTGGTGGGGCTGGTTCTTGGGCAAGTACAACTGTGTTTCTACCTCCATCGACAGGTAGCACGATCTTTTCTGTAGACCGTGTTTTTACTCCCACAGATACTGCCATCACCCCCTCCAATTGAAATGGCTGATAAATAAGAAAAGTAATTGAATGTACAGACATTGTAAGATAGATAGGTGCAATGGATAGTAGGGAAGAAAACAGGGCATGAAATAATTCACATTTATGTTGTCTAACGAAACAGAATAGCAGGACATAATTTCACATATATGATGGCTAATTAAACAGGATAGCATGACACAATTTCACATGTATGATGGCTAACTAAACAGGATAGAATGACATACTTCAAAATATGATGACCATGCAAACAATTGACATGATATAACTATACGATGTGTCTATTAAAGTGGTTGGCATGCCATAAATCACAAACATGCCATCGATGGAAACATGATAGCATGATATAATTCACGGATAGAATGACATAATTCAAAATATGATGACTATGTAAACATGATGAGATGATATAACTATATTATGTCTTTAGAAAATGGGTTGGCATGCCATAATTCAGATACATGCTGTCTATGTAAACATCATGGCATGATATAATTCAAATATATGATTTATATACTAAGGAAGTGAGCAGAGGGAAATTGCATATATGATGTGTCAACTAAGGAGATGGCATTCAATATCGTGTATGTGATGTAAAAACTAAGCATTGCAATACAACATATGCATGATATGACTAATATAACCCTGCTAAGTTTGAGCATACACCCCAAGGGGATAATAGGACTGGTCATCTGCTTCGGAATCCTCCTCTGAAGAGCTATCTCAGAATCAAAGAAGATATCTCGCTTCAAATAGGTAGCATTGTTCCGCTCAAGACCTTGTTTTCACTCCATATTTCTCCATCACCAATTCAATTGGCTGATGCAGAGGAAGAGCAGTTGAATATACAAACATTGACGACAAAAGCAATGAGAAATATTAAAAAAAGGACGGCATGATATAATTCACATATATGACGCTTGGCTAAACAGCATGGCATTGCATAATTCACATATATAATGCCTTGCAACAAGATAGCATTGTATAATTCACATATATAATGTCTTGCAACAAGATGGCATTGCATAATTCATATATTTGGTAATTAGACACTAAACAGGTGGCATTCACACAAAGCATGTCTAAACTAAGCAAATAACATAGCAATGCAAGATACCATACGCACGATATCAGCAACATAACCCTGCCAAGTTAGAGCATGCACCTTGGGGGGGAATAGGACTGTTCATCTGTTCTGTCTCTTAAATCCTCCTCTGAGGAGCTATCTGTAACCAGCAAGACATGCACTTCGTTAGATAGCATTGTCTGCTATGAAGACCTTGTTTCCACTCCAGATTTTTCCATGACCGTGCCGAATGGCTGATGCACAGGAAGAGTAATTGAATGTACTAAAATTGTTGACAAATTTAACACGTAATAAAAAAATGGTGTATGATATAATTCACATATAAGATGACTGGCTAACCAAGGTGGCATTGCAAAATTCACATATATGATGCCTGGCTAAACAAGATGGCATTGCATGATTCACATATACGATAAAGAAACTAAACAGATGGCATTGACACAAAGCATGTCTAAACTAAGCAGATGACATCTTTGATGTATACAGTAAGCAATGCAAGGCACCATATGCATGATATTACCAACATCAGCATGCCAAGTTAGAGCGAAGACCTCATGGGGTAAATAGGAGTGGTCTTCTATACGAATCCCCTCGTAACAATTATCTTCCTCTTGATTACGATCCGAAATTGGTGGAGGGGGCTGCCTTTGCGCCCACCATGGAGCGACGCCTGCATGAAAGTTTATTGCCACGCAAGGCTCGTCTCTTACGCTCTACATGTTCGGTTCCATTGTGTACAATAACCCACATGCATAGGAATAAAACATAGTGAGATTATGTAAGGAGTGCATGCACAAATCCGGAGTGATGGTAGCAAACTGTGGATAGACCCAAAAAAAAGATAGCAGGCGGATAATAGCTTTAGTTAAAAAAATACAGATAATGGCTTGTTTAATGTTTGTTTGCACCCAACATGAAACTCATAGTAGACACCCGAGATTAACCAGATAGTAGACAGATAGTACTGATTGCTGCCCCAATATGTACCCCACAACCATTTAAAAACTCAAGTTTCAACATAAGTTTGAACCTGACTCAGAGTCTAATAGGTGAACACGACGATAAAGTAGTATCTCATCATATTAAGCGATGCATAACGTAAGCAGACACGGAAGAGTGCGACCTCTCTTGCGGACCCGTGTAGTCCTCAAGGTCATCTGCTCAGTTGATGATGGTAATGCAGTTGTCGTGGTTGCCGTTGGCGGGGAAGAAGATCTAAGGCGGCGAAAGACAGTCCGGAGAGCGGATCCCTGCTGTGGTGAACCCTGCCGTCTTTGGAGCAAATTGAGCTGGGTGGAACACAAAGATCACAGAGAGCAGGACAAACCACACAAGGTTTTCTTTGACACATATCTGTAACAGAAGTAATTGTGTAAGGTCTGGTTTGAATTTGAGGATTCTAACAATGCAGGAATAGGAAATAGACAGGAATAGGATATGAATGCACGTGCAAAACAAAGAATTTGAAAACACAGGATTTCTGCCAATCTGGGTGTTTGGTTCACAAGAATTGGAAGAACACAGGATGCAAAGAACCATGGTGAGATTAAGTCAAACCACAAGAAAATGTATGGTTATAATGCTATTATGCTACTATCTCTTAGTCTTGTGCTTCATGAATAGGAATTTGAAAAGGAGGACAAGTGGAAATTAAAATTCCTACGGTTTTCTTTCAAGGGGACACTAAAGGAACAAATCCTACAGTTTTCCTTTGCTCCATTGCTTTGCACGAAATTCATGAAAAGTAGTACCATAGGAAACTTTCCAATTCCTATGTTTTTCATTCACTTTTCCTTTCAAGCACTCGCGATTCTAGTAGGCAGGCTTGAGCAAGGAAAAGCCTACACTAAAAAATGTTTTTGTGTTACTTCTATTACTTTGGACCCAGTGCACGCCCTACTAGCTCAGCTCCTGGGCCATCGACAAATGCACAGCTCAAATGCGCAGAGATAAATAATGATGGCGTTCAAGAGAGTCCATCACGGATAGCTAAGTTGCCTGGTACGTCACTGCTTGTCATATAGTAGGATAAAATAATCGTATTTCCCATTACTCCTTGTGCTCAGTAGACAATATATATAACATGTAGAGTAAAGAAGAGATGCAACAAGTGTACAACCTCTTTGGCGAAGCCATATCGATCTCAGCGTGATTGGGTTGGCCGGTGAGGATGCTCCGGCTGACTTGGCTGTCGGAGGAGGAGAAGAAGATCTTAGGCGTCTGGAGATGGAGCCCGAGGTACTGCTCCGTTGTGATGGAGGGTTTCGCTGTTGGAGCAGCTCCGGTGAGACGACGACGCCGAGGCTAAAGCGTGACAAGAGAGACAACGTTAACTCCGAGTGGAATTCTAATAGCATCTCCAATAGATGACGTAAAATACATAACCACAAAGTGCTAGATGTAAAATACATCACCGCTCATCTCTGAACTTAACTTTCAAACTGAATTTAATCGTTTAAACTGAACTTAATCGTCAAACTGAATTTTCTTTGCCGAAACTGAATTTTACTATCGAAACAAAACGCGATAGAGGTAAGGCTACACGTCACTCGGCAGACTTTTTCATCTCTGGTCAGTCGATTTTGCAGTCGTTGGATACAAAATCAAGGGCCTGCAGTTCATCTTCAACCTCCACCCCCCTGAGCCGCCAGCCACCACCGGCCAAACAACCGTCCCCCGCCACCCGCGGCCGGCGGTGCGGTGCCCTGCCCGCCCCGAAAACACTCCCCACCGCTAGTCCGCCGCTGCCCCGACCATCCCTCTAGGCCGCCCCGTGCCGAGCTTTTTCTCTGGTGATCCCCACGCCACCGCCCCACCACCGTCGGCGACCACCGCCCCACCCTTAACCCTAAGACAGATAGTGGGGTACCTCTGTGGCGAGCCCCCTCCCCGCTGCGGCTGGTTCTTACTTAACTCTGGCGAGCCCCCCCCTACCCCCTGAAAATCGACTGTCCCAAAAGTCGATTCAGTCGACTGAAGTGTAGCTAAATCGCAGCAACATCGTAAGCAAGAGAAAGAGCGAAAGCAGCAGCGCGAGCAAGAGCAAGAGCAGACAAGGCAGGGGACCGAGAGCAAGAGCAGAGCAGCAGCGCGAGCGGGAGCTAAAGCAGCAACAGCTCCTACTGATGAGGACGTCGCCGCCGAGGGAGTGATGCCGTAGAGGAAGTGGCCGGCGACGCCGCCGTGGATGGAGCCGCGCTGTGTCGGCTCGAGACCGAGCGCCGGCAGCACCGTGAGATCAAATCAATACGAAAATGCGGCGATTAGTGTACAACCTCTTTGGTGGCGCCGATTAGGTCACAGCTTCATCCGAGGAAACGGTGATGATGATGCTCTTCCGGTGGTGCAGGTGAAGACGGTGGTGTGGGGATGGAGGTGGCGCCGAAGACGAGGGGAACGTCGAGGCAGCTCCTTGGAGGTGGAGGACGGGGTGGCTGAACCGGCGGGACGACCAGATCGACGACGGATCCTCATCCGGTATGGTGGATGAGGGACGTCGAGGTGTTGTTGTGGACAACATCGTGGGGGAAGAGGCTCCGGCTGGGTGGCGGACGGAGGAGGGTGTGGGGCTTCGCAGGTTTTCCCGGCCTCGGTGTACGAATGGGTGGGCGGATGGGATGGGAGTGGGGAACCATGGCTTAGGGACGCGCTTGTCCGAAATGTGGGGTAAGTTACGAAAGTACCCCCACCGATTTGAGGCGGTTCTTTCGGTTCAGGGGTATCATGGGCATTTCGCGTGTCGTGATTTCACAGGAGGTGGGAGTTTTCACGCGCGTTGTAATTTTGGAATAGCAAGGCGCGGGTTGAGATGGAGGGTGTTGTCGGAGCACAACGAGACAAAAGTATATCTTAAATATTTCGGGCTAACAAGGCGCGGGTTGAAATTTCCGGGCAAGCCTAATGTGTACTGTACCAAATCAATTCGCACTACAAATGTCATTCAAAACTTTGAATTCATGTTGTGTTCAATTAAAATATTTCGCTACGTGTATAATGCATGCAACCTACTGATGTCTACGACACAACCTCCTTCTTGTAGACGTTGTTAGGCCTGCAAGTGCACAGGTTTGTAGGACAGTAGCAAATTTCCCTCAAGTGGATGACCTAAGGTTTATCAATCCGTAGGAGGCGTAGGATGAAGATGGTCTCTCTCAAGCAACCCTGCAACCAAATAAAAAAGAGTCTCTTGTGTCCCCAACACACCCAATACAATGGTAAATTGTATAGGTGCACTAGTTCGGCGAAGAGATGGTGATACAAGTGCAAAAAGGATAGTAGATAAAGGTATTTGTAATCTGAAAATATAAAAACAGCAAGGTAACAAGTGGTAAAAGTGAGCGTAAACGGTATTGGAATGATAGGAAACAAGGCCTAGGGTTCATACTTTCGCTAGTGCAAGTTCTCTCAACAATAATAACATAGATAGATCATATAACAAGCCCTCAACATGCAACAAAGAGTCACTCCGAAGCCACTAATAGCGGAGAACAAACGTAGAGATTATGGTAGGGTACGAAACCACCTCAAAGTTATTCGTTCGGATCGATCTATAAAAGAGTTCGTACTAGAATAACACCTTAAGACACAAATCAACCAAAACCCTAATGTCACCTAGATACTCCATTGTCACCTCAAGTATCCGTGGGCATTATTATACGATATCGCCACACAATCTCAGATTCATCCAACCAACATAAAAGTACTTCAAAGAGTGCCCCAAAGCTACTACCGGAGAGTCAAGAACGTGTGCCAAACCCTATGCATAGGTTCCCAATGTCACGAAACCCGCAAGTTGATCACCAAAACATACATCAAGTGGATCGCAAGACATACATCAAGTGTTCTCATGAAAGACTCAATCCGATAAGATAACTTCAAAGGGGAAACTCAATTCATCACAAGATAGTAGAGGGGAGAAACATCATAAGATCCAACTACAATAGCAAAGCTCGGATACATCAAGATCGTGCCATAGAGGGAACACGAGAAAGAACACGAGAGAGAGAGAGAGATCGAACACATAGCTACCGGGTACATACCCTCAGCCCAGGGTGAACTACTCCCTCCTCGTCATGGATAGCACCGGATGATGAAGATGGCCACGGAGATGGATCCTCCCAGAGGGTACCTAACAGGGTCCCGATTGGTTTTTCGTGGCTCGGAGGCTTGCGCGGCGAGCTCCCAATCTATCTTCTGCTCGGAAGTTTTAGGGCACGAGGTATATATGGGTGAAAGGAGTACGTCGGTGGAGCCACGGGGCCCCACGAGGCAGGGGCGCGCCAGGGGTGGGCGCGCCCCACCCTCGTGAGCACCTCGCGTATCTTCCGACGTGGAGTCCAAGTCCATCGGTGAGTTTCCTTCCAAAAATAACTTCTCCAGTTGATTTCGTTCCGCTTTTGACTCCGTCGATATTCCTTTTCCTCGAAACCGAAATAGGCATAAAACAAAGAACTGGGCAGGGCCTCCGGTTAATAGGTTTGTCCCAAAAATAATATAGAAGTGGATAATAAAGCCCAATATTTCCTAAAACGGTAGATAAAGTAGCATGGAGCAATCAAAAATTATAGATACGTTGGAGACGTATCAAGCATCCCCAAGCTTAATTCCTGCTCGTCCTCGAGTAGGTAAATGATAAAAAAGAATTTTTGATGCGGAGTGATACTTTGGCATAATTTCAATATAAATCTTCTTCCTTGTGATATGAATATTTAGATCCAAAAGTTTTGAGACAAAAGTTCATATTGACATAAAAATAATAATACTTCAAGCATACTAACTGTAACACCCCGGATGTAACTTTCCATATTTGTAACTCCAACTCTTGCCATTTTCGGCATTGTGTTATGATATTCCCTCCGTGGTTTGGTTTTTCTTCATTTTGCATTTTGTCCATGTCATGCATTTCATATCATGTCATCATGTGCATCGCATTTGCATATGTGTTCGTCTCATGATTCCGAGCATTTTTCCCGTTCTCCGTTTTGCAATCCGGCGCTCCTATGTCCCCCGGCGTCCCCTTTTATGTTTTTCCGTGAGCGGGTACTTAACTTTCTCGGAAGGACCGAGCCTTGCCAAGTGGCCTTGGTATACCACCGGTAGACCACCTGTCAAGTTTCGGGTCATTTGGAGCTCGTTTGGTACTCCAACGGTTAACCGCACTCTCGCAAAGGCCTCTTTTAAGTTGCAGCCCAACACCCTTTCAAAACAGGCCAATAACCCATCTAAGTCACTTCCATGCTCTCCGCTGCTCGATCACGATCGTGTGGGCGAAAACTACACCTCATTTGGACTCTCCTAGCTCCCTCTATGCCTATTTAAACACCTCCCCGTCCAAATCCGGGTCCAAACCCTAGCCTTCCCTACCTCATGCCGGACAAAAATCCTTGGCTGACGGACGCGTCCGCCCGCGCTTCGCCGCGAACGGCGCGACACGTGGCACCCAGCCACCGCGCCGCCCGGCCGAGTCGGCCGGCCCATGACCCGTCGCCGCCGCGCCTCCCAGCCCCAGCGCCCGTCGCCCGCCTCGCCGCTGCTCCGATTCGGCCGCCGCCGCCGCCGGTGGCTGGACCCGCCGCCGCCTGCCGCCGCCGCCGCCGCCCTCGCCGGTCGGCGCCATCGCCTCCCCTCGCCGGCCCCGGCCCCTCCCCGCCGAGCGCAGCCGCCGCCGTCGCCTCGGATCTAGATCGGATCTCGGGGTTGACTTTTTCCCCTCTTTAATTTCATGCAAGTTTTTATTCCGTTGATTATTTCGTGGCATTTTCAACGCACCATAACTCTGCACCCGTTACTCCATTTCGTGCGTGTAATATGTCGAAATGTTCGCCCCGAAGAGTAGATCATTTCATCTCATTGCATCATTTTCATTTGAGCTCATCGTGATGCCCGAAATGCTGTTAGAAGAGGGCTATGTGATGTTAGTTTCTGTTTCGTAACAGAACATGCACTTTTGTTATTTTTGCTATGATTGATGTGTGCACCCTATGAATTTGAGTCCTACATGTGTTTTGTAATATGCCATGCCATATTTCCAGGGGTGTATGACATTTATTTTTGTGATCTCTGTGGTGACTATCACAAGCATGCAAACTAGGCTTCATGATGTTGCTGATTTCAGCCCCAGTTTTGCTGATATTTTTATGCCATGTTAACTTGATGCTACCGAGAGATCTATGCATATTTTGAGATACTTCAGTAAGGATGTTTTGAACATATGGTTATGCTATATCCATCCATTCCCTTGGTTGCAACTATGGAGTGCCATAGCTTGAGTCAATCGAGCTCTACTTTTACTATAAAATGTTTTCTGGCAGATTGTTTACATGTTATTCAATTTTGCCAAGGTTGTTGTGGTTGATCCGTGTATGCTATGATATTGTTCTTGCCATGTATATCTTCTATGCCATGTCTTCTTGATGTAGGTATACTTAGTTTATCATGAGATGCTCTTTAGTGAGTGCATCGAGCTCTTAAACATGCCTACTTGTTATCTGTTTTTGTCATGCCCTGTTGCTGAATCATTATGAAACTTGCTATGTTTACATGGGTGTTATTATATTTTCTGATCCTTTTTGGCTTATGGTAAGTAAGGGACTTTTGTTCTATGTTTTGAGTAGATTCATGCCATGCCTTGTTTTTCTATTATAAGTTCCTGTAGCATGTAGTTTTCTTGCTCTGAACATTGCTACCTGATGCTGTTTTTGCCATGTTCAGTAAAATATATCAGCCATGTATGTTCAGTCTGTGAAGCTGATATATTTTGCACTTTTGCCATGCTTGTTTGAACCTGTTATGATGTGATTTAGCCATAGCTCAGTGTTCATCTTTTGTCAAGCATCTTGAGTAGATCACTGCCATATGCTTTTCTGGTACGTTTGGGTGCAGTAGCTTAATTTCTTGTTGCTTGCTATGTGGTATCATGCTGTTAATGGCAGATTTGTGCCATTCTTGTTTTGCCTGTCATTTGCAAACCGTGCATCCGATTCCGGTGATCTTTATATCGATTTCAACCGAAATCATCTCATCTTTCCAGCGGCATACTTCGTTTGCCAAGATAATGCCTGGTTCATCATTTTCCTTCCAGAGCACGCATACGCATTGCATATCACATCTCGCATATCATGTCATGTTTTGCATCATGTTGCTTGTGCATTGCACCGTGATTTATTGTGGTTCCTTTGCTTGTGTTCTTGCTTTAGGTAGAGCCGGAGACGAGTACGTGAACGAGGAACCTGTTGAGAACGCCACGAGGATCAAGCTTTCGACAACTCACGAGAACATTGCGTGCAAGATGACCATACCCTCGAAATCACTTCTATCTTTGCTATGTTAGTTGCTCGCTCTTTTGCTATGCCTATGCTATGATGCCTATCACTTGCTTATCATGCCACCCATATTGCCATGTCAGCCCCTAACCATCCTTTTCCTAGCAAACCGTTGATTGGCTATGTTACCGCTTTGCTTTCGGCCCCTCTTCTGGCGTTGCTAGTTGCAGGTGAAGATGAAGTTTGTTCCTTTTGGAACATGGAGATGTTGTTCCTTATTGGAACATGTTTACTTGTTGGGGATATCACAATATCTATCCGCTATAATTAATGCATCTATATACTTGGTAAAGGGTGGAAGGCTCGGCCTTATGCCTGGTGTTTTGTTCCACTCTTGCCACCCTAGTTTCCGTCATACCGGTGTTATGTTCCTTGATTTCGCGTTCCTTACGGTTGGGTGATTTATGGGACCCCTTGACAGATTCGCTTTTGAATAAGACTCGTCCAAAGAAGGCCCAACTTTGGTTTTACCATTTGCCACCTAAGCCTTTTCCCCGGTTTTGCGAGCCCGAGGGTCATCTTTATTTTAACCCCCCGGACCGGTGCTCCTTCGAGTCTTGGCCCGAACTAGAGCCTGTAGCGCCCCTCAAGGAAACTTGAGGTCTGGTTTTAGTTGTATGGACTGCTCATCCGGATGTGCCACGAGAACGAGATATGTGCAGCTCCTATCGGGATTTGTCGGCACAATCGGGCGGCTTTGCTGGTCTTGTTTTATTCTGTCGAAATGTCTTGTAGTCCGGGATTCCGAGATTGATCGGGTCTTCCCGTAGAAGGAATATCCTTCGTTGACCGTGAGAGCTTATAATGGGCTAAGTTGGGACACCCCTGCAGGGTATTATCTTTCGAAAGCCGTGCCCGCGGTTATGAGGCAGATGGGAATTTGTTAATGTCCGGTTGTAGAAAACCCAAAGTTGACCTTAATTAAAATACACTTCAACCGCGTGTGTAACCGTGATGGTCTCTTCTCGGCGGAGTCCGGGAAGTGAACACGGTGTTGGAGTTATGTTTGACGTAAGTAGTTCAGGATCACTTCTTGATCGCTACTAGCTTCACGACCGTGCCTTGCTTCTCTTCTCGCTCTCTTTTGCGAATGTAGCCACCATATATGCTAGTCGCTTGCTGCAGCCCCATCTCACAACTCTGTCCTTCCTTTAAGCTTAAATAGTCTTGGTCTCGTGGGTGTGAGATTGCTGAGTCCCCGTGACTCACAGATTCTACCAAAACAGTTGCAGGTGCCGACGATGCCAGTGCAGGTGACACAACCGAGCTCAAGTGGGAGTTCGACGAGGAACGTGGTCGTTACTATGTGTCTTTTCCTGATGATCAGTAGTGGAGCCCAGTTGGGACGGTCGGGGATCTGTGTAGCAGTTGGGGTATCTTCTTTTATTTTGGTTCTGTAGTCGGACCTTGAGTGTATTCTGGATGATGGATGTTTATTTATGTCTTGTGTGAAGTGGCATTTGTAAGCCAACTATGTATCTCTTTCCCTTATGTATTACATGGGTTGTGTGAAGATTACCTCACTTGCGACATTGCTTTCAATGCGGTTATGCCTCTAAGTCGTGCTTCGACACGTGGGAGATATAGCCGCATCGGGGGCGTGACACTAACTAATCAATTATATCATCTCAAAATAACATAGCCAAAGAAAGTTCATCCCTACAAAATCATATAGTTAGGCTATGCTTCATTTTCGTCACACAAAGATGTTCCCAACTTCTATACCCCCAATGACAAGCCAAGCAATTGTTTCATACTCAAATAATCTCAAACTCTTTCAACCTTTACACAATACACGAGCGCGAGCCATGGGTATAGCACTATGGGTGGAATAGAATATGATGATGGGATTGTGTGGAGAAGACAAAAAAGGAGAAAGTCTCATATCGACGAGGATAATCAACGGGCTATGGAGATGCCCATCAATTGATGTCAACATGAGGAGTAGGGATTGCCATGCAACGGATACACTAGAGCTATAAGTATATCAAAGCTCTACAAAAGAAAACTAGTGGGTGTGCATCCAACTTGCTTGCTCACGAAGACCTAGGGCACTTTGAGGAAGCCCATCATTGGAATATACAAGCCAAGTTCTATAATGAAAAATTCCCACTAGCGCATGGAAGTGACAAAATGAGAGACTCTCTATCATGAAGATCTTAGTGCTACTTTGAAGCACAATATATGAGACTCACTACATGAAGAACAAGGTGCTACTTTGAAGCACAAGTGTGGTAAAAGGATAGTAACATTGTCCCTTCTCTCTTTTTCTCTCATTTTTTCTGGGCCTTCCTTTTTTTTGGCCTTGCTCTTTTTTTATTTTTTTTTATTTTTTTATTTCGTCCGGAGTCTCATCCCGACTTATGCGGGAATCATACTCTCCATCATACTTTCCTCACTTGGGACAATGCTCTAATAATGATGATCATCACACTTTTATTTTTCTTACAACTCAACAATTACAACTCGAAACTTAGAACAAAATATGACTCTATATGAATGCCTCGTGATGTACCGGGATGGTGCAATGAATCAAGAGTGACATGTATGGAAAATAATGCATGGTGGCTTTGCCACAAATACGATGTCAACTACATGATCATGCAATGGCAATATGACAAAAGTAATGTATGTCATAATAATGATGATGGAAGTTGCATGGCAATATATCTCGGAATGGCTATGGAAATGCCATGATAGGTAGGTATGGTGGCTGTTTTGAGGAAGATATAAGGAGGTTTATGTGTGATAGAGCGTATCGTATCATGGGGTTTGGATGCACCGGCGAAGTTTGCACCAACTCTCAAGGTGAGAAAGGGCCATGCATGGTACCGAAGAGGCTAGCAAATGCGGAAAGGTAAAGGTGCGTATAACCCACGGACTCAACATTAGTCAAAAGAACTCATATACTTATTGCAAAAATTTAGAAGCCATCAAAAATCAAGTACTACGCCATAATGCTCCTAGGGGATAGATTGGTAGGAAAAGACCATCCCTCGCCCCCGACCGCCACTCATAAGAATGCACAAGCCGGTACACTTCATGTTTCAAATTTGTTACACAACCTTAACCATACGTGCATGCTACGGGACTTGCAAACTTCAACACAAGTATTTCTCAAATTCACAATTATCAACTAGCACGACTTTGATATAATTACCTCCATATCTCAAAACAAATATCAAGCATTAAATTTATCTTAGTATTCAATTCACTCAAAAGAAAGTTTCACATATCTTGAACACTAAGTATATTAACAATAAGCAAATTACCATGCTATTAACGACTCCCAAAATAATCTAAGTGAAGCATGAGAGATCAATAGTTTCTACAAAACAAATCCACCACCGTGCTCTAAAAGGATATAAGTGAAGCACTAGAGCAAATAACAAACTACTCCGAAAGATATAAGTGAAGATCAATGAGTAGTCGAATAATTATGTAACTATGTGAAGACTCTCCCATTTAATAATTTCATATCTTGGTATTGTATCCAAACATCAATCAAAACAAAATAAAATGACAATGCAAGGATAGCACAACTCATGTGAAGAAGCAAAAACTTAGCCTCAACCGATACTAACCGATAGTTATTGAAGAAGAAAGGTGGGATGCCTACCGGGGCATCCCCAAGCTTAGATGCTTGATACTTCTTGGAATATTATCTTGGGGTGCCTTGGGCATCCCCAAGCTTGAACTTTTGTGTCTCCTTAATTCCTCTCATATCATGGTTTCTCTTTTTATCACAAGCTTCATTCACAACAAACTCAACAAGAACTCGTGAGATAGGTTGGTATAAACCAATGCAAAACCTTATCATTTTCTACTGTAACAAATCACTAAAATTATTACTCAACATTGCATACTAAATGCCTCTGCATATTTAATACTCCTATAACCAAATAGAATCATTAAATAGGCAAACATATGCAAACAATGCAACCATAACAGCAATCTGTCAAAACAGTACAGTCTGTAAAGAATGCAAGAGTAACAATACTTGCCTTACTCAAAAAATTATAAACTAAATTCCCACTGTAATAATTTTATCAGAGCTCGATATGCAAAAAGATACAACATTGTACCACTCTCTGAAGTTTCTAGAGAATTTTTGCGACAGCGGTAAACTTTCTGTTTTCAAACAGCAACATGTATACTTGCAAAATAAGCATGGCAAAGGCTATCCTTGAATTTTTTATTGAAACTAAAGATGAAAAACATTATTATAACTAACATCAAGCAAAGCTAAATAAAATAAAATGATGCTCCAAGGAAAACACATATCATGTGGTGAATAAAAATATAGCTCCAAGTAAAGTTACCGATGAACGAAGGCGAAAGAGGGGATGCCTTCCGGGGCATCCCCAAGCTTAGGCTTTTGGTTTTCCTTGAATATTACCTTGGGGTGCCTTTGGCATCCCCAAGATTAGACTCTTGCCACTCCTTATTCCATAGTCCATCGAATCTTTACCCAAAACTTGAAAACTTCACAACACAAAACTTAACAGAAAACTCGTGAGCTCCGTTAGCGAAAGAAAACAAAACACCACTTCAAGGTACTGTAATGAACTCATTCTTTATTTATATTGGTGTTAAACCTACTGTATTCCAACTTCTCTATGGTTTATAAACTATTTTACTAGCCATAGATTCATCAAAATAAGCAAACAACACACGAAAAACAGAATCTGTCAAAAACAGAACAGTATGTAGTAATTTGTAACTAACGCAAACTTATGGAACTCCAAAAATTCTAAAATAAATTGGTGGACCTGAGTAATTTGTCTAGTAATCATATTAAAGAAGAATCAACTAAATAGCACTCTCCAGTAAAAAGTTCTAGCTAATCTCGTGAGCGCTAAAGTTTCTGTTTTTTACAGCATGATCATAAAGACTTCACCCAAGTCTTCCCAAAGGTTCTACTTGGCACAAACACTAATTAAAACAAAAAACCACATCTAAACAGAAGCTAGATGTATTATTTATTCCTAAACAGAACCAAAAAGCAAGAAACTAAAATAAAATTGGGTTGCCTCCCAACAAGCGCTATCGTTTAACGCCCCTAGCTTGTCATGATGATTTCAATGATGCTCACAAAAAGATAAGAATTGAAACATAAAGAGAGCATCATGAAGAATATGACTAGCACATTTAAGCCTAACCCACTTCCTATGAATAGGGATTTTGTGAACAAACAACTTATTGGAGCAAGAATCAACTTGCATAGGAAGGTAAAACAAGAATAACTTCCAGATTTTAAGCACATGGAGAGGAAACTTGACATTATTGCAATTCCTACAAGCATATATTCCTCCCTCATAATAATTTCCAGTAGCATCATGAATGAATTCAACAATATAACCAGCACCTATAGAATTCTTTTCATGATCTACTTGCATAGAAAATTTACTACTCTCCACATAAGCAAAATTCTTCTCATTTGGAATAGTAGTGGGAGCAAACTCAACAAAATAACTATCATATGATTGAAAATTAAGATCAAGATGACAAGTTTCATGGTTATCATTGTTCTTTAAAGCATAATGTCATCACAATAATCATCATAGATAGGAGGCACGCTTTCATCATAGTAAATTTGCTCATCAAAGCTTGGGGGACAAAAATATCATCTACATCAAACATAGCTTCCCCAAGCTTGTGGCTTTGCATATCATTAGCATCATGGATATTCAAGGAATTCATACTAACAACATTGCAATCATGCTCATCATTCACATATTTCATGCCAAGCATTCTATGTAATTCTTCTTCTAGTACTTGAGCACAATTTTGCTTCCCATCATACTCACGAAAGATATTAAAAAGATGAAGCGTATGAGACAAACTCAATTCCATTTTTTTGTAGTTTTCTTTTATAGACTAACTAGTGCTAAAACAAGAAACAAAAAGATTTGATTACAAGATCTAAATATATACCTTCACTTACCTAGCCTCCCCGGCATCGGCGCCAGAGCTTGATGTCTACTACACAACCTTCTTCTTGTAGACGTTGTTGGGCCTGCAAGTGCACAGGTTTGTAGGACAGTAGCAAATTTCCCTCAAGTGGATGACCTAAGGTTTATCAATCCGTAGGAGGCGAGGGATGAATATGGTCTCTCTCAAGCAACCCTGCAACCAAATAACAAAGAGTCTCTTGTGTCCCCAACACACCCAATACAATGGTAAATTGTATAGGTGCACTAGTTCGGCGAAGAGATGGTGATACAAGTGCAAAAAGGATAGTAGATAAAGGTATTTGTAATCTCAAAATATAAAAACAGCAAGGTAACAAGTGGTAAAAGTGAGCGTAAACGGTATTGCAATGATAGGAAACAAGGCCTAGGGTTCATACTTTCACTAGTGAAAGTTCTCTCAACAATAATAACATAGATAGATCATATAACAAGCCCTCAACATGCAACAAAGAGTCACTCCGAAGCCACTAATAGCGGAGAACAAACGTAGAGATTATGGTAGGGTACGAAACCACCTCAAAGTTATTCGTTCGGATCGATCTATAAAAGAGTTCGTACTAGAATAACACCTTAAGACACAAATCAACCAAAACCCTAATGTCACCTAGATACTCCATTGTCACCTCAAGTATCCATGGGTATGATTATACGATATGCGTCACACAATCTCAGATTCATCCAACCAACATAAAAGTACTTCAAAGAGTGCCCCAAAGCTATTACCGGAGAGTCAAGAACGTGTGCCAACCCCTATGCATAGGTTCCCAATGTCACGAAACCCGCAAGTTGATCACCAAAACATACATCAAGTGGATCGCAAGACATACATCAAGTGTTCTCATAAAAGACTCAATCCGATAAGATAACTTCAAAGGGGAAACTCAATTCATGTAACATCCCAAATTTTCAATTTGGAATGTTATACATAGAGCATCATTGCATATCATATTTTTCATTGCATTTTCTTTGCATTTTGCTCGATCCTAGAAAATTCTACACAACTCAAGGACCCTCGGAGAGAGTTGGGGATTTTTGTTATTTTCATATTTGAGTTTTCTCAAATTTTGAAAATAGGATCGTTGATTTTAATTATTTTATCTTCAATTATTTCTATTACAAAAATATGCGAGAGGGAATAAAATGACTTTCCCAAAATAAAGAAATAATGAAGAATTAATAATAAAATCAAATAAGATTTTATTTTGGAGTTTTTCGCCTTTTTATTTGAATTTAAGAAAAATGCGCGTTTTTCAAAATTGCATCTAGGCCCCAAATAAATGTTCACTAAATCCGGCTTGATTTTAGAAACCGGGAAAAATTTATTTCGGGATTTTTGGAGTCCGTTTGGTACTTCTTTTGATTTTTTTTCTACGCGTAATGTTTTATTAAAAAACGAACCGCTTTATCGGCCGTGCCAGCGGGAGCGGATCGCGCCGGGGCGCTTTTAAATAGCGGCCGCCGGAGACCCAGCCCACCCGAGTCCACGGAGTTCGCCCGCCATTGCCGACCAGCCGGAAGCGCATACCACGAGGTTCGCCGCGCCTCGATTTCCATGCTGATTTTTATTTTTTATTTTAAAAAAAACCGATCGGTTTTTTTTCGTTTTTTCTATTTTATTTATTTATTTTCATTTATTTTATTTTTTTCCGTTCGAATCTGTTCGTCGTATTTTTCTTTTTCTCGGATTTAATCCGCGAGTTTTCTGATCGCGATTCCAGATCCAATTTTCGTTTTAGTATAACGTTTCGCTCGTTTATCGGAATCAGGCGATTCAAGCGCCTGTAGTTTCGTCTCGAAATCCTCTTTCCGAATAATCTACTTAAACAAGTTTTTGCATCTGTAAATTTTGACCTAGATCCAGATTAGTAAAACGAAGCTATTTTCTTCCGCCGTTTGACTTTCGTTGCTTCGTTTGATTTGATTCTTTTTGCAAACCGGAGTTCTTAATTTGAACTATCTGGTTAGATCTATTTGAGTTTTACCTGTGCATTAGATGAGTACTTATTGTATGCTTGTTTGTTTGTTCACGATAGAATACCCGGAGTGCGCCCGCTTGTTACTTGAATCTCTAGGTTTCGTGGATCATCGACAAGGCAAGTAACACTTTGATCATACTCTTCTCATACCCAGCTTTTTATGCATTAGATCTATTCCTCAAACACTTGCATGATTAGGATCTAATTAAATTGTAGGATGGGAAGTAGTTGAGGTAGTACGTATTACACTGTTTTATTATCAAACCTTTGGGAGTTACTTCTACGTTTGCTTATTATGCCATGCTATGCTAGTAGACGTGGATTGGGTGAGTGTATTCCATGATGTATGTGAGATTGTTATTTAATGGTTTATTTAAGGTGGCAACTTAAACACACATCTGGGTGGATTGAGGCACCTGGTTTCTATCAGGACTTGCCTGTATTTCTTCGGACCGCCACCCACGCTCAAAGGGATCATGCGATTATTCAAACTAGAAACTTTCGTGTGCAGCCACAAGCCATTATGGGCTCTGGCATAGTTGATTAAGTTGTGCGAACTCTTACGGGTAGGCTTGCTGATGTAGGGGATGTAGGTTGGTACGGTCTACCCACATGTAAGGTGCTAAGCGCTTACGAAAGACTATGTCTCGGTCATCCGCTTCTCAAACACCATGTAGTGCGAGAAACCAAACGGAGGCGATCGAGTCTTGTGGGGAAAAGTGCGCAAACCTCTGCAGAGTGTATAAACTAATCATGGTTAGCCGTGTCCCCGTTATGGACATCTTGAGTATCTAGTACCTGGATATCATGTGAATCTCATCATGTTACTTCTAATTAATATTGTTGGGTTTAATGAGTACTTTTTAATTGGGATTGAGAATGCTGAATGTTTCACAACCACCATGATAGTTAAATAAATTTATTCCTTTGTTGTAGGAAAAAATTGGCTTTATGCAAAAACTGTAACCGTAGAGCTTTCCACCAGCCATATATGCATGTAGTATAGGCTTATCATTCCATTATCTCTATGTGTTACATTGCCAAAGATATTCCATGTCTTGACCCGTTTTCGGGTTGCAACGTTTCATGTTGCGAGACTTTTGAACGACGAGTAAGGTGCTTAGGTCGTGGTTCTATACTCAGTGATGCCGTTGGAGTTGATGGACGCGCTTATTCTTCCAAGCCTTCCGCTGTTATCGTATTAGATGGTCTTAAGCCATATTTATTTTATTAAGTTCTCTTTTGAGACATTCGATTGTAATAAGTGTGTGATTGCTACTCT
This sequence comes from Aegilops bicornis, assembly GCA_021605145.1. Lineage (NCBI taxonomy): Eukaryota > Viridiplantae > Streptophyta > Magnoliopsida > Poales > Poaceae > Aegilops > Aegilops bicornis. The sequence continues at coordinate 277,932,419 of CM038672.1, forward strand.
GTTATAAATCCTTCAATCTTGTGTGGTGTCAAGACATCGATCCAGGGATGACACTGAGCACAGAGACCTGATCCATTCGGGTCGGGTCGCTACAGAGATGGTATCAGAGCACACGCTGACTGTAGGACACGACATTAAGCTAAAGCCCTAGATCACTACTCTCTCTTCTCATTTCTGACTCCTCATCTTTTCTACTCTTTTAGGACGACAGAAGCGAGGATCAAGCTCACCCAGCCGGATGAAGATACACCCTTTGGACGACACCTGAAGGAAGTCACTAGGTACCTTAACATTGGATTACCAAGCTTCACCGGGACCTACAATTCCACTTTACCCGAAGAAGAGCGCTGGAAGATTCAAGCTCATGTTCCGGAAGGACGCTTATGCGCCAATCACGGAGCCCATAGAGTGTGTTTTCAATGCACCAACCTGGAGTCTGGGAAAGAGTATGGCAGCTCACATAACCATGGGACGCATTGGAGAAGTTTATAAAGAAGACCTCAAGGATACTATCTACCAGATTTGCGGACGCCGAGATGAACAATGGGAGATAGTTGGCACTAAGAAGGACCGATCCATTGCAACTTTCATCCAGGAGTTAAACCAGCACATTCGACGTTAGGAGAACCCGGATGTCTTGCAGACATGATGGAGTTGAAGACAGCAAAAGCCAAGATTATCGAACTAGAAGGAGGCGAAGGCCACTCGCAAGGACTACATGGAGGAGATTGTAGCTCTAGTGGGACAAAACGACGATCTTAAGGAGAAGATTGAAGAACTCATGGGAAATTCAGCACCAGGAGGAGAAGATGAAGATAGCACCTGTCCAGAGAACTACATCATCATCGCATTTACACCGATTCCGATCCTAGTGATGATGATTACGAAGATGAAGCTGGAGCAGATATCATGGAGTCTTCATCGGAGCAGTTTTTCTAGTTGACCACCATAACAGTAGTAGATTACCCCCATGTTATTTTAGTTTTAGTTTCAACACTTTGTAACGATAGATAGACCGTTGTATGCCCTTGTTTGAATTGATTGGAGTGATATTGTGTGATTTGTCTCATGTGCATATGGGTAGTGTTTCTCTCTAGACCTCATTCTATTCTCAATTCTCTTCTTTTCTTAAAACCCTCAGATGCCTCCGAGACGCGACCCCGAATTTGTTTTCCCGCCAGAGATCACCCAGTTGATTCAGCAGCAGAATACCTTGATTCAAACATTGGTACTAAACCAAGGCAACAACAACAACAACAACAACAACAGCAACCCACCGCCACCACCACCTGTTGACCATTTGACCCGTTTCTTAAGGCTGAATCCGCCGGTGTTTTCCAATAGCACCGAGCCGATTGTTGCAGATGATTGGCTCCGTAAGATAGGGAGGGAGTTGACCACTGCAGGATGTCTGAGATGGAGAAAGGGTGAAGTTTGCCGCACACCAGCTTGAAGGACCCTTGGCTGACATGGTGGGAGAATTTCTGACCACTTACCACAGAGACACTTTGTCACATGGGATCGGTTTGACAAGCTTTCCGTACGCCCATGTTTTAGCAGGAGTTATGGCCATGAAGAAGCGTGAGTTTCGCAACTTACGCCAAGGAGGACGACAGTTGGCACAAGATGTAGATGATTTCAGAAGCTAGCACGTTATGCCCCGGATGACGCGTTGCTACTGACGCTGACTAAGGTGAGAAGTTTCTAGAAGGACTGAATGATGAGCTGAGCATGCGATTGATGGTAGCCACCTTCAATAACTACCAGAGTTGGTAGATCGTGCGCTTAAGATTGAAGGGAAGCGGCAGATTGAAAATCGCAAGAGGAAGTATGGACGGGGAAGAATAACTCGAGCTCAGTGAAACTTCGTTTACCTCGAAGCCGGAGGACAGTTTCCAAAGATACCCATGGAGGAGGTAGCTCGCACAACCATAATGGCACCAAGATTGGGAACGGAATGGAGGAAGCAGCAGACGTAACCGCACCAACCTGGCCAACACCATCCAAGGTAGACCTCGAGCCACGTTACTTGCTTTAAGTGCCGCAAGGCGGGCATTATGCAAACGAATGTCCGAAGGCCGTAATGGAAATGGCAATGGAAGCTCGGGAAAGAAGCGAACCCTTTCAATAAAGGATAAGTGAACCACGTTACCGTGGAGGAGGTTGAAGCTTCGGCCGGATGCGTGAATAGGTAAGTTTACGGTTAAGTCATTTATCGCAGCTTGTTCTTTTTGATCTTGGTGCATCGCATTCATACATATCAAGGGATTTGTGGATAAGTACAAATTACCAACCCAAGCCTTTAGGTCACCCATGCTAGTAACCTCACCCGGAGGCAGAATACATGGCTAGTATATGGTGTGATCGATCGCCATTAAGGATTGGACACTATGTTTTCCCTCGGACCTAATAGTTACGGAGTCCCAAGGATTGGATGTGATATTAGGCATGGATTAGTTATCAAGTATGGAGGGAACATAGATTGCGCCAAGAAGTCAATTTTGCTTACCACCCCGGAAGGAGGAGAATCAAGTATGTATCACTAAGACGAGCCGAGGAGAGCACATGTAAATTCCTTATCGGAGTTGTGCGGGAAGAAGTACCGATGGTAAGGGATTACCCGGACGTGTTTCCTAAGAGTTGCTGTGCATGCCACCGGATAGAGACATTGAGTTTCGATTGAACTCTTGCCAGTGATCGGGCCGATATCTAAGAGACCGTATAGGATGCCAGCCCAAGATTTGGAGGAAATTAAGAAGCAGATTAAGGAGTTACTGGATAAAGGTTTTATTCGCCCAAGTTCTTCGCCTTGGGGATCACCAGTACTTCTGGTGGAGAAGAAGGATGGATCATTAAGAATGGTTGTTGATTATCGTGGATTGAATGAAGTGACTATTAAGAACAAGTACCCACTGCCGATGATCAATGACTTGTTTGACCAGTTGCAAGGAGCTAAGGTGTTTTCAAAGATCGATTTGCGATCAGGGTACCATCAGTTGAAGATTCGAGAGCAGGATATACCTAAGACAGCTTTTACCACTGTGCACGGGTTGTATGAGTACACCGTTATGTCATTTGGTCCGACCGACGACCTGCCTATTTTATGAACATGATGAACAAAGTGTTTATGGAGTTTCGGATAAGTTCGTGGTGTTCATTGATGATATTTTGGTTTACTCGAAGAATGAAGAGGAACATAAGGAGCATTTGCGTTTGATACTCGAAAAGCTCAGAGAACACCAGTTATATGCCAAGTTCAGCAAGTGTGAGTTTTGGTTGAAGGAAGTTGGATTTCTTGGACATGTTATATCCGGAGAAGGTATAGCAGTAGACCCCACTAAAATTGTCACCGTAACAAACTGGGAAGCACCAACAACAGTTGGAGAGATCCGGAGTTTCCTTGGACTAGCAGGATACTACCGGAGATTCATTGAGAATTTCTCAAGGATTGCGAAGCCTATGACAGAAATATTGAAGAAGGATACCAAGTTCATTTGGACCGAGGAGTGTGAAGCTAGTTTCCAAGAGTTGAAGAAACGTTTGGTTACCTCACCAGTGTTAATTCTGCCAGATCATACCAAGGATTATGAAGTGTATTGCGACGCTTCACGTCGAGGACTTGGAGCAGTGCTTATGCAGGAGGGGAGAGTTGTTTCGTATGCTTCACGACAGCTTAAGCCTCATGAGTTAAATTATGCTACGCATGATTTGGAGTTAGCAACCGTAGTACATGCGTTGAAGACATGGAGACATTTCCTCATTGGAAATCATTGTGAGGTGTATACGGATCACAAGAGTTTGAAGTACATTTTCACGTAGAAGGAGCTGAATCTCAGGCAGAGGAGATGGTTGGAACTCATCAAAGATTATGATATGAGATTGCATTATCACCCCGGAAAGGCTAACGTTGTAGCAGACGCGTTGGGCCGTAAGAGTCACGTCAACACATTAATGATGGGCGAGATACCACGGGAGTTAGCAGTAGATCTTCGCGAGCTATGTTTGGAAATAGTTCCGAGAGGCTATGTAGCAGCATTGGAGATTCGATCAACTTTGATGGACAAGATCGTGGAAGCACGTAAGACCGACAAAGAGATTGCCTCTATAAAGGAGAGAATGAGCGAAGGAAAGGCTAAGGGATTTTGTGAGGATGAGCACGATACCCTATGGTTTGAGGACCGTGTTGATGTGCCCAATGACCGGAGATCGTGAAGTTGATTTTGCAAGAGGCACATGATTCACCATATTCGATTCACCCAGAAATACCAAGATGTATTTGGATTTGAAGAATACTTTCCGGTGGACCGGAATGAAGAAGGATATTGCAGAGTACGTAGCAGTTTGTGATGTATGTCGAGGGTGAAGGCGAACATCGAAGCCAAAGAAGATTGTTACAGCCATTGCCTATACCCGAATGGAAGTGGGATAAACTAGGAATGGATTTCATCACGGGATTGCCCAGGACTCGTTCAGGCTATGATTCGATTTGGGTTATAATCGACCGTCTGACAAAGGTAGCTCATTTCATTCCAGTAAAGACTACCTACAGCAGTGCCAAATTGGCCAAGATATACATGACCAGGATTGTATGCTTGCATGGAGTTCCAAGGAGTATCGTATCAGATAGAGGAACCCAATTTACCTCAAAGTTCTGGAGGCAGTTGCATGAAACTTTAGGAACCAGACTGGAGTTTAGCACAGCTTTTCATCCATGCATGTATGGACAAACCGAGAGAGTCAACCAGATTTTGGAGGATATGCTTAGAGATTGTGCTTTGGATTATGGATCAAGTTGGGATGACAATTTGTCAGATATGGAGTTTTCTTACAACAACAAGCTACCAAACCAGTTTGAAGATGGCACCTTCGAAGCCTTGTACGGAAGGAGGTGCAGGACCCGTTGTTGTGGGATGAAGTTGGAGACCGCCGATTGTTTGTACCGGATTTGATTAAGGAGTCTGAACAGAAGGTAAAGTTGATTCGCGATAGGCTCAAGGTAGCCCAGTCAAGACAGAAAAGTTATGCAGATTCAAAACGCAAGAAGGCAGAATACGAAATCGGAGACAGAGTTTATCTTCGAGTATCGCCACTTCGAGGAGTTAAGCGTTTTGGAGTCAAGGGAAAGTTAGCACCTCGATTTTGTAGGACCATATCGTGTTTTGGAACGTATGGGAGAAGTTGCGTATAAGTTGGAATTACCCGAGAGATTGTCAGGAGTTCATGATGTGTTTCACGTTTCACATTTGAAGAAGTGTCACGCAGAGATGGCTGATATACCACTGAGAGATATCGTGCCACTGGAAGCGATTCAGTTGAATGATGATTTGACCTATGAGGAGAAACCGGTTAAGATTTTGGAGTATGCCAGCAGAGTCACTGCAAAGAAGGTCATTAAGTTTTGCAAAGTTCGGTGGAGCCACCACACCGAGGATGAAGCCACACGGGAGCGAGAGGAAGATTTGCTTAAAGACCACCCTCACCTATTTTCTAGCCAACCCGAATCTCGAGGGCGAGATTCATCTTAAAGGGGTAGGTTTGTAACATCCCAAATTTTCAATTTGGAATGTTATACATAGAGCAACATTGCATATCATATTTTTCATTGCATTTTCTTTGCATTTTGTTCGATCCTAGAAAATTCTACACAACTCAAGGACCCTCGGAGAGAGTTGGGGATTTTTGTTATTTTCATATTTGAGTTTTCTCAAATTTTGAAAATAGGATCGTTGATTTTAATTATTTTATCTTCAATTATTTCTATTACAAAAATACGCGAGAGGGAATAAAATGACTTTCCCAAAATAAAGAAATAATGAAGATTTAATAATAAAATCAAATAAGATTTTATTTTGGAGTTTTTCGCCTTTTATTTGAATTTAAGAAAAATGCGCGTTTTCAAAATTGCATCTAGGCCCCAAATAAATGTTCATTAAATCCGGCTTGATTTTAGAAACCGGGGAAAATTTATTTCGGGATTTTTGGAGTCCGTTTGGTACTTCTTTTGATTTTTTTTCTGCGCGTAATGTTTTATTTAAAAAAAACGAACCGCCTTTCGGGCCGTACCCGAGCGGGACTCCGCTCGGGGGCGCCTTTAAATAGCGGCCGCCCCGGGAGCCTCAGCCCACCCGAGCCCGCCGGAGTTCGCCGCCGCCCGGCCGCCGTCGAGCGGTAGGCATATACGAGGTTCGCCGCGCCTCGATTTCCGTGCTGATTTTTATTTTTTACTTTTAAAAAAAACCGATCTGTTTTCTTCGGGTTTTTTTGGTTTTTTTAATTTATTTATTTTTTCATTTTTTTTTATTTTTCCGTTCGAATCTGTTCATCGTATTTTTCTTTTTCTCGGATTTAAACCACGAGATTTCTGATCGCGATTCCAAATATTATTTTCGTTTTAGTATAACTTTTCGCTCGTTCATCCGAATCAGGCGATTCAAGCGCCTGGAGTTTCGTCTCGAAACCCTCTTTCCGAATAATCTACTTAAACAAGTTTTTGCATCTGTAAAATTTGACCTAGATCCAGATTAGTCAAATGAAGCTGTTTTCTTCCGCCGTTTGACTTTCGTTGCTTCGTTTGATTTGATTCTTTTTGCAAACCGGAGTTCTTAATTTGAACTATCTGGTTAGATCTATTTGAGTTTTACTTGTGCATTAGATGAGTACTTATTGTATGCTTGTTTGTTTGTCTGCGATAGAATACGAGTGCGCCGCTTGTTACTTCGAATCTCTAGGTTTCGTGGATCATCAGCAAGGCAAGTAACACTTTGATCATACTCTTCTCATACCCAGTTTTTATGCATTAGATCTATTCCTCAAACACTTGCATGATTAGGATCTAATTAAATTGTAGGATGGGAAGTAGTTGAGGTAGTACCTATTACCTGTTTTATTATCAAACCTTTGGGAGTTACTTCTACGTTTGCTTATTATGCCATGCTATGCTAGTAGACGTGGATTGGGTGAGTGTATTCCATGACAGATGTGATATTGTTATTTAATGGTTTATTTAAGGTGGCAACTTAAACACACATCTGGGTGGATTGAGGCACCTGGTTTCTATCAGGACTTGCCTGTATTTCTTCGGACCGCCACCCACGCTCAAAGGGATCATGCGATTATTCAAACTAGAAACTTTAGGTAATGCAGCCACAAGCCATTATGGGCTCTGGCATAGTTGATTAAGTTGTGCGAACTCTTACGGGTAGGCTTGCTGATGTAGGGGATGTAGGTTGGTACGGTCTACCCACATGTAAGGTGCTAGCGCTTCTGAAAGACTATGTCTCGGTCATCCGTTTCTCAAACACCATGTAGTGCGAGAAACCAAACGGAGGCGATCGAGTCTTGTGGGGACAAGTCATAAACCTCTCCAGAGTGTATAAACTAATCATGGTTAGCCGTGTCCCCATTATGGACATCTTGAGTATCTAGTACCTGGATATCATGTGAATCTCATCATGTTACTTCTAATTAATATTGTTGGGTTTAATGAGTACTTTTTAATTGGGATTGAGAATGTCATCAACCATTCTCAATGTTTCACAACCACCATGATAGTTAAATAAATTTATTCCTTTGCTTTGTAGGGAAAAATTGGCTTTATGCAAAAATCAGAATCAGAGAGCTTTCCACCAGCCATATATGCATGTAGTATAGGCTTATCATTCCATTATTCTCTATGTGTTACATTGCCAAAGATATTCCATGTCTCAATTGACCCGTTCTGGCTGCAACGCTTCATGTTGCGAGACTTTTCGAACGACGAGTAAGGTGCTTAGGTCGTGGTTCTATACTCAGTGATGCCGTTGGAGTTGATGGACTCGCTTATTCTTCCAAGCCTTCTGCTGTTATCGTATTAGATGGCCTTAAGCCATATTTATTTTATTAAGTTCTCTTTTGAGACATTCGATTGTAATAAGTGTGTGATTCCTACTCTGTTATAAATCCTTCGAAGTACTGTGTGGTGTCAGCATTACTGATCCAGGGATGACACTGAGCACAGAGACCTGATCCATTCGTGTCGGGTCGCTACAATTCATCACAAGAGAGTAGAGGGGGAGAAACATCATAAGATCCAACTACAATAGCAAAGCTCAGGATACATCAAGATCGTGCCATAGATGGAACACGAGAGAGAACACGGGAGAGAGAGATCAAACACATAGCTCTTGGTACATACCCTCAGCCCCGAGGGTGAACTACTCCCTCCTAGTCATGGAGAGCGCCGGGATGATGAAGATGGCTAACGGAGATGGATCCCCCCTCCGGCAGGGTATCGTAAAGGGGTCCCGATTAGTTTTTCGTGGCTCTGGAGGCTTGCGGCGGCGGAACTCCCGATCTATCTTCTGCTCGGAAGTTTTAGGGCACGAGGTATATATGGGTGAAAGGAGTACGTCGGTGGAGCTACGGGGCCCCATGAGGCGGGGCGCCTGAGGGGTGGGCGTGCCCCCACCCTCGTGAGCACCTCCCGTATCTTCCGACGTGGAGTCCAAGACCATCGGTGGGTTTCCTTCCAAAAATAACTTCTCCAGTTGATTTCGTTCCGTTTGACTCCGTCGATATTCCTTTTCCTCAAACACCTGAAATAGGCATAAAACAGCAAATAAATTTGGGCCTCCGGTTAATAGGTTTGTCCCAAAAATAATATAGAAGTGGATAATAAAGCCCAATATTGCCTAAAACAGTAGATAAAGTAGCATGGAGCAATCAAAAATTATAGATACGTTGGAGACGTATCACCTACTACTCAAATGAACGTTTTAGTGCATTCCAAACGTATATACTACCGCTTCAATATGAACTAAATTTGAATTCGTTCCTCTATTTGAATAAGATCTATAGTAATGATTGTTGGGAAGTTAAAGCATTTGAATTAGTTTCTCTATGTTAATAAGATCTACAATCGTCATTATTGTCAAGTTAAACCATCGTTTGTGTATTATCTTCACAGCACACCACATGATTAGTCTCGAGTTACATATGAACTATGTGTACTATATGAACTCGAACTCGATTTTTTGAATCCACTTTATGTTGATTTTAAATCATAGTACATTTCAGGCTCTAGCTAGATCTTCATAATCTAAACCATGTCTCATATGTATAATGTGTTTATCAGATTATGTATGGTGCCCCGCCCCCTACGCCTACAAGTATTTAGATGTGAGTTGCAAACAACACACATTACCACAAATTCAAATAAAATGTGAGAATATTCGATATATAGTATTGTTTAGATTGTTCGATATTTAGTTGTCACCTGCAAACCCCACACATTATCACAAATTCAAATAAAATGTGAGATTGTTCGATGTATAGTATGGTTTAGGTTGTTCGACATTTAGCTGTGAGTTGCAAACGCCATGTATTATCACATTATGGTATAACATTATGCATTATCAATTGCGACTTGACGCGTAATGTTAAAAAAGAGGCAAACCATGTGGGGCCTACCTTAGAGGCAACTATACACTGGAGTACTTTTGATGTGTCCCGTCAACTCGCAGAACGAGGAGAAGCATGCTTAGTACGCCGTCTCCCCCGCCCACGGGTGCGGTGGCTCGCAGGATGAGGTGAAGCTTGCTTACTAGTAGTAGTACTATACGCCTTACGCCCGCTCCCTCGCCCACGCGCCCGGTGGCTCGCAGGACGAGGAGAAAATTTTACTACTCCCTCTGTTTACTCCTCGTCCCTACTACCTTGGTTAGAGAGATTATCATATTGTTTGGAATATATATGTCCTTTGGTAGATTTCAGTATGAACTACTAGTACATACTCCAAACACTGATATATATAGACGTATTTTAGAGTGTAGATTCACTCATTTTGCTCCGTATGTAGTCCATATTGAGGCCCTGTTTAGTTCATAAGTCCTAGGACTTTTTCTAGTCCCAACTAAAAAGTCCCTACACCTTAAAAAGTCCCTCCCTGTTTTTTTCAAGGACTAAAAAGTCCCTAGTCCCTCCCTAGAGGTTATTGAATGAGCATGCTACCCCCAGTATATAGAAAAATAACAACCAAACAACACCATGGGGCGGTGGGGCAATGGGTGCAGGGAGGGGCATTGTTGGAAAAGTCCCAAAAAAGACTCTCCTTGAGAGTCTTCTTCATTAAGTCCCAAAAAGCTAATTTAGTCCCTAGTAGTCCCTCCTGTTTGGTTAAAAAGTCTCTAAGAGGGACTTTTTCTAGTCCCTACACTAAAAAGTCCCTGGAAACAAACACCCCCTGCATAAAGTTGAGACACTTATTTTGGAACGGAGGGAGTACATATTTGCTATGATCTAATCATTGGGATGCAATAGCATGCATGTTAGTCTCCTTTGTATTTCATGAAATGTTGCAACGGGCAACCTTGGACGCAAGATACATGTAACAGAAGTTGTAAGCTTCATAGCATTGTACTATCTCGCTGATAAATTACAGTACGTACTATATTAGTACTTCCTCCGTTCCTAAATATAAGTCTTTGTAGAGATTTCACCATGAACCACATACAGATGTATATAGATGCATTTTAAGTGTAGATTCATTCACTTTGTTACGTATGTAGTCCACCTAGTGGAATCTCTACAAAGACTTATATATTTAGGAACGGAGGGAGTACTATGTAAAGAGTTAGGTTCGCACGCTGTCCAGAAAATATGGTGATAGTGTGAGGTGGGCCATGTAATCACTAAGCCTGCGTGTTTTCACTACTCTTGCACTCCTCCGCCGTAAGAATGGAGAAAATTGTAATCTAGTAGTACCTCCTTTCGCCGGAAGCGTGGGACATCCAGCAGTCCTAGCACCTTAGTAATAATGACCAATGAGCTGTCAAATCACATAGACCCAACAGTAAGTTGGACGGACGAAGCAACCATCACTCTTGAATCCGCTTCTCCCTTCAACGCAGGCGCCAGTGAGAGGTCGCGTCCACTCCGCGCGGGCGTGAATGCGGCACCGATTCTGTGGAGCGGTGCTGAACGTTTCGGGCGGGAAGTGCGCGCAGGCGATGGAGGGGCTTTGGGTTGGCCACGCTGGTCAGGAGCGGGCGTGGCAGCTGTCCGCCTGTCCCTACTGGACGCCCGGAAACAAGAAGATGCACCGACTCTCGCAGCTAAAATCGTACACTACACACCATCTCTCTGTAGGAGTAGGTCGATATGTCACTCTCTCTAACACACACACGCACGCGCACACACAGGTTCATAGAATAGGAAAATCGTATGAAAAGCGAAGCCACGGTGAAGTGAGATACAAATGGAGTACGTACAAGAAGCGAAGAGGTGACGTCCATCAAACCTGGACTTAGGAGTAGTACTCCCTCCGTCTAGGTGTTAAGTCATCTTACGGAAATCAGATATTCCCAAAATGTTTAGGCGTCGTCCATTAACTTCGCATCTCAATCCCCTCCTGGCCTCGTTGCTAGCGAGCGTTGTTACTTAGGGAGCGTTTGGATTCTTAGCAAGAACAGTTTATAGCATAGCCGGGCAAGGTTAGGCGTTTGGAACTGTTAAAACATGTTAGCTTTTGTGGGCCAGCTAGCTTGGGTGGGCTAGAAAAACCTTGCTAGCTCTGGAGAGCCAGATCGGCTCGCTTCCGATGGCAAACTTTGCATAGTAGTAACATAGACTAGTAACATATGCATGTTACTAGTCCAAGTTACTCACCACTATGACCAGCCTAAGCAATGTAACCAAACGCTCCTTACTCTGCCTTGTTACCTCCCCCAGAAACCCAATGCATGGAGCGCAACTACGTGTTGATCAGTCAAGAAATCAAAGTCGGCTTGCATGTGAGTTAATACGTGTCCCTGCATGGTAGCTAAAACGGCATCTTAGTTGTTTGGATTAATTGTTGCGTTTAGAGACAGAAATCAAGGCTTTGATTGGAGGAATGACCGGTCAAGTTTCTCCTTCTCCTCCAATCTGCTTGCACCTTGGTCCCGCTGCACGTTCTAATGTGACTTATTACACCTAGACGGAGGGAGTCGTACGAGATACGGTGGCACACTGACTTAGGTCGAATACAAGTGCCCAAAATTGTGTGCATGTTATAATAAGGATTCACTTAAAATAGTACATGAGTGAACAGAGGGATCAATTGGACAGTGCTCCCGAGCAGTAGCGAGATGTGTGAGGTAAGATACACCGTTGGCGCTTTTAATTCTTCTTATTAATTTGTTTGTTTCACCCTCTGACTGGTGGGACCCAACGTACTATGTGGAGAGAGGTAAAGTGACTAAGGCTGCATTATTTCTGCACCACTGTGGATAGTCTTACCACCAAAGCCACATGACACAATTATGATTTAAATCCCAATGACTCCCACACAAAAAAACATGGCATGCTTGTCACACGAATGCAGGAATGTATAAAAGGTTATTTTCCTCTCGTTGAACATAACGGGAGGGTTGTGTAGCTGGTTAGCCTCTTCACTCATCAAACTTGTGGTCTCGGGTTCGATAACTACACTTGAGCCTAATTCGTGCCAGGAGGATTCTTTGACTGCTCAAAATGGATGGATACGGAGCTATACGATCAGCTGCAGCCTCGGCGCTTGTTTTCTAGAGTTTGCACTCATCACGCTCTCTCCAGTATATATATACATGCTAGAGCCTCAACGCTTGTAGTTTCTCTCTTCACACTCTCTCACCCTCTCCAGATCTAAACAAGACTTCGTTGGCATCTCTCTCTTCCCTCACGGTTGGTCTGCTTGTAGTTGCTCTCTTCACACTCTCTCACCCTCTCCAGATATAAACAAGACTTCGTTGGCCTCTCTCCCCCCTCACTACTGGTCAAAGAGCCGGTCCGTCGGGAAGGGAAGGAGGCTTAACGTTGTCGCCATCGGCGAGGGAGGGAATCCACAACCGGCGCAGTTGTTCACTTTCATCCAGCGGCGGCGCGGGAGGGCCTCTGACCGCTTCTTCTTCGCCGTCGTACATAGTGTGGTCCGAACGGCCTCCGGTCGCCCACCGAACCACACCCCAAGAATCTTAAGGTACAATTTACTTATTCCATATGCATTGCTCTAGCTGCATGTGGGTTTTTCCGCTTCTGCACTCGAATCTAGGTGTTGGATCAAACAGGAAAGTAGTGGGGAAAGTTGTATACCATGAATCTAGGACGTGGTTCAAAGAGGAAAGGAATGGGGGAAAGTAGTGGGAAAAGTTTTATAGCATGAATCTAGGACGTGGTTCAAAAAGGAAAGGAAGGGGAAAAGTAGTGGGGAAAATTGTATAGCATAAATCTAGGACGTGGTTCAAAGAGGAAAGGAAGGGGGAAATTACTAGTACAGACTGGCTATCCAGCACCTATGTTGGTCGAAGAGGGAAAACAATGACAAACACAGTACGCGCATCTGTAACAAACTGATCTTTTGTTTTGGGGGACAAGGCTGTAGAGTTTGAGCAGGACTAGATTTGTCAAGGCTCACATAGGGAAAGGTGTCTAAAGATAACAAAACTGGGACCAACACAAATATGCTCCTTGGTTGTTTGTTCTTTGTTTCAACAGACTGGGCATCACCCCAGTACATCGGTAGATGCACATGGTGCTGGTGCATCCACTGCCCCGTGCAACTCTTTAGCTGTATTTAATCTAAGGCCCTGTTTGGTTAAAAACTCCCTAGTCCCTACCTGCTTGGTTCCAGGGACTAAACATGGACTATAGGTTATTAAAAGACATGCTAAAAGACCATGTTACCCCTAGTAATGAACTAATAGAGACAAGGTGTGATGCGTGGCAAGGGGAACTGTTGGAAAAAGTCCCAAAAAGACTCTCCCTCGGGGTCTTCTTTCTTTAGTCCCAAATGCCCACTTTTAGTCCCTAAAAGTCCCTCCTCTTTGGTTTAGATGGGACTGACACGGAGTTTTTTTAGTCCCTCCACCAAAATGTCCCTGTAAACAAACACCCTCTAGTAATGCCACTGGAAAATTGATGCAACGCCACAGTTAAAAGCAAATTACATGTTTAACAAATTATATTGTTAATATAATCTCTTTGTTAATATTAATCAATGCAACCGTTTGAGAAATGCTATTGTCTTGCTTTATTTCCCATTTAGATAAGGTAGATGCTTCTTTTTGTTGCCTTCTATGTCATCCACCGTTATTGACCACTAGTTGTTTCCTTTGCACCTCTGTGTAAACAGGGTTATCTACTTCACCTCGTTGCCATTGTGACCTTTTGTTGCCTTTGCACAAAACACTTTTGTTTTAAGAGTGTTTTGTGCAGTTCAACCAAAATGTCACACCGACAACATTGCTTGATTGCTTGATCTTAGTGGAACCGCACAAGAGGAGATCTTACTTCCTATCCGTGTTGGCAAATTTGGTTCAGATCTTCTTCTTGTGAGTTGTTTGAATTCAGCGTCATGAGAGGTCAAGACTAGCCTTCTTTCACATGATTCTCAGAGTGTGCTTTCATATGTTGTGCTACTTGTACGGTAATGTTGCTTGATTTTAGTGAACTGCACAAATGGAGACAAGACTTCCAATTTGTATGTGCACCGTAATATCCCATTGAGGTAAGATAAGGATATTTCACAACTGGCATATTCGTATTTTGCCACTTTCATTAGAAAATTAATGTCATTATTTAGTGCTATACTTGTGCAACCTAATTGACATGCCAAATCTTACATTGAAGGCGAAGCTTATGCATTATTGATCCAAGTGATGAAGGGGAATAACAAGCGGAAGAAAAACAAAAATCAACTCCCGGTGCTGTAATGAAGCACTGGAATTGTGATGACACAAGTAATGATATAGTTTTGCATCTTAATTTATTGCTATGGCTGGAACGATCGATTGTTTTGCCACTGATTTGATGCCACTCTTAGTGTAATACGTAATTATCTCTACTTGTGCAAACAGGGATCTTCTTTGAAGATACCATATATTTTAGTGGAACTGCACAAGAAGATGTTGGAAACATTAAACTAATCGGGGAGTGTATAGTAAGCATGGCCACCATAGTAGATAGCAATGATGGTTCAGAGAAGTGCTTCATCTGTATGCTCTAAACAATAAGCCTCGACAAAGGTTGGTACTACCACCGATTTCATCCATATGATTGAGCTTTGTCATCTCTATTGGTGTTGTGCTACTGTTTAGATACTGTCATCAAAAAGTGGTATTGTCCTTGAGAAGTGCTTCATCTGTGCTATTTTAAATATTTCCTTTCCTTTTTTTTCGAGCAATAGGGATGCTAGCATTTAGTTGTCCTCTTTTCTTTGCACAATAGGATCATCCTCCTCTGAAGAAGAATATGGAGTACGTGAAGTGACTAGTTCTGATTATCCCAGGATGAGGAGGCCATGTCTATCTTCTCATCAGAAGGAGCAGTTGAAGGATGGTTACATTGCCACCCACAAGACCAAACTAACTTCAGCTCAGAAGGACTGACAAATATCCATTTTCTTGTTGTGATGCGCGAGTACAATGTTGTTCTAGGATTCTTTCCGATGAGTTCCATTTTTCTAAAGTGTGCTCTACATGGACCATGTAGGTGCCTGTTTAAACTATCAATTCATAGTACAGTTTGCTTTATACTAATCACTTTTTTGTATTTGTGCAAACAGGGGTGCTCAGCTTGTTTTCAATGGGAACTGCACAAAATGTTCATGAATACATCGAATCATTCATTTCCACCACAAGAAAGGAGGTGCCATGCGAATTTGGTTGATTTTGGTGGAACTGCACAAGAAGAACAGCTGGTTTATTTAGCACGGGGTGCCATGTCAATGTCCGAACTGATGGCAACCCCTGCCCATTCCACAATCGTAGGTATTTGATATTTTGGAATGGGATAACCTTGTCAAATTTTGCTCATTGATTTTAGCAAGAAGACATTCGTTTGATATTTTTGAATGGGACGCCCTTTGCTGTCAGCAGCGTCAATCCATTTTTTCTTTAGTTGTGAAGTAAATATTGGCTCTGGCATGTGAATCATTGAGGTGCATAATCATCGATTGTTTTGAATGTTCTCTATGAATTGCCAGGCTTGTGTGTTTGCTTGCAATGTACAGGAACACTAAAAAGCTGCTCAAACTCTTTGTACTCCTTCTGTTCCTCTTTACTTCGCACATTGTGAAAGTGCATACTTTTTTCTATAAGATTGGTCAAAGTAGTGATACTTTGACTGCAGACAAAACTTGTATGTAGACTAGAAAGGACTGGAGGGAGTACATGTGAAACTGCTGCAAATGAGGTGATCACCCTGGGAATAATGCTAGTATGTATTGTTTTGCATGTTATCCAATGCCAGTGATACAAGAATTCAAACTAATCGAAATAAATTCATTCATACACGGTCGGATTTCATATAAACATGCCGGATTTCATTACATTTCATACATTCTTCAACTAAAAAGGGGTGCGCTGGAGGTATAATTAATTAACCGAAGCTACCCAATTGTCCTACCGAGCCAAACAGAAAGCTTGAAGGACTTAATCTGCAGGCAACAGATAACTCACATGTGGCCTAGATGCTGTTGGGCCCACGTGTCACCACCAATCGCACCAAAGAAGCTAAGTAGAAGCAGCGTCCTTCTCCAACATAGCTCTCCGACTCCACGTCGCTGCCAAGAAGCTAACCGGCCGTCAGTGGTCAACCCGCCTAGCTTGTCATAGTGATTAGGCAACTAGGAGCCCAATGATCAGGATCCCCACATGAAAAACACCTTTCTTCTTGTCATTCTTCTTCTTGAAGTTTGTGTGTTGCACAGCCTTATTCTTCCCATCAAACTTTGCTTTACCATCAAACTTTCCCTTGTTCTTGAACTTGTGGGGCTGGAAGTTCTTCTTCTGTACCAGATTGGCACTAGATCCTCCCTCAATTCCTCGAGCACGTGTGTCCTTTGCTCTCACCTTTTCTTCCACATCAAGAGTGCCAATGAGATCCACGAAGGAGGAAGCTTAGTGATGATACCTCCGGCACAAAACTTGTCCGATAGCATACAACTGAAGTGCTCAAGTTCTCTAGCAAATGACTGTATCTCATGAGCTTGCTCAACCACGGAGTGCTCTTCAATCATCCTGTAATCATAGAATTGCTCAAGGATGTACAGCTCAATGCCAGCAACCGGAGGGTAGCAGCGGTGGCCTTACTTGGACTCGAGCGGCGGCGACCTACCGTGTTCTACTCTTCCTTGTTTTCTGTGTGGCGCGGTCTCGTTGGCAGCGGGGCAGGGCCTCGGCGGAGCCGGTGATGTCCTCTGTCTCGTTGCCGGCGGGCGGCACATCGGTGGAGCGGGGGAAATCCTACCCCTCGTTGCCGGCAGGGTGGGGCCTCGTCGGAGCCGGCGGTGTCCTCTGCCTCGTTATTGTTGGCGCCAAGGCCCGGGCGCAGCAGGCCTCGTCGACGCCTTGATGGAGCAGGACTGGCCGGAGTCGGCATTGTCCTCTGCCTTGTCCTCGGTCTCGCCAAACAGCGCCTCGCCCGCTTCTTCGCCCTCTTTGTAGGCGGCCGCAGCCTCCGCCACCCGTATGCGGTACCGCCAGCGCTCGAGGCGGCCCTCACGGGCGGAGCGGTATGAGTCGAGCAGTACCTCCTGCTCCGCCCGCTCCGCGGCGATCTACTCCTCCGCCTACAGGTGCTCCTGGAGGAGATGGTGGTTGTAGGCGGCATTGGCCTGCGCCTCCCGGAACTGCTCCTCACGCTTCTGCCTCACCGTGTCCATATATTGGGCACGGGCCTCGCCGATGGTCATGGTGCAATGCACCGGCGAGGATGGCGCGGAGGAGGAGGTTGGCGCCACATCGTCGACTACCATGTTCTCCATTGGGACGTCGTCGTCCTCCGGCTTCCTGTCGGCCAGCCAGTCGGCTGCAATGGCTGCCATCTCCTTGTGGTCCGTCGTCCGCCTGTCTCGAAGAGCGCTGGAGCGCGAGGAAGCCATGGTGGGCAGTAGTGGTGTGGACAGGAGAAAGGGAACGAATGTGGATAACTGCAGCTATGGCCGGCGCAGCAGTTTATATAGCAATGGTGGGCGGCGGAGGGACGCACATGTGGCGCCGGAGTAGCCGCCTCGGCAACTGTGTATCATTAATGTGGGCGGCAGAAGGACGGACGGATGGCACTTGTGTCGTTTGAAGGCGAAGAAATCGCCTGCACCGGGAAGCGGGGCGGGCGGCGCTGACCGTTTCGGGTGGAAAGCGCGTGCGTGCGATGGAGGGGGTATGGGTGGGCCAGGGCAGTTAGACTCGTGCTTGGCAGCGGGTCAGTCCAGCAGCCGGACATGCTGGCTTGCCAGCTAGCTCGCCAAGCTGAGCGATGACAATCAGATGATGGACGTAGGTTCCCACCAGGAGCCGGCGCCACTTTCCAAGCCTGTTCATGCCGTGTTCACCATAGAGCAGGTGAGGTCGCACTCTGACGCCCTAATGGCGGAAGAGCTACCAGCACAGGAGGACCTGTGCTGCAACCTCCGTCTCCTCGACGAGCATCGGTGAACAAGCGAACGACAATGCCGTCGTGGACATGTGGCCCTATGATCCTGGCTTCCCGAATGAGCAGCGGGCGCTGTATGAGACCCTCCGTAGGGCCCGTGAGGCCCTCTCCATCTTCCTTCGAGTTGTTGCGCTCACCGTGGCGCTACCGTCTCGCATTGTCAACATGGTCAACGGACATGAGGATGAGGAGATGACTTTACTTGGAGAGGATGACAGTTGGGACCCACCAGGGCCATAGCCACACGTACGCAAGTGCCTCCTTATTAGTATATAAAACTATTTTTTTGCTTCCTCCTGGTTTCCAGACATCACGGTCCCACACCATTGTCAACCTATGTAGTCAATAAACGAGAGAATTGCACAAGAAGCGGCCGACAGCTGGGACCAAGCAGCTCAAGCAGTATTTGTGTTTTTGAGGTGTGAGCACTGCAGATTTTTTCTTGAGCGATGTTTAGCCCAGATATTAGTTTTCTCCTCTAAACAGCAACGAAAATCTCACTGCAGCTATTAACTGGGCGGGCTGTGGCCCGTCTAGCCCAGGCCAGATATCCAGCCTAGATATTAATTTTTTTCAAGCTGAAAATTGCTAGCCCAAATTATACTTTTTTAGGAATACCTGTGCAAGGTCAAGTTGTTATTCTCCGCCCCACTGGTCTACAAATCTTTCCTAGGAGGGATGCATTAGGTTTAACAAGAAAATGGGCTTTAAGAAATAATAAAAGGGATGTAATTATAAAAAATGGGCAGTAACTATACAAAATGCACCAAACACATAATTACGTTATAAAATATTAATTTTGGATATTGAAAATTTTAATTTCATTAATTTTTGCGGGCGTAATGTTTCGTTGGATTTTTATGTAATATAAATTTATATTGAAATTGTATTTAACCTGACTAGAAATTTCGGGATAAAATATTTCAGATCCCATCAAAATGTGGGAAATTTTATTGAATTATGTTTTGAGCGGTTGGTTGAAATGGGCTTTACTTTTAACAAACTGTAAATGGGCTGTAGTAAATTCCATTAGAATTCAAAAATTGGCTACACATTCTTACAAATCTCAAATGTGCTATAAGTTCTCTGCCACACACTTGTGGCCTTACTAAGTTGACACGTCCCCTAAAAAAAAAGAGTTGACGCATATGCAAGACTTTGTCAACTTATAGTCAACACACGGTTCTAGCAGCAGTGGCCGTTGGATGTCAATCCAATGGATGTCGTGCTTCTTCTTCAAACTCGGATATTCTAGCTTCACCTGATTCCTCCCCCTGACATCTGGGGCGCACTGTTTCGGAAGCTGACCTGTGGGCGTACTAAGTTGGCGCGTACCAAGGGCTTTGTCAACATAGTCAATATAAACGATTCTAGCTGCAGTGACCGTACGATGTCCATCCAACGGCCGTTGTGCTTCTTCAACCTCTGGTCTTCTTGCTCTAGCCGCCCAAAGCAGCACCGGTCGTGTCGCCTGCTCCTGCCTCCCGTGGCCGGCTGTGCTGCCGCGGAGGCCTCACCGCCCCCTACTACTCCCACCGCTGGCCAGGCCATCCCTCCTCTCACCCACACCCCCTATTATTCTGTGGTGACGGCAGCCTCACACCGCAGCCGAACTAGTGAACCCTTGTACTCCTCTCCGCGTGGGTATCCACTGCCGCGTCTTCCCCGGCTCCATGTCATCCCCTTCCTAGGCCCCGCCGTCGTCCACCACCGTGGTGCTCTCGGCGCAGCGTGGTCAATGTGGTCAATGACCGACTTCCATCGGAAGAGTAATGTACATGGAGAGGCTGACAGCTGGGTCCACGGCAGCTACAAGGAACTGCCTCCTTATTACGCACAAAATAATTATTCCTGCACCTGACAGCAGGAACCCACCGGACGGGCCATCATATTTCATGAACAAACGTTTCCCCCCTGACTGCTAGGACCCACCAGCTACATCTTCGCACGCAAGGAAGTGCGTCTGGGAAAAAAACGATTCACCCCCTGACTGCTGGGACCCACCAGCAACATCTTCGCACGCAAGGAAGTGCGTCCGGGCAAAGAAAACGATTCGCCCCCCTGACTGCTGGGACCCACCAGCTATATCTTCGCACGCAAGGAAGTGCCTAACAGTCGGGACCCACCTGGTCGAAGCGTACATAGCGTTGACATTCTGGTCGCGAACGTGTACGTACATACTGGTCGATGTAGAGCGCGCACGTGTCGTAGTAGAGGCGCGCATGTAGCATGTACACGTACGTACAGTGGCCAGTGTGCAAGAAAGAAAATATGGCCACGTACGTACATACGGGCGGTGTCTCGAACGCCTACTCGCGCATACGTATGGCCAAGGCTCGTGTACATGGCTGGGTAGGAACGGAGAAACAGCGTCATCGTCGCCCGCAAAAAAAATAGCGTCGTCGTCGTGTTCATGGGGAGGCAACTTAATGTGTCGTGTTCATCGGGAGGCAATGGAACGCGTGGGAGCCAACCGGCTTGGACGGAACAGCCGATGGAAATGAGGCCTGGCGTACTGCAGAACGGAGGAAACGGCCTTGTGTTCGACCGGCCACGTTCGAAACGGGATCCTGTTCATCGGGAGGGGTCTGGCGTACCGCAAAACGGAGGAAACGGACCTCCTACAGTCCAAACGGGGGTCCTGTTGATCGCGAGGGGTGTGGCATACTGCAATACAGAGGAAACGGGCTTGTGTTGGAGCGCTACGGTCGAAACGGGGGTCCTGTTCATCGGGAGGGGTGTGGCGTACCGCAAAACGGGACTCCACGGGATACTGTTCATCTCCACTGTCGACCCGCTCCAGCCTCCACGGGCTACTGTTCATCCACCGTCAACCTCCTCCAGCCTCCACCTGCGACTGTTCATCCACGAGCTCATGTTCATCCAGCCTCTACATCAAGGCTTACTCCAGGGCCATCGCTCAACCAGCCCTCTCCATGGGCTCCTGTTCAACCACCCCTCCACGGGCTACTGCTCATCCAGCCCTCCACCGTCTACTGTTCATCCAGCCCTCCACGGGGTGGTCCTGTTCATCCAGCCCTCCATGGGGTCCTGCTCATCCAGCCTCAACCGGCTCGATCGATCGGGTTCCTGTTCATCCAGAGGCAACACCACGGGGGCCTGTTCATCCACCCCCACCAGGAACTGTTCATCCAAACCGCCCCAGCAACGCTCACTGTTCATCCAGAGGCAGCATCGATCGGCTTCAGTTAGCAGCAAGAGCGGCGAATCGCCGATCAGGTTCGATTAACAGCCATCGATCAATCGCCGGGTTGAACGCCTTTCTGCAAAGCGTAATCGCCGGAGTTCGGGCTTAGAGCCCAACCTCGCACCCACGCTGCAGCGTGCGTGTCTGAGAGAAACGTGCATCGCTTCGGCCCCCACCACCCAATCGTAATGTGGAACACCCGATATTTTCCTCGCCCTTGCTTCTACCACGGTTTTTCCCATCATGGACGGCCCAAAGAATGTCATGCGGTTGCGCCTCCGGCCCGCCCAGACGAAAAAGCCCATTTTCATCATGATTTTTGTCATAGAAGTAGGAGCCCACCACATCTATGATGATACCGGGTTTTGTCACAATTATCGTCATAGAAGTGTCATAAGTATGACAGAAAAAATTTCGTTCAGCCCAAAATGTCACGGATGTGTCTTTTTTTGTAGTGCATCCCCCTTCCCCTTCTTATAAAGGGGCGGGTGTCGGTGTCAAAACCGGCGGATCTCGGGTAGGGGGTCCCGATCTGTGCGTCAAGGCTGATGGTAACAGGAAGCAAGGGACACAGATGTTTACCCAGGTTCGGGCCCTCTCGATGAAGGTAAAACCCTACTTCCTACTTGATTATATTGATGATATGGGTAGTACAAGAGTAGATCTACCACGAGATCGTAGAGGCTAAACCCTAAGAGCTAGCCTATGATGGTATGATTGTAATTGTGATCGGCCTTCTAAGGACCAACCTATCCGATTTATATAGACACCGGAGAGGGCTAGGGTTTACATGGAGTCGGTTATAAGGAAGGAAATATAATATCCGGATCGCCAAGCTTGCCTTCCACGCCAAGGAAAGTCCCATCGGGACACGGGCCGAAGTCTTGAGTCTTGTATCTTCACGCTTCAATAGTTCGGACTTGTACACATCCGCTGTCCGGATACCCCTAATCCAGGACTCCTCAAGAGTCCCCTCGAACCAGTGCTTCAATGACGATGAGTCCGGCACCCAAAGATTGTCTTCGGCATTGCAGGCGGGTTCCTTCTCCGAATACTCCAAAGTGCTTGTTACGGCCGAATAGTGTCCGACCTCCAATCAATGTTGTGCTCCTCGGCCGGTGCCTCAAGAATGACCATCTCCACGTGTCGAGCTTAATGCGAGGAGTCGAGGCATTTTGCATTTGCCACCCTTGATCCTCCGGGCGAACCGCCTATTTGAAGGGACGGGATTCTCAGATCCAAACCTCACTCTCCTCCCAGAGCCAAAGATTCAACAGAGCGCTCCGCGAAAAGTCATTCCAACATGGCCGGCCGTCGCAGCTCTTCTGCTTGCCCTTCTCGTTCCAAGTTGGGGGATTGGGGAGAGTGTTCAGTTCCTCATAGCCGTTTGACAAAGTTACAAACCCAAGGGTTTCTCCCACCGACGTTCATGGTCTCCGTCCGAACTGGAATAGCCACTTATGATGGAGGAGACCAAGCTGAGGGATCTCCTAACCCATCTCCGGAGGAGCGTATATGCCTGATCCCTCATCTGCTGAGGGGCGTTGGGTTCCCTATCCACCCGTTTCTTCGTGGGCTCCTGGAGTTCTACGGCCATGATTACGATCTTACCTCGCCTCTATTCTCGCACATAGCGGGGTATGTTGCCCTCTCGCGAGCTGTTTTTAGGATGCGAACCACACTTTGGATTATGGCGAAGTCGTTTCGCCTCGTCCCCGCAACTGTGGGGAGTCCCTATGTCAAGTGGGTGGGGCAAGTATGGCGATCGCCGAGACCGGATACCTATCCGGCACTCCTAAGAAGGCACCGTAAAACCGCCTTGAGTGGTTTTATATAAACGACATCCCCTTCCGGATCCAGTCCGGACAGGTCTCCATGAAGTTCAAGAACGCCCACCGAGGGCATGCCTAAGTTGGCGCCCGGGGTCCTCAAGAAGAGGACACGAGGGAAATATTCCTCGATGGACAGGATAAAGTTCTTGGCCAGATCCGGATGACGATAGTTGAGGTTATGGCGATATGCATAAGACGGGAGTGCAACCGCCCAATATCGGGGAAGCCCATGTGGCATTTCAACGGGAAGACGACGCCTCCGCTGCGGCCGTAAAGATCCGGACTCACTGCCGCCTGCAAGGATATTGTCCGATCTGTACAAAGGGGAAGAGGAGGAATTCCTTCGCATAAAAACGCGGGACAGATTCTCCATGTACAACCCCCCAGCGCGGGTAAGTTGCCATTCTTTTTCCCTGCTTTTCTTAGTGTTCTTCTGCTAAGATTACTTGCATCAATGCTTCTGGGCAGGAATTAAGGAGGGCCGTACAAGGAATCTCCAGCCCCTCCCCGCAACTAGAGGACCCTGGAAGGGCCCTAGATCCGGGACTTAAAGTGGATCCGGATATCACTGTGGAGCTTGTCAACGAGGTATTTTATCAGCTGGGATGGCACCCTAGTGACCATTACGGCTGACTACCCTGGACTGCTCCCCTCTTCATGTGTAAGCCGAACTAGAAAGCCCTGTCCTTCGAAGAGGACTCCCCCAAGGTGTTATAATTTACCCTTGAGGCGTCGTTCTATTTGCAGAAACGACGGCCGGAGCGAGGGGCCGAGCCCCTAGGGACTCGTCAACCACGGGCAGGCCCGTGATCGGGCCGGCTCAAGAGGAAGGCGGTGAGGGTTGACACACCGCCACAGAGGTAAAACAATAACCTGTCCTGTAATTATAGAATTTAAAATATGACAGCGCCTTCGTGGTCTCGGGCAGAAGAAGAATAACCGGACTATATCCGGAGACCCTACCAATCACGCCTCCACCACCGGATTGCGTAACCGCCTGTGAGGCGGAGGTGGACATGGCGCTGCGCCACATTGCTCTCTCGATGCAGAGTGCGGACCTGCTCTCATCCACGAATTCAAGTAGAGAGCGCCATGAATCACAAAGCGCCGACGGCCGTATTTCTAACAACATCTTTTCCAAAGAGGCGTTTAATGCCTTTCAATTCGTGGACGCCAGACGTCTAAGTTGTTTCAAGCGGGCTTGCCCAAGCGACAAACCAAAGATACCAAATACATACGGCCGAGGAATTTTGATAAGTATGTATAGCAAGAGCCCTCGAGACTTGAAACGGTTGAAACAACAGTTTTAAGGATCAATTTATGTACAGTCCTTGTAGAGAAGAACGAGCAATTGTTTCGAGTCAGAGGACTGCAAGGCCGAATTGAGGGCCGCAGTTGCCAAGTTAGAGGAACCCCAAAGGCCCTCATCTGGTAACAATTATCACAACTGTGCGAAGATGCACCAGTTAGTAAATGGATAATATGACAAGTCTAATGTAAAATTCTCTGAGACAATCCTGTGGTGAATCCGGAGGGCGAGGAGAGGACGCGTCGCATCTCAAAAAGCAGCTAGAGGTCTGGCGAGCATTCTTACACGAGTTAGGCGGAGAAGAACGATCTTCAAGATGCCAAAGTCCAAATGGACGTGGAGTTAAAAGATCTCCGTGCTCAGCTGGCGGACTCCATGAAGGAGAACAAGAGGCTTCGACGCGGCATTTACAGTAAGTGCCTAGACGAACTGTTGTACAGTTCGGCGAGGAAGTATATTGAAAGAATTTTGCTTGCAGGAATATTAACGGGTTGCCCTGAGGAGGAGATGCCCTCATCTGCAAATGATTTACTTCAAGACTTTTTCATGATCGCATCGAAGCGAGCTCGGCAAGTGATGCAGTGGTGTTGCTCGGGCTTTGTGGCCATCAAGCCTCTTGCCGAATGGCATGGGGAACTTATGACCTGCTTCAAGGAGCTCCCGGTGCTTCCGTCTATGGAAGATATCAACATGCCGGCAAGGAGCAAGAGAAGCCTGTGCAATGGTGAAGACACGCTACACCAAGCTGGACCCGAACCATATGGCCGAAGTGGGACCGGCGAATTAACGGGAACGTAGGGCATAAACACAAGAGCCAGACAACCCAGCTTGGCAACATCTTAAGTCATATCGGTGCATATAATGGTGAAGAAAATGCACATATGGAAAAAGAATGCATATGCGACGGCGTAAAGCCATGTGAGTAATCATTTTAGCTTCCGTGATAGGAAGCCCCCAGGTATTGCTTACACACTTAGTGCGGCTGGAGTGATCCGGAAATCCGCACTATATTGAATACTTTGTGTGAAGAGAGAAAAAGGTCGAGAAAGGAAAAGGGGATGGGGCATAATTAAAAGGGAGGGGTTGGGAGACGAACACTGTGTTCGGCGCTAGGCGTAGAATCTCCGTAGTCTTGCCACGTTCCATGGGTTTGGCTCGAGTTTGTTATCGGATGCATTACGTAAGCGGTACGCTCCTTCGGTGAGAACTTTATCAATGACGAAGGGACCCTCCCACTTGGGTTTGAGTTTGTCCTTCTTCTTCTCCGGTAGTCGTAGAACGAGCTCGCCAATATTGTAAGTTTTGGCCCGCACTTCTCTGCTTTGGTATCGTCGAGCCTCGCCGATAGAATGTGGAACGGGCTTTGCGACATCGCGCTCCTCCTCCAAGGCATCCAAATTATCCTCGCCGATCTAACTCGGCTTCCTTCTCTTCAGACATGCGCACGCTGCGTGGCGAATCATGTATTATGTCGCAAGGTAATATCGCTTCGCGCCAGTACACCATAAAAATGGTGTGTATCCGCAGGTGCGATTTGGCATGGTCCGCAGCCCCAGAGTACGTAGTCGAAGCTCCTCCACCCAAAGGCGTATCCGACTCTGTCAAGGATCGCACTAGCCCGGGTTTGATGCCGCTCATAATGAGACCATTTGCCTGCTTCTACCCGGCCGTTAGTTTGTGGATGGTAGACGGAAGCGTAATCGAGCTTGATGCCCATTTTTGCGCACCAAGTTTTCACTTTGTCGGCTGTAAAATTTGAGCCATTATCGGTGATGATGCTGTGGGGGACACCGTATCGGTGTACGACCCCGGATATGAAGTCTATTACTAGTCCGGATTCAGCCGTTTTGACTAGTTTAGCTTCTAACCATTTGGTGAATTTGTCCACCATGACCAATAAGTATTTCTTCTTATGGCTTCCCCCTTTAAGAGGTCCGACCATATCCAGCCCCCAGACCGCAAAGGGCCAAGTTATGGGGATTGTTTGGAGGCGGTAGGGGCATGTGACTGATTGGCAAAGAGTCGGCAACCGACGCAATGTTGGACAAGGTCTTGTGTGTCCGTCATCGTCGGCCAATAGAAGCTTGTACGGAAGGCCTTGTCGACTAATGCCCGAGCCACAAGGCAGTGCCCGCCAGCCGGGCGTGGATTTCAGCCAAGAGCTGCCGCCTTCCTCTTCGGAGATGCATCTTTGTAGTACTCGGTAGCGCTTTTCTTGTAGAGTTCCCTTCAGAGACCTTGTAAGCTTTAGAACGCCGAACGATGCAGCACGCTTCATTTTGGTCTTCGGGGAGCTCCTGCCTATTTAGGTAGGCCAAGAAGGGCTCGGTCCACGGGGCGATTACAGTCATGACTTCATGGTCGAGGACGTTATTTCAGGGGTGGAACCTCCGACTATGTCTGATTTTTCGGAATCTGGGTATGTATTCGGATCCGTGCTAGTATTGTCGGATTCCCCTTCCCATACTACAGATGGCTTGAACAGCTGTTCCAAGAATATATTAGGTGGGACAGGGTCGCGTTTAGCGCCGATGCGAGCGAGGACATCCGCCGCTTGATTGTTTTCTCGAGCCACATGGTGGAATTCGAGCCCCTCAAACCGAGTTGACATTTTGAGGACGGCATTACGGTAAGCCGCCATTTTCAGGTCCTTGGCATCAAAATCTCCGTTTATCTGTGATATTGCGAGGTTTGAGTCCCCGCACACCTCTAGGCGTTGAATGCCCATAGAGACTGCCATCCGAAGACCGTGCAACAGAGCCTCAGATTCGCTGCATTGTTGGAGTCTGTGTATAATATTTGGAGGACGATCGGACCGTGTCACCGGTGGGAGATGTCGGGACTACCCTGCTCCCAATCCGCCAGCATTTTAGAGCCGTCGAAGTGCATGATCCAGTTTGAGTATGCGCCGTACTCTTTAGGGAGTTCGGCTTCTGTCCATTCGGCGACGAAGTCAGCCAACACTTGCGACTTGATGGCCCGCCGTGGTTTGTATGTTATGTCGAACGGCAGGAGCTCAATAGCCCACTTGGCAATCCGGCCCGTAGCATCGCGGTTATTTATTATGTCATTGGGTGGTACTTCGGAGGCCACCGTAATCGAACACTCTTGAAAGTAGTGTCGTAGCTTTCGGGATGCCATGAACATCGCGTATGCTATTTTTTGATAGTGTGGGTATCGGGATTTGCATGGGTTAGGACCGTGGACACGTAGTAGACTGGCCTCTAGAGCGGGTATTTGTATCCGTGAGCCTCTCGTTCAACGACGAGCACTGCGCTTACGACTTAATGCGTTGCAGCTATGTACAACAAAGATAGGTTCGTCGATATTCGGCACTGTTAATACTGGATTACTGGCCAATAGGGTCTTTATTTCATCCAGTCCGGCCGCGGCTGCATCCGTCCATACAAAGTGTTCGGTGCGCCTAAGAAGGCGATAAAGCGGTAGTGCCTTTTCTCCTAACCTGGAGATAAAGCGGCTGAGAGCAGGCACACATCCCGCTAGTTTTTGGATGTGCTTGAGGTCTGTTGGTATAGCCAATCGTGATGTGAGCTTCGGATCTTTGCCGGATTCGCTTCAATTCCTCGGTTGGAAACGAAGAAGCCGAGAAGCTTCCCCGAGGGGACGCCAAAAACGCATTTTTCCGGATTCAGCTTGATGTCGTATGTCCGGAGATTGTCAAATGTAAGCCTCAAGTCGTCTATTAGGGTTTCGACGTGTCTTGTTTTTATGACCACATCATCCACATATACCTCCACTGTTTTGCCGATTTGCTTTTCCAGGCATGTTTGAATCATGCGTTGGTAGGTTGCACCGGCGTTCTTGAGCCCGAAAGGCATAGTGTTGAAGCAGAAAGGGCCATATGGCGTTATGAAAGTTGTTGCAGCTTGGTCAGACTCGCCATCTTTATTTGATGGTATCCAGAGTATGCGTCGAGGAAACACAATGAGTCGTGTCCAAATTGTGGCATCGATGATTTGATCAATGCGAGGGAGGAAAGGGATCCTTGGGGCAAGCCTTGTTGAGGTCTTTGAAATCGACACATAGGCGCCTGTGGATTTATCCTACTTTGGCACCATCACCAATTTTGCCGGTAATCCGGATGTTTGATATATCCGATAAATCCGCCTCGAGTAGCTTGGCTAACTCTTCCCCATTGTCACTGCCGTTTGGGCTCGAGAACCGCCTTAGGGTCTGCTTGATCGGTTTATATCCTTTTAGGATATTAAGGCTATGTTCGCCGATCTGCGTGGGATGCTGGCATGTCCGATGGGTGCCAAAGTGAAAATGTCCCAATTCTCGCGTAGGAAATCTCGAAGTCGGCGTCAATCTGGGGCTCATTTGTGTCCCGATGGAAGTTGTCTTCATGGGGTCCGCTGGGTGGACCTGGAATTTGACTATCTCGTCTGCAGGTTTGAATGAGGTGGACTTGTGTCATTTGTCGAGTATTACGTCATCCCTGTCCACGGTGGCCCGTAGTGCTGTTAATTCTTCGGCTGCTAGGGCTTCGGATAATGCCTCCAAGGCTAGAGCTGCGGTTTTATTTTCGGTATGGCACAACGTCTGGATCATCGGCTAGAGTGATTATTCCATTGGGTCCGGGCATTTTAAGCTTCATGTACCCATAATGGGGTACAGCTTGAAAGCTTGTGAACGCGTCCCGTCCTAGAAGGGCGTGGTATCCGCTATTAAAAGGAGCCACTTGGAATGTGATTTCTTCGGAACTGTAATTCTCTGGGGTGCTGAATACCACATCGAGTGTGAATTTTCCCGCACACCACGCTTCCCGAGTAGGGATAATTCCCCTGAAGGTCGTGCCGCTTTGCTCAATGCGGCTTTTATCAATCTCCATCTTGCTGAGCGTTTCTTCATAAATCAGATTTAATCCGCTTCTGCCGTCCATGAGTACTTTGGTGAGCCGAAAGCCATCTAGATGTCGGACTAAGGACCAGAGCGGCTGGTGCCCGGACAGCCCGGGATCGAGGTTCGTCACTGGCATTAAAAGTTATAGCAGTGTCGTTCCAAGGGTTTATTTTTGCCACACGATAAATTTTAGCGGAGCTTCGGCGAGCTCGCCTGCGCCTATTGTTTGAGGCGAAAGTCTTGAAGACTGTTAGTACCGTGTTGTGTTCGCTGGCGGGATGTTGTTCCGCTTTATGGCCCACAAGAAGATCATCACCACTTTTTTCCACCTGCCGGAGTATCCAACATGCCTTAAGGCTATGAGTAGGTGTTGTATCCGAACTGCTATGGAGCTTACATGGCCCGTCGAGCCATTCTTCCAACACAGATCTCCGCCCTGGCGTGGGCTTTGGTTTCTTGGGGGTCAGGTCGGACGACTTACGAGAGTTCGTCCGTTTGGTTCGGACAAAGGTTTTGGCGAGAGCAGTACTATCCCAAAATTCTGTTTGGGTCTTCCAAGCTCTCTCCATCGCACAAGATTCCAGATTATGGTTGCCAAGTCATGGTTGCGTACTATGTC
This sequence comes from Aegilops bicornis, assembly GCA_021605145.1. NCBI lineage: Eukaryota > Viridiplantae > Streptophyta > Magnoliopsida > Poales > Poaceae > Aegilops > Aegilops bicornis. Next base: position 277,962,676 of record CM038672.1, read on the forward strand.
GCGCGGCTTATAGCATTGAGGAGTCCTTCGTCTGCAGTTTTTGCGAAGTAAAAGTGAGACCATGTCCTCTTCGCGGCAGCTCCCCGACCTTGTTAAGCGCAAGGAGGAATCGCCCGATGGCGATGTACGGTTTCCTGGGGCTCTTGCCTGATGCGGGAGAGACAGTTTAGGTCCAATTTAGGGTCCGAATTTTGATCCGATCTAACGCCCAAGGGCGCGGGCGGTCCCGAGCTAAACAATTTAGGATCCGGGGTGCCCAATTCCTTCGGCCCGATGCCCGACTCTAAGTCCGGGACCTGGGTCAGGTTTTCCCTTGAGCAAGTCTTCGGCTCAAGGAGTTCGGTGATCCGAACACAACTTGTCCTCAAAGTTGAGGGGCAATCCGCGTGTGGTTCCTCCACTATCGCTATCTCATGGGTGGCCGGTGGGGACCTGATGTCCCTTTGGTCGGGTTTAAGCCCAATACGGTCATAGTCTGTAGCGACTCCCAGAGCGGTGATGCGATCCAAGAGCTCGTTAAGGGAGGAGAGCTCCATTGGATCCATCTGTTCGGAGAGTTCCGAACTGACGTGAAGGTTATGATTGATGACCCGAGAAGTCATCATCGACGCCACCGCCGATGGGGCGGCCATGATAAATCCGCCGAGCCGGAGCGTGCGGCCTCTGCATGAGCCCCTCCGAAGTAATGTCGTCCTTGACAATGAGACGAGCCATCGAGCCTGACGGTGACGGCACAGAGGAACTCTCAATGAAAGCACCAATGTCGGTGTCAAAACCGGCGAATCTCGGGTAGGGGGTCCCGATCTATGCGTCAAGGCTGATGGTAACCGGAAGCAAGGGACACAGATGTTTACCCAGGTTCGGCCCCTCTCGATGGAGGTAAAACCCTACTTCCTGCTTGATTAATATTGATGATATGGGTAGTACAAGAGTAGATCTACCACGAGATCGTAGAGGCTAAACCCTAAGAGCTAGCCTATGATGGTATGATTGTAATTGTGATCGGCCTTCGAAGGACCAACCTCTCCGGTTTATATAGACACCGGAGAGGGCTAGGGTTTACATGGAGTCGGTTACAAGGAAGGAAATATAATATCCGGATCGCCAAGCTTGCCTTCCACGCCAAGGAAAGTCCCATCCGGACACGGGCCGAAGTCTTGAGTCTTGTATCTTCACGCTTCAATAGTCCGGACGTTGTACGCAGTCCGGCTGTCCGGATACCCCCTAATCCAGGACTCCCTCGGCGGGGTCAGGGCTCAGCCGCCCCACTCAACCAATCCGGCCATCGGGGGCGCAGGAAATCGAGACCGACGCGCTGCCCCAATCAGCGACGGCCCGGTTTCCCGCCTCCACCGCGTGCCACCTTCATGGGGGACACGTGATGAGCAAGCAGAATCGAGGGGACGAGTGAGGCGACCGTTCCCCACCCCGTGATCATGGGGCGCGGATGCCCTGAAGATCACGACCCGAGTCCACTCAGTCAATGAGCCACGTCTCTGCGTCTCCCTTTTTTTATGGGGAAGGCGCGAGCCGCCTCTTTACCATGATGTGACGCATGCGTGCAGAGACTGCCCCACGCATGACACCCACGTCACGCACGACCCTCCACGTCACGCGTTCAACGTGGGTCGTGGGGAAGCGCAGCGGACGGAAAAGTTACTACGGTAAAAAATCCTCCCCACCTGCCCGCACACCGTTCTGGGCCTGACCCAACAACGTGTCGCGCTTATGTGTGGCCCAGGCCCGGGGGCTTCTGTCGGTGTACAAAAGTAGGGGCTCTCCTTTTTACCCCTTTACTTGTGCACGGACAGTCGGACCCGCACCCGCGACCACACCAAGCAGGGCAGAGGAGGGAAGCCGGAGCACAAGACAGCCAAAGCAAAGCCAAGGCCAAGAGACACGAAGAGCAAGGGGGCGGGTTGACTCCCCCGGCAAGACTCTTGCCAGGACGGCCTCCGCAGCCCCGGCAAGAGCCTTGCCGGGGCAACTTGCCCAACGCCAGCAGAGTGTGCCACCCTTGATCCCACGGGTTCCAACACCACCAACAAACCACATTGGAACCAAGGCTCGGGAGGCACCTCTGTGGCGGCATGCTGATCTTTGTCAAGATCATAAACACACAAGATCAGATGAGGACCAGAAGACGACGACCCTCGGCGGGGTCCTAGCCGAGGAAATCCACGAGACCCCCGGCGAGCGCCTTGCCGGGACGACCGCGGCGCTGCGGCAAGGACCTTGCCGTGGGCATCAGCGGGACCACAGCCAGGCCCACGCCTGCCAAGACACCACCGCCGTCCCCATGCAGTTGCTAGCTCAACTAGCTGAGCAGGCACCTGCGTGGCAACGAACGGCCTCCACAACCGGCCCAGCAAGCACCTGCGTGGTGGCATGCAGATCTTCGTGAAGGCTCCACCACCGCACCAGCCCAGCAGTCAGCCAACGTGGCACCACGGCGCCTCATCAGCTCGGACGCGTGTCGAAGCCAGGCGAGGCGGCACAGCTGGGACGAGCTTCCTCGCTGTCCCCGATAAATCGAGAGGGGCACGTTGGCAGCACATTAAATGCGTTTGTCCGACGGTGCCAGAGAATAGACTCATCCACTGTACACCTTTCCACCTCTTGGGTGGCACTCTGGCAACCCCTTTTGTCTATAAAAGGAGGCCCGAGACGACCAGGAGAAGGATTCGAATCTTTTTGGCAAGTTACACCCCGTAGCTAGCTCAAGAAGACAACAACACTCAAATACATCCACCAAAGCAGGACTAGGGTATTACGCATCTCCGCGGCCCGAGGGGTAAATATCTGTGTGCTTCCTGTCAGACCCGCTCTTTGCACAACCCCGCGCCCGCCAACCATAGAAGGGACCCCAGTGATTCCATAGGTGTCGATTTCCCCCAACACGTGGTATAGAAACATGTCATGGATCATGAGAGGTTTGGTATTATGTGTATCATAATGGAGACTCAAAATGTGTAATGCATCATAAGAAATATGTAGAGCATTGTTATTCATGGAATGCATATGGTACACGCAATTATGGGAATCATGCAAAGTATGGAATGCATCAAAATCTCCTAATATGTATGAGGAAACTATGGGGGTCTCCTCATGAGCATTTGTAGAAATATCACATGGAGAATATTGACAACATCCAAAACAATGCATATCTGAAGCAATGTGTTCATGGCATGGCATAGTAGATGTATTGCGCAAATCATGTGAAGGAAGCATGGCAATATCATCACATGAGAAACAAAAGCCAATGACCGTCATCTCGTCATCTATGCCATAAGTGCAAATGGGATTGATTTTAATGGGGCATGCATAGTTACTATGTTGAGATTTAAATGATACAATATAAGAGATCTCACTCATAGCATATGACAAGTTTAAAGGGTTGTCGAACATGATGTGACCAAAAGAATTTTCACATGGTATCCTATGGAGCATAGCATCATAACTAGGCAGCTCAACATGCTCATCATCGTGGCATATCTCAGCAAGTAGAAGACATAGTATGTGGTGAATCCATAAGGTGATCATCATCATAGTCGGTGGGAAACGACACCTATGGGATCACTGGAATCCCTTCTACGGTTGGCGGGCGTGGGGTTGTGAGAAGAGCAGGTCTGACAGGAAGCACACAGATCGTTTACCCAGGTTCGGGCCGCGAAGATGTGTAATACCCTAGTCCTGCTTTGGTGGATGTATTGAGCATTCTTGTGTTCTTGAGCTAGCTACGGGGTGTAACTTGCCCAAAAGAGCCGAATGCCTCTCCTAGTCGCCTCGGGCCTCCTTTTATAGGCAAAAGGGGTCGCCACTTTGGCACACAGGAGGTGGAAAGGTCTACAGTGCGCGAGCTTATCGCCCGGCGTTACAGGACAAAGCGCATTAAATGCGCTACTTAGGTGTCCATTAGCTTTATCGGGGCCGGGAACGAGGCCCGTCCCGTCCGTCGCCGCTCCGCCTTGTTTCGACACGCACCCAGGCCAGCGATGCGTGCGGTGCCATGTAGGTAGGCAAGCTGCTGAGGTGGCGTGGTGGTGGAGCCTTCACGAAGATCTGCATGCCACCACACTGGTGCTTGCTGAGTCGGTGTAGAGGCCGCCCATCGCCATGCAGGTGCCTGCCCAGCTAGTTGAGCTAGCAGCTGCTTGGGAATGGCGGTGGAGTCTTGGCTGGTGCGGGCCTGGCTGTGGCCCTGCTGATGCCCTCGGCAAGGGTCTTGTCTGGGGGGCCGGCAAGGGTCTTGCCGTGGCGCTGCGGTCGTCCCCGGCAAGGCTCTTGCCTGGTGTCTTGTGGGTTTCCTCGGCTAGAATCCCGCCGAGGATCGTCGTCTTCTGGTCCTCATCTGATCTCATGTACCTATGATCTTGACAAAGATCTGCATGCCACCACAGAGGTGCCTCCCGAGCCGTGGGTCCAACGTAGTTGTTGGTGAGGTTTGGAACCCTTGGGCTCAAGGGTGGCTCGCTCTGCTGGCATCGGGCAATTTGCCCTGGCAAGCGCCTTGTCGGGGCCGCGGAGGCCGCCCCGACAAGGGTCTTTCCGGGGGAGTCCACCTCGCCCCCTTGCTCTTTCATGCTTCTGGTCTTGGCGTTGCTTTTTTTCCTTGTGCTTTGGTTTCTCTCCGGCTTCCCTCCTCTGCCCTGCTAGGTGTGGCCGTGGTACGCGGCTCTGACTGCCCGTGCACAAGTAAAGGGGTGAAAAGGAGAGCCCCTACTTTCGTACACCGACAAGAGTCCCCGGGTCTGGGCCACACATACGTGCGGCGCGTTGTTGGGCGAGGCCCAGAACGGTGCACGGGCAGGTGGGGCGGATTTTTACCGCAGTAACTGTTTCGTCCGCTGCGCTTCCCCATGACCCACGTTGAACACGTGACGTGGAGGATCGTGCATGACATGAGGGTCAAGCATGGGGAGGTTCCCGCACGCATGCGTCGCATCGCAGTTAATGGGAAAAGAGGCGGCCCGCGCCTTCCCCGTAAAAAGGAATAACTGCAGGCAGGCTGCTCATTTTACCCCTGCATCTTCTTCAATCTTGGAACAGCCGTCCCCTTCTCCTTCCTTCCCAAGCTTTCTCCTTTTCTCGCCGCCGCTGCGTCTTCACTGTCTTCTGTCCCTTGTTCCCTGCAGCCGCCATGGCAACCAAGACCAGCAGAGGCAGGGAGTGGCCAATGACACCGGGACGAGCAAACCGCCGGAGAGCAAGTTGGCGGCGCGGCCGACGCAACTCACCTACTTCCCCTCGACGGTCGACGTGTTCAAGCTCCGGGACTGCTTCAGGCCCCTATGGGGGTGCAAGACGGGGGGGAGACGATGGGGCATCCAGCCACGCGTGTCATCCCCACCAATTGCGCCGAGACCGCCACGAATCGGTACCCGTTCTTCGTCGATTACTTTTCTTGCGGCCTCTGCCCCCCTTTCTCGGATTTTTTTCAACGATATCATGCACACATTTGGCTTCCACCCTCTAGACTTTACTCCAAATTTCGTTGCGTGCATGGCTCTATTCGCCCATCTCTGTGAGGGCTTCGCCGGAGTTCTTCCCAACACAGCGCTCTTCCGCCATTATTTTTCCCCACGCATCCAGAAGGGAGGCGCCATTTTTGCAGCGTCACATGGATCCCAAGGTCCAAAGGGACGTACCCGGAGGGCGCCCAGAAGGAGAGGTGGGAAGAATGGCGGGGCCGATGGTGCTGGATTGAGGAGGATGACCCACGGGAGTTCTGCCAGGTCCGCCAGGCGCCCCTGGTACGCAGGAACGACTGGGGCGACGTCAACGCCCAGGACGACAAGCTCGAGATCGCCACCACCGGGATCCACAGCCTCACCGTTGCCGGGCTTACCCTGAAGATGATTGGGGCGGATTTCCTCTGCCGTCGAATCGCTCCTCTACACAACAAGGGGAGGCCAGCCTGGCTCTACCAGAACGCGGCTGGCATCATGAGGCTTTGCCCTGGCCTCAATCACAACTTCACGATGATGGGGCACGCTCACTTCTGCCAGCGGATCTTTCAGCTCGACGTGAACCGCGAAGGCTGGGCCGAGAGTTCCGGCAAGGCTGCGAAGGCCGGCAAGGTCGTCAAGGGGCCCTTGTTTGGGTTGCCGGCGGGGGTGATCCCGTTTAGCAACAACTCGCGCCAGTCCGACATCATCGCCATGATGCTGGACTGCAACGCGCACGGTCCCATCCAAAACTGGGCCCCGCCGCCGGAGGAGCAGGTGCAGGAGTTCTTTGACAGCTTGGCGGAGGTGTACGTCCGCAATGAGCCGCTGCTTATCCAGGACACCACTCATGCAGAGCTGGACTATATCGCCGCCAGGGCGGTGGAGGCAGAGCTTGCCAGGCAGGCCGGCAGCACTGGCGGCGTAGAGGACGAGGCCGCGGCGGCCGCGGAGGAGAAGGAGCTTGCCTAGTGGGCAGAGTCCGCTGGGGAGGCCAGCAACGCCGGCACCGGGGCCCCTCTTGTCGAAGATGTGGTCGACGAGTCGTCGGAGGAGGAGGCCGAGGCTTTCGACCCTCCGGCCACGGGGAGAGGGCGAGTCCTGCGGCGGGCCACCTTTAGCGAGCCGGTTCGCCTGGCAGGGTTGTGCAGCCCTGGCAAGCTCAGGAGGCGTCCGCGCGCCAAACAAGGGCCGCGGCTGTGAAGAAATCGGTGAAGGTCGCGGTGGCGAAGGAGAAAGCATCTGCCTCTTCTTCATCCAAGCGCGTCCAGACTCCGCCCTCCTCCCCTCCTCCGGCAGACGCCGACGCGGAGGTCACCTTTGACTTCGGGTCCCTCAGCCCAAGGAGGAAGAGGAAAGCAGCAGAGGAGGAGGTGGAGGACGAGTAAGTATCTTGTCCTTTTCTGTTATCTCTGTCTCCTTGGATCGTGCAACTTATCTTGACTTGTCGTCATCTTTGCAGGGATGCGGAGACACTGGCCCAGAGGGTGAAGAGGGCCAGGGCTTCAGCGAGCGGTCAGCCCCCGGCAGGGATCTCCGGTACACCGCTGGTGGTGTTGAGAAGCCCGGACAAGAACCCCCAAGACAGCCCCTCAACAGAAGTTCACCACTCACCCCTTTGTCGGCGTGTTCCGGGGGGCACGATCTCTTAGTCTTGACCTTGTCGTGGTTGCAGGGAGGAGGACATCAGCGGGAGGAGCCACAGGGCTACCCCAACATGCCGCCCCATCGACCACGCCGCCCGAGGGCGCCCCCAGCAAGGGCGCCAAGCTGCTGAGCCCATGCACACGGAGGAGGAGGAGGAGAACCCGGGCGCTGGTGGCTTCACCTCGGCGCCAAATGTTGGCGGGGAGGGGACCTCTGCTTCCCAGCCCGGCACGGGTAAGTCACTCGCCTTTCGTCCCTGTTCTTTTTCTGTTCTTTCTAAATCTTGGTCTTGGCTTTGCCTCATCCCCTTCTCGGTATCCAGATCCCCGTTGGCGGACCAGGAGGACATAGACACCATCATCGAGGATGTCGCCAAGGTCGCCGAGGCGGAGGCCGAGAATATCTCCGCCGAGGAGGCCGCCAAGGGCGCTGCTGAGGACGTCGCCAAGGGGCCTGCCGGGGAGCCCGGCAAGGGGCCCGCCGGGGAGCCCGGCAAGGGGCCCGCCGTGGAGCCCGGCAAGGCCGCTGCCGAGGAGGAGGTGGTTGATGAGCAGCCTTCCTCCTCCACTGCATCTTCTTCCGGCAGGTATCTGAGGGTGAGTGACGACCTCTTCGTCCACCTCCCATGGTCGTTGAGCTCCAGGGACCCACCGAGGGAGAGGTGTTCAAGAAGAGGTGCTTTCCGCTGCCGGGCTCGAGGTTGTTGACGAGCCGAGCGCCGGTGGTGACGGTTCTCGGGAGGATCGGCTTCTCCAGGCCATGGCGCCAGCTTCCGGAAGCTCCAGGCGCTCCACCGCGCCCGTCTGGACAAGGCCAAGTCCAGGATGGCGATGGTGGACAAGGCGGAGGCAGACCTCAAGGGACGCGTCGACGAGGCGCAAACTTGGTTCCACCAGGCTTGCGAGGAGCTGAAGGCCACCCAGGGCGAGCTGGCCAAGCGACATCGAGAAGGCCCAGGAGACGGTGAAGAACTTGGCCGCTGCGGCCGAGGCCGCTCGAACCCAGCACCAGGCCATGCTGAACTCCCAGGAGGAGGACCTTGCCGCGCTTGAGGAGAAGCTTGCTGCGACGCTCCACGGCAAGGGTGAGGAGGTGGAGAAGCTCGTCGTGCAGTGGACCCAGGAGCTGGAGCAGAGGCACAAAGAGGCACTCGATGCCTGTGCTCGCTCACGCCCGGCAGGCGAAGGAGCCTGGAGGTGGAGCGGGGACGGTGAAGGGCCAGGCCCTGAAGCTGTCCAAGGAGAAGGACACGCTCAACGGCGCCCTGACGGAGGCGTAGGGCGCGGCCGTCAGCCGGGCCGGGCATCTTTCCGAGGCCAACAACAACATCAAGGACCTCAAGCTGAAGCTATAGGGTCTCGAGGGGATGTTGTCGGAGGCCCAGGCCCGGGAGGGGCCCTGGCCAAGGATCTGGAGGCCGAGAAGCAGCAGTGGAAGAATGAAGCCACCAACCATAGGGATTTTGTGGATGGTGAGAATCGTTGGATCGGCCGCCTCGAAGACGTCGCCCGCAGGATCACCACGCAGCTGGCCAAAATGGGGATGCCAAACGTGAGGTACGCCCGAGATCGCAGCACGACTCCCAATGCCAGGCTGACCCTATTCTTCGAGGGTGTTCTTGGAGCCCTGGAGCATTTCCGCTCCACTAGGGCGACTTTCCTGGCCAATGAGGTCCGAAGGCTTTGCCGGGGTGCCATGACCAAGGTTCTCACCAAGGTGGCATACTGGAATCCCAACCTCGACTTTGACCTTGCGCTGGAGAGCTTGCCGGAGGGTGTGGACCTCACTCCGCTCAGTGAGCGTATCGAGCCCGTCATCAGCGGCATCGATGGAATCCATAGGGTAGAGGGCCAGCGCCGGGACTAGGCACCCCGTTTCTGATCGTCGTTGCAGGTTCATGACCAAGACAATTTCTATCTTTAGTTAGAACCACAACAACAATTGATGTAATATAACTCTCCAGTACTTTTGAATCAGCGCATGTTATTTTCCTGTTCAATCTCTCTCTCTGTATGTCCACCCTACGTTAATCGGGTAGGCCTGCCGGCGCGTAACCCAGGGCGCGCCGCCTCGAGGACGGATCCTCGATAGCCTGCCGGGTGTGCTTGCTGCCAGGCAAACCACCTTACCACTCTCAACGCAGCCGCTCGAATTGTCGAGCTTGACTCGAGTCAGAATCAAGAGCGTTGCCAATTGCGGAAGGCTACCACGCCGTTCTCGACGCGGCCGCTTAAGCTGTTGAGCGGACTCGAAACAGAGTAAGGGCGTTGCCAATAGCGGAATGGCCCCATTGCGTGCAGGTTTTCCATACAAAAAGGAAATATTTAAAGTTCGGCATGACTTAGCTTTCCTGTCGCCGCGCTGGCGCCCTTCGCGCTTGCAGGCCGCGCCGTTCTCTTCGTCGTCTTCTTCTTTAGAGACCATGGCGATGAAGAAACTGCTAGGCTAACTGCTAGACCAGATTCTCACAATTGCGCCCCCTACTTGGCGCACCAAAGATGTCGGTGGGAAACGACACCTATGGGATCACTGGAATCCCTTCTACGGTTGGCAGGCGCAGGGTTGTGAGAAGAGCAGGTCTGACAGGAAGCACACGGATCGTTTACCCAGGTTCAGGCCGCGAAGATGCGTAATACCCTAGTCCCGCTTTGGTGGATGTATTGAGCGTTCTTGTGTTCTTGAGCTAGCTACGGGGTCTAACTTGCCCAAAAGAGCTGAATCCCTCTCCTGGTCGCCTCGGGCCTCCTTTTATAGGCAAAAGGGGTCACCACAGTGGCACACACGAGGTGGAAAGGTCTTCAGTGCGTGAGCTTATCGTCCGGCGTTACAGACAAAGTGCATAAGCGCTACTTAGGTGTCCATTAGCTTTATCGGGGGCGGGAACGAGGCCCGTCCCGTCCGTCGCCGCTCCGCCTCGTTTTGACACGCGCCCAGGCCAGCGATGCGTGCGGTGCCATGTAGGCAGGCAGGCTGCTGAGGTGGCGCGGTGGTGGAGCCTTCATGAAGATCTGCATGCCACCACGCAGGTGCTTGCTGAGTCGGTGTAGAGGCCGCCTGTCGCCACGTAGGTGCCTGCCTAGCTGGTTGAGCTAGCAGCTTCTTGGGAATGGCGGTGGAGTCTTGGCTGGTGCGGGCCTGGCTGTGGCCCTGCTGATGCCCTCGGCAAGGGTCTTGCCGGGGGTCTTGTGGGTTTCATCGGCTACAATCCCGCCGAGGATTGTCGTCTTCTGGTCCTCATCTGATCTCATGTATCTATGATCTTGACAAAGATCTGCATGCCACCACAGAGGTGCCTCCCGATCCCTGGGTCCAACGTAGTTGTTGGTGACGTTTGGAACCCTTGTGCTCAAGGGTGGCTCGCTCACGGCTGCCGGGCAATTTGCCCTAAGCAGCGCTTGCCGGTGTTGCTGAGGCCGCCCCGGCAAGGGTCTTGCCGGGGGAGTCCACCTCGCCCCCTTGCTCTTTCATGCTTCTGGTCTTGGCGTTGCTTTGTTTGCCTTGTGCTTTGGTTTCTCTCCGGCTTCCCTCCTCTTCCCTGCTAGGTGTGGCCGTGGCACGTGGCTCTGACTGCCCGTGCACAAGTAAAGGGGTCAAAAGGAGAGCCCCTACTTTTGTACACCGACAATCATGCAAGCAATCGATGTGAAAATAGTCCACTAGTGGGACAAGAGAAGCGCCATCACCTATGTTACCTTTGGAGCGTCTCTCATGTGTTGTAGGTGAGGTGTCGAAGATCCACGCGTTGTCATCTTCATCTTGATGGAACCATGTGAGTGGTGCATCCTCTTCCACCATGGCCATCGGACTCGTCGAGGGTAGGCATGTCGTCGTGTAGGAGACCTAGCACCAAAGAAAACACACTCAGAGTAGAGGTTAAGTTGTTACAAATCATAGTGGCCTCACGTGCCCTCTCAACTACCTCACTCACTAAGTGTTGTGGCTCACTCACTCCCTCTTGGATGCTCTCTCTCGTATGGTTGGTGGAGTCACTCAAATCGCTCTCAACCTCACACAGGATATGTGGCATGCTCTCAAGTGTGGGGCTAGTGGTGGTCACACTCATCCTCCCATAGGAAATGCACTCAATGTCACATATGGTGGAGTCACTCATATCACTCATGGTGGGGTGGCTCACCTCACATGGGAATTGGGGCATCTCGTCATATGTGGGTGTTGGAGAGATGTTGGTGCAAATGTCTCCATGCTCAACTCCTATCACCGCCTTGGTTGAAGGGATAGTCCCATGCTCAATCTCCTCATCCATAACGCCTCCAAAGATGAATGTCGTAGGATGTGGAAAAACATCACTCTCCTTTGATACCAAAGAGAGGGTCTCATGTGCGATCTCGTAGCTTGACTCGGAGTATGAGTCCAAAATGGGCACCGTCTTCATGTTGTTGAAGAGGTTCGCGCTCGTCGCCATGGTCGAAGGGGATGGCCCTTGCTCGACCATTTTGTCGCTGTCTTGTTGTTGGAGGCCCATATGATGTGGCACCTCGTAGCTCATCTCCATGACCGAAGGGAATTTCCCATGCTCGACCATCTTCCTTGAGGGGCTTCCGAAGATGGAAGTGTTTCCCTCGCTCGTAGTTGGTCGCCTTGTTGTTGAATACGTCGATGTAGGAGAACTCATGGTAAGTAGGCGAAGATGCCATACGTCCATAGGCGAAGATGCCGTGATAGCACTTGGAGAAGATGTCGAAGTGGTGGTGGTAGCCATAGCTTCCTCTTGGTGGTGCTTGTCTTGCGGTCTTCTTCTGTGCTCTTGATGCTTGGCCTTGGCATGAAGTAGAGCTTGTTGGGACTTGTACGTTTGCGCGTCTCGAGCATCTTCATGTTGATGGTGTCATTGTCGTGCTTGAGCTCATAGTAGATGTCGTTCGTCATCATCGTGCACATGATGCTTGGAGAAGACTTGCCCTTCATGACGATGTGGATCATGAATGTGATGATGGTCGCCATGTCGATGTGGACGTGGACGAATTGCGCTTGCATCGCATGGGCGCTCCGAAGATGATCGACTTGCTCACCGCCGCCTTGAAGACTACGAAGGGGAAGTAGACTTGACCAAGGCCCGAATCTCTTCCATCCTTGCATCTTGCTCCTCCTTTTGTGCGAAAAGCTTGTTGTCGAAGTAGTCTCTTGTATGTACATGCTAGGCTCGTCAAGTTGAACCCGAGTATTCCGCATGTGCAAAACTGTCTTGCACCTGTTGTATGTGAACGTAGAGCCTATCACACCCGATCATCACATGGTGTATCAGCACGACGAACTACCGCAACGGTGCATACTCAGGGAGAACACTTATACCTTGAAATCTTTTAAGGGATCATCTTATAATACTACCGTTGTACTAAGAAAAATAAGATGCATAAAAGTTAAACATCACATGCAATCAAAATATGTGACATGATATGGGCATCATTATCTTGTTCCTTTGATCTCCATCTCCAAAGCACCGAAATGATCTCGATCGTCACCGGCATGACACTTTGATCTCCATAGTAGCGTCATGGTCGTCTCGCCAACTATTGCTTCTACAACTATCGCTAAAGCATAGTGATAAAGTAAAGTAATTACACGGTGCTTGCATTTGATACAATTAAGAGATAACCATAAGGCTCCTGCCGGTTGCCAGTGACTTTTACAAAAAATGATCATCTCATACAATAACAAATATCACATCATGTCTTGACCATATCACATCACAACATGCCCTGCAAAAACAAGTTAGACGTCCTCTACTTTGTTGTTGCAAGTTTTACGTGGATGCTACGGGCTTCTAGCAAGAACCTTTCTTACCTACGCATCAAAACCACAATGGTGATTTATCAAGTTTTCTGTTTTAACCTTCAACAAGGACCGGCCGCAGTCAAATTCGATTCAACTAAAGTTGGAGAAACAGACACCCGCCAACATCCTTTATGCAAAAACAAGTTGCATGTCTGCCGGTGGAATCGTCTCATGAACAAGGTCATGTAAGGTTGGTCCGGGCCGCTTCATCCAAAAATACAGCCGAATAAAAATAAGACATTGGTGGTAAGCAGTATGATGATCACCGCCCACAATGCTTTGTGTTCTACTCGTGCATATCATCTATGCATAGACCTGGCTCGCATACCACTGTTGGGAAATGTAGCATGCAATTTAAAAAAATTCCTACACTCACGCGAGATCTATCCAGGAGATGTATAGCAAGGAGAGGGGGAGAGTGTGTCTACGTACCCTCATAGACTGAAAGCGGAAGCGTTTGACTATGTGGTTGATGTAGTCGAACTTCTTCTAGTTCTGACCGATCAAGCACCAAACTTACTTCACCTCCGAGTTCTACACACGTTTCGCTCGATGACGTCCCTTGAACTCTTGATCCAGAAAGGTGTCGAGGAAGATGAGTTCGGTCAGCACGACGTCGTGGAGACGGTGATGGTGAAGTGATCCGCGCAGGGCTTCGCCTAAGCACTACGAGAATATGACCGGAGGCGTAAACTATGGAGGGGGGCGCCGCACATGGCTAACAATTGTTGGTGTGTCTTCTCATGGTGCCCCCCACGTATATATAGGTTGGAGGGGAGGAGAGGCAGCCAAGGGGGTGCCCCAAGTAGGAGGAATCCTACTTGGGCGCCTCCCGAATTCGGCCTCCCCCCTTCCATAAGTTACGGAGGGGAAAGGAAGGAGGAGGGAGGAGGGAAGGAAGGGGGAGGCCGAATCCCTCCCCTTCCTTCTCTCTTCCCCTCTTTCCTTCCCATCCTATTTCGGCCTATATGGGGGTGCACCAGCCCCTTAGGGGCTGGTCTTTCCCCCTCTTGGCCCATTAGGCCCATGTTACCCGAGGGGTGCCCGGAACCCGTTCCGGTGACCCAATATGTACCCGGTACCCCCAGAACACTTCCGGTGTCCGAATACTATCGTCCTATATATCAATCTTTCATGCATGTGCATATCATTTTCATGGTCTAGCAAATATTGTTCTATTGGATCAGTAGGAGGCACGAAAATAGAAGTAAGACCACATATTTCATCATTACTAGATAATTCTTTCTTATGAGGTTGTCTACTAAACTTGGAGAAATTAAACTCATGAGACTCATCACCAAATCTAACACCGATAGTTTGTTTCTCACAACTATTTTAGCATTGACAGTGTTCAAGAAAGGTCTACCAAAGATAATGGGACAGAAGTCATCTTGTGGGGAACTAAGAACTAGAAAATTAGTAGGGTATTTTATTTTCCCACACAAGACTTCAACGTCTCAAACAATCCCAAGTGGTGTGATGGTGTCTCTATTAACAAGTTTAATAGAACATATATATCTTCCATTTGAGTGGGTGCTATGTCATCCATAATTTCTTGACATAAGGTAAAAGGAATAGCACTCACGCTAGCACCTGAGTTACATAAACCATGATAACAATGATCACCTATTTTAACTGAAACAACAGGCTTGCCAACAACCGGTCTATGTTTATCTTTATCATCGGGTTTGGCAATTCTAGCAGGTTCATCGCAGAAGTAAATAACATGCCCATCAATATATTCTACCAAGAGATCTTTAACCATACCAACACTAGGTTCTACTTTAATTAGCTCAGAAGGCTTAGGTGCTTTAATACTACTTTTGCGAACCACAGGTGATACCTTAGCATGTTCATTTCTTGAACAGTAATAGGTACAACTGGAACAACATTGTAAATAATAGTTTCATCCTTAATTTTAATCGGTTCTTTAATTACTTCTTTAATAGGTGCATGATATTTAAACCACTTCTCCTTAGGGAGATCAACATGAGTAGCAAATGATTCACAAAAACAGGCTACTATCTCAGAGTCAAGTCCATATTTAGTGCTAAACTTGTGAAAAGCATTGGTATTCATAAAAGATTTAACACAATCAAACTTAAGTTTAACACAATCAAACTTAAGCTTAATACTTAATACTTGAAACTTAAACTTAAACTTAAGCTTATTAAAACCCCAAATATGCTCAAATATGAGTCATAAAGATTAAGGCTACATGGCCTGAATTGTTTTAAACCATATGTTAATATGGAACAAGGATATGAATCCAAAAAATGTTTAGAAGAAATAGCAAATCAGAAAAATAAGGCTTTTATAGGCCGCCAAGCCTCAATATCAAGTACTGTTCATGGGCCGCACAACCACATATTTAATCCTTAACTCAAACCTGTAAGCCGGGCCTCACATGACCAATCACCATTTTAACTTTGACAAGTTCAGGGTCTTTATAAGATTGACTGTCAAGAGTACGACGGGTCATTCCAGGATTACCTGGGTGGAGTGGCAGACATACAAGGCAGGATAAACTAGAATTTTTTGGTGAATACACCTGGCATCCAAACCGATAAAAGGGTAATTATAGTTGTGTTCATTGAACAGGAAGCCCCCAAGTGACGTATAACAAACCATCAAGGCAGGTCACCTATGTTTGAACTGCTCATTGTAGCAAGTTCTCTTTGGTAACATTTGACTTGGGCAAAAAAATCATCCATGACAAAGGCGTATAAGCCAGATCAAAGGGTAATCATAGCTATGCTCAGTGAGCAGGAAGGCCCCATGTTATTTATAACAAGGCGTACAAGCCGGATCAAGAGGGTAGTCATAGCTTAGCTCATTGAGCAGGAAGCCCCCAAGTGATCAATAATATGATAAGCCAATAAGGCAGGATACCCATGTATGAACCGCGCATCATGGCAGCAAGTTCTCTTTGGCAACCTTTAATTTTTCTGAGGACCCGAACTTGCGAACGATGAATTCCTCTTGAACCAGATGTTGAGCCGGATATTGAACCGGAATATTTTCTTATAATTCGGAACTCTTCTATTGAGCTGGAACTTTTTTTTGATTGCCAGGCATTTTTTAAGCCAGAAATTGTCTGACAGCCATTTGAATTTTCACAAATGTGGCAGTAGCCTCCAGGACCGGGTTATTTTCCCTCCAATGACCCAGGGTTCTTGAATTTGCTGAAACTGGCCAACTTTGCCGAGTCATAACTGTGTAGCCCCCGGGACTTAAGACGACTCGAGGAGTTGTCTTGAGAATCTGCATACTTGTCCGTGATATAACCCGGTATACAATTGAATAGCAAAACGCTAAAATTTATGTAAACCGGAAGGTTGAAGCGAGTTGATGATCCTCAAAACATTCATTATATACTCCCGGTATGAGTTATTAAATAAACTCCGTGATATGATGATCAACTTTGCAGTAGACAATTTGCCCTGTTGAACATCAAGCGGGCACGGATGCCAATGCATGACAATGCTAACACATTCTCCATGGGCACGGCATGGCACCACCTTTATAATGAATCATTGTCCCGCACCATATATCGCGGACCGAAATAATTGTTCTTTGACAAAAAAAACATTTGTGCTAATAAAATAGACTTAGATGGATGTCACCTGATTTGTTCGGATGACCAATGATCCATATAGTACCGTCCTTGGATAAGATGGTAATGTTGTAACCCATCCAGTGTAAACATGGCACTCCCACGATTAGCAACCCTTCCTTTGGGAGTGTTACTGTTCAATATCGTTATCCTTATACAAGAGATGATTTGTATAACCCACGATCACCAATTTCCAAGTACAGTTTTCCTCCTGGTGGATCTTTCTCCAAAAGTTTCCAGCCATGTTGAATTTTCTTTAACTACTCTATGTTTGTCTTTCCCACCGATGTACTAGCATAATGGTGGTCAGAGAAATTTTGAACAATGTTGACTGCTGAAATGCCTTATATTTCCATGTAACTCCATCCGTAGCGGACTCATCCGATGCTCCATCCTGCTCATCATTGGCGTGTCCCTAAAACCAAAATATAGTAACCTCCATGCCTAGAGGCATATCTGAATCATCCAATTTATCGCCAGGTAGCTAGTTAAAGTCGAGTCATCGAATTCATATTCAGGGTCATCCTTGTTGTCTTCAAACATTTGTACTTATCTGGATCCAATTTAATCGTTGAATGAACTTCAAGCCGCCACTCCCATCATCCACTAGGATGAGGCGACCTGGCGCAACCGGCAGGGACAAGTAGCGAAGCCACGAGGGGACAGAGGCGCCGACAATGCTCGGATGAGTGAGACCGACTGCGGTGGCACATTATTCAGCTTATCACACTTCTTCACATCCTTTTCACTATAATCGGTGGCAAAGCTAATCGTTGACAACTATCATGAGTTGAGGAGCAGCGGTCATTCCATTGAACCTAAGCGCGGTGCAAGGTAAAAACCACGACCAACCACGGTGGCGGGCGAGCAGCAGAGACCACGGCAGCGGGATCACGCTGAACGGCTTGGCGGCAAGGCTGGTGAAGCAGCGACAAAAAAGCAAAAACGCCGGCGGGTTGAAGAAGAACCCGGACCGGGTATTTTCGAAGCCGCCGACATCTCATTGTGAGCGGCATCTCATTGTGATGGCGGTTTGAAGTCGACCACGGCAAGGGCAGCCTCGGCAAAGGGCGGTTTGTCACAGAGGTGACACCGTATTGGCGGAGGTGTGCCAAACAGGTCATGCCAAAAGCGGCCGAGCAGGGGTGAACCACGGCAATGAGGTAGCTCGTAATAACAAGAAAACACCGGTGACTTAACACGGCGATAGAGAGCCGTGGCGAGACGAGGTCGAAGTACAAGCGAGTGGCTCGTGGATGGGCGGCCCCGTGAAGACACGTCGGCCGAGGCCGGGCGGCTCGCGACAGGCGCAGCTTCGGGCGGAGGTGGCGGTGGCTGGTCGCAGCCAACGCGGACGAGGCGGTGCCAGCGAGGTGAGCCAATGGGCGGCCTCGGGTGTAGAGGATGTCGGTGAGGCGGGCCACAGCAAGGCGGCCGCAGGAGGCGAGTCAGGCAGCTGGCCGGCTGACGCGAGTGAAAACATCTTGGTGCTTCGTGCCCGGGCTGGTGAGAATCGGCTTGTCGGCTGTAGGCATCGGAGCTGCGTGGGGGTCACCTGCAAGGCGGGCCAAGGCGAAACGGAGCAGCACGCGGCGAATCCGTAGAGGCCAAGACCGTTGCCCACTTCCGAGTCATGGTCGGTTTGGAAGAGTCCACGTTCGCTTTTACTCTGGATCGTGGTCGGTTGCTCCGTATTCTATCTTGCTGCCGATGTTGCTAAGAGCAACTCCAACGGGCCGACCCAAACGGACGGCGCTTTTTTCCTCCTTTTGTCTGTTTGGGTCGGTCGCCCGCCTAGTGTCCGCCCTCTTTTAGATTTGGGTCGGCAGTGCGCTCAACGCGTCGACCCATTTCATGACCGCGCGCGCATAGATCATGCCAGCGGCCATGTCGTCACCCTGGTTTTGGCGCTCCAGCGCGTGGGAAAGGTTCGCGCGCGCGTGGAAAAATCGGCCTAGCGCGCTGGTTTTGGCGCTCCAGCGCGCGCGAAAGGTTCGCGCGCTGGTTTTGGCACGCCGCGGCCGGTGCTCGTTATTAAGAAGGCGCTCCTTCCACACTGTCCACCGCCCACTCGTCTCGCCCCCTCTCACTAGCCACGCCACCTCTGCGCCACCATGTCGATGCGCCGCCTGGAAGCTTCGGATTTTCGCGGAGTCCGTGAGCGCCGCTCCGGCGCCTTCTCCTCTGAGACCTGGTTTGGTGAGAAATGCCTCATTGTCGGCACCTTCGACACTGCAGATGAGGCGGCCCGCACACACGACGCGGCAGCGTGGCGCCTCCTGAGGCCTCGTCGGGAGATGAATTTTCCTGACGTGTCGAGCCATCGGGAGCAGGATCTTACTCCTCTCTCACGGCTTTTCACCGACAAGGATCCTCGTGTCCACCGGAGGCGGCAGCGTCGCCTCGCCATCACCAAGATGGACATGGAAGCCATGGTGGTGTGGTGTGAACGCTTCCCGCAGGACATCATCGATGAGCGCCAGTTCTACAAGCAAAGGAGGACGGAGAGGGAGGCGAGGAGGACGGAGCGAGCCGCCTATCGGGAGGACAAGCGTGCACAGAAGCAGGCCGCTCAATTGAAAATGAAGCTAAGAGAAGCGTCCTCCTGGGACTTCCAGGACGAGCGGTATGTTAACGCCTACATTCTGATGTCGGAGGAGGACATTACCGAGTCGGAGTCGGAAAACGCATTTAGTAGTTGATCTTTTCTTTTAACAGTCTGTGCTATGAACTATCTATGTATCCATATTATCCGGCCACCCCTGGCGAGTAGTTCATCTTTTCTTTTAACAGTTGATCCTTGGTACTATCTATGTTGAACTGGCCGGTGGCCAACGAAGGAGGCGGGTGAGGGTGCGCTATTGGATGGGGAGAGGGCAATGTGCCACCGACCAGCGGGCCCAGGAAGGGGAGAATGCGTGCGCGCGCGTCCGTCTCGTGTCCGTGCCAACGCAAATCCGGCTAAAAAATGGGCCGGGTGATGTAGCACAGACTAGCGAGAGGCTAAATTGTGCGAGTCACGGCCCGATTTTTCGCGGTACTAGAAACAGCAAGAAGATCTTTCAACAGCCACAAAAAATACTCTAATCGATGTAGATATTAAATCAGGAATAAACAGATTTTTGCCCTTGCAGTTTAACAAGAAGAAAAATTGACCTGCAACAAGATTGACGAGGATCAATCTCAATACAGCAAAAACCGATCTGTGAGATCGCAGAAGCACAGCAACTTGGCGTCTCCAGCCTGGGGCCTTTTCTTTGTTTTATTCAACTCTCGAGAGAGAACTAATCTCAACAAAATAACATGCCCTCTACATGGCCGTAGCCGGCCTTATATATAGGCGACCCGCACGTAGTAAACTGACTTGCGTACGAGACCTACCTAATATGGACTCTCTCTTTCCTATCCCAACAAAACAAGGAATTAAACGATTTAATTATCCGGCACGCTGATCACCTAGTAACTAACCTAGACTCCAAAGAAAAATAGCAGTACGTAACTAGTAGTACAAACGACTTGACCCTCCCATATCAATTGATCGGCACAGCTCCTGCAATAGTTTATGTAGCACATGGCGTTCTGAAGGTGGGTTTAACTTCATCCTTCTTCGTTTCAGTTGGTGGAACTTCAAAACTAAAAGAACCAATTTGTAACACATTACGAAGATTATCTCTTGCACTAGAGGCCATATCATCCCCTCCTCCTTGAAACGAAGCCGTCCGCGGTTTCGCGGTAGCTTTGGAGACCCTCTTTTGAACTGAAAAAAATATCCTCTTTGGTAGCATTGGCATACATTGGCCGCAATATACATCGCCTCCCAGCGTCCCAAAAAGAATAAGTATTGGACCTCCTATCATGTGTGGAACGATGATCATATTGCCATGGCCTCCCCAATATCAAGCGACATGCATTCATTGGCAAGACATCACAAAGTACTGTGTCTTTGTAGTCACCAACTGAAAAATTCACGCGCACCTTATGAGTAACTTTGAGTTTGCCAGACTGATATAACCACTCAATGCAATGTGGTTGCGGGTGTTTCCACGTAGGCAACGCTAAGGCATCCACCAATTCCTTGCTGATAGCATTAGTGTAGCTTCCACCGTCAATGATCATCTTACAATTGGTGTTGTTGACCTTGCACCGAGTCTGAAAAATATTCCAACGCTGCCCCTTATCCTCAATGCGATCCTCTTGCACTCGTTGCACAATTAGTGAAGGATATGACTCAGCAGGTTCAAAACTCGCAACCATATTTTCAACATCCTTAGGTTTTTCACTAGAAGTGTCAGAAACTGCCTCTTCATCACTAGCGGATGCATAGCCATCTCTCGTGAGCAACACTCTTTTCTCATTAGGACATTCACGCTTCATATGTCCCCTTCCTCCACACTTGAAACACTCTATGTCACTAGTGCGTCCGGTCGACTATGCACTAGAATCAACCATCGACAGTCCTGATTTTGAAGCATCCTTTTGCATGGAACCATGAGAGCGATTTGATGATGTCGCCCTGGAGCTAGGACCGGTATCCTCACTCTTATACTGCGAGCGTCGCCATGAGTTCAAAGTGGTACTGGGAACTGTGTTGACTTGGCGCCGCTTAATCTGTTGTTCCATACGCATGACTTCGCACGAGATCTTGTATGTTGTAGTAGACCACCATCTCAACACGATCCTGCACCTCGATATTTAGCTCGTTAAAGAAAGCGTGCCATGGTCGCCTCCGGATCCTCCGTTGTCCCTCAGACGTATCATAAGCAATTCCATCTCCTTGTAATATTCATCAACACTCATATTACCTTGAGAGAGCCACTGCAACTTGTTGTACATATCTCTTTTATAGTGCTCAGGAACAAACCGTCGCCTCATGAATTCTTTCATACCTCGCCAAGTCGTCGGGCGATGTCTTGAAGGACAAATTTGATTCCACCAAATTAGCGCGTAACCGGTGAACTCAATTCCAGCAAGTTGAACTTTCTTCTCCTCGCTATAATGATGGGCATCAAATATTTGATCAACACGCATCTCCTACTCCAAATAGCCTTCTGGTTCGCACTTGCCGGAGAACGAAGGGATTGAAATTTTTATGCGCCGAATTCCATCATCCAAAGGCACACGCACAGCTTGACCAACTCGGTCATGCACTCCACCACAAGCAGAAGTTTCAGGACGAGGCTCATAGTGTCGTGGTCGTGGCGCGTACCCCGCCTGGTCAACACCATCATCAAAACCATCATCTCCAGCATGAGGGTGTGCCGCCAAACGGCGATCATGCACGCCGGCATGTCCGTCACAAGCTGGTGGTGCATAATGCAGTGGAGCAGCCGGAACAGTTTGTGGTGGTGCAGAATTCGTTGCCGGCATATTGATGATGTCTGCCAAACCATCGAACCGAGTGATTAGGACATCTATCCTTTTGCCGAGCGCATGATGACATTGCTTGATGTAGTTGCATGTGTGGTCAAAACCATCCCGAATATTTTGCGGAATATCATCCGCATACACTGGACGTACTATTTCCTCAGAATCAGCAGCAGCCTCATCACCCTTGTTGACCGAGGTTGACATCTTGATCAACACATTACCGTGAACAACCTTAGCTCTGAATACCACTTGATGTAGCACAGACTAGCGAGATGCTAAATTGTGCGAGTGACGGCCCGATTTTTCACGGTACTAAAAACAGCAAGAAGATCTTTCAACAGCCACAAAAGAATACTCTAGTCGATGTAGATATTAAATCAGGAATAAACAGATTTCTGCCCTTGCAATTTAACAAGAACAAAAATTGACCTGTGACAAGATTGACGAGGATCAATCTCAATACAGCAAAAACCGATCTGTGAGATCGCAGAAGCACAGCAACTTGGCGTCCCCAGCCTGGGGCCTTTTGTTTGTTTTATTCAACTCTCGATCAAACTAATCTTAAAAAAATAACCTGCCCTCTACATGGCCGTAGCCGGCCTTATATATAGGCGACGCGCACGTAATAAACTGACTTGCGTACGAGACCTACCTAATCTAGACTCTCTCTTTCCTATCCCAACAAAACAAGGAATTAAACAATTTAATTATCCGGCACGCTGATCACCTAGTAACTAACACGACTCCAAAGAAAAATAGCAGTACGTAACTAGTAGTACAAATGACTTGACCCTCCCATATCAATTGATCGACACAGCTCCTGCAATAGTTTATGTAGCACATGGCGTTCTGAAGGTGGGTTTAACTTCATCCTTGTTCGGTTCAGTTGGTGGAACTTCAAAACTAAAAGAACCAATTTGTAACACATTTCGAAGATTATCTCTTGCACTAGAGGACATATCACCGGGAATGGGTTGCCCGCGGACAAAAAGCAGACCCGTGTCCATTTGGGTCGGTGCGTTGGGCTGCCCTTTGTGTCTGCGCTGACCCAAACGGTGGGCGGCGGACGTAATGGCTCGCCCCATTGCAGTTTCTCTAACCCCCTTTTTATCTTTTGCTTTGATTGACGAACAGATGGCTTCATGTGACACAATAGCTAGCACTATAATATTACTTGCAACCACGTAGCAGATCATCTTGGATTCCTTCACACAAATAGTAGCAACAATGATCTATCAAATCTCCTTGTGAATTGCTGTGTTGCTATCGCCTTAAACTTTAACCAGTGAAAGTTATATGACAGTGTAACTGGATAGGTCTCGAACTTCCATGCCGTGGGAAAAACAGTAAGATTCAGCGACCCGGATAGACTGCCAGGTCGCACGCGGAAACACAACAACAGAGAGTCGAACTCCGTGGATCGCCTAGCGACGCGTGCGATAGCGCACACAATCCCAATCTCCTCGATCTCAAATTTCATCAATAAAAATATTCTTCTCGCCCATGTGTTGTAACAGATGAACGATGAACTTGCCGACTTTTTTTCACTCGGCACATCACAAGCTTCTCAATCCCTGAAGAGATCCCTCCAAGAACTCATCACCACCGTGCGTGGGCCCCATGGTGGGCGCTAACTGTCGTGGATTTGTCACGACATATGTCCTAGTGTGGACTTAGTCGTGAGCCCAACGCATCTATGTAGTAGCTTGAGGGGGGTTGAGTGGGACGAGAGACGCGAGGTTTTTTACCCAAGTCCGGCCCCTCACGGCGGAGCTAAAAGCCTACTCCTGCTTCATTGATATTGATGATGATGATCACAATTACAAGGGTGCTCTATCAAGAGAGCTATTGACTTGTGTCTCTCTAGACTTGTAAAACTTTTCCCTCTTGGGGTGCCCTGTCCCTCCTTATATAAGTTGGAGGGGCGGGTTTACATGACTAGTCCTAGTAGGATTAGGATTACTCTATTACAGGTGGATTCCTAGTCTTGCTTCCTTTGTAAGGGAATGTTCCTTATGCTTTCCTCTTAAGCCGGCCTACCATAACATTAGCTGGCCTTCCATGAGACGCCTTATGGGCCACCGAGTCTTGTCGCTCCTCTGTCCCGCCTACCGGGTCACCAATGTGTCACTAGGCCCGGTCGGGTCATCAGTGAGTGGAGATATCCGGGCGGGTCACTTAGTGAGTCGCCATGTCAGGGTGGGTCAATAGTGAGTCGCCAAGTCCAGCCGGGTCCTACTTCCGGCTGGGTCATACCGCGGGGTATATCCCCGACAACCTAGAAAAATTAAGGACCTGAAAAAGCTATGTCAGAGTTACCTATTCTGCACAACTCAAAACGAGCTGAAAATTTACGGGGAATTATCTTGGAATATATGAAAAATACTGGAGCAAATAAATACCGGAGGGGGGGGCACCTGGTGACTACAAGACACCAGGGTGCGCCAGGCTCCCGAAGGGCACCAAGGTGGGTTGTGGTCAGCCCAGCCCACGTCCGGTGCCCAACTTTTCTGGTACATAAGGTCTTTTGACCTTGAAAAAATAAGAAGAGTACTTTCGGCACGGAGCACCGCCGCCTCGTGGCGGAACTTAGGCAGGAGCACTTTTGTCCTCCAATAGAGCAATTCTATCGGGGGAACTTCCCTCCTGGAGGGGGAAATTGAAGCATCGTCATCACCAACAACCCTCTCATCTTTGGGAGGCCAATCTCTATCAACATCTTCAATAGCACCATCTCCCCTCAAACCGTAGTTCATCTCTTGTGTTCAATCTTTATACCTGATGTCGACTACACAACCTTCTTCTTGTAGACGTTGTTGGGCCTCCAAGTGTAGAGGTTTGTAGGACAGTAGCAAGTTTCCCTCAAGTGGATGAACTAAGGTTTATCAATCCCTGGGAGGCGTAGGATGAAGATGGTCTCTCTCAAACAACCCTGCAACCAAATAACAAAGAGTCTCTTGTGTCCCCAACACACCCAATACAATGGTAAATTGTATAGGTGCACTAATTCGGCGAAGAGATGGTGATACAAGTGCAATATGGATGGTAGATATAAGTTTTTGTAATCTGAAAATATAAAACAGCAAGGGAACTAATGATAAAAGTGAGCGTAAATGGTATTGCAATGCGTTGAAACAAGTCCTAGGGTTCATAATTTCACTAGTGCAAGTTCTCTCAACAATAATAACATAACTGGATCATATAACTATCCCTCAACATGCAACAAAGAGTCACTCCAAAGTCACTAATAGCGTAGAACAAACGAAGAGATTATTGTAGGGTACGAAACCACCTCAAAGTTATCCTTCGATCGACCTATTCAAGAGTCCGTAGTAAAATAACACAAAGCTATTCTTTCCGTTCGATCTATCATAGAGTTCATACTAGAATAACACCTTAAGACACAAATCAACCAAAACCCTAATGTCACCTAGATACTCCAGTGTCACCTCAAGTATCCGTGGGTATTGTCGTGGTTCTAAGTCTGACAGTAGAATGGGGAGTAGGTATGGAGAGGCAAGATACTAGCTATGGAGTAGTTGTATACGCACGAGTTTTACGAGTTCAGGCCCTTCTCGGAGGAAGTAACAGCCCTACGTCTCGGAGCCCGGAGGCGGTCGACTGGATTATATGCGTATGAATTACAGGGGTGCGAACCCTTCTACCTATGGAGGGGGGTGGCTTATATAGAGTGCGCCAGGACCCCAGCCCACGTAGCGGAGGGTTAAAGGTACATTAAGACCAGGCGTTACTGGTAACGCCTTACATAAAGTGTCATCATGACCATAAAGACTACTTAACTACAGACCATTAGGACACCGAGTGGCTCTCGAACTCCTGGTGGTCGAGTGTCTTTGAGTCTGTCGAGTGGAATCCTCCCAGGTTGACTGGAAGGCAGTTTATTCTAAGGATGTCCTTGGGAGGGTATCTTGGACAGGTTCATGACCCTACCCTAGGTACATGACTTCATCATTAGCCCCCGAATGGATCGAGGTTTGAGTGAGGAAGGAGTTGATAATCTTTCCGACCTGTTTTTCGTGCTGCGAGTGTGTCTTACTCTAGATCAGTGACCTTGTAGTGATGGCGTCAACTTCTCTTTCAGTCGCCTTGATCCATTCCTTATATCTGTCGAGTGAACTTTATGAACTTGGAGATTTCCGAGCGACGGATAGGAGGAAATCTGTCGTCTGACAAGTTGCTTTCTGCTTTGTTAAGCGGATTTAGCGGGATCCGAATTTTGGGAAGCGCTTGAAAGCGGAGAAGGTCATGCGGTACTCGGATGGGATAAGGCAAGGACGCCTCGATCTCCACGCCACCTTTTTTCGCCACGTATCGCGGCGCGATTCTTGAGGATTTGACAGATCGCTGGGCCTACCGGTCGACCACTCAGAAGCGACTTCATATAAGGCACCGGGCGGGGGTCTTTTGAACAATGCGCCCTCATTTTCCCCTCCTCCGTCCTCAGATTCATCCGCCGGCGACAATGGTGAAGGAGAAGACGGCGGCCTTGGAGCGGGCGAAGAAGGCGACAGCGAAGGCAAAGGGAGAGTGCCCGGTCGGGCGGATCTCGTCGCGGTCCACTGCCGCAAGGTTGGGTCCAGGAGATTGGATCCGCTCGACCATCACCCAAAAAGACCTCGACGACACAGCCAACGAGGATTGATCTCCCCACGGGTCGACAAGGCTTCCGGGGACGGAGTGGCAGCCGCAGCCTCGGGGAGGGTGAGTGCGTCCTCTTAGCCACCCATGTTGATCTCGGATTTTCTCTACCACCAATATTTTCTTTCGGGTTTTCTGAATTTCTTGAGCACAACTCCATCACTTCACCCCAACTCCATTGCCTATCTCGCCGCTTCGTGTCCTTGTGCGAAAACTTCTTGGGTTGTCGGCCACACTGGGGCCTCTTCAAACACATATTCACTTGTCGCTCTTAGACGGTAAAAAAGGCTAGTCCGAATGATGAAAGAACCCAAGTAATCCAGATGTGTGGGGGTCTTGGGGTCCAGATGAGGGGTAAGAGTGCTTTTCCGGCCATGATTCTTCCCGATTCGATCGGAGGGTGGCGATCAACCTGGTTCTATCGCCAAGACCGATCGAAGCCGGTAGTGATCGACTGGACTCCCTCCTTTCTCCATGGATCGAGTGAACAAGCCGTCCTCTCTGAAGTTGCTTCCGGAGGAGAAGGTCCAGGTCAAATTGTTGATGGAGCGTGTAGTCCAGCTCATTCGCGACGGAGTGACCGACATGGATCTTCTGGAGGTTTTCCTTCGACGGCGCATTCAGCCGCTCCAATACCGAGGTCACCCGATGTGGATGTACTCCGGTACCGAGGACACCACCCGGGTCCACCCAGAGGAGGTCGACGATGCCACATTGGAGAGGTGGATGACCGCCATCACGGGAAACAAGGATAACCCTCGTGGATCTAGGAGGATCCCACCACTCGACCAATCTTACGAACCAGACAAGGTATGACCACTGATCTCCGACTGTGATCCTGTTGCATTTGCTCTGTTCGGCTACGAATCGGCCGACTGACTTTCGTCTTGTTTTGCTGTCTTCTAGGTCACCACTAAGATGTACTCGATGCCTAACGGGGCGCAAGAACCAGTCGAAGAAGAAGAAGGAAGCGGAGGCGAAAGCCAGGAGGAATGGGAGTCTGAGGAAAATGACAGCTCTGATGAAGAGGAGGAGGAAGAAGAAGAGGAGGGAGACTGGATCCACCCCACTCGGAAAGGCGATCCAAGCTGGCGCATGATCTGGCGGTCGAGCGCGGTAAGGCTATCGCGCCAGTCGGGCGGTCGACGAAGCGCACTCGGACGACTTCTCCAGTGCCAACTGAGAAACCGCCAAAGCAACCCCGAGCAACGTCATCAAAGCCGGCGAAGGCCTTGCCCAAGATGAGGATGGTCGTTCCCACCATTTCCGGGTAATCAGTGAACTTGTGTTTTCACATCTACCATGAGTGTACTTTTGGTCGACTCGTTTGGTGATCAATCGACTTACGAAATCTGCGGTGCTGCCACCTCCGAGACCTCAGCTAAGCACGAAGATCAGGAAATGGAAGATGCCGCCACCTCCAACCTTGGTATGATCTCTGCAGTTTCTCTTTACGGTCGATTGGATTTCTATTTTTACCTTTGAATCTTTATTGTAGTTCCACCTCATGTCATTGATCTCCCTGACGACGACGATGGAACATCGCTGAGGAAGAGGAAGGACAAAAAGGTGCCTGCTGGCAAGGCTACTCCAGTTGTATCATTGCTTGAGACGCTAGTTCACGAGGGAGGCGACACCACTCGGGCTTCTGTGTCCTTTCTTTGTTGTGACGAGTGTCCGCCTTTCGTCGATTGACCCGCCATCCCTTTTGCCACACACCACGTCCGGAAGACCAAGTGAGTGCCGCTAAGGAGGCCATACGCCAGCAGGGATCATGATGGAGCAAGTGAAGGTGGTCCGGGAGGCCAGCCAGGCGGCTTATGATGCAAGCTCGGCTCTTCAGAGCAATGTCCAAGTAAGTTGCTTGTTCTGTTAGGATATGCTACCTGAAATTTCTTCTTTCTGAAGATTTCCATATTTGCATCTGAACACCCACTGGGTGGGTGTGTCGATTGAATTTTTGTACTGGTGGGGGCACGCTGAGTGCACCCACTAGGTGTAGTCCCCGAGACTATGGTGGACTGCGGGCATTCGACTATAGTCTTTATACTTTGAACTTCTTCACTCGATGCAGTCGGGCCATGTCGAATGGATCTTTGGAACCGGTGGGGCACGCTGAGTGCACCCACCGGGTGTAGTCTCCGAGACTATGGTGGATCATGCAGGCGATCGACTAAAGTCTAAGAACTGTTTTTTACGGTGGCTGACTGGCAGCGATTAGCTATGTTTTTAGGATCGTAACCTTTTTGCCTCTTTCGGTCGACTGGTCGAACCGAATTGGTAAAACCATTGGGGGCACGCTGAGTGCACCCACTGGGTTTAGTCCCCGAGACTCAAATGTTTTGATTCGACTGTAGTCTTAGAAATGCTACGATTTTTCTTTAGTCACTCGGAAGTGACCTGTTTTTGATGTTTTGTCGATTGACTCTTCGAAAAAATCTTGCGAGCTCGTGGCCCGCTATACCGAATTGGAGAACAAACAGATCCATCTCAACCTTGACTTGAAGCTTGCTCAGGAGAACTTGCAAAAGGCGAGAGACGAAGCAAAAGGTCAACTTTTCTTTGCGGAAATGCTTCGAATCACCAAAAACCACATCAAGAGCAATTTGACCGAGTGACTCAGCCTTCTTTCCAGGAATTACTCCGTGGAAACTCATGTTACTGGTGCTGAGTCTGGACATCGGAATGCCCATCCCTTTGAACGTCTCTGCATACAAAATGTTCAAACCACTGCCCCCATCCATCAAAACTTTGGTCAGTCGAGTGCCTTCGACGACTGGATCGACCACCAACGCTTGCCTCCCGGGGTGGCAATGTGTGTCGGGTGATCGATTGGTCGAATGTGATGGCGGTGCAGGACCATTTCAGATAATTAGGCGTCACGGGCGACCATGTTCACTTCTCGGTTGATAACTTTCAATCGACTTTTGCTTTCAACGTCAGCAAAAATCATCAGTGTGGAATTGACCTGGGGGTATCCACCATCACTATTTTCCGTGTCCTCAACTTTAGTCGACCCCTTTTCCTTATCCTTGGGTTTGCTTCCCTTGAACCGCTGAATCAAGAGCCGACATCGTCGAGTGGTTTGCTTCGGGTAAATGAGTTTACCCTCTTGACTTTCTTCGTGTGAATGTGACATGGCAAATCCAACACATCATTCCCATCCTGGTCTTTCACCTTCTTGGGGTTCCACGGACCCTTGGGTTTCCTTTAAACTTTCACAGGGGTCCTGACCAAGGCTTCTCCGGGAGCGGCTGGCTCGGCTTTGCGCTTCTGCTTCTGACTGGAGTTCCATCCGCCGGCTTCATTAGCGGCTGACTTGAGTTACCACTCCGGAGCTGATCCTCTTCTTCACCATTAGCGTACTTGGCGGCAATCTCCATCATCCGACTCAGGATCATATCTCCTGTCCGACCGAATTTCAAACTCAACTCCCTGTTCTTGACACCTTCCTTGAAAGCACAATTTGCTGGTGATCGGACACATTCTCAAGCTGTGTGGTGCAAGGTAATCCATCTCTGGATGTAGTCTCTCAAAGTTTCATTTGACTTCAGTACACACGATCGCAGCTCACAACCTGCTGGTCGCTTGCAAGTCCCTTCAAATGTCTGACAAACACTGGCAAGATCTTCCCAAGTGTAAATCTGCTGGGTGCTAAGCAGTTCAACCATGCTCGCGGACCCTCCAACATAAGGGGCAAATGCTTCATAGCTACCTCATCATTGCCGCCGCCAATCTGGACAGCCACTCGATAGTCCTCAAGCCAAGTGTCAGGCTTGGACTCGTCGGTGAACTTACTGACTCCAGTCGCCAACCTGAAGTTGGGAGGAATCATTGCGGCTCTGATGGCCCTGCTAAAACACTCTGGCCCTGAGACATGAACTCTGCTGCTGGAGGGAACATCTCTCTCATGGCCTTCTCGGTGAGCTCTGTTCCTGTCGACCAAGCCTTGAGCGATAATGGATCTCGCATCAAAGCCTGGTTCTACGGGTCGATTTGGAACTCTTCGCCCAAAGACCTTTGTCTTTGGCGTCTGTCATCTTGCTGCCGAGGAGCGTATGATCCACCCCTTGGGGAAGGGGTGGGCACTCGACGTCGATCATTGCGATCGAATCGGTGCTCATACGGCTCGCGGTTCTTGTACTGATAATCACGCCGGCCTCCTCGTTCCTCACGCCTCGGGGGCGATCTTGGACTATGGGTCGATCGAATTTGAATTCACGACGGATCTGCTGTGAATCCTGTTCCGTGTTGTAATACGACTGAATTTTGATCTCCTGCTGCTCGGAGTAAATCTCTGATCTGTTGCAAACCTCTACCCGCCTCCGACTGGGAAGGCTGAATCGACTCTGCTATACGGGCTGCAGCTGCTAAATTCTGAATCGAAGTTCGATATACCTGAGTTGGTTGTGGAAAGAGCTGACGTCGACTGGATTCTGGAACCCGCGGATGCGTACGCTCGTTGAGAACTCGCTGGAGGTTCTCCAGTCGAGTGCGCTCGGCTAGGTTAGCCAAGCACGCATCCTCTAAGGCACGAGCCTCGGGGGTTTCTCCAATGATAGGAGTGTGAAGCGCATCCATGTTCCGGCGGAGAAGTTCTTCCCTCTGCAGCGAAGTGAGAGGCTCGGGTTGGTACTCTTCGTGAGCTTGCGCCGGATCGCCTCCACCGTCGCCTCCGTCGGTGCGTGGGAATCCAGGAGGACTTCATGGTCCGTCGACCATCAGAACCTCCACCGCCGGATCGCTGCTATCACACTCGGATGCAGTCTCTGCGGAGCCAGTCGACAGATCGAACATGTCGTAGAGAGATTCGTCGGGCTCGACTGGCTAGCCACCGCATGCCTCACCCACCGCTAAAGCCTTGACCGACCGGAGCGCTTGCGCCGGCCGGAGACTGGGAGTGATGACGGCACAAGAAACGACCCATACTGGGTCGACGGTTGCCGCAGGAGGACGCCGCGGATGCACCCGCGAAAGTGCGTTGCCCCACGGACGGGGAGCGCGTCGACGTCGAGAGGAGCCTCCTGAAGCCAAGCGGAGTCGTCGGCGATGAACGTAAGCGCGCCGAGACGGATCTCGCGGCCCTCGACCAAAACTCCACCTGAAACCATGATGTAGGAGATCGAAAGAATCCCAACTTCTCCAACAAATCGCTAGAACACCTGCCCCACGATGGGCGCCAACTGTTGTGGTTCTAAGTCTGACAGTAGAATGGGGGGTAGGTATGGAGAGGCAAGATACTAGCTATAGAGTAGTTGTATACGCACGAGTTTTACAAGTTCAGGCCCTTCTCGGAGGAAGTAATAGCCCTACGTCTCGGAGCCCGGAGGCGGTCGACTGGATTATATGCATATGAATTACAGGGGTGCGAACCCTTTACACTGAGGAGGGGGTGGCTTATATAGAGTTCGCCAGGGACCCCGCCATCACGTAGCGGAGGGTTAAAGGTACATTAAGACCGAGGCATTCGGGTAACGCCTTACATAAAGTGTCATCATGACCATAAAGACTACTTAACTTCTGATTTGTTAGGACACCGAGTGGCTCTCGAACTCCTGGTGGTCGAGTGGGTCTTCATGGTCGAGTGTCTTTGAGTCTGTCGAGCGGAATCCTCCCAGGTTGACTGGAAGGCAGTTTATTCTAAGGATGTCCTTGGGGAGGGTATCTTGGACAGGTTCATGACCCTACCCTAGGTACATGACTTCATCAGGTATGATTATACGATATGCATCACACAATCTCGGATTCATCTATTCAACCAACACAAAGAACTTCAAATAGTGCCCCAAAGTTTCCACCGGAGAGTCAAGACGAAAACGTGTGCCAACCCCTATGCATAAGTTCACAATGTTACGGAACCCGCAAGTTGAACACAGAAACATACATCAAGTAGATCACGTGATATCCATTGTCACCACAGATAAGCACAGGCAAGACATAGATCAAGTGTTCTCAAAGCCTTAAAGACTCAATCCGATAAGATAACTTCAAAGGGAAAACTCAATGCATTACAAGAGAGTAGAGGGGGAGAAACATCATAAGATCCAACTATAATAGCAAAGCTCGCGATACATCAAGATCGTACCACCTCAAGAACGAGAGAGAGAGAGAGAGAGAGAGAGAGAGAGAGAGAGAGATCAAACACATAGCTCTTGGTACATACCCTCAGCCCGAGGGTGAACTACTCCCTCCTCGTCATGGAGAGCGCCGAGATGATGAAGATGGCCACAGGAGAGGATTCCCCCCTCGGTGCAGTCTTGAGCAGGTCTAGATTGGTTTTCGGTGGCTACAGAGTCTTGCGGCGGCGGAACTCCTGATCTAGGTTTCTTTCTGGAAGTTCTGTATATATAAGAGGTTTTGGCGTTGGGAACAAGTCAGGGGGTCCCCGAGGCAGCCACAAGGCAGGGGTGTGTGCCCAGGGGGTAGGGCGCGCTCCACACCCTCGTGGTGGTTTGGGGGCTCTTCTGGCCCACTTCCGGTACTCTGTGGGCTTCTTCTGGTCAAAAAATGATCTCCGTCAAATTTCAGCTCAATTGGACTCCGTTTGGTTTTCCTTTTCTGCAAAACTCAAAAACAAGGAAAAAACAGAAACTGGCACTTGGCTCTGGGTTAATAGGTTATTCCCAAAAATCATATAAAATAGCATATAATTGCATATAAAACATCCTAGAAGGATAATATAATAGCATGGAACAATAAAAGCTGATACCTTGGAGACGTATGAGCATCCCCAAGCTTAATTCCTGCTCGTCCTCGAGTAGGTAAATGATAAAAACAGAATTTTTGATGTGGAATGCTACCTAACATATTTATCAATGTAATCTTCTTTATTGTGGCAAGAATATTCAGATCCATAATATTCAAAACAAAAGTTTAATATTGAGATGAAAACAATAATACTTCAAGCATACTAGCAAAGCAATCATGTCTTCTCAAAATAACATGGCCAAAGCAAGCTATCCCTACAAAATCATATAGTCTGGCTATGCTCTATCTTCATCACACAAAATATTTAAATCATGCACAACCCTGATGACAAGCCTAGCAATTATTTCATACTTTTGATGTTCTCTAACTTTTTCAATCTTCACGCAATACATGAGCGTGAGCCATGGACATAGCACTATAGGTGGAATAGAATGGTGGTTGTGGAGAAGACAAAAAGGAGAAGATAGTCTCACATCAACTAGGCGTATCAATGGGCTATGGAGATGCCCATCAATAGATATCAATGTGAGTGAGTAGGGATTGCCATGCAACGGATGCACTAGAGCTATAAGTGTATGAAAGCTCAACAAAAGAAACTAAGTGGGTGTGCATCCAACTTGCTTGCTCACGAAGACCTAGGGAAATTTGAGGAAGCCCATCATTGGAATATACAAGCCAAGTTCTACAATGTAAAATTCCCACTAGTATATGAAAGTGACAACATAGGAGACTCTTTATCATGAAGATCATGGTGCTACTTTGAAGCACAAGTGTGGTAAAAGGATAGTAGCATTGCCCCTTCCCTCTTTTTCTCTCATCATTTTTTTATTTTTTTTATTTGGGCCTTCTCTTTTTTTGTGGCCTCTTTTTTTCTTTTATTTTTTTTCTTCGTCCGGAGTCTCATCTCGACTTGTGGGGGAATCATAGTCTCCATCGTCCTTTCCTCACTGGGACAATGCTCTAATAATGATGATCATCACACTTTTATTTACTTACAACTCAAGAATTACAACTTAATACTTAGAACAAAATATGACTCTATGTGAATGCCTTCGGCGGTGTACAGGGATGCGCAATGAATCAAGAGTGATATGTATGAAAAAATTATGAACGGTGGCTTTGCCACAAATACGATGTCAACTACATGATCATGCAAAGCAATATGACAATGATGGAGCGTGTCATAATAAATGGAACGGTGGAAAGTTGCATGGCAATATATCTCAGAATTGCTATGGAAATGCCATAATAGGTAGGTATGGTGGCTGTATTGAGGAAGGTAATGGTGGGTGTATGGTACCGGCGAAAGTTGTGCGGCACAAGAGAGGCTAGCAATGGTGGAAGGTTGAGAGTGCGTATAATCCATGGACTCAACATGAGTCATAAATAACTCACATACTTATTGCAAAAATCTATTAGTTATCAAAACGAAGTACTAGGTGCATGCTCCTAGGGGGATAGATTGGTAGGAAAAGACCATCGCTCGTCCCCGACCGCCAGTCAAAAGGAAGATAATCAATAAATAAATCATGCTCCGACTTCATCACATAACAGTTCAATATACGTGCATGCTACGGGAATCACAAACTTTAACACAAGTATCTCTCAAATTCACAACTACTCAACTAGCATGACTCTAATATCACCATGTTCATATCTCAAAACAATCATAAGGAATCAAACTTCTTATAGTATTCAATGCACTTTATATGAAAGTTTTTATTATATCCCTCTTGGATGCCCATCATATTAGGACTAAATTCATAACCAAAGCAAATTACCATGTTGTTTAAGACTCTCAAAATAATATAAGTGAAGCATGATAGCTCATCTATTTCTTCAAAATAAAACCACCGTAGTGCTCTAAAAAGATATAAGTGAAGCACTAGAGCAAATGACAAACTACTTCAAAAGATATAAGTGAAGATCAATGAGTAGTCGAATAATTATGCAACTATGTGAAGACTCTCTAACATTTAAGAATTTCAGGTCTTGGTATTTTATTCAAACTGCAAGCAAAACTAAATAAAATAAAATGACGCTCCAAGCAAACCACATATCATGTGGTGAATAAAAATATAGCTCCAAGTAAAGTTACCGATGAACGAAGGCGAAAGAGGGGATGCCATCCGGGCATCCCCAAGCTTAACTTTTGGTTGTCCTTGAATATTACCTTGGGGTGCCTTGGGCATCCCCAAGCTTAGGCTCTTTCCACTCCTTATTCCATAGTCCATCAAATCTTTACCCAAAACTTGAAAACTTCACAACACAAAACTTAACAGAAAACTCGTAAGCTCCGTTAGTATAAGAAAATAAATCACCACTTAGGTACTGTTGTGAACTCATTCTAAATTCATATTGGTGTAATATCTACAGTATTCCAACTTCTCTATGGTTCATACCCTCCGATACTACTCATAGATTCATCAAAATAAGCAAACAACACAATGAAAATAGAATCTGTCAAAAACAGAACAAACTGTAGTAATCTATATCAAACGTATACTTCTGGAACTCCAAAAATTCTGAAATAAATTGGTGGACGTGACGAATTTGTCCATTAATAGTATGCAAAAAGAATCAACCTAAAAGCACTCCAAAAAAATGGCAGCTAATCTCTTGAGCGCTAAAGTTTCTGTTTTTTACAGCAAGATCATAAAGACTTCACCCAAGTCTACCCAAAGGTTCTACTTGGCACAAACACTAACTAAAACATAAAACCACACCTAACCAGAGGCTAGATAGATTATTTATTAATAAACAGGAGCAAAAAGAAAGGAACAAAAGTAAAATTGGTTGCCTCCCAACAAGCGCTAAAGTTTAACGCCCCTAGCTAGGCATGATGATTTCAATGGTGCTCATATAAAAAATAAGAATTGAAACATAAAGAGAGCATCATGAAGAATATGACTAGCACATTTAAGTCTAACCCACTTCCTATGCATAGGGATTTTGTGAGCAAACAACTTACGGGAACAATAATCAACTAGCATAGGGAGGAAAAACAAGCATAACTTTGAAACTTTAAGCACATAGAGAGGAAACTTGATATTATTGCAATTCCTACAAGCATATGTTCCTCCCTCATAATAATTTTTCTGTAGCGCCATGAATGAATTCAACAATATAACCATCACATAAAGCATTCGTTTCATGATCTACAAGCATAGAAGTTTTATTACTCTCCACATAAGCAAATTTCTTCTCATTCGGAATAGTGGGAGTATCATAAGAAACTTGAATACTATAAATTGTTTCCACATTAAAAGAGTAATGTTTAGAAAAAGGGTAATCATAATCATGACAAGTTTTATAAATATAATCATCACTACTTATAGCATAAGTTTCATCACAATAGTCATCATAAATAGGAGGCATGCTATCATCATAATAAATTTGCTCATCAAAATTTGGGAGGCTATAAATATCATCTTCATTAAACATAGCATCCCCAAGCTTGGGACAAACATAAATTGCAGCAAATATAATCTCAAACATGTCATTCTCGTCAAACATAGCATCCCCAAGCTTGGGCCTTTTCATATCATAAGCATAATCATTCTCAACATTAATAGTATGGATAGCACCAATAGTATAGCAATTATCATCATCACAATGAGTAATAGGAGCAACATCATTTGGGAGGGATACCTTTTCACCTTTGCTTATCGGTCTTTTATTTTTCTTCTTCACATTATGTGTTGGTTTAATCCTCTTTTTGGAGCTCCTTATTAATGAGATTGGTTGAATAGAAGGCTCCTCCTTGTTACATGATTCATCATAAGAAATAATAGGAGGATATTGGGAAGTCTCTTCCCTTTCATTAGTATTCTCTTCATCTTCTATTTGTTTTCTTGTCTTTATGTAATTGGCAATATAAGGATTTTCAATGCAATTCACCGCACAATACATAAAAATTTCTTCTATATCAAAATCAAGAAATCTATCAAGATTAAATTTTGGAATACCCTCAGTTATACATTTCATTTCTTCATACCCCAAAAGTAGACTAAGCTATTTATGATGCTCAAGGGTAATCAAGTTATCACAATTTTTGGACACGATTTGATCATGAAACAAATAGCGTTGGAGCTTTAAATGACCATGTTCATTGCAAAGTTCACAAGGATGGCGATAAATATTGAATCTTTCAGCACAATCATCTAGCCTTTCTTGCAACCATTTAGTTTCCATATACTCATGCCTCTTGCAAAATCTATCTTCCCTATTTGGTGTGTACTTGCAAACTCTATGTGTTCCACAAAAGTTGACATGCTTATAAGAGACATTTTCATCATGACTAGTGCAA
Source organism: Aegilops bicornis (assembly GCA_021605145.1). Taxonomy (NCBI): domain Eukaryota; kingdom Viridiplantae; phylum Streptophyta; class Magnoliopsida; order Poales; family Poaceae; genus Aegilops; species Aegilops bicornis. The sequence continues at coordinate 278,000,222 of CM038672.1, forward strand.
TCATCATTAGTACTATGGATATTCAAAGAGTTCATACTAACAACATTGCAATCATGCTCATCATTCAAAGATTTAGTGCCAAACATTCTAATGCATTCTTCTTCTAGCACTTGAGCATAATTTTCCTTTCCATCATTTTCACGAAACGCATTAAAAAGATGAAGCATATGAGGTAACCTCAATTCCATTTTTTGTAGTTTTCTTTTATAAACTGAACTAGTGATAAACCAAGAAACAAAAAGATTCAATTGCAAGATATAAAGATATACCTTCAAGCACTAACCTCCTCAGCAACGGTGCCAGAAACTGCTTGATGTCTACTACACAACCTTCTTCTTGTAGACGTTGTTGGGCCTCCAAGTGCAGAGGTTTGTTGGACAGTAGCAAGTTTCCCTCAAGTGGATGACCTAAGGTTTATCAATCCGTGGGAGGCGTAGGATGAAGATGGTCTCTCTCAAACAACCCTGCAACCAAATAACAAAGAGTCTCTTGTGTCCCCAACACACCCAATACAATGGTAAATTGTATAGGTGCACTAGTTCGGCGAAAATATAAGTTTTTGTAATCTGAAAATATAAAAATAGCAAGATAACTAATGATAAAGTGAGCGTAAACGGTATTGCAATGCGTTGAAACAAGTCCTAGGGTTCATACTTTCACTAGTGCAAGTTCTCTTAACAATAATAACATAACTGGATCATATAACTATCCCTCAACATGCAACAAAGAGTCACTCCAAACTCACTAATAGCAGAGAACAAACGAAGAGATTAGTTTAGGGTACGAAACCACCTCAAAGTTATCCTTTCTGATCGATCTATTCAAGAGTCCATAGTAAAATAACACGAAGCTATTCTTTCCATTCGATCTAACATAGACTTCGTACTAAAATAACACCTTAAGACACAAATCAACCAAAACCCTAATGTTACCTAGATACTCCAATGTCACCTCAACTATCTGTGGGTATGATTATACGATATGCATCACACAATCTCAGATTCGTCTATTCAACCAACACAAAGAACTTCAACGAGTGCCCCAAAGTTTCTACCGGAGAGTCAAGACAAAAACATGTGCCAACCCCTATGCATAAGTTCACAATGTTACGGAACCCGCAAGTTGATCACCAAAACATACATCAACTAGATCACGTGATATCCCATTGTCACCACAGATAAGCACATGCAAGACATACATCAAGTGTTCTCAAATCCGTAAAGACTCAATCCGATAAGATAACTTCAAAGGGAAAAATCAATCCATTACAAGAGAGTAGAGGGGGAGAAACATCATAAGATCCAACTATAATAGCAAAGAGTCACTCCAAATGAGCTAAAAATTTAAGGAGAATTATTTTGGAATATATGAAAAATACAGGAGCAAATAAATACCAGAGGGGGGCCACCTGGTGACCACAAGACACCAGGGTGTGCCAGGCCTCCAGGGGCACCCCTAGTGGGTTGTGGTCAGCCCAGCCCACCTCTGGTGCCCAACTTTTCTGGTACATAAGGTATTTTGACCTAGAAAGTATAAGGGGGGGACTTTCGGGATGGAGCACTGCCATCTCGAGGCGGAACATGGTCAAGAGCACTTTTGCCCTTCGGCGATGCGATTCCGCCGGGGGAACTTCCCCCTCGGAGGGGGAACAAGAAGCCATCGTCATCACCAACAACCCTATCATATTTGGGAGGCCAATCTCCATCAACATCTTCAACATCACCATCTTCTCTCCAACCCTAGTTCATCTATTGTGTTCAATCTTTGTACCAGAACCTCAGATTGGTACCTGTGGGTGACTAGTAGTGTTGATTACATGTAGTTGTTGATTACTATATGGTTTATCTGGTGGAAGATTATATAATCAGATCTATTATGCTATTTAAACAACTCTGATCTTGAGCATGATTATCATTTGTGAGTAGTTAGTTTTGTTCTTGAGGTCAAGGGAGAAGTCATATTGCAAGTAATCATGTGAACTTGATATGTGTTTGATATTTTGAAGATATGTATGTTGCGATTCCCTTAGTGGTGTCATGTGAACGTTGACTACATTGCACTTCACCATCTTTGGGCCTAAGGGAATGCATTGTGGAGTAGTTATTAGATGATGCATTGTTGATACGTCCATTTTACATCATGTTTTCGTGCTATCATTTTTAATGTTCTACACATAATAATGCTTTATCGAGTAATTTTAATGCCTTTTCTCCCATAATATGCAAGGTTTACACAAAGAGGGAGAATGCAGGCAGACAGAATTCTGGACCTGAAAAGGCTATATTAGAGATACCTACTCTGCACAACTCCGAATGAGCTGAAAATTTACGGAGAATTATTTTGGAATATATGAAAAATACTAGAGCAAAGAACTACCGGAGGGGGCCACCAAGTGACCACAAGACACCAGGGTGCGCCAGGCTCCCAGGGGCACCGCGGTGGGTTGTCGTCAGCACAACCCACCTCCGGTGCCCAAATTTTCTGGTACATAAAGTGTTTTGCCCTAGAAAAATAAGAAGAGGACTTTTGGCACAAAGCACCGCTGTCTCGAGGCGGAACTTGGGCAAGAGCACTTTTTTTGACCAACGGAGCGATTGTGCTGGAGGAACTTTCGTCCTGGAGGGGGAAATTGAAGCCATCTTCATAAGCAACAAGCCTCCCATCTTTGGGAGGCCAATCTCTATCAACATCTTCAACAACAACATCTCCCAACGCACGATAGTTCATCTCTTATGTTAAATCTTTATACCGGAACCTCATATTTGTACCTGTGGGTGTAGTGTTCATTACATCTTGTAGTTGATTACTATAGGGTTTATTTGGTGGAAAATTATATGTTCGGATCCATTATGCTATTTAGTACCCCTTTGATCTTGAGCATGATTATAATTCGTGATTAGTTATTTTTGCTCTTGAGGTCACGAGAGAAGTCATGTTGCAAGTAATCATGTGAACTTGATATGTGTTCGATATTTTGATGATATGTATGTTTTGATTCCCTTGGTGGTGTCAAATGAATGTCGACTACATGGAACTTCACCATCTTAATATGAAAGGTTTACACAAAGAGGGAGAATGCCAGCAGGTGTTATTCTGGAACTAAACAAGCTACGTCAGAGTTACCTATTCTGCACAACTCCAAATGAGCTGAAAATTTAAGGAGAATTATTTTGGAATATACAAAAAAAAAACAGGAGCAAATAAATACTGGAGGGGGCACCTGGTGACCACAAGACACCAGGGCGTGCTAGGCTCCCAGGGGTACCCTAGTGGGTTGTGGTCAGCCAAGCCCACCTCTGGACTTTTCTGGTACATAAGGACTTTTGACCTAGAAAAAATAAGGGGGGACTTTCGGGATGGAGCACCGCCATCTTGAGGCAGAACTTGGGTAAGAGCACTTTTGCCCTTCGGTGGAGCGATTCCACCGGGGGGAACTTCCCTCTCGGCGAGGGAAATAGAAGCCATCGTCATCACCAACAACCCTATCATCTTTGGGAGTGTAATCTCCATCAACATCTTCAACATCACCATCTTCTCTCGAACCGTAGTTCATCTATTGTGTTCAACCTTTGTACCGGAACCTCAGATTGGTACCTGTGGGTGACTTATAGTGTTGATTACATGTTGTAGTTGATTACTATATGGTTTATTTGGTGGACGATTATATAATCAGGTCTATTATGCTATTTTATACCCCTCTGATCTTGAGCATGATTATCATTTGTGAGTAGTTACTTTTGTTCTTGAGGTCACGGGACAAGTCATGTTGCAAGTAATCATGTGAACTTGATATGTGTTTGATATTTTGAAGATATATATGTTGTGATTCCCTTAGTGGTGTCATATGAACGTCGACTACATGGCACTTCACCATCTTTGGGCCTGAGGGAATGCATTGTGGAGTAGTTATTAGATGATGGGTTGTTGATACGTCCATTTTCCATCATTTTTTTGTACTGTCATTTAGAATGTTTTACACATAATAATGCTTTATCGAGTAATTCTAATGCCTTTTCTCTCATAATATGCAAGGTTTACACAAAGCGGGAGAATGCCGAAAGCTGGAATTTTGGACCTGAAAAAGCTGCGTCAGAGATACCTATTCTACACAACTCTGAATTAGCTGAAAATTTACGGAGAATTATTTTGGAATATATGAAAAATACTGGAGCAAATAACTACTAGAGGGGGGGCACCCGGTAACCACAAGACACCAGGGCTCGCCAGGCTCCCCAGGGGCACCGCGGTGGGTTGTGATCAGCACAGCACACCGACGGTGCCCAACTTTTCTGGTACATAAAGTCTTTTGACCTAGAAAAAAAATAAGAAGAGGACTTTCAGCAGGAGCACCGCCGGCTCGAGGCGAAACTTGCGCAGGAGCTCTTTTGTCCTCCAACGGAGCGATTCTGCCGGAGGAACTTCCCTCCTAGAGAGGGAAATTGAAGCCATCGTCATCACCAACAACCCTCTTATCTTTGGCAGGCCAATCTCTATCAACATCTTCAACAACACAATGTCCCCTCAAACCGTAGTTCATCTCTTGTGTTCAATCTTTATACCGGAACCTCATATTGGTACCTGTGGGTGTAGTGTTGATTACAACTTGTAGTTGATTATTATAAGGTTTATTTTGTGGAATATTGTTTGTTCAGATCCATTATGCTATTTAATAACCCCTGTGATCTTGAGCATGATTATCATTTGCGAGTAGTTACTTTTGTTCTTGAGGTCACTTGAGAAGTCATGTTGCAAGTAATCGTGTGAACTTGATATATGTTCGATATTTTGATGATATGTATGTTGTCATTCCCTTAGTGGTGTCATGTGAACGTCCACTACATGTCACTTCACCATCTTTGGGCCTAAGGGATTGCCTTGTGGAGTAATTATTACACGATGGGTTGCTGATACGTCCATTTTACATCAAGTTTTCATACAATTATTTATAATGTTTTTATGAATATCGTGCTTTATCGAGTAATTCTAATGCCTTTTCTCTCACAATATGCAAGGTTTACACAATGAGGGAGAATGCCGTAAGCTGGAATTCTGGACCTGAAAAAGTTACGTCAGAGTTACCTATTCTGCACAACTTCAAATGAGCTGAAAATTTATGGAGAATTATTTAGGAATACATGAAAAATACTGGAACAAATAACTACCGGAAGGGGGTGGGGGCACCTGGTGATCAAAACACACCAAGGCGCACCAGGCCCCCAGGGGCAACCTGGTGGGTTGTGGTCAGCCCAGCCCACCTCTGGTGCCCAACTTTTCTGGTACATAAGGTCTTTTGAACTAGAAAAAATAGGAGGGGGGGACTTTCGGGACGGAGCACCGCCATCTCGAGCCGGAAATTGCGCAGGAGTACTTTTGCCCTCCGGCGGAGCGATTTCGACGAGTGAACTTCCCTCCCGGAGGGGGAAATAGCCATCGTCATCACCGACAATCCTCTCATCTTTGGGAGGCTAATATCCATCAACATCTTCAACATCACCATCTTCTCTCAAACCCTAGTTCATCTGTTGTGTTCAATCTTTGTACCGGAACCTCAGATTGGTACCTGTGGGTGACTAGTAGTGTTTATTACATGCTGTAGTTGATTACTATATGGTTTATTTGGTGGAAGATTATATGTTCAGATCCATTATGCTATTTAACACCCCTCTGATCTTGAGCATGGTATAGAATAACAGAATGCAGCCACAACAATTGAACATCGCATTGCAGAATCGAACCAAGCAGTTAACTAAACACCACAACAAGTGAACCAAGCCACAACAAATGAACCAAGCAGTTAACTAAACACCAATTGAACAATATAACATACTCCTTATAGAAGATCAGACAGTTAACCAAACCAAGTATGCTTAACAACTTGGAATATTGCACCCTGAAGAATTGAATATCACATTTGCGTAATTAAACCAAGCGATTAATTGAACACCACATTGCACGACATATAGAACATATACACTATAGCAGAAGATTGCATGGTAATAGTAGATAGCACAATTCACTAGAATTTGTTAAGGAAAGGCAGTAGCTAGCAAACTGAACATGGGTCCTTATAGTGAGCTAATAATACAAGCTACTCCTCATTATCGGAGATATCAATGACAAAGGGCTCCTTGGACATGGAAGAGGGTGAGGCATGCGCATCATGGGTGCCCTCGTTGTAGTGGTGAGTTGCCTGAGCCGCTCCGGGCACCAACCTGCTGGCTCTCGAGATGAGGTAAGCACGTGCACGCTGAGAAAACACCCTGTAGTTTTCATTGAAGGCACCGACAGTGGCCTCTAGAAAACGCAACGAACTGTCATTTAAAGCAGCCAACCGCGAGGCTTCAACGGTGGCCTCGACGGCGAGGTGCTCCTCCAAGATCTGGGGGTCGGCACGAATGGCAGCCATCGTGACCTCATCCACGCGTGCGGCCGTGATTTGCTTCTCCACTGCCAAATACTCCTTGAGGTCCTGGCTATACTGCGTGCACCATCGCTTAGGCAGGCGCTTATTTGGTGGAGGGGTCGGAGATTTGGGTGGAAGGTGTCGCGCTCGCCCCGGTGGTCGGGGCATGTGGGATGTGCAAGGAGCAGGAGGATGGGGGTCGGGTGTGGATTACCTGCATGGATAGTCGAGGCCGGGCAATGTGGAGGAGGGTCGCCGACGAGGAGGCGGCGGCACTGCAAGCAAGGAGTGAAGGTTTCAACTTGCAAAGGAAGGCGGAAACAGGAGAAATGTGGCTTTTGGTAAGGGGAAGGGGGCGGGGAGGTAGATATTTCCCCGAAAGCCGAAAATTTGGAATCACTTCCGCCAAAAAACTGGCGCGAGAAGTGTCATCAGACATGGTCCCTTATTCAGACACCGTCCAAAGATATTTTGTGTTGCATCTCACACGGTTGGTTATAATAAACTGTGCGGGATCTACTTGATTTTTCATCTTGATTTGAATTACATAATGGGGTCACAACGGCCATGGACGGTGTTTGAATTGCTATACCTTTTATCTACAGTGATCATAAAAGAGTTGGAATTATTCAGGGTTCGTTTGGACGTTTTTATGCATTAAGTGAGTTTTCAATGCATTTATGTGCATAATACAAATGTGAACTACATGCACATGCTCTAGTGCATATAAATTCGTTGAAAAATTAAATCTTTGTCCTTGGGTGCATGCTTAGGTCGCATGAAAGAAATGGGAATGAATTTCAAACACCAAGGCACCGTTGATTGCCGAAAAAACATTCAGATGCCTGGTTTTTAAATTCTAGTAAGTCCAAAACTCGTCTGAAATTCATGAAACTTGGCATCCTATCATGGAGCCGCATCCACATGTCGTGGTAAAAATATTGTCCCATTTGGGGCAGAATTGGGTATATGTTTCTCACAAACAGGAGCTTCTCACAACAGGCATGATGGTTTTCTGTAGGGAACGTCCCACCTTTGGGGACGAAACGATATCCATTGCCTCTTATTGCTTTCAAATTTTTTTCTCGTGTCAACATAGAAAAACAGGAGTGTTGTGTGAATTTTTGTGATTTTTCGGGGTTCTTTTTGGAAAATTTTATGCATTAACTGAGTTTTCAATGCATTTATGTGCATAATTCAAATTTGAACTACATGCACATGCTCTAGTGCATATAAATTGGTTGAAAAATCAAATCTGTGTCCTTGGGTGCATGCTTAGGTCCCATGCAAGAAATGGGAATGAATTTCAAACATCAGGGAACCGTTGATTGCTGGCAAAACATTGAGATGCCAGGTTTTTAAATTCTAGTAAATCCAAAACTCGTCTGAAATTCATGAAACTTGGCATGCTATCATGGAGCGGCATCAATATGTCGTGGTACAAATTTTTTCCCATTTGGGGCAGGTTTGGGTAAATGCTTCTCACAACAAGCATGATGGTTTTCGGTAGGGAACGTCCCACCTTTGGGGATGAAATGATGCCCATTGCCTCTTATTGCTTTCAAAAAAAATTCTCGTGTCAACATAGAACAACCGGAGTGTTGTGTGAATTTTTGTGATTTTGGGGGTTCGTTTGGTCACTTTCATGCATTAACAGAATTTTCAATGCATTTGTGTGCATAATGCAAATTTCAACTACATGCGCAAGCTCCAGTGCATATAAATTGGTTGAAAAATCAAATTTGTGTCCTTGGGTGCATGCTTAGGTCCCATGCTAGAAATGGCAATGAATTTCAAACACCACGACACCGTTGATTGCCGGCAAAACATTGAGATGCCTGGTTTTTAAATTCTAGTAAATCCAAAACTCGTCCGAAATTCATGAAACTTGGCATGCTATCATGGAGCGGCATCAACATGTCGTGGTAAAAATTTTATCCCATTTGGGGCAGGTTTGGGTATATGCTTCTCACAAACCGGAGCTTCTCACAACAAGCATGATGGTTTTCGGTAGGGAATGTCCCACCTTTGGGGACGAAACAATATATGTTGCCTCTTATTGCTTTCAAATTATTTCTCGTGTCAATTTAGAATGACAGGAGTGTTGTGTGAATTATTGTGATTTTTCGGGGTTCGTTTGGACATTTTTATGCATTAAGTGAGTTTTCAATGCATTTATGTGCATAATTCAAATTTGAACTACATGCGCATGCTCTAGTGCATATAAATTGGTTGAAAAATCAAATTTGTGTCCTTGGTTGCATGCTTAGGTCCCATGCGAGAAATGGGAATGAATTTCAAACACCAGGGCACCGTTGATTGCCGGCAAAACATTGAGATGCCTGGTTTTTAAATTATAGTAAATCCAAAACTTGTCTGAAATTCATGAATTGGCATGCTATCATGGAGCGGTATCAACATGTCGTCGTAAAATTTTTGTCCCATTTGGGGCAGGTTTGGGTATATGCTTCTAACAAACCGGAGATTCTCACAACAAGCATGATGGTTTTCGGTAGGGAACGCCCCACCTTTGGGGACGAAACGATATCCAATGCCTCTTATTGCTTTCAAATTTTTTTCTCGTGTCAACATAGAACAACAGGAGTGTTGTGTGAATTTTTTGATTTTTCGGGGTTCATTTGGACATTTTTATGCATTATCTGAGTTTTCAATGCATTTATGTGCATAATTCAAATTTCAACTACATGCGCATGCTCTAGTGCATATAAATTGGTTGAAAATTCAAATATGTTTCCTTGGGTGCATGCTTAGGTCCCATGCAAGAAATGGGAATGAATTTCAAACACCAGGGCACCGTTGATTTCCGGCAAAACATTGAGATGCCTGATTTTTAAATTCTAGTAAATCCAAAACTCATCTGAAATTCATCATTCTTGGCATGCTATCATGGAGCAGCATCAACATGTTGTGGTAAAAAATTTGTCCCATTTGGGGTAGGTTTGGGTATATGCTTCTCACAAACCGGAGCTTCTCACAACAAGCATGACGGTTTTCGGTAGGGAACGTCCCACCATTGGGGACGAAACGATATCCGTTGCCTCTTATTGCTTTCAATTTTTTTTCTCGTGTCAACATAGAATGACAGGAGTGTTGTGTGAACTTTTGTGATTTTTCGGGGTTCGTTTGGACATTTTTATGAATTAAGTGAGTTTTCAATGCATTTATGTGCATAATTCCAATTTGAACTACATGCGCATGCTCCGGTGCATATACATTTGTCAAAAAATCAAATATGTGTCCTTGGGTGCATGCTTAGGACCCATGCAAAGAATGGGAATGAATTTCAAACACCATGGCACCGTTGATTGCCGGCAAAACATTGAGATGCCTGATTTTTAAATTCTAGTAAATCCAAAACTCGTCTGAAATTCATGAAACTTGGCATGCTTTCATGGAGCGGCATCAAACATGTCGTGGTAAAAAATTTGTCCCATTTGGGGCAGGTTTGGTATATGCTTCTCACAAACCGGAGCTTCTCACAACAAGCATGACTGTTTTCGGTAGGGAACGTCCCACCTTTGGGGACGAAACGATATCCGTTGCCTCTCATTCCTTTCAAATTCTTTTCTCGTGTCAACATAGAATAACAGGAGTGTTGTGTGATTTTTTTGTGATTTTCCGGGGTTCATTTGGACACTTTTAAGCATTATGTGAGTTTTCAATGCATTTATGTGCATAATTCAAATTTGAAGTACATGCGCATGCTCCAGTGCATATAAATTGGTTGAAAAATCAAATATGTTTCCTTGGGTGCATGCTTAGGTCAAATGCAAGAAATGGGAATGAATTTCAAACACCAGAGCACCATTGATTGCCGGCAAAACATTGAGGTGCCTGATTTTTAAATTCTAGTAAGTCCAAAACTCGTCTGAAATTCATAAACTTGGCATGCTATCGTGGAGCAGCATCAACATGCCGTGGTAAAATTTTTGTCCCATTTGGGGCAGGTTTGGGTATATGCTTCTCACAAATCGGAGCTTCTCACAAGAAGCATGATGGTTTTCGGTAGGGAATGTCCCACCTTTGGGGACGAAACAATATCCGTTGCCTCTTATTGCTTTCAAATTATTTCTCTGTTGACACGAGAAAATTATTTCATAAACTATCGAGAAGAAACACACAACATGGTAAACACACCACACATAGACATGGCATGATGCACAACCAAGCATGATGCATGACAAGATTAAATGTTGTTAACATGGCAAGAGTTTATGCACAACAAAACTACCTATCTAGGCAATTTAAATGAGGCCGGAAATAACAAACAACAATTCCGGAAAATCCCCATGTGCATATTTCAAATTTGGTACTGTTCTGCCTAAACCACATTTTAGAGTTGTTAAACAGCAAAAGAAAGTGCACCATGTTATCCTATGCATTTTTCCACTCCATTTACATATAAAGTTTATTTAAAACTGAGCTATGGTTATTTAGTTATGAAATAAATCATTTTAGCATGTCATTTGAGGAAATTAATTGAAACAGCATGTTAAACATTTTTAGCATGGGTGAAAGCAGCAAATTGTGAAACTAGATAAAATTCTAAGCATTTTACATATATAGTTTGTTTAATTTGGATGCATGCATATTTAAATCTGAGCAATGCAAAACAATGGCAGTTCTGAAAATATGCAGGCACTAGATATGACAAAAATCACAGACTGGAAAAATATAACATCGGGCCGAATCTGAAACAGTGGCAGTGGCCCAGGAGGATTTGGCCCAAGCAGCTATGGATGTGTGCAAAATAACAGGAAAACGGAGCAAAAATATGGGCGGCTGGGACTCGAACCCACAACCTCTCCGTTGAAACCCGAGACAGCTAGCCACTGCGCTAGCATTGTGTTTGTGCTACAGAGGGGATCGGCAGCTCTCGTGTGGCCGGGGAAAGAACAACAGTTCAAAAACAAAACAAAGAAAAAGGGTACCACCTGGGATTTGAACCCCAGATCCCCTGGTTATGTCCGAGGTGCGCTAACTACTACGCTGCTGCAATCCTGATGTTCGAAGAGGGATTTAGACCTAGATGAACTGCATAAGGACGGGGCTTTCTTCTACATGGCGGACGACTGCTTCTCGTTGGCGACACGAACAAGCAGCGGCAACTACTGCGGCTACCAAGCGCCGGCGGGGTGCGAAAAAGGCTTGCGGTGGCCGTGGTGGGATGTGCGCATGTGTGGGTGCAGCAAGGGGCGGTCGTGTGCATGCAAAGGCTCGAGCACGAGCTCGTTCTCGACTCGGGCGCGGCCATGGCGAGAGACGGCGACATGCGCTAGGTGGGTATGGGGAGGCTGCGGTGCTACGGCGCGGCGGGTGGCGTGTTTGAATCAACGAGCAGAGCAACGACATGAACACAAGCACGAACTCGAGGCCGCCCATGGCGGATATGGAATAGGCGGGCTCGGGAAGCTGACTACGGCGACAGAATTGAACTGGAGAGAGAGTTGGGGAGGAGCGGGGCTTCACCATGGGGGTGCTGCTGGAGTCGAACACAGTCGCGGGTGACCGGATACGGCGGGAGGACGCGATGATCGACGGAGGCGCTCGGGTCCGTGAAGCAGAGGAAGATGACGAAGATGGCGTCGAGGAACTTGGCGTTTAGCGGCGATGAAGAGGAAGAAGACGACGTCATGGAAGAAGATCGCGGCGCCCTTGGGCCCTTCTGGTTCCTGGCCTTGCTTGAAGTCAAAGAAGACGACGAGGGGGGCCTCACAAACGACGGTGGAGCGCGCTCGGTGGTTCTCTGCTGCTCTGTTTCTTGAGGAAGAAGGAGAAACAGAGGGAAGGAAAGGGGTGGCGGCGGCGAGAGGGTGGAGAGGAAACCCTAGGGCGCGGGGCTGCGACTTTATAGGAGGGGCGCGATGCGAGCTCGGCCGCGTTGGCCATGTGCCTCGCTCGGCTGTGCGAGTTACTGTGAGAGGGGGTGCTGCCAAGGTGGAAGAAAAAGGAGAGGAGGGAGAGGATGACATGCGGGGCCGGCCCGGTGCATGTGTGGGATTTACCAGGGGAGAGAGAGCGAGAGGTCCCGGTGGGCTGGGCTCCGGGTCGGCTGGGCTTCAGGTAAGGTTTTTCTTCCTTGTGTTGCTTTATTCTCCTGTTTACAAAATAAACATGATTTGGAGAAAAATAACACGGGCTTAGGGAAGGAATCCCGGAGATAAAAATATATCCCTGGAGTCCCGAGATTATGCACTATTTGATAAAATTGCTTTGGAAAATTTTAGAGACAGAAAATTTAAACAAGTTTGAATTTGATTCAAACTTGAGTAAATTATTAGCCCAACCAAAACAACTTTAATAGAGATGAAATTTGACAGAGAGGCATAAGGCAAGGTGATGTAGGGCGGAACCCTAGGGGCCGATCTTTCATGTTTGGAGAGAATCCCTACGAGGAACACGAAGAACGAGCGGAAGAGCACGAGGGAAATCACGGGGGGAAACACAAAAGAACCACTCAAACCAACAAGATTCGATTACACATGCGCTAGATCGATGAACACAAAGAGAGATACACGATCCACGATCAACAAAGGACGATACAAGAGGTAATAGATTCTTCTCCGTGAGGAGGTCTTGATTGTCTTCCCTTGAAGGGGTCTTGAATCCGCTTGGGGGATCTTCTTCGAAGAGGTCGTGAGCTCCGAGGAGAAGTAACCAAGTGGATGAGCAAGGCTCTCACACAAAATATGAGCTAAACCATTGCTAGCCCTAACTAGGAGGAGGGGGTGGTCTATTTATAGTTTAAGCCACGAAGGGGTAAGTGGGAAAGGGTTACATGGGCTTCGGCCCGAGTCTTTACTGACGCCTTGGTAGGAAGTTCCGGCAGGTTCCGCCGGGTTAGGGCTATCCAGAGTTGGCGTGCTTTCGGGGCTGGTCGGACTCGGGGCCGGAGGTTCCGGCAGGCGGAAGGTCCGGCTTTCGTAAGCTTGTCCCTGCTTCTTCTTCCTTCTCCTCTTCCATGCTTGGCCTTGGTCCTTGGATCCTCCATGGTCGTCTCGGTTGTACACGAGTGTATGCAAGGTCCATGCATGAGGTAGTAGCCATGTCTCATATGTGGAAAGTGACGGTTCGAAGAGGAGTGAGTTCACCTTGTGCCCAATGGCGTATGGTCGAGGTCTCTTCATATGTCCTCTTGGGGCTTGGAGAGTAGTCGGAGTGTACATGGGGATAAATGTGGGATGCTCTGCATCATCTCCCCTCCCTTGGGAAAGATCCGACCTCGGATCGTGATCCTCATCACCATGGAAACGGTTGTCGTGGACGAACTTGTAGTTGGACTAAGTTGAAGACATTGCGCAATCCAAGTACTCCAAGGTGTCTCAGACGTGGTACATGCAAAATGAGCAAACACAAAGTACACTTGGAAATACAATGGTTAGCGCACACAAAGTGTCCATCATGTAAGAATGAGTCCGTGCAACAAGTTTGTTCGTGACAAAGCACATGAAGCTTATCAAGATGATATAGAATGATGTGCAAAGCATTCATGGGAGCAAAAGCATTCATTGTGCACACAAATGTGTTGTGAATATGATCAAGGCAACCACGGTGCAAAATGATGTCATAGTGAGACGGTTTATCAATAGCATGAATATGGCAATGGATGCTCAACATGATTATGTTATCATGCAATTGATGGTAGGCAATGTGATCATTATGTATGAATATGCCATCAAGAAAGATCACAACAAATTTGCTAAGGAAATGCACAAGCTCATATATCATGGATGACATAGAAATACAAGATGCACCAAGGCAATTATAATGCAAGTCAATCCATGTATAAAGTGCAAACTTGTTATGGGAGTTGTTGTACCATGGCTCAATGTCGTGGTAGAAATGGTGGTCCGTTGGTGAATCCACTAAGTCCGAGCACTCCTTAACTTGAAGGTCCATAGGGTCCATCTCCAATGCCGGTCCTCCATCCAATAGATGTATCATGTAGACAACACGAAGGAAACAACAATGAAAGAATGGCCCATCCAATATGCGTACTTGAGGATGGCTCAAAGGGAAGGAGGTCACCTTTAGGAGTTTCTCAAGGATGATGGAGTTGCGCATCTTGTATGCCTTCACATAACCAATATGTCTCATGACGGTATCGCCTTGTGAATCCTTCAAAATGAACGAACATGACAAACACTCGGAAAAACAAATGAGGTTAGCGTAAATGCAAAACCTAACATTCGTGTGGTAAGATATCCAACAAGTGTATGCATCATGCTCATCATAAGAAAGAACAAGGGAGCATTTCATAGTATGGAGGCATATGATGCGAGAACAACCAAATACAATAGGCTCAATCAAACAAGCATGCATCACAAGTAAGGTGTCAAAGTCTCTAAGATCAATAAGCATAGTATGGTTGCACTCAATACAAGTGGATATGAAAGAGGCAACTAATGGACACAGGAGACAATGATCAAGATATATCATGTGAGAGGCATGAGCATATATGTCATCAACCCAAGAAAGCAAGCAATAGTGGAACATGGGTGATGCAACATAGCAAGCAATCATAGCGATCAAGTCAAGCAAGCTAGTAGTGCGAAGATGCAACATACTAGAAGGAATCATGGCAATCATGTCATGTGTGCAAATAGTGGGCATATATAATGCACATGACATTCCACAATCATAAAGGCAAGATATGAGCAAAATAGCATCAATAGCATGGGGCACATGATAAACATGGCAATAGCAACAAGGATCTCCACCGAGCATGCAAATACACATAGGAGTAGCATAATGGTGAATCATGGGTAGATGCAAGCAAGGGTCACAATTGCATGGCAAAGGTATAGAAGCAAGCATAGCATGCAAAGTGAACACGAGAAAATGAGCATGAAGCGACAAGTGATATATAGCCCATAGCCGTGTGAGAGACAAGTAAAAGAGATGCGCGTAGTCCTTGCGCAAAAGGAATGGTGGGAATGAAAGTCCACGGGATCCCAAGTCATCATTGCTCTCAAGAGCTCGTTTCGTCAACTCATGGGATTGAGAAGTTGACGAGTGTATGTGGGTACCTATACAAAACAAAGACAAAGGGAAAATTGTGTGTGTGTGGTAGATGTACACATCATCCATCATGATGCATACGTGCATGTGTTGGTTAGCACCAAATATCCAATGCTCAAATAAATGAGATGTGTGATATAGAAACATGTCATTCATCATGATAGGTTTGTTATTATGTATGGCATAATGGAGACTCAAAGGATGTAATGCATCATGAGAAATATCTAGAGCATTGTTATTCATGGAATGCATATGGTGCAAGCAATCATGGAAATCATGCAAAGGATGGGATGAATCAAAATCTCCAAACATGTATGAGGAAACTATGAGGTTGTCCTCATGAGCATTAATGGAAACATCATATGGAGAATATTGACAACATCCAAAACAATGCATATTTGGAACAATGTGATCATGGCATGGTATAGTAGATGAATTGGCAAATCATGTAAAGGAAGCATGGCAATATCATCACATGAAAAACAAAAGCCAATGACCATCATCTCGTCATCTATGCCATAAGTGCAAATGGGATTGAATTTAATGGGCCATGCATAGTTACTATGTTGAGATTGTAATGATGCAATATGGGAGATCTCACTCATAGCATATGACAAGTTCAATGGATTGTCAAACATGATGTGACCAATAGAATTTTCACATGATATCCTATGAAGCATAGCATCACAACTAGGCAACTCAACATGCTCATCATCATATTCATCGTAAATGGGTAAGTCAAGGCATGAAGAAGTCTCACTAGCATGAAGCATGGGAATAGGTGGGTCAACATCATGGGAGCAATCGATGCAAGAGAGTCCACTAGTGGGACAAGAGAAGCACCATCACCTATGTTACCTTTGGAGCATCGCTCATGTGTTGTAGGTGAGGTGTTGAAGATCATCTCATTGACATCTTCATCTTGATGGAACCATGTGGGGGTGCATCATCATCCACCATGGCCATCGTTTTTCCCATTGGAGGGATGTACTCGTCGAGGGTAGGCATGTCGTCATGTAGGAGACCTAGCACCAAAGAAGAAAACACACTAGGAGTAGAGGTTAAGTCGTTAGAAATCAAAGTGGCCTCACATGCCGTCTCAACTATCTCACTCGCTAAGTGTTGTGGCTCACTCACTCCCTCAAGGATGCTATCACTCATATGGTTGGTGGAGTCACTCGGATGGCGCTCAACCTCACATAGGATGTGTGGCATGCTCTCATGTGTGGGGCTAGTGGTGGTCACACTCATCCTCTCAAAGGAAATGCTCTCAATGTCACATATGGTGGAGTCACTCATCTCTCTCATGGGGTGGTGGCTCTCCTCACATGACAAATGGGGCATCTCGACATATGTGTGTGTCGGAGAGATGTTGGTGCAAATGTCTCCATGCTCAATTCCCATCGCCGTGGTCGAAGGGGATGGCCCTTGCTCGACCTTCTTGTCACCTTCTTGGTGTGGGAGGCCCATATGATGTGGCACCTTGTAGCTCGTCTCCATGACCGAAGGGAGTTTCCCATGCTCGGCCATCTTCCTTGGGGGGCTTCCGAAGATGGAAGTGTCACCCTCGCTCGTAGGTAGTCGCCTTGGACTTGATGAAGTCGATGTAGGCGTACACGTGGAAGTAGGCGAAGATGCCGTATGTCCAAAGGCGAAGATGCCTTGAGAACACTTGGCGAAAATGCCGAAGTGGTTGGTGTAGTAGCCGTAGCGTTCTCGTGGTGGTGCTTGTCTCGCGGTCTTCTCTTGTGCTCATGAAGCTTGGACTTGGCGTGAAGTAGGGCTTGTTCGGACTTGTACGTTTGCGCTTGTGGAGCATCTTCATGTTGATGGTGTCATTGTCGCACTTGAGCTCGATGGCGTTCGTCGTCGTGCACATTTTGCTTGGAGGTGACTTGCCCTTCATGACGACGTGGATCACGAACGTGATGGTTGTCGCCATGTAGATGTGGACGAGGACGATTTGCACTTGCATCGTTTCCGCGCTCCGAAGGCTTGTGTCTTGAATGTCGCCGCCTTGAGGATGACGAAGGGGAAGAAGACTTGATCAAGGCTCTAATCTCCTCCATCCTTGCATCTTGCTCCTCTTTATGTGCGGAAAGCTTGTTGTCGATGTAGTCCCTTTTCCTTGCTTCGGAGAGATGAATGTCGATGGAGAGGTTCTCGATGCGCTCTTGCAATCTTGATTGTTCACGCCGTCGTCGTTGTCGAAGACCGGAGAGGAAATGCCTTGCCTATCCATCACAAGACTCGAGGAACTATGAGTGGGAGAAAGAGAATAACTTGACCAAATGTACCTTGACCGATGTTGAAAATGGATCAATGATCACTCAATGTGTAACAAGGAAATAGCACAATTGGTACCAATTCTTGTCGGTTTGTCACACCTACACAAGTAAAAGCTTATGGTGGAGCTCGGTGAGGATAGTGGCACAAAAATTTGATGCAAAATGTTAGCAAGAGTCAATAATGTTGAAAGAGATTCACAAATTCACAAGTGAAACAAGTAGACCAATAGCAATGAATGGCACACCGAAACGCACACGGATAGATAAATGGGGCCGTGCAACCAAGGAATGAGCTCAAAATGTGGAATCCACCAAAACGCTGCGTGTTGCACAACTCAAGAGAGACGCTATACGATTTCTCAATAGGCGGATCGACACTTGTGCACAACCTATAAGATGCAAAATGGATAAGCTTTGTATTCCAAGTATGCTATGTATGTATGGTTCCCGGTGTGTCTCTCAAGATGATCCAAGATGATCGGATATGACAATCTTATATGCAGTGTGGTATGATGCTATGGCACTTGCTTACAAGCTCTTTTCTCTCTCTTTTTCTTTGCTTAAAAGCTTATTCTTTTTTTTTGTATGGCCACTTTTGCACAATGCACAAACCAAGATAGCAATTGTGTATATGCGGGAACAAACTTTTGGCACACGAGGTGATATGATACCAATATGATATGGTATGTATGCTATGGGAAGTATGATCATTAATGTGCACAAGTAACGTTGCCGGCAATACTCAAATGGCTAGTCTCGATAGTCAAGTTGCCGGCAATACAACGTTGCTGGTGCCTTGTACTGAGTATTTTCTGTCATCCAGTCCAATACCCATGAGTTCACATCTTCAGAATCTCCGGTGATGTGCAGCGTCGCATAGAATTGAAGAATGAGTTCTTCATTCCAATCACAGATGTCAGTCAGAAATTCAGCAATCACGCATCATGAAGAACACCGAGGGCGGCTCGAAGCTGGCGGAGATTCCATGTCCACATGAGGAATATGTGCATGATCGAAGACTTTGTCTTTGTTGAATAGCACAGAGGAATAGAAGTTGGCTTGACTAGCGATGTAAACGCCTCTTCCTTATGCAAGCGAGTCATATGGGTTGTAGTCGATGAAGAATACATGCTCGTAGAAGAAATCTTGACCTTGAACTTTTGCTTCGTTGAGAATGGATTCTTTGGCTTTGGCGATGGAGTGTCGATGAGTTGCATCACGACCTCGTGAATCGCAATCTCGTGTTCTTCAGCCGAGGAATTTCTGGTTCCTCTTCATATGCGATCTGCGTGTTCATAGGATCATGACAATGGGTTCTTCAGCACTAGTGGCTGGGATTTCTTCATGCACGGATGAGTTGGGATGAGTTTCTTCAGAACCCATTTGGACTGTTGGAGCAGGGGACTGAGGAATCTGTTGGATTGGGGTGAAGAGTGGAGAATTGGGATGATGACTTTCCCAAAAGTCATCGTTCATCACAGGCGTGGTGCATCCAATATCCACGTCTTCGTCTTCAATTTCCTCAACACCAGCCTCTTCACCGTGTGAACTGAGGCATAAGCGAGGAAATGATTGGTGTTGAAGGGATTGCATCCACTTCAATTTCTTCATCAATCTGCTCTGACAAAGCAGCAGAATGATTTTCTTCATCAGATCAGCTTGGGATCTCATACTCTTCACCAAAAGGAACAAGGTCATTTGGTGGAATGGAGGAAATTGGAACAACATCGATTGGATTTTCAAAAGAGCTTGTCATAGGCTTCATTTTCTTCGGGGCTGAAGAATTTGAAGCGGTGATGCTTTCCTTTTCTTCACTGGAGCTCGCTCTGCAGCCTTGGTCTTCTTCACATCGGATGCAGATGGAAGGATTGGAGTTGGTGTAGGCGGGAGGAGCCGAGGAATCTGGTTGAATTTCCTCGGTATGCGATCTGATTGCCACGACTTCTTGATTTCTTGAGGCTCTAGTGGATGCCTGGCAATTTCTTGGTGGTGGAATGGAGTCATCAGCCTGGAACTAGCATTGCCTTCAAAGAAGCTGAAAATTATCGGGTCTTGGCATGTTCTTCAAATAGGTGAGCAGAGGCTCCAGCCTGAGGAATTTCTTGTTGCGTTGGGGCTGCAACAGTTGTGAACTTCTTTGTCAGATTGACAAATCTGACTTTGGCTCCTTACCAATCAGCATAATAAGCATCAAAGTCTTTGCTGAGGGCTTGGATTTCAGTCTGGATCTTGAGGAATTCCTCAGTTGTCATTCCGACAATGTTTTTCCTCAGGAACTTTTCTTTCCTGAACTGACCTTCTTGATCTGTCTGGCCTTTTCAAATTTTCATTTCTCTTCAGCGATGTAATGGGACAGCATGTGACTTTGACCAGGAGTCAATTTGAAATCAGGCATAGGAGTGTTTGGGTCCTTGTGCCAGAGATCAATATAATCGAGGATCGCCCTTGGATCCAAAAGCAGTGGCACAGGTGTGCCTTTGGCTCTAGCGGCCCTTTATTGTCTGTCTTTGATGATTTCAGCAAGTTCATCATCATCAGCTTCATCGTCAGATGTCACTTGGAAGGCAACCTGTTTCTTCTTAGGACTTGGCCGAGGACCTCGTCCAGCTGTTGCCTTTGTCTTCAGCAGAGTGGGGCCTGATGAAGAATTTGGTGCAACTGAGGAACTCGCTGAGACACCAGAGGCAATAGAGATGCCTGATCCTTTGGCACGTGGCGGATGCACAGTCTTGAGGACTTTGGAGGAGCTGCTGAGGACTTTGTATTAGCCGAGGATTTGGGAGGAGCAGGAGCAGCATGAGGAATCGCCATGAGGGCATTGAAGATTCTGGCCGTGAGGGCATTCTTTGTTTTTGGCCGTGAGGGCACTTTGTTGGTGAAGCACTTGGCTTGTGCGCCTGGCTTCTTTGCCATTGATCTTGGGCTGAGCAGGGGCCTCGGTGGCAGCAGCAGATGTGAGTCTTCATTGAATTTCCTCACCGCTTCTTTGGCTTGTCTCGCCAACTTGGCTTGGCGCTTGGCCCATTCTTGGGAAAGTCCTCACCACACTTGATCTTTGGTGGGGTCACTTCTTGGCCGGTGCCAATGGAGCTCTTGGGCATGGAGGATTCAAAGGTGCAAATTTCTTCATGTACTTTGGAGTAACATATCTGTACTCCCTCCATTCCCTTGCCATCTCCTTTCAATCCTTTGAATGCGCACCTTATACTGATTTTTGTTTTCCTTGCCAAACTTGGCTTCATCAGTGTGCAATAGTCGGCGTATATGTCCTCGGGTATCTCGAAAGCAGTCATGACCTCATGCCTCTTTCCTCCTTTACGTGGCTTCTTTCCTTGCGCCATATTCTTCACCGAGGAATTTGAACAATCGAATTCTTTGAAGAAGTATGCAACTTTTCTTCGAGGAACACCGCAAATGAGTTAAGTTGATGAGAACCTAGTGATTCACGGCGGACATGAGTACTGTGAGCAGTATAGTTGCGAGGAATTTGGAGAGGTCATATGCGTTCTCAGAAGGTTTTTCAAAAAGAACTAGTTTGAGGAATTTGACCAGGTGAGCCTTGAAGAATTTCACTAAGCGATCTTTGTCTTAGGTTCCGGAGTTGTATAGATCAAGGATCCACACAATTGAGGAATCTTGAAGAAAAATCATTGCTTAGAGAAACGAATCAAAAGCATATTTCGTTTGAGGTGTTCTTATGTGTGAAGATTTGAAGAATAAACACCTTTGAAGATTTTCGTGAAGGTTTGAGAAGCAAAGCGAGTAATAAAAGTAACTTTTAATTACCCGAATCGAAGAACACGATTTAACCGAGAAGTGTAGATTAGAAGTTCGATTCAGATCTCCCACGCCTCTAACTCGGCGGAGGAAGACAGCTCTGGCGGCGGAGTGAAGATTTCCGCGGTCAGCGCGAGTACGACGGCGACGAGGTCGAGGCAGTGAAGCTCTTCCTCACCGGCGACGATGGAGTAGTGGCGGCGCTAGGGTTTGAGAAGCTCGAGCGAGAGAGAGAGCGGTCGAGCGGAGTAAAGGAAGTGAGGAAGGGGAGAGGGGGTATATATAGCCATGGTGAAAAACCGTTCGCCCGAAGATTTTGGACGAACGTGCCCCTGGCCCTTCTCATTCGCTTGACATGTGTCACCCACGTACTGAAAAGTGGAGATTGTTTTAGATCGTGGGTGAATAGATAAGTTTATCGTGGGATGCGGAACGGTTTGAGCGGCAAAGCCGAAAATTTGGATAAGATAAGTTAAAAATTCTGTTCGCAATTTCTTCAGCTGACAAGGACACAGTGAAGATTTTGAACGAGTTTCAAATAGAACGCACATGAAGAATTTGTGAATAGCTTGGGTTGAGTATAGCATAGAGGGGAAGGGTCCGATCACATTTACTTAGCGAGAAAAAGCAACTTGAAGAAATAGCCATAAGTGAATCTTTGTAGAGGACATAAACCCATATATATATATATATATATATATATATATATATATATATATATATATATATATATATAGTCAATGAAGAAAGACAACTAAACAAAGTGAAGATTTTGCAAAGTTGAAGAATTTGAAAAATCAAGAATTTCAAAATCGAGAAAAAACTCAAATTGAAGATTTTCAATTTTGGTGGTGGCGTGACCCACCAGTATAAGAATGATGATTTCAGACACCGCTACAATTGTCGTAGGGTTACGAGAATCAAATTCTTCATTAATTTCTTCACACTTAGAGTGTTATTCTTCATTGATTGAAGAAAAATGTTTCTTCATGTGTTGCACATCTAAGTCATCAATTTTGCATCGTTGTCGGGATGTGTGTCCTTTTCAAAGAACATTCGAAGATTCTAAGATATTTAGCTCACACCGCAACTTGCTAAATTTCTTCTCATCCAAGGGTTTTGTGAAGATATCGGCTAGCTGTTCTTCAGTCTTAACATGCTCGATGGAGATGTCGCCCTTCAACACATGATCACGAAGAAAATGATGACGAATCTGAATGTGCTTTGTCTTCGAGTCTTGAAGCTGGGTTGTGAGCAATCTTGATGGCACTCTCATTGTCACAAAGAGAGATGCACATTCTTCACGTTGATGACGTAGTCCTTGAGAGTTTGCTTCATCCACGACAATTGAGCACAACAAGAGCGGCTGAAGAATGTACTCGACTTCCGCAATGATAGACGGTGATACGCAGCTCTGTTTCTTCGAGGACCAACGGACCAAAGATCGTCCGAGGAAATGACAAGTACCAGATGTTGACTTGCGGTCCACACGATCACCAAAGATAGTCGAGTCGAATATCCAATGAGATCAAACGTAGAGCCCTTGGGGTACCATAATCCTAGTGTTGGTGTGTGAGCTAGATATCGAAGAATATGCTTCTGACCTTATGGTGTGATTCCTTGGTGTAGCTTGAAATCGGGCACACATGCAAACACTAAGCATTATATCTGGCCTAGATGCACATAAGTACAATAGAGAACCAATCATGGAGCAGTATACCTTGTGATCGAAGTCAATACCATTTTCATCAGTGCATAGATGGCCATTTGTGGGCATACGAATTTTGACGCCTTTGCAATCTTGCATGCCGAATTTCTTTAGAACATCTTTGAGGTATTTCTCCTGAGATATGAATATGTCATTGTGTTGTTCACGAATTTGAAGACCTAAGAAGAATTTCAATTCTCCCATCATAGACATTTGATATTCTTCACTCATCATATAGGCAAATTCATCACTATAACGTTGGTCAAGACATCCAAAGATAATATCATCAACATATATTTGGCACACAAACAGTTCACCATCATATGATTTAGTAAAGAGAGTAGGGTCGAGTGAAGGGTGTGAAGCCATTCTTCACGAAGAATTCCTTCAATGTATCATACCACGCCTGGTAGAACTGTTTGAGGCCATAGAGGGCCTTGTTGAGTCTGAAGACTTTGTCGGGATTCTTTGGATCTTCAAAACCTGGGGGTTGAGCAACATATACTTCTTCCTCAAGCTTACCGTTGAGGAATGCACTTTTCACATCCATTTGATATAAAGTGATATTATGATGGTTAGCATAAGCAAGGACTTATGAACATATTGGTTTGAAGAATAATGCACATATTCATAGCCCTTAGCTCTAACCTGCGAAAAAGAGTTGTTAGCACGATGATAATCATATGAGGACTTTGATCCATGTGAGGAATTTGGTCCGTATGAGGACTTGGATCCATATGAAGAGTTTGATCTGGGGTTCCTATTCTTCACAGGTGGTGTCATGAGGACATTCACTGAAGACTTTCAAGGCACTTCTTGGGAACCCAGATTTTCTTCATAGGGGAACCGTTCTCGCAGCTTAGTGCCAACATATCTAGCAAATAGTTCACCATTCTGATTTTTTGAACAGTTTATAGTTGGAGTCAAATGACTCATCAGAAGAATGAGGAGATTTACATGTAAAGCCAGATAAGTTAGATGGATCAACTGGAGGTCCCTTTGCGACAACCCATGAGGTTTTGGGGTACCGCTTTCGGGCTTCAATATGTTCCATCAAGATTGAGTTTCCTCTCAAAGGCAATACCCTCTTTCCTAGGGTTCTGTTGAGAATCGCTTTTTAAGCACATCACAAAGAGTCTGATGCTCTTTGAGGCTTTTGTACATGCATGTACATCATGTACAATTCCTTCACCTGCATCGTCAAGTGATACTAGCAATGTCCTCGGATGAGGAATTAGTGATAGCAGAGGCGGTGAAGAATTTGTAACGCTTGAAGCATTTGAACATTCAGGTGAAGAATTAGCAGATTCACGCTCAATGCACTTTAAGCATGGAGGAACAAATTCTTCCTCGAGAAGCGCTTGATTTGTTGAGCAAGTAATGAATCGCGCTCCTTCGAAGATCTTCATAACTCACTCTTAACTTCTCAAGATCTTGCTTTCTTTGAAGAAATTCATAAGAAAGTTTCTCATGATCGATAAGAGAGTGTTATGATGACCTTGAAGGTTGTCAAACCTAGGATCAAGTCTCCGAAGATTTTCAGTCAGGGCTTTAGTGCGTTCCATTTCTTCACCCAACATATCATCACTTTTGTCTAGCATGTTTTGAACCTTTTCAAAAGCCCTTTGTTGTTTTACAGCAATCTTAGCAAGTTTTGAGTAGCTGGGCTTGAGATCTTCATCGATTCATTTTCACTAGATTCGGAGGAGGTATATTTGAGTACCTTGGCACCCTTTGCCATGAAGCAATAGGTGGGAGCGTAGTCATCACTATCTTCATCGCCTTTGTTGGTGAGGTCATTTTCTTCAGAGTAGAAGATGGACTTGTCGACGAAAAGCAAGAGCGAGAGCCGCACTCGCCACACCGCACTCGGATTCTTCTGATGCCTCCTCTTCCTCATGTTCCTCAGATTCAGCTTCAGAGTCCACTTCCTTTCCAATGAATGCCCGAGCCTTCTTGGAGCTGCTCTCCTTGTGAGAAGAAGACTTTGAGGATTTTGATGATGAAGATTTCGACGATTTCTTCTTCTTCTTAGCGTCATCAGAACTGTAATCCTTGTATTTCTTCTTCTTTAATTCCTTTTCCCACTGAGGACAATCTTGAATGTAGTGACTTGCTGACGAAAGCAGTAGCGAGAGCCAGACTCGCCACACCAGACTCGGATTCTTCTGATGCCTCCTCTTCCTCATGTTCCTCAGATTCAACTTCAGAGTCCATTTCCTTGCCAATGAATGCCCGAGCCTTCTTGGAGCTGCTCTCCTTGTGAGAAGAAGACTTTGAGGATTTTGATGATGAAGATTTCGACGATTTCTTCTTCTTCTTAGCGTCATCGTAATCGTAATCCTTGTATTTCTTCTTCTTTAATTCCTTTTCCCACTAAGGACAATCTTGAATCTAGTGACCAGGTTTCTTGCATTTGTGGCATAGTCTTCTCTTATAGTCACTGGATGAGGAATCACCGCTCCTTGAGGATTTTCCAAAACGACCACGTCTTGAGAACTTCTGGAATTTCTTCACGAGCAAAGGTTAGCTCCTCGCTCAATTCTTCAGGATATCCAAGGCTACTACCAAAGTCTTCACAATCAGATTCAAACACAGCCTTGGCCTTCGTGGCACGTGATTTTCCATAGCTAGAACCATAGAGATCTCTCTTTCAAAGAAGTCGGAACTCATGAGTATTTAGCCTCTCGAGGATATCACCGGATCAAGTGACTTGTAGTCAAGACGCTCTTGTATCATCGGTGCGGAGTATCAAATGAGGAATCAGCGATCTCAACAATTTCTTCACCACCTCATGGTCGGTGATGTCAGTGGAACCAAGCGCTTGAAGCTCATTTGAGATGTCAGTGAGGCGATCGAAGGTTTGTTGAACATTTTCATTGTCGAGTCTTTTAAAGCGGTTGAAGATATTTTGAAGAACATCAACTCGAGAGTCACACTGAGTTGAGACTCCTTCATTTACTTTGGACACCGTCCCGTATGAGCTTAGCAGTTTCAAAGCACTAACTCTTCCATACTGTCCTTTTCTCAGATGGCCACATATGATATTCTTTGCTTGAGAATCGAGTTGCTTGAATCTCTTCACATCGGTGGCGTTCAGTGAGGGTGAGACAGAGGGAACACCATTTTCCACAACATACCGTAGATCGTTGTCAATTGCCTCAAGATGCATTCGCATCTTGTTTTTCCAAGAGGGGTAGTCCGTCCCATCAAAGGTAGGACACCCGGTGAGACCTTGATCATACTGCGGTTGACATAACTAAAACTCTGTGGTTAAACCAAAATCACACGTAACAAGGGAGTACCTTGCTCGATACCAATTGAAAGTGCGTTATATCGACTAGAGGGGGGTGAATAGGCGATTTTTATGAATTCTTCACTGAGGAATTTACCGGTGAGGAAATTCCTAAGCGAAGAACTAC
This sequence comes from Aegilops bicornis, assembly GCA_021605145.1. Lineage (NCBI taxonomy): Eukaryota > Viridiplantae > Streptophyta > Magnoliopsida > Poales > Poaceae > Aegilops > Aegilops bicornis. The sequence goes on from CM038672.1 coordinate 278,026,862, forward strand.
TTGCAGCGGAATAAGTACTCAGAAGTAAGCATAACAGAATGCGGGCATGGTCATCATGATGAAATGAAGACAATCACAGAGTACAGAAAGCGTAAACATAGGATAACACAAGATGAAGACAAACAAACTGAAGAATTGAATTGAGGAAATTGAGAAAGTCTTCAGACAAAGTCTTCAAACACAGATATGAACGAACACTCAACACAGTAATGAGGAAATGAAAGAGTTGAGGAAATAGAACCGATTAGGTTGGTGAAGACAATGATTTGGTAGACCAGTTCCAAGCTTCTTTGTCTCGGTTATGTACGTCTGGTTGGAGCGGTGAGTATTTAAACTCGAGGACACAGGTCCGGACACGCAATCGGCTGAAAGCACGCAGCTGACTCAGACACCAAGTCCTCACCGTATTCTCCTTGAACTAAGGTCACACGGACCTCGTCCAATCACTCGTGGTAAGTCTTGAGCGACTTCCAAACCTTCACAGACTTGGTCACTCGGCGATCCACAATTCCTCTTGGATGCTCTAGACCATGACGCCTAACCGTCTGGAAGAAGCACAGATCTTTAAAGGTAACAAGCGTCGGATCCACGCAGGATCAATCTCTTGATGATGCTCAATCACTTTGGGTTTGTAGGGGTTTGGTTTTAGGTTTTTCCTCACTCGATGATTTTCGCTCAAAGTCCTCGGAGGATGGTTGCTCTCAAATGACAAGTGTCAAGTTCTCTCGAGCAGCCAACCAGCTAGTGGTTGTAGGGGCGGCTATTTATAGCCTAGGGAGCAGCCCGACATGATAAGACATAAATGCCCTTCAATGATATGACCGTTAGGTGGATAAGATATTTTGGGACAACAAGGCCAAGAAGACAAGAACGGCCGGAAATTTGACTCTCAAATTCCTCGGGGCTATCATGTTCCTCACTTTGTAGGCAATCCAGACTGGCGAATTCCTAACTCCTCGGTCAGAACAAATTCCTCAACGACGGAAGAACTTCGTCTACATCCTTTGAAGAAATTGACTGAATCAGTATGAGATTTCCAAAGGCTTCACTCAAGGGATTGGTAGGTGTAGGATTTTGAGTTGAGCATCACATGGAAATTTTTCCTTAGTATTTCCTCGACCCCTTTAACAAAGACGGTGTTTCCTATGACTCAAGAAAGAGAAAATGAAACTACGAAAACAAAAGTCTTCACGCTTCATGTTCCTCAAATGAATACCAAGTCTTCAAGGTCACACCAATTTCTTCACTTTCAAAGTCTTGAGAAAGTCTTGAGAATATCAAAGTCTTGATCGAAGAACTTCATTTTTAGGGGTCGACTTTCTCTGTAAATATCAAACTCCTCATAGACTTATAGACCTGTGTACACTCATAAACATATTAGTCCCTTAACCTATAAGTCTTCAATACACCAAAATCACTAAGGGGCACTAGATGCACTTACAATCACTTTCTCAATAAATCCCTTGCTCTGTGTGCCGCGATAGGGCTCTTCTTCATCGGATGCCTAGTAGTAGCTATGAGTACCTTTAGTGCGGTAGAACCAGTTCTCATCAATATGAATGACATTGTACATGCCTTTAAATGTTGGTTCTTCAGGCACACTTAGTTCATCCAACATGGATAAACAAAACCGAATCCGACCTAGCTTGTTGTCATCAGTCAGTGTGGATTTAATTGAATTTGTGTGGCGCTTCGTCTGCCCTCCTTCAACCTTATCCATAATGTTGTCTTCGCCATTTTAAGCTCATTAGCAAGATCTTTGAGCGTAGTTCTTTTGCTCAATTCAATCTATTTTACGGCATCCGAATCAAAGGATATCTTCTTGCGGCCACAAGTTTTCACTCTTTTGTTTGCTACCCCATGAATACCACCAGCTCGCTTGCCTTTCAACCATATGTTTTGAACAGTCTGGTAATTAACTTGACAAAGCTCTGGCACCTCCTCAACCACCCCTTGGTTTAGTACGCCTTGATTTGTCCGCTCTAATATCATGGCATAAATTTCTTGCTTTTGATTGTCTGGTACCATCTTCTCTTATTTTTTCTATTAGCATTTGGGCCTACAGAACATTCAGAACAAGAACTGAATTACTTTCAGCTAAAATGAACTACTAACATTCTCTAGAAATTAACAAGAATTTAGTGTCACAGATTACTCACATTGACATCAAACAAGGACTAACTTAGATAACTCATGGAGTAGACTAACCATTGTTGCTGCCGGTGTCAGCTACTTCAGCTTGTACTCCAGGTCCAGGGTCACTCTCCGGAACAACACCTTTGTTCAACTCCACATGGATGCATGGGTTAACGTTGCCGGCGGGGATGGTTGCATCACTGCCGCTGCCATCTACCAGAGATGGAACACCTTCGGTACAGTCACTTTGGTTAACGTTGCCGGCAGGGCTGGTTGCATCATTGTCGCTGCCATTTACCAAAGATGGAACAACTTCGGCACGGCCGCCTTGCCACTTCGTCAGAGCCGGGTGCATTCTGCTGTGACCAGCCAAGCCCAAGCGTCGACGACCACGTCGAGCGTCACTAGCGTCCCCGACGGCATTGTCCTCACCTCCAGGGACACGCCCGACGACAGGACCAGCAAGTAGCGCCGCACGCACGCGTTTAAGCACGACATCATGTGCACCATGAGCATGTCCGAGACCGGCGTGCACACTGGCAGCTTCTTCCCCTTCCGAGCCATCGCATCCACCACCAGCATCTACTCCGTGGCCTGAGTCGTGTGCGGACATAGAACCTGCCACATCAACTCCTTGGTCACCGGTGGCGATGTTCGCGAGATGGCAGGGGAACATGACAACCGTTCCTGGATGAATACTTCACCGGTACGACGCGCACGAGAATCTATAAGAATATGTTCACCGTCGAAGAGATAGGCCTGGTGGTACCAAGCCGGATCGCCCGGATAGAAGGTCTGCGTGCCGAGCGAAATTGATCATGCAAAAGGACACCGGCCACCACTTCTCCGCTGGATTCACCAGCGGCTTGCACTGTATTCCATCCTTTGCGTGGCCTCGTCCACCAGCGCCTCGGCGATCGACCTATGTAGAGATGGTGACACGACGGGTCAAGTACTACCCCAGAGTACATGATCTGGTTCAAGGAATATGGAATACATACAGTACATACATGTGAAGATTGTGTTGCACCCACTGTGGCCGTCTGTCAAGATGTTGGCCTCAAGGCCCGCTCGCCGGGCGGTTGGCCGTGACTGTCCGCAAGGCCCCGCGTCTTCCGCCGGCCCACTAGTAGAAAAGAGGGCTTTGGTCCACCGGGTTAGCCCATTAGTCGGTTGAGTCTAGAACCGGACTAATGGGGCATTAGTCCTGCCTCAGGCGCCAGGCCACGTGGGCCATTTGTCCCGGTTAAATGCAGACCTTTTAGTCGGTTGGTGCCACGAACCGGGACTAAAGAATCGATGCCCATTAGTCGGTTGGTGGCACCAACCGGGACTAAAGGGTTAGACCTTTAGTCCCGGTTCGTGCCACCAACCGGTACTAATGGGGTTTGAGGCATTAGTACCGGTTCATGGCACGAACCAGTACTAAAGGTCCGATTTTCAAACTCTACCCCCTCCCCCCACTCGTGGATCGCCTTTTCAGTTTAAAAAAAATAAAAGAAAATGATGAAAATGTCAAAAAAATAAAAGGAAATAAGTTTCCCATGTGATATGTGGTCTAGTTGTTGGGAAAATTTGCAAATATGAATTTCGACTTTATTTGCAAAAACTCTCTAGAATTTGTAAAAATGGGCATAACTTTTGCATACTAACTCGGATGAAAAAGTTTTTTATATGAAAAATCATCTACTCGAAAAGTTAAATCCAAATTTAACAGGGGGAACCCCGTTAAACATTTTCAAAATCCTCAAAAACCTAACAGAAAAAAGTTACGGGCCTTTTTAGATCTAGAGTGGAAAAAATCAAAAAAATTTCAAATTATGGTCAAACAATGGTCAAACAAATTATCCTACAATATTAGTGTTACTAAATAATTATTTCAGTTATTTTGGATTTTGATCAAATCTGGTCAAACTGTGATCAAACAATGGTCAAACTGTGGTCAAACAATGGTCAAACAATGGTCAAACTAATTATTCAAGAAATATTAGTGTTACTAAATAATTATTATTTTTTAAAACAATAGTTTCAAACTCAAACAGTGAAATGTGTCACTTCATGCTCAAGCAAAATGCCTGAAGGTTAATAGGATTGACATCTTATTATTGTCAGGAAAACAACAAGTGTAGACTTGGAAACGAGGGAGAATAGAACCCGGAAGTTAAGCGTGCTCAGGCTGGGGGAGTGGGAGGATGGGTGACCGTTTGGGAAGTTAGATGATTTGGAATGACGAGGGGTGATTAGAGATTAGAGGATAAATTGAGCAGTGATGAGGGGTGGTGATTAGAGATTAGAGGTTAAAATAGTTCAGAAATTTGAAAATAAAAAAAAATTCAAAAAAAAATTAAAAAAAAAATTCAAAAAAAAAATCGTAGAATTTCCTTTAGTCCCGGTTGGTGTAAAGGTGGAGCTCCACGTGGCCGCGGCCTTTAGTCTCGGTTCGTTTAAGAACCGGGACTAAAGGGGAACCGGGACTAAAGGGAAGAGGCATTAGTAACGGCCCTTTAGTCCCGATTCAAAAACCGTGACTAAAGGGCCTTACCAACCGGGACAAAAGCCCCTTTATCTACTAGTGGTCGTGCGTACGTCAAGTCGCCCGTGCTCGGCAGAAGCACCTGCGTGTGCTGAAGGAGGTCCATCTCATGGTCGGCTTCTTTACTGGCATCAAGTCGATCATGCTGGCGTCCATTGCCATCATCGAGCGCATGCTCAACTTCTACATGGAGCCCGCAAAGAAAAAATTATCCCGCTATTACTGCAAAAAGGTGAGACTGCACAAGAACATATCGTCGAAGTCATCGGAAGCTAGCCAGTCATAGTCGTATGCAAGATCACAGGCATTGTCTTCGTTCTCCTCTATTGAATCCCAATTAGGTGCTGGATGCAAGTTTAGATCAACCATTTTTTTATTAGCCACGTACTGAAAGAAGGGGGAAATGAAGAAAAATCAGGGGGAGTTGACTCATTTTGTACACGAAAACATATTTTAAAATCTTCATTGTCTTGGCGCCAAGTCACTTCCCTCCTTTTTTCTGATGACCGCGCGAACACATAGATGCTCATTTTCGTATAGGAGGCAAGACAATTATTTGCATCCATGATTTGTTGGGATACCCGGATTGCATGTGCCATGCAAGGCCGACAGCATATCTGCATGCAGCGGCCAAATCAGTGGAGGCTCACGTAATTGATTTCCAACGCTAAACTAATACCAGGGGTAGTATTGTCCCAGATGCTCCAAAAATTGTTGCCTTGGTCACCGAGCTGGAAAAAATGCACCTTAGATAAAGGAACGAAGGGAGTAATTAATAAAATGGCTGCATGCATTGCCCAGATGCAAGGCCGGGGGTGATCCTCCTTCTCTAATAAATAAATAAATATGGAAGGGTGCGATCGCTGGAAGGATCGTAGGGTTGGTTTGGTTTTTTTTGGCATGGGACGTGTGGGTGTGGTGATGAATTAAAACCGGTGTTGGTTTTCGGAGGGAGGGGGAAAATCGGTCGAAGGGAGATCACAGGGTGGGGCATATATCGATCGATGGAAGAGTGGGAAACGAATGAAACCAACGAACAACCTAAGTACCGAGGAGGGATGCTATTCCAGTAGAAGACATTAGGAGTAGAGATCCAGTACAAGACATTAGGAGTAGAGATGAAGATCACGCGGATGACATCTTTTTGCGCTACTTTGGTTGAAACCGCGTGACAATTTAACTGTTCGCTGGAAAAACGGTCCGAGCGAACGTTCCCCGGATATTGGCGTTGAAGGAAAACCCCACCGTCCAATGGGTCCAACGGACGCCCCTCCGCGGCTGCCCCACGCGATAGATATGACTGGAGCACCCGTCCCCACCGCCAGTTGACCCCCTCTGCTCCGGCGACCCCGATCCCCCGCCCTCCTCCCCCGGGCGGCGAAATGGCGCCGTGTTGCCCTGCCGAATCTACCAAGCCGGCCTTCATCGGGATATTCGGCGCCATCGTCGGCGGATTCGCCGTCTCCGCTGTTTTCTTCCTCCTTTCTTTCTCCTCTATCACCGCCCCCGCGCTCCCCTTCCCGGTCGTCACCGCCACCACCACCAACCTCTCTGCTCTCCACCCCGCCCAGCCGGAGACCATGTACAACCGCCCTATCTGGAAATCCCCGGCTCGGGGGTCGCGGATGCCTTCGCCGCGCGCGTTCCGCCTCACCCGCGACATGGTGCGCGCCCGCGCCCGCGATGGGGTCATCGTCGTCACCTTTGGCAACTACGCCTTCATGGACTTTATCCTCACCTGGGTGCGCCACCTCACAGGCCTCGGGGTAGACAATCTCCTTGTCGGCGCCATGGACACCAAGTTACTCCGGCAACTCTACCTCACGGGCGTGCCCGTCTTCGACATGGGCAGCAGGATGGTCACGGAGGACGTTGGCTGGGGGTCCCCCACCTTCCACAAGATGGGCAGGGAGAAGGTGCTGCTCATCAACGAGCTCCTGCCCTTCGGGTACGAACTGCTCATGTGCGACACGGACATGGTGTGGCTCAAGAACCCGTTGCCATATCTCGCCCGCTACCCCAGTGCGGATCTCCTCACCTCCAGCGACCAGGTCATACCCACAGTCACCGACGACAGCCTGGAGAACTGGAGGGAAGGTAATCTACCCGCACACTGACATGTTGCAGTTACATTTTTGCTTCTAACTCTTTGCTAGCTAAAACTGTTTTTTGTCCCAGACTTAGGCTGCTGTAATAATGGTGATGTGGACCTGTTTTATCAGGCTTCTTTTCTATGAAAATGGAGCCAGGGAGCTCTCCCTGTTATTCTAAAAAACATGTTGCAATTACATTTAAGAATGAATGTCATGAAGAGACATTGGTTTTTGATTTTCGTCCGTTGATAAGCTGATAGCAATCTGTCAAAGATGTTGTATCCCACCCGCTAGTACTATCAAAACTGAGCATTACTGAGAAGTGTCTCCTTGCGCTTTTCAGACTATTAAATTAAATGCTGTAAAACTATACTCGTTGCCAAATATGTGGGATCTATTATCTCTCTTGTTACCCCTCGCCCTTGAAATTCAAATGAATTTAGTTCAACCACGAAACTAATATTTCAGTGTTTGGAATCCAAACATTTGATTAAACAAGATTTTGTCGGTGAAAGAAAGGAGGAACTCACTTAGCTAGCTTATTGGAAAATGTCAGTGAATACCTTTTCACACTATATTGGTCTAGTTCGTGTAATACCATTGCTGAAGATATTCGTGCCTGCCAACATATATCATCAAATCCTCAGAGAACAAGGACACAAATTACAATAATACTCTCATTACAGGGTTTCTCATATCATTACGGAAATGTGCTGCGATTCACCTTAATAAGATTACAGTGCCTTCTTTTTTTGTTTAGCATCAGTTACCAGCAATTCGTTTCAGTTTGACATGAGGTATCTTGATGTTTCCGAGTTATAGAGTTTGACACTCGTAACTTAAGGATATAATTCATTGCTATTTGTCCGTGTCCTTATCCACAGTAACTGGGGCATATAATATTGGTATTTTCCATTGGCGACCCACTGAACCTGCTAAAAGGCTGGCAAAAGATTGGAAAGACCTTGTCATATCTGATGATAAGATATGGGACCAGAATGCTTTTAATGATCTCGTACACACAGTTTTTGGACAACCTGTTCAAGGAGAAGATGAACTTGTCTACTCATATGATGGAAAATTGAAGCTTGGAGTCCTACCAGCAAGTATATTCTGCAGCGGCCATACCTACTTTGTGCAGGTAGGAGCATTTTTTGTTTGAGGTTGGTGACTAAGAATCATTTTTTGTTAGTTTCATTTATGTTATTCCATTCTTGGGTATTACTCTTTTGTGCCACCATTTTGTAGAACTCATAGTGCTATTGATATCTAACTGCTCCGTATACTCTTGTTTAATTGACAGGGCATGCATCAGCAGCTTCGGCTAGAACCATATGCCGTGCACACTACTTTCCAGTATGCAGGTACTGAAGGAAAGCGCCATAGATTACGGGAGGCAATGCTTTTCTTTGATCAACCATCTTATTATGACTCACCAGGTTTGTTCACTGCCTATCCCACCAAAAATATTACAATAGTCGACCTTCGGAAATAAAGTTCAGGCTAGCAGTTCTTGGTGGTGTGTCCTAGTGTTCGTATGCTTCTTCTGTATATGTGTCATGTGGGACCAGCACTTGAAGCGCATGAACAAGGAGGGTCTCAAATCTGCTTAGCGCGAGGCATTATCTTTAGTTTGCTTGTATGTCAAGTTAGTTAATTATTTCCATAGATAATGATTGTTTTAATTGGAAAATTAAGTTGAATTTGTATCGGCCCGGCCTTATATATGAAGGGACCTAGGCCTAGTACGTGGGCATCAGAGAATCAATAAAGAAGAAAAGATGAGGCTTGCCTCTAGTTATCCCCAAACCCTAACCTCCCTGCGCCTTCACCGCACAAGGATCTGCACGGATATGCTCTTGTTCCTAGTTACTAGGCCACGCGCGTGCAGGAAGATGGGATCACTGCTGTCCATTGTCCGCGATGATGTGGAGGGCATTGTCAGCAGCAAGTTTGCCGGCCTTGTTGACCAAGTTACTGCCTTGTCTACCGAGACTCTTGAGCTCAAGACCGATCTCTGCAAGCTGATGGAAGACGTGACCAAATTGTGCCAAACACAAGGTGGGCCGAGCGCGACGAAGGCGAGTGAGCTGCTGACTCGTGACAGCAAGCAGTACAACATTGATGATGATGCTTGGCAAGGTGCTCCCAAGTTCCAGAAGCTGAAAATTTCGACCTCCAATGGTTTGAAAAATGTGTTCCCATGGCTAACCCGTGTGGACCAATTTTTCGAAGGGCAGGGCACACCTGAGTGGGGTAAGGTGTGGCTGGCCTCATATCAGCTGGCTGGTCACACGGCGCTGTGGTACCACAACTGCAAAATCTCCCACAACGCCCTATCCTGCCCTATGCTAAACGCGTCACCCACCGTTTTGAACCTAAAATCCGAAACACCCAGCTTGGCACAATCAAGAACCTGCAACAGTCTGATGTGGCAGATGAGTATGAAGAAAAATTTCTCACCCTCATGTGTAGGTATTAAGGACTCGCTGAGCAGCACAAGGTGGAGTTGTTCGTGGCTGGCCTCCACAATCCCCTCCGGACGGATACACAGCACACACAACACAAAGCCTTTAGTCCCAAACAAGTTGGGGTAGGCTAGAGGTGAAACCCATAAGATCTCGCAACCAACTCATGGTTCTGGCACATGGATAGTAAGCTTCCATGCACCCCTGTCTATGGCTAGTTCTCTGGTGATACTTCAGTCCTTCAGATTCCTCTTTATGGACTCCTCCCATGTCAAGTTCGGTCTACCCCGACCTCTCGACATTATCGGCACTCTTTAGCTGTCCGCTATGCACTGGCGCTTCTGGGGGCCTGCGCTGAATATGCCCATACCATCTCAGACGATGTTGGACAAGCTTCTCTTCAAGTGGTGCCACCCCAACTCTATCTCGTATATCATCATTCCGGACTCGGTCCTTCCTTGTGTGGCCACACATCCATCTCAACATGCGCATCTCCGCCACACCTAACTATTGAACATGGCGCTGTTTAGTCAGCCAACACTCAGCGCCATACAACATTGCAGGTCGAATTGCCGTCCTATAGAACTTACCTTTTAGCTTTTGTGGCACTCTCTTGTCACAAAGAGCCAGAAGCTTGGCGCCACTTCATCCATCCGACTTTGATTCGATGATTCATATCTTCATCGATATGCCCATCCTTCTGCAACATAGACCCCAATTATCTAAAGGTGTCCTTCTGAGGCACCACCTGCCCATCAAGGCTAACCTCCTTCACCTCGTGCCTAGTAGTACTGAAACCACACCTCATGTACTTGGTTTTAGTTCTACAAGTCTAAAACCTTTGGATTCCAAGGTTTGTCTCCATAGCTCTAACTTCCTATTGACCCCCGTCCGACTATCATCTACTAGCACCACATCATCCGCAAAGAGCATACACCATGGGGTATCTCCTTGTATATCCCTTGTGACCTCATCCATCACCAGAGCGAGAAGATAAGGGCTCAAAGTTGACCCTTGGTTCAGTCCTATTTTAATCGGGAAGTCATCAGTGTCGCCATCACTTGTCCGCACGCTTGTCACAACATTATCGTGTTGGGGAACGTAGCATGCAATTTCAAAAATTTCCTACGCTCACGCAAGATCTATCTAGGAGATGCATAGCAACGAGAGGGGGAGAGTGTGTCCACGTACCCTCGTAGACCGAAAGCAGAAGCGTTTGACAACGCGGTTGATGTAGTCGAACTTCTTCTCGTTCCGACCGATCAAGCACCGAACGTACGGCACCTCCGAGTTCTGCACACGTACAGCTCAATGACATCCCTCGATCTCTTGATCCAAAGAAAGTGTCGAGGAGAGTTCCGTCGACCTGACGGCGTGGTGACGGTGATGGTGAAGTAATCCGCGCAGGGCTTCGCCTAAGCACTACGTGAATATGACCGGAGGCGTAAACTGTGGAGGGGGGCGCCGCACAAGGCTAACAATTGTTGGTGTGTCTTCTAGCGGTGCGCCCCCTTCATATATATAGGTTGGAGGGGAGGAGAGGCAGCCAAGGGGGCGCCACAAGTAGGAGGAATCCTACTTGGTGTCCTCCCAATTCGGCCTACCCCCTTTCCTATTCCTATTCAGAGTAGGAAGGGAAGAGGGAATCCTATTCCCTTTTTTCTGTCCTCCCCCTTTTCTACTCCAATTTGGCCAACCCATATGGGAGGAGCGCACCAGCCCCTAAGGGGCTGGTTTGTCCCCCTCTTGGCCCATTAATGCCCATGTAGTTGCCGGGGGGATGCCCGGAACCCCTTCCGGTGACCCTATATGCACCCGGTACCCCCGGAACACTTTCGGTGTCCGAATATTATCGTCCAATATATGAATCTTTACCTCTCGGCCATTTTGAGACTCCTCGTCATGTCCGTGATCTCATCCGAGAGTCCGAACAACATGCGGTCACCAAATCACATAACTCATATAATACAAAATCGTCATCGAACGTTAAGCGTGCGGACCCTACGGGTTCGAGAACTATGTAGACATGATCGAGACACTTCTCCGGTCAATAACCAACAACGGAACCTGGATGCATATTGGTTTCTACATATTCTATGAAGATCTTTATCGGTCAAACCGTAATGACAACATACGTTATTCCCGTTGTCATCGGTATGTTACTTGCCCGAGATTCGATCATCGATATCTTCGTACCTAGTTCAATCTCGTTACCGGCAAGTCTCTTTACTCGCTTTCAGAATGCATCATCCCGCAACTAACTTTCGATGAGTCGACCGCTTGCAAGGCTTATTATGATGTGCATTACCGAGAGGGCCAGAGATACCTCTCCGATACTCGGAGTGACAAATCCTAATCTCGATCTATGCCAACCCAACAAACACCTTCGGAGATACACAGAGAGCATCTTTATAATCACTCAGTTACGTTGTGACGTTTGATAACACACAAGGTATCCCTCCGGTATCCGGGAGTTGCATAATCTCATAGTCAAAGGAATATGTATAAGTCATGAAGAAAGCAATAGCAATAAAACTTAACGATCATTATGCTAAGCTAATGGATGGGTCTTGTCCATCACATCATTCTTCTAATGATGTGATCCCGTTCATCAAATGACAACACATGTCTATGGTTAGGAAACTTAACCATCTTTGATTAACGAGCTAGTCTAGTAGAGGCTTACTAGGGACACCGTGTTTTGTCTATGTATACACACATGTATCAAGTTTCTGGTTAATACAATTCTAGCATGAATAATAAACATTTATCATGATATAAGAAAATATAAAATAACAACTTTATTATTGCCTCTAGGGCATATTTCCTTCATATCGTACATGTCCTTGATGAGGGTAATGTACTTTGTTGGAACTTTGTGTTTCTCCAAGGCCCACCACATGACATTTCGCGGTATCATCGTAGGCCTTCTCTAAGTCATGAATACCATATGCATGTCCTATTTTTCCTCCCTGTATCTCTCCATGAGTTGTTGTATCAAGAAAATGGTTTCCATTGTCGACTTCCCAGGCATGAAACCAAACCGATTTTTGGTCACGCATGTCATACTTCTTAAGCGGTGCTCAATGACTCTCTCCCATTGCTTCATTGTATGGCTCATCAGCTTAATTCCACGGTAATTAGTATAACTCTGAACATCCCCCTTGTTCTTGAAGATTGGTACTAATATACTCCGTCTCCATTCTTCTGGCATCCCCCTTGTTTGCCTGAAAAATGAGGTTGAAAAGCTTAGTTACCCATACTATAGCTGTCTTTGAGGCCTCTCCACACCTCAATGGGGATACAATCAGGGCCCATCGCCTTGCCTCCTTTCATCCTTTTTAAAGTCTCCTTGACTTCTGACTCCTGGATTCACCACACAAAACGCATGCTAGTATCATCAAAGGAGTCGTCCAGTTCAATGGTAGAGCTCTCATTCTCCCCATTGAACAACTTGTCGAAGTACTCCCGCCATCTATGCTTAATCTCCTCGTCCTTCACCAGGAGCCGGTCTGCTTCGTCCTTGATGCATTTGGCTTGGTCACATCCCTCGTCTTCCTCTCTCGGATCTTGGCCATCTTATAGATGTCCCTTTCGCCTTCCTTCGCGTCTAACCGCTGGTAGAGGTCCTCATACGCCCGACTCCTTGGTTCACTCACAGCTTGCTTTGCGGCCTTCTTTGCATCTTGCTGAAATACCCGACCACCTTGGATGATGCCATGGACTAAGCGCACGCTTATGATGAACGGGAGAGCCCAGAGGAAGGCCCTACGAACGGAAGTCTAGCTAAAATTCCCGGCCACCTTGGAGGATGCCATGGACTGAGAGAGGTATGCAATATATAGGTGGCTAGAGGTAAGGGAAGAGCTGCATGCAGGCAAGGCCCGTGGGCACGGGGTGCCCATAGAGCTGATCTTCTCCTTCAACTGCCGAGCACCGTCTTCCGTGCGTTCTTTTTGCTCCTCTTAATGGACTCGGTGTTCCTTCCTCACTCCTTCGTGATGTTCGTCAATGTACCTAATGACACATAGGGTCTCTTTGTGAGGCAGTAGACAAGTCTCATCTAAATGCATATGGAGCTCGAAGAGGAGTGAGTTCACCTCGCTTTTAGTGGCACGTGTGTGAGCTCTTGTCAAAGGTCCACTTGAAGGTGCAGGTGTTGGTGTAGGATCCATGGCGATGTCCATGGGGTGCTTCGCATCATCTCCCCCCTCCTCTTGTGGAAGACCCACTCTCGGATAAAAAACGACATCACCATGGTAAGGGACTAAGTCGGTGACATTGAACATGTCACTCACGGAGTACTTGTCGATCTTATGGGCGTTGTTGTTTATCCTTTCTAGCACCTTGAAGGGCCATCGGCTCAGGGTAGAAGCTTGGACTTGCGTTGTTTCGGGAAATGATCCTTTTGAAGTATCTCCGGGGTTGAACACCATGTGCTTCTTGTTGGTGTTGATCTTGGATGTATGCCTTTGCACTTGACGCTCGATGGTGTGCCTTGTGTCTTCATGCATCTTCTTCATGAAGATTGCCCGAGCACTTGCGTCAATATTGGTGCGCTCTTGTAGTGGAAGCGGATGTCCAATGGCGACAAAGGATTTAAGCCATAAACAGCCTCAAAAGGGGACTTCATCATCGTCGAGTGTCTTGCGCGGCTGTAGGCGAACTCGGTGATGGGCAAACACTCTTCTACCTCCTTGATGTTCTTCTTGATGAGTACTCAAAGTAGGGTAGATAGCGTGCGGTTGACGGCCGCCATTTGGTCATCAGTTTGAGGATAATATGCCGAAGAGAACAAGAGCTTGATTCCTAACTTGGTGCAGAGGGTCTCTTCCAAAAGTAACTCCAGAACTTGACGTGGCAGTCGGAGAAGATTGTCTTTGGCACTCCATGTGTATGCAAGATGTCTCCGTTCTTGAGGTGTTGAACTTGCCATTGTATTTCTTTGGTCTCCTCAGGGTTCGGTAGGGGTGTGCCAGGGATGAGGTCAATGCGGTGTTTGATCCCTTGTAGAGGAGGTAGTCTCGGTGGTGCTCAAAGGGAAACACATCCTCAAAATTCTCGCAAAACATTTGACAAAGCACTAGGAAGATGTTGTGAGTTGTTAGTCATAATGACCTCATATTTGTACATGAGTACAAAGTGAAGAACATGTGATGGGCGCTCAGTCACTTCCCTTATCTTTGTTGGTGGCTCAGAGAACTACATCTTTTTGACCACTCATCATGGAGGTACCCATTTTTGGCTTGTGACACTCGCTCACTTTATGGCGGTTCCAAATCTTCTTTATGATGGCTTGAAGATTGGTGTCTTGTCGGTTGTGACTAGACTTGGGGTCGTAGGTCGAAGCACATACTCCTTGCCCTTCCACTTGAAACTATAATGGTTTGTCGTCCATTATGAATTACTCGATGGTCATATTGCCATGGGCGTCCCAATAGAAGATGAAATACGGGCATGGGAACTACATCACATTTCAATGTGTCTTCATAGGCGCCGATCTTGAAAGATACTTCCACGGTGTGCTCCACTTGTATGGTGTCGAAGTCGCTCAACAATTGAACCTTGTATAGGGCGCGGGTGCTTCTTCTTGATAAGATGCAATTTGGAACAAAGCTCTTGACTAGCCAAATAAAGGCAACTTCCTCTATCGATTATGACTTTGATTGATCTTCGTTATATGCCCGCTTTGGTATGGAAGATATGGCATCGTTGGTCATCTTAGTTTGTTGAAGTGTCAAAATCTTTGAGACAACAAGAGCCGGGCTCGAATCATTGTCACAAATGACTTGACCATCTTCCGCATCATTTATTTGGCGGTGCATAGCCACATGATCCAGTGCTTCTAATTCATCTTCGCTTAGTTATACTTGCCATCCGTGTTGAGGATCATTGTTCTTCTTGTAGGACACTCGAATGTTTTGTGGCGACTTCGAGTAAGAGCCTCACATGTGAAGCACTATATGCAACTTGTTTTGTCAGTGGAGTCCGTTGGAGTAATTGTAGTTCATGAAGCGCGGGGCTTGAAGGAGCTTGCTGTAGTAGGTGGACGACTTGAGTTAGTTCTTAGGTGGCCTTGAATTTGGCGTCACACTACTAGCGGGTGTAGCTCGAGTGTATGGTGCCGCACTTGGAGAAGCTTGAGTATTGTTGGCACCAAAGTTTCTTCAAGGATAGGCGGAGAACTTGGAGTACTTGATATCATCTTGCACTTGTTGTTTTGCCTTTGATGCTTGATGTACGATCTCGAGAAGGTTGGAGTGTGGTTAAAAGTCCACAATCTTCTTTATTAGATAGTTGAGACCATTGAGGAATCTTGCCATAGTTTGCTCCTCGTCTTCCTTCACATTGGCTCATATCATCGCAATCTCCATTTCCTTGGTAGTATTCTTCTATGGACTTTATGCGTTGCTTGAGATCTTGCAACTTCTTGTAGAGATCCCGCGTGTAATGTGTAGGCACAAATCTTGCTCTGAATAACTTGCTTCATGGCATCCCAAGTGGCGATAGAAGGTTCGCCTTGTTCTTGTCATCGTTCAGTGACTTGCTCCCACCGAATGAGGATATACTCATCAAACTCGAGTGAAGCCATTGCTATCTTCTTCGCTTCATCAAAGTTGTGGAGGCGAAAGATTTTGTCCACTTCAAGTGCCCATGAGAGGTTCCTCCGGGGAACTTTGGCATATTGAACTTGAGCTTGCCAAATCGTTCTCCACCTTCTTGATTGTTGTGAGGTTGGCGTTGCTCTTGACGCGGAGGAGGTCGAAAGTCTTCATGCTCCTCATGATGTGCTTGATGTGGGAAACGAGGTGCGTTCCTATACGCCTTATTTCATGGCGTTCCTTGATGCGAGCCTCTTCATCTTGGTGCTCTTCGCGTGCTCTCCGGTTGCGCTCTTGGAGGTTGTTGGTAGCGTCACGGGGAGCTTGGTGCGCTAGATTAGCTTGCTCCACACGGCGTTCTTCTTGCCGGTGTGCCTGACGTTCTTCATCTTGATGAAGACGGCTTTCTTGTTGTCGACGTCTTTCATCATCTTCACGCGATTGGCGATTGAAGGCATCTTGATGCTCTTGCTCTTCGCAACAACGTCGGTCACGCTCAAGAATGTACCCTTGTAACCCATTGCCATGGAAATAATTTGGAGCTTGAGGGTCTTCACGGTCGTCACGTAGATGGTAACGGTGTTGTGTGAACTTGCGCTGGATGGTAGCTCGGATGAATGTTGACTTGAACGCCTTCTTGACGGTGAAGATGAGGAGGACTTGAAATGTTCATCTTGGCATCGAAGACTACGAATGCGCTCATGCAAGATTGCATTGGCGTTATTCATTGCTCGTTGAAGTCCGAAGTGGTGTGACTTGGTGACGAGTTGATTGGCGTCTTCGTGGTCATCAAAGACCGGAGTAAGTAGGGATTGAAAAGAACAATACTAAAGTTACCTCTTCCCGAAGTTGAGAATGGATTAAGTGATCTCTCACTATGGAATGCGAAGAGAGTGCAATTGGTACTGAATCTTGTCAATCTCACACCTACACAACAAGGCTTGTAGAGTAGTTTGGTGAGGATTAGTGGCACAAAGTCATGCAAATTGAGGTCCAAGATATTGTATAAGTTGAAATCAATTCGAAGGACTCAAAATGCCAAGCAATAGATCATAAATGTATAGGAGATGATCAATAGGAACACACACGGTGGGATAATGGGGCTTGTGCATCAAGAAATGGGCATATAAAATTGGGCCTAGCGAAGACTAGCTCTTGCTGCACAAACACAAGGAGAGACGCTAGCTTGATTGCTCTCATGGTCTGGATTTGCACTTGTGCACTGACCTACAAGAACAATGCAACATTTTTCTATACCACTTCTCCGTGCCAATGGGTGAAAAGCTTGCCAAAGGGTTAAAAGCTTTCTTTTGTATCTTTCTTTGGTGTCTCTCTCTCTCTCTCTCTCTCTCTCTCTCTCTCTCTTTGATATTTCGTCCTTTACCACTTTCCTTGATGCTCGAGCAAATATGCGAGACAAGTATTTAAGATATGCACGGAGTAACTTAGAACATAGAAGATGATGTACTATCACTATGGTGCACAAGTCACGAGGCCCAACAATTCTCAAATAGCTAGTCTCAAATAGGTAATTATCACTAGAATGGTGGGCTATCAAGTTCAATGGCATGGGAAGATAGTGGTTAACAGAATGTATACCTTCGTTGAGGTCGAAGGGTAACTGTCCTTGCTTCCAGTGTTCGTGTTAAATGATGGAAATGGTCGGTGTAGTGGTACACGGTTTCCAGTATGTTGGCGAAGATGCCGCTGCACCAATGGCAAATATGCCACACAAAAGGTGAAGGCGCCGACTCTTTAGGGGGCCGTCCGCACGGGGTCTCCAGGGCTCATGTGCATGGGGGGGGGGGGGGTCGTGCGCACGGTACAAGGCCGTTGGCACGGGGGCTCGGTGGCTGTACAAATTCAAGATGGAAAGAAATTTTTTCGGCCAAAGCAACACAAAGGAGGACAGATCCACTTGCCAAATACCAAATCCATGGATTGATATCAACAAAAACTCACAAGGAACAACAAATTGCAAGAAATTGGTATGGCTATTCTTTGTGGGGAATTTTCGAATTTAGGTAAGAACAAACAAAATTAGGCTAGAAAGGTGAAAGGGAGGGCCCTAAATTGTGACAACCAAAGCTGATGATACGAGGGTGATGTAGGGCCAGGCCAAGCCCTAGGTTGCCAAATCTTTCATAACTTGGAGATGGATCAAGAGGAACAAACGGAACCACAAGAACAAACACCAAAAGACGAGATCTAATCACACATGTTCTCTCTCCACAAATCCACACAAGATGCATAAGATCCATAAACAACTAGAGGAACAAGTAGCTAGGGTAAGTTTTTCCCAAATCCACTAGGGAGATGAGGTCTTGATAGGGTTGTCTTCTCCAAATCCACAAGAGGAAGAGGAGGTTATGAATCCAAGAGGATCTTTTCCAAAGGAGGCCTTGGACTTCAAAGGAGTGATAGATGAGTAAAGCCCTCTCTACTTTGGTCTATTATGCTTTGCTAACCCTAACAAATGAGAGAGGTACGAAATGTATAGGTGGCTGGAGGTAAGGGATGAGCTAGGGGGTACAAGGGGCATTTCCCATATTTGCACGCAGGCAAGGCCCGTGCGCACGGTGTAAAGGGGCCGTGCGCACGGGGGTTCTGTGGGCACGGTACTAGCCCCGTGCGACACCCAAGAAACGTTCGGGGTGTCCAATAGCTGTAGCGGTGGCCCGTGAGCACGATGTCCGTGACCCTGTGGGTACGGGTGTCCAGAGAGTTGATGCCCCGTGCACATGGGGTCTGGGGCCTCGTGGGCACGGGGTGTCCAGAGAGCTGATCTTCTCCTCCAGCTGCTGGGCACTGTCTTCCGTGCGTTCTTCTTGCTCCTCTTCATGGACTTGGTGTTCCTTCCTCGCTTCTTCGTGATGTTCATCAATTTACCTAATGCCACATAGGGTCTCTTTGTGAGGTACTCCCTCTGTCCCATAATATAAGATCGTTTTTCAAGCTGACAAAAAACGATCTTATATTGTGGGACGGAGGGAGTAGTAGCCTAGTCTCATCTAAATGTATATGGAGCTCGAAGAGGAGTGAGTTCACCTTGCTTTCAGTGGCATGTGTGCGAGCCTTTGTCAAAGGTCCACTTGCAACCTGGCCCAGGCTCGGTCATTGTCCGTCCATATCGCTACCCCACCATCCAAAGGTATGAGATTGAGTGCCAGTGCGCGGAGATGTTTGAGCCCTTGACTGATCTGCCATAGCCACTCTGAGTTCTCGTCCATGCTCTTGGTGGAAGCCCGACAAGTTGTGCCGTTTCTGCGTGGACTACTGTGCCAAGTTCGTCACCAAGCTTGACCTTTACTCAGGCTACCACTAAGTCCGCATGCATCTCGATGATGTCCGCAATTTCACACACATGAACGCTTGTTTGAGTTCCTCGTCATGCTTTTGGCTTGATGAACGCATTGTTGACATTCCAAGCTCTCATAAACGAAGTGCTGTGGCCTTCTTACGCCACTTCGTGCTTGTCTTTGTCAATGATATTTTGATATTTAGTCCATCTTGGGCTGATCATTTTTGGCATGTTCGCAGTGTTGCAACTTTTACAGCAGCACGAGCTCTTGCTCAAATAGTCCAAGTGCACATACGGTGCAACATCTGTTGCATACCTGGGCCACGTCATGTCAGCCGACAATGTTGTGATGGACTGTAGCAAGGTGCAAGCGGTGGTGGACTGGCCAATACCCAAGGCAGTGCGGGCACTTCTTGGCTTCCTTGGCTTCGCGGGGTACTACAGGATATTCATCCAAAACTTGGGCACCACCGCGACACCCCTCAGAAAGCGCCTCAAGAAGGAGGGTTACTGCTGGTCCATGAAGGCCGACACTGCCTTTTAAGCCCTCAAGACGACATTGCCTATAACATCATTTTTGCACATGCCAGACTTCAGCTGTGACTTCATTGTTGACGTTGCTTTTATTAATATTGTTAGGCTTCATTGGATGGTGCATTTCCCACTGCATAGATAATATTTTTTTACCTCATTCCAATTTTATCATGCCCATATAGTATGTGGTCTCATGTTGCAGGAGGTTTCCTATCATTTAGGCCTAATATTCCCAAGCGAATGCTGTTAGATGGTGCCCATACCGTTGAATCTCATTTTGCGTTGGTCAATTACCAGGTATCTTCTGCCATATCTATATTTCACCAATTTTATGGGTGCACTTCTATTGGTAAAAGTTGTCTGTTTACTATCTGAGGAGTCACTTGCTTGAAACTCTTCAGATGAAGCAAATAAGAACGGCGTTGGCTATGGCTTCCTTGTTAAAGCGGACCCTGGTCAGTGAAGTTTCTTTTTGATGCTACTCAGGTTTGATTGAACAAAACCGAATAGTTCAGGGCTTATAGTGTGAACCTTTTATAGCATTATCTTGTTTGTTGAGCTTTGTGCAAGCATGTGAATCATCCTTTTCTGACTACTTTTGGTACTTTTAGGTAATGCCTCCATTATGGTGCAGGCTTGATAGGATGTGGTTTGGGCATCCTGGAGTTATGGAAGGCACAATGACTAGACAACCTTTTCTCTGTCCAATGGATCATGTATTTGAGGTAATTACTCGAGGAACAAAAATCGTTTCTCATGGTTTTATTTATACCTGTATGAATTCTGTCAGGAAGGTACCTATTGCCCTTTATCATTTTGTATGCTATGTTTAACTACCCTTATGTAACTAGTTGCTGTAAGAGTTACAGTTTCAGACAGCTTGTCACAAATAGGTTCATCTGTTGGTCAACTGAACTGAGTAATTAAAAGAGTAAAAAAAAAAAAATTTAAGTGAAATTGTATCATGTGATGACATGACAGTTCGGTATAGATGACGTAGAAGGTCGCTCAGAAGTATTTGCCCAAAAGCAGGATAGTTCTACAATCCTGTCTTCTGGATTTGGAGAACTTGATTTTAGGAATGCCTTCTTTTGTGATCTGGTGAACTACTCATATATGGCTGCCTCGGGCGGTCAAATGACCTGGATTATCCTTCACTCTTTGCATAAACAAATTTGTATGACTATCAGGCAAGAATATAACAGCTTTCACGGTAGCTGCTCAATTGGTTTCTACTTTTCATTTTACAAATACTTCCTCTGTAAAGAAATATAAGAGCGGTTAGATCACTAAAGTAGTGATCTAAACGCTCTTATATTTCTTTACGGAGGGAGTACATAAGTTTGTGTCTTCGCACTACAGAATTTCGCACCATTTTTTGTTGAACCCAATCCGAAGATACTATTTTAATCTTTCAATCAGTCATCATCGAGGGTCTATCATTGTAAAAAGCCTTTGATTATTATGTCTACAAATGTGGAAGTGCAACATATTCTTTGGAGGCATGCTAAATATTGTTGAACAGAGAAAGTGTTGATAGAACATAGTGCTTTCAACCAAACCAGTTGACAATAGAGTGAAATAAAGTTGGTTGTACTTGACATGATAGATAGGGCAGACAAGTGCAGTGAGCACTACAGGATGTCTATAAAGTGGTTTGTAACAGTTGATATATCTGGGGACATGTCTCTTCAGTTTGAACTTTGGAGAAGAAATATACTCATACGCTAGCCTTGCTTGTGAGTTGAATTAGAGCAACTCTATCAGATTCCCTAAATTCAGAGCCTTTAAAACCAAGCACCCTTTAAATTTTTATTAAGGTTGCTGTGCAATCGCGCAAACTCAGACACCCTAAAAAAACAGCCTTTATATTGCTTCTGCCATACCGGATCCATTTGTCACTGAGGTTGGCTTTTCCCCATTTGTAACCTCCGTTCCGCCATTGAATCTGCACATCGTAAACTCCTGCACACGGGCCTGCAGGTGTCCCCTCTGGGTGAGCAGCTCCTTGAGCGCGGTGGTGTGAACAAATCCCGGCCTGCACGAGCTCTTTGACACTCTCAGCGTCGCAGCCCAAGCGCGCACACCGTGATGTCATGTCCCTCCTTGAGAAGGCTGAGCAAGGGTGATATGATGTCCTTCGATGATGAGCTTCCTACCCCGCCCGTGAAAACCCAGAACAGCCCACCCTGAACTCTGGCATCCATCTACGCCAGCCTCTACACACCGCCTCCGGTCAGCTTCCCCGGGAGGTGCGCTCAGCGGTGTTGTCCCAACTGCGCTCCCCCGGTAGCGCCAATGCGCTCGACACTGTCTACTCCCATCTGGTGCCCCTTGTCACCATCCCGCCGCTCGGTTCCAGCGTGTACTACTGCCAAAGCCACGTCCCTACCAACTTCGCCGCCATGCAGCTTGCAGAGCCACCACCACACCGTTGGTTCCTCATCAGGTCTTCCTCCCGGCACGGGGGGGGGGGGGGGGGCGCTGAAGATGTACCACATGGTATGGTAGCGGCAGTGGGGCAAGTGGGCTGCGGAGATCCGGCTCGCTAGAACTGGATGTGCGTGTGGCTCAGCATCTGCCACTTGCCGGAGATGGCCGCCCAGGCCTATGACCGCTCCGCCGGTGCTTTAATATTGCTGGGAGGTGGGAAAAGTGGGAAAAGGGGAGGAGCACGCTCGCGGGGGAGGGGGGTATCAACGCTAGTCTGGCGGTGGAGATCGCGAATAGCCACGGGCGGGAGGTGACATTTCCCTCGTGCCAAAATCTGGTAGACTTGCTTCTATATGGTACTCCCTCTGTTCCAAATTAATTAAAATTCTAAGATTGTCCAAAGTCAATCTTTTAAAGTTTGACCAAATCTATGAAAAATCTGCCAAGACTACAACATTAAATATTTATAATACAAATCTTTATTTTATAAAGAATCCAATGAAACTAATTTGGTGTTGCAGATGTTAATATAGACTTGGTCAAACTTCAGTAAGTTTAACTTTGGACAAACCTAGAACTTATATTAATTTGGAACGGAGGGGGTATCTAACTTATTTTTGTACATCAACCATGAAGCAACATTTTCCTACTTCAGCTCAGTGATTTACATGTATAGGTACATGTTATGCTGAAGGACTTGCCTGAGGAGGAATTTGGGCCACGTATTGATTTCAGAGAATACACATTTCTTGAGAATCCATCATTGCCTAAACAGGTAACACTATGCTCTTTGCAGTCATTTCACCTTTATCCGGAAACAAGATGGCTTGTTCCCTAATAGTTTCTGTTTGGAGTATTGATTTAGGTGAAAGAGTCGTTTCTTGGCGCGGCTCTGCAATGAGCATAGCACCAGATGCTCCACAGCCAATGGAACCAATAAACACAGAGCCCTTCTATTGCCAAGGAATAGCACCGAACAAATGGTAAATTATGAGGAACCTACTGTTGTGTCTGGTTTCAGTTCAGCGCAACACATCATTCACTTGGTCACACTTGTCACATTGTAAAATGTCCCATATGTTTCCTTTAATCTTGTTTGATTTAGTTGCTCCCAATCAACTCCTTTACGAATTGTTATTTTCCTTTCTAGGAGAGCTATGCATTCTGTATGCATATGCATAGATCAGTCATCTAAAATAATATGAAAACAAGGCAAAAGCTAATATAAAATTGAAGCAAATAAATTAATGCATTTCCTGCTAACTCGCGATTACTGCTATAATTTCAAGGTGTGCCGATATGGGTTTTCTGTTTCAGTATCAGTCCATCAGTGAGGAAAGTGGCATACATATTTTTGTAAAGAAGTAAATATAAAGGTGTACAGAGATTGATACACCTAACATTCCTGTAGATACAAACTGGGAGTCCTAAGATATATAATGAACAAAATCTATTACAGGGTTTAATTAAGAGCTTTATGCTGAAGCCCCCCCCCCCCCCCCCTTTTTTTGCAGCTTTTGGATGTCTTTTCATCGTATAAGAATATCAAGATCATACATTTCTCGTCTATGGTTGATGGCTTCAGAGGTTTTGCTGATGCGGTAAGCTGCTGATCATTTACCTCAGTTTTGATTAAATTTCTGGATGAAAGTCTGCACTCTTAAATTTTATCTAATTACGAAAAACCAGGCTGTGGAGACGCAGTTTCGGAATCGTGTGAAGAGGTATACAGGAATATGGTGTTGTGTTGAGTTCCGTGAAATTGGGCACATATACTATGACATGTACTGGGATGATAAACCAGGTTGGAAGCCACACCCCCCACAGAATAGGGAAGAGGACCATCCACCTTGGGCCTGAATTTTGAGGTCGGACAATAGATCAACCATGAAAAGGGATGACATTCTGTGATGAAGGCAAGATAGGTCACACATTACTGCAGGTTCATTTTTAACTCCAGAGCAGGCTGCTCCTATCCGTTGGAAAAAAAATGCGTACTCGAGAAAACATTTAACTTCCAGTTTTGTAGGCCTGTTCTGTAGATTAATTCACTACTGTTCAGTCTGCCCCTTGACCTGTACTTCTTATCACATATGTCCAGAAAAGTTTTCATGATATAGCGTGAGACAACATTTAAGGTAACGATTTGACTAAAAAAGCATGACATCATGTTCATAGCCCTCTCAGGCTCTTCATACTGAAGATAACTACAGTTGGCTGTGTTTCCCCTGTTCTCGTGTTTTGGATGCGCTCTGAGACGTCGATCGTCCATGTAAAGGCACATTGTCCATTTTAAGGCACACGGTTGAAGATAACGTTTCGCTTGTTGTGGAACTCTCTTCGTCATCCATCATCCATGGAACGGCTGTCCTTCGTTCCTGGGTCACTGCTATTTGCCTGATACTTTTGACTAAGTTTGTTTAGCTTTTCAACCACTCTGTGTGTGTAAGGGCTATAAAGCCCCCATTTCTCCTTAGAGGGCATGTGATTTGTAATCGGGTTGTAACCCTAGCCGCCGGTGGTGAGCTTTACCTACTTTCCCATTCTAGAACTCGGTCCACAATTTCTCTCTGAATGTTTGAATACGAGTAATGCGACGCACGGAGGGGAGGATTACGGGACTCACGGACTAGCAAACGTGGGAGATTAGGATTGGAGAAGAGGGGAAGATGGGCCCCACCCCGGCTGAAAATTTGGGGAGAGAGATTAGTTAGAGAGAAAATCCGTAAAGCCCTGAATACAAGTGCTAACTTCAATTGTTGGTAGCTATGTTGTCGGGGTGGGTGAGATGCAAGTGATTCATTAATGCAAATCACGGGTGGAGTAGTGGGCTGCAG
The DNA here is from genome assembly GCA_021605145.1 of Aegilops bicornis. Taxonomy (NCBI): domain Eukaryota; kingdom Viridiplantae; phylum Streptophyta; class Magnoliopsida; order Poales; family Poaceae; genus Aegilops; species Aegilops bicornis. Next base: position 278,051,799 of record CM038672.1, read on the forward strand.
GCGATGTTGTAGCTGTAATTGTATTGTAACATCCTGGTTTGGGTTCTATACCAACCCCCTCTTTCTATGAAATATGATAAGCACATTCGTGCGTATTTGAGATTTTTTTGAGGTTGGGATCTCTCGTAAAATCCGTGCTCGAGCTCCGGTTTAGGCGGCGGAGATCTTTCGGTGGTGGCCGGAGAGGTGTTGTTCAGGTGCAGTTAGTCCTTCAGTGTGGTTGCTGGAGAACAATTCTTTGGTAGTAAGATTCCAGCCCTTGATTTCTGATTGTGCATCGCCGACGGCGGGTGAAGGTGGCGGTGCAGGCGGCGGTAGACCGAGTAGCGGGAGGAACATCAGCAACCCTCCCAACCCAGCCATATTGTCTCTAACAAGGTACTCTATCTGATGCGGAGCATCCTATGGCCATTCCTATGGACCTATCTACACCTCTCCAAGTGTTAAGTGGATCGATGACACGAGCATGTGAAGAGCTCTCGAGACCGAGGTGACATCTCTCCTTAGTGATATGTGTGATTAGGTATGGCCCACGTGAGACATGGCTACTACCTAAAGTCGAAATGATATGTGTGATTAGGTATGAAGAACACCCTCTCGGAGATGCTCGTGACGACGGACAAGTCCCCAAGTGCATGGATGAAGGAGCATGGCGGAAGGAACCGGAGAAGGTCTACATGCCTCGGACATCCGGCCCTTGGAGATGTCAACCACAGCAGCAGCTCGGTTGAAGACCACCTACAGGCATCGGACATCCGGCCCAGCCCCGGAAATTCGGCCCTTTAATACAGAGAGCACCCGAAACTTGCCCCCGCCAGCTCGGACATCTGGCCCCAGTGCCGGACATCCGGCCCCTCCTGCCTGCGTGCAGTGTATCCAGGCCGAGGCCCATGTACCCCTTCGCCCCCTAGACTATATATACTCTTCCTCTACGTACGTTTTAGGGTTAGCATTGTGATAGCTCATTTTGGAGATAAAGCTTTGCTGATCCACTTGTACCTACTCCGTTGGAGACCAAGGCCTCCTAGGAGAAGATCCCCCAAGTGGATTAAAAAAACCCCTTGTGGGAAGATCCTCATTTGTTGGATTTGGACCCTTGCTACCTCTTTGTGTATGTGGATCTAGCACAATTGTGGTTGGATCAAGTCTATTTGAGAGTTCTTGTATTTCTCTTTGATTTACCCTCTTTCCCCCTCCAAGTGTGAAAAGATCAACCTATTAGGGTTCCATCCTACATCATCTTGGATTAGAGCCACGTTGATTCACAACTTGGAGTTCTCCCTCTTCGATTTCTAGCCCCAATTTTGTGTGTTTTTGACCAATTTCGAAAATCCCCATAAAAAACAGTCTCAATTTTTTTTTGTGATTTGTTGGTTTGATGATGTTTTGTTGGATTTGATCCATGGATTTGCTGTGTTACTAGTGAATCTAGCTTCCCTTCACTTTTGCCAAATTTCCATCCACGAAATTCCATGAATTTTGCCCCAAATTTTTCTTTTTCCACCCAGTTCATCGAGTTCGTCCATAGATTTGGCGCCCCGGACATCCGGCCCGTGGCCCCCGGGCATCCGGCCCAACGCCTGGACATCCGGCGCCTGACAGCAGCAAACGTCTCCATCACCACCATTTCCCCTCGATTTCACCATTTTGATCGGAGTTTCCACCATTACTTCTGCATACGACCACCGCTTTCTGCAACCACCATCACTTTTCCACTACCACCTCCGACAATTTTGACACATTTTGTTTTGAGAATTTGAGTTGGGGTTTCCGTTTCCTAACGTGTTTCGGCTACTAGGGACGGTTCGACAACGACATCACCGCCACTCATCCTCGACACAGATTCGTCAACGGCAGCGACCACTTCACCATTTTGATACCTTCAACCGTAGGCAAGGGCGGTAACCTCGACGACACCTTCGTATACTCTCCCTTGCCATTGCATTGTTAACCCCGAGCCCATTTTGCGTCACTTTTCTATCGAGACTAGCCATTTGAGTATTGTCGGGCAACGTTACTTGTGCACTTTAGTGATAATCGATCCACACATTCCTTTGCGCGCATTTATCATTGTATCATCTATAGTGTCATACATTGTTCCGGCATATACACAATTGCTATCTTGGTTCGAGCATTTTGCAAAAGTGGCCAAAGAAAGATATCAAAAGAGCAAGAGAGGAAAGCTTTTAAGCAAAAAGAGAACAAAGAAGCTTGTAAGCAAGAACCATAACATCATAACATATTGCATACAAATTGCCATACTCGATCATCTTGGATCATCTTAAGAGAATCATCGGGAATCATACATATAGCATACTTGGGATAGAATTCATTGCATTTTTGCTTTGTAGGTTGTGCACAAGTATCGTATCTGGCTATTGAGAAATCGTGCTAGCGTCTCTCTTGTCTTGTGCAACAAGAGCATTTTTCGTGGATTCCACATTTTGAGCTCGTCCCTTGGTTGCACGACCCCATTTATCTATCCGTGCGTGTGTTTCCGTGTGCCACATCTTGCTTTGGTCTACTTGTTTCACTTGCAAATTTGTGAATCTCTTTCAACATTATTGAATCTTGCTAACAATTGCATAAATTTTATGCCACCTGAAAGTGCTAGTTATCGACTAGAGGACGAGGGGGGGGGGTGAATAGGCGATTTTTATGGCAGTCTTCGAAAGATGCAAGATCTTCAAAGACAGACAACCAAACAACACCTATATGATATGCAACGAAAGATAAACTACGCTAGACATACCATAGTCAAGTAAACAGTACAATGAAAGCACGAAGACTAAAGGAAACTAGGTAGAACAGATCGGAATGGAAGACAGTATGAAGCCAAACATGTGAAAGTCTTCACACAATGAAGTCAAACAGACCAGGCAAGCAAGCAATGACTTCACGAAGGCAAACTGAAATGTAAAGGAGTTAGGGGATACAACCAGTTGCTTGATGAAGACAAGGATTTGGTAGACCAGTTCCAGTTGCTGTGCAAACTATATGTCTGGTTAGGGAGGCTGAGATTGAACTCAGAAGACCATGTCTTCACCTTATTCCCTTGAGCTAAGGACACTTAGTGCTCAACCAATCACTCATGTAAGTCTTCAAGGTGGACTTCCAAACCTTCACAGACTCCGTTCACCGGCGATCCACAATGACTCTTGAATCCTCAGAACATGACGCATAACCGGCTGGAGGATACATAGTCCTCAAGTGTAATAAGTCTTCAGATCACGGGGACAGGAAGACTTCAGTGATGCCTAACACTCTTTGGCTCTGGGTGTTTTGGGCTTTGTCCTCGCAAGGTTTCTCTCTCAAAGGCTTCGGAGGTGGGTTGCTATCAAACGACAAAAGCCGTGCACTAACTTTGAGCAGCCACCAATTTATGGTGTAGGGGGTGGGCTATTTATAGCTAGGAGGCAACCCGACATGATATGTCCAAAATGACCCTGGGTCACTAAGGAACTGACACGTGTCCAACGGTCGGATTTCAAACACATGAGGCAGCTTGACTTGGGCTACAAGTAAAGCTGACTCATCCAACTCTGGATAAGATTTGCTCTCAGTGTCTTCACTAGAAGACATAGGATTTTGGTTGAGCATCACATCAGTCTTCCGACTTTGTTCACCTAGACCCCACTTAACAGTTAGGTGGTTCCTATGACTCAAGAAAGAAGAAAATGAAACTACGAAAGAAACTATGTCTTCACACTCCATAGTCTTCACGTGAATGTCTTCACACGCCATTATCTTCAACGTGAATGTCTTCACGAACCACCATTGCCTTTAATGTCTTCATACATTTTTAGGGGTCATATCTGGTAGGTAAACCGAATCAACGAGGGACTTCTACTTGTGTTATCCTACAATTCTCACAAACACATTAGTCCCTCAACCACGTTTGTCGTCAATACTCCAAAACCAGCTAGGGGTGGCACTAGATGCACTTACAATCTCCCCCTTTTTGGTGATTGTTGCAAACTGGTTGAAGTTTTTGATGGGGATAAAAATATATGAAAGTTAAAGAACGAGGTCATTGTCTTCATGAAGTTGAAAGGGCTCCCCCTGAAGATGTGCATATAAGTAATTTGCCTTTGAATGCAAATGCACATGGCAGGTTCTGCTTTGTGGAGATCTCCTTCAATTCATGAGGACAATTCATTGTGCATACAAAAATGTAGTGAATATAATGATATCCACAATGAAAAATGGGCGTCTGCAGAATGACTTCATGCGGAATTTATCATCACAATAAAAGGTAGCAGCAAAAGTAGCAGACGACCATCAAAGGCTTAAGTGTTACAACTCAAAAACCAACAGTTCAAGAACGAGAGTTGCAAAGCTTAACAAAAATAAGCACCCGACCCATATAGACCCGCTTGAAGACTATCAACTCATATGCTTCTCCCCTTTTTGTTAGGAATGACCAAAAGGAGTGAAGACATAGAGTGTCTAAGCGTTCCTAGAAGGTGTTGGTGAAGATGTTGGGGCAGCTGGGTCGACGGTGGAGTTGGGCGGTGTTGAAGGGCCTGATGCAGAATCATGATGCAGTGAAGTCATGGCTGGTGAAGTAGCGTCGTCTGCTTGAGCATGCGTTGGATTTCCCTTGAAGAGAAAAGGGTGATGCAGCAAAGTAGCGTAAGTATTTCCCTCAGTTTTTGAGAACCAAGGTATCAATCCAGTAGGAGACAACGCACAAGTCACCTAGTACCTGGACAAACAATCAAGAACCTTGCAACCAACGCGATAAAGGGGTTGTCTATCCCTTCACAACCACTTGCAAAAGTGAGATCTAATAAAGATAGTAAAGTAAATATTTTTGGTATTTTTGTTGTATAGATTGGAAAGTAAAGATTGCAAAATAGTAAACGAGATGCGATGTAAATAAAAGAGATGCAATATAATAAGAAAGAGACCCAGGGGCCATAGGTTTCACTAGTGGCTTCTCTCAAGATAGCATGTATTATGGTGGGTGAACAAATTACTGCCGAGCAATTGATAGAAGAGCGCATAGTTATGAAGATATCTAACGTAATGATCATGAATATAGGCATCATGTCCGTGTCAAGTAGACCGAAACGATTCCGCATCTACTACTATTACTCCACACATCGACCGCTATCCAGCATGCATCTAGAGTATTAAGTTCATAAGAACAGAGTAACACATTAAGCAAGATGACATGATGTAGAGGGATAAACTCAAGCAATATGATATAAACCCCATCTTTTTATCCTTGATGGCAACAATACAATACGTGCCTTGCTGCCCCTCTTGTCACTGGGAAAGGACACCGCAAGATTGAACCCAAAGCTAAGCACTTCTCCCATTGCAAGAAAGATCAACCTAGTAGGCCAAACTAAACCGATAATTTGAAGAGACTTGCAAAGATATCAAATCATGCATATAAGAATTCAGAGAAGAACCAAATAATGTTCATAGATAATCAAGTTCATAAATCCACAATTCATCGGATCTCGGCAAACACACCGCAAAAGAGTATTACATCTAATAGATCTCCAAGAACATCGAGGAGAGCTTTGTATTGAGAATCAAAGAGAGAGAAGAAGCCATCTAGCTAATAACTATGGACCCAAAGGTTTGTGGTAAACTACTTATGCTTCATCAGAGAGGCTATGGTGTTGATGTATAAGCCCTCCGTGATCGATTCCCCCTCCGGCAGATCACCGGGAAAGGCCCCAAGATGGGATCTCACGGGTAAAGAAGGTTGCGGCGGTGGAAAAGTGGTTTCGTGGCTCCCCCTGATGTTTCTAGGGTATAAGAGTATATATAGGCAAAAGAAGTACGTCGGTGGAGCTACGAGGGGCCCACGAGGGTGGGGGCGCGCCCTCCTGCCTCGTGGCCGCCTCGTTGCGTCTCCGACTTCATCTCCAAGTCTTTTGGTTTGCTTTCGGTCCAAGAAAGATCATCGCGAAGGTTTCATTCCGTTTGGACTCCGTTTGGTATTCCTTTTCTGCGAAACACTAAAATAGGCAAAAAAAAAAACAGAAACTGGCACTAGGCCTCCGGTTAATAGTTTAGTCCTAAAAATAATATAAAAGAGCATATTAAAGCCCATTAAACATACAAAACAGATAATATAATAGCATGGAACAATCAAAAATTATAGATACGTTGGAGACGCATCAAGCATCCCCAAGCTTAATTCCTACTTGTCCTCGAGTAGGTAAATGATAAAAACAGAATTTTGATGTGAATGCTACCTAACATATTTATCAATGTAATTTTCTTTATTGTGGCATGAATGTCCAGATCCGAAAGATTCAAGACAAAAGTTTAATATTGACATAAAAATAATAATATTTCAAGCATACTAACAAAGTAATTATGTCTTCTCAAAATGACATGGCCAAAGAAAGTTCATCCCTACAAAATCATATAGTTTGGTTATGCTCCATCTTCGTCACACATAATATTCAAATCATGCACAACCCCGATGACAAGCCAAGCAATTGTTTCATACTTTAGTATTCTCAAACTTTTTCAACTTTCACGCAATACATGAGCGTGAGCCATGGACATAGCACTATAGGTGGAATAGAATGGTGGTTGTGGAGAAGAAAAAAGGAGGACGATGGTCTCACATCAACTAGGCGTATCAATGGGCTATGGAATGTGAGTGAGTAGGGATTGTAATGCAATGGATGCACTAGAGCTATAAATGTATGAAAGCTCAACAAAAGAAACTAAGTGGGTGTGCATCCAACTTGCTTGCTCACGAAGACCTAGGGCATTTGAGGAAGCCCATCGTTGGAATATACAAGCCAAGTTCTATAATGAAAATTCCCACTAGTATATGAAAGTGGCAAAATAAGAGACTCTCTATCATGAAGATCATGGTGCTACTTTGAAGCACAAGTGTGGAAAAAGGATAGTAGCATTGTCCCTTCTCTCTTTTCTCTCTCATTTTTTGTTGGGCTTCTTTGGCCTCTTTTTTATGGGCTTCTTTGGCCTCTTTTTTCCTCACACGGGACAATGCTCTAATAATGATGATCATCACACTTCTATTTATTTACAACTCAAGGATTACAATTCGATACTTAGAACAAAATATGACTCTATATGCATGCCTCCGGCGGTGTACCGGGATGTGCAATGAATCAAGAGTGACATGTATGAGAGATTATGAATGGTGACTTTGCCACAAATATGATGCCAACTACATGATCATGCAAGGCAATATGACAATAATGAAGCGTGTCATAATAAACGAAACGGTGGAAAGTTGCATGTCAATATTATCTCGGAATGGCTATGGAAATGCCATAATAGGTAGGTATGGTGGCTGTTTTGAGGAAGATAAATGGTGGGTTCATGGTACCGGCGAAAGTTGCACGGTATTAGAGAGGCTAGCAATGGTGAAAGGGTGAGAGTGCGTATAATCCATGGACTCAACATTAGTCATAAGAACTCACATACTTATTGCAAAAATCTACAAGTCATCAAAAACCAAGCACTATGCGCATTCTCCTAGGGGGATAGATTGGTAGGAAAAGACCATCGGTCGTCCCCGACCGCCACTCATAAGGTAGACAATCAAATAAATACCTCATGCTTCAAATTTGTTACACAACGGTTACCATACGTGCATGCTACGGGACTTGCAAACCTCAACACAAGTATTTCTCAAATTCATAATTAATTTACTAGCATGACTCTAATATCACCACCCTCATGTCTCAAAACAATCATCAAGCATCAAACTTCTCATAGTATTCAACGCACTTTATATGAAAGTTTTTATTATACCCATCTTGGATGCCCATCATATTAGGACTAGTTTTATAGCCAAAGCAAATTACCACGCTGTTCTAAAAGACTCTCAAAATAATATAAGTGAAGCATGAGAGATCAATAATTTCTATAAAATAAAACCACCACCGTGCTCCAAAAAGATATAAGTGAAGCACTAGAGCAAAATTGTATAGTTCAAAAGATATAAGTGAAGCACTAGAGCAAAATTGTATAGTTCAAAAGATATAAGTGAAGCACATAGAGTATTCTAATAAATTCTGATTCATGCGTGTCTCTCCCAAAAGGTGTGTACAGCAAGGATGATTGTGATAAACTAAAAATCAAAGATTCAAATCATACAAGACGCTCCAAGAAAACACATATCATGTGGTGAATAAAAATATAGCCTCAAGTAAAGTTACCGATAGACGAAGACGAAAGAGGGGATGCCTTCTGGGGCATCCCCAAGCTTAAGCTTTTGGTTGTCCTTGAATTTTACCTTGGGGTACCTTGGGCATCCCCAAGCTTAGGCTCTTGCCACTCCTTGGTCCAAAATCCATCAAATCTTTACCCAAAAACTTGAAAATTTCACAACACAAAACTCAACAGAAAATCTCATGAGCTTCGTTAGTAAAAGAAAATAAACCACCACTTTAAGGTACTGTAATGAACTCATTCTTTATTTATATTGGTGTTAAACCTACTGTATTCCAACTTCTCTATGGTTCATACCCTCCGATACTACTCATAGATTCATCAAAATAAGTAAACAACACACGAAAAACAGAATCTGTCAAAACAGAACAGTCTGTAGCAATCTGACTTAATCGAATACTTCTGGAACTCAATTTTTTTTGAAATAAATTGGTGGACGTGAGGAATTTATCTATTAATCATCTGCAAAAATAATCAACCTAAAAGCACTTTTCAGTAAAAAATGGGAGCTAATCTCGTGAGCGCAAAAGTTTGTGTTTTTTACAGCAAGATCGCAAAGACTTCACCCAAGTCTTCCCAAAGGTTCTACTTGGCACAAACACTAATTAAAATGTAAAAACACATCTAAACAGAGGCTAGATGAATTATTTATTACTAAATAGGAACAAAAAGCAAGGAACAAAAATAAAATTGGGTTGCCTCCCAACAAGCGCTATCATTTAACGCCCCTAGCTAGGCATAAAAGCAAGAATAGATCTAGGTATTGCCATCTTTGGTATGCAATCCATAAGTGGCTCTCATAATAGGTTCATAAGGCAATTTAATTTTCTTCCTAGTAAAGTGTTCCATGCCTTTCCTTAACGAAAATTGGAATCTAATATTTCCTTCTTTCATATCAATAATTGCACCAATCGTTCTAAGGAAAGGTCTACCAAGAATAATAGGACATGTAGGATTGCAATCTATATCAAGAACAATGAAATCTACGGGCACATAATTCCTATTTGCAACAATAAGAACGTCATTAATCCTTCCCATAGGTTTCTTAATGGTGGAATCCGCAAGATGCAAATTTAAAGAACAATCATCAAATTCACGGAAACCTAGCACATCACACAAAGTTTTTGGAATCGTGGAAACACTAGCACCCAAATCACATAAAGCATAGCATTCATAATCTTTAATCTTAATTTTAATAATAGGTTCCCACTCGTCATAAAGTTTTCTAGGGATAGAAACTTCTAGTTCAAGCTTTTCTTCATGGGATTGCATTAAAGCATCAACGATATGCTTAGTAAAAGCTTTAGTTTGATTATAAGCATGAGGAGAATTTAACACGGATTGCAACGAGGAAATAGAATCTATCAAAGAGCAATTATCATAATTAAATTCTTTGAAATCCAAAATAGTGGGTTCATTGCTATGTAAAGTTTTGACCTCTTCAATCCCACTTTTATCAATTTTTGATTAAGATCTAAAAACTCCGAATCATTGGGACGCCTTTTAAATAAAGTTGACTCATCTTCAGTCCCATATTTATCAAGATTCATATTGGAAAACAAAGATTTAATAGGAGACACGTCAATTACTTTTAGATCTTCATCATTATTATGATGAAAACTAGAAGAACACACTTTCACAAAGCAATCTTTTTTAGCACGCATCCTAGCGGTTCTTTCTTTGCACTCGTCAATGGAAATTCTCATGGCTTTGAGAGACTCATTGATGTCATGCTTAGGTGGAATAGATCTAAGTTTCAAAGAATCAACATCAAGAGAAATTCTATCCATGTTCCTAGCCAACTCATCAACTTAGGCAATTTTTTTCAAGCAAAGCACTGAAATTCTTTAACACTAGTCTCAAAATCAAAGGGCATCTTATTAAAATTTCCATAAGAGTTGTTGTAGGAATTACCATAATTATTAGAGGAATTACTAGGAAACGGCCTAGAATTAAAATTTCCTCTATACGCGTTGTTACCAAAATTGCTCCTACCAACAAAATTCACATCCATAGATTCATTATTATTCTCAATCAAAGTGGACAAAGGCATATCATTAAGATCAGAAGAAATACTTTTATTAGCAAACAATTTCATAAGTTCATCCATCTTTTCACTTAAAACATTAACCTCTTCAATCGCATGAACCTTTTTACTAGTGGATCTTTCGGTGTGCCATTGAGAATAATTAACCATAATATTGTCTAGGAGTTTAGTAGCTTCTCCTAAAGTGATTCCCATAAAAGTGCCTCCCGCGGCCGAATCTAAAAGATTTCTAGAAGCAAAATCCAATCCGGCATAATTGTTTTGTATAATCATCCACAAATTCAAACCATGTGTAGGGCAATTACGTATCATTAATTTCATCCTCTCCCAAGCTTGTGCAACATGCTCATGATCAAGTTGCTTAAAATTCATAATATTTTTCCTAAGAGAGATGATCTTAGCAGGAGGAAAATACATAGAGATAAAAGCATCTTTGCACTTATTCCATGAATCAATACTATTTTTAGGCAAAGAAGAGAACCAAGTTTTAGCATGATCTCTAAGTGAAAACGGAAATAGCTTCAATTTAACAATATCATTATCCACATTTTTCTTCTTTTGCATATCACACAAATCAACGAAGTTGTTTAGATGGGTAGCAACATCTCACTAGGAAGGCCGGAAAATTGATCTTTCATAACAAGATTCAACAAAGCGGTATTAATTTCACAAGATTCAGCATCGGTAGTAGGAGCAATCGGGGTGCTAATAAAATCATTGTTGTTGGTATTGGAAAAGTCACACAATTTATATTATCTTGAGCCATCGTGACAAACAATCAATCCAACACACAAGCACACAAGAAGCAAGCGAAAAGAGACGAACGGAAAAGGGGCGAAGAAAGGCAAAGGTTTTCGAAAATCGTTTTAGAAGTGGGGGAGAGGAAAACGAGAGGGGAATGGCAAATAATGTAATGCGAGGGAGGAGAGTTTATGATGGGTACTTGGTATGTCTTGACTTGGCGTATGTGACGCCCTCGATTCAATCGTACACTAATCATACACGCAATTGTGTACGATCAAGATCAAGGACTCACGTGAAGAGTATCACAACACAACTCTAGACACAAATTAAAATAATACAAGCTTTATATTACAAGCCAGGGGCCTCGAGTTCTCGAATACATAAGCTCGAAAACACAAGAGTCAGCGGAAGCAACAATATCTGAGTACAGACATAAGTTGAACAAGTTTGCCTTAAGAAGGCTAGCACAAAAGCAACATCGATCGAAAAGGCAAGGCCTCCGCCTGGAGCCTCCTAACTACTCCTGGTCGTCGGCGGCCTCCACGTAGTAGTAGGCACCCTCGGGGTAGTAGTAGTCATCGGTGGTGTCGTCTAGATCCTGGGCTCCACCATCTGGTTGCGACATCCGAGAAGAATGGAAAAAGGGGGAAAAAGGAAGCAAAGCAACCGCGAGTACTCATCCGAAGTACTCAGCAAGCAAGGATCTACACTACATATGCAACATTATCAAAGGACGGCGGTATATGTGGACTGGGCTGCAGAAATGCCAGAATAAGAGGGGGAGAAGCTAGTCCTATTGAAGACTAGCATCTTCTGGAAACCAACATCTTGCAGCAACAGGAGGGAGTCGAGTAGTATAACATAAGTCATATTTATGTTGTTGTACCAACGCTCCGGGATCCTTTCTCGACTCCCAAAGCAACATATCCAAAACATGCCTCAACATCCAGTTCTAGTTGTATCGATCGGGATACAACTCCGAGTGTCCGTTACCGTAGGACAGGCTATCGATAGATGTTTTCTTCCCTGCAGGGGTGCACCAACTTACCCACCATGCTCAATTAACTCCGGCCGGACACACTTTCCTGGGTCATGCCCGGCCTCGGCCAAACAATACGCCGCAACCCGACCTAGGCTTAATAGAGAGGTCAGCACGTCAGACTAAACCTATGCCCCCAGGGGTCATGGGCCATCGCCCCGGGAACTCCTGCACGTTGCGTGGGCGGCCGGTGAGCAGACCTAGCTACCTCCTTTAACAAGGCAGGTGCTTACGCAGTCCAACCCGGCGCGCGCCGCTCAGTCGCTGACGTCTATTAAGCTTCGGCTGATGCATACAACGCAGAACGCCCATACTATGCCCACGTGATGGTTAGTGCTATTGGGACAGAGGCCCCTCGGATCAAATATCCAAATCGTAGTGGATTAGGAACGTGCGGTAACAAGCAGAGACTCACGAAAGATGTGACCCCGTCGCCCCGTCTCGAGGACTTGCGGCAAGGGCTAAGAATGCCCGACCACGCCTCGTAATTATCTCGCGAGCACCCTCCAGGTCAACCCGACTCCTCATCACTCGCAAATATGCTCGCGCAGGTACCCCTTAGGGCCGACCCGTATTTAGTAACAGGGTTCAGTGTAAAGTCCTAGTAACCATAGTAACCGTGTGTCTAACACCAAGGGAAAAACCTGAGGAATCACCCTTGATGGATTCCACTCGATGTAATCATCAAGGTGAACGTAAGATGATCCACCCTCGAGGTTCACACTTGAGGGGTTGCACGACAGTGGAAGTGGTTAATGCGGAATCACCCTCGATGACCACGACCGAATAGCTACACTACAGGGTTAACATCAGAAGTGCTGATGAGGTCTCACCCTCGGCACTCGATAGTAACCCAAAGAGTGTCGAGCAACTAAGGGAAAGTGATGTGCGGTGTCGGGGCACGGTCTTCGATCCGTTGATCGGGTCTTCGATGATGAAGCAGGGCAACAAGGACAAGGTGGGGGTCAGCGATGGATCACTAACCAACCTATACTAAGTAGTTTAGGATAAGCATGCAGTAACAATAAGGTGTTACAAAAGCAGGCTATGCATCAGAATAGGATCAAACAATTACAGTAGCAAAATCTAATGCAAACATGAGAGAAAGGAAATGGGCGATATCGGGATGATCAAAGGGGGGGCTTGCCTGGAAGCTCTGATGAAAAGGAAGAAGGGTCGTCGTCGATGTAGTCGATCACAGCAGCATCAACAACGGTTTCGAGGTCTACCAGAGAAGAAGAGGGGGAAGAAACAGTAAATACAAAGCACACAGAGCATCACAAGGCATACCATGGCAATACACGGCGCTAGGAGTGTTCTAACGCGGCACTACATGATACCGGCGAAGGGGGAGAACATCCGGGAAAGTTTTCCATAAGTTTGGCATTTTCGGACAGACGAACCGAAGGGGGAAGGTTGCATGTTCGTTATGCTAGGGGTATGTGGCAGACGAACGAACCGCGTATTCAGATTCGTCTCGTCGTTCTGAGCAACTTTCATGTATAAAGTTTTTCCATCCGATCTACGGTTTCATTTCTACGAATTTTCAAAGTTTTAAACAGCTATTTGGAATTTCCTGAAAATTGGCTAAGTCTGAGAATCGCTCAGTTTTAACACCACTTAGCTGTTTTCTGAAGGCTATAACTGTAGTTATGTACATCCTATGGCTATGGCTTAGTGCCCTTTACCAATTTTTATCATCTTTCTGTGATCTACATGGCAGTGTCATTGACATCCATGTTAGAGTTTAGTTGCTTGATCGAAACTGCGTTTGAAAAGTGCCACTTGAAGTTAATTCCAGAAACTGTTAAAATATACGAACATAGGATTTTGTGATTTTCATAGGATTTAATCCTTACATCTTTTGAATTTGGACCGATGGGATGTTTTGAACCTTGTCAAGTGTACTACCTTCCCATATGAATTTTACTCATATTAATTGTTGTCTAGTTCTTTGTTTAGGGGTCAGACAGAGGGCTGGCCAAGATAGCAAAGAATTGTTAGCTATTGCTACAAGAATCGAATGTTACTATAGCAGAGCAAAGAGCGTAATGCAAAGCAGCGGCCGGAGGCGGACGAGGCCAGAGGTGGACGCGACCGGAGGTAGACGAGGCCAGACGTGGGCGCGACCACACTCAACACACTCACACTGCACGCACACACACACACTGCACACACCTATAGCCGCTCACCCATGGCTATGGCCATGGCCAGCGGTAGCAGCGGTGGGCGGCGGCCGGCAGCGATGAACGGCGAGCAACGACGCCGGTGAGCAGTGGCGCCGACGAGCAGCGGTGGCACCTAGTGGTGGCAAAAGACGAGCAAAGAAGAAGATTTGAACAACAAATGCTATGGCAGCAAGAACTAGCAAAGCAACAATGAGAGGCCCGCGTGGTGGCTGCGAAGCAGGCGCCGCCGAGAACGACGACTACGGCGCAGGCGGCCCCGGGCTGGAAGTTCATGGGAGCGCTACTGAGGGGCCAAAGAAGAAGCGCAGGAAGGCAGGGCACGGCAACCGCGGGCTCCTCGGGAGCTCGGGCGCGACAGCGGGAGCGACCTACAACATGCGGGAGAGCTAAAGGGGAGGAGGAGGAGGGGAGGTGGCTCACTGCCGTTGCAGGGAAGGCCCGGGGAAGATTCCAGGTGGCCGGGACGGCGTCGGCGTGCGGCGGCCCGAGGCGGACGGAGGTTGACGATGACCGCGAAGCCGACGGGGTAGGGGCTCGAGCTCGGGAAGTGGGCCTTGATCGGTGTAGGCGGTGATAAGGAAGCTCTCACGCGGTCGAATGAAGGGCGGCGGCCGGTGGCCACGCGCACGGCGAGGCCGTGGTGATGGCGGCGTTCGGGAGAGGGGGAAGAAGGGGATCTGAGCGAGGGTCGAGAGGAGACAGCGTGGGGACGAGTGAGCGAGTGGATGACATCGGGGGGAAGCTCGAGGGGGCGCGAGGGCTACCTTATCTGCGTGGAGGCGTCGCCGGCGAGGGAGTCCGGTGGCAACCGCGCCTGTAGCAATGCGCAACCGAGGAACAGGGAGGCGGGGTGTCCGGTGCGGGGAGCTGGGCCGGCTGGTGGATGTGGGCCGAGGCCCAAGGGGGACAGGGGGGCTTTCTCTCTCTCTCTCTCTCTCTCTCTCTCTCGTCTGCCTTTTCCCTTTTCCTTTTCTTTTTTGTTTTCTTTTATTTGCTCTGTTTTGCATTTTCCTTTTAGTACCAAATGAGTTTTGTTTTGAACAAAACTTGGCACATAAAACTAACACAATACCTTGAGATGGAACAAAAAGTTTGGGGTCAAAAGGAGTTGCCTAATCAATTTTAGAAATTAAAAAGGCCAATTTAAATGCTGCTGGAGCACTGAATTAATTCCCATGGGCATTTTGGGAATTCAGAAGAGGTTGGTTTCGACATGACAGTGATTAGGCAAATTTACAGGATAAGGTGAACATTTTAGTTTTACTGCTCAAAGAAATAATTTATTTGGCTTATTTTAAATTTGAAAAAGGCTTTGATTTTTGGACAAGTGGCAAGCTGCATAGTAATCACGATGACATGGCCACCATTAGGGGGAGACAACTTTAGCATGATTCTCGGGGTGTTACAGCATAGATCTCCCCGGCAACGGCGCCAGAAATCCGCAAGTTGACGGTAGATCAAATCTTGACTTGACTTGGCGTAAACCTCCCCGGCAACGGCGCCAGAAATCCTTTTTGCTACCTCTTGAGCATGCGTTGGTTTTCCCTTGAAGAGGAAAGGGTGAAGAAGCAAAGTAGTGTAAGTATTTCCCTCAGTTTTTGAGAACCAAGGTATCAACCCAGTAGGAGACAATGCACAAGTCACCTAGTACCGGCACAATCAATCAAGAACCTTGCAACCAACACGATAAGGGGTTGTCAATCCTTCAGGGCCACTCACAAAAGTGAGATTTAATAAATATAGTAAAGTAAATATTTTTGGTATTTTTGTTGTATAGATTGGAAAGTAAAGACTGCAAAATAGTAAACGAGATGCAATGTAAATAAAAGAGATGCAATATAATAATAAAGAGACCCGGGGGCCATAGGTTTCACTAGTGGCTTCTCTCAAGATAGCATGTATTATTGTGGGTGAACAAATTACATCCGAGCAATTGATAGAAGAGAGCATAGTTATGAAGATATCTAAGGCAATGATCATGAATATAGGCATCACATCCGTGTCAAGTAGACCGAAACGATTCCGCATCTACTACTATTACTCCACACATCGACCGCTATCCCGCATGCATCTAGAGTATTAAGTTCATAAGAACAGAGTAACGCATTAAGCAAGATGACATCATGTAGAGGGATAAACTCAAGCAATATGATATAAACCCCATCTTTTTATCCTCGATGGCAACAATACAATACGTGCCTTGCTGCCCTCATCACATCGGGAAAGGACGCCGCAAATTGAACCCAAAGCTAAGCACTTCTCCCATTGCAGGAAAGGTCAATCTAGTAGGCCAAACTAAACTGATAATTCGAAGAGACTTGCAAAGATATCAAATCATGCATATAAGAATTCAGAAAAGAACTAAATAATATTCATAGGTAATCAAGTTCATAAATCCACAATTCATCGGATCTCAGCAAACACACCGCAAAAGAGTATTACATCAAATAGATCTCCAAGAACATCGAGGAGAACTTTCTATTGAGAATCAAAGAGAGAGAAGAAGCCATCTAGCTAATAACTATGGACTCAACATTAGTCATAAGGAATAGTGGCGAAAAGTGCGCGGTATTAGAGAGGCTAGCACTAGTGGAAGGATGGGAAGAAGTGCGTATAATCCCTGGACTCAACATTAGTCATAAAGAACTCATATACTTATTGCAAAAATCTAGAAGTTATGAAAGCAAAGTATTACACGCATGCTCCTAGGGGGATAGATTGGTAGGAAAAGACCATCGTCATTCCCCGATCGCCACTCATAAGGAAGACAATCAATAAATAAATCATGCTCCGACTTCATCACATAACGGTTAACCATAAGTGCATGCTACGTGAATCACAAACTTCAACACAAGTATTCTTAAAATTCACAACTACTCAACTAGCATGACTCTAATATCACCATCTTCATATCTCAAAACAATTATCAAGCATCAAACTTATCTTAGTATTCAACGCACTCAAAAGAAAGTTTCATGATAGAGGCGAGGGTCCCGATCTTTCGATGAGATGGTGGCTATCGTTTAGGATGAAGTCGACTTTGACGATCCGACTACGAACGTGCGAGGACGTCGCGCCTTAGCAATCGCTAAACCAACTCCGAGAGGTTATTGACCACGCCGAGCACGATCAACGACCATGAGGGTCTATTTCTGCGAGCAAAAAAGAACAAGCAAGAAACTGAGATTGCAATCTGGATATTGCGAATATAAGATGAAAGCTTTATTGATCAAGGTGGGGTTCTGTGACACCTTTATGCGGTCGTTGAACACAAACGAAATGCACGCGAAGTTGCAGCTATGGCGAACTTTTAATCTAAATAAAACCCAAAGTCTAAACGGTGCCCTAAGGGCTGTATATATGGAGGAAGAGGGGGGAATTTCGTGGCCCTTGGGGAAGGGGTCCGAAACCAACCCTATCTCTTGTTTCCCCACACATACGGACTCTAAAAACAGTCGATACTTATGTATTTCGAAATTACATGGGCCTGGCCCAATAATAAGGTGACGCAGCACCTAGAATAGCCTCTGGACGAAATTTATGAAGTGGCATCTTGTATATTTCGTCCAGGGCTTCATTCACTCCTTATGGTGGCTTCAAAGTCCTGAAATCATAACTTCTAACTCCGTTCTTGTTCCCCTTGTGCATGCCATCAACTCCATGCCTGTTCTTGCTCCAATGTTCATGCTTCTCCAAGCTAGGCCCTTCATTTGTAAGCAAAACAAATGTATCCAATTTAGGCAGCATCATATTCTCATGAACATTAGAATCATTAACAAGAAACGAAAGTACCTGATAATTTAATTGGCGTATGTGAGCTCTAGTAATTGGTCCATTATATGTAACAAGAGGGGCTGTGGGTGTAACAATGGTATTGATGTCCTCATCATCCTCCCCTTCTTGAAACGAAGTCGCCCTCGATGGAAGCTCATCTTCCTCACCCAAATAAGGCTTCAAATCTGCAATGTTAAAAGTGGGACTAACCCCAAAATCTGCAGGCAGCTCAAGTTTATATGCATTATCATTTATTTTCTCTAACACCTTAAATGGACCATCAACACGTGGCATTAGCTCTGATTTGCGCAAATTAGGAAACCTATCCTTACGCAAATGTAACCAAACAAGATCTCGGTGCAAAGACAACATGTTTTCTACCCTTATCTCCAAAGCAAGTTTATATTTAGCATTCATACGCTCAATGTTGTCCTTAGTTAACTCATGCATTTTTAAGATCAATTCAACACGTTGTTTAGCATCAAAATTAACCTTCTCCGAGGATGGAAGAGGCAACAAATCAATGGGTGCACGAGGTAGGAAACCATACACAATTTCAAAAGGGCACATCTTAGTAGTAGAATGCAATGAACGATTATAAGCAAATTCAATATGAGGCAAGCATTCTTCCCACATTTTCTTATTATTCTTCAAAACAGCCCCAAGCATAGTAGACAATGTTTTATTGACTACTTCAGTTTGTCCATCCGTTTGGGGGTGACAAGTAGTACTAAAAAGCAGTTTAGTCTCCAACTTAGCCCATAAACATCTCCAAAAGTGGCTAAGAAATTTAGTATCACGATCTGAAACAATAGTATTTGGCACACATGCAAGCGAATAATTTCACGAAAGAACAAATCAGCAACATTAACAGCATCATCGCTTTTATGACATGGTATAAAGTGTGCCATTTTAGAATCTATCCACGACAAAAATATGCTATCCCTCCCTTCTTTGTTCGAGGTAAACCTAAAACAAAGTCCATAGATATATCTTCCCAAGGAACACTAGGTACAGTGCAAAGGCATATATAAACCATGAGGATTGAGTCGTGACTTAGCTTTTGACATGTAGTGCAGCGAGCAATAAAACGCTCAACATCCCGCCTCATCTTTGGCCAAAAGAAATGTGTAGCAAGTACGTCCTCCGTCTTCTTCACGCCAAAGTGTCCCATTAATCCTCCTCCATGCGCCTCCTGCAACAACAAAAGACGAACAGAGCTAGCAGGAATGCATAGCTTGTTAGCACGGAACACAAAACCATCATTAATAACGAACTTGTTCCATGTTCTTCCTTCTTTACAATTCTGCATGACATCTTTAAAATCAGCATCATGCACATATTGATCTTTGATGGTCTCCAAACCAAATATTTTGAAGTCAAGTTGTGAAAGCATAATATAGCGACGAGACAAAGCATCAGCAATAACATTTTCTTTACCCTTCTTGTGTTTAATGACATAAGGGAAAGTCTCAATGAATTCAACCCATTTAGCATGTCTACGATTCAGTTTAGCTTGGCTTTTAATATGTTTCAAAGATTCATGATCAGAATGTATAACAAATTCTTTGGGCCATAAATAATGTTGCCATGTCTCTAAAGTCCGAACAAGAGCATATAATTCTTTATCATAAGTAGAATAGTTCAGACTAAGCCCACTCAATTTTTCAGAAAAGTATGCAACAGGTTTGCCATCTTGTAATAACACACCTCCTAATCCAATTCCACTAGCATCACATTCAAGCTCAAAAGTCTTATTAAAGTCAGGAAGTTGGAGTTAAGGAGCATGTGTCAACTTATCTTTCAATACCGTGAAGGCTTCTTCCTGTGCGGTACCCCAAACAAAAGGCACATCCTTGTTTATAAGCTCATTGAGAGGTGCAGCAATGGTGCAAAAATCTCTCACAAAACGCCTATAGAAACCAGCAAGTCCAAGAAAACTCCTCACTTGTGTGACCGTTTTGGGCTGCGGCCAACTCTCAATAGCTTCAATCTTGGCTTTATCAACTTCAATTCCTCGTGGAGTAACAACATAGCCAAGAAAAGATACTCGGTCGGTGCAAAAGGTGCACTTCCCAAGGTTACCAAACAAGCGTGCATCATGTAGAGCATTAAAAACAACACGTAAATGTTCCAAATGTTCTTCCAAAGATTTGCTATAAATCAAGATATCATCAAAATAGACAACCACATATCGTCCAATTAAAGCACGTAAAACTTCGTTCATTAGTCTCATGAAAGTACTAGGTGCATTAGTTAACCCAAAAGGCATGACTAACCATTCATATAAACCAAACTTAGTTTTAAATGCTGTTTTCCATTCATCTCCCAATTTCATACGAATTTGATGATATCCACTACGCAAATCAACTTTGGAGAATATTGTAGAGCCACTCAATTCATCAAGCATATCATCTAGCCTAGGAATAGGATGACGATAATGAATAGTAATATTATTAATGCCTCTACAATCAACACACATACGCGACGTACCATCCTTTTTAGGCACTAGTATAATAGGAACATCACAAGGACTAAGAGATTCGCGTATATAACCTTTGTCGAGCAGCTCCTGTACTTGACGCATAATCTCCTTCGTCTCCTCTGGATTGGTACGGTATGGTGCATGGTTGGGTAGCGATGCACCGGGAATTAAGTCAATTTGATGCTCAATCCCTCGAATAGGTGGTAATCCCGGTGGCACGTCTTGTGGGAAGACGTCAGTGAACTCCTGCAAAATGTTAGTGACAGCATGGGGCAAAGAGGAAGGCACGTCCTCGAATGAAAATAATGCCTCTTTGCACACAAAAGCATAGCAAACTGATTTGCTAGAATCTAGCTCATCAATATCAGATTTGGTGGCAAGTAGACATGCACTTTTCAATTTAATTTCAGAAGCAACACTAGATGGTTTATTATTAGGCTTCATTTGTTGCTCAAATTCTTTTGCCACAATCTGATTTTCACTCTTATTTTTCTCCTGTTTTGCTTTATTAGCTCTATTAATATCATCTTTCAAAATGGAATCAGGAGTCATAGGAAGCAAAGTAATAATTTTATCCTTATGAACAAGAGTATACTGATTGTTTATACCATGGTGTACATAATTTTTATCAAATTGCCATGGTCTACCAAGTAATAAGGAACATGCTTGCATAGGTACCACATCACAATCAACATAATCAGCATATGTAGAGATACTAAAGTGCACACGAACAATACGTGTTACCTTAACCTTGCCGCTGTTGTTGAACCATTGGATGTAGTAAGGATGTGGATGTGGTCTTGTGGTGAGAGATAGCTTCTCCACCATCTCCATGCTAGCCAAGTTGTTGCAGCTCCCTCCATCTATGATGACGCGAATAGAACATTCCTTCAAAACTCCCTTTGTATGGAACAAATTATGCCTCTGATTTTGCTCAGCTTGTGTAACCTGCACACTCAAAACACGTTGAGCAACTAAACATTCAAACCTGTCAGCATCTTCAACAGCCATGTATTGCATCTCATGATCAGAATCATCTCCACCGTGTTCTTCATGTGTAATAAGAGCCAAAGTCTCCTCATCATAGTCACTAAGCGGACTCATACCCACCATCCTCGTGAGCAATCATCACACGCTGAGATTTGCATTCTCTCAAAATGTCCTCTTCCCTTACAACGACGACAAATAATATCACTTGTGTGCCCTGTTGACGCCATGGAAGAAGAAGAGCTCTGTGCAGGCCCGGCGGTGAGCTCTTGGCGAGATAGTGGTGGTTGTGTACGCTTTCTTGTATCACGGTTGGAGGTGGCACCTGAAGGAGGTGATGGTGCAGTGGAAGTAGATGATGCACGTGGTGTCCATGATGAAGGTCGACCTGCAGAAAAGTTAGTTCGCGCCAATGCCTCTCGATCCTGCACTTCACGTTCAACTTTACAAGCAAGATGGAATAAACGAGTGATATTATTATAATCCTTATAGTTTAGAATGGTCTGAATCTCTCTATTTAATCCACCCAGAAAACGTGCAAGCATAGCTTCATTCTCCTCAACAATACCACATCTAATCAAGCCAGTTTGTATTTCCTGATAATATTCTTCTACCGAATTTTTTCCTTGTCTTAAGTGCTGCAATTTTTGAAGTAATTCACGTTGATAATATGGTGGAACCCAACGAGTACGCATAGCAGTTTTCAAAGCAGCCCAAGTAGCTGGAACAGGATATAATCTACAATGTTCGAGACCACCAAACACATGCAAAGCTAGTGAAAGCACAAACAATGGCAGGAACACGTCTCTCCTCGGGATATTGTAAACATGTAAATCGTTGTTCAGTTTCTAACTCCCAAGTAAGATATATATCAGGAACATATCTACCCTCAAATGGTGGAATATTCAATTTCAGTTTAGGGAGATGGTCATGATCTTGTACCTGAGGGGAGCCCTAACATTGCCATTATTTGCATGTGGACGACCTGGTGGTTGCACATAGTTCTGATTGTCATCAACCTCATCCTCGTAATCTCCCACATAATCATCCTCCTCCACATCAGCAGCAGGAGCCACAGAAGTATCAATAGCAGCACCAACAATTTGGCCAAGCGCAAGAGGGACGCGGCTCACTCGGCGGAGGGCTGTTTCGCGACGTGGAGGCAGTAGTAGTAGTAGTAGTAGTAGTAGTAGTAGTAGTAGTAGTAGTAGTAGTAGTAGTAGTAGTAGTTGTAGAGGTGCGTTAGGTGCAGCCGGTGGTGGTGGTGGAAGACGCGCGAGCAATTCATTAAACTTGTTATCGAGCTTTGTTTTGAACGTCTTCTCCATGCCATCTATCTTCTCCATGGCCTCTTCAAATCTGTTTAGCACATCTTGCACCTGTCCACTCATCATTTGCTGAAGTTTATCATGCAACTCCTTATTCGTCATGTTCTCCCAGTCAGTCTAAATCGACATGATCTCGGCATGGTTAGCGACAATAGAAACACACAAGAATATGATCCTACGGACTACTAACAAGAGGTGGTGGTGGGTGTCACAAAACCGTCAAGCAAATCTCAAATTCTTACGGTTCTTACCCAAAGAAGAAGGTGATCGACAACCGTTGTAGTCAAAACTCTCAAAGCTTGGATAGAGCGATTACGGGGAGAGTCAAACACACGACGTAGATGTATGTGGAGCTGGGAAGGCTTATAATATGGTAGCAAAAGGGTCAAGAATAATCAATTCAGAGATGCAAAGTTGAATAAACACTCAACAACAGATCTTGTGTTGGTCCTAGGCTAGACCGTACTAGAGACGCGAGCCTAGAACACTAACAAAATCACGGCGCTGCAGTAAACAAGGGAGGAGCACACTCTGAATTTTTTTTCTTTTTTTGCACTTTTTTTCCTCTTTTTTTTGCTCCGCAACAATTTTTTTTCGAAAAAGTCTACAAATGGCCTAAAAACTGCCTAGCCAGAATTTTCCAGACTTAGTTTTTTTTTGAAACTGGAACTATTTTTCTACTGCGGGTAGCACGGAAGTTGGGGAGTCCTTCTCTGTCACGACTCGGAGTATGGCGTGATCTGGAAATCCAAAACAGAGTAACAAAATACTGGACTCGGAATAGGACTGGTGGCGGAGATGAAACTGGTGGAACTCGGACTGGTGGTGAATATGTGGTGGTAGTATATGGCAGCAGTGACGAAGTTGGCGCGGTGGTGGTATATGGCAGCAGCGACAATGATGATGCGGTGGTGATATATGGCAGCGGCGACGTGACAACCTGTGAACAGAACTCGAAACTCTAAAGGACTAGACGCTAAGACCAGCAACTTGACACGACGATGCAACCGCAAATTCAACAAAGCAAATACAGAAAAGATTATGCAAAGGCTCAGATTGGTTCGGATGGGATGAACTAACCCTAATTTTTTTGTTGGCTTTTTCGTGGACTATAGGTATGAAGAACACACTCGATCTAAACTATGAAAACTGTAAAATCTCACCGAGCAACTTGGAAATCTGATACCACTTGATAGAGGCGAGGGTCCCGATCTTTCGATGAGATGGTGGCTATCGTTTAGGATGAAGTCGACTTTGACGATCCGACTACGAACGTGCGAGGACGTCGCGCCTTAGCAATCGCTAAACCAACTCCGAGAGGTTATTGACCACGCCGAGCACGATCAACGACCACGAGGGTCTGCATTTCCTGCGAGCAAACGAAGAACAAGCAAGAAACTGAGATTGCAATCTGGATATTGTGAATATAAGATGAAAGCTTTATTGATCAAGGTGGGGTTACGTGGCCTTTATGCGGCCGTTGAACACAAACGAAGTACGCGAAGTTGCAGCTATGGCGAACTTTTAATCTAAACAAAACCCAAAGTCTAAATGGTGCCCTAAGGGCTGTATATATGGAGGAAGAGGGGGGGGGGGGATTTCGTGGCCCTTGGGGAAGGGGTCTGAAACCAACCCTATCTCTTGTTTCCCCACACATACGGACTCTAAAACAGCCTATACTTATGTATTTCAAAATTACATGGGCCTGGCCCAATAATAAGGTGTGTGACACCTAGAATAGCCTCTAGACGAAATTTATGAAGTGGCATCTTGTATATTTCGTCCAGGGCTTCATTCACTCCTTATGGTGGCTTCATAGTCCTGAAATCATCACTTGTAACTCCGTTCTTGTTCCCCTTGCGCATGCCATCAACTCCATGCTTGTTCTTGCTCCAATGTTCATCCTTCTCCAAGCTAGGCCCTTCATTTGTAAGCAAAGCAAATGTATCCAATTTAGGCAGCATCATATTCTCATGAACATTAGAATCATTAACAAGAAACAAAAGTACCTGGTAATTTAATTGGCGTGCGCGAGCTCTAGTAGTTGGTCAATTATATGTAACAGTAGGGGCTATGGGTGTAACAATGGTATTGATGTCCTCATCATTTCACATATCTTGAATACCAAGTATATTAACATTAAGCAAATTACCATGCTATTAACGACTCTCAAAATAATCTAAGTGAAGCATGAGAGATCAAGTTTCTTTAAAACAAATCCACCACCGTGCTCTAAAAGATCTAAGTGAAGCACTAGAGCAAAAATTATCACGCTCAAAGATATAAGTGAAGCACTATGAGCAAAGTATCAAGCTCAAAAGATATAAGTGAAGCACACAGAGTATTCTATCAAATTCCAATTCATGTATGGCTCTCTAAAAAGGTGTGTACAGAAAGGATGATTGTGGTAAACTAACAAGCAAAGACGCAAATAATACAAGACGCTCCAAGCAAAACACATATCATGTGGTGAATAAAAATATAGCTCCAAGTAAAGTTACCGATGAACGAAGACGAAAGAGGGATGCCTTCCGGGCATCCCCAAGCTTAGGCTCTTGGTTATCCTTGAATATTAACTTGGGGTGCCTTGGGCATCCCCAATCTTAGGCTCTTGCCACTCCTTATTCCATAGTCCATCGAATCTTTACCCAAAACTTGAAAACTTCACAACACAAAACTTAACAGAAAACTCGTGAGCTCTGTTAGCGAAAGAAAACAAAACACCACTTCAAGGTACTATAATGAACTCATTATTTATTTATATTGGTGTTAAACCTACTGTATTCCAACTTCTCTATGGTTTATAAACTATTTTACTAGCCATAGAGTCATCAAAATAAGCAAACAACACACGAAAAACAGAATCTGTCAAGAACAGAACAGTCTGTAGCAATATGTAACTAACGCAAACTTATGGAACTCCAAAAATTCTAAAATAAATTGTTGGACCTGAGGAATTTGTCTAGTAATCATCTGAAAAAAGAATCAACTAAATATCACTCTCCAGTAAAAAGTTATAGCTAATCTCGTGAGCGCTAAAGTTTCTGTTTTTTACAGCATGATCATAAAGACTTCACCCAAGTCTTCCCAAAGTTTCTACTTGGCACAAACACTAATTAAATAACAAAACCACATCTAAAAAGAGGCTAGATGGATTATTTATTCCTAAACAGAACCAAAAAACAAGAAACTAAAGTAAAATTGGGTTGCCTCCCAACAAACACTATAGTTTAACGCCCCTAGCTAGGCATGATGATTTCAATGATGCTCACATAAAAGATAGGAATTGAAACATAAAGAGAGCATCATGAAGAATATGACTAGAACATTTAAGTCTAACCCACTTCCTATGCATAGGGATTTTGTGAACAAACAACTTATGGGAACAAGAATCATCTTGCATAGGAAGGTAAAACAAGCATAACTTCAAAACTTTAAGCACATAGGGAGGAAACTTGATATTATTGCAATTCCTACAAGCATATATTCCTCACTCATAATAATTTTCAGTAGCATCATGAATGAATTCAACAATATAACCAGCACCTAAAGCATTCTTTTCATGATCTACAAGCATAGAAAATTTACTACTCTCCACATAAGCAAGATTCTTCTCATGAATAATAGTGGGAGCAAACTCAACAAAATAACTATCATATGATTGAAAATTAAGATCAAGATGGCAAGTTTCATGGTTATCATTATTCTTTAAAGCATACGTGTCATCTCAATAATCATCATAGATAGGAGGCATGCTTTCATCATAGTAAATTTGCTCATCAAAGCTTGAGGGACAAAAAATATCATATTCATCAAACATAGCTTCCCCAAGCTTGTGGCTTTGCATATCATTAGCATCATTGATATTCAAGGAATTCATACTAACAACATTGCAATCATGCTCATCATTCACATATTTCATGCCAAGCATTCTATGTAATTCTTCTTCTAGCACTTTGGCACAATTTTCCTTTCCATCATTCTCACGAAAGATATTAAAAAGGTGAAGCGTATGAGACAAACTCAATTCCATTTTTTTGTAGTTTTCTTTTATAAACTAGACTAGTGCTAAAACAAGAAACAAAAAGATTCGCTTGCAAGATCTAAAGATATACCTTCACTTACCTAGCCTCCCGACAGCGGCGCCGGAAAAAGAGCTTGATGTCTACTACACAACCTTCTTCTTGTAGACATTGTTGGGCCTGCAAGTGCACAGGTTTGTAGGATGAGAAAATTTCCCTCGAGTGGATGACCTAAGGTTTATCAATCCGTGGGAGGCGTAGGATGAAGTTGGTCTCTCTCAAACAACCCTGCAACCAAATAACAAAGAGTCTCTTGTGTCCCCAACACACCCAATACAATGGTAAATTGTATAGGTGCACTAGTTCGGTGAAGAGATGGTGATACAAGTGCAATATGGATGGTAGATATAAGTATTTGTAATCTGAAATAATAAAAACAGCAAGGTAACAAGTGATAAAAGTGAGTGTAAACGGTATTGCAATGCTAGGAAACAAGGCCTAGGGTTCATACTTTCACTAGTGCAAGTTCTTTCAACAATAATAACATAGATAGATCATATAACAATCCCTCAACATACAACAAAGAGTCACTCCAAAGCCACTAATAGCGGAGAACAAACATAGAGATTATGGTAGGGTACGAAACCACCTCAAAGTTATTCTTTCCAATCAATCCGTTGGGCTATTCCTATAAGTGTCACAAACAGCCCTAGAGTTCGTACTAGAATAACACCTTAAGATACAAATCAACCAAAACCCTAATGTCACCTAGATACTCCATTGTCACCTCAAGTATCCGTGGGCATGATTATACGATATGCATCACACTATCTGATTCATCCAACCAACATAAAAGTACTTCAAAGAGTGCCCCAAAGTTTCTACCGGAGAGTCAAGAAAGCGTGTGCCAACCCCTATGCATAGGTTCATGGGCGGAACCACAAGTTGGTCATCAAAACATACATCAAGTGGCACGTGATATCCCATTGTCACCACAGATAAACACGGCAAGACATACATCAAGTGTTCTCATAAAAGACTCAATGCGATAAGATAACTTCAAAGGGGAAACTCAATTCATCACAAGAGAGTAGAGAGGGAGAAACATCATAAGATCCAACTACAATAGCAAAGCTCGGGATACATCAAGATCGTGCCATAGAGGGAACACGAGAGAGAACACGAGAGAGAGAGAGAGAGATCAAACACGTAGCTCGGGTACATACCCTCAGCCCCGAGGGTGAACTACTCCCTCCTCGTCATGGATAGCGCCGGATGATGAAGATGGCCACCGGTGATGGGTTCCCCTCCGCAGTCTTGGAACGGGCTCCCGAGAGGTTTTGGTGGCTACAAAGGCTTGCGGCGGTGGAACTCCCGATCTATCTTCTGCTACGGAAGTTTTAGGTGCGAGGTATATATGGGTGAAAGGAGTGCGTCGGTGGAGCTACGGGCGGCGCCTGGGGGTGGGCGCGCCCCCCACCCTCGTGAGCACCTCCCGTATCTTCTGACATGGGGTCCAAGTCCATCAGGTGGGTTTCCTTCCAAAAATAACTTCTCCAGTTGATTTCGTTTCGTTTTGACTCCGTCTGATATTCCTTTTCCTCGAAACACTGAAATAGGCATAAAACAACAAATCTGGGCTGGGCCTCCGGTTAATAGGTTAGTCCCAAAAGTAATATAAAAGTGGATAATAAAGCCCAATATTGCCCAAAACAGTAGATAATATAGCATGGAGCAAGCAAAAATTATAGATACGTTGGAGACGTATCAATACACATCATTGATAATGTCCAAGGACTATCTTTATTCATAAACACATAGGAAATATCATCATACATGATTGCCTCTAGGGCATATCTCCAACATAAGTTTCCTAGCCATAGACATGAGTTGTCATTTGATTAACGGGATCACATCATTAGAGAATGATGTGATTGACTTGACCCATTCCGTTAGCTTAGCACTTGATCGTTTGGTATGTTGCTATTGCTTTCTTCATAACTTATACATGTTCCTATGACTATGAGATTGTGCAACTCCCGAATACCGGAGGAACACTTTGTGTGCTACCAAACGTCACAACGAATCGGGTGATTATAAAGGTGCTCTACAGGTGTCTCCAATGGTACTTGTTGAGTTGGCATAGATCGAGATTAGGATTTGTCATTCCGATTGTCGGAGAGGTATCTCTGGGCCCTCTCGGTAATGCACATCACTATAAGCCTTGCAAGCAATGTGACTAATGAGTTAGTTGCGGGATGATGCATTACGGAACGAGTAAAGAGACATGACGATAACGATATTGGACTAGGTATTGAGATACCGACGATCGAATCTCGGGCTAGTAACATACCGATGACAAAGGGAACAACTTATATTGTTATGCGGTTTGAGCGATAAAGATCTTTGTAGAATATGTAGGAGCCAATATGAGCATCCAGGTTCCGCTATTGGTTATTGACCGGAGACGTGTCTCGATCATGTCTACATAGTTCTCGAACCCGTGGGTCCGCACGCTTAACGTTCGGTGACGATCGATATTATGAGTTTATGTGTTTTGATGTACCGAAGGTAGTTTGGAGTCCCGGATATGATCACGGACATGATGAGGAGTCTCGAAATGGTCGAGACATAAAGATCGATATATTGGAAGCCTATATTTGGACATCGGAATGGTTCCGGGTGAAATCGGGATTTTACCGGAGTACCGGGAGGTTACCGGAACCCCCCGGTAAGTGTATGGGCCTTATTGGGCCATAGTGGAGAGAGAGAGAGAGAGAGGAGACCAGGGCAGGCCGCGCACCCCTTCTCCCTCTGGTCTGAATTGGACTAGGAGGGGGGGGGCGGCGCCCCCCTTTCCTTCCTCCCTCTCTCCCCCTTCCTTCTCTCCTAGTCCAACTAGGGAAGGGGGGGGGGAATCCTACTCCGGTGGGAGTAGGACTCCTCCAGGGCGTGCCATAGGAGGGCAGGCCCTCCCCCCTCCTCCACTCCTTTATATACGAGGGAGGGGGCACCCCATAGACACACAAGTTGATTTGTTGATCTTTTAGCCGTGTGCGGTGCCCCCCTCCACCATAATCCACCTCGGTCATATCGTAGCGGTGCTTAGGCAAAGCCTTGCGTGGGTAGCAACATCATCATCGTCATCATCTTTGTCGTCTTGTGGAACTCTCCCGTGAAGCTCTCTTTGGATCGGAGTTCGTGGGACGTCACCGAGCTGAACGTGTGCTGAACTCAGAGGTGTCGTGCGTTCGGTACTTGGATCGGTCGGATCATGAAGATGTACGAATACATCAACCGCGTTCTCACAACGCTTCCGCTTACAGTCTACGTGGGTACATGGACGACACTCTCCCCTCTCGTTGCTATGCATCACCATGATCTTGCGTGTGTGTAGGAATTATTTTGAAATTACTACGTTCCCCAAGAGTGTTATCCGAGCCAGGTTTATGCGTAGATGTTATATGCACGAGTAGAACACAAGTGAGTTGTGGGCGATACAAGTCACACTGCTTACCAGCATGTCATACTTTGATTCGGCGATATTGTTGGATGAAGCGGCCGGGACCGACATTACGCGTATGCTTACGCGAGACTGGTTCTACCGACGTGCTTCGCTGCAATTGGTGGCGGGTGTCAGTTTCTCCAACTTTAGTTGAATCGAGTGTGGCTACGCCCGGTCCTTGTGAAGGTTAAAACAACACATACTTGACGAAATATCGTTGTGGTTTTGATGCGTAGGTAAGAACGGTTCTTGCTCAGGCCGTAGCAACCACGTAAAACTTGCAACAACAAAGTAGAGGACGTCTAACTTGTTTTTGCAGGGCATGCTGTGATGTGATATGGTCAAGACATGATGCTAAATTTTATTGTATAAGATGATCATGTTTTGTAACCGAGTTATCGGCAATGGCGAGAGCCATATGGTTGTCGCTTTATTGTATGAAATGCAATCGCCATGTAATTGCTTTACTTTATCACTAAGCGGTAGCGATAGTCGTAGAAGCAATAGTTGGCGAGACAAAAATGATGCTACGATGGAGATCAAGGTGTCGCGCCGGTGACGATGGTGATCATGACGGTGCTTTGGAGATGGAGATCAAAGGCACACGATGATGATGGCCATATCATATCACTTATATTGATTGCATGTGATGTTTATCTTTTATGCATCTTATTTTGCTTAGATCGACGGTAGCATTATAAGATGATCCCTCACTAAATTTTTAGGTATAAGTGTTCTCCCTGAGTATGCACCGTTGCGAAAGTTCGTCGTGCCGAGACACCACGTGATGATCGGGTGTGATAATCTCTACGTTCACATACAACGGGTGCAAGCCAGTTTTGCACACGCAAAATACTCGGGTTAAACTTGACGAGCCTAGCATATGCAGATATGGCCTCAGACCACTGGGACCGAAAGGTCGAGCGTGAATCATATGGTAGATATGATCAACATAGTGATGTTCACCATTGAAAACTACTCCATCTCACGTGATGATCGGACATGGTTTAGCTGATATGGATCACGTGATCACTTAGATGATTAGAGGGATGTCTATCTAAGTGGGAGTTCTTAAGTAATTTGATTAATTGAACTTTAATTTATCATGAACATAGTCCTGGTAGTATTAGCATATCTATGTTGTAGATCAATAGCTCGCGTTTAGCTCCCATGTTTTATTTTTGATATGTTCCTAGAGAAAACTAAGTTGAAAGATGTTAGTAGCAATGATGCAGATTGGATCCGTGATCTGAGGATTATCCTCATTGCTGCACAGAAGAATTATGTCCTTGATGCACCGCTAGGTGATGCATCGATTGCGGGAAGCGAGATGCATACGTTATGAACGTTTGGCAAGCTCGATATGATGACTACTTGATAGTTTAGTGCACCATGCTTTACGGCTTAGAATCGGGGCTTCAAAGACATTTTGAATGCCATGGAACATATGAGATGTTCCAAGAGTTGAAATTAGTATTTCAGACTCATGCCTATGTCAAAAGGTATGAGACCTTTGACAAGTACTTTGCCTACAAGATGGAGGAGAATAGCTCAGCTAGTGAGCATATGCTCAGAATGTCTGAGTACTACAATCACTTGAATCAAGTGGGAGTTAATCTTCCAGATAAGATAGTGATTGACAGAGTTCTCTAGTCACTATCACCAAGTTACTAGAACTTCGTGATGAAGTACAATATGCAAGGGATAACGGAAACGATTCCCAAGCTCTTCGTGATGCTGAAATCGACGAAGGTAGAAATCAAGAAAAGCATCAACTGTTGATGGTTGACAAGACCACTAGTTTCAAGAAAAGGGCAAAGGGAAGAAGGGGAACTTCAAAAAGAACGAATGGAAGTTGTTGCTCCCGTGAAGAAGCCCAAATCTAGACCCAAGCACAAACCGGGTGCTTCTGCAAAGGGAAATGGTCCTTTGGAAGTGGAACTGCCCTAGATACTTGGCGGATAAGAAGGATGGCAAAGTGAACAAAGGTATATTGGATATACATGTTATTGATGTGTACTTGACTAGTGTTTATAGCAACCCCTCGGCATTTGATACTGGTTCAGTTGCTAAGAGTAGTAACTCGAGATGGGAGTTGCAGAATGAACAGAAACTAGTTAAGGGCGAGGTGACGGTGTGTGTTGGAAGTAGTTCCAAGATTGATATGGTCATTATCGCACACTCCCTATACTTTCGGGATTAGTGTTGAACCTAAATAAGTGTTATTTGGTGTTTGCGTTGAGCATGAATATGATTTGATCATGTTTATTGCAATACGATTTTTCATTTAAGTTAGAGAATAATTGTTGTTCTGTTTACATGAATATAACCTTCTATGGTCATACACCCAATGAAAATGGTTTGTTGGATCTCGATCATAGTAATACACATATTCATAATATTGAAGCCAAAAGATGCAAAGTTAATAATGATAGTGCAACTTATTTGTGTTTGTCGTTTAGGTCATATTGGTGTAAAGCGCATGAAGAAACTCCATGCTGATTGGATTTTGGAATCATTTGATGCTTGCGAACCATGCCTTATGGGCAAGATGACTAAAACTCCGTTCTCCGGAACATTGGAGCGAGCAACTGACTTATTGGAAATAATACATACTGATGTATGCGATCCGATGAGTGTTGAGTCTCATGACGGGTATCGTTATTTTCTGACCTTCTCAGATGATTTGAGCAGATATGGGTATATCTACTTGATGAAACATAAGTCTGAAACATTTGAAAAGTTCATATAATTTCAGAGTGAAGTGGAAAATCATCATAACAAGAAAATAAAATTTCTATGATCTGATCGTGGAGGAGAATATTTGGGCTATGAGTTTGGTCTTCATTTGAAACAATGCGGAATAGTTTCGCAACTCACGCCACCTGGAACACCACAGCGTAATGGTGTGTCCAAACATCATAACCGTACTTTATTAGATATGGTGCAATCTATGATGTCTCTTACCGATTTACCACTATCCTTTTGGGGTTATGCATTAGAGACAGCTGCATTCACGTTAAATAGGGTACCATCTAAATCCGTTGAGACGACACCATATGAACTGTGGTTTGGCAAGAAACTAAAGTTGTCATTTCTTAAAGTTTGGGGTTGCGATGCTTCTGTGAAAAAGTTTCATCCTGATAAGCTCAAACCCAAATCGGAGACATGTGTCTTGATAGGATACCCAAAGGAGACAGTTGGGTACACCTTCTATCACAGATCCGAAGGCAAGGCATTTGTTGCTAAGAATGGATCCTTTCTAGAGAAGGATTTTCTCTCGAAAGAAGTGAGTGGGAGGAAAGTAGAACTTGATGAGGTAACTGTACTTGCTCTCTTATTGGAAAGTAGTTCATCACAGAAATCTATTCCCGTGACTCCTGCACCAGTTAGTGAGGAAGCTAATGATGATGATCATGTAACTTCAGATCAAGTTACTACCGAACCTCGTAGGTAAACCAGAGTGAGATCCGCACAGTGAATGCGGTAATCCTGTTCTGGAGGTCATGTTACTTGACCATGACGAACCTACGAACTATGAGGAAGCGATGATGAGCCCAGATTCCGCGAAATGGCTTGAGACCATGAAATCTGAGATGGGATCCATGTATGAGAACAAAGTGTGGACTTTGGTTGACTTGCCCAATGATCGGCAAGCCATAGAAAATAAATGGATCTTCAAGGGGAAGACGGACGCTGACAGTAGTGTTAATATCTACAAAGCTAGACTTGTCGAAAAAGGTTTTTGACAAAGTTCAAGGTGTTGACTATGATGAGATT
This sequence comes from Aegilops bicornis, assembly GCA_021605145.1. NCBI lineage: Eukaryota > Viridiplantae > Streptophyta > Magnoliopsida > Poales > Poaceae > Aegilops > Aegilops bicornis. The sequence continues at coordinate 278,085,886 of CM038672.1, forward strand.
TTCTCACTCGTAGCGATGCTTAAGTCCGTCTGAATCATGTTAGCAATTGCTGCATTTTATGATTATGAAATATGGCAAATGGATGTCAAAAACTACATTCCTTAATGGATTTCTTAAAGAAGAGTTGTATATTATGCAACCAGAAGGTTTTGTCGATCCTAAAGGTGCTAACAAAATGTGCAAGCTCCAGCGATCCATCTATGGACTGGTGCAAGCATCTCGGAGTTGGAATAAACGCTTTGATGAGTTGCGGTGAAGCCTGTATTTACAAGAAAGTGAGTGGGAGCACTACAACATTTCTGATAAGTATATGTGAATGCCATATTGTTGATCGAAAATAATGTAGAATTTTCTGGAAAGCATAAAGGAGTATTTGAAAGGAGTTTTTCAAAGAAAGACCTCGATGAAGCTGCTTACATATTGAGCATCAAATAGAGATAGATCAAGACGCTTGATAAGTTTTTTCAATGAGTACATTCCTTGACAAGATTTTGAAGCAGTTCAAAATGGAACAGTCAAAGAAAGAGTTCTTGCCTGTGTTACAAGGTCTGAAATTGAGTAAGACTCAAAGCCCGACCATGGCAGAAGATAGAAAGAGAATGAAAGTCATTTCCTATGCCTCAGCCATAGGTTTTATAAAGTATGCCACGTTGTGTACCAGATCTATTGTATACTGATGAGGACATTAATACCATTGTTACACCCACAACCCCTACTGTTACATATATTGGACCAATTACTAGAGCTCACAAGACGCCAATTGAATTACCGTACTTTCGTTTCTTGGTAATGATTCTAATGTTCATGAGAATATGATACTGCCTAAATTGGATACATTTGTTTTGCTTACAAATGAACGGTCGAGCTTGGAGAAGGATGAACATTGGAGCAGGAACATGCATGGAGTTGATGGCATGCGCAAGGGGATCAAGGACGGAGTTACAAGTGATGATTTCAGGACTTTGAAGCCACCATAAGGAGGGCATGAAGCCTTGGACGAAATATACAAGATGCCACTTCATAATATTCGTCCATAGGCTATTCTAGGTGTTGCGTCACCTTATTATTGGGCCAGGCCCATGTAATTTCGAAATACTTAAGTATAGGCTATTTTTAGAGTCCGTATGTGTGGGGAAACAAGAGTTAGGGTTGGTTTCGGATCCCACCCTCAAGGGCCACGAAATTTCCTCCTCTTCCTCCATATATACAGCCCTTAGGGTGTCGTTTAGACTTTGGGTTTTGTTTAGATTAAAAGTTCGCCATAGCTGCAACTTCGCGTACTTCGTTTGTGTTCAACGACCAGACCAAGGCATCACAGAACCCCACCTTCATTAATAAAGCTTTCCTCTTATATTCGCAATATCCAGATTGCAATCTTAGTTTCTTGCTTGTTCTTCGTTTGCTCGCAGGAAACAGGCCCTCGTGGTCAGGTTGATCGTGCTCAGGCGTGGTCAATAACCCTCGAAGTTGGTTTAGCGATTGCTAAGGCGCGACGTCTCGCACGCTCGCAATCGGATCGTCAAGGTCGACTCCCACGTAAAACGATAGCCACCATCTCATCGAAACATCGGGACACCTTTGCCTCTATCAAGTGGTATCAGATTTCCGTGTTGCTCGGTGAGATTTCTGATTTTTCGTAGATTAGATCGAGTCATTCTTCATACCTACAGTCCACGAAAAAGCCACAAAATTAGGGTTAGTTCATCATATCCGAACCAATCTGAGCCTTTGCATAATCTTTTTAGGGTTTTTGCTTTGTTGAATTTGCGGTTGCATCGTCGTGTCAAGTTGCTGGTCTTAGAGTCTAGTCTTTTAGAGTTTCGAGTTCTGGTCATAAGTTGTCACGTCGCCGCCGCACCACCATCATCGCCTTGCCATCTACCACCATTGCTTATCCGCCACCGCTCTGAATCCGTATCCATATACCACCACCAATCCATATCCATATATCACCACCAATCCGTATCCATATACCACCACCGCTACCATATACCATCACCGCTGCCATATACCACCACCATATATCCACCACCAATCCGAGTTCTTCTCATATTAGGTTTGTTTTAGATCCATCTAAATTCGATTCGTGTTTCCTTGCACGCTTAGGGTCTCGAAAAAAGTCTGGAGACCCGGCCAGTTTTAGGCCAAAATTTCGTGACCGAAAATATTTTTCCCTATCCTATTTTTAGGCTGTTACGAGTCTTTTGAGACACTCACCATCATAGTGATTTTTGGTCGCACTTTTTAAATCGTCTGCCTTACGATTTCCGAAAAAAAAATTGTCAAAAAATTTTCGTACCAATCTTGTCAGTTTGACCTGGGAAGAGTTTTGAGACACTCGCCATTATAGTGATTTTTCGCAAAAAAAAGAGCGCAAAAAAAAGAGCGCCAAAAAAAATAGAGCGAATTTTTTTTCCAGAGTGTGCTTTTCCCTTGTTTCCGTGCAACGCCGTGATTTTGTTAGTGTTCTAGGCTCGCGTCTCTAGCACGGTCTAGCCTAGGACCAGACAAGATCTGCGTCGTTGAGCGTTTATTCAACTTTGCATCTCTGAATTGATTATTGTTGACCTTTTTGCTACCATACTAAAAGCCTTCACAGTTCCACATACATCTACGTCGTGCGTTTGACTCTCCCTGGCAATCGCTCTATCCATGCTTTTGAGAGTTTTGACTACAACGGTTGCCGATCACCGCCTGCTGCTGGGTAAGAACTGGTAAGAATTTGAGATTTGCTTCACGGATTTGTGACACCCGCCACCACCACCACTTGTTAGTAGTCTGAGGATCATATTCTTGTGTGTTTCTATTGTCGCTAACCATGCCAGGATCACAAGCCATTTAGACCGACCGGGAGAACTTGACGAACAAGGAGCTTCATGATAAGTTTCAACAAATGATGAGTGGACAGTGCAAGATGTGCTAAACAGATTTGAAGAGGCCATGGAGAAGATAGATGGCATGGAGAAGACGTTCAAAACAAAGCTCGATAACAAGTTTAATGAATTGCTCGCGCGTCTTCCACCACCACCACCGGCTGCTCCTAACGCACCTCTACAACAACAACAACAACAACGACTACCTCCATGTCGCGAAACAACCCTCCGTCGAGCGAGCCGTGTTCCTCTTGCGCTTGGCCAAACTGTTGGTGCTTCTTTGTTGATACTGTGGCTCTGGTCTCGATCTGGAGGAGGATGATTATGTGGGGGATTACGAGGATGAGGTTGATCAAAATCAAAGTACGTGCAACCACCGGCACCACAACCACTGTGTCGTCCACATGCAAATAATGGCAACGTTAGGGCTCCCCTCAGTGCGAGATCATGACCATCTCCCTAAATTGAAATTGAATATTCCACCATTTGAGGGTAGATATGTTCCTGATATATATCTTACTTGGGAGTTAGAAACTGAACAACGATTTACATGTTTACAATATCATGAGGAGAGACGTGTTCCTGCCGCTGTTTGTGCTTTCACTAGCTTTGCATGTGTTTGGTGGTCTGAACATTGTCGATTATATCCTGTTCCGGTACTTGGGCTGCTTTGAAAACTGCTATGCGCATCGTTGGGTTCCACCATATTATCAACGTGTATTACTTCAAAAATTGCAGCGCTTAAGACAAGGAAAAATTCTGTAGAAGAATATTATCAGAATTACAAACCGGCTTGATTAGATGTGGTATTGTTGAGGAGAATGAAGCTATGCTTGCACGTTCGGGTGGATTAAATAGAGAGATTGAGACCATTCTTGACTATAAGGATTATAATAATATCACTCGTTTATTCCATCTTGCTTGTAAAGTCGAACGTGAAGTGCAGGATCGGCGGTGCATTGGCGCGGACTAACTTTTCTCGCAGGTCGACCTTCATCATGGACACCACGTGCATCATCTACTTCCACACGCTCGCTACACCGCACCTCCGCCGGGCTGCCACCTACAACCGTGATACAATAAAGCGAGCACAATCACCACTATCCGCCAAGAGCACACCTTACGGGCCTCGCAAAGAGCTCTTCTTCATCCATGGCATCAACATGGCAAACACATGATATTATTTGTCGACGTTGCAAGGGTGGAGGTCATTATGCGAGAGAATACCCATCTAAGCGTGTGATGATTGTTACTGAGGATGGTGGGTATGAGTCCGCTAGTGACTATGATGAAGAGACTTTGGCTCTTATTACACATGAAGAACACGATGGAGATGATTCTGATCATGAGACGCAATACATGGCTGCTGAAGATGCTGACAGGTATGAATGTTTAGTTGCTCAACGTGTTTTGAGTGTGCAGGTTACACAAGCTGAGAAAAATCAGAGGCATAATTTGTTCCATACAAAGGGAGTTGTATAGGAACGTTCTATTCGCGTCATCATAGATGGAGGGAGCTGCAACAACTTGGCTAGCATGGAGATGGTGGAGAAGCTATTTCTCACCACAAGACCACATCCACATCCTTACTACATCAATTGGTTCAACAACAACGGCAAGGTTAAGGTAACACGTATTGTTCGTGTGCATTTTAGTATCTCTACATATGCTGATTATGTTGATTGTGATGTGGTACCTATGCAAGCATGTTCCTTATTACACGGTAGACCATGGCAATTTGATAAAATTATGTACACCATGGTAGAAACAATCGATACTCTTGTTCATAAGGATAAAAATATTACTTTGCTTCCTATGACTCCTGATTCCATTTTGAAAGATGATATTAATAGAGCTAATAAAGCAAAATAGGAGAACAATAAGAGTGAAAATCAGATTGTGGCAAAAGAATTTGAGCAACAAATGAAGCCTAATAATAAACCATCTAGTGTTGCTTCGAAATTAAATTGAAAAGTGCATGTTTACTTGCCACCAAATCTGATATTGATGAGCTAGATTCTAGCAAATCAGTTTGCTATGCTTTTGTGTGCAAAGAGGCATTATTTTCATTCGAGGACGCGTGCCTTCCTCTTTGCCCCGCCTGTCACTAACATTTTGCAGGAGTTCGCTGACGTCTTCCCACAAGACGTATCACCGGGATTACCACCTATTCGAGGGATTGAGCATCAAATTGACTTAATTCCCGGTGCATCGCTACCCAACCATGCACCATACAGTACCAATCCAAAGGAGACGAAGGAGATTATGCGTCAAGTACAGGAGCTGCTCGACAAAGGTTATATACGCGAATCTCTTAGTCCTTGTGCTGTTCCTATTATACTAGTGCCTAAAAAGGATGGTACGTCATTATGTGTGTTCATTGTAGAGGCATTAATAATATTACTATTCGTTATCGTCATCCTATTCCTAGGCTAGATGATATGCTTGATGAATTGAGTGGCTCTACAATATTCTCCAAAGTTGATTTGCGTAGTGGATACCATAAAATTCGTATGAAATTGGGAGATGAATGGAAAACAACATTTAAAACTAAGTTTGGTTTATATGAGTGGTTAGTCATGCCTTTTGGGTTAACTAATGCACCTAGTACTTTCATGAGACTAATGAACGAAGTTTTACGTGCTTTCATTGGACGATTTGTGGTAGTCTGTTTTGATGATATCTTGATTTATAGCAAATCTTTGGAAGAACATTTGGAACATTTACATGCTGTTTTTAATGCTCTACGTGATGCATGTTTGTTTGGTAACCTTGGGAAGTGCACCTTTTGCACCGACCGAGTATCTTTTCTTGGCTATGTTATTACTCCACAGGGAATTGAAGTTGATAAAGCCAAGGTTGAAGCTATTGAGAGTTGCCCGCAGCCCAAAACGGTCACACAAGTGAGGAGTTTTCTTGGACTCGCTGGTTTCTATAGGCGTTTTGTGAGAGATTTTAGCACCATTGCTGCACCTCTCAATGACCTTACAAAGAAGGATGTGCCTTTTGTTTGGGGTACCGCATGGAAGAAGCCTTCACGGTATTGAAAGATAAGTTGACACATGCTCCTTTACTCCAACTTCCTGATTTTAATAAGACTTTTGAGCTTGAATGTGATGCTAGTGGAATTGGATTAGGAGGTGTGTTATTACAAGATGGCAAACCTGTTGCATACTTTTCCGAAAAATAGAGTGGGCCTAGTCTGAACTATTCTACTTATGATAAAGAATTATATGCTCTTGTTCGGACTTTAGAGACATGGCAACATTATTTATGGCCCAAAGAATTTGTTATACATTCTGGTCATGAATCTTTGAAACATATTAAAAGTCAAGCTAAACTGAATCGTAGACATGCTAAATGGGTTGAATTCATTGAGACTTTCCCTTATGTCATTAAACACAAGAAGGGTAAAGAAAATGTTATTGTCGATGCTTTGTCTCGTCGCTATACTATGCTTTCACAACTTGACTTCAAAATATTTGGTTTGGAGACCATCAAAGATCAATATGTGCATGATGCTGATTTTAAAGATGTAATGCAGAATTGTAAAGAAGGAAGAACATGGAACAAGTTCGTTGTTAATGATGGTTTTGTGTTCCGTGCTAACAAGCTATGCATTCCTGCTAGCTCTGTTCGTCTTTTGTTGTTGCAGGAGGCGCATGGAGGAGGATTAATGGGACACTTTGGCGTGAAGAAGACGGAGGACGTACTTGCTAAACATTTCTTTTAGCCAAAGATGAGACAGGATGTTGAGCGTTTTGTTGCTCGCTGCACTGCATGTCAAAAAGCTAAGTCACGACTCAATCCTCATGGTTTATATATGCCTTTGCTTGTGCCTAGTGTTCCTTGGGAGGATATATCTATGGACTTTGTTTTAGGTTTACCAAGAAAAAAGAAGGGGAGGGATAGCATATTTGTTGTCGTGGATAGATTCTCGAAAATGGCACACTTTATATCATGTCATAAAAGCGATGATGTTGTTAATGTTGCTGATTTGTTGTAGCGACCAGACCTCAAACAGTCTGATCTCTGTGCTCAGTATCATCCCTGGATCAGTAATTCTGACACCACATAGTACTCGAAGGATTTATAACAGAGTAGCAATCACACACTTATTACAATCGAATGTCTCAAGAGAGAGCTTAATAAAATAAATATGGCTTAAGGCCATCTAATAACGATAACAGCGGAAGGCTTGGAAGAATAAGCGAGTCCATCAACTCCAACGACATCACTGAGTATAAAACCACGACCTATGCACCTTACTCGTCGTCTGAAAAGTCTGCAACATGAAACGTTGCAGCCCGAAAACGGGTCAGCACATGGAATATGCTGGCAATGTAACACATAGAGAATAATGGAATCATAAGCCTATACTACATGCATATATGGCTGGTGGAAAGCTCTATGGTTACAGTTTTGCGTAAAGCCAATTTTTCCCTACTGCAAAGGAATAAATTTATTTAACTATCATGGTGGTTGTGAAACATTGAGAATGGTTGACAACATTCTCAATCCCAATTACAAGTATTCATTAAGAAACCCAACAATATTAATTAGAAGTAACATGATTAGTTTATACACTCTGCAGAGGTTTGCGCACTTTTCCCCACAAGATTCGATCGCCTCCATTGGATTTCTCGCACTACATGATGTTTGAGAAACGGATGACCGAGACATAGTCTTTCAGAAGCACTAGCACCTTACTTGTGGGTAGACCGGTACACCTACTTTCCCCTACATCTCGCTAGTCTACCCGTAAGAGTTCGCACAACTTAATCAACTATGCCAGAGCCCATAATGGCTTGTGGTCGCACACGTAAGTTTCTAGTTTGAATAATCTCATGATCCCTTTGAGCCTGGGTGGCGGTCCGAAGAAATACATGCAAGTCCCGATAGAAACCAGGTGCCTCAATCCACCCAGATATGTGTTTAAGTTGCCACCTTAAATAAACCATTAAATAACAATCTCACATCTGTCATGGATACACTCACCCAATCCACGTCTACTAGCATAGCATAGCATAATAAGCAAACATAGAAGTAACTCCCATAGGTTTGATAATAAAACAGGTAATAGGTACTACCTCAATCTACTTCCCAAAACCCACAATTTAATTAGATCCTAATCATGCAAGTGTTTGAGGATAGATCTAATGCATAAAAACTGGGTAGTAGATAAGGTATGATCAAAGTGTTACTTGCCTTGCTGATGATCCGCAAAACCTAGAGACTCGAAGTAACAGACGGCGCACTCCGGGTATTCTATCGCAGGCAAACAAACAAGCATACAATAAGTACTCATCTAATGCACAGGTAAAACTCAAATAGATCTAACCAGATAGTTCAACTTAAGAACTCCGGTTTGCAAAAAGAATCAAATCAAACGAAGCAACGAAAGTCAAACGGCGGAAGAAAACAACTCCGTTTTACTAATCTGGATCTAAGTCAAATTTTACAGAAGCAACAACTAGTTTAAGTAGATTATTCAGAAAGAGGGTTTCGAGATGAAACTCTAGTCGCTTGAATCGCCTGATTCCGATAAACGAGCGAAAAGTTATACTAAAACGAAAATCGGATCTGGAATCGCGATCAGAAAAATTGCGGATTAAATCCAAGAAAAAGAAAAACGACGAACGGGTTAATGAACGGACGTTCGTTAACTAAACTAATCTGACGAACGCGTTCGTTTAAACGAACTAACGGACGAACGTTCGTTAATTATCCTAAACCGAAAAAAACCGAATCTAATACAAAAACGAAACTAAAAAAAACCGAAAAAAACCAAAATAAAAACAGAAGAAAAACCGCCCGATTTTCTAAAAAAACCGGGCGGCACGCGGATCGAGGCGGCGGCGAACCTCGTCGGCGGCGGCGGCGGAGTCCGGCGGTCGGCGGGCGGTGGCGGGTCCGGCGGCGGCGAAACCGGCGGCGGCGGCATGCAAGGCGGCGCGACCTAGGGTTAGGGTTTGGGGCGGCCGGGCGGCGGGCGGCGGCGGTGGCCTGGGCGCTGGGCGGCGCTTATTTAAAGCGCCGAGTGAGTCCCGCCGGCACGCACCCAAAGGCGGTTCGCTTTTTAAATAATTACACGCAGAAAAAATAAAAAGAAATACTAAACGGACTCCAAAATCCGAAATAAATTTTCCTGGCTTCTAAAATCAAGCGGATTTAATGAACATTTATTTGGGGCCTAAGTGCAATTTTGAAAAACACGCATTTTCCTAAATTCAAATAAAAAGGCGAAAACTCCAAAATAAAATCTTATTTGATTTTATTATTAAATCTTCATTATTTCTTTATTTTGGGAATGTCATTTTATTCCCTCTCTCATATTTTGGTAGTAGAAATAATTGAAGATAAAATAATTAAAATCAAATGATCCTATTTTCAAAATTTGAGAAAACTCAAATATGAAAATAACGAAAATCCCCAACTCTCTCCGTGGGTCCTTGAGTTGTGTAGAATTTCTAGGATCAAGCAAAATGCAACGAAAAAAAATGATATGCATTGATGCTCTATGTATAACATTCCAAATTGAAAATTTGGGATGTTACATTTGTTCTTTCGTGAAATTATTCGCTTGCATGGTGTGCCAAATACTATTGTTTCAGATCGTGATACTAAATTTCTTAGCAACTTTTGGAGATGTTTATGGGCTAAGTTGGGGACTAAACTGCTTTTTAGTACTACTTGTCACCCCCAAACTGATGGACAAACTGAAATAGTCAATAGAACATTGTCTACTATGCTTAGTGCTGTTTTGAAGAATAATAAGAAAATGTGGGAAGAATGCTTGCCTCATATTGAATTTGCTTATAATCGTTCGTTGCATTCTACTACTAAGACGTGCCCTTTTGAAATTGTGTATGGTTTCCTACCTCGTGCACCCATTGATTTGTTGCCTCTTCCATCTTCGGAGAAGGTTAATTTTGATGCTAAACAACGTGCTAAATTGATCTTAAAAATGCATGAGTTAACTTAGGAAAACATTGAGCGTATGAATGTTAAATATAAACTTACTGGAGATAAGGGTAGAAAACATGTTGTCTTTGCACCTGGAGATCTTGTTTGGTTACATTTGCGTAAGGATAGGTTTCCTAATTTGCGCAAATCAAAGCTAATGCCACGTCGTCGATGGTCCATTTAAGGTGTTAGAGAAAATAAATGATAATGCATATAAACTTGAGCTGCCTGCAGAATTTGGGGTTAGTCCCACTTTTAACATTGCAGATTTGAAGCCTTATTTGGGTGAGGAAGATGAGCTTCCGTCGAGGACGACTTCATTCCAAGAAGGGGAGGATGATGAGGACATCAATACCATTGTTACACCCACATCCCCATCGTTACATATCTTTGGACCAATTACTAGAGCTCGCGATGCCAATTGAATTACCGTGTACTTTCGTTTCTTGGTAATGATTCTAATGTTCATGAGAATATGATATCGCTTAAATTGGATACATTTGTTTTGCTTACAAATGAAGGGCCGAGCTTGGAGAAGGATGAACATTGGAGCAAGAACACGCATGGAATTGATGGCATGCACAAGGGGATCAAGGACGGAGTTACAAGTGATGATTTCAGGACTTTGAAGCCACCATAAGGAGTGCATGAAGCCTTGGACGAAATATACAAGATGCCACTTCATAATATTCGTCCATAGGCTATTCTAGGTGTCACGTCACCTTATTATTGGGCCAGCCCATGTAATTTTGAAATACTTAAGTATAGGCTATTTTTAGAGTCCGTATGTGTGGGGAAACAAGAGTTAGGGTTGGTTTCGGACCCCACCCTCAAGGGCCACGAAATTCCCTCCTCTTCCTCCATATATACAGCCCTTAGGGCGTCGTTTAAACTTTGGGTTTTGTTTAGATTAAAAGTTCGCCATAGCTGCAACTTCGTGTACTTCGTTTGTGTTCAACGACCAGACCAAGGCGTCACAGAACCGCACCTTCATTAATAAAGCTTTCCTCTTATATTCGCAATATCCAGATTGCAATCTTAGTTTCTTGCTTGTTCTTCGTTTGCTCGCAGGAAGCAGGCCCTCGTGGTCGAGTTGATCGTGCTCCGGCGTGGTCAATAACCTCTCGGAGTTGGTTTGGCGATTGCTAAGGCGCGACGTCTCGCACGTTCGTAGTCGGATCGTCAAGGTCGACTCCCACAGAAAACGATAGCCACCATCTCATCGAAACATCGGGACACCTTTGCCTCTATCATACACCCTACACTAAGTTTGGCAAGGGAGTACAATAGTGATCTAGGAGTAGATCACTGAACAACGGTGAAAATTATCCTTAGTGGAATAAGTATATGTTTCTCGATTATGGAGGTGACAAATGGTTTGTCGTAAAGGGTTACGTCGATGCAAGTTTTGACACTGATCCAGATGACTCTAAGTCTCAATCTGGATACATATTGAAAGTGGGAGCAATTAGCTAAAGTAGCTCCGTGCAGAGCATTGTAGACTTAGAAATTTGCAAAATACATACGGATCTGAATTTGGCAGACCCGTTGACTAAACCTCTCTCACAAGCAAAACATGATCACACCTTAGTACTCTTTGGGTATTAATCACATGGCGATGTGAACTAGATTACTGACTATAGTAAACCCTTTGAGTGTTGGCCACATGGCGATGTGAACTATGGATATTAATCACATGGTGATGTGAACTATTGGTGTTAAATCACATGGCGATGTGAACTAGATTATTGACTCTAGTGCAAGTGGGAGACTGAAGGAAACATGCCCTAGAGGAAATAATAAAGTTGTTATTTATATTTCCTTATATCATGATAAATGTTTATTATTCATGCTAGAATTGTATTAACCGGAAACTTAGTACATGTGTGAATACATAGACAAACAGAGTGTCACTAGTATGCCTCTACTTGACTAGCTCGTCGAATCAAAGATGGTTAAGTTTCCTAGCCATAGACATGAGTTGTCATTTGATTAACGGGATCACATCATTAGTGAATGATGTGATTGACTTGACCCATTCCGTTAGCTTAGCACTTGATCGTTTAGTATGTTGCTATTGCTTTCTTCATGAATTATACATGTTCCTATGACTATGAGATTGCGCAACTCCCGAATACCGGAGGAACACTTTGTGTGCTACCAAACGTCACAACGTAACTGGGTGATTATAAAGGTGCTCTACAGGTGTCTCCGATGGTACTTGTTGAGTTGGCATAGACCGAGATTAGTATTTGTCACTCCGATTGTCGGAGAGGTATCTCTGGGCCCTCTCGGTAATGCACATCACTATAAGCCTTGCAAGCAATGTGACTAATGAGTTAGTTGCGGGATGATGCATTACGGAACGAGTAAAGATACTTGCCGGTAACGAGATTGAACTAGGTATTGAGATGCCGACGATCGAATCTCGGGCTAGTAACATACCGATGACAAAGGGAACAATGTATGTTGTTATGCGGTTTGACCGATAAAGATCTTCGTAGAATATGTAGGAGCCAATATGCGCATCCAGGTTCCGCTATTGGTTATTGACCGGAGACGTGTCTCGGTCATGTCTACATAGTTCTCAAACCCGTAGGGTCCGCACGCTTAACGTTCGGTCACGATCGGTAATTTGGTATTACGAGTTTATGTGTTTTGATGTACCGAAGGTAGTTCGAAGTCCCGGATATGATCACGGACATGACGAGGAGTCTCGAAATGGTCGATACATAAATATCGATATATTGGAAGCCTATATTTGGACATCGGAATGGTTGGGTGAAATCGATTTTACTGAGTATGCAGGAGGTTACCGAACCCCGGTAAGTGTATGGGCCTTATTGGGCCATAGTGGAGAGAGAGAGAGAGGAGACTAGGGCAGGCCGCGCGCCCCCTCTCCCTCTGGTCCGAATTGGACTAGGAGTGATGAGGACATCAATACCATTGTTACACCCACAGCCCCTACTGCTACATATACTGGACCAATTACTAGAGCTCGCGCACGCCAATTAAATTATCAGGTACTTTCGTTTCTTGGTAATGATTCTAATGTTCATGAGAATATGATGCTGCCTAAATTGGATACATTTGTTTTGCTTACAAATGAAGGCCCTAGCTTGGAGAAGGATGGACATTGGAGCAAGAACAAGCATGGAGATAATGCCATGCGCAAGGGGAACAAGAACGGAGTTACAAGTGATGATTTCAGGACTTTGAAGCCACCATAATGGGTGCATGAAGCCTTGGACGAAATATACAAGATGCCACTTCATAATATTCGTCCATAGGCTATTCTAGGTCTTCGCGTCACCTTATTATTGGGCCAGCCCATGTAATTTCGAAATACTTAAGTATAGGCTGTTTTTAGAGTCCGTATGTGTGGGGAAACAAGAGTTAGGGATGGTTTGGACCCCTCCCTCAAGGGCCACGAAATTCTCCTCTTCCTCCATATATACAGCCCTTAGGGCGTCGTTAGACTTTGGGTTTTGTTTAGATTAAAAGTTCGCCATAGCTGCAACTTCGCGTGCATTTCGCTTTGTGTTCAACGACTGGACAAAGGCGTCCAGAACCCCACCTTGATCAATAAAGCTTTCATCTTATATTCGCAATATCCAGATTGCAATCTCAGTTTCTTGCTTGTTCTTCGTTTGCTCGCAGGAAGCAGACCCTCGTGGTCGAGTTGATCGTGCTCGGCGTGGTCAATAACCTCTCGGAGTTGGTTTAGCGATTGCTAAGGCGCGGCGTCCTCGACGCGTTAGTAGTCGGATCGTCAAAGTCGACTTCCTCCAAAGCGAAAACCAACATCTCATCGAAAGACGGGACACCTTTGCCTATATCAAGTGGTATCATATTTTCAGGTTGCTCGGTGAGATTTTACAGTTTTCCGTAGTTTAGATCGAGTCTGTTCTTCATACCTATAGTCCACGAAAAAGCCACAAAAAAAAAATTAGGGTTAGTTCATCATATCCGAACCAATCGAGCCTTTGCATAATCTTTTTAGGGTTTTGCTTTGTTGAATTTGCGGTTGCATCGTCGTGTCTAGTTGCTTTGGTCTTAGCGTCTAGTCTTTTAGAGTTTCGAGTTACGGTCATAAGTTGTCACGCCGCCACCGCACCATCATCATCGCCTCGCCACCTACCATCACCGCTCCGCATCCATATCCATATACCACCACCAATCCGTGTCCATATACCACCACCGATCCATATCCATATACTACCACCGCTACCACCACCGCTGCCATATACCACCACCATATATCCACCACCAATCCGAGTTCTTCTCATATTAGGGTTGTTTTCGAGATCCATCTAGTTTCCGATTCGTGTTTCCTTGCCGGAGTAGGTTTCGGAAAAAAAAAAAGTCTGGAAACCACCCTCCGTTTAGGCCCAAAATTTTCCGAAAACGCACTTGTCGAAAAATTTTCTGGCTATCCTGTTTTTAAGTGTTTCTAAGTGTATTGAGACAGTCGCCGTTATAGAAAGTTTTTTTTGACCCGTTTCCAGTTTTTGGGTCCGGGCAGTCGAAAAAAAAAAATTTGGTCGAAAAAAATTTTCGTGCCCATCCTGTCAGTTTGACCTCGGAAGAGTTTTGAGACACTCGCCATTATAGTGATTTTTCGCAAAAAAAAAAAGAGCAGCGCACAAAAAAAGCGCAAAAAAAGAGCGAAAAAAAATTCAGAGTGTGCTTTTCCCTTGTTTACGTGCAGCGCCGTGATTTGGTTAGTGTTCTAGGCTCGCGTCTCTAGCACGGTCTAGCCTAGGACCAAAGACAAGACCGTCGTTGAGCGTTTATTCAACTTTGCATCTCCGAATTGATTATTCTTGACCCTTTTTGCTACCATATTATAAGCCTTCCCAGCTCCACATACATCTACATCGTGCGTTTGACTCCCCACGGTAATCGCTCTATCCAAGCTTTGAGAGTTTTGACTACATCGGTTGCGGTCACCGCTTTCTTCTTTGGGTAAGAACCGGTAAGAATTTGAGATTTGCTTGACGGATTTGTGATATCCACCACACAACCACCACCACTTCCTAGTAGTCTGTCGAATCATATTCTTGTGTGTTTCTATTGTCGCTAACCATGGCAGGAGCACAAGCCGACGAGACCGACCGGGAGAACATGACAAACAAAGCGCTACATGATAAGTTTCAACAAATGATGAGTGGGCGGTGGACGATGTGCTAAATAGATTTGAAGAGGCCATGGAGAAGATAGATGGCATTGAGAAGGCGTTGAAACAAAGCTCGATACCAAGTTTAATGAATTGCTCGTGGCGTCTACCACCACCACCACCGGCGGCACCTAACGCACCTCTACTACAACAACAAGGACTACCTCCACATCGCGAAACAGCCCTCCGCCGAAGCTTCCCGTGTCCCTCTTCACCGCCAAGCTGCTGGTGCTGCTGTTGATACTTCATGGCTCCTGCTGCTGCGGTGGGGAGGATGATTATGTGAGAGATTACGAGGATGAGGTTGATCAACATCAAGATTACGTGCAACCACCGGCACCACAACCACCGTGTCGTCCACATGCAAATAATGGCAATGTTCGGGCTCCCCTTCAGTACGAGATCATGACCATCTCCCTAAACTGAAATTGAATATTCCACCATTTGAGGGTAGATATGTTCACGATATATATCTTACTTGGGAGTTAGAAACTGAACAACGATTTACATGTTTACAATATCACGAGGAGAGACGTGTTCCTGCTGCTGTTTGTGCTTTCACTAGCTTTGCATGTGTTTGGTGGTGCGAACATTGTAGATTATATCCTGTTCCAGCTACTTGGGCTGCTTTGAAAACTGCTATGCGTATCGTTGGGTTCCACCATATTATCAACGTGAATTACTTCAAAAATTGCAGCGCTTAAGACAAGGAAAAAATTCGGTAGAAGAATATTATAGGGAATTACAAACTGGCTTGATTAGATGTGGTATTGTTGAGGAGAATGAAGCTATGCTTGCACGTTTTACGGGTGGATTAAATAGAGAGATTGAGACCATTCTAGACTACAAGGATTATAATAATATCACTCGATTATTCCATCTTGCTTGTAAAGCTGAACGTGAAGTGCAGGATCGACAGGCGTTGGCGCGAACTAACTTTTCTCGCAGTCGACCTTCATCATGGACAACACGTGCATCATCTACTTCCACACGTTCTACTACACCAGCACCTCCGTCGGCTGCCACCTCCAACCGTGATACAAGAAAGCAGGCACAACCACCACTATCGGCCAAGAGCACACCTGCTGGGCCTACACAGCTCTTCTTCTTCCATGGCGCCAACAGGGCACACAAGTGATATTATTTGTCGTCGTTGTAAGGGAAGAGGACATTTCTTGAGAGAATGCCAATCTCAGCGTGTGATGATTGCTCACGAGGATGGTGGGTATGAGTCCGCTAGTGACTATGATGAAGAGACTTTGGCTCTTATTACACATGAAGAACACGGTGGAGATGATTACGATCATGACACGCAATACATGGCTGCTGAAGATGCCGACAGGTATGAATGTTTAGTTGCTCAACGTGTTTTGAGTGTGCAGGTTACACAAGCTGAGCAAAATCAGAGACATAACTTGTTCCATACAAAGGGAGTTGTGAAGGAACGTTCTATTCAGCGTCATCATAGATGGAGGGAGCTGCAACAACTTGGCTAGCATGGATATGGTGGAGAAGCTTTCTCTCACCACAAGACCACATCCACATCCTTACTACATCCAATGGTTCAACAACAGCGGCAAGGTTAAGGTAACACGTCTTTGTTCGTGTGTATTTTAGTATCTCTACATATGCTGATTATGTTGATTGTGATGTGGTACCTATGCAAGCATGTTCCTTATTACTTGGTAGACCATGGCAATTTGATAAAAATTCTTTACACCATGGTAGAAACAATCAGTATACTCTTGTTCACAAGGATAAAAATATTACTTTGCTTCCTATGACTCCTGATTCCATTTTGAAAGATGATATTAATAGAGCTAATAAAGCAAAACAGGAGAAAAATAAGAGTGAAAATCAGATTGTGGCAAAAGAATTTGAGCAACAAATGAAGCCTAATAATAAACCATCTAATGTTGCTTCTGAAATTAAACTGAAAAGTGCATGTTTACTTGCCACCAAATCTGATATTGATGAGCTAGATTCTAGCAAATCTGTTTGCTATGCTTTTGTTTGCAAAGAGGCATTATTTTCATTCAAGGACGTGCCTTCCTCTTTGCCCTTGCTGTCACTAACATTTTGCAGAGTTCGTTGACGTCTTCCCGGAAGACGTGCCACCGGATTACCACCTATTCGAGGGATTGAGCATCAAATTGACTTAGTTCGATTGCATCGCTACCCAACCGTGCACCATACCGTACCAATCCAGAGGAAACGAAGGAGATTATGCGTCAAGTACAGGAGCTGCTCGACAAAGGTTATATACGCAAATCTCTTAGTCCTTGTGCTGTTCCTATTATATTGGTGCCTAAAAAGGATGGTACGTCGCGTATGTGTGTTGATTGTAGAGGCATTAATAATATTACTATTCGTTATCGTCATCCTATTCCTAGGCTAGATGATATGCTTGATGAATTGAGTGGCTCTACAATATTCTCCAAAGTTGATTTGCGTAGTGGATACCATCAAATTCGTATGAAATTGGGAGATGAATGGAAAACAGCATTTAAAACTAAGTTTGGATTATATGAGTGGTTAGTCATGCCTTTTGGGTTAACTAATGCACCTAGTACTTTCATGAGATTAATGAACGAAGTTTTACGTGCTTTCATTGGACGATTTGTGGTAGTTTACTTTGATGATATATTGATTTATAGCAAATCTTTGGAAGAACATTTGGAACATTTACGTGTTGTTTTTAATGCTCTACGTGATGCACGTTTGTTTGGTAACCTTGGAAAGTGCACCTTTTGCACCGACCGAGTATCTTTTCTTGGCTATGTTGTTACTCCACAGTGGAATTGAAGTTGATAAAGCCAAGATTGAAGCTATTGAGAGTTGGCCGCAGCCCAAAACGGTCACACAAGTGAGGAGTTTTCTTGGACTCGCTGGTTTCTATAGGCGTTTTGTGAGAGACTTTAGCACCATTGCTGCACCTCTCAATGAGCTTACAAAGAAGGATGTGCCTTTTGTTTGGGGTACCGCACGTGAAGAAGCCTTCACGGTATTGAAAGATAAGTTGACACATGCTCCTTTACTCCAACTTCACGACTTTAATAAGACTTTTGAGCTTGAATGTGATGCTAGTGGAATTGGATTAGGAGGTGTGTTATTACAAGATGGCAAACCTGTTGCATACTTTTACGAAAAATTGAGTGGGCCTAGTCTGAACTATTCTACTTATGACAAAGAATTATATGCTCTTGTTCGGACTTTAGAGACATGGCAACATTATTTATGGCCCAAAGAATTTGTTATACATTACGATCATGAATCTTTGAAACATATTAAAAGTCAAGCTAAACTGAATCGTAGACATGCTAAATGGGTTGAATTCATTGAGACTTTCCCTTATGTCATTAAACACAAGAAGGGTAAAGAAAATGTTATTCTTGATGCTTTGTCTCGTCGATATACTATGCTTTCACAACTTGACTTCAAAATATTTGGTTTGGAGACCATCAAAGATCAATATGTGCATGATGCTGATTTTAAAGATGTAATGCAGAATTGTAAAGAAGGAAGAACATGGAACAAGTTCGTTATTAATGATGGTTTTGTGTTCCGTGCTAACAAGCTATGCATTCATGCTAGCTCTGTTCGTCTTTTGTTGTTGCAGGAGGCGCATGGAGGAGGATTAATGGGACACTTTGGCGTGAAGAAGACGGAGGATATACTTGCTACACATTTCTTTTGGCCAAAGATGAGACGGGATGTTGAGCGTTTTGTTGCTCACTGCACTACATGTCAAAAAGCTAAGTCACGACTCAATCCTCATGGTTTATATATGCCTTTGCCATTGCCTAGTGTTCCTTGGGAGGATATATCTATGGACTTTGTTTTAGGTTTACCTCGAACAAAGAAGGGGAGGGATAGCATATTTGTTGTCGTGGATAGATTCTCGAAAATGGCACACTTTATACCATGTCATAAAAGCGATGATGCTGTTAATGTTGCTGATTTGTTCTTTCGTGAAATT
This sequence comes from Aegilops bicornis, assembly GCA_021605145.1. NCBI lineage: Eukaryota > Viridiplantae > Streptophyta > Magnoliopsida > Poales > Poaceae > Aegilops > Aegilops bicornis. Next base: position 278,104,883 of record CM038672.1, read on the forward strand.
ATTCGCTTGCATGGTGTGCCAAATACTATTGTTTCAGATCGTGATACTAAATTTCTTAGCCACTTTTGGAGATGTTTATGGGCTAAGTTGGGGACTAAACCGCTTTTTAGTACTACTTGTCACCCCCAAACTGATGGACAAACTGAAGTAGTCAATAGAACATTGTCTACTATGCTTAGGGCTGTTTTGAAGAATAATAAGAAAATGTGGGAAGAATGCTTGCCTCATATTGAATTGGCTTATAATCGTTCATTGCATTCTACTACTAAGATGTGCCCTTTTGAAATTGTGTATGGCTTCCTACCTCGTGCACCTATTGATTTGTTGCCTCTTCCATCTTCGGAGAAGGTTAATTTTGATGCTAAAGAACGTGCTGAATTGATTTTAAAAATGCATGAGATAACTAAGGAAAACATTGAGCGTATGAATGCTAAATATAAACGTCTTTGGAGATAAGGGTAGAAAACATGTTGTCTTTGCACCGGAGATCTTGTTTGGTTACATTTGCGTAAGGATAGGTTTCCTAGTTTGCGCAAATCAAAGCTAATGCCACGTCTTGATGGTCCATTTAAGGTGTTAGAGAAAATAAATGATAATGCATATAAACTTGAGCTACCTGCAGATTTTGGGGTTAGTCCCACTTTTAACATTGCAGATTTGAAGCCTTATTTGGGTGAGGAATATGAGCTTCCGTCGAGGACGACTTCATTTCAAGAAGGGAGGATGATGAGGACATCAATACCATTGTTACACCCACAGCCCCTCTTGCTACATATCTTGGACCAATTACTAGAGCTCAAGACGCCAATTAAATTATCGGTACTTTCGTTTCTTGGTAATGATTCTAATGTTCATGAGAATATGATGCTGCCTAAATTGGATACATTTGTTTTGCTTACAAATGAAGGCCCTAGCTTGGAGAAGGATGGACATTGAGCAAGAACAAGCATGGAGATAATGCCATGTAAGGGGAACAAGAACGGAGTTACAAGTGATGATTTCAGGACTTTGAAGCCACCATAATGGGTGCATGAAGCCTTGGACGAAATATACAAGATGCCACTTCATAATATTCGTCCATAGGCTATTCTAGGTGCTTCGTCACCTTATTATTGGGCCAGGCCCATGTAATTTCGAAATACTTAAGTATAGGCTGTTTTTAGAGTCCATATGTGTGGGGAAACAAGAGTTAGGGATGGTTTGGACCCCTCCCTCAAGGGCCACGAAATTCCCTCCTCTTCCTCCATATATACAGCCCTTAGGGCGTCGTTTAGACTTTGGGTTTTGTTTAGATTAAAAGTTCGCCATAGCTGCAACTTCGCGTACTTAGTTTGTGTTCAACGACCAGACAAAGGCGTCACAGAACCCCACCTTGATCAATAAAGCTTTCATCTTATATTCGCAATATCCAGATTGCAATCTCAGTTTCTTGCTTGTTCTTCGTTTGCTCGCAGGAATGCAGACCCTCGTGGTCGAGTTGATCGTGCTCGGCGTGGTCAATAACCTCTCGGAGTTGGTTTAGCGATTGCTAAGGCGCGACGTCCTCGCACGTTCGTAGTCGGATCGTCAAAGTCGACTTCCTCCAAAGCGAAAACCAACATCTCATCGAAAGACGGGACACCTTTGCCTATATCAAGGAGGGGGGCGGCGCCCCCCTTTCCTTCCTCCCTCTCTCCCCCTTCCTTCTCTCCTAGTCCAACTAGGGAAGGGGGGGGAATCCTACTCCGGTGGGAGTAGGACTCCTCCAGGGCGCGCCATAGGAGGGCAGGCCCTCCCCCCTCCTCCACTCCTTTATATACGAGGGAGGGGGCACCCCATAGACACACAAGTTGATTTGTTGATCTTTTAGCCGTGTGCGGTGCCCCCCTCCACCATAATCCACCTCGGTCAAATCGTAGCGGTGCTTAGGCGAAGCCCTGCGTCGGTAGCAACATCATCACCGTCATCATGCCATCGTGCTGACGAAACTCTCCCGTGAAGCTCTGCTGGATCGAAGTTCGTGGGACATCACCGAGCTGAACGTGTGCTGAACTCGGAGGTGCCGTGCATTCGGTACTTGGATCGGTCGGATCGTGAAGAAGTATGACTACATCAACCGCGCTCTCATAACGCTTCCGCTTACGGTCTACGAGGGTACGTGGAGGACACTCTCCCCTCTCGTTGCTATGCATCACCATGATCTTGCGTGTGCGTAGGATTTTTTTTGAAATTACTACGTTCCCCAACAGCTGACATGCTTCATGAGCAAGAAAATACTTCTTGGTGGAGAGGTTGCGTATGTGATTGACATGCACACAAAGACTTTGCATCTGACGCTTCATCCAGTCATGATGCCTATCCATATTCTGATGAAGAGACACAAGAAGCTCTCGGTCATTTAGCACACGAGCATGCCTCTATTAGCTATTGTGTTGGCTGTTGCATCAGTGGGAGCACGATGCGGCAGCCGAAGCTGACTGACAAGAGGATCAGCAGAAACAGGTGGATTCGGCACATGAACGGCTTCAAGTGGTGTTGAGAAGCTTTGGAAAGCAGCATTGTCTTCACGCACGAGTTCCTTGGCAGGCTATGGATATATGGCTTCATGAGACATATCCACGTCAGGCAGAAAGACAACATGATTGCGCGCTGAAGCTTGATAGTTGATAGTGGAGTGAAGCTTGATCAGCCGCATAACCCAGGGTGCATAGAACTTGAGGCCAAACAGATCAATCCCTGAAGCTGCCAACTGACGGATGAAGAAATCCTGAGTGTTGAAGCGGATGCCATTCAGAATGTAGAAGACCAATGTCTTCATAGTTCCTTCAATCTTGGCGTGTGGAGAGTGCCCTTTGATTGGCCATAGAGTATGCCTCAGAATGTGATAGATGGTGCGGGGCAAATACTCGAGGTCATTGACAAGGAATTTCTCCGGGTACTCATCATCGACTGGCAATAGCTTCGTTATACTCAGTATTTGACTCATGTTGGGCTTTGGCTTCTGGAAGTTGCTTTCCATTTCTTGTTCATAGTGCCGACAACCTGGCTCATAGAGATCACCAGGAGTGGGCAGGGAAGTAAGCTCTATAATGTCTTGAGCTTTGGCTTCATGATGTACATTTCCTGACATCCACTCAAGGACCCATGTCTTCGTATCCCTGTTGTAGTCTGAGATATGAAGAGTGGCATAGAATTGCAGCAAGAGCTCCTCATTCCAATGCTCCTTGTCGATGACAAATGGGAGCAGACCAACTTCACGAAAGCATTCAAGAGCTTCTTCAAGGCACGGTAGTCCAGCAATGGCATCACAACACATGCGCTTGTGAGGGAAGATCCTGTCCTGGTTATACAAGGTGCATGAGTAATAGCTTCATTGCTGATGACTCCAAAACCTATCAGAAGAGATCTTGGGCTTCTTGTAGGGATTCTTGGCACTGTCAAAGAATGTGTTGTGCTCTCTCAAGCTGAGGACACTAAATGAGCGCTGAGTGGTAGCAGCACTGGGAAGCCTTGGCATCTTGGGCTTTGGCTTCTGAGTCTGAGGCATGTGCTCAATGTGGTAGTCATATTGGGGACCGTGAGGAGCATGAGGTGTCATGATGGTCCATCTGACACTGATCAGCTCACCTTCACGATTGACAAATTCAGCCTTGAGATCAGTCATCATCTTTTGAAATTTCTGCACATCAGTGACGCTGAGCTTGGCCATGTGCTTCTTGAAGAGAGCCTTCTCATGATCAATCTTGTTTTTCTTCTCTATAACTTTTTGAGCAATGGCAAGCTCTTTGGCAACAAAGCTTTGAAATGTTACACTGATGTCAATGGGCAGTTGCAAATCATCAATGGTAAGAGAAGTGTCTTCAAACCATTCGTCAATGAAATTGTTCAAAATATCAGCATCAAACAGAGGCAGATCATTGAAGATTTCGGCCTCCTGTTTGCTCTTGATCAACAACTCAAGGGCATCATCAGCAAGATCATTATCGCTTGAAAGATCAATGACACCCTCTTCATTACGCAGGATGCTTGCAGGTGTAAGAGCTTGCCCTGAGATCTTCTTAGTCTTCTTGGACGTGCGAGATAAGTCTTCAGACTGCACACTGGATTCAGGAGGTGCAGATTACAGTGGCTTCACTCTTGAAGCTTTTGGAGCAGCAGAAGACTTTGAAGCCTTTGACTTTTTCACTAGCTTCGGGGGCTCTGGAACTTCAGTTTGTTCCCCATCCTCAGCAGCATCTTCAACACTGGCCCTTTGTGCGGCACAATGTGCCAGAAATGAGTCGAAGTCGTCAAAGGGGCCAACAAGATTTGGCTTAGCTTCGCGGCTGCCATCGGGCCTTGGGGCAGCTGGACCTGGTTGAAGTCAATCCCAAGGCCCTTCTTGTTCTGAACTGCTGAAGCTTTTGCAAATTGAAGATTGGCTTCAAACAGATCATCCTCAAGACACCATCAAAGAATAGATGGGTCGGCATTCTCAGGCATAGGTCCTCTGACCATGCAAGGATAGAAGTCTTTCTCAATGGCTCCAACTTTGGTCTTGGAGTGAAGCTTCCAGTATACAATATCCACCCAGGGAGGCCTCAAACATTCTTGTCCACGTACTCAGGAGTCACAAAGTGGTATAGGAACCACTACTCTGCCCAATATCTTCGAATCCACTGAACTCTGGAATTGCATTGTGTATAGGATTCATCTGGATCTGACTTGTACATTTCATAGAGATCAGGAGGCAGATCCAATGCAGTGTTATGATGACGCTGTCTGCCGCCATTCTTTGCAGATTTGCCACTTGCCATTGGCTTCAGACTGAAAGGCTTCACAACTGTGTTTGGCTTCAGTCGGCTGGTCAGACAAGATCTGGCTTTAGGCGATCCAATATGATGCTGTAAGAACTCTGCAAATGAATGCAGACTATGAGAACCAAGGGACTCTCCCACGGACATGTACCTGTGACAGCATTAGATATGCGAGGGAAGGGGAGGAGGTCATATGCATTCTCAGAGGATTTTGAAGATAAATCAGTTTGAAGACATTGACCTCATAGTGCGAAGACATTCACTTATAGATGTGAGTTGGTTCCAGATTTGTACAAATCCATGAATAAGTACAAGTGAGGAACCTAACTAGTAATGAAGCATAAGTGAACATACTTGCAGGTTATGAGATGCATAGAAGTAAAGATCAGATTTGGAAGTGAAGAAACAACTTTCTGAAGATATGGAAGTTTTTAACAGATCAAACGGGCGGTAAAAATAGATCTATAATTACTGCAGGAGAACAGATGAGAACTGATGGACGAGTTTTGGAAGGAGGCCGAGTAGTCCAATCTTCCGTGCCCTAACTTGGCGGCGGAAGACACCTATGGGGGTGGCGGGAGGAAGATGTCCGCGACGGCGTGACGACGGCAGAGAGGTTGTGGCAGTGAAGCGCTTCGTCTCCGGCGGCGACAGAAGCTAGCGGCGGTGCTAGGGTTTGAGCGAGACAACAAGGGGAGTAGATTTTAATGACCGCAAGGGGGTGAGTATTTATAAGGAGGGGGCGGCGCAGTGTAATTACTCAGCTGCCCCTGGCGGTTCACATCGGCGCACCAGGTGACATGCATGCAACAACTTAAATGTTGTGCCACGACCCCATGCACGCCTGGTTTGTCGGGTGGTCGTTCCGGCTTCTCCGGATCCAGGCAAAATGATAAGAGTAATAAAAGCCTTTTAAATGTTTATCTCTTGATCTTCGACTGACAAGGACACTGTGAAGATAATCGACACGTTTCAACAGAATGCATATGAAGATTTAGAGTGAGTAGGAGAGATGAGCACAGATGGGGTTAGTGTCCGATCACATTCACTTAGCGCGGAAAATGGCAACTTGAAGACATAGCTATAAGTGAATGTTGTAGAGGACATAACACACACACACACACACACACACTCACGCACGCACGCACGCAACCGGTCTATTATGCTAATATTAACAGAATAATTATTCTGCTAACACTTCTGAACTGCACGCTCAACACAAGTGCACGTCATTCTTGAAGCAAGAGCACTACAGTACTTATGCGAGTGAACTTCCCGTCGCAAAACATTGGATGCAGTTTTTTTGGTACTGTTTTTACTCTAGTTTTTAAACCATTTATCGGAATGAGGCGTGCAATATACCGTTGGAAAGCTATGGATTAGGCGCAACTTCGCCATGTAGAATTTTTTTCGAGATTCCTCACGGTTTAAGAGCAGTTTTGAAAACGGTGCGGCACCCTACTAGTGGCAGCGAGCATATTTTCGCATTTTTCTGAACCGCTTGTCGGAATAAAGCAAATGATACGCCGTTGGAAAGATATCATCGAGGCGCAACTTTTTAATATATATATTTAGTTCTCTAATTCGTTACGGTTTAAGAGCAATTTCAAATTTACTAAATCGCGAAATTTTGTTTTTCAAAATTTTGGAAAAATTTCGGTACTGCTTTCGCTCCAGTTTTTAACCGTTTGTCGAAACAAGGCGTGTGATACGCCGTTGGAAAGCTACGGACGAGGCACATCTTTCATATGTACGAATGTTTTTTGATTCCTTACGGTTTTGAAATAATTTTGAAAATGGTGCGGTGGACGACAAGTGGCAACGGCCATTTTTTCATGAATTTTTTGTAAACCGCTGGTCTGAATGATTCAAAGAAAAAGCCGTTGGAAAGATATCGTCGAGGTGCAACATTTTCATATATATTACTTTCTCTAATTCATTACGGTTTAATAGCAGTTTTGAAATTACAAAAATGCGAACACTGCTTTTCGTATGTAAGACCGCCTCGCCGGATCGAAAACCGCACCGCATCGTATCAGACTCTACCGAACTTCAGTGTTTTTTTGCTGGATGTAAATTTTTCCAAGAAGAGAAGTGGACCATGCTTCACATCGTGCGGAAGAGAACCGCAACACTATCGATAAGTGAACCGGGTTACCTTTTATTGTCGTTTCCGTAATGTTTTTTTTCTGCACTTACGAGATGAACATCATCAAACGGTCGACCGCACTGCTTTAGACGGAAAACCGCACTGCAAATGTCTACAAAGGAAACTGCATTATTACTTTTTTTTCTAACATTTTCTTTTTGTAATGCCATCTAAACTGCGAGGCCGAGTGTAGTGAACCACATGCGGCGACGAAGGGCACTGCAACTACCAATGCATTTTTCCCTTTCTAAACACACGACAAAGGAGCGAACCACATCGGACAAATGAGCAAACCTCTCCAAGAGTTACATGAGTCGGACATGGAAAAAGAGTGATATATGTATACAAAGGCAACAACTGAACCGCTCTACCAAAATAAGAGAACAACCACGCGATGGCGAGATGAACTGCTAAAAAAAGATAATTTGCCCCGCATAAAAATACAATTAGGTGAACTGCTCGCGAACTTCTCGTGCGCCGTGGGAGCTGGGATGCTGGAGAAGGGCTCGGGTTACCGCAATGCCGTGGACACCGCACCGCACTCACGCACATCGAAATTCATTTTTGGTCGTGGAGGGCTGCACGCAATTTTGATCAACTCTGACACGGCTCAAAAAATCTGAAAACTCTAAAAGAACTGGACTTCACATAGCCAAAATCTAAAGAAAAAAATGCAAAGAAAATAAGTAGACGGCAAGCCCGCTACTGCTCTTCCATCGATCGCCGTCACCACCATTTGAGGGTGGATTTGCTATGGGGGAGACCACCTCCCCACCGCCGCTGCTACTTCACAGTCTTCTGGAGACCATCGAGAGGAGAGAGGACGTGGAGGAGGGGCCCCGACCCGCGGTGAACCTGCACGCGTAGGAGAGGAGGTCAGAAATCGGTGGCGCGACCAAATCGATGAGGTGTTGGGGTAGCAGTGCATCACCAGAGCTGACGCGGATCCTCCTGCTTGTCGCCGGTGTGCCCGGGAACCGTGGCGACCTTGCTGTGGAGCCTTGATTTAGTGCACCCGAGGTGGGAGAGGCGGGGCCCCAAATCCAATGGAGAGAGAAAGCAGAGGGGGAGGTGTACAGGTGTGCTTGTGACATACGGAGAAGGAGGCAGCATACGGGCGGCGGTCGACGCGGCCGAGCTCACAGGAGGCCGTCGGCCGCGGGGTTGGATGGGGATCTGACTCGAGCACCATTCTCCATGGCGGCGTGACGGAGGATGGAGAAGGTTGTTGGGGCGGCGGGGGTGGCTGGTGACGGGTGGATCCATGGGGGCAAAGGGTTGGTGGCGGCGCGGGGGCCCCGTGTCGGCCGGTTTTGGCGCCGGGAAGGGTCGGTGGCCGCTGAACCGCGCGGCACCGGCTGGGACACCTAGGCAGTGGCACGCTGCCTGGGAAGCGGCGACAGGCGTGGTTTGTTAGGTGGTGGCGGTAGGTGGCTGGGGAGGAAGGTCGGGCGGCGAGCGCCGGTGGTAGTTGGTTGGGAGTAGGAGGAAGAAGGTTGGGGGTGGGGAGGAGAGAGGAAGTGCTGGGGGTGGGTGGGGGCGTGGGATTTGTGGGGTGTGGGTTCGTTTAGTCGGGCTGTGATAGTTCGGATCGGGGCGAGGGACAGTGTCGAACTGTTAGCAGAATAACGCTAGGTGTTAGCAGAATAAGAGTATTAAGGGGTGTTATTAGAATAGACCCATTATATATATATAGTGATATTATTTTAATTTTGAGATTAGAATAACTATTTGGATCACGGTTCGGCGGAGAGGTCCCTCCCGAACCCGCGGGACAGGAGCGAGACGATGAAACAAAGAGAAAAAAAAATCACATCTTATCCCCCATCCCCCCTCCCCACGTATCCTGCAACCACCTACTTCCCGGATCCCCGCTGCCGAGCCCCCTCCCGGCCATCTCGCCCGGGCGCCTCCTCGGACACCCAAGCCTCCGCCTCCCCGGATCCCTCACGCCGCCTCTCGAAACCCCCGCCGCCACGCGTCGCTCCGCCTTCCATCAGGAAGCTCACGCCGGGATCCTGGCCCAGCCAATCGGCGTCGCTTCCAGCACTCGACACGCTCCCGCACCACACCGACCAGGCCCGCCGTGCCCCAGATCCCTGCTTCCCTGCAAGCTACACAAACTACAGGCCAAACTCGCCGCGGATCCGTTCTTGGCTTAGCTACCTCCCGTGAGGGTGGAACACGGGGACAGAGGCACCTTCATCAGAGGAGCAACAACAGGGGCACGGGTGTTATTAGAATAGACCCATTATATATATATAGTGATATTATTTTAATTTTGAGATTAGAATAACTATTTGGATCACGGTTCGGCGGAGAGGTCCCTCCCGAACCCGCGGGACAGGAGCGAGACGATGAAACAAAGAGAAAAAAAAATCACATCTTATCCCCCATCCCCCCTCCCCACGTATCCTGCAACCACCTACTTCCCGGATCCCCGCTGCCGAGCCCCCCTCCCCGGCCATCCTCGCCCCCGGGCGCCCTCCTCGGACACCCAAGCCCCCGCGCGCCCTCCCCGGATCCCCCGCTGCCGCCCGTCTCCTGAAACCCCCCGCCGCCACGCGTCGCTCCGCCTTCCATCAGGAAGCTCACGCCGATCCTGCCCAGCCTAATCGCGTCGCTGCCCAAAGACTCGACACGCTCCCGCACCACACCGACCAGGCCCGCCGTGCCCCAGATCCCTGCTTCCCTGCAAGCTACACAAACTACAGGCCAAACTCGCCGCGGATCCGTTCTTGGCTTAGCTACCTCCCGTGAGGGTGGAACACGGGGACAGAGGCACCTTCATCAGAGGAGCAACAACAGGGGCACCGCTGGATGGCAGCAGCGTTCATGCAGCCACAGAAGCGCGCCAGGGAGTTGCAAAAATTCAGATCCTGGGTACTCCATGTGGCCCGCTGCAGTCCAAATTGGGGTGTTGGCGCCGTCGAAGTCCCAATTCCCCGATGGTGACCCAACACCATCCCAGCCAGCCCCGTAGCGCCAGGGAGGTCGACGCCATCGCGCGCAGAAGTCCCCAACAGAAGGTGAGGGTGACAAATTTTGTCTTATGTATTTGCTGTGTCTCTCCTTTTTCTACCAATCAGTTCGGCGACATCTACCAGGAAGACTACTTCGTGAACCACATGAAGAGTGATGTGCAGGGGAAACAAGAACTACAACCCCTCCATCCCATGCGAGAAGTCTGAAAGACAGGGAAGGTCATCCTGGCAGACTATGTGGCTCAGTGTGTATATTAAATGAAGGAAAAAGAAATAGCAGGTGCCCAGCAGCATCAGTGTGTGGCTCCCCTATAATTCTTCTCTCTGTGTGTGCGCACACGCTGCACACGAGCATAACTACGAGGAAAAATGGAGGGCCCGGGCCAGGACCTGGCTGAGTAGATTGGCCGGAGTAGTCGGGCAAGGCCATGGCATCCGACAGCAGACGACGACGACGAATCTGCAACGTTGTAGCTTGGATTCCATTGGTGTGTCGCGTGAGTGGTGAGTGTGTGCGTTGTGCTAGTAGTATGTGCAGGGTGCATGCATGTACGAGTGCCCATGCATGTTGTCACACGAACTCAAAAGAGTTTCAGATTTTGTAGCCAACTCTTGTGCACCACAGTTGTTCGTATTTATGCCCTAAAAGGAGAATATTACATTTATACTAAGCAAGAAAAAAATACAGAGACATTTTGTCAGGTATTCTCCTGATTTGATGTTCATTTATGTGTACTTATGCCTGTATAGAACCAAGCCCATTTAATTTATATTTTTAAAATTTTCATTTATATCATAGAAAACCTGAGGGTACATGAATGAATACTACGTCATTCAATATGTTTTTAACGCAAAAACAATAAATTACAAAAAAGGATGAAGGTCAACCACTAATAATAGGGGAGTCCGGGAATAAAAAAATGGGGTTAACAAAAACAAAAAGGGAATTTAACAAAATCATGAGAAGTATGCGGTACAAAATGTTTGGAAATTTAGAGATGGAATTGAGAGAAAAGTTCAAAATTTTAAGTGCATTTTCCCTGTTTCAAAAAAAGCTAGAGGTTCAAATTTAAATAATGGACAAGTTCAATATTTATTACAAAAGAGAAAACAAAAGAGAAGTCCAGACTGATAACTGCCAGAAGTTCACGTACTGCATGGTGTGTGTTTTGCATAAGAAAAAAAAGGTGAAGTCCAAAATTTTGTTGCTAGAAGTTCAAGTGCTCGGCCCGAGAAAGCTCAAAATTCTTATGAGAGAGGTTAAACAAAAATACGTGACAGAAGTTCAAGACGAAAACAATGGGAAGTTCAACTAATACACAAAATGCGTTTCAGACAGGAAAATAAGAATAGAAAACAAAAAGCTTAAAAGATTTTGTTGCAAGAAGTTCACGTGCTACTCCCGGTGAAGATCAAGATCTCTAGTGTGAGACGTCCGACCATTAGTTACATGTAAAAAAGAGGCAAAAAACGATGTTGTTTTACGTATTCAAAAATATATTTTGAACCGTTGCAAGTATGAAAAAATGATCAACACAAAAAAGTTGCATGTTTACAGCAGCTTTCCATTAGTATATCACTTGCTTAATTTCGGTGAGTGAATGAATAGCTACGAGCAAAAAAAAGCACGTGAAAAACAGAGTGAATTTCAAGCAGAACTGCCATAAAAGTTCAAGTACTTCACGCGATGCATTTTCGACGAATCTATTTCGCGATAAAGGCAGAACGAATGATCTCGTCGTTTATGAAATTACTTGAAAATGGTTAGGAATCAGAGAAAATTATCAACATGAAAAAGTTCTGCATTTTTCGTAGCTTTTGAACGGTATATTATTCGCCCCATTCCGACAAATTTTGTAGAAATTACGGCAAAAATACGTTTTTAACCATTTTCAAAACTGACTTAAAACCGTATGGAACTGGGAGAAACAATACATATCAAAAAGTTTCGCATTTACTCAAGCTTTCCAACGCCATATCATTTAATGCATTCGGACGCACAGTTAAAAATTTAGATCGAAAATACGAACTCGATGGAGCTTGTACTGTTTTCTATATTACTCTTAAACCGTTCAAAATTAGGGAAAACCTTCAACATGAAAAAGTAGCTCATTTTCATAAGCTGTCCAACGCTATATTACTTGCCTCAATTGGATTAGCCATTTAGAAATGGCATCGAAAATAGGAACTCGGCTGTTCGATTTGCGCAATTTTACATTTTTCCAAATTACTCTTTAACCATAGGGAATTAGAGAAAACTTTCAACATGTGGAAGGAGCGGCTTTGCAGCAGCTTTCCAATGCCATATTGTTTGCCTGATTCATTTATAGGTTTGGTATGGTCTACCCGGAGTAGAGAGTTAATGTTTCTGAAAGACTGTGTCTCGGTCATCCGTTTCTCACCATGTAGTGCGAGAAATCCAACGGTGGCGATCGAGTCTTGTGGGGAAAAGTGCGCAAACCTCTGTAGAGTGTACAATCTAATCATGGTTAGCCGTGTCCCCGGTTGTGGACAATTTTGAGTATCTAGTACTTGAGTATTCACATGTATCTCATCACTCTTAAATTAATATTGTTGGGATGTTAACTACTTTAATTGGGATTGAGGATGCTGTCAACCATTCTCAATGTTTAACAACCACCATGATAGTTAAATAAAATTTATTCCTTTGTTGTAGGAAAAAATGGCTTTTCGCAAAAACTATAACCATAGAGCTTTCCACCAGCCAAATATGCATGTAGTGATAGTTATTATTCATCATTATCCTATGGTGTGAGTTTGCCAGTACATTCAATGTACTGACCCTTTGTGGCCGCAACGTCTCATGTTGCAGGATCTTACGACGAGTAAGTGATACGTTAGGGTTACGATTTCTACACTCAACTTTGCCGTTGGTGTTGATGGGAATCCACAACCTTGTTACTTTCGCTATTTTGGATGGAGGTAATAGTATTTACGTTACTTTATACATGTGATTTACCTCTGTTATAAATCCTCGAGTACTGTGTGTGTCAGCATACCGATCCAGGGATGACACTTAAGCACAGAGACTTGACCGTCTGAGGTCGGGTCGCTACAAGATGGTATCAGATCACATGTTGACTGTAGGACGTGACCCTAGAAACTGGCAAACCCATAGGAAAGATTTCCCCTAAAACTTTCTTTTCAAAAAGATCTCTTACCTCTCTTCTCTTCTGAGCTTATTAAAATATTCCTTTCTAGTTAGACTATACCCTTTCCCCTTTTGACCACATGAAGATTCGGCTGATGAGACCACTCCAAGAAGTACAAGATATCAGACAACTAAGACTACTTTGGAATAATGAGGATTTTTACCGTGCATTACAATGATGGAAACTACAACGGTGAAGACTCCGAAGACTAGGAGAATTTGAAGGCTTTGAAGAATTTCCGGATTTGTATGACCTAGGAAGGCACCCCTTATGGAACCTGGCAGACTATGGAAGCTGTCAATACCCGAGATCAAGGTGTATCGGAGAAAGACCAGAACATGGAGCATTAGAACTCAACATTTTTGTCAAGTAAACCCTAAGACAGGAGATATCAATTATGGAATGAAAGCTCATGGCAGTAACATGGGCATAGACATGGCTAACCATGGTGTTATTGCCCGCCTATGCTATTGTCACCATGTGGAGTTAAGCGTACATATGCATGGAAGAATTGGATGGTAGAAGGCTGAAGGAGCATCTGTCAGCGAAGGATGCAGTTTTAACATAGCTGGTGCATCACCAGGATCTGGAGTATTACATCAAGAAGTTTAGGTTGGATCTGCAGGAAGCCAGATTTGACAAGGAAGCGGTTCGTGAAGAACCCAGGTTCGGAAGATTAAAATAATAGCGGGAGGAGCTAAACCTCGAGATACCGGAGATTTGTCGAGGCGGAGGATGATGGGATCATGGTTCATGTCGAGGTTGATGAAATCCGAAGTTGGAACATAACTCCGTAAATATTGAAGGACGCCACGAGAGACTTTGCGACAACAGAGATGATCTGGCAAAAGAACTTGAGTAGGACAAGCATGATCAGAAGAAGCCATCGGAGACATGAACAAGAATCTAAGAGTTTGATGACTTTGAAGATTTATTGACCATCAGAAGCCCAAACCCCTATTATATACCTGCGTTAGATGCGACAATTGTGAGCTGTCATTTGTTTGACGTTCTTTCAACAACCACAAATAAAAATCTGTCTTTTCAAAACTGTTGTTTGTATTGTGTGTATCCCTCTCTATCTCTCTTATCTCACCCCAAAACCCTGGACCAAATAGAGGATGAATGGAGATGAGCTCATATTATCGGGACCGATGAGTCAATTGGAGACGGACCGATGGATTCAGAACATGGAGGATCACATGGAGAATAACCCTATAGCCGGAAAGGATATGGCCCAGCATGCTCTTCAGTTCTTTGAAAGAGGTGCTGCTACACGGTGGAGGATGTACCAAACCATCAATGGATGGCAAGGAGTAACTGTTTGGGAAGAATTTAAGTTGACTCTGCTAAAGTCTCGGCTTGTGTCCCAGAAGTTGAAGCCTTATGGAAATGATATGGAGAAAGTGCATGCAAGATTTGTGGAGAAATTGGACACACCCATGATGATGAGGACATCAATACCATTGTTACACCCACAGCCCCTGCTGCTATACATACTGGACCAATTACTAGAGCTCGCGCACGCCAATTGAATTATCAGGTACTTTCGTTTCTTGGTAACGATTCCAATGTTCATGAGAATATGATGCTGCCTAAATTGGATACATTTGTTTTGCTTACAAATGAAGGGCCTACCATGGACAAGAAAGATGAACCTTGGAGCAAGTTCAAGCATGGAGATGCTGGCATGCTAAGGGGAACAAGAACAGAGTTACAAGTGATGATTCCAGGACTTTGAAGCCACCCTAATGAGTGCATGAGGCCTTGGACGAAATATACAAGATGCCACTTCATAATATTCGTCCATAGGCTATTCTAAGTGCTGCATCACCTTATTATTGGGCCAGGCCCATGTAATTTCGAAATACTTAAGTATAGGCTGTTTTAGAGTCCGTATGTGTGGGGAAACAAGAGTTAGGGTTGGTTTGGACCCTCCCTCAAGGGCCACGAAATTCCTCCTCTTCCTCCATATATACAGCCCTTAGGGCGTCATTTAGACTTTGGGTTTTGTTTAGATTAAAAGTTCGCCATAGCTGCAACTTCGCGTGCATTTCGCTTTGTGTTCAACGACTGGACAAAGGCGCCACAGAACCCCACCTTGATCAATAAAGCTTTCATCTTATATTCGCAATATCCAGATTGCAATCTCGGTTTCTTGCTTGTTCTTCGTTTGCTCGCAGGAAATGCAGACCCTCGTGGTCGGAGTTGATCGTGCTCGGCGTGGTCAATAACCTCTCGGAGTTGGTTTAGTGATTGCTAAGGCGCGACGTCCTCAAGACGCTCGTAGTCGGATCGTCAAAGTCGACTTCCTCCAAAGCGAAAACCAACATCTCATTGAAAGACGGGACACCTTTGCCTCTATCAAGTGGTATCAGATTTTCAGGTTGCTCGGTGAGATTTTACAGTTTTTCGTAGATTAGATCGAGTTTGTTCTTCATACCTAAAGTCCACGAAAAAGCCACAAAAAAATTAGTGTTAGTTCATCATATCCGAACCAATCTGAGCCTTTGCATAATCTTTTTAGGGTTTTTGCTTTGTTGAATTTGCGATTGCATCGTCGTGTCAAGTTGCTGGTCTTAGACTCTAGTCTTTTAGAGTTTCGAAGTTCGGTCATAAGTTGTCACGCCGCCGCACCATCATCATCGCCTTGCCATCTACCACCCTTGCTTATCCGCCACCGCCTCAATCCGTATCCATATACCACCACCAATCCGTATCCATATACCACCACCAATCCGTATCCATATACCACCACCGCTACCATATACCACCACCGCCATATACCACCACCATATATCCACCACCAATCCGAAGTTCTTCTCATATTAGGTTTGTTTTCTAGATCCATCTAAATTCGATTCGTGTTTCCTTGCTGCGTGAGGTCTTGAAAAAAAGAGTCCGGAGACCCCGGCAGTTTTAGGCCAAAATTTCGGCGACCGAAAATATTATTTCCCTATCCTATTTTTAGGCTGTTCTGAGTCTTTTGAGACACTCGCCATCATAGTGATTTTTGGTCGCACTTTTTCATCGTCGCTGCCCTGATTTCCGAAAAAATAATTTGTACCCATCCTGTCAGTTTGACCTGGGAAGAGTTTTGAGACACTCGCCATTATAGTGATTTTTTGCAAAAAAAAGAGGAGCGCAAAAAAAAAAAGAGCGCAAAAAAAACCAGAGCGAAAAAAATAATTCCAGAGTGTGCTTTTCCGTTGTTTCCGCAGGCCGTGATTTTGTTAGTGTTCTAGGCTCGCGTCTCTAGCACGGTCTAGCCTAGGACCAAAGATGACTGCGTCGTTGAGCGTTTACTCAACTTTGCATCTCTGAATTGATTATTGCGGACCCTTTTTGCTACCATATTATAAGCCTTCCCAGCTCCACATACATCTACATCGTATGCGTTTGACTCTCCCCGTAATCGCTTCTATCCAAGCTTTGAGAGTTTTGACTACATCGGTTGCCGATCACCTTTCTTCTGGGTAAGAACTGGTAAGAATTTGAGATTTGCTTGACGGATTTGTGATCGTCCACCACACCACCACCACCACTTCCTAGTAGTCCTGTCGAATCATATTATTGTGTGTTTCTATTGTCGCTAACCATGGCAGGATTACAAGTCGACGAGACCGACCGGGAGAACATGACAAACAAAGCGCTACAAGATAAGTTTCAACAAATGATGAGTGGGCAGGTGGAAGATGTGCTAAATAGATTTGAAGAGGCCATGGAGAAGATAGATGGCATTGAGAAGGCGTTCAAACAAAGCTCGATAACAAGTTTAATGAATTGCTCGCTGCGTCTACCACCACCACCACCGGCTGCACCTAACGCACCTCTACAACAACAACAACGACTACCTCCACATCGCGAAACAGCCCTCCGCCGAGCTAATTCGTGTCCCTCTTCACTGGCCAAGCTGCCGGTGTCTTTGTTGATACTTCGTGGCTCCTGCTGGCGATGTGGGGAGGATGATTATGTGGGAGATTACGAGGATGAGGTTGATCAACATCAAAACTATGTGCAACCACCAGCACCACAACCACCACGTCGTCCACATGCAAATAATGGCAATGTTAGGGCTCCCCCTCAGGTACGAGATCATGACCATCTCCCTAAACTGGAATTGAATATTCCACCATTTGAGGGTAGATATGTTCATGATATATATCTTAGTTGGGAGTTAGAAACTGATCAACTATTTACATGTTTACAATATCACGAGGAGAGACGTGTTCCTCATTGTTTGTGCTTTCACTAGCTTTGCATGTGTTTGGTGGTCTGAACATTGTAGATTATATCCTGTTCCAGCTACTTGGGCTGCTTTGAAAACTGCTATGCGTACTCGTTGGGTTCCACCACATTATCAACGTGAATTACTTCAAAAATTGCAGCGCTTAAGACAAGGAAAAAATTTGGTAGAAGAATATTATCAGGAATTACAAACTGGCATGATTAGATGTGGTATTGTTGAGGAGAATGAAGCTATGCTTGCACGTTTTTTGGGTGGATTAAATAGAGAGATTCAGACCATTCTAGACTACAAGGATTATAATAATATCACTCGATTATTCCATCTTGCTTGTAAAGCTGAACGTGAAGTGCAGGATCGACAGGCGTTGGCGCGGACTAACTTTTCTCGCAGGTCGACCTTCATCATGGACACCACGTGCATCATCTACTTCCACACGTTCTACTACACCGGCACCTCCGCCGGCTGCTACCTCCAACCGTGATACAAGAAAGCGTGCACAACCACCACTATCCGCCAAGAGCACACCGCCGGCCTACACAGAGCTCTTCTTCTTCCATGGCGTCAACAGGGGCACACAAGTGATATTATTTGTCGTCGTTGTAAGGGAAGAGGAAATTTTGCGAGAGAATGCCAATCTCAGTGATGTGATGATTGCTACCGAGGATGGTGGGTATGAGTCCGCTTAGTGACTATGATGAAGAGACTTTGACTCTTATTACACATGAAGAACACGGTGGAGATGATTACGATCATGAGACGCAATACATGGCTCTGAAGATGCCGGCGGTATGAATGTTTAGTTGCTCAACGTGTTTTGAGTGTGCAGGTTACACAAGCTGAGCAAACTCAGAGGCATAACTTGTTCCATACAAAGGGAGTTGTGAAGGAACGTTCTATTCGCGTCATCATAGATGGAGGGAGCTGCAACAACTTGGCTAGCATGGATATGGTGGAGAAGCTTTCTCTCACCACAAGACCACATCCACATCCTTACTACATCCAATGGTTCAACAACAGCGGCAAGGTTAAGGTAACACGTCTTTGTTAGGTGTGTATTTTAGTATCTCTACATATGCTGATTATGTTGATTGTGATGTGGTACCTATGCAAGCATGTTCCTTATTACTTGGTAGACCATGGCAATTTGATAAAAATTCTTTACACCATGGTAGAAACAATCAGTATACTCTTGTTCACAAGGATAAAAATATTACTTTGATTACTATGACTCTGATTCCATTTTGAAAGATGATATTAATAGAGCTAATAAAGCAAAACAGAGAAAAATAAGAGTGAAAATCAGATTGTGGCAAAAGAATTTGAGCAACAAATGAAGCCTAATAATAAACCATCTAATGTTGCTTCGAAATTAAACCTGAAAAGTGCATGTTTACTTGCCACCAAATCTGATATTGATGAGCTAGATTCTAGCAAATCTGTTTGCTATGCTTTTGTTTGCAAAGAGGCATTATTTTCATTCAAGGACGTGCCTTCCTCTTTGCCCCCTGCTGTCACTAACATTTTGCAGGAGTTCGTTGACGTCTTCCCAGAAGACGTGCCACCGGGATTACCACCTATTCGAGGGATTGAGCATCAAATTGACTTAGTTCCCGGTGCATCGCTACCCAACCGTGCACCATACCGTACCAATCCAGAGGAAACGAAGGAGATTATGCGTCAAGTACAGGAGCTGCTCGACAAAGGTTATATACGCAAATCTCTTAGTCCTTGTGCTGTTCCTATTATATTGGTGCCTAAAAAGGATGGTACGTCGCGTATGTGTGTTGATTGTAGAGGCATTAATAATATTACTATTCGTTATCGTCATCCTATTCCTAGGCTAGATGATATGCTTGATGAATTGAGTGGCTCTACAATATTCTCCAAAGTTGATTTGCGTAGTGGATACCATCAAATTCGTATGAAATTGGGAGATGAATGGAAAACAGTATTTAAAAACTAAGTTTGGTTTATATGAGTGGTTAGTCATGCCTTTTGGGTTAACTAATGCACCTAGTACTTTCATGAGACTAATGAACGAAGTTTTACGTGCTTTCATTGGACGATTTGTGGTAGTCTATTTTGATGATATCTTGATTTATAGCAAATCTTTGGAAGAACATTAGAACATTTACGTGCTGTTTTTAATGCTCTACGTGATGCACGTTTGTTTGGTAACCTTGGGAAGTGCACCTTTTGCACCGACCGAGTATCTTTTCTTGGCTATGTTGTTACACCACAGGGAATTGAAGTTGATAAAGCCAAGATTGAAGCTATTGAGAGTTGGCCGCAGCCCAAAACGGTCACACAAGTGAGGAGTTTTCTTGGACTCGCTGGTTTCTATAGGCGTTTTGTGAGAGACTTTAGCACCATTGCTGCACCTCTCAATGAGCTTACAAAGAAGGATGTGCCTTTTGTTTGGGGTACCGTGACCGAAGAAGCCTTCACGGTATTGAAAGATAAGTTGACACATGCTCCTTTACTCCAACTTCCTGACTTTAATAAGACTTTTGAGCTTGAATGTGATGCTAGTGGAATTGGATTAGGAGGTGTGTTATTACAAGATGGCAAACCTGTTGCATACTTTTACGAAAAATTGAGTGGGCCTAGTCTGAACTATTCTACTTATGACAAAGAATTATATGCTCCTGTTCGGACTTTAGGGACATGGCAACATTATGTATGGCCCAAAGAATTTGTTATACATTCTGATCATGAATCTTTGAAACATATTAAAAGTCAAGCTAAACTGAATCGTAGACATGCTAAATGGGTTGAATTCATTGAGACTTTCCCTTATGTCATTAAACACAAGAAGGGTAAAGAAAATGTTATTCTTGATGCTCTGCCTCGTCCGCTATACTATGCTTTCACAACTTGACTTCAAAATATTTGGTTTGGAGACCATCAAAGATCAATATGTGCATGATGTTGATTTTAAAGATGTAATGCAGAATTGTAAAGAAGGAAGAACATGGAACAAGTTCGTTATTAATGATGGTTTTGTGTTCCGTGCTAACAAGCTATGCATTCCTGCTAGCTCTGTTCGTCTTTTGTTGTTGCAGGAGGCGCATGGAGGAGGATTAATGGGACACTTTGGCGTGACGAAGACGGAGGATATACTTGCTACACATTTCTTTTGTCAAGATGAGACGGATGTTGAGCGCTTTGTTGCTCGCTGCACTACATGTCAAAAAGCTAAGTTACGACTCAATCCTCATGGTTTATATATGCCTTTGCTTGCACCTAGTGTTCCTTGGGAGGATATATCTATGGACTTTGTTTTAGGTTTACCTCGAACAAAGAAGGGAGGGATAGCATATTTGTTGTCGTGGATAGATTCTAAAATGGCACACTTTATACCATGTCATAAAAGCGATGATGCTGTTAATGTTGCTGATTTGTTCTTTCGTGAAATTATTCGCTTGCATGGTGTGCCAAATACTATTGTTTCAGATCGTGATACTAAATTTCTTAGCCACTTTTGGAGATGTTTATGGGCTAAGTTGGGGACGAAACTGCTTTTTAGTACTACTTGTCACCCCCAAACCGATGGACAAACCAAGTAGTCAATAGAACATTGTCTACTATGCTTAGGGCTGTTTTGAAGAATAATAAGAAAATGTGGGAAGAATGCTTGCCTCATATTGAATTTGCTTATAATCGTTCATTGCATTCTACTACTAAGATGTGCCCTTTTGAAATTGTGTATGGCTTCCTACCTCGTGCACCTACTGATTTGTTGCCTATTCCATCTTCGGAGAAGGTTAATTTGGATGCTAAAGAACGTGCTGAATTGGTTTTAAAAATGCATGAGTTAACTAAGGAAAACATTGAGCGTATGAATGCTAAATATAAACTTGCTGGAGATAAGGGTAGAAAACATGTTGTCTTTGCACCGGAGATCTTGTTTGGTTACATTTGCGTAAGGATAGGTTTCCTAATTTGCGCAAATCAAAGCTAATGCCACGCGTCGATGGTCCATTTAAGGTGTTAGAGAAAATAAATGATAATGCATATAAACTTGAGCTGCCTGCAGATTTTGGGGTTAGTCCCACTTTTAACATTGCAGATTTGAAGCCTTATTTGGGTGAGGAAGATGAGCATCCGTCGAGGACGACTTCATTTCAAGAAGGGGAGGATGATGAGGACATCAATACCATTGTTACACCCACAGCCCATGCTGCTATACATACTGGACCAATTACTAGAGCTCAAGACGCCAATTGAATTATCAGTACTTTCGCTTTCTTGGTAACAATTCCAATGTTCATGAGAATATGATGCTTGCCTAAATTGGATACATTTGTTTTGCTTACAAATGAAGGGCCTACCATGGACAAGAAAGATGAACCTTGGAGCAAGTTCAAGCATGGAGATGTTGGCATGCTAAGGGGAACAAGAACGGAGTTACAAGTGATGATTCCAGGACTTTGAAGCCACCGTAATGAGTGCATGAGGCCTTGGACGAAATATACAAGATGCCACTTCATAATATTCGTCCATAGGCTATTCTAGGTGTCACACACCTTATTATTGGGCCAGCCCATGTAATTTCGAAATACTTAAGTATAGGCTGTTTTTAGAGTCCGTATGTGGGGAAACAAGAGTTAGGGTTGGTTTGGACCCTCCCTCAAGGGCCACGAAATTCCTCCTCTTCCTCCATATATACAGCCCGTAGAGGCGTCGTTTAGAATTTGGGTTTTTTAGATTAAAAGTTCGCCATAGCTGCAACTTCGCATTTCGCTTTGTGTTCAACGACTGCACAAAGGCGCCACGTAACCCCACCTTGATCAATAAAGCTTTCATCTTATATTCGCAATATCCAGATTGCAATCTCAGTTTCTTGCTTGTTCTTCGTTTGCTCGCAAGAAACAGACCCTCGTGGTCAGGTTGATCGTGCTCCGGCGTGGTCAATAACCTCTCGGAGTTGGTTTAGCGATTGCTAAGGCGCGACGTCCTCGCACGTTCGTAGTCGGATCGTCAAAGTCGACTTCCTCGAAAGCAAAAACCAACATCTCATCGAAAGACGGGACACCTTTGCCTCTATCACATGAGGAACACAGTGATGGATGCCCTAATTGTGAAGGAAGTCACCTAGCTGAAGAATGCCCAACTAGGCAGATTACTTGTTTCTTGTGTGAAGGAACTACCCAAAGACTTGCCCAAAGGTCACATTTACCCCATGGTACAAAGAACCATCAAGCAAAAGAAAGAAGCAATGAAAGGAGCCCTCATGGAAATTTGAGAAGAACCTGTGATGAAGGAAGAGGTGGAGGACACACACAAAGGAAACAAAATTAAACCTGCACCAAGTCATGCTATTCATGTGGAGAAGAAGGACACATCTCTCAAGATTGTCTAAATGGAGATCTAGTAGAATTCCTAACAGAGGAAGTAAAGTATGAACTACAGGAAATAGAAGCCCTGATTGGAACCAAAAAAATCCAGGAAGAGGAGTAGATTGGATTCCAGGAAGGACCTGAGTCGTATCACCTGTTTCAGGTGCAAGGAGTCAGGGCACTACTTCAGCAGTTGCCCAAAAAGGAAACCTCGAGACTTGTCGAAGTGATATGTTTTCATTTGTAATGAAGCGGGGCACTTTGCTGTGGATTGTCTCAAGAAGAAGGAGACTTGTGCTAAATAGTTGAGTTAGCAGCAATGTAAATGTAGTAGTAGTAGTGAAAACATCTCTTCTGTATTGAGATGTTGAGTTGAGGCATGTAATGGAAATACAGGAGATTGTAATAATTTGAGAATCAATAAAGTTAGCATCGTTGGTACTTATTTGGATCTTATGAGTTGTTACTCTATGAAGAATGGTTTTGTCCAATTTCGAGGATATGAGAAATATGGTCTAAGGATAAGTTTGGAGTATTTTAAGGGTGGTAGTACCCTGTGAGGAGATTTGACCCCTGGAAAAGACGATGATATTCCACGAAGTGGACTTCGGACAAAAATAAATACGAGTTTTATCTTGATATGTGGGATATCCCACGAGGATGAAGAGATGAATTACTATTGGATATAAAGGAGGTATGATGTTGGACATATGCATCAAGGTAAATTCCATGATGAGTCTGAGTAATCATGTCCTAGTTTGGTGCCAATAGAAGGAAGGAAGACAGTACAATTGGATGGATTTAAGAATACTAGGAAGTTGGAAGTTGGAATAATGATCAGAAGCCCAAGGATGAGTTCAAGGTTTACAAGTGATGAGATGGGCCATAACCCACAGGCTCCAGGACCTGCCAAGAAGCAAGCACATTCTTGCTGAAGGAAAAACCCTGGAAGAAGTTACGATTTTATCGATAGACGATTCTATAGGAGTTTACGCAAAACCTGAGAGTTGTTAAGGAACGATAGATGTTTGTTTGGCTTGCAGAATTAATGGATTTATCCGAACTTGGTTCGTCGACAAGAGAAATTCTGCAATGCTTGTGAGGATGAACGAGTGTTAGAACGCGAGATTCGCTAGACCATGTACAAGGTAATGATTTGGGTGCGGGATGGATTGATCACCATACCGACTTACACTTATTATTCGCCTTGCTATGTGGGATGGTAAATCTGAGTGACTACCTATAGTAAAGAGATGACGATCAAAACCCTGTTTAAACCTTAGAATGGTATAAGAATTTTCCCCTGTACAAGGCAGCTTTTGCCAACTCTAGGTCATACGGTGAGGTTCAACCTAGACCCATTTCCTGCAGGAGAAACCATAAATTGTTGACCTCCATGAGATATCGATAGTGGTTTAGCATTGGCGCCAGACCCGTCAGCTAAGAAAACCCAGTCTCGGAATAACCTTACCAGGACGAAAGTACAGAAGAATCGAGGAAAAGGTTATGCTGCTATCAGAAGAGCCAGAGAAGGAATTGTACTGAAGATCTGAGAAGACCGGCCCTGTCAAGAATGAGGATGGAGTATATAAGCATGGATGGGACCGTAACAATGCTTCTAAGGGTGGTAGCACCCTGCACTTCGAGACGATCGATGGATTTTGAGAGGACCCCCGAACCTAACCTATTTATTTCTAGCCTCTCCGAATCTCAAGGACGAGATTCATTTTAAGGGTGGTAGGTTTGTAACATCCCAAAATTCTAAATTTTGGAATGTTATATTAAATAGATAGATTTGATTGATTATTGTGTGATTGATTGACTGAAAGTGAGTGAATTTGAAACTTTTGAAAGTTAAATGAGAGGGAATAGAAGGACTTTCCCAAACTTTCATTTTTGCTTTTATGCTCTCCGAGAATTCAAATTCTTTTCACCACAAAACCTCGGAGAGAAGATGACATGACTTCTTCCATTTATTTAAATGACAAGGGTGTTGAAAATATTTGAATTTCATTTGAGAATATTTCCAATTCTGAAACTTTATGCAACTCAATGATTTTCACGAGCGAAGATAAAATGACATCTTCAAATTATATGAAATATGAGTTGGGAGTTTCAAAGGATTAAATTCAAAGTTCTTTTGAATTTATTTTCAATTTGGAGTTATTTGAGTCTTATTCAAATTATTTTTCTTCAAAAATAAAATATATGAAAAATAGGGTAACATGATTCCCTACATCAGAATATTGGAGAGAAATCAATTTGAATTAATTTTGATATTTTTAAAATGATTTTTATTGGATTTTATTAGACCAGTAGCACTCTTTGAATTATCTGAATTTGTGTGAATTTTATTTAATTCTAGGAAAATGATCAGCTTGTAGAAAACCTTTTTCTGAAAATTTTGATATATAATATGCCTATATAAAGTTTTAGTTTTATTTTCGTTTTTCAGGTTTATCGCTTTACATTAAAAAAACAAATAACAAAAATCGCGCGCTGAAACTAATAAGCCCACATGCGCATCATAGTACCAGCGGGCGCCCCATCATTTTTTTTCTTTTACTAAATGGGTCAGGCCCAGCCGACCCTATTCCTCCACATATTTTTTTCCATAGTTTTTTTTTCTTTTTTTCTTTTCAGTTGCTCCAAAAAAGATTGCAGTGTGTGCGGCCGCCGCGAACCGCCTAAAGCCTTTTGGCCCATGGCGCACCTCCTCTCTCTGTTTCGTATATTTTCGTCTACGTTTAGTTCCACATTGCCTAGCCTTTGACCCTTAAACCTCTTTTCCACCTATAAATATAGACCCAGAGCCTCCAAAAATCATCCGATTCGGGTTAAATCAATATTTTGGTTTGACTAGATAAAAATATTTTTCTCCTCTCCAGCGCGACTTTTGGAAATCGTCTCCTTTCTCCATAGTCATCAAGCTTTCTCCGCCTTTATAAAGGTATCTTTCTTTATACTTCCAGATTTTATTATTTCTAGACTAATATGACAGAATAATTGGATTATCAATTAGTCTACGATTTATACATTAGACCTTAGCCGTAACTATTTTTCTTCTTAGAAACAAATTTTGGCCCCGATTTTTCAAATAGCCATAACTTTTCACTCGTTTATTCAAATTAGATGAAACCAGCGCCTATAGCTTCGTCTTGTTTTCACCTATCCGGTGAACTGTCACATCAACCTTTTGAAATTTTTAAATTTCGAATTTTGTTCAGATTTATATTCAAACTTCTTTTGATCATAACTTGAGTTTTATAACTCCGATTTAGTTGATTCTTTTTGCAAATTAAAGCTTTGGACCTAAACTTTCTGATAAGTCCAAATTCACATAATTTTCGTATTGTTAGAAATTGTTTTATGTTACAAGAGTTATTTGCTTGGTTTTGATGTTTTCTGAATCGTCTTCTTCGTTCTTTCCGATCTTTTGAGTGATTGCTTATGTGTGGTTACTATTGCTTGTTTACGATAGATTGACCGGAGTGTGACGAGTAGAGCTATCGAGAGTTTTGAGTGCGAATCATCTTCATCAACTTTGCAGGCAAGTTCACACTTTGATCATACTCTTTTCATACACAGTTTTTATGCATTAGTTTCAATACTGAAAAATTGCATTATTAGGATATCATTAATTTGTTGTTTGGGAAGTAGTATTTGAGGTAGAAACTATTGCCTGTTACATATTCAAACCCTTGGGAGTTACTTCTACGTGTTGCTTATATTGCCATGCTATGCTCAGAGACGTGGTTGGGTTTGAGTGAATCCATGATGATGTGAGATTGTTAATTAATGGTTCAACTTAAGGTGGCAACTTAAATTCACATCCGGGTGGATTGAGGCACTGGGAACCCTGTGTTGTCTGTTTTATTTTGGAAATCCCGGGGGACCGGTGTGATCTTACTTTGGACCGCCTCCCAGGCTCAAAGGGATCATAAGATTATTCATGCTAGAAACTTCCGTGTGCAGCCACAAGCTATCATGGGCTCTAGCATAGTTGAGTAAGTTATGTGAAGCTCTTGAAGAGGTAGATCAGCAGGTAGTGGTTTGTAGGTTTGGTATGGTCTACCCGGAGTAGAGAGTTAATGTTTCGAAAGATCGTGTCTCGGTCATCCGCTTTCTCAAACACCATGTAGTGCAAGAAATCCAACGGAGGCGATCGAGTCTTGTGGGGAAAAGTGCGCAAACCTCTGCAGAGTGTACAATCTAATCATGGTTAGCCGTGTCCCCGGTTATGGACAATTTTGAGTATCTAGTACTTGAGTATTCACATGTATCTCGTCACTCTTAAATTAATATTGTTGGGATGTTAACTACTTTAATTGGGATTGAGGATGCTGTCAACCATTCTCAATGTTTAACAACCACCATGATAGTTAAATAAAATTCTCAATGTTTAACAACCACCATGATAGTTAAATAAAATTTATTCCTTTGTTGTAGGAAAAAATTGGCTTTTCGCAAAAACTATAACCATAGAGCTTTCCACCAGCCAAAATGCATGTAGTGATAGTTATTATTCATCATTATCCTATGGTGTGAATTTGCCAGTACATTCAATGTAATCGACCCTTTGTGGCTGCAACGTCTCATGTTGCAGGATCTTACGACGAGTAAGTGAAACGTTAGGGTTACGATTTCTACACTCAACTTTGCCGTTGGTGTTGATGGGAATCCACAACCTTGTTACTTCCGCTATTTTGGATGGAGGTAATAGTATTTACGTTACTTTATACATGTGATTTACCTCTGTTATAAATCCTCGAGTACCGTGTGTGTCAGCATGCCGATCCAGGGATGACTCTTAAGCACAGAGACTTGACCGTCTGAGGTTGGGTCGCTACAGAATTAGAGAAAACTTTCAACATGTGGAAGGAGCAGTTTTGCAGCAGCTTTCCAAAGCCATATTACTTGCCTCATTCCGATAAACGGTTTAGAAATGCGATCGAAATTACGATTCACGTTTTTTGTCTGAAGAAAAAACGGTTTTCAAAACTGCTCTTAAACCGCTTACATTTTCTAAAAATTTAACTTGGGTCATGATACTCGTGTCCATAGCTTTCCAACGGTATATAGCAAGCCCTATTTGGGCAATGTTGCGGGAAGTTCAACCTAGCACAGGGGGAAGTTCAAGTCGAACAACTCAGGCAGTAAAATTGCAAAAAACGCGAGTTCTTCATGACCCGGGTGCAAAATCCGCCTATGAGTGAGATTCCTATCTAAAACGAGTATTTAGTTGCTAAAAATCGTTTGAAGATTACACTTACATCACATGGAACACGACTAACCAGAAAAACTCGCGGTAGAAGGCACGATTGTGAAGATAGCCCAAGGTCGTGTTAAATGCAGAGAGAAGTTCAGGCGCGTTACTCAGGCAGTTCAGGTTGTGATCAGAATATTATTCTGATCCCGTGATCAGAATAGTGTTTATGTGTGTTTGTGTGTGTATATATATATATATGTATATATTAAGCAACAAGCTCCAAATCAACATTGTGAAGATAAATCATGAAGACAAACAATTGTTGAAGATAAACCAACTTTGAAGATAATGAAATATGACGCCAAACAAGAACTTTCAAGAAAGGTTGGTGGCGGCGTTACCCACCATATAGGAAGTATTAGACCCAGACACGATGCACAATTATCATGGCGCTCCGGAGTCAATTTCCATATTAGTGTATTCATACTCAGAGTGTATGTCTTCATGAATTGAAGACATACGTTACTTTGTGTGTTGCGCACTTAAATCATCAATATGCATAAGCGTTAGGATGTGTGTCCATTCACATGACATTGGAGGATTCTAAGATATTTAGCTCACACGGCAGCTTGCAAAACCTTTTCTCATCCGAGGGCTTCATGAAGATATCTGCCAATTGCTCTTCAGTGTTGATGTGAATGATATACATGTCTTCCTTCAACACATGGTCTCTGAGAAAGTGATAATGGATCTGAATGTGCTTTGTCTTCGAGTGCTGAACTGGATTGTGAGCAATCATGATGGCACTTTCATTGTCGCAGTAGAGTGGCACATTCTTCATGTTGATGCCATAGTACTTGAGGGTTTGCTTCATCCAGAGAAGTCGAGCGCAAAGAAGATCCAAAGAAGAATGTATTCAGCCTCAAAGAAGGATAGTGATACACAGTCTGCTTCTTTGAAGACCAACAAATAAGAGACCGTCCAAGAAAGTGACATGTGCCGAATGTGGACTTGCGATCAACCTTGTCACTAGCATAATCAGCATCTGAGAACCCAACTAGATCAAACTCTGTGCCCTTTGGATACCATAATCCTAGCGTTTGGGTGTGAGCCAAATATCGAAGTATTCGCTTCACCGTGAGGTGATGCGACTCCTTTGGTGCCGCTTGGAATCGGGCACACATGCAAACGCTAAGCATTATATCTGGTCTAGATGCACATAAGTACAATAAAGAACCAATCATGGAGTGGTATATCTTTTGATCGAACTCTTTACCATTGTCGTCGGAGCTCAGTTGACCTTTGGTTGGCATTGGAGTCGTGTATCCTTTGCAATCTTGCATCCCAAAATTCTTCAGGCAATCTTTGAGATATTTTTCTTGAGATATGAAGATGCCAGTTCTTTGTTGACGAATTTGAAGACCAAGAAAGAATTTCAGCTCTCCCATCATGGACATCTGATATTGCTCTTGCATCATATGCCCAAACTCATCACTGTATATTTCGTCAGTGCAGCCGAAGATAATGTCATCCACATAGATTTGGCATACAAACAGTTCTCCATCATATGTCTTCGTGAAGAGACTGGGATCTAGAGAACCAGGTTTGAAGCCTTTGCTCTTCAGGAAGTATTTGAGTGTGTCATACCAAGCGTGAGGTGCTTGTTTGAGATCATATAGTGCCTTGTTGAGTTTGTAGACCATATCAGGACACTTTGGATCTTCAAAACCAGGTGGTTGAGCTACATATACTTCTTCTTCAATTTTGCCGTTGAGGAAGGCACTCTTCACATCCATTTGGCACAGGGGGATATTTTTGTGGATAGCGTAAGCTAGCAGTATGCGAATGGCTTCAAGCCTAGCCACAGGAGCAAAGGTTTCATCAAAGTTAATTCCCTTTATCTGTGTGTAACCTTGAGCAACGAGACGAGCTTTGTTTTTGATGACTTAACCATGCTCATCTTGTTTGTTGCGATAGATCCATTTGGTGCCAATAATATTGTGCTTGCATGGATCATGACGTTTGACAAGCTCCCAGACATTGTTTAGCTCAAACTGGTGAAGCTCTTCTTGTATAGCTTGAATCCATTCTGGTTCCATAAAGGCTTCATTAACTTTCTTGGGTTCGGATATGGAGAAGAATGCAAAGTGCCCATAAAAGTTTGCTAGTTACGTTGCTGTTGATCGAGTAAGCGGACCAGGTGCATTGATGCTATCAATTATCTTCTCAATCTAAACCTCATTGGCCACACGAGGATGAACATGGCAAAGATTTTGCTTTTGCTGATCATTGTCTTCATCTTCAACATTGTTTTCAGGCTCGCCATTGTCTTCACGTTGAGTTGGATCGTAAATGACAATTTCCTCTTTAGCCTGTTCCTCGGCGGGTATGATTTCTCCAGTACCCATTTGCTTGATAGATTCACCAGGAGAAGCTTCATCTAGCACATTTGGCAGGTCCTCTCTTTGCGAGCCATTAGTCTCATCGAACTGCACAACTACAGTTTCAACCACTTTATAGTGAAAGAGTTTGAAGATCTGTAGGTGTGCGAATCCTTTATGTAACCAAGCATAAAACCTTCATGTGCTTTCGGTGTAAATATGGAAGTGTGATGTGGATCCTTGATCCAGCACCTAGCACCAAAGACTTTGAAGTAGCTTACATTTGGCTTCTTACCAGTGAGTAGTTCATAAGATGTCTTCTTGAAGAATTTATGAAGATAAACTCTGTTGATGATGTGGCATGCAGTATCAATGGCTTCAAGCCAGAACTTTCTTGGAGTCTTATACTCATCAAGCATTGTACGAGCCATCTCAATAAGGGTCCTGTTCTTGCGCTCCACGACGCCATTTTGCTGAGGTGTGTATGGAGCAGAGAGCTCATGAGTGATGCCCAGTGTATCAAGATAGGTGTCGAGGCAAGTGTTCTTGAATTCTGTGCCATTGTCACCCCTGATGTGCTTCATGATGCCATAGTTAGTCATGGCACGATTGGCGAATCATCTGAACACATCCTGCACTTCAGTCTTATAGATAATTATGTGCACCCAAGTATATCTAGAGTAATAATCAACAATCATGAAGCCATAAAGATTTGAAGTAGTAGTAAGAGTAGAGTAGTGAGTAGGGCCAAATAAGTCCATGTGTAGCAGCTCGAAGGGACGTGAAGTCGTCATGATTATCTTTGAGTAATGTTTTTCCCTAGTCATCTTCCCGGCTTCGCAAGCACCACATAGATGATACTTCTTGAACTTGACACCCTCGATGCCAGTGATATGCTTCTTCTTCACGAGTGTGTGCAAGTTCCTCATGCCCGCATGTCCTAGCCTTCGATGCCAAACCCAACACTCTGAAGCTTTGGCTAGAAGACATATGACAAGCTGTGGTCCTGCGGAGAAATCTACCATATATAGATCACCTCTTCGATAACCTTCGAAGACTAGAGTTTTGTCAGAAGCCATAAGCACAAGGCAACAATATTTTCCAAATATCACAATCATGTCAAGATCACAAAGCATTGAGACAGGCATTAAGTTGTATCCAAGGGATTCAGCAAGCATCACTTTATCCATGTGTTGATCCATTGAGCAACTCTACCTAAGCCCAGTACCTTGCTTTTACCAGTGTTAGCGAATGTGATGTGGCTTTTAGCAGACGAACGGAGAGTTGAATCCATGAGAAGACTTCGATCACCAGTCATGTGGTTAGTGCATCCACTGTCCATAATCCATTTAGTAGCTTTCAGAGTCGTACCATACAGTGCAGTTAGTGGGATAGGCTTCACCAAGAGTATTGTGAAGCACAAACATTTGACAGATAAGCATACTATCAAAATTAAGATTCTTGGATGGTAAGATAGGATGCTCATGAAGAAACCTAGGGACGAAATAAATAGTAAGACCATTTTGGCACTTTATCTTGCATCCCACAAGATGTTTTAGGTCCCCGGCATTGTCTTCAGAAGTCAATGATTTTCGGCTGGAGACCCGTCCCTGCAAGAGAAGTTAATTCTTCTTAACCACCCACATCTTAAGGGGTGGCTTAGAAGCAATGAGTCTAAGTGCATCATCTGAGAACTTTGGCTTTGAAGTCGTAGCAAATAGTTTTGTAGGAGGAGAATAGTACTCAAAAGAATATGCAGAATAATTCTTTGATCTGTGAACATAGCAGTTAGAAACCAAATGGGAGCGAAGCTAGGGAGGCGATTTTCCCCTTCCCCTCCCCTGTCCCGCCTACCTACCTCTCACCCACCATTACTATGCCCCCCCGTGCTTAGAAACCTCCTCTTCCATCGCTGGGCTGGATGACAACACCTCACCGCCGGGGCGCTCAGATACGTCGTCTTCGGCTGGTGACTCGGGTGGTGGAGCGTCTACTGCTTCCGCCTCCCCCAGTCGATGCGAATTCACTGGAGCCGAATCAAGAAATGGAGCGGGTGGTGTGGGAGAGGTTCCCGGACCACTCGGAGTGGTCGGAGCTATTCAAGATCATCATCCAGCATGCCACGTTTGACGAGTACGCGAGATTGACCGGCAACGATGGCACATTGGATGTGGAGCTCCTCTTCTGGGTCATCCAGGAGGCGAATTCACCAAATCCAACTCATGCAGCACGGTGGAGCAACTTCCGTGCGCTCAATCCGCCTCGGCTCAACATCGCGAGGCCGCGGGTGGATGCTCAGTCCAGAATTCCTCCAGAGGCACTTCCGCCGGGGATTCGCCCTCCCTTCCTGCAATAGCCATAGCCAATGGCGGTTGTCGGGACTTGCGGGTTGGGGGACCTGCTCCTGTCGGCCACAACCGGACCTGCGTGGGGAGCAAGCGCGACATTGACCCCCCGTCATGGCCTGGAGATCAAGGTAAGATCCCTGAGATCCTTTCAATTGCATTATTAAAATGTTTGCATGCACTTCGTGCTCGCCGTAGATGCGCTGCAATCAAGCAGTTTAAGCCTGAATGTTTTTCCAGTTCGGAAGAACCAATCCAAGGGGATTTCCTCTGTAAGAATAGTGTTGTGAGTTTGAATCGAGATACAAAGATTTCGAGGGTTCTCCCTCAGGGTGCGGTTGATCCAGTTAACTGTGATTTGGAAGTTGAGGTGTGTGTTCCTAATGAGGAGAATGGTAGGGGGACTCTGCAGTCCTGCTCTTCATCAAATTCAATTGCAGACAGCGAAGTTTTTTCTTCAAAAAAGTATGACAAAAAGCAAAAAAATGCCCAATCTCTCCCTGTGGTGCAGGAGCCACCCATTCGCGGATGTGTGGTGGTGCGTAAAGCGGGTTTGGAAAACCGTCTCCCTGTTCTCAGGGCCGTGACCTAGAGTATATAGAGGAGCACTATGGCCAGTTGTGGTCTATTCCTTCCCCTCCCCGCCGCCACAGCAACCCTAGTTCTTTCCTACCAAAGCCTTTCCCTCATATCTTCTGGGTGAGGAAAGATCTTCTTTCTGCTGGGGAGTTTACTCTTGCTGACTGTCACCCTGCTATCCTAAGATCATCTATTGGAGATTTGTATTCCGTGTGAAGGGATTGGCCCCGGATCACGCTCATTTGCAGAAGTTGTTCAACAAGACATGGTGATGGCTAAGCGTCGTCCTTCTGGATCCAGCTCTGGGCAGCATCTCAACGAGGTCCTATCCATCGTGCCCCAGCCCCGGTGCAACATAGGAAGGCTTCTGCTCCATCTAGTAAGGACCCTTTGCCTGCATAGAAAACCAAATCTACTGCATCTACTGCTACATCATCTCAAGTTCCTGTGTCTCAAGCTGTGGATATTGAGGTAGAGCATGTGCTAGATCCTAGGTATAAGTATATGATTTGCTTCAATTGTGGAGGCCCTGGTCATTATGTGGGGAATTGTGTGAAAACCAAAGCATGTTTCATTTGCCAGCAAAATGACAATGTCAACAATTGTGCTGCTTGGGCCAAGATCCAACCATCTGCTACTTTCTTTGGGAGTGGTGCTAGTGGACTAGGTTTTTACCATGTGGAAGTCCCTGCTGCTGCTGAGACCAAGTGGCTTAATTACCAGAACTGTGTTGTGGTTAATATACTAAAGGGTGAGGTGCTAAAATCTGAGCTCTGTGGCCTGCTTTCTGCTATTTTCTGTAAGACCAGACATTGGCCCTAGCAAGTTAGGGAACTATCCAGCAAAAAAATTCTAGTTAGGTTCCCACCTTGGAAGAGTGCTGAAGATCTGATAGAATTTCCAGCTTTTGACTTACCAAAGGAGGGAGTGAATGTAAATGTGACTTAATGGAAAGGTGCCTGTGACCCATTTGGGGAACTGGTTGAAGCATGGGTTCTGATTGAGGGTATCCCACCAAAGTGGTGTACTCGGAAAGTGTTTTGTCAGGTTGCTTCGATGTTTGGTGTTCCCACTGATGTTGATTGGAATGGCATGTTCAAAACTTTCTTTGAGAATATGAGGATAAAAATTGCTTGGAGAGATCCAACTAAAATCCCTTTTGAGAGGCTGACTGAAATGAAAAAATGTTGTTCCTCCTTGGATTTACAGTGGAGGGATATGAATAGATAGGAGGGATAGACTCTATAGTAGATGATGAAGATGAGGAGGATGAGGATATTGATGAAGACAATGGTAATCTACATGGGGGTAAGGCTGATGATGTTTAGATGATACTTTATCTAATGATGAAAATGCTATAAATGACTTAGATAGAGCTAATATGAGTTCACATGGAGATGGCAATGCTGGTAGCCACAAAAAACATCTGCAGCTGTTCTACACCATGCTACTTGGACTGATGTTGAACATGTAAACTTCATCATGGAATGTGCTATTTTGGAAACTAAAGCCAAGTAAACTGTTGAACATGATGGATCAACTGGAAGTGGATCTTCTATTGGAGCTTGTGCTTCACCTATTTTGGAAAAAGCTGTGGAGGCAGGTCAGCCTATGCTGAATGTTTCCCATGGTAGACCCTCTGCGCTAGATGATGTTGCTTGTTTTGAGGCTGTGGATATCCTTACTACCACCAAGATTGAAGTTGCCTCTGATAACTTATCTATCTGTGGTGATCATGACAGTGTGGTTGAGGACAAGAGTGTGGATTACTGTAACCAGCTGCTAAGGTGGATTGATTATTCTGACTCTGAGGATAAAATAACTAATGAAGAGGAGATGAAAACCTTACCTAATGAAGCTGTTGAAATGATCAGATCTTCTGGTCTGTAGAGGTCTGCACTTACTTCTTTGGATGAGGTGATTGAAACTGGAAATCCTAAGAACACTAAGATCAAGTGGGGTCCTGTCTTAACTCAGAATCCACACACTAGAGGTCATGGCAATGTGAACATCATGCAAAAAGCTGCTCACCACAAAAGGAAAAAGAACCCGTAGGTACCTCACACTTACAAAGGTAACTCATTTGCTGTCCTTGATCCTGATATCCTTGCTAGTCATACTGAAAAAATTAACTTGCATCTGGGTAGTGATCCTTGTTCTCAGTCTATGATTATTAATGTTTTGATTGCTGATGAAAAAGAAATATGTCTGATGTTTGCTAATAATAACCCTGAAACAACTTTACCTACCAATCTAGATATTAATGTGGTGGATGGTAGTTATACCCCAGTCAGGTCTGCATTTCCTCAATCAGTGGGCACTGCTGATTTCCTTGGAAAATCACCTGTTGTGTTAACAAAAGTTAAGCGTTGTTGCTCGTCTCACCCTTTCAAAATAGATTAGATATGATTAGTCACATATGGAATATTAGAGGCCTTGGTCAACCTGGGAAAATTAAGTGCCTTTGTGATACTATTGCTCAAGCTAACCCTGATTTCATTGTATTTCAAGAAACTAAAAAAGAACTTATTTCTGAGGGTTTCCTCAGGGATTTAGATAAACAAAGTCAGTTTACTTGCATTTTTTTCCTGCCTTAAAAACGGCTGGTGGTATCTAGTAGGATTTAAAAATGATATGTTTGAGGTAATTGAGTTTTCTAACAAAGAGTTTGGTGTGGTTTCTACCATTAGGTCCAAGTCTGATAACCTTGTTTGGCAATTAGTTGTGGTGTATGGGTCTGCCTACCCTTAGTATAAGGTGTATTTCATTGCTGAGTTACATGATATTTTGGAGGCTGCCTCTTATCCTGTTTTGGTTTGTGGTGATTTTAATCTAGTTAGACAACAAGTTGACAAGAGCAGTGGAAATATTAGTCCTCATATCACTTTTCTTTTCAATGATTGGGTGAAAAGATGGGGCCTGCTGGAGATTCCCATCTCCAACAGGTCTTTTACTTGGTCTAACAACAAGAGTAACCCAATATTTGCTGTCCTTGATAGATTGTTCACTTCTATGGATTGGGACGCTCATTTTCATTTATTCTCTTTGATTTCTCTCCCTAGGGTTGGAAGTGATCACACCCCCTGGTCTTGGATACAGGGGCTAGGAAAGTTAATAGCCTAAAAAAATTCAGGTTTGAAAAATTGTGGTTATCTCAACCTGGGTTCTCCCAGCTTGTCCATGATGTGTGGTTAGGCAATGGGGACACTAGATCTTCTATTGAAAATTTGATGTGCAAGACCAGGGTCCTTAGGAAAGTCATTAAAGGGTGGAGTATCAATATTGAGGCTGCTATTAAGAAAAAGAAAAAGTCCCTCCTTATGGAGTTTGATTTTCTAGATGTGCTTTTTGAGAAAAATCCTCTCTCAACTAGTGACTATGAGAGAATGAACCAGATTAAGAAGGAACTGGATGAAATTTGGGAGAAGGAAGAAACCGCCCTTTGGCGGAGATCCAGAGATAGAAAGATCCTAGAAGGGGACCGTAATAATGCTTATTTTATGGCCTTGGCCAATCATAGACATCGCAAGAATCATTTAACTGAGTTGAATGGCCCTGATGGCCCTGTCACCTCTACTGCAGACATGTTGGATGTTGCTACCAACTTTTATAAGCAGCTATTTTCCTTTGAACAAAAACCTGATATTCATCTAGACTCCAATTTTACGGATGATTGTGACTTGATCAAAGAAGAGGATATGATGACCTTAGAGAGACCCTTTTCTGAGGAGGAAATTAGAGATGCAATCATGAGTTCATATGCTGGGGGGGGGCCCTGGTCCTGATGGCTTCTCCTTTATTTTCTATCAAACTTTTTGGGAGTTGATTAAGAGTGACTTTATGTGGTTGCTTAAAGACTTTGAAAATCGTGTTCTTGATGTTTCTAGATTGAATTTTGCTATTATCACACTTATTCCTAAAGTCAGTAATGCTAAAAATTTGAAGAATTTCAGGCCTATTAGTCTTGGGAACTGCTCTGCTAAGATTTTTTTCGAAAGCCATGAATACTAGGGCTTCTCCCATTTGTGACAAGATTATTTCTCAAAACCAAACTGCTTTTATAAAGGGAGAGTTATTCTAGAAAGTGTAGTCATGGATCATGAGGTGATCCATGAGATCCATAGAACTGGGACCAGTGGGTTGGTTCTGAAGCTTCACTGTGAAAAAGCCTATGATAAGGTGAATTGGGATTTCCTTCTGGAAATGCTTAGATCAAGAGGTTTTTGTAATAAATGGATTGGGTGGGTGTGTAGCTGCCTGCATCAAGGGACCTTCTCTGTTAGGATTAAGGATATCATTGGCCCACATTTTGTGGGTAGAAAAGGGCATAAACAAGGAGACCCTTCTTCCCCTTTGCTCTTTAACTTAGTGGCTGATGTTTTTTCTAAAATGCTTAAGAAAGCTGCTAGTCATAATGTAATCAGGGGGCTTTTGCCTCAGGTAATACCAGGTGGTGTGTTCAGCCTACAATATGCTGATGACACCTGCTTTTCTTAGAAAAGGCCTCTGTTGAGCATGCCAGAAATCTTAAGTGGGTCCTGGCATGTTTTGAAAAACTCCCTGGTTTGTGCATTAACTTCCACAAAAGTGATCTTCACACCATCCATATTGATGAGGAGACTTCTAGGGAGTTTGCTCAAATTTCTGCTGTCAAATTGGGGAGTTCCCCTTTAAGTATCCAGGAGTTCCTTTACATTATAAGAAACTCAGAAGGGAGGACATCCAGCCTATTATTGATAGGATAATTAGGAACATTGCTGGGTGGCTAGGGAGAAACTTATCATATAAAGGAAAGCTGATTCTTCATAATGCATGTATTGCTAGCATTCCTACCTATATGATGTCCATGCTGAAATTTCCTAAGTGGGCAATTGATGCTATTACATCCCAGATGTCTCACTTCTTTTGGGGTAATGTTGGGGACAGTCATAAATACCATTTGGCCAATTGGGGGATGATCTCTCAAAAGAAGGAATGGGGTGGCTTGGGTGTCCCTAATCTTAGGGAGTTCAATATGTCATTGCTAGCTGCGTGGAGTAAAAGTTTTTTGATGATAGAGATAGTGATTGGAAAAAGCTTCTTAGGTTTAAATACAATGTGGATCAACCGAACATCCTTTGGTCCAGAACTGGGGTGGGCTCTCCTTTTTGGAAGAGTATCACTTGGGCATTTTCTGCTGTCAATTTTTTATATATGTGGATTCCTGGGAATGGTGGGAATGTATCTTTTTGACACGACACCTGGATTGGTGACTATTCACTTAAAACCAGGTTCTGGGACTTATACATTATTTGTCAGCAACAAGATGCTTCTGTTGCCCAGGTTTGGGATGGAGTGAACTTGCAGTTGACCTTTAGGAGATGTGTAGATGAAGGTACTTTATGTAGTTGGGAAGAAATGCTAAATCTGGTTAGAGGTTTTTCCCCTTCTAATGTTGTTGATAAGCTTGTTTGGACCTTATAGAGCAGGGGTTTATACTCTGTGAAATCTCTTTATAAAATGATCAATTTTGGGGGCGTGGCTTCTGTTTGGAAGGATGACATTTGGAAAATAAAAGTTCCCCCAAATATCCACATGTTTCTCTGGTTGATGGTGCATAACAAGGGTTTAACTAGGGATAATCTGTCAAAACGTCAACATGTTGAGGATTTGACCTATATTTTCTGTAATGAACTTGAAAGTATACAACATTTGTTCTTTGACTGTGTGGTTGCCCGACAAGTTTGGCTGGTGATATCTGAATGTATTGAAATGCCTATCCCTGATTCTTTCAACTCTTTTATTTCCTTCTTGAAGAAGAAAAAACATTATGATGCGATTAACTTAGTCTCTGCTGCTACCTAATGGAGCTTATGGTTGCTTCGTAATGAATTTTTTTTCAGGGACGAAGTTGGCGAAGTATCATGTGTGTGTTGGATTTGGTGGGGAAACATATTCGCCAATGGAAAATCCTGTGTGTGGACTCCCAAGCTGCGCTACTCCTTCGATGCTTGAGGCTGCTCGACCATCATCGCGGGGAACTACTTAGAATCGCTTGGCGGGTGGATGATTCTGGGGTAGTTTGGTAGTGGAGCTATTGTGCGTCGCATGGATTTGTTCTTCTTATAGCTGTGTTGCTTCTCTTCCCTTGGGCCTCAGACTTGATAAAGTTTTCATCCGAAGGAGATGATAAAACCTTCAGTTAATCTCTCCTTGTAATAATTCTGCTGCAACTACTTTCTAGCTGGAGCCGAGAGCTGTTAACAGTCTTGTGTGGTTGCCCTTGCTTTTTTAATAAAAAGTTGTGACAGGGGGCAACCCCTATAAAAAATAGCGGTCAGAAGAAACACACTTATATTCATGAGTCTGGTGATAATTTCCCTGCAAAACATTGGCGTTAGGGTGACCTTGTGAGGTCCTTTGTCTGTATGAAGCCTTTGGGCCATATGAAGCCTTTGATCTGGGGTTTGTCTTCTTCCCATGTGGTGTCATGATGACATTCATAGGAAGCTTCTCAATACGACTTTTGGGAACCCAGATGTTCTTCATAGGTGACCCATTCCTGCAGTTAGTTCCAATAAACCTGGCAAACACTTCACCGTTCTGATTCTTGAACAGTTTATAGTTTGAGTCAAATGACTCATTAATGATAATATGGTTAGCACAGGTAAAACCAGATAAGGTAGATGGGTCCACTGAAGGGCCCTTTGCAGCAACCCACGTGGGTTTGGGGTACTGCTCATGCTTCCAGTAAGAGCCATCATCATTCATTTTCCTCTTGAAACCAACACCCTCTTCACTACAGGAATCAACTTCTTTTGCAGTCTGCCATGGCGGATGACAAAGAACCCAAAAGCAGATGTCAAACCTCTTTGTCGTCTGCCACCGACAGCAAAGCTGCCCGGCAAAGAACTTGACGGTAAACAGGTTCTTTGTCGTCTGCTTCCTCAAAGCGGACGACAAAGGACCTTTGCCGTCGGTGGCAGACTGCAAAGAACATGGACGACAAATAATAGGGGTTAGCCACATTAGGTTGCTAACGGCAGCCTTTGCCGTCCACCAGAGGATGACAAACATGCCCTCCCATTTGCCGTCTGCTATATGACGTCAGCCACGCGTCATGCCCCCCAAGTCTTTGCCGTCCGCCATAGACGGCAAACTCCCACATCCTTTGCCGTGTGCCACAGACGGCAAAGTAACCAAATGGTTTAACTCCCAGATTGCACAGGTTGCTGCCACGTGGCCTATTTGCCGTCGGTGGCAGACGACAAAGACCCCTTTGCCATTGGTGGCGGGCGGCAATGTGCCTGTATTGTTTCTGTTCTTTTTCTATTTTCTGTTATATCCCTATATTTTCAAAAGATATATATGATATATATAGTTTCAACCTCAAACATAGCCCATGTATCAAACTTCTAGCAGTCCATCAATGCAAAAAAACACATATGGTATTAAAAGATCCAATACATACAAAGTTTCACGGAGTTCATCCATATATACATACATAGTTTCACATTGTGCATCAATACAAATGAAAACAAGAACTAAACACTAGCGGTCCATCAATGCTACTTCCATGAAGTGAATCAAACCTGCAAAAATGGGAGTAAGAAAGTTAGAATAAGAAGAAGACTAGAAGAAGAAGAAGAAGAAGAAGAAGAAGCAAAAGAATAATAAGAAGAAGAAGAACAACAACAAGAAGAAGAAGAAGAAGAAGAAGAAGAAGAAGAAGAAGAAGAAGAAGAAGAAGAAGAAGAAGAAGAATAAGAAGAATAAGAAGAATAAGAAGAAGAAGAAGAAGAAGAAGAAGAAGAAGAAGAAGAAGAAGAAGAAGAGACTAGAAGAAAAAGAAGACTAGAAGAAGAAGATATTTACTTCTTCTTCTTCTTCTTCTTCTTATTCTTCTTTTCTCATCTTTCTTCTTCTCTAACTTAGGTAATTATGCCATTTTGGAGGAAAATAAGCTAAGTATATAACATCTATGAGAGAACCAAGGTCATTATGCCATTTTTGAAATGAATAAGCTTCTTATGTTATAAATGAACTAAATAAGCTAATTATGTCATTTTGGAGGATAATTAGCTAAGTACGTCTTTTTTGGGGAAAATAAGCTAAGTATTTGTAATAGGGCTAACACGCATGTATGAAGCTAAGTATGCATTTGTTAAGCAAAACACCAGAGAAAAATTACCCTCATCAGAACAAATGCGATCAAGATTGCAACTAAGGTAACAATTGATCCAACGGCATAATGATACCAAGCCTCAGTATCAGTGTCATATTTTCTAATCTTCTTAATCTTCAAGTGCATTGCATCCATCTTCAAGCACATTGCATTCATCTTCATCCTATGATCATCGACGACATCGGCAACATACAACTCCAATTTCATCTTCTCTTCTTCAATTCTTTTCATTTTTTCTTTCAAATACTCGTTTTCTTTTTCAACTAAATTTAACTTCTTGACAAGAGGGTCGGTTGCAATTTCTGGTTCACATACCTCCTAGATAAAAAATATCTCTATGTCAACTTGATGGCCATAATTGTCATAAATGCGAAATGCAACAAATAGTTATAAAAGAGAATATACCACATCCGAATCATAAATCGGCTGAGGGCCGACGGAGACGGATATCAAGACCATGGCACTATGTATAACAAACAATCATACAAAGTAAGAAAATTATACAAGTAACTATATAAATCATACAATCATACAAGTAACTATATAAATCAAGTACAACATAAAAAATTAATACCTAATAATAATCTTGATCGTTGGGTTCAATAAATGCTCTGGTATCAATAAATGCATCATCATCATCACTATCAATGAAGTGCTCATCCGGTTCAGCGGCATCAACATGTGGAAGGCCACCTTTACGTAATCTGTCAAGCATTGACAAGTCATCCGCAACAGTAACCTCTTCTTGTTCAGGCTCAGGGGTGAAGTCGGCTTCACTGTTGCTGTCTACTTCAATGTTGTGGGGTGAAGTAGAGCGTTTCTTGAGGCATTTTTTTTGGAAAGACGTGTTTCTTGGAAGAATTCACCTTCATATGTGTCCGGGTTAATGTGTGGTTCATAATCCTCTTCATTGCGGGGAGGTGGTCTAACACATGGCGGCACTTCATAAACGACATCCCAACCATTCTGATTTGGATCGGTTTGGCAGACCCACGGTAGATAGAAAACTTGGGTCGCCTGTTGGGCCGTAATATAGACATCGTGAACATCTAATGCTTTGTTTGATTTCGACTAGGCCTATATGTTCATGAGTCCTTCTAGTCTCCTTCGGCTGGAACCAATAACATTTGAAGACTACGACGTTCGATGGGTTTTCACCATAGAATAGAAGTTCATAAATTGCTTCAACTTTCCCATAATACTCGATACCTCCATCGCCAATAGCAGAGACACAACAATTTGTAGACTTTCAGTTGGCCATAGATAGCTCTTTACCCTAGGTACGAAAGCGATACCCGTTGACATCGTATTTGTCAAATGAACGGACCTTATAGTCAAAACCATTAGCGACTTGTCTCAATTCAGCGTCCATAGACTCTAAATTAGCCTACAAGTTTAATACGAAAGGATTGTTGCATTAGCTGCAAATTAGACGAACAAATGGGAATGGTCTAATGGAAATTACCGTTTGTTTGAACCAAGAGATGAAATCGAGAAAGCCGCCTCCTTGCTTTGCCAGAAGCTCATATTCTTTCATGGATTCCTTTTCGATCTCCGCGTCATCTGATAATTTAGCGACGTATCTACTGTATCAAATATCCGGAAATAAGATATTTTCAAAGGAATTAGAAGTTGCAAAACAATGTACCGCGACAATTTACTCGATGTACGGCCGCTCTTCTGTTAGGTTGTTGAAGATATACAACGAAATGGTCTGCCATTCTTCGACATCCAAGATATTTGTTTAGAAGCACCGGCTGGTGCGATATTCCCTTTGAATAGGCTGATGTTGGATCCACCTTTTTTAGGGTCGCCAGCATTGTACCGAGGCTTCAGATTATGCAAATGATGATTTTTGCCTTCATACTATGCTGTCACGAAGTTTGCCGCCTCCTTAGTAATAAATGCCTCAGCATCGATGCTTCAATTCTACAATTATTTTTACATTTTGCTCAGAGCATCTTCTGTATCCTCTCAGTTGCGTAGCACGAACGATTTTGTGTGGGGCCCCCCAATCTTGCCTCGGTCGGGAGATGCAAAATAAAGTGTTGCATTGGATTAAATAAGCCCGGCGGAAAGATCTTCTCTAACTTGTAGATCAACTCCGATGCCAACTCTTCCATTTCTTCTAGCACGGCAGACGATAGTTCTTTTGCACAAAGAACACGGAAGAAATAGCTCAGCTCGGCCAGTACTAGCCATTCATCCTCAGGGATAAAGCCACGCAACATCTCCGGCATTACCCACTCAATCCATATGTGTCAATCATGACTCTTGAGACCAAATATTTTCAATTTTTCAAGACTCGCCCTCTTTAGATTCCTTTGCATACCCATCGGGGAACATCAACTGCATTTTCACCCACAAGATAATTTCCCTCATAGCTGGCCTTCCAAGATTGAACCATGCCATTGGCTTCGTCCAATTCTGCTTTCCTTTCGGTTCTTTCATGTTTTGTAATGGTCTATCACATAGCGCCTCTTGATCGACTCTAGCCTTAGTATATCCTTTGACTTCCCTCTATGCCGAACAATGTACCAAATAGGGCCTCGGCGATATTCTTTTCAGTGTGCATCACTTCGATGTTGTGTGGGCAAAGGAGGTCTTTGAAGTAAGGCAGACCCCACAAGCATGTCTTGTGAGTCGAGGCGTTTTCTGAATTATACCCCTTGAAATACCCTGGACGCTCTGGATCTGGCTCCAGAGTGTTTAACTGATCCAGGGTCTCTTGGTCTATCAACAAGGTGGTGCAGACTTTCTGATAACTCTACCTTTCATGAAGTTCTTCTTGTCTTTCCTGAACTTATAGCGAGGATCCAGGAACTGTCTATGCAAGTCGAAGCAAGAAAACTTGCGACCCGCCTACAACCAACGAAACTCAAGAGCTGCCTTGCATGTGGGGCACGGGAACCTTCCATGCACACACCAGCCAACGAATAGCGCATACGCTGCCAAGTCATGCGTTGAGTACATGTACCAGACACGCATTATGAAGTTCTGTTTGCTAAAGGCGTCGTACGTCTTGAACCCATCATCCCAAGCTTCTTGCAATTCGTCCTTAAGCGCCTGCATGTACACATTCATATTCTTCCCCGGATAGTTCGGCCCTGGAATTATCAACGTCAGGAAAATGTTATGTCTTTGCATAACCTTTCTGCGGGGAGATCGAGTGGAAAGACAAATACGGGCCAACAACTGTATTGGGTTGCCGTCAGACCAAAGACAAGGAACCCATCCGTGCTGATGGTGACTTGAGGATGCCTTGGATCTTACGCTTTTTC
Organism: Aegilops bicornis; assembly: GCA_021605145.1. NCBI lineage: Eukaryota > Viridiplantae > Streptophyta > Magnoliopsida > Poales > Poaceae > Aegilops > Aegilops bicornis. The sequence continues at coordinate 278,149,514 of CM038672.1, forward strand.
CGCATGTAATGCATCGAAGCGCTTCCACGCTTCACCATCCGATGTGTGTACCATCATCAGATTCCCATCTGCATCTAGTTCGGTTCTTTTGCCCATTTTGTGCCATGTCATCATCGGCCGTCTCTTCGACCATGAAAAGACGTTGAAGTCTTGGTATGATTGGCATATCTTGAAGAACATTAATGGGGATTTTGGTCTGCATCTTCTCATCCATACCGTTGTCTACCGCAATATACCTGAAAGACTTGCAAATGGGACAATAGTTCAAGTCCGCATACTCAAGCCTAAATAAGGCACATCCTTTCTCACATGCATGTATCTTCTCATAGGGCATCTTAAGAGCACAGAGGATTTTGTCTGACTGGTACAGGTTTGCAGGCATTACATGGCCTTTGGGTAGAAAGCATCCAAATACTGTCATCATCGCATCGTAGCATTCTCTGCCCAAGTTGAATTGAGCCTTCAGAGCCATTATTTCTGAGATGGCATCCAGCTGACAAAGCTCAGTGTGCTCGTGCAGAGGATGTTTTGAAGACTCCAACATTTCATTGAAGGCCCTTGCAGATTCCTCCATCTCATCATCTGAATCCCGAGCATCATCAAAGTTTTGCATCATGTCTTCCATCCCGGTACCATGCTCGTCGGTGCGACGACGAACCACCTCAGCTCTGGCACGTTGGGCAGACTCACCATGAAATGTCCACACCGTATAACCGGGCGTAAAACCACTCTTCTGCAGGTGTTTGCCCATTTCATCCTCTCTCCTCTTTTCCCAATTGTTGCACCAGACACAGGGGCACCAGTTTTTCCTCTGGCCATTTGCAAATGCGGCTTTCACAAACCCCTTGATTTTTTTAACCATTCATTAGTAATCTCTTTCTAACTAGTGTGACCAGTGTACATCCAAGCACAATCACTCATCTTGCCTACCTACACTCTCATAGGTAAAGATAGGTCCATCAACATGTATATTCATTAGTTAATCTAGTTTGTCAGTTTTATTACGTCCATGCAACCTACACTCTAATAGGTAAAGATAGGTCCTAATCCCACCCGAGTATGTGTAGATTGAGTACATTCTCCATGCTCTACCCCATTTCGAGAAAAAAATTCGGAAGCACCTCCCCGCTGTTCTCCAAATACACGTCTCGACAAAGAGCCAAGAGAATGTGCATACAGATAACAACAGGGGGCGCTGCCAAAATTTTGTCTCGGAATGGGGTAGAGCATGGAGAACGTACCCAATCTACACATACTCTGGCTGTCCGTGGAAATCGCTGGACAATCCGAATGAGTGATGACCCACAAGTATAGGGGATCTATCGAAGTCCTTTCGATAAGTAAGAGTGTCGAACCCAATGAGGAGCAGAAGGAAATGACAAGCGGTTTTCAGCAAGGTATTCTCTGCAAGCACTGAAATTGATGAGGACATCAATACCATTGTTACACCCACAGCCCCTACTGTTACATATACTGGACCAATTACTAGAGCTCGCGCATGCCAATTAAATTACCAGGTACTTTTGTTTCTTGGTAATGATTCTAATGTTCATGAGAATATGATGTCGCTTAAATTGGATACATTTGTTTTGCTTACAAATGAAGGGCCTAGCTTGGAGAAGGCTGAACATTGGAGCAAGAACACGCATGGAGTTGATGGCATGCGCAAGGGGATCAAGAACGGAGTTACAAGTGATGATTTCAGGACTTTGAAGCCACCATAAGGAGTGCATGAAGCCTTGGACGAAATATACAAGATGCCACTTCATAAATTTCGTCTAGAGGCTATTCTAGGTGCTGCGTCACCTTATTATTGGGCCAGGCCCGCCAGGCCCATGTTTTTTGAAATACTTAAGTATAGGCTATTTTTAGAGTCCGTATGTGTGGGGAAACAAGAGTTAGGGATGGTTTCGGACCCCTCCTCCAAGGGCCACGAAATCCCCCCCCCCCTCTTCCTCCATATATACAGCCCTTAGGGCGTCGTTTAGACTTTGGGTTTTGTTTAGATTAAAAGTTCACCATAGCTGCAACTTCGCGTACTTCGTTTGTGTTCAACGACTAGATCAAGGCGTCATAGAACCCCACCTTGATCAATAAAGCTTTCCTCTTATATTCACAATATCCAGATTGCAATCTTAGTTTCTTGCTTGTTCTTTGTTCGCCTGCAGGAAACAGACCTTCGTGGTCAGGTTGATCGTGCTCGGCGTGGTCAATAACCTCTCGGAGTTGGTTTAGCGATAAGGCGCGACGTCCTCGCGACGCTCGTAGTCGAATCGTCAAAGTCGACTTCATCCTAAACGATAGCCACCATCTCATCGAAAGACGGGACACCTTTGCCTCTATCAAGTGGTATCAGATTTCCAGGTTGCTCGGTGAGATTTTCCAGTTTTTCGTAGTTTAGATCGAGTCTGTCCTTCATACCCAAAGTCCACGAAAAAGCCACAAAAAAATTAGGGTTAGTTTATCATATCCGAACCAGTCTGAGCCTTTGCATAGTCTTTTCAATATTTTGCTTGGTTGAATTTGCGGTTGCATCGTTGTGTCTAGTTGCTGGTCTTAGAGTCTAGTCTTTCAGAGTTTCGAGTTCAGGTCATAAGTTGTCACGCTGCCGCCGCACCATCATCATCGCCCCTGAAATCTACAACCGCCGCTTATTCGCCGCCGATCCATATCCATATAACACCACCAATCCGTATCCATATACCACCACCAATCCGTAACCATATACCACCACCAATCCGTATCCATATACCACCACCAATCCGTATCCATTTACCAGCACCGCTACCATATCCTACCACCATATATCCACCACCAATCCAAGTTACTTTCACATTAGGTTTGTTTAGTTGCTCAACGTGTTTTGAGTGTGCAGGTTACACAAGCTGAGCAAAATCAGAGGCATAATTTGTTCCATACAAAGGGAGTTGTGAAGGAACGTTCTATTCGCGTCATCATAGATGGAGGGAGCTGCAACAACTTGGCTAGCATGGCGATGGTGGAGAAGCTATCTCTCACCACAAGACCACATCCACATCCTTACTACATCCAATGGTTCAACAACAACGGCAAGGTTAAGGTAACACGTACTGTTCGGGTGCATTTTAGTATCTCTACATATGCTGATTATGTTGATTGTGATGTGGTACCTATGCAAGCATGTTCCTTATTACTTTGTAGACCATGGCAATTTGATAAAAATTCCGTACACCATGGTAGAAACAATCAGTATACTCTTGTTCATAAGGATAAAAATATTACTTTGCTTCCTATGACTCCTGATTCCATTTTGAAAGATGATATTCATAGAGCTAATAAAGCAAAACAGGAGAAAAATAAGAGTGAAAATCAGATTGTGGCAAATAATTTGAGCAACAAATGAAGCCTAATAATAAACCATCTGGTGTTGCTTCTGAAATTAAATTCAAAAGTGCATGTTTACTTGCCACCAAATCTGATATTGATGAACTAGATTTTAGCAAATTTATTTGCTATCCTTCTTTGTGCAAAGAGGCATTATTTTCATTCGAGGACGTGCCTTCCTCTTTGCCCCCTGCTGTCACTAACATTTTGCAGGAGTTCGCTGACGTCTTTCCAGAAGACGTGCCACCGGGATTACCACCTATTCGAGGGATTGAGCATCAAATTGACTTAATTCCCGGTGCATCGCTACCCAACCGTGCACCATACCGTACCAATCCAGAGGAGATGAAGGAGATTATGCGTCAAATGTGAGCTGCTCGGCAAAGGTTATATACGCGGATCTCTTAGTCCTTGTGCTGTTCCTATTATACTAGTGCCTAAAAAGGATGGTACGTCGCGTATGTGTTTTGATTTTAGAGGCATTAATAATATTACTATTCGTTATCGTCATCCTATTCCTAGGCTAGATGATATGCTTGATGAATTGAGTGGCTCTACAATATTCTACAAAGTTGATTTGCGAGTGGATACCATCAAATTCGTATGAAATTGGGAGATGAATGGAAAACAACATTTAAAACTAAGTTTGGTTTATATGAGTGGTTAGTCATGCCTTTTGGGTTAACTAATGCACCTAGTACTTTCATGAGACTAATGAACGAAGTTTTACGTGCTTTCATTGGATGATTTGTGGTAGTCTATTTTGATGATATACTGATTTATAGCAAATCTTTGGAAGAACATTTGGAACATTTACGTGCTGTTTTTATTGCTCTACGTGATGCACGTTTGTTTGGTAACCTTGGGAAGTGCACCTTTTGCATAGACAGGGTCTCTTTTCTTGGCTATGTTTTTACTCCACAGGGAATTGAAGTTGATAAAGCCAAGATTGAAGCTATTGAGAGTTGGCCGCAGCCCAAAACGGTCACACAAGTGAGGAGTTTCCTTGGCCTCGCTGGTTTCTATAGGCGTTTTGTGAGAGATTTCAGCACCATTGCTGCACCTCTCAACGAGCTTACAAAGAAGGATGTGCCTTTTGTTTGGGGTACCACACGGAAGAAGCCTTCACGGTATTGAAAGATAAGTTGACACATGCTCCTTTACTCCAACTTCCTGATTTTAATAAGACTTTTGAGCTTGAATGTGATGCTAGTGGAATTGGATTAGGAGGTGTGTTATTACAAGATGGCAAACCTGTTGCATACTTTTCCGAAAAAATTGAGTGGGCCTAGTCTGAACTATTCTACTTATGATAAAGAATTATATGCTCTTGTTCGGACTTTAGAGACATGGCAACATTATTTATGGCCCAAAGAATTTGTTATACATTCTGATCATGAATCTTTGAAACATATTAAAAGTCAAGCTAAACTAAATCGTAGACATGCTAAATGGGTGGAATTCATTGAGACTTTCCCTTATGTCATTAAACACAAGAAGGGTAAAGAAAATGTTATTGCTGATGCTTTGTTTCGTCGCTATACTATGCTTTCACAACTTGACTTCAAAATATTTGGTTTGGAGACCATCAAAGATCAATATGTGCATGATGCTGAATTTAAAGATGTATTGCAGAATTGGAAAGAAGGTAGAACATGGAACAAGTTAAATGCGTTAACGATGGATTTGTGTTTCGTGCTAACAAGCTATGCATTCCAGCTAGCTTCGTCTTTTTTGTTGTTGCAGGAGGCGCATGGAGGAGGACTAATGGGACACTTTGGCGTGAAGAAGACGGAGGATATACTTGCTACACATTTCTTTTGGCCAAAGATGAGACGGGATGTTGAGCGTTTTGTTGCTCGGTGCACTACATGTCAAAAAGCTAAGTCACGACTCAATCCTCGTGGTTTATATATGCCTTTGCCTGTACCTAGTGTTCCTTGGGAGGATATATCTATGGACTTTGTTTTAGGTTTACCTTGAACAAAGAAGGGGAGGGATAGCATATTTGTTGTCGTGGATAGATTTTCGAAAATGGCACACTTTATACCATGTCATAAAAGCGATGATCTTTGTTAATGTTGCTGATTTGTTCTTTCGGGAAATTATTTGCTTGCATGGTGTGCCAAATACTATTGTTTCAGATCGTGATACTAAATTCCTTAGCCACTTTTGGAGATGTTTATGGGCTAAGTTGGGGACTAGACAGCTTTTTAGTACTACTTGTCACCCCAAACCGATGGATAAACTGAAGTAGTCAATAGAACATTGTCTACTATGCTTAGGGCTGTTTTGAAGAATAATAAGAAAATGTGGGAAGAATGCTTGCCTCATATTGAATTTTCTTATAATCGTTCATTGCATTCTACTACTAAGATATGCCCTTTTGAAATTGTGTATGGTTTCCTACCTCGTGCACCTATTGATTTGTTGCCTCTTCCATCTTCGGAGAAGGTTAATTTTGATGCTAAACAACGTCCTGAATTGATTTTAAAAATGCATGAGTTAACTAAGGAAAACATTGAGCGTATGAATGCTAAATATAAACTTGCTGGAGATAAGGGTAGAAAACATGTTGTGTTTGCACCGGAGCTCTTGTTTGGTTACATTTATGTAAGGATAGATTTCTAATTTATGCAAATCAAAGCTAATGCCACGTGATGGTCCTTTTAAGGTGTTAGAGGAAAAAATAAATGATAATGCATATAAACTTGAGCTACCTGCAGATTTTGGGGTTAGTCCCACTTTTAACATTGCAGATTTGAAGCCTTATTTGGGCGAGGAAGATGAGCTTCCGTCGAGGACGACTTCATTTCAAGAAGGGGAGGATGATGTCAATACCATTGTTACACCCAGAGCCCCTACTGTTACATATACTGGACCAATTACTACAGCTCACGCACGCCAATTAAATTACCAGGTACTTTCGTTTCTTGGTAATGATTCTAATGTTCATGAGAATATGATGCTGCCTAAATTGGATACATTTGTTTTGCTTACAAATGAAGGGCCTAGCTTGGAGAAGGATGAACATTGGAGCAAGAACACGCATGGAGTTGATGGCATGCGCAAGGGGATCAAGAACGGAGTTACAAGTGATGATTTCAGGACTTTGAAGCCACCATAAGGGGTGCATGAAGCCTTGGACGAAATATACAAGATGCCACTTCATAAATTTCGTCTAGAGGCTATTCTAGGTGCTGCGTCACCTTATTATTGGGCCAGGCCCGCCAGGCCCATGTATTTTCGAAATACTTAAATATAGGCTGTTTTTAGAGTCCGTATGTGTGGGGAAACAAGAGTTAGGGTTGGTTTCGGACCCCTCCTCCAAGGGCCACAAAATCCCCCCCTCTTCCTCCATATATACAGCCCTTAGGGCGTCGTTTAGACTTTGGGTTTTGTTTAGATTAAAAGTTCGCCATAGCCGCAACTTTATGCATTTCGCTTGTGTTCAACGACTGCACCAAGGCGTCCACGTAACCCCACCTTTATCAATAAAGCTTTCCTCTTATATTCGCAATATCCGGATTGCAATCTTAGTTTCTTGCTTATTCTTCATTTGCCTGCAGGAAACATACCTTCGTGGTCAGGTTGATCGTGCTCCGGCATGGTCAATAACCTCTCGGAGTTGGTTTAGCGATTGCTAAGGCGCGACGTCCTCGCACATTCATAGTCGGATTGTCAAAGTCGACTTCATCCTAAACGATAGCCACCATCTCATCGAAAGACGGGACACCTTTGCCTCTATCAGAAATTATAGTTAACAGATAGTTGTGTGGTAAGATAATTTGTAATGGGTAACAAGTAACAAAAGTAACTAAGGTGCAGCAATGTAATGCCCCGGACAAACCCGCCGGTGGTCGTTACTCTTGGCGGGATCTAGACTGGCCTCACAGATCAATACTAGTATTTTCTGCGCACTTTGTCCTCACTCGTGCGCACCCGGGAGAAACTTCCCGGTCGGTCACCCATCCTGAAATTACTCCAAGATGAGCACGCTTAACTTAGGAGTTCTTTCCGAATGGGCTCCCAGAAAAGAAGGAATTCCTTATTGATATGAGTAGTCTATCATCCCTAATAAGACATGCTATCACATACACCCCCACTCAGAGGAACCGACATCTTCATCGGGCCACATGAACGTTCCCTCTTGGCACACACGCCTGTGCATCCAGTCCAGTACATGTGCCATGCCGTGTGCCACAACGGGTAACAAACATCATGAACAACACACCCACCGGTGGTCGTTACTCCTGGCGGGATCTAGACTGGCGTCACATATCAATACTAGTCTTTTCTGCACACTTTGTCCTCACTCGTGCACACACAGGAGCAACTTCCCGGTCGGTCACCCATCCTGAAATTACTCCATGCTGAGCACGCTTAACTTTAGAGTTCTTTCCGAATGGACTCGCGAAAAAGAAGGAATTCCTTATTGATATGAGTAGTCTATCATCCCTAATAAGCCAGGCTATCACAAGCAAGGTGGCCCAATCCTTTTTGTAGCAAAGGACAAGCCTGGACAAACTCTTATATAAAGCAAAGCGCTCCCGAGGACACATGGGAATTACTGTCAAGCTAGTTTTCATCATGCTCATATGATTCGCGTTCGTTGCTTCGATAATTTGATATGTGGGTAGACCGATGCTTGGGTGCGGCCCTTCCTTGGACAAGCCTCCCACTTATGATTAACCCCTCTCACAAGCATCTGCAACTATGAAAGAAGAATTAAGGTAAACCTAACCATATCATGAAACATATGGATCCAAATCAGCCCCTTACGAAGCAACGCATAAACTAGGGTTTAAGCTTCTGTCACTTTAGCAACCCATCATCTACTTATTACTTCCCAATGCCTTCTCCTAGGCCCAAACAATGGTGAAGTGTCATGTATTTGATGTTCACATAACACCACTAGAGGAGAGACAACATACATCTCATCAAAATATCGAACGAATACCAAATTCACATGATTACTTATAACAAGACTTCTCCCATGTCCTCAGGAACAAACGTAACTACTCACAAAGCATATTCATGTTCATAATCAGAGGAGTATTAATTATCATTAAGGATCTAAAAATATAATCTTCCACCGAATAAACCAACTAGCATCAATTACAAGGAGGAATCAACACTACTAGCAACCCACATGTACCAATCTGAGGTTTTGAGACAAAGATCGGATACAAGAGATGAACTAGGGTTTGAGAGGAGATGGTGCTAGTGAAGATGTTGTTGGAGATTGACCCCTCTCGATGAGAGGATTGTTGGTGATGACGATGGCGATGATTTCACCCTCCCGGAGAGAAGTTTCCCCTACAGAACAGCTCCGCCAGAGCCCTAGATTAGTTCTGCCCAAGTTCCACCTCGAGACGGCGGCGCTTCGTCCTGAAAGCTTCCTTCTGATTTTTTCCAGGTCAAAACACACCATATAGAAGAAGATGGGCGTCGGGGGCCTGCCAGGGGGCCCACAAGGACGGGGGGTGCGCCCAGGGAGGTAGGGCGCGCCCTCGACCCTTGTGGATGGCAGGTGGCCCCCTCTGGTACTTTCTTCGCCCAATATTTTTTATATATTCCAAAAATATTCTCCATGAAGTTTCAGGACTTTTGGAGTTGTGCAGAATAGGTCTCTAATATTTGCTCCTTTTCCAAATTCGTAATTCCAAATTGCCGGCATTCTCCCTCTTCATGTAAACCTTATAAAATAAGAGAGAAAAGGCATAAGTATTGTGATATAATGTGTAATAGCACCCTATAATGCAGTAAATATCAATATAAAAGCATGATGCAAAGTGGATGTATCAACTCCCCAAAGCTTAGACCTCATTTGTCCTCAAGCGAAAGCCGAAATCAAAAAATGTGTCCACATGTTTAGAGATAGAGGTGTCGATAAAATAAAATATGGACATGAGGGCATCATGATCATCTTTAGAACAACAACATATAATGCCATATAAATTTTTATGCTAAAGTAACAATTCATTCACAAGATAAAGTATGAACCAGAAACTTCATTGAAAACTAACAAACTATGATCTCAGTCATTGAGCCAATTGCAATTTATCACAATATCGGAAAGAGTCAATATAAGAGCTTTTCAGCAAGTCCACATACTCAACTATCATTTAGTCTTTCACAATTGCTAACACTCACGTGATACTTTATGGGTCCAAAGCTTTAATCGGACACAGAGAAAGATAGGGGCTTATAGTTTCGCCTCCCAACCTTTTACCTCATGGGCAATGTCAACAATAATACATGGGTATGGACACCTCCCCTAAGCTTGGCAGTTGCCAAGGGGAGTGCCCATACCCATGTATTTATGTCTCTTTCTTCGGAGGTGATGATTCGATATTCTTGGCGATGATGCCCCTTAAGATGCGATTCTCCTCCTCGAGCTTATTATTTTGCTTCTTAAGATCCATTATTTACTTGTGAAGTTTATCTGTGACGGCTAGAGCTCTTATCACCCAAGGATGTTTCATAGCTGCGGGAGAAAAACTAACACTCTTATTCATATTTTCATAAGAGATAAATCTAGCATTAGGAGGGATGAACGAGTTTGGTATTGCTGAGCTCTGAAGTTCCTCCAACATGAATCCATCTTGAAGACTAGAGGTAACTTCCCGATCCTCCTCCATGGCATCCATACTTTTCAAGTCGGCCTCCATTTCTTCCTCCTTTGCTTGCCCGAAGTGGTTAGCTTCGATGTATGCTCTTGGGCCCTGTGCCGGGTGAGATACACGACTCTCCCCGTCCGACTCTTGCGAAGACATCTTGCTCCAAATCTGCTGCAGAAAGAACTCCCCGTCCGATTTTTCCGTGGTACTGTGGTTAAAACCTTCGTGAGATTATATAATGAATTTTTGCTGACCATAAGAAGTATCATGCAAGAATACAGAGTCCGGAGGGCACATGAGGTGGCCACAAGGTAGGGGGCGCGCCGAGGGGGTAGGGCGCGCCCTCCACCGTTGTGGTGGCCTCGTGTCTCTTTCGGACTACTTTTAATTTTCCTAATTTTTTAAATATTCCAAAACAGAGAAAAATTGCCATTGGAAACGTTTTGGAGTCGGTTTACTTACCGTACCACATACCTATTCCTTTTCGGAGTCTGAAACGTTCTGGAAAGTGTCCCTTATGTACTCCTTCGGTGTTATGGTGTCAATTATATTGGTCTCAACATTTATGGGTGTACCTGAGATATAATGTTTGATTATTTGACCGTTTACCACCTTCGAATTAGTGCCTTCGGCGTTGTTGATTTTTATGGCACCGGAATGATAGACCTCCTCGATAATGTAAGGACCTTCCCATTTAGAGAGAGATTTTCCTGCAAAATATCTTAAACGAGAGTTGTATAGCAAAACATGATCACCTACATTAAACTCATGCTTTTGTATCCTCTTGTCATGCCATCTTTTAACTTTTTCTTTAAACAAGTTGGCGTTCTCATAGGCTTGGGTTCTCCATTCATCAAGCGAGCTAATGTCAAATAACCTCTTCTTAACGGCAAGTTTGAAATCATAATTGAGCTCTTTAATAGCCCAATATGCCTTATGTTCTAGTTCGAGAGGTAAGTGACATGCCTTTCCATAAACCTTTTTATACGGAGACATACCCATAGGGTTCTTATAAGCAGTTCTATAAGCCCATAATGCATCATCAAGTTTCTTAGACCAATTCTTCCTAGATCTATTAACAGTCTTTTGCAAAGTCAATTTAATCTCTCTATTGCTCAATTCTACTCGACCACTAGACTGAGGATGATATGGAGATGCAATTCTATGGTTAACATCATACTTAGCAAGCATTTTACGGAAAGCACCATGAATAAAATGTGAACCACCACCAGTCCTTAAATATCTAGGGACTCCAAACCTCGGAAAAATAACTTCTTTAAGCATCTTAATAGAAGTGTAATGATCAGCACTACTAGTTGGAATAGCTTCTACCCACTTAGTAATGTAATCAACAACAACTAAATGTGTATACCCATTAGAGGAAGGAAAAGGCCACATATAATCAAAACCCCAAACATCAAATGGTTCAATAACAAGTGAATAATTCATAGGCATTTTCTGATGTCTACTAATATTGCCAATTCTCTGGCATTCATCACAATACAAGACAAACTTACGAGCATCCTTGAAGAGAGGAGGCCAATAAAAACTAGATTGCAATACCTTATGTGCAGTTATATCTCCAGCGTGGTGTTCTCCGTAAGACTTGGAGTGGCACTTCCATAAGGATTTGTCCCTGTTCATGCTTAGGTACACAACATCTAATAACACCATCTACTCCTTCTTTATAAAGGTGTGGGTCATCCCAAAAGTAATGTCTTAAATCATAGAATTTTTTTCTTTTGCTGCTATGTGAAACTAGGCGGTATAAATTTAGAAACATGTAATTAACATAATCAGCATACCATGGAGTATTATGAGAAGCATTTATGACAACCAATTTTTAATCAGGAAAGCTATCATCAATAGGCAGTGGGTCATCAAGAACATTTTCTAACCTAGACAAGCTGTCTGCAACGGGGTTCACAACTCCCTTTCTATCAATAATATGCAAATAAAATTCTTGTAGCAAGAGAACCCATCTAATAAGTCTAGGTTTAGCATCTTTCTTTTCTATAAGATATTTAGTAGCAGCATGACCAGTGTGAAAAGTCACTTTGGAATCAACAATATAAGATCTGAACTTATCACAAGCAAATACAACTGCTAAAAATTCTTTTTTTGTAGTAGCATAATTTCTCTGGGCACTGTCTAGAGTTTTACTAGCATAATGAATTACATTCAATTTCTTATCACCTCTTTGTCCTAGAACAACACCAATAGCATGATCACTAGCATCACACATAATTTTAAAGGGTAAATTCCAATCAGGTGGCTGAACAATAGGTGCAGAAATCAAGGCTTTCTTAAGTATTTCAAATGCTTCTACACAATCATCATCAAAAACAAAAGGAACATCTTTTTGCAAGAGATTAGTAAGAGGCCTAGAAATTTTAGAGAAGTCTTTAATAAACCTCCTATAGAAACCAGCATGACCAAGGAAACTTCTTATACCTTTGATATCTTTCGGACACGACATCTTTTCAATAGCGTCTACTTTAGCTTTATCAACTTCAATACCTCTTTCAGAAATTTTATGCCCCAAGACAATACCTTCATTAACCATAAAGTGGCACTTCTCCCAATTCAAGACAAGATTAGTTCTGCAAAATTCTATCAAGGTTGCTTAAGCAATCATCAAAAGAAGTTTCATAAACAGAGAAGTCATCTATGAAAACCTCAACAATCTTTTCACAAAAATCAAAGAATATAGCAGTCATACATCTTTGAAAGGTAGCAGATGCATTACATAAACCAAAAGGCATACGCCTATAAGCAAAGATACTGAAAGGGCAAGTAAAAGTGATCTTCTCCTGATCATCTTTTGACACAGGTATTTGAGAAAAACCAGAATAACCATCTAGAAAGCAAAAATGTGTATGTTTGGATAGTCTTTCTAGCATTTGATCAATAAAAGGTAGGGGGTAATGATATTTCCTAGTAGCTTTATTCAATTTGGAAAAATCAATTACCATTCTATAACCTGTAACAATTCTATATGGAATCAATTCATTCTTATCATTAGGAACAACAGTAATACCTCCCTTCTTAGGGAGACAATGAATGGGAATTATCCATCTACTATCAGCAATAGGATAAATTATACCTGCCTCCAGAATCTTTAGTATTTCATTTCTTACCACTTCTTTCATCTTAGGATTTAACCGTTGTTGGTGATCAACAAATGGTTTAGCGTCAGGCTCCAAATTAATTTTGTGCTAACGTAGAGTGGGACTAATGCCCTTAAGATCATCAAGAGTATATCCAATAGCGGCACGGTGCTTCTTCAGACTTTCCAATAATTTCTTTTCTTCATGCTCTGAAAGGTTAGCACTAACAATAACATGATATATCTTCTTTTCATCAAGATAAGCATATTTCAAAGTATCAGGTAATTGTTTAAGCTCAAACACGGGATCACCCTTGGGTGGAGGAGGATCCCCAAGGATTTCAACAGGCAAATAGTGTTTCAAAATAGGCCCCTGATTAAAGAATATTTCATCTATTCCCTTCTTTCATTCATAAACATATCATTTTCATGGTCTAGCAAATATTGTTCTAAAGTATTAATAGGAGGCACAACATTAGAAGCAAGACCAATAATTTCATCCTTACTAAGCAATTCTTTATCATGGGGTTGTCTACAAAATTTAGAGAAATTAAAACCATGAGACATATCCCCTAAACCGACAGTAACAATATCTTTCTCGCAGTCTATCTTAGCATTAACAATATTCAAGAAAGGTCTACCAAATATAATGGGACAAAAATCATCTTGTGGGGAAGCAAGAACAAGAAAATCAGTAGGGTATTCTATTTTCCCACACAAGACTTCAACATCTCTAACAATCCCTATTGGTGAAATAATATCTCTATTGGCAAGCTTAATAGTAACATCAATATCTTCTATCTCAGCAGGTGCAATATCATTCATAATTTCTTGGTACAAGGTATAAGGAATTGCACTCACACTAGCACCCACATCACATAAACCATGATAACAATGATCTCCAATTTTAACGGAAACAACAAGCATGCCAAAAACATGTCTATGTTTATCTTTAGTATCAGGTCTAGCAATTCTAGCAGCTTCATCATAGAAATAAATAACATGCCCATCAATATTATTGACCAAAGATCTTTAACCATAGCAATACTAGCTTCAACTTTAATTTGTTCAGGGGGTGTAGGTGTTCTAGTATAACTCTTACGAACCATAGTTGAAGCTTTAGCATGATCCTTTATTCTAACAGGGAAAGGTGGTTTCTCAATATAAGGAGTAGGAACAATAGGATCAACATTATAAGTAATAGTTTCTTCTTCAACTTTAATAGGTTCAACTACTTTAACTTCAATGGGAGGATGATATTTAAGCCACTTCTCCTTAGGGAGATCAACATGAGTAGAAAAACATTCACAGAAAGAAGCTACTATCTCAGAGTCAAGTCCATATTTAGTGCTAAAATCATGAAAAGCATCGGTATCCATAAAAGATTTAACACAATCAAACTTAAGATTTATGCCTGAGTCTTCACCTTCGTCGAGTTCCCAATCTTCAGAGTTGTGTTTAATTCTTTCCAATAAATCCCATTTGTATTCAATATCCTTCTTCATAAAAGAACCAGTACAAGAAGTATCGAGAATGGATCGATCATTATGAGAAAGCTGAGCATAGATTTTTTGAATAATAATTTCTCTTGAGAGCTCATGATTGGGGCATGAATATAACATTGACTAAAGCCTCCCCCAAGCTTGAGCGATACTTTCTCCATCACGAGGCCAAAAATTATATATATAATTCCGATCACGATGAACCAGATGCATAGGATAAAACTTTTGATGAAACTCCAATTTCAATCGGTTGTAGTTCCATGATCCAATATCATCACATAGTATATACCATGTGAATGCCCTTCCTTTCAAATATAAAGGGAAGACCTTCTTCTTGAAAACATCCTCGGGCATACCTGCAAGCTTAAATAATCCACACACTTCATCCAAATAGATTAGGTGAATATCAGGATGTAATGTTCCATCTCCTGCATAAGGATTAGCTAGCAGTTTCTCTATCATACCCGAAGGAATTTCATAATAAATATTTTCAGTAGATGCAGTAGGTTGAGGAGCAACTCTTTTCTCTTCAGGTCGAGGTGAAGATACCCCGAACAAGCCCCTCAAAGGATTATTTTCCATAGTTACAAGTGACAGTAAATTTCAACACACTATGTAAATCTTTCCTTACCAAATTCCACTTACCAAAGGCGCTTCACTCCCTAGCAATGGCACCAGAAAAGAGTCTTGATGACCCACAAGTATAGGGGGTCTATCGAAGTCCTATCGATAAGTAAGAGTGTCGAACGCAACGAGGAGCAGAAGGAAATGATAAGCGGTTTTCAGCAAGGTATTCTCTGCAAGCACTGAAATTATCGGTAACAGATAGTTGTGTGGTAAGATAATTCGTAATGGGTATCAAGTAACAAAAGTAACTAAGGTGCAGCAAGATCCTTTTTGTAGCAAAGGACAAGCCTGGACAAACTCTTATATAAAGCAAAGCGCTCCCAAGGACACATGGGAATTACTGTCAAGCTAGTTTTCATCATGCTCATATGATTCACGTTCGTTACTTTGACAATTTGATATGTTGGTGGACTGGTGCTTGGGTGCGGCCCTTACTTGGACAAGCCTCCCACTTATGATTAACCCCTCTCGCAAGCATCCGCAACTACGAAATAAGAATAAAGGTAAACCTAGCCATAGCATGAAACATATGGATCCAAATCAGTCCCTTACGAAGCAACGCATAAACTAGGGTTTAAGCTTCTGTCACTCTAGCAACCCATAATCTACTTATTACTTCCCATTGCCTTCCCTAGGCCCAAACAATGGTGAAGTGTCATGTAGTTGACGTTCACATAACACCACTAGAGGAAAGATAACATACATCTCATCAAAATATCGAACGAGTACCAAATTCACATGATTACTTATAACAAGACTTCTCCCATGTCCTCAGGAACAAACACAACTACTCACAAAGCATATTCATGTTCATAATCAGAGGAGTATTAATTATCATTAAGGATATGAAAATATAATCTTCCACCGAATAAACCAACTAGCATCAATTATAAGGAGTAATCAACACTACTAGCAACCCACAGGTACCAATCTGAGGTTTTGAGACAAAGATCAGATACAAGAGATGAACCAGGGTTTGAGAGGAGATTCTGCTGGTGAAGATGTTGACGGAGATTGACCCCCTCTCCATGAGAGGATCATTGGTGTCGACGATGGCGATGATTTCCCCTCCCGAAGAGAAGTTTCCCCGGCAGAACAGCTCCACTGGAGGCCTAGATTGGTTCTGCCCAAGTTCCGCCTTGAGACGGCGGTGCTTCGTCCCAAAAGCTTCCTTTTGATTTTTTCCAGGTCAAAACACACCATATAGCAGAAGATGGGCATCGGGGGCCTGCCAGGGGGCCCACAAGGACGGGGGTCGCGTCCTCCACCTTTGTGGATGGCAGGTGGCCCCCTCTGGTACGTTCTTTGCCCAATATTTTTTATTTATTCCAAAAATATTCTCCGTGAAGTTTCAGGACTTTTGGAGTTGTGCAGAATAGGTCTCTAATATTTGCTCCTTTTCTATTCCTGAATTCCAACTGCCGGCATTCTCCCTCTTCATGTAAACCTTATAAAATAAGAGAGAAAAGGTATAAGTATTGTGATATAAATTGTAATAACAGCCCATAATGCAATAAATATCAATATAAAAGCATGATGTAAAATGGACGTATCAATGAGTTACAGTGATAAATATGCAACTGAATGCATCTTCCTGAGCGGAACTGATATGTTGAGCGAGCAATGGATCATTTTCTTTTTTAAGATATTCATGAGACGCTCTCAGTTTCTCTAGCTCTTGCTTCCTTTGAAGATAATCATAGGAAAGCTTCTCATGAGTAGCTGAGAGGGTTTCATGACGACTATCAAGTTCTTTGTACTTAACGCGAAGAATTTTGATGTCTTCGATTAAGGACTGAGTTCGATTCATTTTCTCGTCTAACAGGTCATCGCTTTTGCCTAACAATTTTTGAATCTTTTCCATGGCTATTTGTTGTTCGGTTGCAATTTTAGCAAGTATCCTATAACCGGGGTTGGATTCACATCCAGGGTCATCTTCACTAGAGTTCTGAAAGTAAGCATCGCGAGAGTTTACCTTGGCACCTCGTGCCATGAAGCAGAGGGTGGGAGCAGAGTCATCGTCATAGTTCTCTTCAGCGTCGGCGTTGTGATCATTGTTTTCAGTGTTGAAGATGGACTTGGCGACGAATGCCGAAGCTAGAGCCAGGCTTGCCACGCCTGAATCAGACTCCTCCTCAGACTCCACCTCTGCCTCCTCAAAAGCGGACTCCTGCTCTAAATCCATTTCCTTCCCAATGAAATCACGTGCCTTGCCAGATGAGCTCTTCTTGTAAGATGAAGACTTTGATGACGACTTTGAAGAAGACTTTGAGGATTTATTGTTCTTCTTGTCGTCAAAGTCATATTCCTTGATCTTCTTCTTTTTATTTGCTTCCTTACCCCATTGAGGACATTTAGATATGTAGTGGCCTGGCTTCTTGCATTTGTGGCATGTTCTCTTCTTGTAGCCACGAGTGGAAGCCTCATCATTCTTGGAGCTGGATCTTGAAGACTTTCCGAAGCGAGTCTTCTTCGAGAACTTTTGGAACTTCCTCACAAGCATTGCTAGCTCTTTGCCAATGTCTTAGGATCATCTGAACTGCAGTCAAATTCTTCATATGAGGATATAGCCTTTGCCTTCAAAGCACGAGATCGGCCGTAGTTGGGACCATAATATCTCTCTTTTAAGATAGCTAGAATTCATGTGTGTTGAGCCTCTCAAGTATGTCAGATGGATCGAGATCTTTGAAGTCAAGGCGCTCTTGGATCATCAAGGGCAGAGTGTCAAAGGAGCTGTCAAGTCATCTCATTAGCTTCTTCACTATTTCATGCTTGGTGATCTTAGTGGCCCCAAGTGCGCGAAGCTCATTTGTGATATTAGTGAGGCGGTCGAAAGTGAGCTGGACATTCTCATTGTCATTTCTCTTGAATCTGTTAAAAAGATTGCAAAGCACATCAATTCTTGAGTCTCTTTGAGTTGAGACACCTTCGTTCACCTTGGACAACAAGTCCCAGACTAGCTTTGCAGATTCCAAATCGCTCACATGGCCACACCGCCTTTGGTCGATGACCATAGATGATGTTCTTGGCGGTTGAGTCGATTCTATGCGAATCTCTTGACATCAACGGCGGTGACGCCTTTCACCAAATTTGGGGACAACAGTCTTGACGACATACCAGAGATCGATGTCAATGGCTTCAAGATGCATGTGCATCTTATTCTTCCAGTAGGGGTAATTAGTGCCATCAAAGACGGGGCACGTAACGGAGACTTTGATTATCCCTGCAGTCGACATAGCTAAAACTCCAGGTGGTTAAACCGAATCACACAGAACAAGGGAGCACCTTGCTGTGATACCAATTGAAAATTCTAGTTATCGACTAAAGGGGGGGTGAATAGGCGATTTTTATGAATGTATTTGAAAGATGCAAGATCTTGAAAGATAGACAACCAAACAACACCTATAAGATATACAACGGAAGATAAGCTATGCTAGATAGACCATAGTCAAGTAAATAGTACAGTGAAAGCACGAAGACTAATGGCAACTAGGTAGAACAGATCGGAATGGAAGACACTATGAAGCCAAACATGTGAAAGTCTTCACACAATGAAGTCAAACAGATCAGCAAGCAAGCAATGACTTCACAAAGACAAACTGAAATGTAAAGGAGTTAGGGGATACAACCAGTTGCTTGATGAAGACAAGGATTTGGTAGACCAGTTCCAGTTGCTGTGACAACTGTACGCCTGGTTAGGGAGGCTGAGATTGAACTCAGAAGACCACATCTTCACCTTATTCCCCTTTAGCTAAGGACACTTAGTCCTTGCCCAATCACTCATGTAAGTCTTCAATGTAGACTTCCAAACCTTCACAAACTTCGTTCACTAGCGATCCACAATGACTCTTGGATCCTCAGAATGTGACGCCTAACCGACTGGAGGATACATAGTCCTCAAGTGTAATAAGTCTTCAGTTCACGCAGATAGAAAGACTTTAGTGATGCCTAACACTCTTTGGCACTGGGTGCTTTGGGCTTTGTCCTCGCAAGGTTTCTCTCTAAAAGGCTTCGGAGGTGGGTTGCTCTCGAACGACAAAAGCCGTGCACTAACTCTGAGCAGCCACCAATTTATGGTGTAGGGGGTGGGCTATTTATAGCCAGGAGGCAACCCGACATGATATGTCTGAAATGACCCTTGGTCTCTAAGGAACCGACACGCGTCCAATGGTTGGATTTCAAACACATGCGGCAGCTTGACTTGGGCTACAAGTAAAGCTGACTCATCCAACTCTGGATAAGATTTTCTCTCATTATCTTCACTCGAAGACATATAATTTTGGTTGATCATCATGCCAGTCTTCTGACTTTGTTCACCTGGACCCCACTTAATAGTTCGGTGGTTCCTGTGACCCAAGAAACAAGAAAATGGAACTACAAAAGAAACTATGTCTTCACACTCCATAGTCTTCACGTGAATGTCTTCACACGTCATTATCTTCAACGTGAATGTCTTCACGAACCACCATTGTCTTCAATGTCTTCATACATTTTTAGGGGTCATCTCTGGTTGGTAAACCGAATCAATGAGGGACTTCTACCTGTGTTATCCTGCAATTCTCACAAAAACATTAGTCCCTCAACCACGTTTGTTGTCAATACTCCAAAACCAACTAGGGGTGGCACTAGATGCACTTACACCACCATCCTCACCAAGGTCCTCCAAAAGCTTTACTTGTGTAGGTGTGAGAATAGACAAGATCCAGTACCAATTGTGTTATTTCCATAATATACTATAGTACATCAGTTTTTGAACTTGTGGCTTACCACCACGTATACAGTGTTCCCACCAAACTTCATCTCAAAACGGTATGGGCCGTCGATTCCGCAAATCCAATGGACTAAGCAGGAGCGAATCCAAAGAAAGTTGGTCATCGATTTGGATACATCTAACTGTTCAGGCTGCTTATTTCTCTGTCAGGTCCTTCTTGATTCTTTCGGACTGAACTCTTCCCGTACCGCCATTTGCCATCCCTTTATCTGCTCAGGCCGGCATCCCCCTCCGCTCCCAGCATGCAGCAACTGACTCACCCCCGCCTTCCGCCTCTCTCCACACAGCAATCTTCTGTATTCTTGCTCCCAAAATCCACTTCTAAACCGGGTCACCAAGACTCAGATGCCGGCCGCCGTCTCGGCGGCCACCGCAAAACCTGCGCGCGCCCTTCCGCATCCCAAGCTTCAACGCACCTCTGCCCTGCATTTCTATGCCAAGTCCCTCCTTTTGTATGTCCCACAGACGTTAGCTGATGGCGATGACTTGAGCTTCCTCATCATAGAGTAGCTTAGCTTGTCCAAGCGAGTCATTCCCTGTACTGGTTTTGCTTCTCTTTTTCTGATTCCAGATACTCCACGGGTGATTCTTTACTAATATCTATCACGTATCATCACATTAATCCTCAGTTTTGAAAATTTGGCGCTGGTTATGGTCATTGGTAATGTTTGGTATTCCTGCACGCCAACTGTTTTTTTTTCAAACCAACTTATGTTGCGGTTCTTTGAGGCAGACCAGAAAAAGTATTGATTTTTCTGTGATTAATCTAGACCACCAGATGATAGTGCAACTACCAGCAATGAGGCAAGGCACCATTACAGACGCCAATGACAAAACATGCATGCCAGTAGAATTATCCTCAATGACAAGTTATTTATGATGTGCCATTAATAAAAGAAGAATCCAACTCTATACCTTGGTTGCACTTTGTACGATGGTAACAGTCCTATGCCAAGAAAGAAAAGCAGTGGGAATATTTTGTGTTTCAAAATGTAGCATACATGATTCAATCGCTCAATTTATCTTTACTAAATATTGAAAAACTTGATGAGTAATAACTGAACGTCATAATCTATCCTTATCTAATATTTCTCTCTTGATCGTTATGTTAAAAATTACAGTGTTTCTATTGGTAATTTTAATATATATTCTTCTGGCCAGTGAGGGGCAATATGTTTCCGACTGTAAAATGAATGAAGACTTTGATTTAGATCAAGCAGAAAAAAATGCCACCCCTGATTAGATGGAAGTAACTCTGTATGATGGCATTTATTTCTAATGGTTGTACTACTAGGTTCAGACATGGAATATGGTAGTTTTCCCCTCCAATCTTTCACCATTGGTCACAGGAAACATGGAAACCTACTTTGAGAAAGGAAGTAAAACATACTGAAGTCTTATCTCATGTGGTTTAGTAGTTTCTGGAATTTTGTATTATTGGACATCTGAGCATGAAGAAAGTGAGATACTGAGATGTATAAGATATTACATATCTGTTCTGGAGAGCAGTATTTCTTTTTGCGGGAGAAGAGTAGTAAAAGATAATGGTTGCCCATTGTTATTTATCCAGAATGACAGTCTTTCATTTAGCCTCCAAAAGTGCGCTGCGATCATGTAAATAATAATAATTTGGGCAGCGATTCCTTGATCATCTTATTGCAATTACCAATTGTGTCAAGTTTAGTCATAAGAACAAGGAATTATATGGGGTAAACAAAATAGACCAAGGAGTCTTTTTCCCGTTAGATGATGATCAACACAAGCACATGTCCTTGGGGTTTGAACTATTTACGAGCCGGCAAATAGGTCTTTCTTGATAATTTGTGAAAAGTTGGATGCATCGCCAATTTGCCTATCCCCATTGCCATAATGATGACGTTAATCCAAGTTCATTTTCTAGAAATTATTAGGGAGTAAGACAAATAAAAATAATCCAATGCTTACTATTTCTTTTACTTGGTACGTGCCTTTACTAGTTTCCATAATACCAAATTGGAAGATCATTGATCCATATTCAACATCGGATAATGTACATTTGGTCTAGTTCTTTCCTTTTTTCCACTCACATATTGTCTTGAGATGATGGATAGGCTAAGTACTTCTACCAACCCACTCTTCATCATGCAAGAAGCGAACAACTACGTCACCAAGCAACACCTATTCAGCATGCAAAGAGCTTTGCATCAAGTGAATGAAGCATTGAACGGCTCCATCGACCTACTCGTCACCGATTTGCGACAATCTGAGCTGCATACAAGAGACTACTTCGACAACAAGCTTTCCACCCACATGGAAGAGCTTGATGCTAGGATGCCTACTCAAATGGAGGAGTTTCGTGCTTTGATGGTTAACCGTTCTTCTACGACTTCATTATCATCAAGACGACGCCACTCAAGCCGACATTCTTCGAAACCTTCTTTGTATATAAGTCTTCCACGAGCTCGTCCGCATTGTTGCCAAGACCATGAAGATCACCAGGCTCCACAAAACCCATTTCATGGCAATGGTTTACAAGACCGCCTCCCGAAACGTGAACGCCCCCGGCGCCGAGCAAATGATCCCATGGAACAAGAGCAAGCTCCAATCCGACAAGATCACCAAGTACACCAAGACGGCAACGCCCTATGACAAGAACGACAATGTCGTGAGGAACAAGCCCAAGAATCTCAACGTGCCCTACGCGAAGCAACACAAGCCATCAATGAATGCAAACGCCGTGTGCGCAAACAAGAAGAGGCCTCCGACGAGAGCGACAAGAAGAAGTCGCACGCCTTGAGGAGCGCCAAGAGTTGAGGAACCGTTCAAGAATTCCATGCCCTCAACGTCAAGTTAATTAAGAGGAGCACGAGGAGAAACCGCTCGAAGATCCTCCTCCACGACTAGAGCGTCATTGCCATCGCCACCAACACAATGAAGAGCAACGCTACAAGAAGCTAAAGTTCGACATGCCAAAGTTCTCCGGAAGCAACGATCCCGAAGATTACCTTTAATGGGCATTGAAGGTCGACAAGATCTTTCGTCTACACAACTATGAAGAAGAGAAGAAAATTGCGATGGCATCGCTTGAGTTCCAAGACTATGTCCTTATTTGGTGGGAGCAAGTCATTGAGCGAAGAGAAGCAAAAGATGACCCACCCATCACAACATGGAACCAAATTAAGGATGTCATGCGAGCGTGCTTTGTGCCTACATATTATAGCCGAGATCTCTTCAAAAAGTTGCAACTCATCAAGCAAGGCACCAAGTCCATTGAAGAGTATTAAAAGGAGATGGAGATCGTCATGATCTGAGCCAATGTCACAGAAGATGAGGAGCAAACTATGGCACTCTTCTTGAATGGACTCAACCATCCTATCAAGAAGATTGTGTATTTCCAACCTTCGAACCTCCTCGAGCTAGTGCACCAAGCTACCAAGGCGGTGCGACAAGTGCAAGATGATTACAACTACGCCAAATACTCTTACAGGACCTATAGTTCATACAATCAAGCTTGAAAGACTACGACACCCTCTACCTCGACGAAAGCTACACCAAGCAATGACAACAGGTCAAGTTACAAGAAAACTTTGACATCTTCAAGTCATCCTCCTACTACAGGCAACTTCAAGGTGAGAGCTTCATCACCAACTCCAACGGATGAGACCGTCAAGATGAGTTTCATCAAATGCTTCACATGTCAAGGTTGTGGCCACAAGTCATTTGAGTGCCCCACTCGTTGCACCATGATCACCAACGACAACGACACCTATGACTCCATGAGTGAGGAAGAATTGGAAGCACTTGAGCACGTGGCCATGCACCGGCGAGTGAATGAAGACGAAGATGACCAAGTCTTTTGTGACAAAGATTCAAGTCCCGCTCTTGTTGTCCCAAAGGTCTTGACACTTCAAAACCAACAAGACAAAGACCAATGTTGCCACATCTTCCAAACCAAAGCGGGCATCAATGGACGTTCTGTGAAGGTCATCATCGACGGAGGAAGTTACCACAATTTGGCAAGTGAAGAGCTATGTTCCAAGCTACAATTGGTCAAGATGAAGCATCCTCGTCCCTACAAGGTCCAATGGATCAGCGACTATGACACCATTCAAGTGGAGCACACCATTCAAGTCTCTTCAAGACTGGAGCATACAAAGACATATTGGAGTGTGATGTGGTTCCCTTGTCCGCTAGCCACCTCCTACTTGGAAGACCTTGGCAATTTGACCATGGCGTCATCCACAACGGGCGTACCAATCACTATAGGTTCAAGATGAAGGGCAAGAAGTATGTGCTACGACCTATGTCGCCAAGCCAGGTGATCGCTGACAAGCAGGCATCCACCCATCATGGAGATAATAGTGAGGGAGTGAGCCACCAAAAAGAGACTGAGCGCCACAAGCCCAAAATGAGTGCTTCCATGATGAGAAACAATAATAACTTAGTGCTTTTAGCTACCAAAAGAGACATGAGAGAAGTGTGTGAGAACCCATCGAGTATTTTACGCTATGTCCTAGTGTGCAAAGACGATGCAACAAGAACTAACACCGCTCACCATCTACCTTTAGTGTTGTTTAATCTTCTGTAGGAATTCAAGGACGTATTCCCCAATGAGCTACCTCCGGGTCTACCTCCACTACGAGGCATTGAAACCACATCGATCTCATCCTTGGGGAACCTTTACCGAACAAGGCACTGATGCGGAGCATCCTTCAATCATCCCATTGGACCTTCCATCAACTATCCAAGCTCCAAGTGGACCCATGACAAGAGCAAGAGCTCGTGCCATTCAATCCGAGGTGACATCACTCCTATTCGATTTCCCTTTTCCTTCCAGTGAGACATGGCTACTACCTAAGTCCGAGACACTATGCGTGATCAGGTACAACGTTCAAGCCAAGGAACCAGGAGCTGAGGAAGAAACGACAAGCGTCAACACTCTGGACAACCCGGAACTTCCGGCCTCAGCCTGGAACTTCCGGCCCCCGGAACTTCCGGCCCCCGACGACATCGACCAGTCCGGGCCTGCCCACTTTCTGGTTCGCCCGAAACCTGCCCGGAACTTCCGGCCTGCCCGGACCTTCCGGCCCTCGAAAGCTAGCCCAGCTCCAACCGCGTCAACTCTCGGCTTAGGCCGGACCCTGCCCGGAACTTCCGGCCTAGCCCGGAACTTCCGGCCCTGCCTGCGTGCAGCCACTTGGGCCGAGGCCCGTGTACCCTTTCGTCCCATAAACTATAAATACTCTCCCACCTCCTCCTAGTTAGGGTTAGCATTGGTTTAGCTCATCTTTGGTGTGAGAGCCCTTGCTCATCCATTTGGTACTTCTCCTCGGAGTTCACGACCTCTTCAAGAAGATCCCCAAGCGGATTCAAGACCCCTTCAAGGGAAGACCATCAAGACCTCCTCTCGGAGAAGATCGGCTACTCGTGTATCTTTCCTTTGTTGATTTTGAATCTTGTGCTACCTTATGTGTTCGGTGATCTAGCCCTTGTGTAATCGAAACTTGTCGGTTTAGTGTTCCTCTTGTGTGTGTTTCCTTGTGTTCTTCCGCCTGCTCATCGTGTTTCCCCGTAGGATCCCCTCCAAACGTGAAAGATCTCCGATTAGGGTTCCACCCTACATCATATGGTATCATGAGCCACGTTGATCACGTTTTTGGAGCCCCTACCCCGTGTTTTCTAGCTTGTTTTTGTTTTTTTCGTCCTAAATCCGCAAATTCCCCACCAAAAATAGCCCCAATTTTTTTTGTGATTTGTTGGTGTGATGAAGTTTTGTTGGATTTGATCCGTGGATTTGCTTTGCTTCGAGTGGATCTAGCATCCCTACCCTTCTTCCCTTCGAATTCCTTCTTTTCCCCTTAGGATTTGGGTTTTTCCCCCATTTTTTCCGCCCAAACCCTCGATCCCGAAGTTCCTGTTCTTGGCAGATTCCCGACCCCCGGAACTTCCGGCCCCCGGAACTTCCGGCCCAGCCCGGAACTTCGCCCCGACCTTCCGTCTTGCCCGGAACTTCCGCCTAGACAGAAAGGTCGACATCTTCGGTGACCCCGCTTCTTCAAAGAACTTCAACCTCGGTGCAGCGGCATCTTCGCTTAACGCATCAAGACCGTGCATCACATCATCGTCCACATTTCGCATTCGTTTGGAACCTCGACCATAAGCAAGGACGGTAATCTCGATGACATCTTTGTCCAAAACTTGCCTTTGCATTGATAAACATCATAGCCATCTTTTGCGTTGCTTACCCATCGAGACTAGCCTTTGAGTATTGCAGGCAACGTGACTTGTGCACATTAGTGATCATACTCCATAGCATACATACCATACCACCGTGGTGCATATATTGGGATCCATTTGTGTGTCACAAAGTTGTCATAGCATACACAAGTGCTATCTTGGTTTGTGAAGTTTTGCATGAGAAAAGAGCTCAAAAGTGAAAGAGCCACCCAAGATTTTAAGCAAAGAGGAAATATAAGCAAAGAACTTATGAGCAAGAACCATAGCATCATCTTACATTAAGATTGTCATATTGGATTGTTGGGGAACGTAGTAATTTCAAAAAATTTCCTACGATCACGCAAGACCATGGTGATGCATAGCAACGAGATGAGAGTGTTGTCTACGCACTCGTGAGACCAAAGAACGGAAGCGTTGACGCAACGTAGAGGAAGTAGTCGCATTTCTTCACGATCCAACCGATCCAAGTACCGAACGACGGCACCTCCGGAAGTTCTGCACACGCTCAGCTCGATGACGCCCCTCGAACTCCGATCCAGCCGAAAGTGTTGAGGGAGAGTTTCACAAGACGACGGCGTGGTGACGATGATGATGTTCCACCGGCGCAGGGCTTCGCCTAAGCTCCGCCACGGTATTCTCGAGGTGTAATATGGTGGAAGGGGCACCGCACACGGCTAAGGAAAGATCTCAAGGATCAACTTGTGTGTCATGGGGTGCCCTCTGCCTCTGTATATAAAGGAGGGAAGGGGAGGGCTGGCCGGCCAAGGGAGGTGCGCCAGGGTGTCCTACTCCTACTAGGAGTAGGATTCCCCCAATCCTAGTCCAACTAGGTTTCCCCAAGTGGGAAGGGAGAGAGGGGGCGCCTTCTCCTAGTCCTAATAGGACTAGGGAAGGGGAAGGTGCGGCCAGCACTTGGGCCCCTTCTCTCCTTTCCACTAAGGCCCATGTTGGCCCATTAGCATTCCGGGGTTCCGTAACCTCCTGCATTTCTTGGTAAAATTCCCAATTTCACCCTAACACTTCCGATGTCCAAACATAGTCTTCCAATATATGAATCTTTATGTCTCGACCATTTCGAGACTCCTCGTCACGTCCGTGATCTCATCCGGGACTCAACAACCTTCGGTACAGAAACATCATAACAACTCATAGTAACCGCCATCGAAACGTTAAGCGTGCGGACCCTACGGGTTCGAGAACTATGTAGACATGACCGAGACACCTCTCCGGTCAATAACCAATAGCGGGACCTGGATGCCCATATTGGCTCCTACATATTCTACGAAGATCTTTATCGGTCAGACCGCATAACAACATACGTTGTTCCCTTTGTCATCGGTATGTTACTTGCCGAGATTCGATCGTCGGTATCCAATACCTAGTTCAATCTCGTTATCGCAAGTCTCTTTACTCGTTCCGTAATACATCATCTCACAACTAACACATTAGTTGCAATGCTTGCAAGGCTTATGTGATGTGCATTACCGAGAGGGCCCAGAGATACCTCTCCGACAATCGGAGTGACAAATCCTAATCTCGAAATATGCCAACCCAACATGTACCTTCGGAGACACCTGTAATGTACCTTTATAATCACCCGATTACGTTGTGACGCTTTGGTAGCACCCAAAGTGTTCCTCGTGCAAACGGGAGTTGCATAATCTCATAGTCATAGGAACATGTATAAGTCATGAAGAAAAGCACTAGCAACAAACTATACGATCAAAAGGTGCTATGCTAATGGAATGGGTCATGTCAATCAGATCATTCAACCAATGATGTGATCCCGTTAATCAAATAACAACTCCTTGTTCATGGTTAGGAAACACAACCATCTTTGATTAACGAGCTAGTCAAGTAGAGGCATACTAGTGACTCTCTCAGAGGTTTATGTATTCACACATGTATTATGTTTCCTGTTAATACAATTCTAGCATGAATAATAAACATTTATCATGATATAAGGAAATAAATAATAACTTTATTATTGCCTCTAGGGCATATTTCCTTGCCTCCCACTTGCACTAGAGTCAATAATCTAGATTACACAGAATGATTCTAACACCCATGGAGTCTTGGTGCTGATCATGTTTTGCTCGTGGAAGAGGCTTAGTCAACGGGTCTGCAACATTCAGATCCGTATGTATCTTGCATATCTCTATGTCTCCCACCGGACCAAATCCGGATGGAGTTGAAGCGCCTTTTGATGTGCTTGGTTCTCTTGTGAAATCTGGATTCCTTTGCTAAGGCAATTGCACCAGTATTGTCACAAAAGATTTTCATTGGACCCGATACACTAGGTACAACACCTAGATCGGTTATGAACTCCTTCATCCAGACTCCTTCATTAGCTGCTTCCAAGCAGCTATGTACTCAACTTCACATGTAGATCCCGCCACGACGCTTTGTTTGGAACTGCACCAACCGACAGCTCCTCCGCTTAATGTAAATACGTATCCGGTTTGCGATTTAGAATCGTCCGGATCAGTGTCAAAGCTATGCGTCGACGTAACTGCCATTCTGACGAGTTCTTTGTCACCGCCATAAATGAGAAACATATCCTTAGTCCTTCTCAAGTACTTAAGGATGTTCTTGACCGCTGTCCATGATCCACTCTGGATTACTTTGGTACCGGCCGCCAAACTTACAAAGAAGGCACACATCAGGTCCGGTACACATGATTGCATACATGATAGAGCCTATGGCTGAAGCATAGGGAACATCTTTCATTTTCTCTCTATCTTCTGCGGTGGTCGGGCATTGAGTCTTACTCAACTTCACACCTTGTAACACCGCAAGAACCCTTTCTTTGCCTCGATCCATTTTGAACTTTTTCAAAACTTTATCAAGGTATGTGCTTTGTGAAAGTCCTATTAAGCTGCCTTGATCTATCTCTATGGATCTTAATGCCCAATATGTAAGCAGCTTCACCGAGGTCTTTCATCGAAAAACTCTTATTCAAGTATCCCTTTATGCTATCCAGAAATTCTATATCATTTCCGATCAAGAATATGTCATCCACATATAATATCGTAAATGCCGCAGAGCTCCCACTCACTTTCTTGTAAATACAAAGCTTCCCCAAAAGTCTCAGATAAAACCAAATGCTTTGATCACACTATCAAAACGTTTATTCCAACTCCGAGAGGCTTGCACCAGTCCATAAATGGATCGCTGGAGCTTGCACACTTTGTTAGCTCCCTTTGGATCGACAAAACCTTCTGGTTGCATCATATACAACTCTTCTTCCGTAAATCCATTCAGGAATGCAGTTTTAACATCCATTTGCCAAATTTCATAATCATAAAATGCGGCAATTGCTAACATGATTCGGACGGACTTAAGCATCGCTACGGGTGAGAAGGTCTCATCGTAGTCAATCCCTTGAACTTGTCGAAAACCTTTTGCAACAAGTCGAGCTTTATAGACAAAGAACATTACCATCGGCCAGTCTTCTTCTTGAAGATCCATTTATTCTCAATTGCTTGCCGATCATCGGGCAAGTCAACCAAAGTCCACACTTTGTTCTCATACATGGATCCCATCTCAGATTTCATGGCCTCAAGCCATTTTGTGGAATCTGGGCTCACCATCGCTTCTTCATAGTTCGTAGGTTCATCATGTTCCAAAGAACATGACTTCCAGAATAGGATTACCGCATTCACACCGGTGCGGATCTTGCTCTGGTTGATCTACGAAGTTCAGAGAAACTTGATCTGAAGTTTCATGATCATCATCATTAGCTTCCTCCCTATTTGGTGTAGGTGTCACGGAAACTGATTTACGTGATGTACTACTTCTCAATAAGGGAGTAGATACGCTTATCTCATCAAGTTCTACTTTCCTCCCACTCACTTCTTTCGAGAGAAACTCTTTCTCCAAAAAGTTTCCGAATTTAGCAACAAAAATCTTGCCTTCGGATCTGTGATAGAAGGTGTACCCAACAGTCTCCTTTGGGTATCCTATGAAGACACATTTCTCCGATTTGGGTTCGAGCTTATCAGGTTGAAGCTTTTTCACATAAGCATCGCAGCCCCAAACTTTCGTAAACGCGACAACTTTGGTTTCTTGCCAAACCACAGTTCATAAGGCGTCGTCTCAACGGATTTAGATGGTGCCCTATTTAAAGTGAATGTAGCCGCCTCTAAAGCATAACCCCAAAAGCGATAGCGGTAAATCAAGAAGAGACATCATAGATCGCACCATATCTAATAAAGCACGACACGACGTTCGGACACACCATTACGTTGTGGTGTTCCGTGGCGTAAGTTGCTAAACTATTCGCATTGTTTCAAATGTAGGCCAAACTTCGTAACTCAAATATTCTCCTCCACGATCAGATCGTAGAAACTTTATTTTCTTGTTACGATGATTTTCCACTTCACTCTGAAATTCTTTGAACTTTTCAAATGTTTCAGACTTGTGTTTCATTAAGTAGATATACCCATATCTGCTCAAATCATCTGTGAAGGTGAGAAAATAACGATATCCGCCACGAGCCTCAACATTCATTGGACCACATACATCAAGATGTATGATTTCCAATAAATGCTGTTGCTCTCTCCATAGTTCCGGAGAACGGTGTTTTAGTCATCTTGCCCATAAGGCACGGTTCGCAAGTGCCAAGTGATTCATAATCAAGTGACTCCAAAAGTCCATCAAGATGGAGTTTCTTCATGCGCTTTACACCGATATGACCTAAACGGCAAAGTGCCACAAATAAGTTGCACTATCATTATCAACTCTACATCTTTTGGCTTCAACATTATGAATATGTGTATCACTACTATCGAGATTAAGTAAAACAAACCATTCTTCAATGGTGCATGACCATAAAAGATATTATTCATATAAATAGAACAACCATTATTCTCTCGATTTAAATGAATAACCGTCTCGCATCAAACAAGATCCAGATATAATGTTCATGCTCAACGCTGGTACTAAATAACAATTATTTAGGTCTAATACTAATCCCGAAGGTAGATGTAGAGGTAGCGTCGATCGCGATCACATCGACTTTGGAATCATTTCCCACGCGCATCGTCACCTCGCCCTTAGCCAATCTTCGCTTAATCCGTAGCCTCGCTTCGAGTTGCAAATATTAGCAATGTAACCAAAGATCAAATACCTGTGTGCTCATGCGAGTATTAGTAAGGTACACATCAATAACATGTATATCACATATACCTTTGTTAACCTTGCCATCCTTCTTATCCGCCAAATACTTGGGGCAGTTCCGCTTCAAAGGACCAGCCCGCTTGCAATAGAAGCACTAATTTCGTGCTTAGGACCAGACTTGGGTTTCTTCTCTTGATCACAACTTGCTTGCCGTTCTTTTGAAGTTTCCTTTTCTTTCCTTTGCCCTTTTTCTTGAAACTAGTGGTTTTGTTAACCATCAACACTTGATGCTCCTTTTTGATTTCTACCTCCGCTGCTTTCAAAGATCGCCAAGAGCTCGGGCATTGTTTTGGTCATCCCTTGCATATTATAGTTCATCACGAAGCTCTTGTAGCTTGGTGGCGATGATTGGAGAATTACATCAATGACGCAATCATCCGGAAGATTAACTCCCAGTTGAATCAAGTGATTGTTATATCCAGACATTCTCGAGTATATGCTCACCGATGTAACTGCTTCTCCTCCATCTTACAGCTATAGAACTTATTGGAGACTTCATATCTCTCAATCCGGCATTCGCTTGGAATATTAACTTCAACTCTGGAACATCTCATATGCTCCATGGTGTTCAAAACGACGTTGAAGTCCCGGTTCTAAGCCGTAAAGCATGGCACATCGAACTATAGAGTAGTCATCAGCTTTGCTTTGCCAGACGTTCACAACTTCGGCGCAGCCCTTGCATCAGGCCCGGCACCTAACGGTGCTTCCAGGACGTAATTCTTCCGCAGGCAGCAATAAGGATAATCCTCAAGTTACGGACCCAGTCCGTGTAATTGCTGCCATCATCTTTCAACTTTGCTTTCTCAAGGAACGCATTAAAATTCAACGGAACAACAAAGACGAGCCATCTATCTACACATCATAGACAAGCAAGATACTATCGGTACTAAGTTCATGATAAATTTAAGTTCAATTAATCATATTACTTAAGAACTCCCACTTAGAAAAATATCCCTCCAATTCTCTAAGTGATTGCGTGATCCATATCAACTACACCATGACCGATCATCACGTGTGATGGAGTAGTTTCAATGGTGAACATCAATATGTTGATCATATCTACTATATGATTCACGCCGACCTTTCGGTCTCGTGTTCCGAGGTTATATCTTATATGCATAGCTCGTCAAGTATAACCTGAGTATTCTGCGTGTGCAACTGTTTTGCACCCGTTGTATTTGAACGTAGAGCCTATCACACCCGATCATCACGTGGTGTCTCAAAGACGAAGAACTTTCGCAACGGTGCATACTCGTGGAGAACACTTCTTGATAATTTAGTAAGGGATCATCTTATAATGCTACCGTCAATCAAAGCAAGATAAGATGCATAAAGGATTAACATCACATGCAATCAATATAAGTGATATGATATGGCCATCATCATCTTGTGCTTGTGATCTCCATCTCAAGCACCGCCATGATCACCATCGCCACCGCGCCGACACCTTGATCTCCATCGTAGCATCGTTGTCGCCTCGCCAAACTTATGCTTCTCGACTATCGCTACCGCTTAGTGATAAAGTAAAGCATTACAGGCGATTGCATTGCATACAATAAAGCGACAACCATATGGCTCCTGCCATTGCCGATAACTCGGTTACAAAACATGATCATCTCATACAATAAAATATAGCATCACGCCTTGACCATATCACATCACAACATGCCCTGCAAAAACAAGTTAGACGCCTTCTACTTTGTTGTTGCAAGTTTTACGTGGCTGCTACGGGCTGAGCAAGAACCGTTCTTACCTACGCATCAAAACCACAACGATACTTCGTCAAATAGACTCCGCTTTTAACCTTCTCAAGGACCGGGCGTAGCCACACTCAGTTCAACTAAAGTTGGAGAGACAGTCTTCCACAAGCCATCTATGTGCAAAGCACGCCGAGGAACCGGTCTCGCGTAAGAGTACGCGTAAGGTTGGTCCGGATCGTCGTCCAACAATACCGCTGAACCAAAGTATGACATCTTTGGTAGGCGGTATGACTTGTATCGCCCACAACTCACTTGTGTTCTACTCGTGCATATCATCAAACCATAAAAACCTAGGCCCGGATGCCACTTGTTGGGGAACGTAGTAATTTCAAAAATTTTCCTACGATCACGCAAGACCATGGTGATGCATAGCAACGAGATGAGAGTGTTGTCTACGCATCGTGAGACCAAAGAACGGAAGCGTTGACGCAACGTAGAGGAAGTAGTCGCATTTCTTCACGATCCAACCGATCCAAGTACCGAACGTCACGGCACCTCCGAGTTCTGCACACGCTCAGCTCGATGACGCCCCTCGAACTCCGATCCAGCCGAGTGTTGAGGGAGAGTTTCACAAGACGACGGGCGTGGTGACGATGATGATGTTCCACCGGCGCAGGGTTTCGCCTAAGCTCCGCCACGGTATTCTCGAGGTGTAATATGGTGGAAGGGGCACCGCACACGGCTAAGGAAAGATCTCAAGGATCAACTTGTGTGTCATGGGGTGCCCTCTGCCTCAGATATAAAGGAGGGAAGGGGAGGGCTGGCCGCCAAGGGAGGTGCGCCAGGGGTGTCCTACTCCTACTAGGAGTAGGATTCCCCCCCCCCCCCAATCCTAGTCCAACTAGGTTTCCCAAGTGGGAAGGGAGAGAGAGGGGGGGCGCCCCCTTCTCCTAGTCCTAATAGGACTAGGGAAGGGGGGAAGGTGCGGCCAGCCCATGGGCCCCTTCTCTCCTTTCCACTAAGGCCCATGTTGGCCCATTAGCATTCCGGGGTTCCAGAACCTCCGTGCATTTGGTAAAATTCCCAATTTCACCCGAACACTTCCGATGTCCAAACATAGTCTTCCAATATATGAATCTTTATGTCTCGACCATTTCGAGACTCCTCGTCACGTCCGTGATCTCATCCGGGACTCCGAACAACCTTCGTACAGAAACATCATAACAACTCATAGTAACTGCCATCGAAGCGTTAAGCGTGCGGACCCTACGTGTTAGAGAACTCTGTAGACATGACCGAGACACCTCTCCGGTCAATAACCAATTGCTGGACCTGGATGCCCATATTGGCTCCTACATATTCTAAGTAGATCTTTATCGGTCAGACCTCATATCTACATACGTTTATCCCATTGTCATCGGTGTGATACTTGCCCGAGATTCGATCGGGTATCCAATACCTAGTTCAATCTCTACACGCAAGTCTCTTTACTCGTTCCGTAATACATCATCTCACAACTAACACATTAGTTGCAATGCTTGCAAGGCTTATGTGATGTGCATTACCGAGAGGGCCCAGAGATACCTCTCCGACAATCGGAGTGACAAATCCTAATCTCGAAATATGCCAACCCAACATGTACCTTCGGAGACACCTGTAATGTACCTTTATAATCACCCAGCTACGCCAGGACGCTTTGGTAGCACCCAAAGTGTTCCTCGTGCAAACGGGAGTTGCATAATCTCATAGTCATAGGAACATGTATAAGTCATGAAGAAAAGCACTAGCAACAAACTATACGATCAGGTGCTATGCTAATGGAATGGGTCATGTCAATCAGATCATTCAACCAATGATGTGATCCCGTTAATCAAATAACAACTCCTTGTTCATGGTTAGGAAACACAACCATCTTTGATTAACGAGCTAGTCAAGTAGAGGCATACTAGTGACTCTCTCAGAGGTTTATGTATTCACACATGTATTATGTTTCCTGTTAATACAATTCTAGCATGAATAATAAACATTTATCATGATATAAGGAAATAAATAATAACTTTATTATTGCCTCTAGGGCATATTTCCTTCATGGATCATATTGGATCATAGCACCGAAATACCATACATATCGCATACGTGGGATAGAGATAGTTGCATTTTTGCCTAGTAGGTTGTGCATAAGTCCCTTATCCGCCTATTATGCAATCGTGCTAGCGTCTCTCTAGTATTGTGCAACAAGAGCATTTTCGTGGATTCCACATTTTGGCTCACTTTTGGTTTGCACAATCCCACTTATCTATTTGCGTGTGTGTATACACCTAATTGCTTGGTCAACTTGTTGCATTTGCAAATTTGTGAATCTTTTCCAACATTATTGAATCACATTTACAATTGCATCAAATTTTGTGCCACCATCCTCACCAAGCTCCACCATAAGCTTCTATTTGTGTAGATGTGAGAACCGACAAGGATTGGTACCAATAGTGCTATTTCATTGTCCGCATTTGGGTGAACTTGATTCATCTTCAACATTGGTCAAAGGTACATTGGTATAATTTCTTCTCCTTCTACCACTCACATATTTTTCTTGGAATGATGGATAGGCCAAGTACCTCTACCAACCCACTCTTCATCGAGCAACACGACGACATATCATCATACGTCACCAAGAGCCACCTCTTTGGTGCACAACGAGCGTTACATCAAGAGAACAAGCAATGAGCGACCGCATCGACAACCTCGCCACCGACTTGCGACTCTCCGAGCAACGTACAAGGGACTGCTTCGACAACAAGTTCGACGCGCACAAGCAAGAGAATGATGCAAGAATGGACGAGATCCGCACCTTGATGAGGAACCGACATCATTCCACTTCGTCATCATCAAGACGGCGCCGCCGAGTCGATTAATTCGACGACACCTTCTACGACTCAAGTACACCGTCATCGAACACCCTTCGACGAGTCAGCGGCGTCAAGACCGTCATGCATCTCGCAACCCGCTACATGACAAGCATTCACAAGAGCAAGTCGATGAACAAGTCCCTCGTCCTCAATCCAATCAAGCCGCTTTTGCCCAAGCTCAAGAACGACAACGACTAAGGCGCCAAGAGGAAGAACGAGCGCGTCTACATCAAGACGAACAAGATGCCGAGGCTCAACGCCTTCAACAACAACGACGAGAAGCGCAAGCTCTTGAGGCGCAACGTGCCCTTCAAGATTCAAGTCGAGCCATCGCCAACCGCAATCGCGAACGGCGCAATCAAGAGGAAGCCCTTCGAGAAGAACTCCAAGAGAGGAACTACCAACCACGTGTGCAATGTCAAGTTCCTCAAGCTCCTCAACAAGCTCGTCAAGCTCCACCTCAACCTCAAGTTCAACAAGAGCAAGTTGATCATGGACTTCCTCCACACCAAGAGCACCAAGAAGATGATTGTCACCCACGTCAAGGGCGTCATCATCCTCGACCACAACAAAATGAAGAGCACCGATATGGAAAGCTCAAATTCACAATGCCCAAGTTCAATGGAAGCAATGACCCCGAAGAGTGCCTCTCATGGGCATTGAAGGTCGACAAAATCTTTTGTTTGCACAACTTTGAGGAAGAGAAGAAGATCGCTATGGCCTCACTTGAGTTCCAAGACTATGTGCTCATATGGTGGGAACAAATCATCGAGCGACGACAAGCAAGAGGTGAACCTCCAATCACCACTTGAGCTCAAATGAAGGATGTCATGAGAGCATGTTTTGTGCCAACCTACTACAACCGCGACCTCTTCAAGAAACTCCAACTTCTCAAGCAAGGAACAAAGAGTGTTGAAGAATATTACAAGGAAATGGAGATAGCCATGATTCGAGCCAATGTGAAGGAAGATGATGAGCAAACAATGGCACATTTTTTGAATGGACTCAATCATCCCATCAAGAAGATCGCCGACTTCTAACTGTACTCCACTCTCATTGAGCTCGTGCATCAAGCTACAAAGGCGGAACGTCAAGTGCAAGATGACTTCAAGTACACCAAGCACTCGTCCAAGCCCTACGGCTTCTCCAACAACCAATCTTCAACAACTCCTCCAACATCTACATCAACCAAACCTTCTACAAGCAACGCATTTACAAGTCAAGTTACAAGAAAACTTCGACAAGTTCAAGTCGTCTTCCTCCTACTACAAGAAACTTCAAGCCGCGTGCTTCATCATCTACTCCAAACGATGAGACCACAAGACAAGCTCCATCAAGTGTTTCACTTGCGGCGGCCGAGGCCACAAGTCCTACGAATGCACCAACAAGCGCACCATGATCCTCAACAACGATGGCACCTATGACTCAATGAGTGAAGAGGAGAAGGAAGCCCTTGAGCAAGTGGCCATGCACCGGCGAGTCAACGAAGATGAAGATGATCAAGTCTTTTGTGACGAGGATTCGAGTCCTGCTCTCGTTGTCTCCAAGGTCTTGACTCTTCAACATCAACAAGAAGACGACCAAAGATGCCACATCTTCCACACAAAGGCCGACATCAACGGGAGATCCGTCAAGGTCATCATCGACGGAGGTAGTTGCCACAACTTGGCAAGTGAAGAACTATGCTCCAAGCTTCAACTAGTCAAGAGGAAGCACCCGCACCCATACAAGGTTCAATGGCTAAGTGACTCCTAAGACTATATGAGTCGAGCATACGGTCCAAGTCTCCTTCAAAATCGGTGCATATGAGGACACTTTGGAGTGTGATGTGGTCCCAATGACCGTTTGCCACCTCCTTCTTGGTTGACCATGGCAATTCGACCGTGGTGTCTTCCACAACGGACGTACCAATCACTATAGCTTCAAGATGAAAGGGAAGGAATATGTGTTGCGACCTATGTCTCCTAATCAAGTGTTAGCCGACAAGCAAGCCACCCATCATGGAGAAAAGAGTGAGAAAGTGATCCACCAAAAAGTGAGTGAGAGCCACAAGCCAAACTTGAGCGCCTCTTCGCCTAGAGAGAAAAATCTCATCCTATTTGCCACCAAAAGTGAGATGAGAGAAGTGTGTGAGAACCCATCTAGTGTGATGCACTTTGTCCTTGTGTGCAAGGATGGAGAGCCAACAACTAACACCTCTCATGAGCTACCTTTAGTGTTTCAATCTCTTTTGCAGGAATTCCATGATGTTTTCCCCGATGAGCTACTTCCGGGTCTACCTCCTCTTCGAGGCATTGAGCATCGAATCGACCTCATCCCCGGAGCACCTCTACCAAACAAAGCTCCATACCGAGTCAATCCTGAAGAAACCAAGGAAATTCAAAGGCAAGTACAACAACTCATCGACAACGGTCATGTACGTGAAAGCTTAAGCCCTTGTGCCGTTCCCGTTATACTTGTGCCTAAACCCGATGGAAGTTTGCGATTGTGTTCCGATTGTAGACCTATAAATGCTATTACCGTTCGCTATAGGCATCCCATTCCTCGCTTAGATGATATGCTTGATGAACTTAGTGGAGCCAACTTTTTCTCAAAAATTGATTTTAAAAGTGGCTATTACCAAATTCGCATACAAGAGGGTGATGAATGGAAGACTGCTTTCAAAACCAAATTTGGATTGTATGAGTGGTTAGTGATGCCTATGGGTCTATCGGAGGCTCCCGGTACTTTCGTGCATCTTATGCATCATGTGCTTCGCCCTTATATTGGGGTATTTGTTGTGGTTTACTTCGACGATATTCTTGTGTTTAGCAAAACCATGAAAGAACATCTTGATCATGTTAGGGCTGTTTTGCAAACCCTTCGCAAGGAAAGTCTTTATGCAAACATGAAAAATGCACATTTGGTGTTGACAAAGTGGTTTTCTTGGGTTTTGTAGTATCCTCAAAGGGTGTCCATGTTGATGAATCTAAAATTGAAGCAATTAAAACTTGGCCCCAACCCACCAATTTGCAACAACTGCGTAGCTTTCTTGGTCTTGCTGGTTTTTATCGTCGCTTTGTGAAAAACTTTAGCACAATTGTCGCTCCTTTGCATGCCTTGAGTAAGAAGAATACTCCTTTTGTTTGGGGATCTTCGCAATCCACCGCTTTTGATGAACTCAAGTCGTTGCTTACTCATGCTCCGATTCTTGCTTTACCCAATTTTGACAAAACTTTTGAGGTTCATTGTGATGCAAGTGGTACCGGAATTGGCGGAGTTTTGATGCAAGAAAAACGAGCAATTGCATATTTTAGTGAAAAACTCTCCGGTGCTCAACTTAACTATCCCATCTATGACAAGGAATTATATGCTCTAGTGCGTGTACTACATGTTTGGGAACATTACCTTAGACCTCATGAGTTTGTCATCCATACCGATCATGAAATGCTTAAGTACTTAAAAGGTCAAACTAAGTTGAACAAGCGTCATGCCAAGTGGAGTGAATTTATTGAATCTTTTCCTTATGTCATTAAGTACATTAAGGGTAAGGAAAATGTTGTAGCTGATGCACTTTCACGCATATGCATGTTTGTCACTAAACTTGAGTTGAATGTTATTGGCTTTGAGCACATCAAAGACTTGTATGCTAATGATCCATCGTTTGCTATTCCTTATGCTAAGTGTTTGATTCATACGTCTTGGGAACAATATTATATCAAGGCTGGTTATCTTAGGAGAGCTAATAAACTATGCATTCCCGAGTCTTCTCTTCATTTTCTCCTTTTGCAAGAGGCTCATGGAGGCGGACTCATGGGACACTTTGGACGCGACAAGACATTCGCCACGCTCTCCTAGAACTACTTTTGGCCCAAGATGTTCCGCGACGTCTCATGCTCTCCACTCTACTTCGCGTCTTGATCAAGAAGAACATCAAGGAGTGGGAGGCATGTCTACCCACCGCCGAGTACGCCTACAATCGCGCAACACACTCGACTACCGACAAGTCCCCCTTCGAGATCGTCTACGGCTTCAACCCATTGTCACCATTGGACATTCTACCACTTCCTCTCCAAGAGCGCACCAACATGGATGCAAGTGCACGGGCAAGCTACATCAAGAAGATGCATGAGGATACAAGACAAACCATCGAGCGCCAAGTACAACGACTAGCAATTTAAGCTCAACGTCCACAAACAACCCATGGTCTTCAACATTGGTGATCTAGTGTGGCTACACCTTCGCAAGGACCGCTTCCCCAACGAACGCAAGTCCAAGCTTCTACCTTGAGCCGATGGACCTTTGAAGGTGCTCGCACACTACAACGACAACGCCTACAAGATCGACCTACGACGAGACAAGTACAATGTGAGCGACATCTTCAACATCAAGGACCTCGCGCCGTACCATGGTGATGAAGATCTTGATCCGAGGTCGGATCTTTCACAAGGGGGGATATGATGCGGAGCATCCTTCGTCATCCCCATGGACCTTCCATCAACTATCCAAGCTCCAAGTGGACCCATGACAAGAGCAAGAGCTCGTGCTATTCAATCCGAGGTGACATCACTCCTATTCGATTTCCCTTTTCCTTCCAAAGTGAGACATGGCTACTACCTAAGTCCGAGACACTATGCGTGATCGTGTACAACGTTCAAGCCAAGGAACCAGAGTCGAGGAAGAAACGACAAGCGTCAACACTCTGGACAGCCCGGAACTTCCGGCCCCCAGAACTTCCGGCCCCCGACGACATCGACCAGTCTGGGCCTGCCCACTTTCTGGTTCGCCCGGAACCTGCCCGGAAGCCGGCCCAGAACTTCCGGCCCGCCCCGACCTTCCGGCCCCCGGAAGCCAGCCCAGCTCCAACCGCGTCAACTCTCGGCTTAGGCCGGACCCTGCCCGGAACTTCCGCCCCGTCACAGTAGCCACTTGGGCCGAGGCCCGTGTACCCTTTCGTCCCGTAAACTATAAATACTCTCCCACCTCCTCCTAGTTAGGGTTAGCACTGGTATGGCTCATCTTTGGTGTGAGAGCCCTTGCTCATCCACTTGGTACTTCTCCTCGAAGTTCACGACCTCTTCGGAGAAGATCCCCCAAGCGGATTCAACACCCCTTCAATGGAAGACCATTAAGACCTCCTCTCGGAGAAGATCGGCTACTCGTGTATCTTCCTTTGTTGATTTTGAATCTTGTGCTACCTTATGTGTTCGGTGATCTAGCCCTTGTGTAATCGAAACTTGTCTGTTTAGTGTTCCTCTTGTGTGTGTTTCCTTGTGTTCTTCCGCCCGTTCATCGTGTTTCCCCGTAGGATCCCCTCCAAACGTGAAAGATCTCTGATTAGGGTTCCACCCTACATCAGGCACTATACTGCGTCAACCCTGAAGAAACTAAGGAAATACAAAGGCAAGTACAACACCTGATTGACAATGGACATGTATGTGAGAGCCTAAGTCCTTGTATTGTTCCGGTTATAGTTGTTCCTAAGAAAGATGGTAGTTTACACATGTGTTCCGATTGTCGTCCCATAAATGTTATCACCATTCGCTATAGGCATCCCATTCCACGCACTGACGATATGCTAGATGCGCTTAGCGGAGCCACCATTTTCTTGAAAATTGATCTTAAAAGTGGCTGTTACCAAATTCACATTCAACAAGGGGATGAATGGAAAACTACTTTCAAAACGAAGTTTGGCTTGTATGAGTGGTTAGTTATGCCTATGGGCTTATCCGTAGCACTCGACACTTTCATGCGTGTGATGCACTATGTTGTTCGCAAATACATTGGAATATGTGTGGTCTACTTTGACGACATACTTGTGTTTAGTGAGTCTAGATGATCATGTCACCCATCTTAGGGACGTTTTACAAACTCTTAGAAACGAGCGCCTTTATGCTAATATGGAGAAATGCACATTTGGTGTTGACAATCTTGTTTTCTTGGGCTTTGTTCTGTCTTCTAAGGGCTTTCATGTAGATGAAGCTAAAATTGTTGCTATTAAAAACTTGGCCTCAACCAACCAACTTGCAACAAGTGCGTAGCTTCCTTGGTCTATTCGGTTTCTATCATACATTCATCAAGGACTTTAGCACGATTGCATCAGCATTGCATGCATTGAGTAAGAAGAATGCATCATTTGTTTGGGGACCATCCCCAAATACCGCATTCCATGAGCTTAAGAATTTTCTTACACATGCTCCATTGCTTGCATTGCCCAATTGTGATAAATTTTTTGAAGTGCATTGCGACCCTAGTGGTAATGGCATAGGAGGTGCGTTGATGCAAGAGAAGCGCCCACTACATACTTTAGCGAGAAACTCTCCGGAGCACACTTAACTACTCCATTCATGACAAAGAGTTATATGCTTTAGTGAGAGCCTTGCATGTGTGGGAGCATTATCTTTGCCCTCGTTAATTTGTAATCCATACGGATAATGAGATGCTTAAATTCCTTAAAAGTAAAACACAATTGATTAAGCGACGTGCCAAATTGAGTGAGTTCATTGAGTCATTTCTTTATGTTATCAAGTACATCAAAGGCAAGGAAAATGTTGTGGCAGACGCTCTTTCCCGCAAGTGCATGCTTGTAACTCAACTTGAATTGAATGTCATAGGATTTGAGCACATTAAAGACTTGTATGCGTATGATGTTTCAT
Source organism: Aegilops bicornis (assembly GCA_021605145.1). Classification (NCBI taxonomy): domain Eukaryota; kingdom Viridiplantae; phylum Streptophyta; class Magnoliopsida; order Poales; family Poaceae; genus Aegilops; species Aegilops bicornis. The sequence continues at coordinate 278,192,144 of CM038672.1, forward strand.
TTTCCATTCCTAATGCAAAATGTCTAATACATCACACTTGGGAGCAATATTATATCAAGGATGATTATCTAATGAGAGCTAACAAGATTTGTATCCCCGACTCTTTGATACGTCTCCAACGTATCTATAATTTTAGATTGCTCCATGCTATATTATCTACTATTTTGGACATTATTGGGCTTTATTATTCACTTTTATATTACTTTTGGGACTAACCTATTAACCAGAGGCCCAACCCAGAATTGTTGTTTTTTGCCTATTTCAGAGTTTCGCAGAAAAGGAATATCAAACGAAGTCCAAACGGAATGAAACCTTCAGGAACGTGATTTTTAGGAAGAATATGATCCAGGAGACTTGGACCCTACGTCAAGAAACAAAAGAGGAGGCCACGAGGTAGGGGGGCACGCCTACCCCCTGTGGCGCCCTCCACCCTCGTGGGCCCCTGTTGCTCCACCGACGTACTCCTTCCTCATATATATACCTCATTGCCCCAAACGATCGACACGGAGCCAAAAACCTAATTCCACCGCCGCAACCTTCTGTACCCACGGGATCCCATCTTGGGGCCTGTTCCGGAGCTCCGCCGGAGGGGGCATGCATCACGGAGGGCTTCTACATCAACACCATAGCCTCTCCGATGAAGTGTGAGTAGTTTACCTCAGACCTTCGGGTCAATAGTTATTAGCTAGATGGCTTCTTCTCTCTTTTTGGATCTCAATACAATGTTCTCCCCCTCTCCCGTGGAGATCTATTCGATGTAATCTTCTTTTTGCGGTGTGTTTGTTGAGACCGATGAATTGTGGGTTTATGATCGACATTATCTATGAACAATATTTGAATCTTCTCTGAATTCTTTTATGTATGATTGGTTATCTTTGCAAGTCTCTTCGAATCATCAGTTTGGTTTGTCCTACTAGATTGATCTTTCTTGCAATGGGAGAAGTGCTTAGCTTTGGGTTCAATCTTGTAGTGTCCTTTCCCAGTGACAGTTGGGGCAGCAAGGCACATATTGTATTGTTGCCATCGAGGATAACAAGATGGTTTTTTTATCATATTGCATGAATTTATCCCTCTACATCATGTCATCTTGCTTAAGGCGTTACTCTGTTTCCATGAACTTAATACTCTAGATGCATGCTGGATAGCGGTCGATGAGTGGAGTAATAGTAGTAGATGCAAAAGTGTGAGTCGGTCTACTTGTCTCGGACGTGATGCCTATATACATGATCATACCTAGATATTCTCATAACTATGCTCAATTCTGTTAATTGCTCAACAGTAATTCGTTCACCCACCGTAAAATACTTATGCTCTTGAGAAAAGCCACTAGTGAAACCTATGCCCCCCAGGTCTATCTTCATCATATTAATCATCCAACACTTAGTTATTTCCTTTGCTTTTTTTACTTTGCTTTATTTTACTTTGCATCTTTATCATAAAAATACCAAAAATATTATCCTATCATATCTATCAGATCTCACTCTCGTAAGTGACCGTGAAGGGATTGAAAACCCCTTATCGCGTTGGTTGCGAGAATTTATTTGTTTTGTGTAGGTGCGCGGGACTCGCGCGTAACCTCCTACTAGATTGATACCTTGGTTCTCAAAAACTGAGGGAAATACTTACGCTACTTTGCTGCATCACCCTTTCCTCTTCAAGGGAAAACCAACGCAGTGCTCAAGAGGTCGCAAGAAGGATTTCTGGCGCCGTTGCCGGGGAGGCTTTGGCACACTAAGATTTGGACTCCGACAACGAGCCATTTCTGGCGCCATTACCGGGAGGTCTCATAAAAGTCAACATACCAAGTACCCATCACAAACCCTTATCTCCGCATTACATTATTTGCCATTTGCCTCTCGTTTTCCTCTCCCCACTTCACCCTTGCCGTTTTATTCGCCCTCTCTTTTCCGGTTGCCTCTTTTCGTTCGCTTTTCCCTCGCCATGTCAGAACCAAAAAGAGTTGGGGTTTCTCTCCCGAGTTTTAGCGCTTTAGACAATCCTGCTATCTTATCTAAACTCATAAATAAAAATACTATGGAAAAACCTGCCGGAATTATCAATGAAAACCTTAGCAATTTTGATGAAGAAGATTCTGGCATATTTCGTTATTTCCTTGATGAATCTTTGAAAGATGCTTGGGATAGGCTATTAAGGATCCTTGCTAGCTACGTACCTCAATACCAAATTGAGGTTTACTTAAAAAGCTTTTATGTTGGGTTGCCCGCCTGCTCAAACAAGTCTTGGATTCTATTTTTGAAGAGGGTTTTCTTGAAGGGGACCCCATAGATACCTATGAAAAGATGAAAACTATATTTTGGCACCCCATTAACGAGAAAGTTGAAATCACATCTCTTTTGCTTTCTTACCAAAACGAACCTATCAAAGAGATAAAAGCTAGCCTAGATGCGCATTTCCGCAACATACTTAATCTTTCTTCTACCATTAATGGCCATGTACTTTGTCAAAATAGAAAGATTAATTCCATAGATAACAAGTTTTCTCTCTTTTTCCCTAAAACCAAAGATGGGAATACCTAGATCTATCCTTGCTTTTATGCCTAGCTAGGGGCGTTAAACGATAGCGCTTGTTGGGAGGCAACCCAATTTTATTTTTTGTTTTTTTTGCTTTTTGCTTCTGTTTAGGAATAAATATTTGATCTAGCCTTTGGTTAGATGTGTTTTTATGTTTTAAATTAGTGTTTGTGCCAAGTTAAACCTATAGGATCTTCTTGGATGATAGTTATTTGATCTTGCTGTAATTTTCAGAAACTTTCTGTTCACGAAAATAATTGTTAAAAATCACCAGAACGTGATAAAATAGTAATTCCAATTGCTGCTGATCAATAAACAAATTTTCTAGGTCGTCCTATTTTTTCTGATTTTTTGGGTTCCAGAAGTTTGCGTTAGTTACAGATTACTACAGACTATTCTGTTTTTGACAGATTCTGTTTTTCGTGTGTTGTTTGCTTATTTTGATGAATCTATGGCTAGTAAAATAGTTTATAAACAATAGAGAAGTTGGAATACAGTAGGTTTAACACCAATATAAATAAATAATGAGTTAATTACAGTACCTTGAAGTGGTCTTTTGTTTTCTTTCGCTAACGGAGCTCACGAGTTTTCTGTTGAGTTTTGTGTTGTGAAGTTTTCAAGTTTTGGGTGAAAGATTTTGATGCATTATGGAACAAGGAGTGGCAAAAGCCTAAGCTTGGGGATGCCCATGGAACCCCCAAGATAATTTAAGGACACCATAAAGCCAAAGCTTGGGGATGCCCCGGAAGGCATCCCCTCTTTCGTCCTTCCATCGGTAACTTTACTTGGAGCTATATTTTTATTCACCACATGATATGTGTTTTGCTTGGAGCGTCTTGTATGATTTGAGTCTTTGCTTTTTAGTTTATCACAATCATCTTTGCTGTACACACCTTTTGAGAGAGCCATACATGATTTGGAATTTGTTAGAATACTCTATGTGCTTCGCTTATATCTTTTGAGTTATATAGTTTTGCTCTAGTACTTCACTTATATCTTTTAGAGCACGGTGGTGGATTTGTTTTATAGAAACTATTGATCTCTCATGCTTCACTTAGATTATTTTGAGAGTCTTAAATAGCATGGTAATTTGCTTAAATAATCCTAATATGCTTGGTATTCAAGATTAGTAAAAACTTTCTTATGAGTGTGTTGAATACTATGAGAAGTTTGATGCTTGATAATTTTTTTGAGATATAAAGATGGTGATATTAGAGTCATGATAGTTGAGTAGTTGTGAATTTGAGAAATACTTGTGTATAGTTTGTGATTCCCGTAGCATGCACGTATGGTGAACCGTTATGTGATGAAGTCGGAGCATGATTTATTTATTGATTGTCTTCCTTATGAGTGGCGGTCGGGGACGAGCGATGGTCTTTTCCTACCAATCTATCCCCCTAGGAGCATGCACGTAATACTTTGCTTTGGTAACTTGTAGATTTTTGCAATAAGTATATGCGTTATTTATGACTAATGTTGAGTCCATGGATTATACGCACCTTTCTTCCTTCCACCATTGCTAGCCTCTCTAATACCGCGCACTTTTCCCCGGTATCATAAACCCACCATAAACCTTCCTCAAAACAGCCACCATACCTACCTATCATGGCATTTCCATAGCCATTCCAAGATATATTGCCATGCAAATTTCTACCATTCTGTTTATTATGACACGCTCCATCATTGTCATATTGCTTTGCATGATCATGTAGTTGACATCGTATTTGTGGCAAAGCCACCATTCATAATTCTTTCATACGTGTCACTCTTGATTCATTGCATATCCTATACATCACGGAGGCATTCATATAGAGTCATATTTTGTTCTAAGTATCGAGTTGTAATTGTTGAGTTGTAAGAAAATAAAAGTGTGATGATCTTCATTTTTAGAGCATTGTCCCAAGTGAGGAAAAGGATGATGGAGACTATGATTCACCCACAAGTCGGGATGAGACTCGGACAAAAAAAAAGAGGCCATAAAAAAGGAGAAAAGGCCCAAATAAAAAAAATGAGAGAAAAAGAGAGAAGGGATAATGTTACTATCCTTTTACCACACTTGTGCTTGAAAGTAGCACCATGATCTTCATGATAGAGAGTCTCTCATTTTGTCACTTACATATACTAGTGGGAAATTTCCATTATAGAACTTGGCTTGTATATTCCAATGATGGGCTTCCTCAAAATTCCCTAGGTCTTCGTGAGCAAGCGATTGGATGCACACCCACTTAGTTTCTTTTGTTGAGCTTTCATATGCTTATAGCTCTGGTGCATTTGTTGCATGGCAATCCCTACTCACTCACATTGATATCTATTGATGGAATCTCCATAGCCCGTTGATATGCCTAGTTGATGTGAGACTATCTTCCCCCTTTTTGTCTTCTCCACAACCACCATTCTATTCCACATATAGTGCTATGTCCATGGCTCACGCTCATGTATTGCGTGAAGATTGAAAAAGTTTGAGAGCGTCAAAAGTATGAAACAATTGCTTGGCTTGTCATCGGGTTGTGCGTGATTTAAATACTTTGTGTGGTGAAGATAGAGCATAGCGGACTATATGATTTTGTAGGGATAACTTTCTTTGGCCATGTTATTTTGAGAAGACATGATTGCTTTGTTAGTATGCTTGAAGTATTATTTTTATGTCAATATTAAACTTTTGTCTTGAATCTTTTGGATCTGAATATTCATACCACAATTAAGCAGAATTACATTGAAATTATGCCAAGTATCACTCCGCATCAAAAATTCTGTTTTTATCATTTACCTACTCGAGGACGAGTAGGAATTAAGCTTGGGGATGCTTGATACGTCTCCAACGTATCTATAATTTTTCTCCATGCTATATTATCTACCGTTTTGGACATTATTGGGCTTTATTACTCACTTTTATATTACTTTTGGGACTAACCTATTAACCGGAGGCCCTGCCCAGAATTGTTGTTTTTTTGCCTATTTCAGAGTTTCGCAGAAAAGGAATATCAAACGGAGTCCAAACGGAGTCCAAACGGAATGAAACCTTCGGGAACGTGATTTTTAGGAAGAATATGACCTAGGAGACTTGGACCCTACGTCAAGAAACAAAAGAGGAGGCCACGAGGTAGGGGGGCGCGCCCTCCACCCTCGTTGGCCCCCTGTTGCTCCACCGACGTACTCCTTCCTCCTATATATACCTCATTACCCCAAACGATCGAATCTGAGCCAAAAACCTAATTCCACCGCCGCAACCTTCTCAGACCCATGAGATCCCATCCTGGGCCTGTTCGAGCTCCGCCAAGGGGCATCCATCACGGAGGGCTTCTACATCAACACCATAGCCTCTCCGATGAAGTGTGAGTAGTTTACCCGAGACCTTTGGGTCCATAGTTATTAGCTAGATGGCTTCTTCTCTCTTTTGGATCTCAATACAATGTTCTCCCCTCTCTCGTGGAGATCTATTCGATGTAATCTTCTTTTTGCAAAGTGTGTTTGTTGAGACCGATGAATTGTGGGTTTATGATCAAGATTATCTATGAACAATATTTAAATCTTCTCTGAATTCTTTTATGTATGATTGGTTATCTTTGCAAGTCTCTTCGAATTATCAGTTTGGTTTGGCCAACTAAATTGATCTTTCTTGCAATGGAGAAGTGCTTAGCTTTGGGTTCAATCTTGCGGTGTCCTTTCCCAGTGACAGTAGGGGCAGCAAGGCACGTATTGTATTGTTTCCATCGAGGATAACAAGATGGGGTTTTTATCATATTGCATGAATTTATCCCTCTACATCATGTCATCTTGCTTAAGGCGTTACTCTGTTTCCATGAACTTAATACTCTAGATGCATCTTTGGATAGCGGTCGATGAGTGGAGTAATAGTAATAGATGCGGTGAGTCGGTCTACTTGTCTCGGACGTGATGCCTATATACATGATCATACCTAGATAGTCTCATAACTATGCTCAATTCTGTCAATTGCTTAACAGTAATTCGTTCACCCACCGTAAAATACTTAGCTCTTGAGAGAAGCCACTAGTGAAACCTATGGCCCCCGGGTCTATCTTCATCATGTTAATCTTCCAACACTTAGTTATTTCCTTTGCTTGTTTACTTTGCTTTTATTTTACTTTGCATCTTTATCATAAAAATACCAAAAATATTATCCTATCATATCTATCAGATCTCACTCTCGTAAGTGACCGTGAAGGGATTGAAAACCCCTTATCGCGTTGGATGCGAGGATTTATTTGTTTTGTGTAGGTGCGAGGGACTCGCACGTAGCCTCCTACTAGATTGATACCTTGGTTCTCAAAAACTGAGGGAAATACTTACGCTACTTTGTTGCATCACCCTTTCCTCTTCAAGGGAAAACCAACGCAGTGCTCAAGAGGTAGCACTCTTCTCTTCGTTTGTTGCTTTTTCAAGAGGCTCACGATGGAGGACTTATGGGACACTTTGGTCATGACAAGACATTAGCTACGTTCTCGAAGAACTACTTTTTGTCCATGCTGTTTCGCAACGTCTCACACTACACCAACCGATGCTCTACATGTCGCAAAGCAAAGTCTAAAGCTCAAGGCCATGGTCTCTATATGCCACTTCCTATTCCGCATCACCCATTGGAAGATATTAGTATGGAGTTTGTGCTTGGTTTTCCTAGAACTCAGAATGGAAAGATTCGATATTTTTTGTTGTGGACCGTTTTTCTCAAATGGCACACTTTATTCCATGTAACAAGATATATGATGCTTCACATGTTGCAAATATGTTTTGTAGGGAAATCTTGGGTCTACATGGAGTGCCCAAGACAATTGTGTCGGTCCACGACGTCAAGTTCCTTAGCTACTTTTGGAAGACCCTATGCGCCAAGCTTGGAATCAAGCTACTCTTCTCATCTGCATACCATCCGCAAATGGACAACCAGATAGAGGTCACAAACCGGACGCTATCAACTCTCCTCCGTGTCTTGATCAAGAAGAACATCAAGGAGTGGGAGGAATGCTTGCCCATCGCCAAGTATGCCTAAAATCGAGAAAGAAACTCTACTACCGGCAAGTCCCCCTTCGAGGTCGTCTATGGATTCAATCCATTGTCCCCATTGGACATTCTACCGCTACCTCTACAAGAGTGTATCAACATGGATGCGAGTGCACGGGCGAGCTATCTCAAGAAGGTGCATGAAGATACAAGATAAGCAATTGAGCGCCAAGTACACCGCCTCTCGACCAAGTTCAACATCAATAAGCAACCCATGATATTCAACATTGGAGATCTTGTGTGGCTACACCTTCGCAAGGACCACTTTCCCAACGAACGCAAGTCCAAGCTACTATCTCAAGCCGACAGACCCTTCAAGGTGATCGCATGCTACAACAACAATGCATACAAGATCGACATACCACGCAACAAGTACGACGTGAGCGATATCTTCAATATCAAGGATCTCTCTCCCGACCATGGCGATGAGGTTTTTGATCCGAGGTCGGATCTTTCCCAACGGGGGGGTGGGGTGGGGGGGGGGGCGGATGCATAGCATCCTATGGCCATCCCCATGGACGTACGTACACCTCCCCAAGTGCTAAGTGGACTGATGACACAAGCACACCCTCTCGGAGATGCTCGTGGCGACGGAGAAGTCCCCAATTACATGGACGAAGGAGCACGATGGAAGGAACCGGAGAAGGCCTACAGGCCCCAGACATCCGGCCCCTGGAGATGTCAACCACAACAGTAGCTCAGCTGAAGACCACCTACATGCACCGGACATCCAGCCCCTGTAGATGTCAACCACAACAGCAACTCAGATCAAGACCACCTATAGGCACCGGACATCTGGCCCGACCAGCCCGGACATCCGGCCCAGCCCCGGAAATCTGGCCCCTGCTATACAGAGAGCACCCGGAATCGACCCTCGCCAGCCCGGACATCTGTCCCCAAGCCCCAGACATCCATCCCTACGTGAAGACCCGGACATCCGGCCGGATGCCCGGACATCCCGCCCCTCCTGCCTGCGCGCAGTGTATCTGGGCTGAGGCCCATGTACCTCTTCGCCCCCTAGACTAATACTCTTCCTCTACCTACGTTTTACGGTTAGCATTATGATAGCTCATTTTGGAGATAGAGCTTTGCTTCCACTTGTACCTACTCCATTGGAGACCAATGCCTCCTAGGAGAAGATCCCCAAGTGGATTCAAGATCCCCTTGTGGGAAGATCCTTCATGGATTCAAGACATCCTTCATCCTAGGATTTAGATGAACTAGTGCCCCTTTTGTATCCCACTTTGTTGGATTTGGACCCTTGCTACCTCTTTGTGTATGTGGATCTATCACATGTGTGATTGGATCAAGTCTGTTAGAGAGTTCTTCTTGTGTTTCTCTTTGATTTACCCTCGTTCCCCCTCCAAGTGTGAAAAGATCAACCTATTAGGGTTCCACCCTACATCACTATCTATGGCCGAGATCATGATTACAGTAACGAAATCATGTGAGACGATGATCTACAACTTGATGCCCTTGAGCTAGACATCAAGACGCTGCACAAAAACCGTGAAGGAATTTCAGGACTTCCAAGTGACAGCCAGCAAGAACTTTTTCATGATGCATATACTTTTTTGGACAAGATCCAGAAAAATTTCAAGAGCATGCTCTTAGAGCCGGATCCCAAGGAAGAAGTGGACGAGCAGTCAGACCAAGGCAATGTCCAACACAAAACCGCAGAGACACAATCACCTGTGCATGCACCTAGGAGACCTAAGCAAGTGTAGATTCCAACTCCTCCTTCTATTGCTATGGTCGACAAAAATGCTTATCCTGTGGCAGTATCTGCTACCTTAAAGGACACCAAGGTACCTTATAGGCACCCTAACTTGGGCAACACCAAATTTAATGCTCCTCAAGAAGTGGCCCATGTGGCTCAACAACAAGTGCAAGTAGAGGACTTACTGAAGAAGAGTGGCCTGACGGTTATGGCAAAAGGCAGAGTCCAATTACCCATGTGGATAACAGAAGATATGTGTTAACTGTTAAATCTACAAAGCTGAACATCTCTGAATTCGATGGAATAGACCTAGATTCTTGGATTCAGAACTTAGAGTAGTACTTTGCTGCTGCTAGAACCCCGCTGGAGCAAATAACTGAGTTAGTTGTATCTTATCTTAAAGGTCCTACTGTACCAGGGTGAAGAGGCACCGATTACTCTCCTAACAATGTACTGCTAACCCACAAGTATATAGGATCAATTGTAGCCTTTCTCGATAAGTAAGAATGTCGAACACAATGAGGAGCTAAAGGTAGAACAAATATTCCCTCAACTTCTATTGACCACCGATACAACTGTATGCACGCTTAACGTTCGCTTTACCTAGAACAAGTATGAAACTAGAAGTACTTTGTAGGTGTAAAGAGATAGTTTTGCAAGCTAATAAAGAGCATGTAAATAAAATATAGGGGCTGTTTAGAAAAGAAACAACTAAGTTAGTTTTAGTAGATAGCTTTTTGTCACAAGAAAGTTATTTGTCCCTAGGCAATCGATAACTAGACCAGTCATCATTATTGCAATTTTATATGAGGGAGAGGCATAAGCTAACATACTTTCTCTACTTGGATCATATGCACTTATGATTGGGACTCTAGCAAGCATTCACAACTACTAAAGATCATTAAGGTAAAACCCAACCATAGCATTAAAGTATCAAGTCCTCTTTACTCCCATACGCAGACAACCTACTTACTCCAGTCTACGCTTCTGTCACTCACGCCACCCACCATAAGCGAATCATGAACATATTGCAAACCCTACAACGGGGATCCCTCACACTTGCGCGACATGGAGAGCACCATAGGACATCACCAATAATAAAACATACAACCCAAACCAATCATAATCATCAATCAACCCATAGGACAAAACGGATCTACTCAAACATCATAGGATGGCCATACATCATTGGGAAATAATATAGAGTGTTGAGCACCATGTTTAAGTAGAGATTACAGTGGGTAAAAGAGAGGTCACACCGCTGCATAGATGGGAAGAGAGTTGGCGATGACGGCGACGAAGTTGTTGGTGTAGATCACCATCAAGATGATGGCCCTGGCGGCGTTCCGGTGCCACCGGGAGAGAGGGGGAGAGAGGCCCCTCCTTCTTCTTCTTCCTTGACCTCCCCCCTAGATGGGAGGAGGATTTCCCTTCTGGTCCATGGCCTCCATGGAGGCGGAGGTGTGAGAGCCCCTCCAAGATTGTATCTCTCTTTGTTTCTCTTCTATTTCGCATTTTTTTTTCTGGCCTTTCACCGTTTCTTAAATTCTCGGAGATCCGTAACTTCGATTGGGCTAAAATTTTAACACGGTTTTTATCCGGACATTATCTTTCTTGCAGGCAAAAGTAGGGCACCAACCGCCTTACAGGGTGGCCACAAGCCTGCCAGGCGTGCCCTGGGTAAGGGGGCGTGCACCTAGGGCTCGTGGGCCCCTCGGGCATCGTCTCACATTGATTCTTTTTCCCAAAAATCACAAATATTCCAAGAATAAATCTCCGTAATTTTTTTTCACGTTTGGACTTTGTTTGGTATGGATATTCTGGAAAACAAAAAACATGCAACAAACAAGAACTGGCACTTGGCACTGGATCAATATGTTAGTCCCAAAAATAACATAAAATGTTGCCAAAAGTATATGAAAGTTGTAGAATATTGGACTGAAACAATAAATAATTATGGATACGACGGAGACGTATCAGCATCCCCAAGCTTAATTCCTATTCGTTCTCGAGTAAGTGAATGATAAAAATAATAATTTTTGATGTGGAATACTACCTAGCATAATCTTGATCACATAATCTAATCATGGCATGAATATTAAGACAAAAGTGATTCAAAGCGATAGTCTATCATTTGACATAAAGTCATCAATACTTAGGCATCCCAACAAACAATCATGTCTTTCAAAATATCAATGCTAAAGAACGTTATCCCTAGAAAATCATATAGCCTTGTCATGCTCCATCTTCTTAATACAAAGTATTTATCATGCACAACCCCGATGACAAGCCGAGCAATCGGTTCATACTTTTGGATGCCCTTTAGCTTTTTCAACCCCCACGCAATACATGAGCTCAAGACATGGATATAGCACTATGGGTGGAATAGAGTATGGTGATAGAGATATATGGAGAAGACAAAAAGGAAGAAAGTCTCACATCGACGCGGCTAATCAATGGGCTATGGAGATGCCCATCAATTGATGTCAATGTGAGGAGTAGGGATTGCCATGCAACGGATGCACTAAGAGCTATAAGTGTATGAAATGTCCAACTGAAAACTAAGTGGGTGTGCATCCAACTTGCTTGCTCATGAAGACCTTGGGCATTTGAGGAAGCCCGTCACCGGAATATACAAGCCAAGTTCTATAATGAAAAATTCCCACTAGTATATGAAAGTGACACCATAGGAGACTCTCTATACGAAAAACATGGTGCTACTCTAAAGCAAAAGTGTGGTAAAGGATCGTAGCATTACCCCTTCTTTCTTTTTCTCTCATTTCATTTTTTTCTTTTTCTTTTTTTCTTTTACTTTTTTGGTTGGACTTTTTTGGCCTATTTTTTTTCTTTTTTTTCGTCCAGAGTCTCATCCAGACTTGTGGGGGAATCATAGTCTCCATCATCCTTTCCTCATCGGGCAATGCTCTAATAATGATGATCATCACACTTTTATTTACTTATAACTCGATAAAACTAATACATGATGACTCTATATGAATGCCTCTGGCAGTGTACCAGGATGTGCAATGATCTAGCATAGCAAAGATATCATAAAACGGACAAGCCATGAAAATATCATGCTAGCTATCTTACGATCATGCAAAGCAATATGACAATGAACGATCAAGTCATGTATATGATGGTGGTGGAAGTTACATGGCAATATATCTCGGAGTGGCTATGGAAATGCCATAATAGGTAGGTATGGTGGCTGTTTTGAGGAAGATATAATAAGTTATGTGTGATAGAGCATATCATATCACGGGGTTTCGATGCACCAGCGAAGTTTGCACCAACTCTGGATGTGAGAAAGGGCAAAGCATAGTACTGAAGAGGCTAGCATATTGCGGAAAGGTGAGAGTGCGTATAATCCATGGACTCACATTAGTCATAAAGAAATCACATACTTACTGCAGAAGTTTATTAGCCCTCGAAGCAAAGTACTACTACGCATGCCCCTAGGGGGATAGATTGGTCGAAAAAGACCATCACTCATCCCCGACCGCCACTCATAAGGAAGACAGTCAATAATAAATCATGCTCCAATATCATCGCATAACGAGAGACCATACATGCATGCTTCGGGAATCACAGACCTTAACACTAATATTCTTACTAACACAATCATTCACTAGTACCTCCCAAATATTACCATCTCTATATCGCAAAACTATTGCAAGGAATCAAACATATCATATTCAGTGATCAAGTTTGTTGTAGGATTTTATGACTAACCATGTGAATGACCAATTCCTGTTGACTCTCTAAAGAGATATAAGTGAAGCATGATAGTTTAATTCTTTCTACAGACTTGCCCACGCTCTAACAAATACAAGTGAAGCAAAAGAGCATTCTACAAATGGGGGGTTTTCTATGTGTAGAGAAACAGGCAATTCAAACTGCAAATGATATAAGTGAAGCACATGAAGCATTCTATAAATCCATACTCAAAATATATAAGTAAAGTGCAAAGAGCATTCTATAAATCAACCAAGGACTATCTCATACCAGCATGGTGCATAAAATAAAAAGGAAAAATAAACACAAGAGACGCTCCAAGAATTTGCGCATATCATGTGACAAATAAAAATATAGATCAGTGTAAAATTACCGATGGTCGTTAGAAGAAAGAGGGGATGCCTTCCGGGGCATCTGCAAGCTTAGTTGCTTGGGAGTCCTTGAATATTATGTTAGGGGTGCCTCGGGCATCCCCAAGCTTAGGCTCTTGCCACTCCTTATTCCTTCATCCATCATGATCTCACCCAAAACTTGAAAACTTCAGTCACACACCCTTGTGAGATCCGTTAGTATAAAAAGCTAATCACTACTTTAAGTACTGTTCCAAACCCATTCATATTTCATTTTTTGCATTATACCTACTATATTCTAACTTCTCCATGGCTTATACAAATGATAAAAATCCACAGTTCCACCAAAACACGCAAAAAAATGCATCAAAAACAGAACAATTTGTAGTACTATGGACATTGACCATACTTCTGTAACTAAGAAATTCTAAAAAATTAGGACAAAATAAACATTTGCATAGCAGTACTGTGTAAATTTTTTAGATTTTTTTCATGTTCTAGTAAAAAATGTAAATTCATGCACTACAACAAAAGTTTATATTTTTTCACTGCACATACCAAACAAGCAATCTAATCATCCTAAAGGAAAATCTTGGCACATTATTTTTATAATACAATGAATTTTTAAAAGGGGATAATTATTTTTGTGAGAAACTTTCATGAAAAATTCTACATTGTTTCCATGAGTATGAACACAAGTGTTCAATGTCGACCCTCACTTCTCCAATGCATAACCTTCCAATCGCTTCTCTTTTTGAAAAAGTTTTTAAGTTCCCCTCTATATTTTTTTTAAATTTTTTTAAAAGCACACAACAGAATAAAACGACTCTCTAAAACTTGCTGTTTGTCTCCCTGGCATCACTTTCTTTAAAGTCGTTAAGCTAGGCATAAAGTGCTCAAGTAATTGATTGTGACGCCCCCGATTCAATCGTACACTAATCATACACGCAAACGTGTACGATCAAGATCAGGGACTCACGGGAAGATATCACAACACAACTCTAAAAATAAAACAAGTCATACAAGCATCATAATACAAGCCAGGGGCCTCGAGGGCTCGAATACAAGTGCTCGATCATAGACGAGTCAGCGGAAGCAACAATATCTGAGTACAGACATAAGTTAAACTAGTTGCCATAAGATGGCTAGCACAAACTGGGATACAGATTGAAAGAGGCACATGCCTCCTGCCTGGGATCCTCCTAAACTACTCCTGGTCGTCATCAGCGGCCTGTACGTAGTAGTAGGCACCTCCGGTGTAGTAGGAGTCGTCTTCGACGGTGGCGTCTAGCTCCTGGGCTCCAACATCTGGTTGCGACAACTAGGAAGAAAGGAAAGGGGGAAAGGGGGAGAAAAGCAACCGTGAGTACTCATCCAAAGTACTCGCAAGCAAGGATCTACACTACATATGCATGGGTATCTGTGTAAAGGGGCAATATCGGTGGACTGAACTGCAGAATGCCAGAATAAGAGGGGGATAACTAATCCTGTCGAAGACTACGCTTCTGGCAGCCTCCATCTTGCAGCATGTAGAAGAGAGTAGATGGTAAGTTCACCAAGTATCATCGCGTAGCATAATCCTACCTGGCGATCCTCCCCTCGTCTCCCTTTGTGAGAGCGATCACCGGGTTATATCTGGCACTTGGAAGGGTGTGTTTTATTAAGTATCCGGTTTTAGTTGTCATAAGGTCAAGGTACAACTCCAAGTCGTCTTTATCAAGATCACGGCTATTCGAATAGATAAACTTCCCTGCAGGGGTGCACCACATAACCCACCACGCTCGATCCCATTTGGCCGGACACACTTTCCTGGGTCATGCCCGGTCTCGGAAGATCAACACGTCGCAGCCCTACCTAGGCACAACAGAGAGGTCAATACGCCGGTCTAATCCTAAGCACGCAAGGGTTTGGGCCCATCGCCCATTGCACATCTGCACGTTGCGTGGGAGGCCAGAAGCAGACCTAGCAACCTCCATTACAAAGGAAGTCACGTTACGCGGTCCAATCTGGCGCGCGCTGCTCAGTTGCTGATGTCACGAAGGCTTCGGCTGATACCACGACGTAGAAATCCCATAACTGTTCCCGCATAGTTGGTTAGTGCGTATAGGCCAGTGGCCAGACTCAGATCAGATACCAAGATCTCGTTAAGCGTGTTAAGTATCCGCGAATGCCGACCAGGGCCAGGCCCACCTCTCTCCTAGGTGGTCTCAACCTGCCTGTCGCTCGCCTCAAAGTAATGTGATGGGGGCCGGGAACCCAGGCCCACCTCTACCGGGATGGAGCCACCTGCCCCTTCAGCCCCCATCTCCGAACAGTATCATAAGTAATGTGACAGTATAAAGTATATAACATATGCCCGTGATCACCTCCCGAAGTGATCACGACCCAGTAGTATAGCATGGCAGACGGACAAGAGTGTAGGGCCACTGATGGAATACTAGCAACCTATACTAAGCATTTAGGATTGCAGGTAAGGGTATCAACTGTAGCAACAATGACAGGCTATGCAGCAGAATAGGATTTAACCGAAAGCAGTAACATGCTACACTACTCTAATGCAAGCAGTATAGAGAAGAATAGGCGATATCTAGTGATCAGGGGGGGCTTGCCTGGTTGCTCAGACAAGAAGGAGGGGTCGGTGGCGTAGTCGACCACGGGGCATCAGCATTGTCACGGGGTCTACCGAAGAGAAGAGGGGGGAGAAACAGTAAATACATAGCAAGCAAGTGCATAACAGGACAACAGGCAGAGCTAGACGTGTTCTAACGCGGTATGAGGCGATACCGGTGAAGGAGGGAACATCCGGGAAAATATCCCTGGTGTTTCGCGTTTTCGGACAGATGAATCGAAGGGGAAAAGTTGCGTGTTCGCTATGCTAGGGATGCATGGCGGACGAACGGGCTGCGTAACCGGATTCGTCTCGTCGTTCTAAGCAACTTTCATGTACAAAGTTTTTCCATCCGAGCTACGGTTTATATTATATCGATTTTAAAAAATTTAAATCATTTTTAGCATTTATTTAATTATTTTAATCCAACATTATCCAGAACAGTGCATGCTAACGCCAAGATGACGCCGTGATCAACAGAGGCGTTGACTGGTCAACTGACGTGTGGGTCCCGTTCGTCATTGACTGTTTAGTCTAATTAGGGTTTAACTAATCTAATTACTGTTTAATTAAACTAACTAGTTAATTAGATTAATTAAATAGGATTAATTAACTTATTTATTTATTTATTTATTTATTTATTTATTTTAATTATTTTTTATATTTTTTAAAATGTTCCAGGGGCTGGGACCCACTTGTCATTGGCCCTGGGGGCCTATCGGGTCCAGGCGACGGCAAGATTTGCGGGCGCCACAAGACCAAGATAGAGGCGACGAGGGCGCAGGGTCGTGCCCACGGCGCCCAGGGGAGGGCGCCGCCGCGAGGAGGAGGCAGAGGCGCTTGGCAAGAAGACCGTGGGCGGAGCAGGGCGCAAGAATTGGGGCGAAGGGGTCGGCGACGCAAGGGCGGGCATGTGGGCGTCTGGAAGGAACCACGGCAGTGCCAGAACGAGGCGGATGCTGCGTCTGCAAGGGCGGGCGCAAGAAGATGATGGGAGCCGCGGCAAGGCGTGTCGCGGGCAAGCAGGCGAGGCCATGCACGGTGGGAGCAAACCAGCAGAGGCGATGACGGAGCGCTACAAGCCGCAAGGGCGAAGCGCCCGGTGTGGGGGCGACCAGACGGGCCGTGGAGGCGCGGCACGACGAAGGTGAGGGTGCGGCGGAAGGATGGCCCCGGTCGTGGTGAGCGCGACGGGCGCAGGGAGGAGTGAGCGGCGGCGCGAGGGAGTAGTGGACGGCCATGGAGGAGACGGGTGCGGTCGGCGTGGGGGGGGGGCGGCCAAGGGCGTGGCTGAGTGGCAGCGGGCACGGGCGGCGCGTGCGCGAGGGAGACAGGAGGAGGAGAGGGGCGCATGCTCACAATGGGAGTAGGGACGGCGGTGGGGGTCGGGGTGGTCGGGGACGAGGGGCAGAGCGGGAGGCAGGCAGTGGGGAGGTCCGGCAAGGCGGCGTGGGCTCCGGGCGGCGGCGAACAATGACGAGGCGGCAACATCGGCGGCCTCCTCCTCTCGATCCTGATCCAATCAGGAGAGAGAGGGGGGATATATTTCGGGGGGAGGAGTGGGGGGTGTCGGGCGAGTGGGGAGTGGGGGATGTTTATGGGGTGCGGGGGTGGGCCGGCCTGGTGGTTCATGGCCCAGTTGGGCCGGTGGCCTGCTGGGCTGGAGCCGGGGGGGGCGTTCTTTTCCTTTTTTTGTTTGTTTTTATCTTTTGTATTTTCTTTCTTTTATTTATTTTCTCTTCTGTTTTAATTCAATTTAAAATATTTATGCATTTTATAAAACTGTCTCTTCTACACTGTAATTATCTATGTAATATTTAGTACAACCGAACATTTTTATTTTAGTGTTTGAAAACTTTTATTGTTTTCCTTTAATTAAATTTTGAATTTGTTTCGGTTTTGAATTATCTAGAGTTTATCAACAGTAACCGAGGTGACGCGGCATCATTAGCGGGGGATCACTGTAGCTTAATTATCCGGGCGTCACAATTCTCCTCCACTACAAGAAATCTCATCCCGAGTTTTAGGAGGCGTAAGGGGGGAAGAAGATTCTAGTTACGAAATTCTAGCGAGTGTTCTTGGTCTTAGTTGCTCTCCTCGAAGTGGTCGATCCATAATGCCGATGTTTTCATACTTCGGCCTGAGGTCATCATGATGAAGTCGGCATCCTTTCTTCGGGAACTCCTTCGTACTTACGAAAAGGATAAGGGGTAGCTTTGGAAGAACGGAACTCTACAAGGTGGCTATCTTGGTTTATAACTCAGGGAATGTGGTAGAAAGTAACTCTCGAATGGAAACTTAAGACAATATCGAGAGCAAGGTAAGTAGGTACCATGAGAAGTTTCAAGCGGGTAGGCAATCGTTCGATGCCTGAAACAAAGTGTGAAAGGGGTCTAGAGCAATGAGAATAAGTATTGCGTCTGATACCAGAATAGATCACTTGGCAGGTGTCCCGTGAATTACATATGAAGTCAAGCGCGAGGAATAACTTTGACAACAGGGTGTACAGGAGAGTCAGGTTTCGATCCTGTGGAACTGTGGGTTATGGGCCCACCATGTGTGTTAAAAGTAGGAAGGGCAGTGACGTCTTGCACGATCATGTAAGTAAGGATGTCGGAGGGTAGCCTGTCAGTTATGTTGGCAACAACGTCGGTACCAAGGGCGAGGAACGAAGAGAACCCTTTTCATGCTCGTTGATCGAGGCAGACCATTAGGCAAAGTTCTCGTCCATCGATGGATACCGGAATGTCATAAACAATAGTAACAGGTTCTTACTGACAGAGTTGTGCACCGAGGTGCTTACAAAAGTAGTGACTTATTACTGCTTAGATCATATAAACCTCAAGAAGGTTAAACAAAACAATGGAAACGAAAATGTGATTATCAGTTTAAAACGAACAATGGAAAGGAAAAATGTGTTTAAACACATAATTTAGGGGTATATCCTTCCCATGACAGGATATAATTGTAGAAAACCCTTTAGGAAAGGGGAGAGAAATTTCATGACATCATCCATACAACGATGTTTGGATAATTTGATTAAGAAAATTTAGCACTGTGCTTCAAATGTTCTTATTGAAGATAGGAGTACCACAGACATGCGTCGAGATAGCATTGACATGGTATTCAAGCAAAGGCCAGAATTCGGATATACAAAGGATCCATCATGATAAACTTATTAAACAAGGCATTCAATTTCCTCGTGGAAAAATGGTTAGCCTTGTTTAAAAGGAAACTATAACACTAGGTCCTCCTGTCAGATGTGCTAGGCATGACATCACCTTACCGGGTCATATGAGGATCAACGTTATAATTCTTGGAAATATGTTCCAACCATCATATCTGACCGAGATTCAGGTCTGATCAGTGTTAGGATACCTTAGACTCAGGATGCCTGAGAAGAAAAGGTGCAACACAAATTGACGAGAAGACATTGTAAGATTCTCGGGAAATGTACTATGGAAGCGAGTTATGAAATAAGAGCTCATCATTAAACCAATGAAGGGATAAGGAGGTAGCTAATGAACTCAGCGAAAATTCATCGAGATTTCCAAAAGTTGGGTTTCCACAATTATGTGAACAAGGACATAACATTAGTCAGATCAAATGATATAATGATGTATGCTTGAGTAAATCATACATAATTAAAAAAATGGTTGAAAGGTGCAACCGACATATGGGCTTAGGTAGCACGATCAATGTTAGAATGGTGATTTGATAACCAATGGTCTAAGAATGAAATGTCAACCATTAACTTCAAAGCAATAGGGTTGCTAGAAGTTTAGAATTTACACATCACAGACCATTTGTCAGTATTCCGGTTAGAAACAACACGGAGATAAAGAAATGAACGCAAATGGCGAGAGATATTACTATATCAAGAATTCTCAAGAGGTGGTAAAATTCCCACGACATTCTTGACATAAAAGGTGCTAATATTCCAAGGTAAAGAAGAACAAATACTGGATAGCAAGGAACTCAAGGTATAACACAAAACACGAACAAGTTTGTGTTAGAGGGAAGGCAATAAAGTGGCCGATGATAACACAAATCATCGAGGGGCAAGGATGGTATTTCTCATCATGAATTCGATAGATATCTCGGAAGATCCCAGAATGTTGATGATGATCACGACACCTTTGTCGAGAGATTTCATGAAGATGTAATCGTTCGGCGATGATATCAAGTCGAAGGAATGATGAAGCAAAAGGTTATTGGAACCAAGGGTACGACAAACTCGAAATCAAGCTTGATGTTTAAGGTGAACGATAAGACAAGGAAAATCAACGTAAGCTTAGCTCATCGTCGAAAGTTCTACTCTGGAATAAGGACCAGGTAGCACAGTTAAAAAGTTGCACGATATTGATATAGCTGATCAGGCTAGGAATGACTTGAAGGATTATTAAACTCATAAGCAACAAAAATTACTTAGAGTTATTGAATCAGAGTGCGGAATCGATTCAATTATCGGCATTCTCGAGTGAAATAACTCAGAACCCGGGGGAAACCTGAAATCGGTGAGAAGTGATACTAGATGAAGACTCATAGGAAGCAACACAGTTCTTTGATATTCTCGAGATACTGGAGGGTATTACACGAAGGAAGATCGACATAGGGGTTGCGGAGATGTATTGATCTGCAGAAGACATGTGTTTTCACTTGCCTGAGAAATGGGACCAAAGAAAGACAATATGGTTGAAACCACGATTGCAAAAGACCAAATTCCAGATATAATATGAACTTATACCAAGGGAATAATTAATTTAAGAGAAGTTTCCATGATAAGATCTACATCATGTCCCTGGGCATGAACACAAAGTTCAAGGTCGACTCCCACTTCTTCAATGTATAACCTTCCATTCATCTCTCGCTTTTTGAAAATGTCACAATGATTTTTTCAATCATGGACGGCCCAAAGAATCTCATGCAGTTGCGTCTCCAGCCCGCCCAGGACGAAAAGCCCATTTTTTGTCATGATTTTTTATCATAGAAGTAGGAACCCACCACATCTATGATGATACGGGGTTTTGTCATAATTATCGTCATAGAAGTGTCATAAGCATGACAGAATTTTTTTTCGTTCGGCCCAAAATGTCACGGATGTGTCTTTGTATGTAGTGAAGCTCTCAGCCACAATGGGTAACGCGGTTAGAGGGAGAAAACAAGCAAAGGGATAGGGGGGTTCGAGGCAGGGGCTCACGACGGTTGTAGTGGTGGGCTTGGCGAGCTCGGGGAGGCATCGGAGGAAGCACATGGTCGTGAGCGATCCCGACAGCCGAAGCTCGAAGATGGTAGTGGTGGTGGCGTTTGGGGGCATCCGGCATTGCGTGACTCAACAGAGAGGACGAGGGCGACAAGGCGGAGCTCAGAGATGCATCGGAGAGATGAGGAGGAGGCATTGGCTGCGAGGTTCATAGCGGTGAGTGAGCGGACACTTCGGCCATGGTGTCGAAAGGGTGAGGGAGAGAGCATGCGGCGAATGAGAGGTTCAGAGCGATCCAGACGGCATCGGCGAGTTGATCTGCAGCGTCGCACTGTCCAGAGGAGGCAGACATGATGGTGGAATGGCGTGCGAGGGTGCATGTGTGTCGGGCACACACCTTGTCCGAGTGGCGGGAGGAGGACCACAACTCGCACAGGCCATTTGAGATGGGCCGACTCGACTGGGCCGCTAGGTAAGTGGTCCGGTAAGTTTCCTCTCTCTCTCTCTCCCCTTTTCTATTCCTTTTTGTTTTTCTATTTTCTTTTTTGTTTTTGATTTAGTAAAAATACTAAACCATTTCCAAAGCTCCTGAAAATATTTGTGGGCACCTTTTGAATTATTTCCAACAACCCTCAATTGTTTTCAAAATTATTGGAGCACTTAAAAATATTTATAGAAACTAAATGTTCCAGTTCAAATACATTATGATTTAATTCAAAAATCCAGAGATGATCTAGAAAACATGCGCCATTTTGGCAGAGGTTTTCACCCATTTCAAAAATGATGAACTTTTCTGAAGGGCATTTTGGGTTCATTGATAATATTTCTAGCTGATCCTCGTTTTTCAAAGGGGTGTTAAGGTTTGCTGGATCCCCATTCCAAATTTCAAGAATTTTTTTATCATGATGCACATGCAAGACTAGCCCAAGTGCAATGCTATACTAGGGTTGTAACAACTCACCACCACTCAAAAGAATCTCATCCCAAGATTTAGGGTTTTTCTGGAAGAGTGTGGGGTACTCAAGTGAAGACGATCCTCCCTTTCCCAAGTAGCTTCTTTCTCGGAATGATGAGACCACTGAACCTTGAGAAACTTGATGTTCTGGCTCGAGTGGTACGCTCAGCTTGATCAAGAATACGAATAGGGCATTCTTGATATTCGAGGTTATCCTGGAGATCAAGCATTTCGTGGTCTACTCTGCAGATAGGATCCGAGAAGCAACGCCTGAGTTGAGATACGTGGAAGCCATCATGAACTCTGGAATGCGGGGGTAGTTCTAGTTGGTAGGAAACCTCTCCTTGTTTAGCTAGAAAGTGAAATGGACCAATGTAGTGAGGAGGCAATTTTCCTTTGGTACTGAAATGATGGGTTCCCTTTAGAGGAGTAAGCCGAAGGTAAGCCATCATGTCAACTTCAAAAGTTACAGCCTAATGATTTTAATGGGAACTTGCTCTTCTACTTCAAGAGTTATATCCAGGCCAAATAATTGCCTACTACTGCAGGATGCTGCTAACCTGACGCTACGATCAGAGACCCTTTGATGAAACTGTGTGCGATGCAATAATCGCAAACGGTGATGTAAAAAACCGTAAAAAAAGGTGCAAAACGTTTACGATGAAGGATACATCAAACACGGTTCAGGTTTTAGTTGCGTGTGCCATGCGGGGCATACGGTTGATCCATATGAAATGTTTGCGATGAGACAGAACAACAGAAACGGGTAGCTAGATCAAGGTGTGTGTGATATACGGCATACAATTTGCTCCGATGAACCGTTTGCGATGATCGAGTTGAACACAAATGATTCGGCATAACAAGATGTGTGTGATACCCGACAAAGAGGTCGGTAATCAGAATTGTGTGCGATCATTATAGACAGCCCATGCAGTCTTTTTGTGAATTGTGTGCTCGTCAGGGCACACAGTTCAAGAAACCAACTTGTGGGCAATAATGTTGAAGATCTCTATCGAATACGTATACTAACCGTCTGCGATGAGATTGACAGGATAAATAGAGATACCGAATTAATATGAGTGAACGGAAACAGAGACATATATATAGTCTGCTTAATTTAGTCCTTCTTCTTGTTGTTGTTTGATGGCCCCGCGACATCGTCTTAGCGAGGACGCTTCTTTCCGCTGACCGTTGGCTTTTCATCGCCGCCGCCGTCGTCATCATCGTTGCTCTCGTCCTCCTCCTCCTCCTTGTTCAACCATTCCTCCTCATCATCATCGTCATCCTCTTCTTCGCCACCCGATGGCTCCACGTCCGTCTGGTTGTCGTCTGACAACTTCAGAGGCGGCGTCCCTTCCATGATCCGGATATAATCGAGGTATGGGCTCGACGCCAGACTCATGGAAGACAAGCGGGATGATTTTGATGTTGACCTATAATCGGGCGCCAGACTGCTGGCCGAACCATCGTCCTTGCTGTCACTCGACATGGCTGTGGTCGTATAAAAACCGCGAGAAAGCGAGATTGCAGAGTATGGGCAAGTGTGTAGCGCGACCTGCCAGGGACGATGAAGATGGTGGACACTTAAGAGGGGTATGCAGAGAAGAGGAATGCCAATTGAAGCGGGGCTTGACGTATTATCTAACCGCTGATATAATCAACTGCAATTATTCGTACCCAGTCGCTCCAAATTCCCGGGGTTGCGTAGTTCTCAATGTGATAACTAATTACGCACACGCGTTGGAGCGTCCAAATATGAAACAAGCATTTTTCATAGTACTTCTACTCCCTCTGCACCGGCGACCTAGGTGGGGAAAAATGAGAAAACTTGATGATTACTCCATCCATCCCAAAATAAGTGATTGAATATTGCACTAACTTGAGTACAAAGTTAGTACAAACTCGAATCACTTATTTTGGGACGGAGGCAGTATTTGGTAATCAATACCATTGCATGCAGAGAATTGACCATTGCATGCATGGTATGCTAAGTAGTCTGAAGTCATTGAATGCATACTAGCCGCATGACTCCTATTGGCTGATTTCTTTTTTCAGGACAAAAACAAGGAATGAGTTTTGGGATTATGCACCGGTACCGATACGAATGGAGGAGAACACTTGGTAAGCAATACATTGAGCTCTTCTTATTAATGAAGCCAGTAATAATCAAACTATAAAGGAAAAGAAAAAAGACAAAGGAAAATATCTGCACGAATCTTTGCGTAACATCAATGGTATAGGACCTAGATGTGCATTACTTAGAGCACATCTAGATGTGCTTTAGCAATACTGTCAAACAAAACCCCTAATCATCATTGCAAACAGCGCATAGAACATGGCTAATGCGACAACCACAACTACACATGCTAGTTCCTTCTTATCTCTTGCTTTCATCTGTTGCCTGTGATTGATTCTTTCTTGCTTCATCGTACTGATTGTACATTCCAGATCAGTCGGTTTCTTCTTTAGGTTTATGTTATCTTCTGCGAGCTTGGTGATAACACTCCGAGCCCTGCCAAGCCATTCTTCATCCAGCCAGTTAACAAAGGCACAAGCCTCATATCCCTGCCAATGTTAAATAGTATTCAGGATGAGCGGCGGCATTAACTCGAGTAAAATGATGAACTTAGCACTAACCTCTAAGGGGCAACTGAGAAACCGCCTGCCAATGTCAAATCCCTCCGTGCATACACGTCGAGCGGGAGTGTGACTGTGCACACAACTCAACTTTTGGTACTTCTCAGCGGTGTAAAACTCGGAGTCGAACTCGTGTTGCGGGAGTCTGGAGTCATGCTTCGAATCCGGCGGTAGATCGCTTTCCTTGGGGGGGGGGTCATTCAGGACAGATTCAGCAGGGAGCTACTTTGGACATGCTAAAAAGATCGGGATAGATTGGAACCGAATAGGACGATTCAGATCCGTAGTACACCTGCCTTTTGATGACCTTAGGCAAGTGCTCGGTGGTGACTGTCGTCGTGGCAGCGCTGCCGAGAGCGGCGATACGAGCAGGAGCAGCCGCACCGAAACCATCCGCACCACTCGTCCACATTCCCCCAATGTTAGCACCACGTGAAGGAATTTGGAGGCTATCTAGGGATTTGGGGGAAATGGGGAAACTGTGGGGATAAGTTAACGGTCCGGAACTACTTATGTGTCAGGACCCCAATCCTAAGTCACACTGATCTAGCATGTAACACATCATATCACTTTGCGGCCTCACGCACGGTATTCCCACGGGTGCCCCCTTACCTGGCCCGGGACCGTTTGCGCCTTTTGGCTCATGTATATGATAGTGCTGCTAGCATCCATATGACAAAGAACCCAGGCCGACATGACTAGTCGTGAATCCAAAGTGGCACTAACTTACAGGGACAGGCAAACATGACCCAGCAACGAACGTGTCGGTCATCAACGTATGAACCCAATTCGTAGCAAGCTACAAGGACTTAAAGGAACAACGCGTGACATTTCCCCGAAGGGACAGACACAAGAACGAAGAAGGACACATGCCGGTCAGCCTAAGTAACATACACACAATATGCTCGATACGTGCAAATACAACATGGCATCACAACAAAACTCTATGACTCAAAGTATTTATTCATTAGGCTCCGAGGAGCCAGATATTACAAACATGGGTCTGATGACCCAGCATTCAAGTCATACAAGCAATAAGCACATGTGAAAGCTTAACTTGTCTAAGTACAGACAACTACAAATGAAAAAGGCTGAGAAGCCTGACTATCTACAAGACCCTACCGAGGGCACAAGATTGTAGCTGAGGTAACAAGCTAAACTTCGAAGTCCACGCGGAACTACTAGTGAGACTGAAGTCTCTCTGCAAAACATAAACTAAGAAAACGTGAGTACAAATGTACCCAGCAAGACTTACATCAGAACTAGCTACATATGCATCAATATCAACAAAGGGATGGTGGGGTTTAACTGCAGCAAGCCAGCTTTGACTCAATGGCTATCCTGAACTACGTCTACAAGTAACTCTTTTGAGGTGGCGCACACGAGTGCTACCTCTTGAGCACTGCGTTGGTTTTCCCTTGAAGAGGAAAGGGTGATGCAGTAAAGTAGCGTAAGTATTTCCCTTAGTTTTTGAGAACCAAGGTATCAATCCAGTAGGAGACCATGCTCGAGTCCCACGCACCTACACAAACAAACAAGAACCTCGCAACCAACGCGATAAAGGGGTTGTCAATCCCTTCACGGTCACTTAGGAGAGTGAGATCTGATAGATATGATACGATAATATTTTTGGTATTTTTATGGTACAGAGTAAAAGTAAAGAAAGAAAAATAAACGGCGCCAGAAATAGCTTGTTGACGGGAGATTAATATGATGGAAAATAGACCCGGGGGCCATAGGTTTCGCTAGTGGCTTCTCTCAAGAGCATAAGTATTACGGTGGGTAAACGAATTACTGTCGAGCAATTGATAGAATTGAGCATAGTTATGAGAATATCTAGGTATGATCATGTATATAGGCATCATGTCCGCGACAAGTAGACCAAAACGATTCTGCATCTACTACTATTACTCCACACATCGACCGCTATCCAGCATGCATCTAGAGTATTAAGTTCATAAGAACGGAGTAATGCTTTAAGCAAGATGACATGATGTAGAGGGATAAACTCATGCAATATGATATAAACCCCATCTTTTTATCCTCGATGGCAACAATACAATACGTGCCTTGCTGCCCTAACATCCTTTGGGAAAGGACACCGCAAGATTGAACCCAAAGCTAAGCACTTCTCCCATTGCAAGAAAGATCAATCTAGTAGGCCAAACCAAACTGGTAATTCGAAGAGAGTTGCAAAGATAACCAATCATACATAAAAGAATTCAGAGAGATTCAAATATTGCTCATAGATAAACTTGATCATAAACCCACAATTCATCGGATCTCGACAAACACACCGCAAAAGAAGAGTTACATCAAATAGATCTCCAAGAGAATCGAGTTGAACTTTGTATTGAGATCCAAAGAGAGAGAAGAAGCCATCTAGCTAATAACTATGGACCCAAAGGTCTGAGGTAAACTACTCACACATCATCGGAGAGGCTATGGTGTTGATGTAGAAGCCCTCCGTGATCAATGCCCCCCCTCCGTGAGCGGGAAAAAGGCCCTGACATGGGATCTCACGGGTACAGAAGGTTGCGGCGGTGGAAATAGGGTTTTGGCTCCGTATATGATGTTTCCAGGGTACATGGGTATATATAGGAGGAAGAAATACGTCGGTGGAGAAACGAGGGGCCCACGAGGGTGGAGGGCGCGCCTGGGGGAGGTGGGCACGCCCTCCTGCCTCGTGCCCTCCTTGTTGATTGCTTTACGTAGACTCCAAGTCCTCTGGATCATGTTTGTTCCAAAAATCACGTTCCCGAAGGTTTCATTCCGTTTGGACTCCGTTGGATATCCTTTTCCTTCGAAACACTGAAATAGGCAAAAAAATAGCAATTTGGGTTGGGCCTCCGGTTAATAGGTTAGTCCCAAAAATAATATAAAAGTGTATAATAAAGCCCAATAAACATCCAAAACAAAATATAATATAGCATGGAACAATAAAAAATTATAGATACGTTGGAGACGTATCAACGAGTCCACATATTCACCAATCAATACACCACTATGGATCCACTCCAGTCTCCCTACGAGAACGCCATCCATAGCACTCACGCTTATCTTGCGCATTTTAGAGTATCAGCTTTCACTTGCCTATGAACTGTATAGGCAACCCAGAAGTCGTTTACCGCGGACGCGGCTATTCGAATAGATCATTTATAACCCTGCAGGGGTGTACGTCTTCACACATGTTTCCACCACTTAGTGTCTGCACACGACATGTGCTCGGCAGACTTCAAGCGAAAGCCGACGTGGGTGTAGACCACGACCTGACTAACCACACAAGTCCCTAGTCCAGGTTTATCGCCTATTCAGGTTCCATCCGTAGGGAGTCCGGCCGAGGTTTCTACTACGGCCCCGAACGATGTGTATAGGGTTCCCGAGGCACCAAACGGGCGACTCGGTACACCGGGCCACGTGCCTACTGCATCATAGCCCACCCCTCGGGTCAGTGCTGCGCACGGCCTCCAGCATACTACAAACACCGGAAACTACTTGCAACTCCTGGACAGAGGACAGGGGAGTTAATAAGTCGAGTGGGGTCATATTTCAGGGCTCAACGTGTGGTATTAGTTGTTCATGGATCACAAACATAGAACTCAGTTCCTTAGGACGGTTTCAATGAGACAACCCACCATGTACTCCTACATGGCCTCTCACCGCTACCTTTACCAAATCATGTTCACACACTTAGCTCTCAACAGTAGGACATGTTCACCACATTCCAATTCATCCCTGATGAATCAGACCTGACTCAACTCTAAGCAGTAGCAGGCATGACAACAATCATGAATGAGTAGGCACATCAGGGCTCAAACAACTCCTACTCATGCTAGTTGGTTTCATCTATTTACTGTGGCAATGACAGGTCATGCAGAGGAAAGGGGTTCAACTACCGCAGCATGTAACAGCTGAATCGTCGTTGTCCTAACGCAGTAAAAGAGAGCAGAAACGAGAGAGTGGGATTGTATCAGAATGAACAAGGGGGTTTTGCTTGCCTGACAGAGTGGTTGTGGGGTACTGTCCTTCAGCTGGATACTCGCGAATATCCTCGGGAGCAGAACCTACCGCGGAGAACATATCGGTAACACAGTCAATACATGGCGATATGCAACAATATGATGCATGCATATTACATGGCAAAATGAGTGTGTTGGGCTAATGCAACTACAAACAGAGGGGTTTGAGTTATTTTGAACCAAAGGTTCAACTTCAAACTCAAATTATGATTTCAAATAGTACATTATCATGTTTTGATCTAAACAGCAAGGTTAAGTTGCTTAAGCATGCATGAAACCAGTACAGATGGATAGATTGGATTTTTCTGATCATTTTTCATATATAAATCTTTTCATTCTGAGCTATAGATTAATTTCTATGATTTATTGAAGTTGGTAACAATTTCTAGAATTTTCTGAATAAGTCTAAATCCAGAAAATTCTTTACTACGTCATCAAGTCAACGGGGCGTTCCAGGTCAAACCTGACGTGCGGGGTCAACACGTCAGTGACTCAATTAGTTAACTAACTAATTAGCAGTTAGGTTAGTCACTAAGCTAACTTTGACCAGGGTTGGGGGTCAAATCACCGGCGTTTAGACGTCGGCGACGACCGAACACGGCGGAGCGGCGCGGGTTTCACGCTCCGGTGACCAAATGGGCGGCGGAGGCCAACTACGTGAAGTTGGGGATGCGCCGCATCCAGTGGTGGTGGTTGGGCTCGGGGACGCCGGAAACATCGCCGACGACGATTTGGCGACTGCCGGAGCTTGGGTGAGCTCGGGGTCGTCGCTACGACGAGCGTGGAGGCACGGGGTTAGCTCCTACGTACTCTACGTGGCTCGGTGAGCAAGATGGACGTGACGGCTGAGCCGTTGCACGGCCAGAGACACGACGGCAGCGAGCACATGCGGCGGCGCGTGTGGGTGAGCTCGGTGCGGTGCGTGCGGTGCAAGAGGGAGAGAACGGAGAGGGGGAGGACAAAACAGGGCGCACGGTGATCTCGGCGGAGTAGATGACGAGGTCAAGAGCGGTCGGAGCTGAGCAGGGCGACGATGGGGATCTTCGGCGACGGCGGTCGGGGATGAGCTCGGTGCAACGTCTCCGGGGCATGCAAGCGCTCGGGGCTCGGCTGTTCGGTAAAGTGGACGTCTGCGGTGCTCGTGGACACGTCGAGGCGGCGACAGGGCGACGGTGATTGCGGCTATGTCGACGGCGAGCTCGTGGCTGCGTTGACCATGGCGTCCAGGGAGCGAGGTAGAGAGCAGGGGGGAGTGAGGTGTCGGTGAGGTCGGGGCGGCACCGAGGAGGCGATTCGAGGTGCTGCGCTAGCGCGGGTGAGGTAGGCAGGCAGGGTGGTGGCATCGCGAGCTCGGTGGCGTCGCGGTGTCTCTCCTCTGCCTACTGGCAGAGGTAGGCGATGATTGGCACGGGCCAGCACAGTGCTGTGTCGGCCAGTGGGCGCGCCAGGTAAGTGGGTTGGGTCCTTTCTCTCTCTCCCTTTTCTATTTTTTCTGTTTTCTATTTTTTGCAATTGTGTTGGCTTTAATAAAAATGCCAGAGCATTTCCAAAAATCATGAAACTGTTTGTGGGCACTGTCTAGAATATTTCCAGCAGCCCTCATTTCCTTTCATGATTATTTGGGCATTTAGAATTATTTATAGCATGTAAATGCCCAAATGCAAATAACTTATGATTTAAATCAGTGACCCAAGTTGTCCTAGAAAAATGTGAACCATTTTTGGCAGAGGTTCTAGACCAATACAAAAATGACGAACATTTTTGAAGGGCATTTCAAGTTCATTGAAAATATTTCATTTTGATCCTAGTTGGATTTCATCTCGTGCTAGGGTTTGAACATCCCCATTTCAAGTTTCTGAAAATTTTAAACATGATGCATCACTCTAATGCAAGCACTAACTAGGGTTGTGACATTATGGCACTATATGTTGTATACGACACATTGTTTAGACATGCCGTTTGTGTTAGATATTGCAACTTCGCACACGATTTCCGCACCAAACTGTGTGAGAAGTCAACGTAGGTGAGACATGGTTGTCGTGACATAACCGTATGTGATGTACTACCCTGTACATATAATTGAGTTACAGTGATACCGTGTAAACAACCGCTCTCCGGATATCCGTCAAAAAATAAAACAGCCGCTCTACAGATAGAGATGGCGGCGTCGGCGTCCTAGGAAGTGGCTATGGGATAAGAGGTCAATCCTCGGTCAGTGGGTGGTGGCGGCGTCATAGGAGGTCAAACCTCGATCTGCGGTCGGAGATAGGAGGTGCTCAACCATCAAGGTCGGCGGCGGCATGATTAGAGCACATCCATCGCGGTCGATGGCGGGATAGGAGGTCGAACTTCAGGCGGCAGCCGCACTAAGCTTTGCTCCTCGACCCTGCTGTCTCGCATGCCGCCGCATCGCGCTTCTCTGTCTGCTGGGTGGAGGTCGCCGTGCGGCAATTAATTATGGTATTCTTTTTGTGAGTGGCTTAATTAAGGTATTCAATTCCTTAGGATAGTCCTGTAGTACTCTGCGTGTAAATTGACTGGCCATTAATTTTGTCATTGCATGTCTGGATAACAATATGGAGAGCCCTCAGTAATTATGAAAATAAAACCTTGTGATCTATGCATGCATCTTTGGGCATCGGTTAATCCGTGTATTAATGTTGTTGTTTTGTTTTTAATTACCATTCATGTGGTGTAGATGGAACGATCTGAATGGATGAAGAATCAGAGAACCACAGATTTTATCAGTGGCATGACAGAGTTCCTGAATTTGGCTTAAAGTACAAAGAAGAGAATTGGTGATGTGGATTACATCATGTGTCCATGTACTCATTGTGCCAATACAGAGTCATGTCAAGTTGCAGATGTCCAGTGGCACTTACTCTCTCTCTCTCTCGGGGATTCATGGATGGATATACACGTTGGACCAGACACGGTGAAGAGCAGGTCATGGATGAATATACCCAGGGCTGCGAGATGCCAAACCCCGGTCGATGTCACATGGATGTTGAATCTAACATCAGGGCAGAGGCGTCAAGCTACCAATGGAACACCGGAAAGCCGAAATGCCCACTGGAAAACCAAGACGACAACGCAGACGACGACGATCTTGATATGCCAGATTTTGCTGCTATGATTGTAGTTTTCAAGGGCCTAAAAAGGATATGATTGGGTATAAGGATCTGCCAACCATTTATGCGGACTCCAAGAAAGAATTTTATCCAGGTTGCAAAAATAAATATTCCAAGTTGAGTGCCACCCTGGCGCTTCTCAGATTTAAAGCAGCAAACGGTCTATCAAACAAGGGCTTCACAAAGTTGTTGGGTCTTTTCAAAGAAACTCTTCCGGAAGATAATGTGCTCCCAGAAGCACGAACGAAGCGAAGAAAATTGTTTGCCCATTGGAACTTGAAGTGCAGAAGATACACGCTTGTGTGAATGATTGTATATTGTACCGTGGTGAGTACAAAGATTTGCGTGCATGTCCCACATGCAAGCATGCACGATACAAGTGCGGGAGAGCAAATGACAAGTACAAATTGGACGACGAGATCAAGATAGGAATCATGTTCAAGGTTGTTTGGTACTTGCCATTAATTCCAAGGTTGAGGTGTTTGTTTGCAAACCCTGGAGAGGCAAATAGGTTGTGGTGGCATCATGATGGGCGAACTGCGGATAAATATATGAGGCACCCGAAAGATGGGGCTTAGTGGGAATTAATCCCAAGGATCTAGAAGTAAAAGGCTCGGGGAGTGTACTGACAAGATGAATCCTTTTGGCGATATGAGCACCAATCATAACACATGACCGGTGCTTCTGTGCATATATAACCTAGCTCCATGGTTTTCTATGAAGGAAAAATACATTATGATGTCAATGATTATCCAAGGCCCAAAGCAACCTGGAAATGACATCGACATTTACTTTCAGCTACTGGTAGAAGAACTGCTGATAGAGCGGGTAGGTGCGCCTGCTGTAAAATGTTATGATGCTTACAAAAAGGAAATTTTTTATCTACGTGCAATGATGCTACACACCATTCAAGATATGTCGTCATTAGGCAACACATCCGGGCATAAAACAAAGGGAGATGTAGGGTGTGTCACATGCATGGATAGGACAGCTAGCAGGTTTCTTCCCAACTCACGCAAAACCGTGTATTTGCGTCATCGTAGGTTCTTCCAGAGAAATCACCCATACCGAAAGATGAAAGCTGAATTTGATGGTACGGCAGAGGTAGATGTGGGCCCAAGACCCTATGCTGGGGAGTTGGTCCACAACATGGCTAAACAAATTAATGTTGTTCTTGGAAAGAAGCACACTTTGACAGTGAAAAAACACCCAAGGGTCAAGTGTTAAACAAGAAATTAGTGTTCCAGAAATTACCTTACTAGGAGATTCTACGTGTACGTCACTGCGATGTCATGCACATAGAGAAGAACGTATGTGAAAGCATCCCTGGTACTCTGGTCAAGATTAAAGGTAAAACAAAGGATGGTGACGGTGCACGGCTCAATATGCTTACTGATCATTCAAAATGCAAGAGTGAAGCAGAAGATGATAACAAACTCATCAACGCTCGCCAGAGTTACAATTTTAGTACAAAAGAAGCAACAAAGTTCTTCACCTATTTGTTGTCAATTAAGACACCCTCTTCCTACTCCGCAAACATCAGAAGTCTCGTGGATGTGAGCTCAGGTAAATGAAGTTGGGACACATGAAGTCACATGATTGCCATGTAATGTTACACAAATCCTCCCGGT
The DNA here is from genome assembly GCA_021605145.1 of Aegilops bicornis. Lineage (NCBI taxonomy): Eukaryota > Viridiplantae > Streptophyta > Magnoliopsida > Poales > Poaceae > Aegilops > Aegilops bicornis. Next base: position 278,225,680 of record CM038672.1, read on the forward strand.
GGCCATCAGGAATCTGATGGACAAAGATATAAGAAACACACTCATTGAGCTCTATGATTCCTTCAGTCAACTATGGCAGAAAGTTGTAGATCCTGAAGAGTTGGATCATATGCAAGAGGATATTGCAAGAATATTGTCCAACCTAGAGATGTTTTTCCCACCGTCATTCTTTGATGTCATGGTCCATCTCACTGTGCGCCTTGTCAACAAGATAAAGTATTGTGGTCCTCTGTTTCTTCGCAACATCTATCCCTTCGAGCGGTTCATGGGAATACTGAAGCACTATTGTTGGAACCGAAACCATCCAGAGGCAAGCATCCTACAAGGTTATACCGCGGAGGAGGTGGTTGAGTTTCGCACCGAATACATGAAACAAAGACCTATAGGTGTGCCCCTCTCTCGCCACGAGGGAAGGCTAAAAGTTTAGCCAGTCCTTGCTGGCACACAAAAGCCTGCACACTGAGAATTGGCAGAGGAAGCCCATTTGACGATATTGCTTAACAACCCAGTTCTCAACGCTTATGTCGAAGAACACTTGGCAGAGATACGCCAAAGCTTCTTACCAATGGTGTATCCATCAGATGCGGAGATGAAGGAGCCACTAAGAACTACGCCGAATGGCTGAAGAATCGTTTGGCACAAGGATCCATCGATGACATTGCTACATGGTTGGCACAAAAGCCATCACCTACGGTGTTGACGTACCAAGCATATGACATAAATGGCTACACGTTCTACACCGAGGAACATGATGAGAAGACCTCATATCAGAACAGCTTTGTTCAAATAGAATGCATGACTGTAAATGAAGCTGATAAAAGGGTATACTATGGAACCATCAAAGAGATTTGGGAGCTTAACTATGTGAAAGTTAAGGTGGCATTATTCAGGTGCACATGGATCCCTCTTAGTCAGGTAAAGATTGATGATTACAGGAAGACGTGTGTTAACAGGACAACGATGGCATATCACGCGTACCCGTTCATTCTTGCCAGTGATGCTACCCAGATTTTCTATGTGGAAGACCCCTTGCATAAGAACTATCATGTAGTGATGCATGGGAAGAGGATGGTACTAGGTGTCGAGGATGTTGCCGATGAGGACGAGTACGATGAATTTGTTGAGTTGCCAGCCAAGGGATCGCGCATCCCTCTAACAGAGAAGCGTAAAATCATCAGAAAACACAAGTTATTCCGGGGTCAAAGTAATGATCCTAGTTCCCCCATGTACATGAGAATTAAGCCGTAAGACTAGTTTTTATGCCTACCCTGTGACTTAATTCGTTCAATTTAGAATTGTCACCTGTACTGAATTTCTGAGTTATGCTCGGTTTTCTGTTGATGTAAGAACCACCAATATGTTGACCTTGATATGTTGTCAGCTCATGCAATGAATATGAACTATTTATTATTATTATTATTATTATTATTATTATACCATAGAGGTAGCACACTCAATTGATCTCACTCCAGTATGTATGAACAGAAGATATGCAATCTGGTTTGCGAATAGCACACGGTTCGTTCATGAAAGTCGTGTGCTGACCAAACCGCGTGCGCTATCTGAGTCGTGCGTTCTGATTGGCAAGAACCCAAACCCCATGGATCGTACGTCTGCACCGTTGGATGCTCCCAGATCGAGCGGCAATCCTCATCCCTTTCGACAGCAAATGCAATTCTGGTTGTAATTTTAGTTATATGCACAAAATGCATGTTAAATTCAAAAAATGCCTTAAATATAGCTAACGATACCTGAAATGCGCCAGAAAATCAAACCCGTGGTATGATGGTGATTGCCTACCGTGGAAATTTTCATTAGGCCAAACGATGAAGTCACCAGGCACTGGAGTTTGAATTGACATGTCTCCTTTTGGAAACCATGATCCTTCTTGTGAGATTCTCCGGTTTGGAAGGAGCGATCATCAAAACTTGTGCCAAACATTACCAAAAAATTTCCACGGGGTCGTGACAGCACGCCACGGACACACACCGATTTTGATGATGTCCGGACTCCATCTGAATTTCCTGTAATTAAAATACCAACTAGGCCTACGCCGGTGGCCGCACCTCGCGGCCGAAATGTTTGAAACTTCTCCCCGGTTCTTGGGCAAACAGATGAAAACTCGCAAAGCGACGCACCAATGATTTGTACACCTTCTTTGCAAAGACTACCCATAGTGGGAGTAACATTGGTGGTAACATCACACATCTCTAGGCAAAATAGATGATGTGGCGAGTAATTAATGAGGAAATAGGGACATCTGGTAACGTAGCTAGTTACTGTAACATCACACATGCCAAGACAAGATGAGTCTACAACCTAATAAATGAAGTGTTGCATGACACCACACATATGTTACTCCCCACTATAGAGGTAGTAACATAGACTAGCTAGTAACATATGCATGTTACTAGTCTAAGTTACTACCCAATGTGACTAGTCTAACTAACACCCACATGTAGTTGTAGTAGGGTTTTGACTTTATATGCACTAAATGCAAGGTAAGTGCAAAAAATGACTTAAATATAGCAGAAATTCAAACCAAGGGTATATCCGTCATTGTTTGCCATGAATTTTTTTCGAGGCGGAACGATGTAGTCACTGATGATTTGGAGTCCGAAGTGTCGTGAATCCTTTTGGAAACCATGATCCTTCTGGTGAGATGCTCCGGTTTGGAAGGAGCGATCATCAAAACTTGTGCCAAACTTTGTCAATTTTTTCCATGGGATCGTGAGAGAGCACACCACGGGCACACACCGATTTTGATGATGTCCGGACTGCATCAGAAGTTCCTGTAATTAAAATACCAACTAGGACTACGCCGGTGGCCGCACCTCGCGGCGAAAATGTTTGAAACTTCTCCCCGCTTCTCGGACAAATGGATGAAAACTCGCAAAGCGACGCACAAATGATTTGTACACCTTCTTTGCTAAATAACACCCACATGTAGTTGTAGTAGCATTTTGACTTCATATGCACTAAATGCAAGGTAAGTACAAAATAATGACTTAAATATAGCAGACGAGACTTGAAATAGGCTAGAAAATCAAACCAAGGGTATATCCGTGATTGTTTACCATGATTTGTTTTTGAGGCGGAACGATGTAGTCACTGACGATTTGGAGTCCGAAGTGCCACGTCTCGTTTTTGAAACTATGATACTTCTTGTGGGATGCTCCGGTATGGAAGGTGCGAGCACCAAAACTTGTGCCAAACTTTACCAAATTTTTCCATGCGGTCGTGAGAGTATGCCACGGTGACACAATGATTTTTGTTATCTCCGGACTCTATATGCATTTCCTGTAATTAAAATACCAACAAGGCCTACGCCTCTGGCTGCACCATGCGGCCGAACTTTTTGAAGTTTTTTCCCGTTTCTCGGACAATGAATGAAAACTCGCAATGCGACACACAAATGATCTTGCTAACACCTACTGTAGTTGCGACTATATATATCAACCAAGTTGCAGAATACGTTATTTATCACCCAAGGTGCAGAATACGTTATTTTTCACCCGAGGTAATCGTACGATCGTTTCAAATAAAAATTACATTTTGTATACATTCATATTGATTTTACTATGTAAAATTTGGCATAAGATAACAAAAATATAGGTTTTAAGTCTAGAAAATTTGCATTTTATGTATATTTTACCTTATGTTTTTATGTTTGTAATTTTAGGTAACATAAAATATTTTTTACCGCGATTATAATTTTCTTACGTTCTCTTTTTACGTATGAAGTAAGAGCAAATTTACGGAACGTAAAAATATGGTGTATTGATGTTAAAATAGAGGGGGGTGAAGAATAACTATTCCTCACCGTGGGTGTAATACTATATATATATATATATATATATATATATATATATATATATATATATGTGTGTGTGTGTGTGTGTGTGTGTGTGTGTGTGTGTGTGTAGTTCTAGTGGGGTTTTGACTTTATATGCACTAAATGTAAGGTAAGTGCAAAAAAATGACTTAAATATAGCAGACGAGACCTGAAATAGGCCAGAAAATCAAACCAGGGGTATATTCATAAGTGTTTACCCTGATTTTTTTAGGCGGAATGATGTAGTCACTGACGATTTGGAGTCTGAAGTGTCGCGTCTCCTTTTTGAAACTATGATCCTTCTTGTGGGATGCTCCGGTATGGAAGGTGCGAGCACCAAAACTTGTGCCAAACTTTACCAAATTTTTTTCATGCGATCGTGAGAGCACGCCACGGTGACACAATGATTTTTGTTATCTCCGGACTCTATATGCATTTCCTATAATTAAAATACCAACAAGGGCTACACCTCTGGCTGCACCATGCGGCCGAACTTTTTGAAGTTTTTCCCCGTTTCTTGGACAATGAATGAAAACTCGCAAAGCGACACACAAATGATCTTGCTAACACCCACGTGTAGTTACGACTATATATATATATATATATATATTTGTATGTATGTATGTATGTATATATATAGGATAGCACTATTCTAATCCCAGGATTAGAATAGTTATTTGGATCACAGCGCCCTATATAGGAGCGATCAGCTTGTTTCCAAACTCCCCGAGCTGCAAAAAAAATCCCATCCCACCATCGCTCGTCCCCAACCTCCCCCGATCCCCTCCTGCCCCTGGACCCATCACGACGGCGCCTCCCTCTCCCTTGATCCGGCACCTCTCGTCGTCGTTGCCCCGGCCCCGGCCCTGGTGCGCCTCCCACCGCCGGCCCCCATCCCCCGACGCGCCTCTCGCAGCCGTCGCCCTGGCGCGCCTCTCTCCATCCAAGATCGCCTCCCACCACCTCCTCCATCTCGCCGCTCCCGCACCTCCACCCTTCAACGTGCCACCGCCCTGCATCTCGCCGCCCTGGCGTGGCTCCGCCCCCAACCCGCCGGCGCCTCCACAGTTAAGGAGCCGGCGAGCCACCTCCGGCAGAAGGTGCGGCACACTCACGCATGCGACTCTGCCTATCCGAGTGTGCAGCCTCCATCTGCACCTGCAGTGCCCCGTCTCCACAAGCACCTTTGTCCCATGGCGTAGCTTTCCCCATCCATCGCGTGCGGCCTGCCCTTGCATCTCTAGTCGAACTTCCGCAGCTCCTCTCTTTGTTGCCACACACGCGACACCAGCTGGCTGCCATTCACATAGTACATCGGCCGTAGTCCATAGCGCGTTGACACTCCGCCAACTTGCGCGTGCCACGCCGAGCGCAGGTCCGCTGGGGCGCACTTGAACTGCAGTGCCTCTCGCATCACTGTGGTCTTGTGTTTCTTGCCGGGAACCAAGTGGGCAGGCACCATGCGCTCCCAAAACTCCCAACCTTCCTGTCAACAGTCGCGACAGTGGCCTTTTCCCAAGCAGACCAACTAACAGCAGCAAGTTGCACAAAACTGATTACCTTTTGCAGGCAGAAAGATGATGAAGAACACACTGAAGCTAAGAACAAATTTCAACTTGAACTGAAGAAAAAGGGTACAAGAAGCATCGGAGATCATGCAAGTTGCTTCGGAGGGCGCCCAATGTCAGGGGGTCCATTACGGCTGTTTTCTCAAAAATCAAGATGTTTTGCTATGTATTTGAGAGAGGGGCAACACTAAATGGATGAAGGTGAGAGAAGATACTAAGGAAATGTGTGGTGGAGAAATGTGTGCGCAATAAGTTAGTGCCTTTTCTTATATAGAAAAGGGCCCGGTGTGGACAGGTCATTTCAGAATATTTGTTGTCAAGTGTGCACCGTGTTTTCGCTGCTTGTTATGCTCAGAGGATTCCCAAATTTCCGTAGTTTTTGAAGACACGTTTTACATATTCTCCTCTTCACTTTTTGTGTATGTTTTACGCCTTAGATATTTGACAAAAAAATCTCATGTCGAGAAGTTCATATATTACTACCTAGGAAATCCAGAAACAAAAAACTAGAGAGTTTAGAAAACTAACACCGCACCGACCACATTTCCTTCACCGGCCGACGACAAGCAACTCGTGCGGTGGACCTGTGTTGTGGGATCCAGGGCACAGGCAAAATCTTCTTGGGTTTTAAAATACGCCAATTGCAGAAGTTCAAAATTCTTATCCAGTAAGAACAAAAAGTATGCTCTCTATAGCTGTTTGTGTTTATGCTCCAAAAGAAAAATAAAATTATTTTGTCTGGAACAAATACTAAGGGACATTTGCTTCCCTCTAAACATGAATTTTCATCTCTACTCGATATATTTCCAACTATAAAACTAGACAACTTTTGTGATTTATGCAGTCTGCTTGTTGCAAAACAAGTGAACTCTAGAGATCTTTTGCTCGTTCATTACGTAAAAATATGGGACACCCGAAGTTCAAATATTAAATTCAAGGCAAAAAAATAAAAAATATCTAGTTATTAAAATAAATAAAAACCATGAACTACTACTAAAAAAATGCAAAAGTTCAAAAATAAAAATTTGAGTTGCAATTCAACTATGAGCGATATTTTCTACAAAACTGAATTTAAAATTGAGTGGTATGATGTTTATTACAAAACTAGGATTTTTTTCCTCTACACAAGAATAACACACCAAGAAGTCCAAATTGAAGAAACCAAGAAGTTCAATTTTAAAAAATAAAAAAGTTCAATGTATATGAAAACCCCAGATTTTCCTCGCTACTAAATAATAAACGAGGAAGTTCAATTTCATAAAACGGAGGAGTTCAATATTTATAATAAAAACTCAATTTTTTTCATTACTAATGAAAAAAAAAGAAGTTCGTGTGTGCAAATCCTGAGTAGAAAAGGAAAAATGCATGGACTTTATTTTCTGTTTTTTGTAATCTTGCTCTTCAGGTGTTCGTGTGTGTAACCGAACAAAAAAACTGATCGCATTTTGTGCTTGTTATGGGCGTATGTTCTGCATCCCGATCTCATAAAAAAACAAAAACAGAACAGCATTTGTCAGGAACATCAAACGAGTTCAAAAAATCTTTAGAAGTTCAGATAGGACAAAAAAACAAGTTCAGGTAGAACACAAAGTCCCGAGCTCCATCTCTCCCATCCTACTCTCTGTTTGTTGTGTTCTTAAGTGGCAACAGCAAAAAGTGAATGAAGATATCATCTCCCGAAGATAGATATAAAAAATTTTGTATTACTGTGAAAAAAATTGACTTTTAAATTTTTTGTTTATGCAAAGGTCAAAATGTTGTGTTCAGGAAGTTCAGGTATGTTAACTGAAGGACGGGCGTCATACTCTCTAGGGAATAATACAAGAAAAAATGTACAAAAAGAAGTTCGTGTATCACTTTTGTGAGAGTTCTTGTATTACTACCTAGAGAGTTTGTGAATTGCTATCCAATTTATGCACACATAATTATCTCTCCCGCGTGTGCCTATGTTTTTTGAAACTACAGTGATCCAAAAAATCACATGTAACCAAACTGAATTTTTTTAGTTGCTACTATTTTTTTGTTGTGATGTCTAAAATATAAATATGAGGTGCTCTATGTTAAAATAATTAATTGAAAAAGACCCAAGAAGTCCAAATTAAAAAAAGGAGTAGTTCGACGTTTATATAAAATTCATACTTTTCTTTATATTAAAGAATAAAAATAAGAAGTTCAAACATAAAAAAATAGAAGTTCAAAATTTAAAAATACAGAAGTTCAAAATTCATTAAAAAGAATTTTCACTATTTCTAAACATAACTAGGACTTTTCCCATTACTAATGAATAACACCAAGAAGTCCAAAATTAAAAAAAAAGGAAGTAGTTTATAAAAACTCGGATTTTCCCCAATGCTAAAAGATTAAAACCAAGAAGTTCAATTTCAAAAAACGATGTTGTTCAATGTATACAAAAAACTCAGGTTTTCACGTTATTAGAGAATAAAACCATGAAGTTCAATTGTAAAAAGCCAAGCAGTTTGATATTTATTTGAAAAATTGGATTTTTCTAGTTACTAAAGAATAAAGCCAATAAGTTTAATTTCAAATAACGATGAAGTTCGATGTTTCTAAAAAAACCTCCATTTTCTCGTTTATAAAAATACACAATGAAGTCCAAATAAAAAGGGTAGAGCGGTTCAATGTCTATAAAATACTCAGATATTTTCACGTAACCGAGAGAACTTCAGATTGATAACTTCCAGAAGTTCACGTACTACACGATGTGCATTTTGTATGAAAAAAAAGAATGAAAAAGCAAAGGCTAAAAAGTCTTTCTTGTCTAGAAGTTCAAGTGCTCGGTCCGAAAAGTTCAAAAATTCTTGTGAAAGAGGTTGAAGAAAAATAAGTGACAGAAGTTCAAGGTGAAAACAACGGGAAGTTCAACTACTACAGGCATGCGTTTCAGATAATAATATAAGAATAGAAAACAAAAATATTAAAAGGTTTGTTGCAAGAAGTTCACGTGCTCCTCCAGATGAAGTTCAAGATCTCTAGTGCGAGACGTCCGACCTTCAATTACATGTAAAAAAGAGGCAAAAAACGACGTTGTCTTTGCCATTTTAAAAACTGCTCTCAAACGACAAAAATTTGTAACATCTGTCTACATGAAAAACTTGCTGCTATTCATAAGCTTTCCAATGGTATATTATATGTTATATTCCGATGAATGGTTTAAAAGTTTTATGTATATGGTTAAAAATACATTTTTACGCATTAAAAAAAATATTTGAACCGTCGCGAGTATGAAAAACTGATCAACACGGTAAAGTTGCGTGTTTTCAGCAATTTTCTATCGGTATATCATTTGCTCAATTCCAGTAACTAGTTTGGGAGTTACAGGCAAAATCAGCACGTCAAAAACAGAGTTAAGTTCAAACAGACAAGCCCGAGAAGTTCAACTACTTCACACAGTGCATTTCCATTCGTGATGAAGGCACAAAGCATCATATCGTCATTTTCGAATTTACTTCAAAACGGCAGGAATATCATTTGTGTAAGTTCAAGTCCTCGGTCGGAGAAAGTTAAAAGATTATTGTGTGAGAGGTTTGTACAAAAGGAATATCATTTGTGTAACACTGACGAATTGATGAGAAAATTACAAACAAAAATACGTCACAGAAGTTCAACGTGAAAACGGCAGGAAGTTTGAGTACTACACTGAATGAATTTCAGATGAAAAACATTTAAAACCGTCGCGAGTATGAAAAAATGATCAACACTGGAAAGTTGCGTGTTTACAGCAGCTTTCCATCGGTATATCACTTGCTAAATTCCGGTGAGTGGATGGACAACTATGAGCAAAAAAACACGTGAAAAAAAGAGTGAAGTTCGAGTAGACATGCCGAGAAGTTCAAGTTCTTCACGCGGGGCATTATTGAAGAATCTGTTTCGCGATAGAGGCAGAACAAATGATCTAGCCATTTTCAAAATTACTTGAAAACGGCTAGGAATCAGAGAAAATCATTAACATGAAGAAGTTTCGCATTTTCCGTACTTTTTCAACAGTATATTATTTGCCGCATTCCGACATAGTTTGTAGACATTACGGAGAAAATACGTGTTTAGCCATTTTCAAAATTGACCTAAAACCAGAAGGAACTGGGAGCAACAATATATAGCACAAAGTTTAGCATTTCCTCAAGCTTTCCAACGCCATATCATTTGCTACATTCGGACGTGCGGTTAAAAAATTAGCTCCAAAATACGAACTCGGTGGAACTTGTACCGTTTTCTAAATTACTTTTAAACCATTCAAAATTAGAAAAAACTTTCAACATGATAAAGTAGCACATTTTCATAATCTTTCCAACACCATATCATTTGCCTCAATTGGATTGGCCATTTAGAAATGACATCGAAAATATGAACTTGGCTGTTCGGTTTGCGAAAGTTTACGATTTTCCAAATTACTCTTTAACCATAGGGAGTTAGAGAAAACTTTCAACATGTGGAAGGAGGGGTTTTGCAGCAGCTTTCCAACGCCATATTATTTACCTCATTCCCATAAACGGGTTAGAAATGCGATCGAAAATACGATTCACGTTTTTTGTATGAAAGAAAAAACGGTTTTCAAAACTGCTCTTAAACCACTTACATTTTGCCAAAAATTTAACTTGGGCCATGATACTCGTGTCCATAGATTTACAATGATATATAGCAAGCCCCATTTGGGCAATGTTGACGGAAGTTCAACCTATCACAGCGGGAAGTTCACGTCGAACAACTCAGGCAGTAAAATTGCAAAAAATGCAAGTTCATCACGACCCGAGAGCAAAATTCGCCAACGAGCGAGATTCCTATTTAAAATGGGCATTTAGTTGCTAAAACCGTTTCAAGATTATACTTACGGCATATAGAACATGACTAACCAGAATAATTCGCGCGAGGAGACATGGTTGCGAAGATAGCACGAAGGTCGGGTTCCTACAGAGAGAAGTTCAGGCCTGTAACTCAGGAAGATCTGGTTGTGATCAGAATATTATTCTGATCCCGTGATCAGAATATATATATATATATATATATATATATATATATATATATATACATACATACATACATATAGAGAGAGAGGCACTATTCTGATCCCAGGATTAGAATAAGTATTCTGATCACTATCGACCCTATAAGGGTGCGAGCAGATGTTCCTGGATCCAAAAACCGATCGAGCAGTCCAAAGTAAAAAAAAGAAAACTGCCCTGACCCACCTCTTCCACGTTTCTCGTCCACCTTCTCCCCCAACCATGCCTCCCGGCCGTCGTCCAATCTGCGACGCCGCCGCAGCACGCGGCACGCCATTGCACCACCTCTCAGCGCGCACATTCACACCATGCGCCGCCGCCTACCTTGCGCGTGCCGCCAGCCACATCTCGTGGTTTTACGCTGCCCGGATCCCGCCGCCCCACCTGGCATCAACGACGGCGCCCCAACCGACCCTGCGGACCCACTCCCGCACCCCGTTCTCGTCCCTGTACGCCCCCGCCACCCGCTACTATCTCCACTGCAGGTGAGCCGCCGCACCCACGCTCTCCTGTGGTGTGCCCTCCTCCATCACGCTCGCATCCGTAACCTTGTCGGCTTCAGGAGCACATGGTTGCGCTCCCACTTCCTCAAGTGCGTTGCAGGTCCTACTAGGGCCTCCTATGGTTTTGCCCCTCATCGACGAAGAAGCTGCAGTGCTAGAGCTTGCAGTAGGTTGCAGTTCGGAGAAAATTGAATAAAAAGTTATAGTGCTGCTGAAAGACACAATTTAGAGATGTTGTCGTCGACGTTCTCCTCCATTGATGCAGGCTGTTGCTCTCTCTCCCTCACAATCTCTCTCTCTCTCTCTCTCTCTCTCTCTCTCTCTCTTATGAATTTGGATATCACCTATTGATGTACTTCACCGTTCACTAAAAAAGGTACTACCCAGCTAGCGCTATAGTTCAAGTTTGCAGCTGCTCTTTGCTTGCATCTGAATTTCAAGTTTGCAGACGACGAACATGTTGTAGATGGTCGCCATGGCGGCACCCAGAATGAAGGACAAACAAGCAAAACTGCTAGTGTTGCTGCCTCCCTCGTCTTCATTTTCCTGACTAGAAAAACATCATTCTCCCCTCTCCTTGTAAGCTGTTGATCTGGCCCGACCAAAAACTGCTAGTGTTGCTGCAAATTTACCCTTCAAAGAGACAAGAAAAACCCGCAGAAGTCCATAAATTGTAGCAGCTTCAGTTCATTATGAAAAGAAGGAGCGAAAAAATGTTCGAGTAATGGATCGTTTATTCACTAGGTGCATAATAGTTGTTTGGGAAAGTTCAACTTCATTATTACGGTGCACTTCATGTCAATCCCCAACTAGCAAATTATTGAAAAAAGTGAAACATGGTTTACATGTTGAAGTTTGTGTGTGTTTAGTTTGCTTGGTCTGTGTTACCTGCTAATGCCTTACTTGTGTTCCTGATTATTTTAACTCGAACATGTTGAGGTGGGTTTGGACTTCAGCGATAAGGCGAGCTCAGAAACACTCGCTGCCCCTCAGGTCGAGCTCAACTGCTCGTTTCTAAGGTCGCTCCTCCCGCTGCTCGTCACCGGCCAAGATGGTGTGAGGCCGAGCTTTTGCACCAGGTCAACGCGGCCTCCCGTCGGTGACTCCCTGAGACAGAGGCATGCACATCCTCGTCCGCCTTGTATGTCGTCCAGCAGCCATTCTGTCGCCGCGTCCGTGATGTGCCTCCGTAGCTGCCGTGCTGGTGCCTACAAGTTGCAACCTGTAGTCAAGATCCTGGGTGCTCCATGCGTCTCGCTGCAGTCCAGATTGGGGTGTAGACACCGTCCAAGTAAGAACAATGGTGTAAATTAGTATATCCTATGACTCTTGCAGGGGGGAAATAAGACGTTGATATTCAGAAATACACTCTCGAAAGATTTTCTGAAATCTTGATAACATGTTATTTTGCATAATGGATGTTTGTGTTCTTTTCATTGTTAATCAATTTTCCCAAAAAAATTCTCCATGCATTCCTCTATTCTCACTGAACCTGTATAGTTCTCTGAACTTATTGATATATTAATTGAAATTTATTTTTATAGTAGTTTTGGATCCAAAACTAGTGTTAGCTTCTTGTTTTTAAATTTTCTTGTATACTAGTTGCCCCTTATCATCTACATCAGATGGCATGAGTGGATCATCTTGTCTTTTCAGAGATCGAATCTCGTGCTACGTATCTTTGGTAGAATATGTGATGAATAATTGCTACTCTCTGTGTATTTTTTATTTCCAAACTTCTGCGCCCACTATCAAAAATGCATATCCCCAAGCTCTAATGTTTTACAACTTAAAAGTTGAGGGAAAGCAGAACCGTGGAAGTTCAGGTATGAAACTGCATGACGTTCAAATATAGAAAAAATAATAATTTTGCATTTGATTTGGTCTCATCTTGCATGCAGGCAACATTTCTGTTCACGGTCCTCAGCACCACCAGATTCCTGGATGTTCTTGCAGGCCAGCTCCCTAGGGAATATGATGTGGTGTGTCATGTAAAAAAATCACAGATGTTAGTGAGAGAGAAATCGTTGCTTTCCTATAATTCTCATAAATGTGGTCTCGTGAGTGTGTCATGTACAATTGTTCGTGTTTAAGAAGTGGGTAAACTTTTTATGCCTTTATGTTAGAAAAAACTGGAATATGATAAACCCTTTTGGTTCTTTTTTTGTTTTCTCTTTTGTAAATATACTTATTATTAATGAAAATTACCGTAGAACAATTGTTCTACGGTTGGTGCTTCAAAAAACTATTGTCTGTGTTGGATTATTTGGTACAAGCACATGTATACTTGTAAAAGAAATACTTATTTCCTTTACAAGGGTGTGTTTTTATTAAGAAAATAAAAGAAAGGAGAAGTTCAATTTCTAAAGATGATGCGGTTCAATATGCAAAACCAATGCAAAAACTGTACAGGTTCGCCCACCAAAACTCCATCAGTTTGCATGGTGTGCATGCGTGCGTTATGTTGCTGCCGCGTGTGTCGTGTGTGTGCGCGTGCACACATGACCTGAAGAAAAGTTTCAAATTTGCAGCCAGCTAGTGTGCATCGCATGTGTTTGTGCTTTTGCCTCAAAAGAGAATAGCATTTTAATTATAAACAAGAAAAAATAATACACATACATATTTTCCCATGTATGTGCATAAGATACTAGTTGCCATGTATTCTCGTGGTCCACAAAATGCAAAAAAAGTGCCCCGAGAATGTCAAGAAGAGCACAAGAGTAACAAAAAATTGATACGGTCGGATAAGTTCTTCCTCTTCGCGTGTGATAGTTCAACGAATTGGTTCGTCAAAAAGTGCATGTGGTGCGCGTTGTCGTTCCACACCTTTGGTAGCTTGACAATAAAATAGTCAGTGAAGTCCATGTATTACTATCGCTGAAAAATATTAGTGAAATCAAAGGATGAGGAGTTCCCAAAACCAGGGGCATTTGTCAAAAACTGAAGTTCATAAAAGGTACACGGCCAAAGGTTAAAAAATCAACTATTATTTTAGAAGTTCAAAAACTTCTAGGTTGGACCATTTTCTAGAATTTTGGTTGGAAGGCGTTCCATGGCAAGAGAGCCACATCTTCCTTTTCTTTCTTGTGAAAAATTCAACTATTATTGCAGAAGTACAAAATCATCGGTGAAATAAAAGTTCACAGTTCTTGCCTTGAGTTATTTGTACACATTTCCTCCAAAAATATGTACAAAGAAGTTCAGTAATTTCTAGAGAGTTCGTGCATTACTATCCAGTGTGCACGTATAATTTCTATGTGTATGTGTTTGTACATCATGGGCAGGCTATGTTCTTATTCAGTAGGTTCCCAAAGAATAAAAACCAAGTAATATATATGTAAGTCCAAAAGAATAAAAAAATCAACAAACAAACCCATGGGTATTGCAAAAGAAAAACTTTGAGTTAACGAGAAACGAAAAGTTCAAGGATGAAACCTTGGGAGGTTCAGAAAAGAAGTTAAAAAAGGTTTGATGTTTATTGTAAAACTATAATTTTCCCCGTTACTAAAGAATAAACCAAGTAATTCAAATTAAGAAATAGAGCAATTCAAATTAAGAAATAGAGCAATTCAAATTACAAAGCAGTGAAGTTCAAATTGAAATAACGCAGTGGTTTGATGTTTATTACAAACATAGAATTTTTCCTGTTACAAATGATTAGCACCAAGAAGTCCAAATTAAAAAACTGAAGAAGTTCAATTTTTTTAATAGAGTAGTTCAATGTATATGAAAAAGTCAGGTTTTCCTCATTACTAAAAAATAAACCAAGAAGTTCAATTTCGAGAAACGGAGCAGTTCGATATTTATTACAAAAACTTGACTTTTTTTCCATTACCAACGAATAAACCAAGAACTTCAATTGAAAATAATGAAGAAGTTCGACATTTACTAAAAAAAACTCCAATTTTTGCGATTTCTAAAAATACACGAAGAGGTTCAAAAATTGAAATGGCAAAAATGACGTCCGACCTTCAATTGCGTGTAATTCGACGTACACACAAAAATATAACAGAAGTTCATAGTGAAAATAACGAGAAGTTCAAGTACTGCAAGGATTCATTTTAGGTGAGAATAAAAGTATAAAAAATAAAATCTTAAAAGGTTTGTTGAAAGAAGTTTAAGTGCTTTGTCCGGGGAAGTTCAAAAATTCTTGCGAGAGAGGTTCACCTTGTATTTCCATGTTCAAAAACATGAAATTGTTTTTTGCGTTTTAAAACAATTTTCTCAATCCACAAAGAAGTTCAGTTATTATTTGGGAGAAATTTGATTTCAAAAGGAAAATAAAAAAATCAAATTATAAAATGGAAAAAGTTCATGTACTACATGGTGTGTGTATAATACGAGAAAAATGAATTAAAAGGCAAGGTCCAAATTTTTGTTGTTATAAGTTCAAGTCCTAGGTCGGAGAAAGTTAAAAAAATATTGTGACACATGTTTGTACAAAAGGAATATCATTTGTGTAACACTGACGAATTGATGAGAAAATTACAAACGAAAATACGTCACAGAAGTTCAACGTGAAAACATCAGGAAGTTCAACTACTACACTGAATGAAATTCAGATGAAAAACCATTAAAATCGTCGCGAGTATGAAAAAATGATCAACACGGGAAAGTTGCGTGTTTACAGCAGCTTTCCAACGGTATAGCACTTGCTAAATTCCGGTGAGTAGATGGACAGCTACGAGCAAAGAAAGCACGTGAAAAACAGAGTGAAGTTCAAGTAGACATGCCGAGAAGTTAAAGTTCTTCACGCGGTGCATTTTTGAAGAATCCGTTTCGCGATAGAGGCAGAACGCATCATCTCGTTGTTTTCAAAATTACTTGAAAACGGCTAGAAATCAGAGAAAACCATCTACATGAAAAAGTTTCTCATTTTCCGTAGCTTTTCAAGGTATATTATTTGCCCCATTCCGATAAAGTTTGTACAAATTACAGCCAAAAAACATTTTTAGCCATTTTCAAAATTGACTTAAAACCGTAAAGAATTGGGAGAAACAATATATACCGAAAAGTTTCGTTCCTCAAGCTTTCCAATGCCATATCATTTGTTGCATTCGGACGTACGGCTAAAAAATTAGCTTGAAAATACGAACTTGGTAGAACTTGTAGCGTTTTTTAAATTACTTTTAAACCGTTCAAAATTAGAAAAAACATTCAACATGAAAAAGTAGCGCATTTTCATAAGCTTTCCAACGCCATATCATTTGCCTCAACTGGATTAGCCGTTTAGAAGTGGCTTTGAAAATACTAACTCGGCTGTTTGGCTTGCGAAATTTTACGATTTTCCAAATTACTCTTTAACCATAGGGAATTAGAGAACACTTTCAACATGTGGAAGGAGCGGTTTTGCAGTAGTTTTCCAATGCCATATTATTTGTCTAATTCCAAAAAACGGGTTAGAAATGCGATAAAAAATACGATTCACATTTTTTGTATGAAGAAAAAACAGTTTTCAAAACTGCTCTTAAGCCGCTTACATTTTGCCAAAAATTTAACTTGGGTCATGATACTCGTGTCCATAGCTTTCCAACGACATATCACAAGCCCCATTTGGGCAATGTTGGCGGAAGTTCAACCTAGCACTGGGGGAAGTTCAGGTCAAACAACTCAGTCAATTAAATTGCAACAGACGCATGTTCATCATGACCCAAGAGCAAAATCCGCCAATGAGCGAGATTCCTATTTAAAATGGGCATTTAGTTGTTAAAAAATGTTTGCATATTACACTTACAACATAGAACACGACTGGCCAGAATAATTCACGCGGGGAGACACGGTTGCGAAGATAGCCCGAAGGCCGGGTTCCTACAGAGGGAAGTTCAGGTTGTGTAACTCAGAAAGTTCAGGTTGTGATCAGAATAATATTCTGACCCCGTGATCAGAATAGTGTTTATGTATATATATTCATCTGGGATATTCTGTTTCGCGTAACATAATATTATTCTGTTACCATTATTGAATTGAATGAATTCAAGCGGTTGAACTTATGAATTCGAGCGGTTGAACTGATGCTTTCATTTCTGTTGAACAAATCGTCTTCTTCAGTTCAAAATAATTTCGCAATTTCATTGTCGGAACGGGGCTTGTAATATATCGTTGGAAACCTCTTGACAACTATATTTTAAGTATATTGAACGTTTTTGCAAAATCATCATGGTTTAAGAGCAGCTTTGAAAAAAAAATTCAAAACCGAAAACGTGAATCGTATTTTGGACTTAATTTTCAAAAGGATTTTCTGGATTGAGCAAATAAGATGGAGTTGGAAAGCTTGTGAAAATCCGCTTCTTCCATATAACTACTGTTTTTTCAAATTCTATAAGATTTCAAAGTAATTTGAAAAATGGTGAAATTTTGGGTGAAACGTATTTTCGTGTTTTTTTGCAAAGGGTTTGTCGGATTGACGCATATGATACGACGTTGGAAAGCTATGGAAAATGCACAACTTTTTCATATATAAATGTTTTTCTAATTCCTTATGGTTTAAACTCCAATTCGAATACGGTCAAATTTGATTTCGAACGCTATTGTTTTATAAGTTTGTCGAAATGGGGTAAATAATATACAGTTGGAAAGCTATCGAAAATGCAAAACTTAATCGTGTTGAACGGTTTCTGAAATTCACAACCTTTTAAGAGTAATTTTGCATATGGTGAGAACCATCGTGTTGTTTTTTCATCCGAAAAACAGAGTACTCATACTGATCAATGTGTGTGTTTGTACTTAGGTATTTTTCATAGAATAATTTTGAATGGTTCCGAAAAAAGAGTAATTGAATTAATGTCCGTATGGGTTTGTACGGAGCGTGTTTTCACAAACTTGACTTTACACTATTTTTTTGGTATGATTTTTCTCGTAACTTTTCAACGGTTTACGGTATCATCGTCCCCCGAAATTGCGTGATTTATATCGTTGAACTGAATGACATTTGTTTTCATCAGTTTAATGTCCATTTTTTCATCACTTGAGAGTCATTAATAGTTTACTTACTGGGCAGTAATACATGAACTCCTCAGGCAATAATACATAAACTACAAGGAACTCCTCATGCAATAACACATTAGGGGTTGATCATGTTTAGGGGTTGATCACTTGAACTGAAGGTGTCATCATATCCGAACTTGTGAGGTTCATCAATTGATTTTTTTTGTGTGAATTCAAACCCATTGTCCTTTCTTTGCACACACTTCCAATTGTATGTACATCATTTTTTATTACCTGTAAATGAACTCTATTTTTAGTTGAAGTTTCCCTATAAATGTACATGAATTTTTTACGTGTAAGTGAGCTCTCCTTTTTTGTTGAACTTTCACTGTAGATGGCATGATTTTTTCCATTCAGTTCACCATTTATTGAAACTGAATATGCACAAAAGAAGGACCACATGCATCCAACAATTTGACGTGGTTGCAATAAATAGGAGCCAATGTATCCAACAGAAATGGTTCAAGTAGTACTATCAAAAATAAATCAAGTAGTACCAAGCTATCCTTATTTTGTTTGATGTAGTTCCTCAAAGTGATGTAGCATACACATGATTTATTTTTTAGGAGCTTGAACTATTGTTTCTGTTAACATATGACCATCAATTGTAAAAGTGGCGAATTAAATATAACTTATTTCTGTAGATCTCCGTGGAGTAAAATAGGGAGCAGTATGTTAATGGCAGCATAAGAATGACGAGCATGGCTATTGATGTCTACTACACAACCTTCTTCTTGTAGACGTTGTTGGTCCTGCAAGTGCACAGGTTTGTAGGACAGTAGCAAATTTCCCTCAAGTCGACGACCTAAGGTTTAGCAATCCGCGAGAGGCGTAGGAGGAAGATGGTCTCTCTCAAACAACCCTGCAACCAAATAACAAAAAGTCTCTTGTGTCCCCAACACACCCAATACAATGGTAAATTGTATAGGTGCACTAGTTCGGCGAAGAGATGGTGATACAAGTGCAATATGGATGGTAGATATAAGTATTGTAATCTGAAAATATAAAAACAGCAAGGTAACAAGTGGTAAAAGTGAGCGTAAACGGTATTGCAATGATGGGAAACAAGGCCTAGGGTTCATACTTTCACTAGTGCAAGTTCTCTCAACAATAATAACATAGATAGAACATATGACAAGCCCTCAACATGCAATAAAGAGTCACTCCAAAGACACTAATAGCGGAGAACAAACGTAGAGATTATGGTCGGGTACGAAACCACCACAAAGTTATTCTTTCAGATCAATCTATACAAGAGTTCGTACTAGAATAACACCTTAAGATACAAATCAACCAAAACCCTAATGTTACCTAGATACTCCATTGTCACCTCAAGTATCCGTGGGCATGATTATACGATATGCATCACACAATCTCATATTCATCCAACCAACATAAAAGTACTTCAAAGAGTGCCCCAAAGTTTCTACCGGAGAATCAAGAAAACGTGTGCCAACCCCTATGCATAGGTTCCCAATGTCACGAAACCCGCAAGTTGATCACCAAGACATACATCAAGTGTTCTCATAAAAGACTCAATCCGATAAGATAACTTCAAAGGGGAAACTCAATTCATCACAAGACAGTAGAGGGGGAGAAACATCATAAGATCCAACTACAATAGCAAAGCTCGGGATACATCAAGATCGCCGTAACACGAGAGAGAACACGAGAGAGAGAGGTCAAACACATAGCTACTGGTACATACCCTCAGCCCCGAGGGTGAACTACTCCCTCCTCGTCATGGATAGCGCCGGGATGATGAAGATGGCCACCGGTGATGGATCCCCCCTCCGGCAGGGTACCGGAAAGGGGTCCCGATTGGTTTTTCGTGGCTCTGGAGGCTTGCGGCGGCGGAACTCCCGATCTATCTTCTGTTCTGGAAGTTTTAGAATTCGTAGGTATATATGGGTGAAAGGAGAACGTCGGTGGAGCTACGGGGGCCCCACGAGGCAGGGGGGCGCGCCCAGGGGGAGGGCGCGCCCCCACCCTCGTGAGCACCTCCCGTATCTTCTGACGTGGGGTCCAAGTCCATCAGGTGGGTTTCCTTCCAAAAATAACTTCTCCAGTTGATTTCGTTCCGTTTTGACTCTGTCTGATATTCCTTTTCCTCGAAACACTGAAATAGGCATAAAACAACAAATCTGGGCTGGGCCTCCGGTTAATAGGTTACTCCCAAAAGTAATATAAAAGTGGATAATAAAGCCTAATATTGCCTAAAATAGTAGATAAAGTAGCATGGAGCAATCAAAAATTATAGATACGTTGGAGACGTATCAAGCATCCCCAAGCTTAATTCCTGCTCGTCCTCGAGTAGGTAAATGATAAAAAAGAATTTTTGATGCGGAGTGATACTTTGGCATAATTTCAATGTAATTCTTCTTACTTGTGATATGAATATTCAGATCCGAAAGATTCAAGACAAAAGTTCATATTGACATAAAAATAATAATACTTCAACCATACTAATCAAAGCAATCATGTCTTCTCAAAATAACATGGCCAAAGAAAGTTCATCCCTACAAAATCATATAGTTAGGCTATGCTTCATTTTCGTCACACAAAGATGTTCCCAACTTCTATACACCCGATGACAAGCCAAGCAATTGTTTCATACTTAAATAATCTCAAACTTTTTCAACCTTCACGCAATACATGAGCGTGAGCCATGGATATAGCACTATGGGTGGAATAGAATATGATGATGGGGATTGTGTGGAGAAGACAAAAAGGAGAAAGTCTCACATTGACGAGGATAATCAATGGGGTATGGAGATGCCCATCAATTGATGTCAACATGAGGAGTAGGGATTGCCATGCAACGGATGCACTAGAGCTATGAATGCTCAACAAAAGAAAACTAGTGGGTGTGCATCCAACTTGCTTGCTCACGAAGACCTAGGGCATTTTGAGGAAGCCCATCGTAGGAATATACAAGCCAAGTTCTATAATGAAAAATTCCCACTAGTATAAAAGGACAACTTATGAGACTCACTATTTGAAAAACATTGTGCTACTTTGAAGCATAATATATGAGACTCACTACATGAAGAACAAGGTGCTACTTTGAAGCACAAGTGTGGAAAAAGAGATAGTAGCATTGCCCTTTTTATTTTTTTTATTTTTTTGAGCCTTTCTTTTTCTTTTTCTTTTTCTTTTCTTTTTTTTTGGCCTTTCTCTTCTTTTTTTTGGGCCTTTCTTTTTTTGGCCTTTCTCTTTTTTTGGGCAATGCTCTAATAATGATGATCATCACACTTCTATTGATTACAACATAAGGATTACAACTCGAAACTAGAACAAGGTATGACTCTATATGAATGCCTCCGGCGATGTACCGGGATGGTGTAATGAATCAAGAGTGACATGTATGAAAAATAATGCATGGTGGCTTTGCCACAAATATGATGTCAACTACATGATCACGCAATGGCAATATGACAAAAGTAACGTATGTCATGATGATGATGAACGGAACGGTGGAAAGTTGCATGGCAATATATCTCGGAATGGCTATGGAAATGCCATAATAGGTAGGTATGGTGGCTGTTTTGAGGAAGATATAAGGAGGTTCATGTGTGATAGAGTGTATCATATCACGGGGTTTGGATGCACTGAAGTTTGCACCAACTCTCAAGGTCGAGAAAGGGCAATGCGATGCATCGAAGAGGCTAGCAAAGGCGGAAGGTAAAAGTGTGTATAATCCATGGACTCAACATTAGTCAAAAGAACTCATATACTTATTGCAAAAATTTAGAAGTCATCAAAATCAAGTACTACGCGCATGCTCCTAGGTGTATAGATTGGTAGGAAAATACCATCGCTCGTCCCCGACCGCCACTCATAAGGATGCACAAGCGAGGTACACTTCATGTTTCAAATTTGTTACACAACTTTAACCATACGTGCATGCTACAGGACTTGCAAACTTCAACACAAGTATTTCTCAAATTCATAATCACCCAACTAGCACGACTTTGATATTATCACCTCCATATCTCAAAACAATTATCAAGCATCAAACTTATCTTAGTATTCAACACACTCATAAGAATCCTTATAAATCTTGTATGCTTAGCATATTAGAATTAAGCACATTACCATGCTATTTAAGACTCTCAAAATAATATAAGTGAAGCATGAGAGTTCATATATTTCTTCAAAATAAAACTACCACCGTGCTCTAAAAGATATAAGTGAAGTACTAGAGCAATAACAAAAACTACTCCGAAAGATATGAGTGAAGATCAATGAGTAGTCGAATAATTATGTAACTGTGTGAAGACTCTCCCATTTAATAATTTCAGATATTGATACTCTATTCAAACAGCAAGCGAGGCTAAAGAGACTACATTGCAAGGATAGCACAACTCATGTGAAGAAGCAAAAACTTAGGCTCAACCGATACTAACCGATAGTTGTTGAAGAAGAAAGGTGGGATGCCTACCGGGGCATCCCCAAGCTTAGATGCTTGAGACTTATTGAAATAATATCTTGGGGTGCCTTGGGCATCCCCAAGCTTGAACTTTTGTGTCTCCTTAATTCCTCTCATATCATGGCTTCTCTTTTTATCAAAAGCTTCATTCACAACAAACTCAACAAGAACTCGTGAGATAGGTTAGTATAAACCAATGCAAAACCTTATCATTTCCTACTGTAACAAATCACTAACATTATTATTCAATATTGCATACTAAATGCCTCTGCATATTTAATACTCCTATCCTTAAATAGAATCATTAAACAAGCAAACATATGCAAACAATGCAAACATAACAGCAATCTGCCAAAACAGTACAGTCTGTAAAGAATGCAAGAGTATCAACACTTCCCTGACTCCAAAAATTATAAAATAAATTTCCCACTGTAATAAATTTATCAGAGCTCAATATGCAAAAATATTCAACATTATACCACTCTCTGACTTTTCTAGGGAATTTTTGCAACAGCGGTAAACTTTCTGTTTTCAAACAGCAACATGTATACTAGCAAAATAAGCATGGCAAAGGCTATCCTTGAATTTTTTTTATTGAAACTAAAGATTCAAAACACTAATATAAATAACAGCAAGCAAATACTAACAAAAGAAAATGACGCTCCAAGCAAAACACATATCATGTGGCGAATAAAAATATAGCTCCAAGTAAAGTTACCGATGAACGAAGACGAAAGAGGGGATGCCATCCGGGGCATCCCCAAGCTTAAACTCTTGGTTGTCCTTGAATATTACCTTGGGGTGCCTTGGTAATCCCCAAGCTTAGGCTCTTGCCACTCCTTATTCCATAGTCCATCGAATCTTTACCCAAAACTTGAAAACTTCACAACACAAAACTTAATAGAAAACTCGTAAGCTCCGTTAGCGAAAGAAAACAAAAGACCACTTCAAGGTACTGTAATGAACTCATTATTTATTCATATTGGTGTTAAACCTACTGTATTCCAACTTCTATATGGATTATAAACTATTTTACTAGCCATAGAGTCATCAAAATAAGCAAACAACACAATGAAAACAGAATCTGTCAAAAACAGAACAGTCTGTAGTAATCTGTAACTAACGCAAACTTCTGGAACTACAAAAATTCTAAAATAAATTGGTGGACCTGAGGAATTTGTGTAGTAGTCATCTTCAAAAAGAATCAACTAAATAGCACTCTCCAGCAAAAACTTATAGCTAATCTCGTGAGCGCTAAAGTTTCTGTCTTTTACAGCATGATCATAAAGACTTCACCCAAGTCTTCCCAAAGGTTCTACTTGGCACAAACACTAATTAAAACATGAAAACACATCTAACCAGAAGCTATATGGATTATTTATTCCTAAACAGAACCAAAAAGTAAAAAACTAAAATAAAATTGGGTTGCCTCCCAACAAGCGCTATCATTTAACGCCCCTAGCTAGGCATGATGATTTCAATGATGCTCACAAAAAGATAAGAATTGAAACATAAAGAGAGCATCATGAAGAATATGAATAGCACATTTAAGTCTAACCCACTTCCTATGCATAGGGATTTTGTGAGCAAACAACTTATGGGAACAATAATCAACTTGCATAGGAAGGTAAAACAAGCATAACTTCAAAACTTTAAGCACATAGAGAGGAAACTTGATATTATTGCAATTCCTACAAGCATATATTCCTCCCTCATAATAATTTTCAGTAGCATCATGAATGAATTCAACAATATAACCAGCACCTAAAGCATTCTTTTCATGATCTACTAGCATAGAAATTTTATTACTCTCCACACAAGCAAAATTCTTCTCATTCGGAATAGTAGTGGGAGCAAACTCAACAAAATAACTATCATATGATTGAGAATTAAGATCAAGATGACAAGTTTCATGGTTATCGTTATTCTTTAAAGCATACGTGTCATCACAATAATCATCATAGATAGGAGGCATGCTTTCATCATGGTAAATTTGCTCATCCAAGCTTGGGGGACAAAAAATATCATCTTCATCAAACATAGCTTCCCCAAGCTTGTGGCTTTGCATATCATTAGCATCATGGATATTCAAGGAATTCATACTAACAACATTGCAATCATGCTCATCATTCATTTTATAGATTTCTTCTTCTAACACTTTGGCACAATTTTCTTTTCCATCATACTCACGAAAGATATTAAAAAGGTGAAGCGTGTGAGACAAACTCAATTTCATATTTTTTTTGGTAGTTTTATTTTATAGACTAACTAGTGCTAAAACAAGAAACAAAAAGATTCGATTGCAAGATCTAAAGATATACCTTCACTTACCTAGCCTCCCGCAAGCGGCGCGGAAAAGAGCTTGATGTCTACTACACTACCTTCTTCTTGTAGACGTTGTTGGGCCTGCAAGTGCACAGGTTTGTAGGACAGTAGCAAATTTCCCTCAAGTGAATGACCTAAGGTTTATCAATCCGCGAGAGGCGTAGGAGAAAGATGGTCTCCTCAAACAACCCTGCAACCAAATAACAAAAAGTCTCTTGTGTCCCCAACACACCCAATACAATGGTAAATTATATAGGTGCACTAGTTCGGCGAAGAGATGGTGATACAAGTGCAATATGGATGGTAGGTATAAGTTTTTGTAATCTGAAAATATAAAAACAGCAAGGTAACAAGTGGTAAAAGTGAGCGTAAATGGTATTGCAATGATAGGAAACAAGGCCTAGGGTTCATACTTTCACTAGTGCAAGTTCTCTCAACAATAATAACATAGATAGAACATATGACAAGACCTCAACATGCAACAAAGAGTCACTCCAAAGACACTATAGCGGAGAACAAACGTAGAGATTATGGTGATGCAGAAACCACCACAAAGTTATTCTTCGGATCAATCTATAAAAGAGTTCGTACTAGAATAACACCTTAAGATACAAATCAACCAAAACCCTAATGTCACCTAGATACTCCATTGTCACCTCAAGTATCTGTGGGCATGATTATACAATATGCATCACACAATCTCATATTCATCCAACCAACATAGAAGTACTTCAAAGAGTGCCCCAAAGTTTCTACCGGAGAATCAAGAAAACGTGTGCCAACCCCTATGCATAGGTTCCCAATGTCACCAAACCCGCAAGTTGATCACCAAGACATACATCAAGTGTTCTCATAAAAGACTCAATCCGATAAGATAACTTCAAAGGGGAAACTCAATTCATCACAAAAGAGTAGAGGGGGAGAAACATCATAAGATCCAACTACAATAGCAAAGCTCAGGATACATCAAGATCGTGCCATAACACGAGAGAGAACACGAGAGAGAGAGGTCAAACACATAGCTACTGGTACATACCCTCAGCCCCAAGGGTGAACTACTCCCTCCTCATCATGGATAGCGTCGGGATGATGAAGATGGCCACCGGTGATGGATTCCCCCTCCGGCAGGGTACTGGAAATGGGTCCCGATTGGTTTTTCGTGGCTCTGGAGGCTTGCGGCGGCGGAACTCCCGATCTATCTTTTGTTCTGGAAGTTTTAGGGTACGTAGGTATATATGGGTGAAAGGAGAACGTCGGTGGAGCTACGGGGGCCCCACGAGTGGGCGCGCCTGTGGGGAGGCGCGTCCCCCACCCTCGTGAGCACCTCCCGTATCTTCGGACGTGGGGTCCAAGTCCATCAGGTGGGTTTCCTTCCAAAAATAACTTCTCCAGTTGATTTCGTTCCGTTTTGACTCCGTCTGATATTCCTTTTCCTCGAAACACTGAAATAGGCATAAACAACAAATCTGGGCTGGGCCTCCGGTTAATAGGTTAGTACCAAAAGTAATATAAAAGTGGATAATAAAGCCCAATATTGCCTAAATTAGTAGATAAAGTAGCATGGAGCAATAAAAAATTATAGATATGTTGGAGACGTATCAGCTGTGGCATCCAGCGATGGCATCATTAGCAAGATGGTGTAGAAGGCCCCTAAGGAATCCCTTGAACTCGGGATGCAGTGGCAGCAGGGATTATTATTGTTTGAATCCATTGAACTGAAGGGAGCTCCTTCGACCTATAGGATGAACGGAAAAAAGCATACAAGGTGAAATGAAATTTGTCAAGGTCGAAATGACCATAATCATGTAAAACATGTAAAATAATAATGACAATTTCATGCACAGTAACATTAGAAGTACACAAAGAAACCTAAATAGAAGTTCTGTACTTTGAAATACTTCATTTTAGTTCCCAAACACTTCATTCATTTCGAAATATGAACTTCTATATTTATTTTCTTAGAACTTATTGTGTTTGCCCTACAAATTTCATGGGTTTTTTTGTGTTTCATGTTTTTTTTGTTTTGGTTTTTTTCTATGAACTTATTATTAGAGAGACTCCTTTTCTTTTTCAATTGAAATGTGAGCAAAGACTAGTTTTAGGTATCAATATAATCAACATTTTCTATGAATGGCATGGTCACTGCGACAGTGAACGGCCTGGGGCGACGGGATTGGACTGACGTACATAGCCGAGGCCAATGAGGGCAGTAGAGCTACATGGACTTCGGGGGCATCAATACATGAACTTCCGTACATAATAGCACTCCTTTGTGAACTATGATAAGCCCAAATACAAATGGGAGCACTAATGGCACCCATATATATATATATTATATATATATATATGGTATCTCAATAAACATAAATTCTCCTATTTAGAGCATCACAAAGCTCACATCTCGCACAAATAACACACACAGAGCACACACCATGCATGCCCACACAACATCAGACCCAATTCCTGAACTTGCAAGACAATAGCAGCAGTGAATATTCTTTTATTACCTTCTTTGTAGCAGTAGCATCAAGCACACTAGGTAACAGCTAGGAGCTAACAGGAGGTGCACCAACACCTAGTGGCAGCAAGTCCAGGTCGTCCTGGATGCGGCTGGAAAAGAGAAGCAGACGAAGGATGAGGTCGTCCTGGTTTCAAAAATATCACGCAACCAAGTACTAATCAAAATCAATCATTGTTCATATCTCTAAATCCAGTGCAAAAAATTAGAAGCTA
Organism: Aegilops bicornis; assembly: GCA_021605145.1. Classification (NCBI taxonomy): domain Eukaryota; kingdom Viridiplantae; phylum Streptophyta; class Magnoliopsida; order Poales; family Poaceae; genus Aegilops; species Aegilops bicornis. Next base: position 278,253,078 of record CM038672.1, read on the forward strand.
CCGTGTCAACAATCTATGTTGATTTACTCCAAAACACAAAATTTGTGAAGAGAACATCCATCACACACTCTTGGTTTGCACAAGAATGTTCCTAGAACTGTCCACGTTTGGAACTGAAAGAAATTTATGTTTTTTAATGATGAAATGACCATCAAGCATGGCGCGAGGAGCTTGGACTGAGAAGCGAGGAAGAGTTGGACTGATGTCAGTCCTATACCTGGACAGGGACGGGAAGGGTGACACCGAAGGACTACGGTGTCGGTGTCAATAGTGTTGCCCTACTGGATTCAGCGCGTGGCCTCTCTGGGGGCATGAGGCATCGGGGATAACAAAGGTAATTCCTAAATATGTATCAAAACGGGAAGGAAGACAAATGGAACTTATAGCTCAAAATTGATCTTGAATAGTAGGTGTCAACTTGTACTACGGAAAGTTTTGGTTAGTCCAATAACTTATTAAGTGGCAAGTTGGTAAGAAGACTAGCATTCACATCTGTTGGATTACAAAGATATATCCAAGCCGGCATGGGTTTTGTTGAACCGAGCTTTTGTGCTGAAACTGAACCATGTTTGGAAGCCTTGTTCTGAATTAAAATAATTTGGACATATAATACATACTGAATCACTGCCTTTTGCTTCTTCTTTTTTTATATGAACTACCATCAGCTCTCAACTTGGACGGCTGCCAGCAACAATTGTGGACCGGTCGGTGGTGGTGTGGCCCAACCAGAGGAGGTCGGTGCCTGCGTGATGCGTTGCCAGGACGACGCATAAGAATTAAACTGAACGGATTTTAGATTTTTTTTCGAAAAGGGGGAACTCACCGGCCTCTGCATCAGAACGATGCATACAACCACCTTTATAGATAAATAAAGAGGTTCAACAAGGTCTTACAGTCTGAAATCAAAATAACGGCAAGCTCACGGAGAGCCACAATGCCAGAAACAAATGCCAAGAGGCCACAACCGGCTAGCATAACAAAGATAGGTAAACTAATCGCCTATCCTATTACATGACCGCCAGCCAAACCGGTTGAAGATATCCAGAGCTACCATCTCCCAGCGGATAGATCCAATAACCAAACGCTCCCTGGCCTCTGTCGGAGTGAGTAACGACCACATACGGATCAGCGCAATGGCTCGGAAAATAACCTGCAAAAAATGAATATTTGTTGTTCTGTTAAAAGCCAAAACATTTCTGCGGTTCCAAATTGCCCACAACAAAGCACATACTCCTACGCGAATGTCTAGTTGTTTCGGACTCTATCCCAACAAGCCACGTTCCAAAAAACATGCTGACAGAATTCGGAGGAGAAATGTTAAAGGCAATGTGCACCGTGTGCCACAACACTTTGGCCAATGGGAAATCAAAGAATAAGTGCTTGATAGTTTCATCCCGATCACAGAAACTACACCTAGTAGATCCTGTCCAGTTGCGCTTTACCAAGTTATCCTTTGTTAGAATGACTTGTTTATGTACAAACCACATAAACACTTTAATTTTCAAAGGAACGTTGACTTTCCAAACATATTTGGAACTAGGAATGGCACTAGAGTTAATGAAGTCGATATACATCGATTTAACTGTGAACTCTCCAGGCCTAGTAAGTTTCCAGCACAACTGACCGGACTGATGAGATATTTGAACCTCCATCAGTCTACTCACCAAATGGAGCCACGCTTCCCACTGGTTGCCAACAAGCGTCCTCCTAAACTGAATTTTAAGGGGAATGGATTGCAAAATCGTTGCAACAAAAGCATCACGTCGTGGAACAATACTATACAGGGACGGATACTGAAGCGCAAACAGCATTTCACCAAGCCAAGTATCCTCCCAGAAGCGAGTGCTGGTGCCATTACCGACTATAAACTTTGTCCTATTAAAGAAGGCTGCTTTGACTCTCATAAGTCCCTTCCAAAAAGGCGAGTCAGTCGGTCTCACTGTCACCTGGGACAAAGTCTTGGACTGCACATACTTACTATGTAGAATCTGCGCCCACGTGACCTCAGTCTCAACTGATAATTTATACAGCCACTTACTGAGAAGACATCTGTTTTTGACTTCAAGATTCTCAATACCAAGGCCCCCCTGGTCCTTTGGTAGACAGATGATATCCCATTTGGCAAGTCTGTATTTTCTCTTTAGTTCATCACTTTGCCAGAAGAATCGGGATCGATAGAAGTCAGCCTTTTCCTAACACCAACTGGGACTTCGAAAAAAGATAAGAGAAACATTGGCATACTCATGAGCACCGAATTAATCAGAATCAATCGGCCTCCATATGACATGAGTTTGCCCTTCCAGCAACTCAGATTCTTCTCAAACCGATCCTCGATACACTCCCATTCTCTGTTTGTCAGCTTACGATGGTGAATGGGTATACCTAAGTACGAGAAAGGTAATGTCCCCAATTCACATCCAAACAATTGCCTATAAGCCTCTTGTTCCTCCTTGGCTCTACCAAAACAGAACAACTCGCTTTTATGAAAGTTAATCTTCAATCCAGTCAATTGTTCAAATAAGCATAACACCAGCTTCAAATTTCTTGCTTTTGCCAAGTCGTGCTCCATAAAGATGATTGTATCATCAGCGTACTACAGGATGGACACACCTCCATCAACTAGATGAGGCACCAAGCCACCCACCTGACCGGCCTCCTTTGCCCTGCCTATCAGAATTGCCAACATATCAACCACAATGTTGAACAGAATAGGAGACATTGGATCACCTTGTCTTAGGCCCTTGTGTGTCTGGAAATAATGACCTATGTCATCATTCACTTTAATTCGAACACTCCCTTTTTGCGTGAAAGATTGTACCTGGCGTCGCCAGGCTTCATCAAAACCCTTCATGCGTAAGGCCTGTTGAAGGAAAGGCCATTTAAATTTATCGTACGCTTTCTCAAAATCCACCTTGAAAACAACTCCATCTAGTTTTTTCGTGTGGATCTCGTGGAGCGTTTCATGAAGGACCACAACCCCTTCTAGGATGTTCCTGTCCGGCATGAAAGCGGTTTGGGTATCTTGCACCACGAATCATAATCTGCGTGAGCCTATTAGTCCCGACCTTGGTAAAAAATTTGAAACTAACATTAAGAAGACAGATGGGCCTGAATTGCTCAATTCTCACAGCCTCTGTTTTCTTAGGAAGCAGGGTTATCATTCCAAAAAATTCAGTTGAAAAAGCTGAAGGTGACCAGTGAATAAATCATGGAGCAACGGCAACAAATCCTCCTTAATAATATGCCAACACTTCTTATAGAACTCGGCCGGGAATCCATCCGGGCCGGGAGCCTTATTGTTTTTCATCTGTGATATGGCCTCAAACACCTCTTTCTCGAAAAAAGGAGCAGTCAGAATATCATTTTCAACAGCAGTAAGTTGAGGAACATCCTCAATCCTAGACTCATCCAGAGAAACACAATTATCCTCTGGAGGCCCAAACAACTGCTTGTAATACTCGGTAATGTATAATTTTAGGTTCTCCTGTCCTAAAACGTTCCTTCATCTTGTTCAAGCTGAAAGATCCTCTTCTTTCTGTGTTTGCCATTAGCGATCATGTGAAAGAATTGAGTGTTCGCGTCCCCTTGGACTACTCGTCGGACCCTGGCCCGCAGCGCCCACTTTAATTCTTCTTCACGAAGAAGCTCTTTCAATCTCATCTCCGCATCAAGCTTGGCATGAAGCTCCGAGGCGGCAGAACCATGGTTTCTGCTTTTACATCCATGGACTGAATAAGGGCAAGGAGTCGTTCCTTTTCGACCTTATAAATCCCACTAAGATGCTTAGCCCACCCACGTAGGAAACTTCTCAAGTGCCTGGTCTTATTCTGCCAACGCTCAAGCGCAATCCTACCTCCTGCATCCTTAGCCCATTCTCTGACTACGAGATCAAAGAAGCCATCTCATTCAAACCAAGCAAGCTCGAACGAAAACGAGTTCTTGTTTCCCAAGTGGGTGGCCTCACCAGAGTCTAGAAATAAAGGCGTGTGGTCAGAAATACCGCGGGAAAGTGCCTGAACTGTTACGAAGGGAAACTTCTGTTCCCATTCGACGCTAGCCACTCGATCCAACTTTTCAAATGTCGGATTTGGCAGCGCGTTAGCCCAGGTGAACTTTCTCCCCGAAAGCTCTATCTCTCTCAGACCCAAGCTTTCAATGATATTATTAAACATGAACGACCATCTCCCGTCAAAGTTATCATTGTTCTTCTCCTCACGCCTTCTGATGATGTTGAAATCACCCCCCACCAGGATTGGAAGCTGCTCAGAGCCGCAAATCCTAACCAGATCAGCCAAGAACTCAGGTTTGAGTTCGGGCTGTACGGCACCATATACCGCCACCAGAGCCCAATTAAACCCATCGGCCTTCGACCGCACACGAAACTTAACTGCAAAGTCTCCCATCACCACACTTCGGACTTCGAGCGAATCACATCTAACTCCGAGTAAGATCCCACCCGATGTCCCTCTCGGTGGCAGACAATGCCAGTCAAAATCAATTCCTCCCTATAAAGAATTTAGAAATTGTGGCGAAAAATTGTCTTTACCAATTTCCGACAATGTGATAAAATCCAACCTATGCTCGATAGACGCCTCTGCAAGAAACCTTCTTTTAGCCAAGTCTTTCAGACCTCTGCTATTCCAAAAGATTCCTTTCATACTTTGTCATGAAATTTTTTAGCCGTTCGGATCCTAGCACTCCTACGCACTGCGGAAGCCGGGTAGATCTTCCGCTTCCACTTGCGTTTAGGGATGTTGTGACTCTCCAGCCGGTCCTCACCACCAGGCTCAGAAGGTCTAACCACGACATTCTCAAATGTATCATCCTCCTCGGACTCAGGTAGGGGAGGTACAAGATCCGCACAAAAATTATCGAGCACCCTGACCCCCAAAGCATCAAAATCAGAATCATTCATGGGTTTAACCGCTGCTAAGTTACGAATCATCTCTAAAGCCCGCTCTGCCTCTAGATCAGGATATCATTAACGGAATTTGAAATTTCACTATCATTACTTCCTAGTGAAACTCCTAATTGATTTGCATTATAAATAATCTCCACATTAGGAAAATGCAAGATAGAATTAGAGGTATTAACCGACATACCAGTAGTGACCTCAACGTCACGAAGCTTGGCCGCCCTCATGGCGCACCGCTGCTGTATGTCGTCAACCTCCGACTGATCCTGGAGACGGCAGCTCAACCGTCACCCCTCAGAGACCGGATCCGGAATCCCACCAAACGCAATAACCTCCTCCCGAGTGATCCTGCTCGGGGTGGGGCCTCCTGCCTCACCCCAAACATGCAGCCGGTCGGCCTCCATGGACGAACCAGTGGGAACGCCTGAAAGCAGTGGGGCGCTCGAAGGCGCCGCCAACGTTGGTCGCGCCCCACAGCATAGAGACGGCAACACACCGGGGGAGGGGAGTGCATGGGCCACCTGCCCGAACTCCCCACCCACCACAGGATGGGCGGCCACCCTAGGCGCCCCAGGTGGGCTCCGAGGCCACCTGCCCCGAACCCCCTCCAGACGATGAAGCCGCCACCTGCAGCTCCGGCATCACGAGAGGAGAAGAGAGTGCCGGGGCCACCTGCCTCGGACCCCCTCCCGAAGGTAAGACCGCCACCACTAAGACCTCGTCCACCGCGAGAAGAGAAGAGGGCGCCGGGGCCACCTGCCCCGAGCCCCCTTCAGAAGGCGGAACCGCCCCATGCAGCTCCGGCACCGTGAAAGAAGAAGAGAGAGCCGAGGCCACCTGCCCCGGACCCCCTCCCGAAGGTAAGACCTCCACCACTAGAACCTCGTCTTGAGGAGAGTCAACGTGCTGTGTATGATAGGGAGTGGCCACCTGCCTAGACTCCTCCTCCTCTCCCCTGACCGAGATCGGCGATGCCCCAAGGACGGGGCTCACAACATCCTCAAAATCCAAAGCAGGTAATGCGTGCTCAAAAACCTCGTCAGACTCCACCCGATCACTCCAAAGTCTCGGAGGTGCAGAAGCAGGCTCCAAAGACCCAAATCTCAGAGAAGTCATAGGCACCAAGGAGGGTGGTACCGTCCCATCCCCGGGCGTCTAAGAATCGGACCCCGGTCCATTGGAAAACTCTTGTCCAGAATCATCGACCGGTGCCTCCTTAGCTCCCGAACTGTCATCTCCCTTGTGCGTATCAACATCAGTCCCGTTAGCCGCCTCGGCGAACAGACTCTCATCCTCAAACTCAATCATGAGATTAAAAATCTGGCCTCGGTATGTCCACTTGACCACATCAGGCACGAACTCAATATCCAGAACACTAACCAGCAGCCGGGCTACCCCGTGAGCTCTGATAAAAGTCATATCCACTCCCTCAGTTTTCCCCACCATAATGCCCAAACTAGCCACGACCCTAGCATTCTGCATCAGCTTCGAGGGAGCCCCAGAAAAATGCAGCCAAACCTGAGTAAGAGGCTTACCTTGAGGCTCGACCTTCTTCCACTCATGGAACTCGAGGATACAATCTGTACCCGACACTTTGCACATCCCAAAACTCAGAAGTCTCTACAAATCCTCCACCGAAGGGAACTCAACCCTGAACAACTTTGCCTCGAGACTAACGAGCTCCCACTGGAAGTCATCGGGAGCTAACTCCTTCAGCCTCTGCACAATCTATGTCTCAGAGACCTCTCCTCTGGTAACTTTGACAATCCCAGTGGTCATGCTCTGGGTCTCGTCATGAGCCTCCCTCTCATTGGGAGACTCAAAGAACGTGAGTTCAGCACAATACACTCCATACATCATAAGAGACGGTGCCTGATCACGCAAAAGCGGACATTCCCCCGAATCATGTGCGGGCTTGCCACAAGTATCACAAAGTTCAGCCACGCACTCAGCAATAAAATGACCCTTGTCTCCACAAAGATAGCACAACATTTTCTCCTTCTTGCGCGCCCACTTGGACGCCCTATCTGAATCAGCCATGTCTGTCACCTCCACTGACACTGACCCCATGGTCTCATTCCTGGGTAACTCAGCATTAGCGAATGGATTTTAGATATTGAACTGAACCGAAAGAAGAAACTTGACATCACATACATTAGCTATTGGTTTGAGCTTTGTTTGTTCATATTTCCGAAGTCATGCAGCAGTTATACCTGAACTTGTGTGACACATTTTTTATTCAGTTG